>CM023861.1:11982022-13255774 GCA_013389735.1 Phaseolus lunatus
CTGACTTCTGCCTACTCTGAGAAGCTTTCATTCTGCTTTGTATCTGCTTTACCTTCTCGGTCGTCTGTTGAATCAACTCTGGCCCAACCAAGACTGCCTCGCCCTCTTGGTACCAACATAAGGGGGTTCTGCATTTCCTCCCATACAGGGCTTCATATGGGGCCATCCCATACTGGCGTGGTAGCTATTGTTATAGGTAAACTCCACTAGTGGCAACACCTCCTCCCAACTTCCCAATTGATCCAAGACGCACGCCCTCAGCAGATCTTCCAGAGATTGGATCGTTCTCTCTGACTGACCATCTGTTTGGGGATGATATGCAGAGCTCATCCTCAACTTAGTTCCCAAGCATTCTTGTAAGGTCTGCCAAAACCGTGAAGTAAACCTGGGATCTCTATCTGAAACGATGCTGGAAGGCACTCCATGCAGCCTTACTATTTCTTGGATGTATAGCTGTGCCAGCTTGACCATAGGCATCTTCATATTCACTGGAAGAAAGTGGGCACTCTTCGTCAGCCTATCAATGATGACCCAGATTGCATCATGACCTTTTGCCGATCTGGGTAAATGAGTGACAAAATCCATGGCGATGCTGTCCCACTTCCACTCAGGGATATCCAGTTGCTGCAATAGCCCGCCAGGTCTTTGATGCTCTACCTTCGCCTTCTGACACGTTAAGCAGGTTGTCACATACTGGGCGATGTCCCTCTTCATGCCCGACCACCAAAATGACTCCTTCAAGTCATGGTACATCTTGTTCATGCCTGGATGAAGGTTAAGGCGACTCTTATGACCTTCCTCTAGGATCATCTTCTTCAACTCATCATTTGCAGGTATGCAAATTCTGCCATCAAACCTCAAGATCCCATCATCGCCCATCTCAAAGTCTCTCGCCTGATCTGTCCCTAGTGACTCTACAGTGCGCTTCAGGCTAGGGTCCTCCAATTGCTTATCCTTCAACATTCCCAGGAAGTCATTAGTTATAGTCAGCTTGCTACAACTAATGTGATTCACGTGAAATTCTACTCCAAGGTTTAAGTCTCTGAACTGCTCGATCAGTTTCTGCTCTTCCATCATCATGGTGGCGACTTGTATAGACTTCCTACTCAAGGCATCTGCCACTACATTGGCCTTCCCTGGGTGATACATGAGTTGAAAGTCGTAATCCTTTAGGAATTCCATCCACCTTCTTTGTCTCATGTTTAGTTCCTTCTGATCGAACAGGTACTTCAAGCTCTTGTGGTCACTGAACACCTGGAACCGAGCTCCATATAGATAGTGCCTCCAGATCTTCAAGGCAAAAACCACTGCCGCCAACTCCAAGTCATGCGTAGGGTAGTTTCTCTCATGAACCTTGAGTTGTCTTGAAGCATATGCAACCACTCTCTTCTCTTGCATTAAAACACATCCCAAGCCTTGATGTGAAGCGTCACAGAAGACATCAAAAGGTCTTCCTACCTCGGGGATCACCAGCACTGGAGCACTGGTCAACCTCTCCTTTAGTTCCATGAAGCTCTGCTCACATCGGTCGGTCCAAGCAAAAGGTTGGTCCTTGCGGGTTAGCTGTGTTAAAGGAGCCACTATCTTGGAAAAATCCTCAATAAACCTCCGATAGTAGCCCGCCAACCCCACAAAGCTCCTTATCTCAGTCACGGTCTTAGGACGTTCCCATTGCAGCACTGCCTCTACCTTGGCTGGATCTACCGAGATCCCTTGGGCAGATATCACGTGTCCTAAGAAGTTGACTTCCCTCAGCCAGAACTCACACTTGGAGAACTTGGCATAGAGCTGCTTCTCTCTCAGTATTTCCAATACTGTCCTCAGGTGTTCCTCATGCTCTTCCTCGGTCCTTGAATAAATGAGGATGTCATCTATGAAGACCACCACAAACTTATCCAAGAAAGGGCGAAAGATCCTATTCATGTAGTCCATGAATAGAGCTGGAGCATTGGTGACTCCAAATGGCATCACTACATACTCGTAGTGCCCATATCGAGACCTAAAAGCTGTCTTCTGAACATCTTCAGCTTTTACCAAGATTTGGTGATACCCCGATCTCAGGTCAATCTTGGAGAACACCGAGGCCCCATGAATTTGGTCCATCAAATCATCAATCCGAGGTAGGGGGTACTTGTTCTTGATGGTCAATTTGTTCAATTGCCTGTAGTCTATACACAACCGAGACCCTCCATCCTTCTTCTTGACTAGGAGCACTGGAGCTCCCCATGGAGATACGCTGGGTCTGATGAATTGCTTCTCCAGCAACTCTTCCACTTGCTTCTTTAACTCCACTAACTCGGCTGGTGCCATCCTGTAAGGTGCCATTGATATTGGTCCAGCTCCAGGTACCAAGTCAATAGAGAATTCCACTTCTCTCTTAGGGGGTAACCCAGGCACCTCTTCTGGGAATACATCTGTGAAATCTTTCACCACTTGTATCCTGTTTACGTCCCCTTTATTCTCCACTTCCAACCGGGCGAGCACCACGAAGCACCTCGCCCCTCCTTCCAGCTCTGATCGCCCTCGTTGAACTGATAACACATCCGATTCTTGGGGGTCTGGAAACGCTACTTTCTGCCTACCACAGTCTATGAGAACGTGATTGGCAGCTAACCAATCCATTCCCAGGATAACATCCAGGTCCTGAAGAGGTAGGCAGATCAAGTTCACCTTGAATCTGCGTCCCTCCACAATTACTGGACATTCGGGGCACACCGTAGAGGTCGACACCTGTCCTGACGCAGGTGTAGAGACCAACAGTTCGAAAGGTAACTCCTTCACTAGGAGGCCCAACTCAGCTACACACAGGCTTGACACAAAGGAGTGTGTCGCTCCAGAATCAAACAAAGCCCTTACACCTCTACCAGCAATAAAACAAGCACCTTGGATGAGGTTACCTGACTGAGCTGCCTCTGTTCCAGACATGGCGAACACCCTCCCTGTTGCCTGAGGTCTGTTGCCCTCGTTCCTCAACTGTTGGGAGCCACTGGGTTGGGTCGCCCCATTCCTGCTAGGGCACTCTCTAGCAACGTGCCCTATCTTTTGGCAGACAAAACATCTCCTCTCTGAAATCTTCTTGAAACAAGCATTGGAGGCGTGTGGTCCACCACAGTGAAGACACTTGGGTTTCCAAGGTTGCTGCTGTTGAAACTGGGGAGGTGCTGCTCCTGCCCGATGTGGTGGAGGTCTCGCATAGGGTTTGCTTTGTGGGTGCTGTGCCTTAGCCCTCCCACTGGAGGAACCTCCTTGGTGTGACCTGATCACCCGAGAATCACCCTTTTCCAGGGTCTCCACCATCTTCGCCTTCTCCACTAAGGCGTGGAATTCCCTGATGCACATCGGGGCTAGGGTCCTCTTCAGCCCATGCTTCAGTCCTTCTTCGAATTTTCTACATCTCCAGGCCTCGGAGGTCGCCTGGGTATAAAACCGGGCGAGGTACTCAAAACGAGCAGCATAGGCGTTTACTGACATGTCCCCCTGCTCCAACTTTAAGAACTCAGCTTCCCTTGCAAACTTGGCACTGTCAGGGAAGTATTTCTCTAAGAACTTCACCCTGAAGCTCTCCCAATCCAATACATCCTCTCGTGCCTCCATCATCTGCTGAGCTCCCATCCACCAGAACTCAGCTTCTCCTGATAGCAGATAAGTGGCGAACAGCAGCTTCTTCTCTTCAGGGCAGGAGGTCGCCCTAAAGATTTTCTCCAACTCCCTGACCCACTGATCTGCCTGGTCAGGGGTAGCATTCCCACTGAACTTAGGTGGGTTGTGCCTCATGAACTCGGCCAGTCCCATCTGTTCTTGGGGCTGACCGACGTGGGAGTTTGTCTCAGCAGATCGGGCAGTTTCCCAGTGTTGCATTGTGGCTTGATGGTTCTGAGCCATCGCCGCATTCTGCTGCTGAATGGCAGTCGCCATCATCTCGATGGCCTTGGCGATCTGGCTCATCTCTGAGGAAGGTTGGGGTGGGGTAGAAGGTCTACGTGCCATCTTCTTCGTTCTGGATTCTGAATCTATTGGTTTCTATATTCCCTACAACTACAAGAATGAGATCGATCAGAAATCAATTCATTCAGGAGGTACCATCTAGACCTTACAAAGGTCAGCATCTCAAAGTCATTAAGAATTTGAGTTCATCAACAAAGTTATAACACTTATAATCCCAAACAAAACACCAGAACAGTTACTGGTGTGCAAACATCAATCTAAACTACCACCTCAATCAAATTCAAGAACACTCAGAACTCACACCAGAATTCAACGTAGGCTAAACATCAAACCTTTGGAATTAAGATTAAGAATTTTCCCGATCCAGTTATGAGTGTGCACCCTCATTACTTTATCAGGATCTCCTCATTCTTAATGCTAAGATTTTCAATTAGAGCATACATTCACTAAGGCATACACAAACTTTCAATACCAAAAACGTTTTGAAAACCTTCCACTATAGTGGTTATTTAAAACTCAAATAAGTTTTATGAGCAGAAGAAACACAATGGATCCACAGCCCTCAGGTCATCCTAAGGCGAACTGCTCTGATACCATTAATGTAACATCCCGCCAAAATACTATACAAATGTATATAATGAAAATAAAGGTAACAAATAGATTCTATGAACAAAATATTATATATATGAAATGTAGTTTCTCCTCACAGGGAGTTTAATACAAATTCGGTCAAATTTTTCCAGAAACCTAAACAAAATACAGTAAAAAAAACGAAGCAGGCGATCTCCTATCGGAAGAGACCGATCTCCTATCGAACGAGGCCGATCTCCCATCGGGGGACCCAAAACAGCCGATCTGCTTCCGGCGACCACTCACTAAGGAGCTCTACTTCCTGGAAGATCATCTGCTCCCGTGTAAGTTATACACGATCATCACAGTTTTAAGAGAACAGCCACAGAACCAAAACACGCAGGGTAAGCTATATAATTTAAAGGAAGTTTAAATCATGAACATGACAATCAAAGTAAAACAAGTTTCAAAATATCCATGTAAAACGTAGAGTTGCTCATATCATTCACCTGATCGCCCAAAATCACACATTTCACAACATTCACCCATAGTCATTCCATTTCACAATACTGCATCAAGTGTCTATAAAAATTCAAATTTCTCATTTCACCTGTCAGACTTTCCACTGACTCACCACACAAGACACTTGACACTACTTCCGGATTGACTCGTGCGTTGATTAGACTCAGAGATCTGCACCTGTCATACCACACCACTGTGAAATCCACACAGGGTCGCTGTGAATCCACACAGCATGCGCATATATCATCTCAATGTCAATAGTTCTCCTGGTATGACAGGGTTAATCCATAGGACAGGCGGAGCTCGTTCTTTTTCACACGAGACGCCCATCATATAGACCTCCTTCGACTCTCAACAACTGAGTAACTTCCTCTACGTGATTCCATTACCTCAGCAGAGTCAGGATATCCCCTTAGGAATCACCGATCAATGCACCTACTACAAGATCTTACACGGTATTTTCTTTCCTGAAAATACTATGCATCGATCCCACATTCACAGCATTCAAAAACATCATACCACTCGAGTAATTGATTCAAGTCACAGCAACGAATCATTTCAAGGTTCAGATCTTCGAATATTTCATTTAAATCTCAAGTAGTTTCAAAACAACACCCAAAAACAGAGAGTTCACAAACAACGCCAAAACCGGCGATCTAGTTCAAAAACAGGGTGTTTCGAAGACTGTATATAAAACCGGCGACCACGTCGCCCAAGCACACAAACAGAGCATTTTACGCAGATGAAAACAAAAATGGCGACCACGTCGCCCTCACTTCAGAGATAGCTACACTATGGCTTGTATGGAAAAAGAGGTCTAGCTTCCCTTACCTGGACTTGCGCAACCACCAGGAGCTTCGAAATCCAACAGAGCTTGAAGAATGCCTTGGCTCTATTCTTGAGTCTGGTTTTGAAGGAGTTGCAGAGAACTTTCCCAGGTGCTCCAATGGTGTTGCTTCTCGTCGTACTCTTGTGTGGAGATGCTGAAATCGCAACGCGGAGGAGGTAACTGGAGGAGAAGGGAGGGAACTCACTCTTTCTCTCGTCGAATACCACAATGTTTTCTTTTCTCTCAGCAGTGGATTTTTTTGTAACTTAAACCAACTTATCCCTCCAAAAGCAGCTGCCACCACCTACTCTGCAGGGAAGTTTGCGTGCACGCTTCCCTGAACAGTACTACTAAGCGTGCCTCTGCGCAGGCTACGCTCTGAGGTCACTATTCTGAACCACTCTTTTGTCTACGTGGCGCGCGTGCAGAACATCTCTTGCTGGGAGTCTGGGGCCCACGTTCTCTGGGTGTAACTCAACGTCGCGCGATGACCTTTCGCCGATGACTACCAGCTCGAAGAGAAACCACTGATGACCTCTCGCGCGAAGACGATCCACCGATGACCTCGCGCGAAGACAACCACCGATGACCTCGCGCGAAGACAACCACCGATGACCTCGCGCGAAGACTACCACCGATGACCTCGCGCGAAGACTACCAGCTCGAAGAGAAACCACTGATGACCTCTCGCGCGAAGACGATCCACCGATGACCTCGCACGAAGACAACTACCGATGACCTCGCACGAAGACAACCACCGATGACCTCGCGCGAAGACTACCACCGATGACATCTTCCTGGCGAACGACCGATGTCTCCCCCCCCTGATGATGCCCGCATGCATCGTGCCCTGGCGACGCCTGCATGCCTCGCGCCCAGGCGATGACGTGTAGTCTAGGCGACCGGCGATTATGTTTAAACCAGGAACCCTTATAGTTTTTCTAGACTACACTTTCCTTCCTTTTTAACTTAAATAAAAACATACTTAGAATTTATTTAAAACATACTCTTTCATTCCAATAAATTTTTCAGGTCCTTACACGGCTTACCCTCATTCTTATCCACAGTCATTACCTCCTTCCCTTCTACATTCACAGGCCTAACTGCATCCTCATTTGCCAAATTCAGGAGGCTTACGGCTTCGGAAGCCTTTTATCTCAACCCACCATTTCCATAATCATCTTTCAAATCACGATCAACAAAACAGCATTCATTCTGCGTGAAGCTTAGGCTAGAACCATCTCATGCTGTTTTCATCGACATGAACATCTTCCAAGCTTCAAAAGAAAAATTCATTCTTTCATTCTTGGAACTTAACTCTGGTACTTCCCATGGATACTCATGCTTAAGCTTTAAACCCCCAACATACTGCTTATTTACTCTCCATAACTCATACGTAGCTGAAACTAAACCTTGGTACCACCAAATCTAACTTACACTTGCTTCTTTAATTCCATCTACTCAGCTGGAGCCATTATGTAGGGAGCCATGGACACTGGTCCAGCCCAAGGTACCAAAACAATAGAGGATTCCATCTCTCTCTTAGGAGGTAGTCCAGGTATTTCTTCTGGAACTACATCCATGAAATCCTTCACCACATGTATACAGCCCATATCTTCATCACCCTTCACTCCCCCCTTGAGCTAGGATCACAAGGTACGGCGCCCCTTCTATCAACCCCGACCATACGCACTGAGCAGATATCATATCTGACTCTCGGGGGCCTGGAAACACCACGTTCTGCCTACTGCAATCTATGAGAATGTGATTGGCAGATAGCCAATCCATTCCCAGGATAACATCCAGGTCCTGAAGAGGTAGACAGATCAAATTCACCTTGAACTGGAGTCCCTCTACTATCACTGGGCATTCAGAGCAAACTGGGAAGGTCAAAACCTGTTTTGATGCAGGTGTAGAGGCCAACCGTTCAAACGACAGCTCCTCCACTAGAAAGCCCAGTTCGGTTGCACACCGATTTGACACAAAAGAGTGTGTCTCTCCAGAATCAAACAAAACTCTAACGTATCTACCAGCTATAAATAAGTACCTTGTACTAGGTTACCTGACTGAGATGCTTCCGCTCCAGACATGGCAAACACTCTCCCTCCTGCCTGAGGTCTGCTGCCTTCGTTCCTCAACTGCTGGGAACCAATGGGTTGAGTCATCCTTTTTCTGTTAGGACAATCTCTAGAAATGTGCCCCATCTCTTGGCATGTGAAACACCTTGGTCTCCATGTTTGTTGTTGCTGAAACTGGGGCGACGCTGCTCCTGCCCTAAGCTGTGGAGGTCTCGCATAAGGCTTATTCTGCTGCTGCTGCACCTTTACCTTCCCACTGGAGGAACCCCCTGGGTGGGACCTGATCACCCGCGAATCACTCTTTTCCAGAGTCTCTACCATCTTCGCCTTCTCCACTAAGGCGTGAAATTCCCTGATGCACATCGGGGCTATGGTCCTCTTCAGCCCATGCCTCAGTCCTTCTTCAAATTTCCTACACCTCCAAGCCTCAGAGGTAGCTTGGGTATAAAACCGGGCGAGGTACTCAAACCGAGCAGCATAAGCATTCACTGACATTTCTCCCTGCTCCAACCTGAGGAATTCAGCTTCCTTGGCAAACCTTGCACTATCTGGGAAGTATTTCTCTAGAAACTTCACCCTGAAGCTCTCCCAGTCCAACACTTCCTCTCGGGCCTCCATCATCTGTTGAGTTCCCATCCACCAGAACTTAGCTTCTCCAGATAGTAGGTATGTGGCAAACACCAGCTTCTTATCTTCAGGGCAGGAGGTCGCCATGAAGATTTTCTCTAACCCCCTGACCCACTGATCTGCTTGATCAGGGGTAGCGTTCCCACTAAACTTAGGTGGGCTGTGTCTGAGGAACTCGGTCAGTCCCATCTGCTCCTGGGGTTGACTAACGTGGGAGGCTGTTTCAGCCGACCGAGCAGTCTCCCAGTGGTGCATTGCAGCTTGGTGATTCTGAGCCATTGCTGCATTCTTTTGTTGGATGGCAGTTGCCATCATCTCAATAGCCTTGGCAATTTGGCTCATTTCCGAAGAAGGTTGGGGAGGGGTAGGAGGTCTACGTGCCATCTCTCTTCGTTTCAGATTTTGAAACTATAGGTTTTCTATATTCCCTACAACTACAAGAATGAGATCGATAAGAAATCAATTCATTCAGGAGGTAACATCTAGACCTTACAAAGGTCAGCATCTCAAATTCATTAAGAATTTGAGCTCATCAACAGAATCGTGATACTTATAATCTCAAGTAAAACACCAGAACAGCTACTGGTATACAATCCGTCAATCCAAACAACCACTTTCGGTCAATCACAAGGACACTCAATAAAATGAAATAAATCACACCAGAATTCAATGTATGCTAAACATCAAACCTTTGGAATTAAGATTGAGAATCATCTTGATCCAGTTATGAGTGTGCACCCTCACCACTTTATCAAGACCCTCTCATTCTCAATACTAAGATTTTCAGTTAGGGCATACATTCACTAAAGCACACACAAAATTTCAATACAAAAACGTTTGAAAACCTTTCACTATAGTTGTTATTTAAAACTCCAATAAATTTTGTGAGCAGAAGAAACACAATGGATCCACAGCCCTCAGGTCATCCTAAGGACGAACCTGGCTCTAATACCATTAATGTAACATCCCGCCAAATTACTTTTCATAAATATAAAATGAAATAAAGGTAAAACAAAAATATTTAAGTGAACATACGTATTTATATAAAATGAAGTTTTGCTCCTCACAGGGAGTTTAATACATAACCGGTCAATTTTTCCAAAACTTAAACAAAATACAGCCAAATAAATTGAAACCGGCGGTCTCCCTACATAAATCGGCGATCTCCTATCAGAAGACCCAAAACAGCCGATCTGCTATCAGAACAGAAATCAGGCAATCACCACGTAGAGACAGAAACAGGCGATCTCATTCCCGCGACCACTCACTAAGGAGCTCTACTTCCTGGAAGATCATCTGCTCCCGTGTAAAATACACGATCATCATAGTTTTAAGAGAAAACAGCCACATAACAATACAAAGGGTAAGCTAGATATTTTTAAAACTTTAAATTATAAACTGGACAACCAACGTAGATCAGCCTTTTTAAACATTCACTAGAGTCCATCACTTTCTCATTCATATCACACAACCATCAAGTGTCTATCAACAATTTCTCAACATTATTCACGTCAGACTTCCACTGACTCATCACATCATAGACACTTGACACTACTTCCGGAAGACTCGTGCGTTGAACTTAGCATCCAGAGACATGCACCTGTCATACTTCATTGGCTGTAATGTTTCCACAGCCATGCGCATCAACACAATCTCGATCTCAATTTCATCACTCTCACAGTATGACAGGGTTAATCCATATAACAGGCCGAGCTCGTTCTTTTTCACACGACTCACCCATTCATATGAACCTCCTTCGACTCTCACCAACTGAATAACTTCCTCTATGTGATTCCATTATCTCAGCAGAGTCAGGATCGCCTCATTCACAGGATACTCACAGCTCAATACACCCTCATAACCAAATCTCAACACGGTATTTCCTTTCCTGAAAATACTATGTCTTGATCCCACATTCACAACATTCAACAGATCATATAACACTTAATGAACGATTTCAGTCATAGCAAAACTCATTCCAAGGTTCAGATTTTTGAATATCACATTTAAATCTCAAACAGTTTCAAACAACACCAAAAAACAGGGGAGTTCGAAAAACAACGCCAAAACCGGCGATCTCGTCCAAAAACAGGGGATTTCGAAATCTGTATTTAAAACCGGCGATCACGTCGCCCAAACACATAAGAACAGAACATCATGAAAAAAAAGGATATGAAACCGGCGACCACATCGCCCTCACTTCAGAAACAGCTAATCTACGGCTTTTATTGAAAATAAAGCTAGCTTCCCTTACCTGGACTTGCGCAAAACACCAAGAGCTCCAAAACCCACCGAGCTTAAAGGATGCCTTGGCTCTGTTTTAGCGTCTGGTTTGTAGAACTTGCAGAGAACCTCCCAGGTGCTCCATGGCAGTCGTCGATAGCCAAGCAGGAACGTGATAGGGCCTGAATCGCAGAGTGAAGGAGAGAAAAGAGAAGAATGAAGGTGAGCTCACTCTTTCACTCTTGAACCACTGAAAACGTTCTTCTTCCTCTCAGAAGTGGGTTTTTGTATCTTAAACCAACTTGCCCCCAAAAGCCGCTACCACCACCTACTCTGCAGGGAAGTTTGCGTGTACGCTTCCCTGAACAGTACCACCACACGTGACTCTGCGCATGCCAACATTCTAAGGTCACTATTCTGAACCACCCTTTTTGTCTACGTGTCGCGCGTGCAGTACGTCTCCTGCTGAGAGCCTGGGTTCCACCTCATCTGTGTGAAACTCGACATCGCGCGATAACCTTCCACCGATTACCGCTCGCGCGATGACTATCCACTGATGTCTCATACTGGCGGACGACCGATGTCTCTCCCTGGAAGACGACCGATGTCTCTCTCTGGGAGGCGACCGATGTGCCTCTCATACCGGCGATGACTGATGTGCCTCATCCCGGTGATGACTGATTCCTCACACTGGCAGACAACCGATGTCTCACCCTGGCAGACCACCGATGTCTCTCCCTGGCAGACCACCGATGTCTCAACCTGGAAGACCACCGATGTGTCTCCCATCCTGGTTGATGACCGATGTTCCTCTCATCTGTTGGCGATCTCTTATCGCCCTTGTGTGTGACGAGAAGACATCGCCTTACTCTGCTCACCGATGTCATATCGTCACACCTTGCTGAAGGTTCTCCATCCCACTATGTTACGTCCAAGGTATTACCTCCACATGGCTTGGTGACATCGGTGGCTTCACATTTCCAAAAGTAGATCAGCACTACTCCTCGTGCTCCCATGCATGCAACACTAAGGATGACTTCTTATGCTCAAGCATAGAGCTTTGCATGCACAGCGTATCTAAGGCTTAACCCTCACCTTGATACGCGTGGTTGTTGGAACCCACTTTAGTTGATCCAGTATCTTGACCACATACTGAGTGCACTTTCGGCGATCATGTCTCCTCTAGGCGACAGGCGATTATGTGCCAGAGAAGTCGGAGATCGCCTCCGCCTTCAAGAACGGCGGTCTCATACTTCTAAGCTACACTTTCCTTCCTTTTCTCTTCTTGATCCACATGTCAGCCGACCGACCCCTACCAGCTTACCCCAGACCTTGGGCGACGTCCGATGTCCGACTACTACGAAACTTCATTTACCAACTCTTTGTGTTTTAAATAATAACATCTTCTAAAATTACTTAAATATAACACTTTTATTCCAATTAAAGTTTCTAGGTCCTTACAATTTACACGGGAGCAGATGATGTTGCAAGTAGTAGAGCTCCTCAGTGAGCAGTTGGACGAAGAGATCGCCTGTTCTTATGCTGTATTTTGTTTTATTTTGAAACACTGGGTGGTTATGTATTAAAATTCCCTAGAGAAGGGATATTATTTTGAATTACAGTGTATGGGATGGATGTACTCTATGATATATATATACATATGTTAAATTTGATATCTTTTATTTTAATGTATTTCATATTATATACGTATGAGTGGATGATGAGGGCGTTACACTTTTCACACTAATTGAAAAGCATAAATTATAGTAAATAATATCATTGCAATTAATTAATTAATCATAAATTGATATATACAAAAATAAATATGTTGATTAATAAAAAAATGCCTTAAATGTTAATTGTGCATAAAAGTTTAATTTAATTATTTTTAAGTATTTAAAATTAATATCTTATCTTGGTTAAATTAAAACTACTTAATATAAATGATTCTACGTAGTGCTCTTTGTTGATATAAAAAGTTGCAAAAAATAATAATATAATTACAAACTAAACTTCTAAGTACTTAAGTTCAGTATATATAATAAACATATTTATTGAGTTTGAATAACAATACCAATGATAAATTTTCTTTATAATTGCATCAAACCCTATTCAATTCAATCATCTTCGTCTTTTATGTTACAGTGAAGAATTATATATTTTTAATTTTGAATTCAATCCAATTCTACTCAACCAAAATTATTAAATAATAATAATATTCAATCTGCTTCGTTACTTTATTAATTAAATATATATTTTTGAAATATTTAAATATTAAATTCTCTAAATATTAAACAATATACTCTATTTTAAAATTTTATTTTAGAAAATCTAAAAAAATGTTATAAAATTATAAAATTGAGAGAGAAATCATATACTATAACTTAATTGACATCATTCAATTAAAAAGATTTGATTAGGTTAAATTGAGTCTAATAAAAAAATTAGAAACACCAACAAATCAAATCTCATTCTTTAAATGGATTGAGTGATATATAGAATTGTTCAAACCTACCACAATCCAACTTGGAGACTCTTGGAAAATTTAGATATAACTACAATGAAAGCAACTTTTATTCTCTTTTGTTTTCAAAAAACTAGTTTATACAAAAAAAAAAATGTTTGACTAAAAGATTTTTTATCTGAACTAATTTATTGCAGCACCAGTGTAGAGAGAGATATGTAATGCTTACATTTGGAGATTGTAGTAGCTGATTTTTTTATCAAATACAATGACGATGGAAAGATAGTTACAAATATTCCTCCTCCACCAACACCTCCCACAGTCCCGATTGCAGATCCTAGGAACCCTATTTTACTCCCTATTACCATTCTCTATCCAAATTCTATGTCTTACAAATTAAACCACCCATCATCATTTCTCAATAAATTAACCAAATAATGAGAAACAAAGAGAAGAGTTTTGGTGACTGAGTAGAGACACTTACCGGCCAAGTATGTTGGTATCTAGATCCTGGGCTTCACAAAAAGTTTAGAACTTTAGAAAGAAAACCAGTACCCTCCGCCATTTTGAGTGTGTTTTTCCTCACCAAAGCCAAGATCCAACCTTTTTAGCAAGTAGCATAAACCAAAACAACCCAAAGCTAGTTAAGTGGCGGCGTGGGCGCAAAGTGTGCTGCGATGTTGGTGGAACGGGCATGGAGGACACATGCGGGGCTGAGCGTAGGGGGCGCAGTGGCTTCCAGTAGTGGCAACCTCGGGGTTGCGAAGGACTTTGATGGTGGTAGTGGAGCGGAGATGAAGTGAGAGAAGGAGCGACTGTGGATAGTGAAAAAGGAGAAGTGGGTGCCTAAAGTGAAAGAATAAGGAAAACACGCAAAGTGAAAATAAGAATAGCTGGGCGTGAGAATTAAAACAAATATATATAACAACAGTTAATAGGACAATTGTCGTTATTTGAGGCCAAATTGACTTATAACACGGTTCACAGAACAACTGTCATTAAAAATGAAAATTAATTACAATTTTGTCACCACCTCTTGTTTAACAATGGTTTTATAATGACCGTCTTTGTTTGGGGTCTTCGTATTGATATTTTTGTACTAGTGTTTTCACTTCTATTAGTGTTTTGCTTGAATCTTCTTAGAAGTTGGCCACACTTCTTCTAAGCTTCAATACCCCAAAATTGTTGTCCTTCAACTAGTTGAAGGAGCAAAACCTTAAGGAGGTCAGAAAGGCCTTGAAGAATAAAAAGTTGGAGAGGTTCCTTAAGATGAATGGAAATACTTTTCTTGATCTTGTTAAAGGATTCTACACAAAACTAATAATTGATGGTGAGAACATGTATTCTCCTGTCAAAGGAGTGGATATGGAGATTACTTCTGTTGTGTGGACTATTATCACTAGGCTGAAATTCTTTGGTGCATGTGTTGGCAAAGGAAACACAAATGTAGTACTATATAAGTTACCTAAAAAATCCTTTCATGAAAGTAAAAGGTTTTCATGCTGATGCTCTAAAGATGGATGAACGAGTCACTGCCTTCATCATCACATGGATGCTAACTCCAAGGGGGAGCAATCATGATGTCGTCACTGAAGAAGACCTTGTTCTGGACTTCATCATGGAGAACATCAAGGTCAAATGGATCCATGTATTGAAAAAGCACATGCAAAAATCCCTTATGTTATACTTGTTTTTAAATTTCTTCAATATTTTGAAGTTGATCTAAATGAAGAACTATCAACGGTGGTAAAACCATCTCATGAAATTAACAATGATTCACTTAACAAGAGGGGTTTCATTAAATTTGACAACAAGTGGGTTAGCAAAGAGGAAGATCCTACTGGATCAAGCAGAAACATTGGTGTTGATGATCAAATTGAATAGAATGTTGGTGCTAATGATGAAGTTGGTCCACGTGTTGGAGTTGCAAAAGATAATGATATGCATGCACTTGTTAGCTACGAGCCACATGTGGATTATGGAATTCCAATGTCCCAGTTTAAAAGCTTGATGTTCAACCATATGGACACCATGGCAAGTGATCAGAAGGATTACCATGAGTTTTGTGCAACAAGGTTCGAACATCTAGATGAGCAGATTTAAGTTGTTCATACCCAACTCTTTGAGTTCCAATATAGCATGGACTCCTGAAAGCTTAAAATCTTCTTATGCTTTGAATTTCTTTATATTATCTGTACTAGTGTACTGGCTGTTTCATGTTTAGTCTTTAAGAGAAAAAGAAATTAATTAGTTTATTTTAAAAATCAATGAAGTGTTTTTAACAAAATTCTATTATAATTTAAAAACTATTTTTAAATTCTTTTAGCATATTTCAATTAATTATCAAACTACTTTAACTCTTGTTAAATTATATATAAAGACTATTTTTTGATCATTTGAAAAACAAGAAGAGAGTATTATTGAAAAAAAAAATTCAAGAGAAAGATAAAAACACTTTGAGAGTCAATCTTGTCATCTTGGATCATTGCTTGTGTGTGAAGTAGGAATCTAAGTTTTCTGTTCTATTGTTCTATAGCTTTGTAAAACGTAGGTGTACTCTTATTTTTTCTTTTAATCTGTATTATGTGTAAAAAAGTTTTAGATAGGGTTCTTTGAAACTGTGTTGCTGCTAAGAAGTGTTGTGTGTTCTTGAGAGGTTTAAGATCAACATTCTTGGTGTGGTGTAATTTGGTTTTTGATTACTTAGTGAATTCTCAGTGGTGTGCTATGGACTGGATGTAGCTCTTGCGTTACGAGTAAACCAATATAAATCTCTCTATGTGAATCTTTCTTCTCTTACTTAGGTTACAATTGGGTCTCTTTGAGCCCATTTGCAACCCTAGACCGTCTAGGGTTTCTAGGGAGGATTCTAAGAAGGCATGGAAGGCACCTACATAGCAAGGGAAGTTTGAAGGGCCAGCTGGACAACCAACATGGAAAGCATGACTACCACATGGTTGCACCTCAATGGAGAGAAATCCTATCGACTCATAAGCAACCACTTGTCACTCAATGAATGGGAGGATTTGCTCCAATTATAGAGTGTCATTTGTCAAGCTATAAGTGGAGATTATTTTCAGATTTTAGGCACCATTTAGGCCATAAATAGAGGTGCTCAGTGCATGTATTTTCCAACTTTGATTGACTAATGAATTACTGTACAAATTCAACCTCAATTGTCTCTTAGCTTCCTCTTAGTTAGTACTTTTGTGAGTGTTTTAGCAATCTTAGAAGTTTGCCTCACATCTTCTAAGCATGTTTTCCCTATTTCCTTTCCCCTTCATCCTTGGTTCAACTTCAGCCATAGAAGTCACAAATATGCCCCACCTTCCACAAAATAGAACTAAACCAAAAGAAACAATGTAGATCAAGCTAGAATTGCATCAATTGGTATCTAGAGCCTTAGTTGTCTTCAAAAGATAAGTTGTTCTAGATTCTTTTTTTTTTCTGTCTTGTTTACTCACTATTTTTTATGTCTTGAATCTGTTTTTCTTTTGTTTCCACCATTTAATTGTTGTTTTGTTTGGATTAATCGATTCAAAATGCTTAATTCTTCTTGAATCGTCCATTCTTGTGTAGTGGGACTTTTATTTGTGTTGCCTGTGCTCTTTTCAATGTTTTTTAGTGTTCTTTCAATTTTATTCAGCATATTTAGTTTATGATGTTTTATTTTTAATCTATTACATGTTGTCATAAGATTCAAGTAGTACTTCGATTCAATTTTAGTTTCTTGATTTTTTTTTTGGTGTAGATCGCAAGGTGTTTGTCATATTGTGTCTTTTGTGTGCTTTTCTTTTTCTGAAATTTTCATTCCCTTATCTTGTTAGTGGATCATTAACAAGTTCATTAGAGTTAGGTTTCCATAATGTCTTGAAGTTTCAATTCATTTTATTTGAATTCCTTAGGTTTCCTCAAATTTGCATTTTTCTGAAAATTTTGAGCTAGCTGAAAAACTTATATAAATTCATCTACAATTATTTTTTATTTGAAACTTTTATGCTGAATTCATATATGTTGAAAATGAAGCTTTGATGATTTCAAATCTATGAAGGAAGCTTGAAGACTGTGTTGCTGGTGTGTAGGGTTATGTTGTAGGTAGTTTAGAATTTGTAAGATTTATTCTTAAACCAATGCATAGCTGAATCAATCTGGTTTTGAAAATAAGAAGTGTTTTTCAAAGCTAAGTGAAAAATAACCGATTGATTTCTTGGTTTAATCGATTTTTTTTCACCCAGCTTGTTTGGAGGGTTTTCAAACAATCTTTGACTTGGTTGAATAACTGTCAAAACCAATTCAACCGGTTAAATCGTCTTTTCAACCAGTTGATTTTTGAATTTCTTAACAGCTTTTCAAAAACTTGTTAAGTCTGTTTTTAGTTGATTTGAAACTATTTTGGCTCGTGTTTAACTGCCTAAAACGGCTAGTTTGAAGAGCTATAAAAATGGGTTACCCTCCATATTTGATAATATACAGAAAGAGAGATTTAAAACTTCTTTTGAGATATTTGATTCAAGCTTTGCTAGATTGCCTTAGGCTGTGCAA
Organism: Phaseolus lunatus; assembly: GCA_013389735.1. Taxonomy (NCBI): domain Eukaryota; kingdom Viridiplantae; phylum Streptophyta; class Magnoliopsida; order Fabales; family Fabaceae; genus Phaseolus; species Phaseolus lunatus. Next base: position 11,999,823 of record CM023861.1, read on the forward strand.
GTGGTTCAAGAAGTGGATTAGGAGCTCTATGATTTCCTATAAATCAGGTGTAATCTATTCTTTATATTCTTGTAATTGTTTTTCATTTTGTATACTTGTAAAACAATAAATCTTCAAGTTAGAGGATTGTTCTGACTGTGTGTGTGATAAGGCAAAGAGGGTGTGTGTTCTTGTGGTGGCAAGATCACCTCTTTGTGGTGTTTGTGTGTTGTAATCTGTGGTTGATTACACAGTGGAATACCCAGTGGTTTTTTTAGGACTGGATGTAGCTCTGGTAAGGAGTGAACTAGTATAAATCGTTTGTGCAAGCTTTTCTCTCTCTCTCATTACAAACTGTTTGATGTATTTTGTGCCTCTGCTATAAACAATCGGTTAAAACGAAATTTGAACCGATTATTTTTCTGCAAACAGTTTTAACAGTTTTGATTTCTTGGCTTCCTTAATTGTTCTTTCTATAATTCTCCAATAATCTTCATTCTTAGCTAATATTTACGAAAATATTTCACTTAACAATTCACCCCCCTCTTGTTAAAGCCAATAATTCTAACAATATATGTGTGAGGAAGATTTTCCTAAAAATTGGTAAAAAAATTTAAATTTTAAAAAAAGATATAAATCTGGAAAGGACAAGAACTCGGATTCAAAGGGCTGACCGAAGTTCATAGCACCTAACGAGCATCATTGTTGTTGGATTTATCATTTTTTGTGTAACAAGCGAATTGATTTAAATTTTTTTTGCTGTGTTCTAAGTGGATTGAAGTTTTTGTACAAAGAAATTGAAGGCCGAATCACTTATGGAAAAAAAAAAGTTATAAAATAGACAAGTGCATAAAAAAAAAACTTTCATTTTAGAATTGTTTTTTTGAAATTTATTCTAGTGCTATTCTTAGGTTTCCTATTTAAGTTCTTACTGTTTTTGTTAGCTTTAATTGTTGATTTTGTCTTAAAATACTCCTTGCAATTTTCATAATAATTCCATTTGAGTTTAACAATTTTTTTTTTAATTGAGCTTTTCTTGATTTCTATTTGTTGGTTTAAGGTGAATTTCATCTTGTTTGGAATTGTGTTTTAGAAGTTGTGAAATCTAATTCCAATTTGATGATTCCTTGGTAAATACATGCATGCAGTGCATAAAATATGAGAGGGAAGCAATTGAAGATTAAGAATCAACACCATACAAGTGAAGGAAGAGTTGATAACTTAAAGAAATTAAAGAAAATCATTAAAAATTGTAGTAATAGTAGCACTATATCATGAAACCTTTCTGTTCAAGTTTATTTTCCTTGCTTATTCAGTTTACATTAGTAGGTTGGGAAAATGCTTCCAAAGCAATCCCATTAAAAAAACATTGTAACAATCAAATTCGTTCATTAGTAGGTGAAAGTGTGTCAAAGGGCTCAAAGTGTCACTTGTACTTTCACATAGGACATGTCTAGTTTACTTTCTTCATCCTTTCTTGTTTTTGTTAAATTCATTCTTGTTTAATTTCTTGTTTTTATCTAAGTCTCCATGATACCTAAGTTATTGCTCTCCATTTGTAGTTGATCTTCTTTTGATCGCTAGGACGCCTTGCACACACCACATTTAGGAAATAAAATTGTTTTGAAGTTTCGTTTGAGAGAAACTTGTTAAGACTATTCGAGGTAAGCTCTAGCTAAGGAAGGACTTGGTATTTAAGTAGTCCTAATGACTCACCACTCTTCCCTTGGAGTAAACTTGGAGAATGTTTGACTTGTTGACCTTGATTGGAACTTCACCAAATCTAAAACCTATTTGTGAAAATACTTCTATCACTCATTTTTGAAGTAATTTTTTTTGTTGTAAAACCATTTCTTTTTAATTTCAAAATGAGTGATCATAACCATGCATATAGTGTTCAAGGAAGTAATAGGGAACAAGAAGAAGGCTATGGATGGAGAGATGAACTTAGGTTTCTAAAAGAAAATTTAGAAAATCAAATAGAGAAGACAAATAGAAAATTTGATGATTTTAGAAGTGAATTAAGAAAATATATGAAAGAAATGTTTGCCCTAATAAGTCTCAATAAAGGAAAAGGGATTGAAGAAGAAGAACCTAGACGTAGAAGAAGCCTTGAGTATGATGAACAGTCTGAGAGTATATATAATCATGATTATCATGAAGAACCATACCAAAGACATCATCATAGGCATAGACATGAAATGTTTTCAAGAGAGCATAGGATAGACCTTCCTCCCTTTTATGGAAAAAATGATGTAGAAGAATTTTTAGATTGGGAGATGAAGGTAGAACAATTTTTTAATAGCCACCATGTTGAGGAGGATAGAAATATTTCCCTAACTACACTTGGCTTTCAGGAATAAGCCATGTACTGGTGGACTGCTTTAATAGAATGAACTAACGTATGCCTAATGAAAAAGCCATATTCCCTCTTATTATGGAATAGAGCTGATGTATCAACTCCAAAGGCTTTAATAGAGAGATAAAACAGTAGAGGAATACATGATGTGTTTGTTGTGGTCTATTTTGATGATATCCTTATCTATAGCTTGTCTTTAGAGGACCATAAAGAGCTTGTTAGGCAAGTCTTAGAAACCCTTAGGAAGGAAAAATTGTATGCTAATCCAGAAAAATGTGTGTTTGCAATAGATCACATAGATTTCCTAGAGTTTATTGTAAGTTCAAAGGGGGTGCATGTGGATGAAGAAACGGTAGCAGCAATTAGACATTGGCCTACACCCATTAATGTTAGTGAGGTACGAATAGGGGTGGCAAAGCAAGGCGGGGCGTGCGGGCTAGCCCGCGGCTCGCATGTAAAAAATGCGGGACGAGTTGACCTTTTTAACTCGTTGCCCGTATTAGCTCGCCCCGCATAACCCGTGCCCCGCGCGGGCCAGCAGTGGGACGGGGCGGGCTGGCCCGCTAGCCCGCAAAAAAAAAAAATTGACTTTGCAGTAATGTGGTTGCGGATGCTCTTTCAAGAAGGCACACCTTGCTAAATTTTTTGGATACTAAATACTTGGGCTTTAATCTCATAAAGGAAATCTATAAAGATGACCTTGATTTTTCTGACATCTATCAAGAGTGGTCAAAGGGAGGACACAAAGACTTTTTCATACATGATGGTTTTCTCTTTAAAGGGGAAAGACTTTGTGTTTCCCTAGAGTCTTTGAGGCAATCTCTTGTTAGAGAGGCACATGAGGGTGGTCTTATGGGACATTTTGGGGTAGGCAAGACCTTAGATACATTGCATGAGCATTTCTTTTGGCCCCACATGCGAGAATCCGTACATAGCTTTTGTGACAAATGCATAGCATGTAGGAAGGCTAAGTCTAAGGTGCAACCCCATGGCTTATATACCCCTCTTCCCATCCTAAACATGCGAGGAACATGATTATTAACGGGGGGGTTGTCATAAGTGATCATAGCTCTCAAAGGTCTAGGTCCCCTACCTCTTCTAGGAGCCAGAGTGATGAAGAAAATGAAATTCCATGTGAGGGAGATTTGTTTGTAGTGAGGCGTATGCTTGGCCAAGTGCAAAAGCCTTTTGATGAAAGTCAAAGGGAAAACATTTTTCCAACAAGGTGCCTCATTAATGCCAAATTGTGTTCCTTAATCGTGGATGGGGGTAGTTGTGCAAATATGGCCAGCATAAGAGTGGTGGAAAAACTTAGGTTACACACCATCTCTCATGCAAAGCCTTATAAGCTCCAATGGCTAAGTGAAGAAAGGGAAATAATAGTAAATAAGGAAGTCCTTATAGCCTTTTCGATTGGTAGATATAAGGATGAGGTCTTGTGTGATGTTGTACCTATGGAAGCCACACATATTCTTTTAAGAAGGCCATGGCAATTTAACAAAAACACTTTACATGATGGCCTTACTAACAAAATTTCTTTTACCTTCCATGGGCATAAGATCACACTCAAATCTCTCTCACCAAAAGAAGTCCATGAGGACCAAGTCAAAATGAAAGAAAAGAGAGAATATGAAAAAGAAAAAAAGAGTTACAAGAGAAGCCTTCTCCTTTCACCAAAAGAATTTAAAAAGGTAATGTTTTCTCAAAGGGCTATCTTCATAGCTTATCTAACAAAAAACCTTGAAAGTGAGTCCGCAATAGATAGTTCTATGTGCCTGGATCCTTTGGTAAAGGAGTATAAAGATGTGTTCCAAGATCCCCCAAAAGGATTACCTCCTCTTAAGGGTATTGAGCACCAAATTGATTCAATACCCGGTGCTTCTTTACCGAATCGGACAGCATATAGGACCAATCCAACATAGGCCAAGGAAATTCAACAACAAGTTGAGGAGTTAATAGCTAAAGGGTGGGTGCAAGATAGCATGAGTCCATGTGCTATGCCTGTAATTCTTGTCCCTAAAAAGGATAGGAGTTGGGGGATGTGTACGGATTGTCGTGCAATCAATAACATAACCATCAAGTATAGGCATCATATTCCTAGATTGGACGACTTGTTACATGGGTCTCAGATCTTCACCAAAATTGATCTTAAAAGCGGGTATAATCAAATCCGGATTAAACCAGGAGATGAATGGAAAATCGCCTTTAAGACCAAATTTGGGTTGTATGAGTGGTTAGTCAATGCCCTTTGGCTTAACCAACGCTCCAAGCACCTTCATGTGATTTATGCATCATGCTTTAAGACCTTTCATTGGAAAGTTTGTAGTGGTCTATTTTGATGATATCCTTATCTATAGCTTGTCTTTAGAAGACCATAAGAAGCATGTTAGGCAAGTCTTAGAAACCCTTAGGAAGGAAAAGTTGTATGCTAATCCAGAAAAAAGTGTGTTTACAACTGATCACATAGACTTCCTAGGATTTGTTGTAAGTTCACAAGGGGTGCATGTGGATGAAGAAAAGGTTGTAGCAATTAGACATTGGCCCACACCCACCAATGTTAGTGAGGTACGGAGTTTTCATGGACTTGCTAGTTTTTATAGAAGATTCGTGAAAGACTTTAGTACCATTGTCGCACCTCTCAATGCCATAGTAAAAAAGGATGTGGTGTTTAAATGGGGCCAAGAACAAGAAAAAGCTTTTGAAACTTTAAAGGATAAATGAACCAAGGCACCCATTTTGGCACTACCCAACTTTACTATGACATTTGAAATTGAATGTGATACCTCCAACATAGGCATTGGGGTTGTCCTCCTTCAAGAGGGTCACCCCATAGCTTATTTTAATGAGAAAATCAAGGGGGGTCATCTCAATTACTCCACCTATGACAAGGAACTTTATGCTCTTGTGAGGGCCTTGCAAAATTGGCAACACTATCTTTTCCCAAAGGAATTTGTGATACATAGTGATCATGAATCCCTTAAATATTCGAAAGGCCAAAGAAAGCTCAACAAGAGACATGCCGTGTAGGTGGAGTTCATTGAGCAATTTCATTATGTGGTCAAACATAAGCAAGGTAAAACAAATATGGTTTTAGATGCTCTTTCAAGAAGGCATACCTTGCTAAATGTTTTGGATACTACATACTTGGGCTTTGATCAGATAAAGAAAATCTATAAAGATGACCTTGATTTCTCTCACATCTATCAAGAGGGCTCAAAGGGAGGACACAAGGACTTTTTCATACATGATGGTTTTCTCTTAAAAGGAAAAAGACTTGGTGTTCCCCAAGGGTCTTTGAGGCAGTATCTTGTTAGAGAGGCACAAAAGGGTGGTCTTATGGGACATTTTGGGGTAGCTAAAACCTTAGACACTTTGAATGAATCTTGAAAACTCTTAACCAAATTTGCACTTTGATTTCTCAAAACTGTTTCTTATTTTTTAGGAGCGTCTAACCAACTTTATATAAACCAACAAAGTGGTCAAAAGCATTTAAGACAGGAGTGCATTAAGTTAAAAACCATTTAATAAAGAATCAATTCAAAAACACAAAGCTGTTAGGATTTTCAAACAAACAATCGATTATTTTATCGAGATAATCGATTGTTTTGGCTTTGACAGCTTAGTCAACCAAGCCAAACAATTTTCAACCTTTTTCAAAACCTTCTAAGTACAAAACAACCGGTTGATTTGATAAAACAACAAGTTGTTTTTCACTTAGGCTAAAAACATTCTATTTTAAAAAGGTTTTCAAACCAAACTTGTTTTGGATTCAAACAAGGAGTGGATTACATAAAATCTACCCCATTTCCCACCCATACACAGTAGCAACACAGACTTCCATCAAACACCTTGGATTTGGATTCTTCAAAGCTCTTAACCACTCTTGATCAACAATCTCCCCCTATTTGATGAAGACAAATCTCTGGTTGCTTGTGTTGGTCTTGTTTGAATCTGTAACAGCACCTGTAACACAGAAACTATGCAAACCCAGAGCATCTAGAGAAGCAGGTTATGATGGCATACTTAACCAGTTTTTTGCATAAACACAGGAGCAGAAAAACCAGCCAAAAACAGCAACTAAACCAGTCATGCAATAGCAGAATTTAAAACTTTTAACCAGATAGAGTTTAGCAGTTTTAAGACAACATAGAAACCATATTCTCCCCCTATTTGTCTTCACAAATAGAATTAGGAAGAGATAAAGAAACAAAATTAAGAAAAAAATATAGGAAAATATTGTTCAAACTAAAGCAAGATTTAAACATAGAAACTTGGCTTCAGTCTTCCTTTCCATATTGTAGTTCAAGCAGCTGATTCTGCACTGCTTCAAGTTTCTCATCAAGGTTCTGGAAACGTGAATCCAGGCTTTGGAATCTTTGACCAATTTCCTGAAAGTTTGTAGCACAAAAGTCCTGGAGATTCCTTTGGTTTTCAACAAAGTTGTCCAGCCTATTAACCATGAGTCTCTCAAAGGGTGACATGGAGAGAATCTTATCTCCTTGATGTCCAGCACTTGTTCCTGCACCTGTATCAGCAGTTGGTTGATCATCATCTTCTTCAACACCTTCAGCAGCATATTGGTCATCATCTTCTTGATCAATTTGCATACCACTTGAAGATCCACCTTGATCTCCACCTTTGCTTACCCATCTTCCATCAATCTTGGTAAAACCCATTTTGCTTAATGAACCATTCTTCACTTCATGTGTTGATTTCACCAATTCTGTTGTCTCTTCCTCAAGATCTACTTCAAAAAAATGCCAAGAACTTAGAGACAAGGATAGCATAGGGGTAGTGGTAGTCACTCAACCTCATAGATTTCTGCATGTGCTCTTTAATAATATGAATCTAGTTAACCTTTATCTTGTTTGTGATGCAGAAAATGTACACAAGGTCCTCTTCAGTAAGCACCGAGTGATTACTCCCCCTTGGTGTGAGAATCCAAGTAATAATGAGAGCTAAAAGTCGTTCATTTAGCTTTAAACCACCTACTACAAAATTCTTCACTCCTGCTTGTGGATTCTTCAAACAACTCTTGTAAAACTGTATTTTATTGAAGTCATCCACCACACTGATGTTCCCTTTGTTCATTCGCAGTCCAGCATACTTCAAGCCAGTAACAGCAGCCCACACTTCATCATTTATCACCATATCCACTCCTTTGACATGGGAGACAAGGTTGTTGTCAACAAACCTTAGATTGGTGTAGAACACTCTTATAAGATCTGGATAGATTTTTCCAGACATTTCTAAGAACCTTTTTAGGAGCTGATCCATGAGAAGACTTCTCACATCATCCAGCTTCTGACTTTTCAACCAGCTAAAGGAGATAACCTTTGGATTTTTTATCACTTTTCTACTTGTTTCATGATGATATTTTTCAATTTGCTCATATTCTCCTGAAAACCATCCTTCAAGATGCCTTCCTCTTCTTATAGCCCTGTGTTTGACTCTTTTTGATGATGGAGGAGTGGTACCCATGGTGGCAAAGGTAGAAACTAAAAACAGAGATCAGAAAATGGATAGGTAAGAGATCCAGCAATAGATGTGCCAATTGGTTGTTTTTGTATAGAAAAACAACTGCATAGGGTTTTATAGCAGCAATGAATCCTTCTTTAGCCTTTTCCTTGTAGTGGGCTTCATTTTTCAAAGAGAGAAGATTGGTCTAAGATTGCATAGTAACACGTCAGCCCTTAACAAGAAGCACATGGTCAGCACATGTTGATTTGACTAGTCATAAAGGCACTTGAATTTCCAAGATTTTGGAATATATTCCTTTTATGACAAGAAGGAACCTCCTCCTGAACCAAAACAGATTCTTAAAGACTCCTTTTTGACTCATAACTCCTCGAGAACAGAATCTGCAATAGATAGAATGCCTAAAGAAATTAAATCAATTTTATGTAGTGCTGTTAGAGGAGAAACAATCGGTTGTTTCGAGAAAACAATCGGTTGTTTTTCTATAACAACAACTAATGATTTTCAAAATCAGAATTAACATGCAAAGAAGAATAAAAAGAAATTGCTTCATATAAATCACAAATAGATGAAGATTAGCACTGATTTAAGAGATGAAAAAGCAGAAACAAAGAAAGTCTTATCCTTTTGTCTTAGAGTCCTTTCAATGAGACATAATCCATGATCAAGAAACCTTCTTTTGGCTTTCAAGAATACTTAAGCTGGTACAGAACCTTAACTCAATTCCAAACAAAGTCTTTTCCCTCCAAATGCTTGATCTGATGACTCAAGAATCCATGCTCTCTTAGCATTCCTGCAACAACAAATTCAAGAAGCAAGATTTGGTCCCCTTACAAAAGTGGGTCCTTTTGCATCACATTTATCATTGGGAACCTCAAAAACTTTGGGAATCCATCTCATAATACCTTTAAGAACAGAATATTTCCTAATTTTACAGAATCTGACAAAGTGGCCTCTCTTCATGCAGTAAAAGCATGTAACAACCGGTTGTTTCGATCTTTCAATCGGTTGTTTTTCTGGCACTTTAGAAAAAGGCTTTGAGATTCCACATTTCTTGCTCTGTGGATTAAAACCCAATCCAGACTTTCCAGAAACACATTTTTGAGATGCTAAAACAATTTCAAAGTTGGATTTTCCTTTTAAAAGTTTGTTCACAGATTTTACAAGATATTGGACCTTTTTTTCAAGGTTTTCACAATTTTCACAAACTTTTGACTCACACAAGCAAGAAGAAATCTTGTAAAGCAATTCAAGATTTTCAAAATCTATTTTTGAATTTTCCAATTCTTCTTCCAGTGTCTTGACTCTATTTCCAAGTCAGTTGTTCAACCCTTTGTTAGATTTGATGGCTAAAACATGAGGGGGGTGAATTGTTTTTGAAAGCTTTTCCAAATGTTTGGTTAAGAATGAATTCCTTTATCAATTCATAAAGACAAAGATCAGAGAAGCTAAAAGAAATCAAGCTATCAAAATACGCAGCAGAATATTAACCGGTTGATAATACGATATAATCGATTGTTCTTAGCACTCAAGCAAAGTCAAGTTGTAAGCAATGTACAAGAAAAAAAATTTAACCGATTATAATATCGAAATAATTGATTGATATTATTACAGAGTTAACAACAATTCTATATATCATAATTATAACCGATTGCTAGAACAATATAACAGGTTGTTTATGTCAGATACAGAAACATTAACAAGATAAACCAAGACAAAGAAAGAGAGATTTACACAGAGCAATTATACTAGTTCACTCAACCCTTGACCTACATCCAATTCTTCAGAAAAACCTTCTGAGTTCCACTATGAAATACACAATAAATTACATACACACAACAATACAAAGAGAGGATCTTTTACACCTAAGATCACACACACACACACACTTTGTCAAACACACACACCTCAAATCAGAACAACCTCTGATTTTACAGGATTTTTACACACTTACAAGATTTACAAGATTCCAATCTCAGAAACAAAGAAAGGAATAGAAAACACCTGGTTTAAACATTCCTAGATTTGTGTATTGATCAGAACATCAGCTATTGAGCAATCTTGAAACTTTCAACAAAAACTTTTCTCAACATTGATTTCACAAAACTCTCTTAGATCACTGTAAAGCTCTCTTTTCAAAAACTTTTTCTATCACAAAGTCTATTTTTTGTATTCAAAAAAGATAAGAGAGACCCATTTTATAAACCTCACAAAAAGCCATTTGATCTGCTAGTTGTAATTGGACCAAAACATTTTTTCAAAAGCTGTAACAGAAATTCAAATTTCAACCAATTGAAACTTCGAAATAACTGGTTGATTCTGTTAAGCCAATTATAAACCAGTTGAAAAACCCATCAGACAGACCATGTGAGGAACAATCGGTTAACTCGTGGAAATAACCGGTTGTTTATCACTTAGCTTTTCAAAAACCATTTTCTCTTTAAGAATCAAGTTGCTCAAGCTAAGGTTATGAATCGAAAACAAAATATACAAATTATAAAACATAAAACAAAGATCTAAACCTAACTTCATCACAGCAACCAAGTACAGCACATATACTTCACATATTTGGTTCATCAAAGCCGTTGTTCCAACACCCTTTCAACAGGTTGTTCAAGAGAGGCAATCGGTTAGCTTCCTCATGAGTTTCTTTAAAAGCTTGAAGCAATTGACTATAGTTTTCAGCATTTAAAGAGGCACTAGAACTTACACTACTTGCTTCATCTTCTCCTTCTACCATCAAACACAGATTGGCTTCTTCATCTTCACTTAATGAGGAGCTTGATGAGGATATTTCATTTTCATCCCAAGCAATGTAGGCTTTCTTGGATTTCCCTTTCTTTTCCTTCTTGCTTAACTTCTTTTCTTTGCTCTCTTTGTTTGGACAATCAGCTTTTATATGTCTCTGTTCTCCACAACCATAGCAGGTATAATTGTTAGGATTAAAATCACTAGTTTTCTTGTTTCCATACCTTTCTTGGTTGAAGTCCTTGTTTCTTTTCTTCTTCAAGAATTTACTGAACTTTTTGGACAGCAAACTGAGAGTTTTTTCTTCACTCTCATCACTTGATTCTTGCTTATTCTTGTGCTTGGAATCTTTTAAGGCTATGGTCCTCACATTTTTTTCTTCACTTTCTTGAACATTGAGCCTATTGATTTCCAACTCATGTTCTCTTAGCTTTCTAAACAATGAGGCAGTTGTCAATGTAGTCAAATCCTTGGAATTTGAAATAGCTGTCACCTTTGGTTGCCAAGATCTATCCAAGCATTTTAGGATTTTGATGTTCAAGTCCTCTCTTTCAAAGATTTTGCCAAGACTAATGAGGTGATTCACAATGTGAGTGAATCTCTTTTGTACTTCAGCAATTAATTCTCCCTTGAGCATTCTGAACATTACATATTCTTGGATTAAGGCATGCTTCCTTGCCCTTTTCACATCATTTGTCCCTTCATGAGTAACCTCTAAAGTGTCCCACATTTCCTTAGCCGATGCACATTCTGAGACCCTAAAAAATTCATCAGAATTCAAAGCAGAGGTTATGATGTTCTTGGCAATGCAATCAAACTTGGCCTTTTTATTCACTGCATCAGTCCATTGGGACCAAGGTTTTTCAATCAAAACACCTTCCTTTTCAAATTTGGGAATAAAAGGGCCATTTTTAATTGCATCCCAAATCCCTCTATCTAGAGATTCCACAAAAATTTTCATTCTAACCTTCCAGAATTGATAGTTCAAACCACAAAACAAAGGTGCTCTGTTAATTAAGGCACCCTCCCCAAAAGGTAGTCTTTCAGCCATAGTAAAAAGATTTGGGATCAAAAACTTGAGTAATTTTCAAGAACTTAGCTCTTGATGCCAATTGTTATAATATATGGCCTTAAACAAGAGGAGGGTGAATTGTTTAAGAAAAATTTTCACAAACTTTGAAGGTACAATGAAACTTAGTGCAAAATTACAGATAAAGAAATCAAGTTAGCCAAGAATATATTCTATTTTAAGTGAAATACAGAAAAATAATCGGTTGTTTCTTCAAAACAATCGGTTGTTTATATGAGAAGATATTTAAAACCAAGTTAAAATAGCAATTAAAGGAGTTAGGGATGAGAGAAAAGCACACCAACAGTTTTATACTGGTTCACCCTACTCACAAGGGCTACATCCAGTTCCCAGAAAACCACTGGGTTCCACTATGCAATCAATCACAGATTACAAACACCACACACCAAAGAGTGACCTTAAACCCCTCAAGAAACATATTACCTTTGGAAAACCACACCAAGAGTGTTGATCCTGAACACCTCAAGAACACACAACACTCCTTGGTAACACAAACACAGAAATACAGTAATCAAGGAAGAAGAGAATTGAATACACCTGGGTATTACAAAGCTTAAAGAACAGATTTACACCCTAGTCTTATTCCACACACTTGAAAATCCAAAGCTTGAATGAATCTTGAAAACTCTTAACCAAATTTGCACTTTGATTTCTCAAAACTGTTTCTTATTTTTTAGGAGCGTCTAACCAACTTTATATAGACCAACAAAGTGGTCAAAAGCATTTAAGACAGAAGCGCATTCAGTTAAAAATAATTTAATAAACATTCAATTCAAAACACAAAGCTGTTAGGATTTTCAAACAAACAATCGATTGTTTTATCAAGACAATTGATTGTTTTAGCTTTGACAGCTTAGTCAACCAAGCCAAAGAGTTTTCAACCTTTTTCAAAACCTTCTAAGTACAAAACAACCGGTTGATTCGATAAAACAACAAGCTATTTTTCACTTAGTTGAAAAACTTTCTATTTTAAAAAGGTTTTCAAATCAAACTTGTTTTGGATTCAAACAAGGAGTGGATTACATAAAATCTACCCCATTTCCCACCCATACACAGTAGCAACACAGACTTCCATCAAACACCTTGGATTTGGATTCTTCAAAGCTCTTGATCACTCTTGTTCAACAAAAATTTCCATGAATTTCATTCTAGGTCTACCTAAGACATTTAAGGGTATGGACTCTATCTTTGTGGTGGTGGACCGGTTTTCTAAAAGGGCTCATTTTATTCCATGCCACAAAGTAGATGATGCTACTTACAGTGCAAATCTCTTCTTCAAGGAAGTTGTTAGATTGCATGGGCTTCCTATAAGTATAGTGTCTGACTAAGATTCAAAGTTTTTAAGTCACTTCTGGAAGACATTGTGGGGAAAACTTGGTACCAAACTCTTGTTTTCTACTACTTTTCATCCCCAAACCGATGGTCAGACAGAAGTGGTTAATAAGACTTTGGGTCAAATGTTGAGGTGCCTTATTTCTGGGAACCCAAGGGTGTGGGAAAACTTAATTCCTCATATTGAGTTTGCTTATAATAGAGTAGTTAATCCCCTCACACCCCTTGACCTACTTCCAATCCCTGTACTTGATGAGGTGTTGTGCAAGGATGGTTTTGAAAAGGTTTCTTTTATAAAGAACTTGCACCAACACATCAAGCAACAAGTTGAGAGGAAGGTAGGCAAGTATGCACAAAATGCAAATAAGAGGCACAAAGCGTTCATCTTTGAACCTGGGGACTGGGTTTGGCTTCATTTGATGAAGGATCGCTTCCCTACTCAAAGGAAATCTAAACTCCTACCTCGTGGTAATGGTCCCTTCCAAGTCATTAAAAGGATCAATGATAATGCTTATGAGTTAGATTTACCTAACACATATTTAATGTTAGTGATCTGACTCCCTTCTCTACAGGTGTTGCAAATTCTTGGACGAATTCTCTCCCACCCGGAGAGCATGATACAGACCTGAGATGGAGCAACCTCTAACCAAGCCCAACCTTCCAGAAGTAGGACACGAAGCATGACACAAGATCATGGGCTAGGTCAGGACCCACCACTTGTCAGTGCTTCAGAGCCCATCATTCCTCAAAGGATTACCAAGAGCAGGGCCCAACCTATGGGAGCTGAGCACCAACTAGTCTCCTTGTTTTTAATTTCAGCAGAATAGGGTTTAAATAACATAATAGGACGTTTGTACTTATCAAATTGGGCCATGACAAGTCCATTAAGGTTAGGATGTAGCCCTAGCTTTTAGAAGCTAGGACTAGGGCCGACATTGACCATGGGTCAACCCCTAGGTCGCCCCTCACCTATTTACTAGACTACCCCTCCCCTCCTTGCCCACCAAGGCACCCATCTCTAAAAATAAGGTGCCTTGCCTCATGTAATTTCATGTTGAATTTGATTAAAGAAAAGTTACTCTACACAAATTGTGTGAGGTGTTATGTCTCTTTGACATAAGGTCTTAACTTTAGTGAGTTTAGAGCTCTCAAGTGGTGGCCCTCTGCACTTATCTTGGAGAATCCATTCTCCAAGTGGCGTGTCCCCTTCTCAAATCCATACCATAAGCTTTCTTCTTCCACTCTTTTCAATTCATTTCCATTTTCGCCATCATTATTGTCTTTATCTTGAATTATAATTCTTGATTTTGGCTCTTGTATGCTTATGGTTCATCATTTGATTCGGCCATGACCACCATTGATGTTTACCTTATATCCATTTCTATTCCGCATTACATTCCATCTATCACTCTATATTGATTTTCATCTTTGCCTTTGTGAAGTGAACCTTCACACTTACTTAACCACTTGGTTAAGTTCGTGTCCAGTGGGAATCTTCCTTAGGTTTCACCACTAAATTGTTAAAAGCCCAACTCTAAGTAAAGTGTCACTATAAAATGGAACCCTCTAGAAATCAACTCACATCAGCTTCCCATCCTAAATACACATTGGGGTCACTTTCCCCGCTAAAGTTAGGTAATTCTACAAACGGAAAAGAAGGTTTCGATGGTTGGTATTGATGGCGCTTCTCTTCTTGACTCCCATAGTGCATGTAGTTTCGAGTAGCTCTTCACGACTCCCATCTCCTTTCTCAAGTTTGTCTCTCTTAAGTCTCTTCTAATCTTTGCAACCTTTTCGTTAGTTGCCTTATTTCCTCATCTTTGTGGCTCATTCGTCTCCTAGTATCCACAAGTTTTCCCAAAAGGAATGCCTTTTGAGGTGATTAGGGCTTTGAAGATTCACCTAAAGACAAATTAGCCATAATTTTGCACAAGGAAACAAACAATTAGTGAAAAAATTACAAGTTAAACTCTCACTTTCGTGTATCACTCAAGAAAGATTTGCACTCAAAAGGGTCTACACTTGTAGCAACACCTTAAGTGAAAGATGACAAAGCTCTTACACTTGCTCATCACCCCCAAAACAAAACTTAAGAAACAAAAGGAAAAGACAAGCAAGAAAAGCTTAAAGTAGAAAGCGAAACCAAAAGGAATTAAAGTGAAGACAAAACTTTGAACAAGACAAACAAGAAAAGCACAAAAAAAAAAACGCAAAGAAACTTACTTAAACTTTAATTATTATGAAGATGTGATAGGTTTTAGAAATTGATCAGAAAGCAAGTGGGATTAAACTCAACAATTTCGAAAACAATTAGTCATAAAGTTAGAACCCCTTTTGTAATGAAATTTGGAAAGTGAATGCACTTAAAAAATTGTGTTGTTTTTGCTTTTTCTTCTCTTTTTTTTTTTTTTTTTTGTCCTGAAATGATGGTTTCAAAATTTTAGATGATTTTGTGCATGCAGATGGAATTGACTTTTCAATTTTCGAAAAAGTTAAGATATGGGGATTCAAGTTTTATGAACGCTTGTAATCTATGTTTTGAATTAAATCAACTGTTACTCTAATAACTTCTAATTTGGTTTTAGTTCTTCATAATTAAAATGAAAATAAGCCGAAGAGACAAAAAAACTCCTAGAAAACTAAGAACATCAGACGCGAACTAAAATGGTAACAACAAAATTTGACATAAAATGAAAATTCAAAAGGCGGAATTTAAAGGTGCTTAATGAATAAAAAGACGAAAATTGTAAATGACAAGAATTTAAAGGCAAAATCAATAACAAAACGCATAAACAATGAACAATAAAGAGAAAAAGAGAAGAAGATGATAAATGGAAAAAGGGAAGAAGAAGGTGACGTATAAAAAAAGAATGAAAGGGAAAAAGATGAAAGGATAAGAAGACTTAGGGAAGAACGGAGGTGTCACGCCACTTGGAGCAGATGAAATCCAAGATGAGTGGTGTAAGAGCCGCCACTTGAGATATTAGCCACTCAGGATAAGACCCAGAGTTGCCACTTAGGATATTACCCACCCAAGATAAGACCCATATAACCCAGAGTACTCAGACTCACAAATTCACTCAAGCAGAGTTTCTTTACTTCAAATTCAACTTGTAAATACATGGAGTAAGGCACCCTATTTATAGGAATGGGTGTCTTGGTGGGAAAGGAGGGCAAGGGTAGGTTGGTAAATGTGTAAGGAGGCTACCTTTAAGGTTTTACTAAGTCAAAATCGCACCCTAGGCTTGTTCTTCTAGAAACTAGGTCTAATTTCCTTTCTAATGGGCTAGAAACAAGCTAATATGATAACTACATCCCCTATTATGCTATAGGCACCTATTCTAGCCTATCTTGCTATTTTGGATCCCCAAAGTGAACCCAAACATGTTTTATTTTTAAGAAGACCAGAAGAAAGAACATTTGATGTCCTGGTCTTTGCCCATTTCTCCTTCTGGTGAGGTCTGCTAGATCCTTGGAGGGGTCTTCACTTGAAAGTTTAGATGACTTCTCATAGTGTGAATGGTAATTTGAGTCATTGGTCATCTCCTTGTTGGCTTGGATTATATCATATTTCCTATGGATTTTGTTATAGTGGACATGAAAGAATATGAGGAGGTTCCTTTGATACTTGGTAGATCCTTTATGAAGACTGCTAGAATTATAGTTAATGTTGACAAAGGAGAACTTCAACTTAGAGCTCAAAATGAAGAGGTAATTTTTCATCTTTTTTATGATCAAAAAAATTTTTATGCAGGGAAAGAATGTGCACAAAAGGATGCAACAAAGGGAGTTGTCCACCTTGAAATAAACAGGTGTCAAGCTAAATGACGTTCAACGAGCACTTACTAGGAGGCAACCTAGTCCACATTTTAGTTTATGTTGCTTGTAATTTTTGTTTTGATTTTACCTTTCAAAAATCATGTTTTCTTGTAGGGATTCTCGCCCCGGCGAGTCAATCCTCGCTTGAGCGAGTTTGATGTCAAAAAATAGAGTTTTCGTGCAGGGAATCTCGCTCAAGCTAGACAAATGGTTTTCAAGCGAGTTCTACGACGAAAAATTTGAGTTTTTTGCAGGGATTCTCGCTCAAGCGAGTTTGGCATCAGAAATTCTCGGTCAAGCTATAATTTTTTTGCAAAAAAAAAAAATCCTTTTCCTTTCCTTTCTCAAAGTTTTTAGTTTTATGATTTGTTATTTTTTGTTTTAATTAAAATAATATATATATAAAATAATAATAATAATAATATTTATTAAAGGCACCCCAATTCCTATGTCTCCTAATCATTTTGCAGGTTATATATCTTGGCCTAGGGACAGGTTCTATTATTCAAGCGGGGTAGATCCAACATATGAAGAAAGACTATAGATGGAGATTTTCACAAAGAGCTGGATGACTTCTTAGGAAGAGAGGATTGAGAAAAAATATGGTTTTATCTTTCTAATTCTCTTTTCTTTTTAGTTATTTGAATTTTGTTTTATTTTTCTATTTATGTTTTCATTTTTTTAATTTTTCGGTTATTTTGTTTATTTGCTTATTTTATAGTTTGAATAAAATTGTTGTTTTGTTAGTTTTATGTCTTAAATAAATTTTTGTTTTAATTTACTAGTTTTCTATTTTATTTTTCACAAATAAAAGGAACTAGAATATTAATTTTGAATTCGAGAGAAAAAGGAATTTTTGTTTAAATATTAAATAGTGAGATGAATTAGACACAGGTTAGAAAAGAAAATATGATTGAATCCCTATTCAAATGTAGTTGAAATTATGATACATGAAAATTTAATAGGATGATTGATTAGGACAGAGAATGACAAGACAAAAAGGAATGAGGCCAATTAAACCAAGTGAGTGTGTGAACCTTAAACAGTTTTGAGAGTTTTACTGATGAATTAATAGTAGCAATTGCTCAATTTTTTATTTTTTTTTACATTATAAAAGAACATAAAGATGATTGAGGCATTTGTTTGTGTTATTTAGGAACCCAGGGCCAAATAGCCAACCTTTATCTTATTAGAATTCCTTTTTTTATATATATCCCCTTTAGGCAAGAATTTTTTGTTAATATTGCACCTTAACCTTTAATGATATAATTTCCTACCCTTTAGCATGTTTAAGGAAGGATAACATAGATGCAATACATATAGAAAAGGGAATGGTTGGTTTTGATTGTTAAAAATTCAAAAAGTTGAAAATAGGAAAAATCTATTCCTATTGAAAAGAAAAAAAAAACAAAGAGAAAAAAAAAATTGTTGAAAATCATGAAAAGGTAGAAAGAAAAATGAGGAAAAGTGTGATCTCAAAAGAAAATGGTGATTAGATAGATAACATATATGTTCTCTATAATTGGATTGTAGGTATGTTCTTCTTCTTTAGGATGTGCATTTTGTTATATAAGAAAAACCAATATTTTTTTTTGGAAACCCAACCTCAATACTACACTGAAAAAGACCTTAAGATTCATGTTTCTAATATGTTTGTGATTTGAAGATGAAATGAAAAGCAACTGTGATTTGTTATAATTCAGTGAAAATAGAAAGAAACATTTACCTGTGGCCATATGAGAAGAAATTCCTTAATGAATTGTCATTTTATTTGTTTTGATTTGATCCTGAAAGTTGATTGTGTCTATATTTTTTTATATTTGAATTTCGAAGCATCATAAGTTTTTTTATTTGATCTATTGTTTAGTGAGTTAAGCTGTTTGATATTTAAATTCAAATATATTTATTTACTTTGCTTTGAAGGCAATCAAGATTCTAAGTTGGGGAAAGTAATATGTGTCTAATGTCAGTAATATTTCATATTAAAAAATAGTCACTTATGAGGATTTATTGCTAATTTACATATAAAATAATTCCAAATTTATGAATTTATACATTTTTACATTTTTTGTGATCTTTAATTGAATAAGAGCATTTTATTCCAAATTAGGTGTTAATTGCAGGTTTCTAGGGAAGATTGAAGATTTGGAATAAAGAGGAATGATTTAAGCTAAAAAGAGAAAGTTGGAAGGCCCCTAAATGGGAAAAAGCGCCGAAAAAGTCAATTTTGCAACAGAAGTATCTCGCTCAAGTGAGATATTATCGCTCAAGCGAGAATGCTCCAGGTTTGTTTTCAGGTATCGACGCCTTTCTCCCTAAAGCGAGAATTCCTTACTTGAGTGAGAATGCATCAGACAGATCGGGCCTTTTTTATGTTTTATCACTTAGCCCATTAGCGTGACACAGGAAGCAACCTAACTTTAGAAAATAAGGTTAAATAGGGGGCTAAAGGCTCAACCCCAGTGTGCTAGATTGAGAGGAAATCACCAAAGAGTGAATTGTAACCCAATTGGGAGAATGGAAAGTGCTAGAAGTACGCGTGACTAATTCTACCCTTTGGGATTGGGAGTAATCTGCTTGAACTCTTATGTATTGAGGTGATATTTTATATATTAATATTCAGTTCTTGATTGATTATTGGTATTGTTGTTTTACTTCTAAATTTCCATGACAAATTGAGAATCTTAAATCTGACTGGAAAGTATTTTTAGGGTTCTAACCTAAACAATAATACTTAACATATTTGAGTGTTAGGAATAGACTTGAAATGTTAATTGCCATTAACATTTGAGCTTGATTCTAAGTTGTTCTTATGATTATGTGAGAGATCGATAGTTAGGGAACATTCTTAAGGATTTTATATGCAAGGAATCGATATAAATGACTTTTATATGGGCATCAATTTCAATCAAAGAACTTAATATTAACATGCTAATCAAAATACATGAGAGTAAGAGAGATGAAACCTAATCTCTATTTTTCCAATTGAAGCAATTACTCTTGGATTTGTTTTCTTATTAATCAGTGTCATCTCAACAAACTCTTAACAAACTTTTTATTATTCTGCCTTTATATCAAGCGAATTTTGTACTTGATAATTCAACTGTTCCTTCTAGGATCGATATCCGTCCTTAGGGACAATTATTACTTCTGACAATGCGGTGCACTTGCCATAAAAAGTCATTACACTGCCACCTTCTTTTTCAAATGAGTATATATTGTTGGCAGTTGAGTATGTATCTAGATGGGTGGAAGCAATTTCATCACAAGAAGAAGATGATAAGAGAGTATGTAAATTAGATTTGAATTGATAATGAAATGCTGCCCAAGTTGCTAGCTCATTTTTCTTCAAATTTTCACTCTCAAGTTTGCACTTCTATTAGTGTTTTGCTTGAATCTTCTTAGAAGTTGGCCACACCTCTTCTAAGCTTCTACTTCCCCTCTTCATTTCATCATCTCCACACTTCAATTCAGCCATTGATGTCATTTTCAAGTCCATTCTTCCACAACATACAAAACTAAAACAAAACAACCAAAAAAAGCCAAAACAAGTTAGTTTTGCATCATTTGGTATCAAGAGCATAGGTCTTCAAGAGATAAGTTGTTCTAACTTTGTACTTCCATTTTCGTGTTGTTCCTCGCTTTTTAGAATGTCTTAAATCTATTTTAAATGTGATTTTTGTGTTCAGTTTAATTGATTCAAATGCTAAATACTCCTTGAACCATCCAAATTTGTGTTGTAGGATCTCTATTTGTATTTACTTGAGTGCTTTTGAATTTTTTAGTCTTCTTTCATTTTATTTTTTTTGGTAAAAACAGTTTATGTTGGTTTCATTTTTATTTTATGATCCATTTCTAGTTGTCTAAAGTCATGTTGTTTCCATATATGTCATAAAATCAAGTAGTCCTTTGTTTGATTTTTTGTTTCTTGTTTTTACAATGAATATCCATGTGGTTTGAGTCATTTTGTGCCTTTTGTGTGCTCTTATTTTTATATTTTTGAGTCTATTATCTTGTTATTAGATCATTAACAAGTTCATTAGAGTTAGGTTTTTATTATGTCTTGAGTTTCAATTCTTTTTTTGAAATCCCTTAGGTTTCTTCACTTCCAGTTTTTGTGAAATTTTGTCTCTATTGTGAGAATTTATTGTAGGTTTGTATTTTGGTAAAAATGTCTGAAAAAATTCACAGAACCCTATTGATATGTTTTTCATATCCAGTTAAAACAGAACTTCCAAAAACAAAATAGAAAAAAAGTTATAAACAATAAAAATCAGGACATTTTCAGCCCAGAAAAAACAGTTTCAATGTGGTGTTGCTCTCAGTAAAAAAATTACTGCACCTTATTCCTTGGACTTTTTGACCTGAAATTTTACCACACCTTGCTTTATTTGTTGTGAACTTGGGATAAAAGTTTGGGACTCAAATTCATTATAATTTTTCCCCAGTAAATTTTGGAATCATCTCTATCAATGCTGAAAAACAGTTTTAATCTCTGAATACCGGTGCTGCAATGTTTGATTTATTTCTCTCATAATACACATCCTCTTGACCTACAATTTGTTTCGTTTGATCAAATATTGTGTTTATATTCTTACATAAAAATTTAATACACAAAATGTTTCTGGATGAATTTTCACAAATTTTGGAAATCTCAGTGTCGGTTTCATCCTAAATTTTATTTTATTTTTTTAAATATATTCTAGTGCTATTCTTAGGTTTCCTATTTGAGTGCTCGCTGTTTTTGTTAGCTTTAATTGATGATTTGTGTCTTAAAATACTCCTTGCAGTTGCATAATAATTCCATTTGAGTTTAGCAATTTTAATTGAGTTTTTCTTGATTTTTTACTTGTTAGCCTCATAAGGTGAAATTCATATTGAGTGGAAGTTTGGTTTTAAAGTTGTGAAGCTAATTTCTACTTGATGTAAGGACCTGAAAAATTTATTGGAATAAAAGAGTTATATTTTAAATAAATTCTAAGTATGTTTTTATTTAGAATAGAAAGGGAGGAAAAAGTTAAGTTTAGAAGGCTACGAGGTCGCCGGTCGCCTGCTACACATGAGCGCCAGGTGGACATCGCGCGGGCGCGAGAGGCATGC
Source organism: Phaseolus lunatus (assembly GCA_013389735.1). Classification (NCBI taxonomy): domain Eukaryota; kingdom Viridiplantae; phylum Streptophyta; class Magnoliopsida; order Fabales; family Fabaceae; genus Phaseolus; species Phaseolus lunatus. Next base: position 12,021,728 of record CM023861.1, read on the forward strand.
AGGCATCGCGCGGGCGTGAGAGGCATGCAGGCATCGCGCGGGCGTGAGAGGCATGCAGGCATCGCGCGGGCGCGAGGGGCATCGCGCGGACGCGAGGCACGCGGGCATTGCCAGGGCGCGATGCATGTGGACGTGGCCTTCGCGCGAGAGGTCATCGGTTGTTAGCCTTCCCGCGAGAGGTCATCGGTTGTTAACCTTCGCGCGAGAGGTCATCGGTTGTTAACCTTCGCGCGAGAGGTCATCGGTTGTTAGCCTTCCCGCGAGAGGTCATCGGTTGTTAACCTTCGCGCGAGAGGTCATCGGTTGTTAACCTTCGCGCGAGAGGTCATCGGTTGTTAGCCTTCGCGCGAGAGGTCATCGGTTGTTAACCTTCGCGCGAGAGGTCATCGGTTGTTAGCCTTCGCGCGAGAGGTCATCGGTGGAGAGTCTTCGCGCCTGTGGTCATCGGTGAAAAGGTCATCGGGCTACGTTAAGTTACACACAGAGAACGTGGGACCCAGACATCCAGCATGAGACGTTCTGCACGCGCGCCACGTAGACGAAAAGGGTGGTTCAGAATAGTGACATCAGAATGTTGGCATGCGCGGGAGACACTCGCGGTCGTACTGTTCAGAGCAGTGGCTGGCATGCACAAGCGACAAACAGTGGCAGTACTGTTCAGAGCAGTGGTTGGCATGCACCAGAGGCAACAGTGGTCGTACTGTTCAGGGAAGCGTGCACGCAAACTTCCCTGCAGAGTAGGTGGTGGCAGCTGCTTTTGGAGGGATAAGTTGGTTTAAGTCACTGAAATCCACTACTGAAGAGGAAGAAACGTTGCAGCCTTCGAAGAGAGAAAGAGTGAGTTACCTCCCTTCTCCTCCAGATATATCCTTCGCGCTGCGATTTCTAACACCTTCACACGAGAGTACGACGAGCGACAGCCACCATTAGAGCACCTGGGCAGTTCTCTGCAAGCTCTTCAAAACCAGACACAAGAACAGAGTCAAGGCGTTCTTCAAGCTTTGTTGGGTTCGGAACTCTAAGTGTTTGCGCAAGTCCAGGTAAGGGAAGCTAGACCTCTTTTCCATACGAGCCATAGTTTAGCTATCTTCTGAAGTGAGGGCGACGTGGTCGCCATTTTCGTTTTCATCTGCGTAAAATGCTCTGTTTGTGTGCTTGGGCGACGAGGTCGCCGGTTTCATATAAAGCCTTCGAAACACTCTGTTTTTGAACTAGATCGCCGGTTTTGGCGCTGTTTTACGAAATCTCTGTTTTTGATGTTGTTTTGAAACTACTTGAGATTTACATGAGATATTCGAAGATCTGAAGCTTTGAAATGTTTGTGGATGTGATTTGAATCATTTACTTGAATGGTAGGATGTGTTTGAATGCTGTGAATGTGGGATCGAGGCATAGTATTTTCAGGAAAGGAAATACCGTGTCGAGATTGGTTAGGAAGTGCATTGATCAGTGAGTAACCTGTTAATGAGACGATCCTGACTCTGCTGAGATAATGGAATCACGTAGATGAAGTTATTCAGTTGGTGAGAGTCGAAGGAGGTTCATACGTATGGGCGAGTTGTTCAAATGGGAACGAGCTCGAGCTGTTGTATGGATTAACCTTGTCATGCTGTATGGTGATGTGTTGAGATTCATCGTATGCTTGTGAATGTGTGAGATTTCACGGCGACCTTGTGGATGTGTGAGATTCCACAGTGGGCAGTATGACAGGTGCATGTCTCTGGATACTAAGTTCAACGCACGAGTCAATCCGGAAGTAGTGTCAAGTGTCTTGTGTTGAGAGTCAGTGGAAAGTCTGACATGTGAAATGAGAAACTGGAATATTGATAGACACTTGATGCTGTGTTGTGAAATGGAATGACTATGGAAAATGTAGTGAATTTGTGATTTTGGGCGATCAGCTGAATGCTAATTGTAGTTCTACGTTTTACATGGATAATTTGGAACTTGGTTTACTTTGATTGTCATGTTTATGATTTAAACTCTATTTAAAGATATCTAGCTTACCCTTTATTTTTGTATTGCTCTGTGGCTGTTTTCTATTAAAAAACTGTGATGATCGTGTATTTTACACGGGAGCAGATGATCTTCCAGGGAGTAGAGTTCCTCAGTGAGTGGTCGCCGGAAGGAGATCGCCTATTTCCGTATCTACCGGGTGATCGCCGGTTTATGCCTCCATCGGGAGATCGCCTGTTTTCTTTTCTGTTGGGTGATCGCCCCTCTTGCTGCTTTATAATAGGAGATCGCCTATATGAAAGGAGATCGCCCTTCTTATAGGAGATCGCCCTTTTTGCCAGGAGATCGCCTATCTGTCTTTTGTATTGTATTTCGTTTACGTTTTTAATGGAGAAGTGATCGTTTGTATTAAACTCCCTGCGAGGAGAAACTTATTTATTTTATATAAAGATTTTGCTCACTTCAATCTATTTGTCACTTTATTTTCGTTTTATATTTATTTTCAACGAAAATTTGGAGGGATGTTACATTAATGGTATCAGAGCAGTTCGTCCTTAGGATGACCTGAGGGCTGTGGATCCATTGTGTTTCTTCTGCTCATGAAAGTTATTTGAATTTAAAATAATAACTATAGTGAAAGGTTTTCAAACGTTTTTGTATTGAAATTTTGTGTGTGCTTTGGTGAATATATGTTCTAATTGAAAATCTTAGTATTAAGAATGAGAAGGCCTTGATAAAGTAGTGAGGGTGCACACTCATAACTGGATCGAGATGAGTCTCAATCTTAATTCCAAAGGTTTGATGTTTAGCATATATTGAATTCTGGTGTGAGCCACCTCATTCTCTTGAGTGTCTTTGTAATTGATTGAAAATGGTTGATTAGATTGGTGACTGCATACCAGTAGTTGTGCTGGTGTTATGCTTGATGTTATAAGCATTATGATTCTGTTGATGAGCTCAAATTCTTTATGATTTTGAGATGCTGACCTTTGTAAGGTCTAGCTGTTACCCCCCTTGAATGAATTGATTTCTTATCGATCTCATTCTTGTAGTTGTAGGGAATATAGGAACCTTATAGTTTCAAAAATCTGAAAACGAAGGAGATGGCACGTAGACCTTCTACCCCTCCCCAACCTTCTTCAGAGATGGGTCAGATCGCCAGGGCCATGGAGGTGATGGCAACTGCCATCCAACAGCAGAATATGGTAATGGCCCAGATTCATCAGGCTGTAATGAATCATTTGGAAACTGCTGGATCGGCTGCAACAGCTTCCCATGTTAATCAGCCTCGGGAGCAGATGGGGATGACCGAGTTCATGAGGCACAACCCAACCCAGTTCCGTGGGAACGTTTCTTCGAACCGACCAGATCAGTGGATCAGAGAGTCTCATGCCTTAGTAGGGAAGGCAAAGGTGGTGGAGACCCTGGAGAGGAGTGATTCCAGAGTAATCAGATCACGCCCAAGGGGTCCCTTCAGTGGGAAGGCCAAGGTACAGCACCCACGAAGCAAGCCTTATGTGATACCTCCACCACATCGGGCAGGAGCAATTCCGCCCCAGTTTCAGCAGCAACAGCCCTGGAAACCCAGATGTTTCCATTGTGGTGGACCACACACATCCAATGTGTGCCCCAAGAGAAATTTTGGGAGAAGATGCTACATCTGCCGAAAGACGGGACACCTTGCTAGAGAGTGTCCTAACAGAAAAAGGATGACTCAACCCGTACGTTCCCAACAGTCGAGAAACGAAGGCAGCAGACCTCAGGCAGCAGGGAGAGTGGTTGCCATGTCTGGAGCGGGGGCATCCCAGCCAGGTAACTTAGTACCGAGTGTTACTCTATAGCTGGTAGATGCGTTAGAATTTTGTTTGATTCTAGAGCGACACACTCCTTTGTGTCAAGCTTGTGGGTAGCCGAGTTGGGCCTTCTAGTGAAGGGGTCACCTTTCGAACTGTTGGTCTCTACACCTGCGTCAGGACAGGTGTTGACCTCTACAGTTTCCCCTGAATGTCCAGTGATAGTAGAGGGACGCAGATTCAAAGTGAACTTGATCTGTCTACCTCTTCAGGACCTGGATGTTATCCTGGGAATGGATTGGCTAGCTGCCAATCACGTTCCCGTAGTCTGCGGTAGTTAGAAATTAGCGTTTCCAGATCTCCAAGAGTCAGATAGCGAGGTGCTTCGTGAATCCTAGCTCAGTTGGGAGTGAAGAATGAAGAGGACGTAAGTCGGATACCTTGGTGAAGGGTTTCATGGATGTATTTCCAGAAGAGATACCTGAATTACCTCCTAAGAGAGAGGTGGAACTCTCTATTGTTTTGGTGCCTGGAGCTGGACCAGTGGCAATGGCTTCAGCTGAGTTGATGGAATTAAAGAAGCAAGTGTAAGTTAGACTTAGTTGTACCAAGGTTTAGTTTCAGCTACATATAAGTTATGGAGAGTAAATAAGCAGGATGCTGGGGGTTTAAAGCTTAAGCAAGTGTATCCATGGGAAGTGCCAGAGTTAAATTCCAAGAATGAATTTTTCTTTTGGAGCTTAGAAGATTTTCATGTCGACGAGACAGCATGAGATGGTTCTGGCTTAAGCTTCACGCAGAAGGGATGCTGTTTTGTTGATCGTGATTGGAAAGATGATTATGGAAATGGTGGGTTGGGATAAAAGGATTCCGAAACCGTAAGCCTCCTGAATTTGGCCAAATAGGATGCAGATCGGCCTGTGAATGTAGAAGGGAAGGAGGAAATGGCTGTGGATGAGAAGGAAGGTAAGCCGTGTTACGATGATGTTGAGTCCTTCTAGAGATGTAGTAAATTTCAGAAAGTTGGGTGTGGAAGGGATTGTGAGTGGAAATAGTCTATTTTTCTAGGAGGAGAAAAATAGAGTTGTCCTTAAGCAAGAGATTCTGGAGGCAGAGGTGCGTTCGTTCTCGTATGCCTTCTGGATAGGCACCTGAAACCGACGTCAATGCATCCAACGTATACATTGAAGAAGAAGGTCGTAATGGGAACAGGAAGTCGAGTTGGCAAAAGGGGTCATAATAATAATTTGGAAGGTAACAGCAACAGAAACCTTGTCTTTGTAAGGTACAGAATTATGCAGCGGAGTAATGAATAAAAAGTGTCCCTTTTGGGAGCGCGGGAATTTGATCAGCAGTTGAGAAGTCGGTGAATGATTTGATCAAGATACAGGAGTTGATTCCTAGAAGGACACTTCGGACCCTAGTTTGAGTTCGCTAGGGGGGGTGGCATGAGTTGTGGACAGCTGTCCCCTTTTCTTCCAATGAAGGGATCTTGTCCGCTTTCTCTAAAGGGGTTAGTCCTGGTTACGTTAAGGACCTAGTTCTAGACTTGTTCAACAAAGTCTTCAAGGTTGGAAGTAGAGTGTGAACGCTGGAGTTGGCACTCTATGGGGCAGCATATCCCATGTACAGGGATGTAAAATGGATTTTGATGAAGTATTGAGGTAGGAAGAGTCGGTTCAATAGATCACCGAGAGGGTGAATCTGACACAGGACAGAATAAAAGTTTCTTAAGGTCAGCAAATGTCCTAGGCAGAGCAGAGGAGAGGACCTTTGGAGGTTGCTGCTGGGGTCATGTCTTTATGAAGGGGGACACCAGCCAAGGGTGTAGGGTAGGCGATCAGATCAAAGAAGCTGTCCCCTAAGTTTGTTGGGCCATATCGGATCTTAAGGAGGATAAGTCTAGTGGCTTATGAGATCGCCCCACCTCCCCAATTAGCAAGTCTACATAATGTATTTCACGTGTCACAGCTGAGGAAGTACATGGCAGACCCTAGTCATGTGCTGGATGTAGACGACGTGCAGATTAGGGATGACTTGCCCTTTGAAGCAAAACCAGTCAGGATTGACGATCGGCAATGTAAACAGCTCAGAGGCAAGACCATCGACATGGTGAAAGTGGTGTGGGATGAGAAATCGGGGGATTCTACTTGGGAGTTAGAAGAACCCATGAGGGAGGCTTATCCATACCTCTTTTCCTTGTAATCCAATTTTCGAGGACGAAAATTTTTCTTGTTGGGGAGAATGTAAGGACCTGAAAAATTTATTGGAATAAAAGAGTTATATTTTAAATAAATTCTAAGTATGTTTTTATTTAGAATAGAAAGGGAGGAAAAAGTTAAGTTTAGAAGGCTACGAGGTCGCCGGTCGCCTGCTACACATGAGCGCCAGGTGGACATCGCGCGGGCGCGAGAGGCATGCAGGCATCGCGCGGGCGTGAGAGGCATGCAGGCATCGCGCGGGCGTGAGAGGCATGCAGGCATCGCGCGGGCGCGAGGGGCATCGCGCGGACGCGAGGCACGCGGGCATTGCCAGGGCGCGATGCATGTGGACGTGGCCTTCGCGCGAGAGGTCATCGGTTGTTAGCCTTCCCGCGAGAGGTCATCGGTTGTTAACCTTCGCGAGAGAGGTCATCGGTTGTTAACCTTCGCGCGAGAGGTCATCGGTTGTTAGCCTTCCCGCGAGAGGTCATCGGTTGTTAACCTTCGCGCGAGAGGTCATCGGTTGTTAACCTTCGCGCGAGAGGTCATCGGTTGTTAGCCTTCGCGCGAGAGGTCATCGGTTGTTAACCTTCGCGCGAGAGGTCATCGGTTGTTAGCCTTCGCGCGAGAGGTCATCGGTGGAGAGTCTTCGCGCCTGTGGTCATCGGTGAAAAGGTCATCGGGCTACGTTAAGTTACACACAGAGAACGTGGGACCCAGACATCCAGCATGAGACGTTCTGCACGCGCGCCACGTAGACGAAAAGGGTGGTTCAGAATAGTGACATCAGAATGTTGGCATGCGCGGGAGACACTCGCGGTCGTACTGTTCAGAGCAGTGGCTGGCATGCACAAGCGACAAACAGTGGCAGTACTGTTCAGAGCAGTGGTTGGCATGCACCAGAGGCAACAGTGGTCGTACTGTTCAGGGAAGCGTGCACGCAAACTTCCCTGCAGAGTAGGTGGTGGCAGCTGCTTTTGGAGGGATAAGTTGGTTTAAGTCACTGAAATCCACTACTGAAGAGGAAGAAACGTTGCAGCCTTCGAAGAGAGAAAGAGTGAGTTACCTCCCTTCTCCTCCAGATATATCCTTCGCGCTGCGATTCTAACACCTTCACACGAGAGTACGACGAGCGACAGCCACCATTAGAGCACCTGGGCAGTTCTCTGCAAGCTCTTCAAAACCAGACACAAGAACAGAGTCAAGGCGTTCTTCAAGCTTTGTTGGGTTCGGAACTCTAAGTGTTTGCGCAAGTCCAGGTAAGGGAAGCTAGACCTCTTTTCCATACGAGCCATAGTTTAGCTATCTTCTGAAGTGAGGGCGACGTGGTCGCCATTTTCGTTTTCATCTGCGTAAAATGCTCTGTTTGTGTGCTTGGGCGACGAGGTCGCCGGTTTCATATAAAGCCTTCGAAACACTCTGTTTTTGAACTAGATCGCCGGTTTTGGCGCTGTTTTACGAAATCTCTGTTTTTGATGTTGTTTTGAAACTACTTGAGATTTACATGAGATATTCGAAGATCTGAAGCTTTGAAATGTTTGTGGATGTGATTTGAATCATTTACTTGAATGGTAGGATGTGTTTGAATGCTGTGAATGTGGGATCGAGGCATAGTATTTTCAGGAAAGGAAATACCGTGTCGAGATTGGTTAGGAAGTGCATTGATCAGTGAGTAACCTGTTAATGAGACGATCCTGACTCTGCTGAGATAATGGAATCACGTAGATGAAGTTATTCAGTTGGTGAGAGTCGAAGGAGGTTCATACGTATGGGCGAGTTGTTCAAATGGGAACGAGCTCGAGCTGTTGTATGGATTAACCTTGTCATGCTGTATGGTGATGTGTTGAGATTCATCGTATGCTTGTGAATGTGTGAGATTTCACGGCGACCTTGTGGATGTGTGAGATTCCACAGTGGGCAGTATGACAGGTGCATGTCTCTGGATACTAAGTTCAACGCACGAGTCAATCCGGAAGTAGTGTCAAGTGTCTTGTGTTGAGAGTCAGTGGAAAGTCTGACATGTGAAATGAGAAACTGGAATATTGATAGACACTTGATGCTGTGTTGTGAAATGGAATGACTATGGAAAATGTAGTGAATTTGTGATTTTGGGCGATCAGCTGAATGCTAATTGTAGTTCTACGTTTTACATGGATAATTTGGAACTTGGTTTACTTTGATTGTCATGTTTATGATTTAAACTCTATTTAAAGATATCTAGCTTACCCTTTATTTTTGTATTGCTCTGTGGCTGTTTTCTATTAAAAAACTGTGATGATCGTGTATTTTACACGGGAGCAGATGATCTTCCAGGGAGTAGAGTTCCTCAGTGAGTGGTCGCCGGAAGGAGATCGCCTATTTCCGTATCTACCGGGTGATCGCCGGTTTATGCCTCCATCGGGAGATCGCCTGTTTTCTTTTCTGTTGGGTGATCGCCCCTCTTGCTGCTTTATAATAGGAGATCGCCTATATGAAAGGAGATCGCCCTTCTTATAGGAGATCGCCCTTTTTGCCAGGAGATCGCCTATCTGTCTTTTGTATTGTATTTCGTTTACGTTTTTAATGGAGAAGTGATCGTTTGTATTAAACTCCCTGCGAGGAGAAACTTATTTATTTTATATAAAGATTTTGCTCACTTCAATCTATTTGTCACTTTATTTTCGTTTTATATTTATTTTCAACGAAAATTTGGAGGGATGTTACAGATGATTCATAGCTAACAGCTAAAAACAGTGATTATTTGGAGAGGACAGCAATTGAAGACAAGAATCAAGTTCATATAAAGAGAAGGAAGATTTGACAACTTGAAGAAAAGAAAATCATTACAAAAAAATTGTAGTAATAGTAGCATTGTATCACGGAACCTTTGTGTTCAAGTTCATTTTCCTTACTTATTTTTTTTGCTTACATTAGTTGGTGGGGAAAATTCTTTCAAAGCAATCCCATTAAAAACATTGTAATAGCTAAATTCGTTCATTAGTCATGAAAGTGTGTCAATGGGCTCCAAGTGTCACTTGCACTTTCACATAGGACACGTCTAGTTTACTTTTCTGTCTTTCCTTCTTTATTTTCTTTGCCTTTAATTCCTTCTTGTTTAATTTCTAAGTCTTCGTGATACCTAGGTGATTGCTCTCCGTTTGTAGTTGATCTTCCTTTGATCACTAGGACACCTTGCATACATCACATTTAGGGAAAATCTGTTTTGAAGTTTCTTTTGAGGAAAAACATTGTTAAGACTATCCGAGGTAAGCTCTAGCTAAGGGAAGACTTGGTATTTAAGTAGTCCTAGTGACTCACCTCTCTTTCCTGGGAGTTAACTTGGAGACAGTTTGACTTATTGACTTTGATTGAAACTTCACCAACTCTAAAACCTATTTGTGAAAATATATTATCACTCATTTAAAATAATTTTTTTTGTGAAAATTATTTCTTTTTAATTTCAAAATGAGTGATCGTAATCATGAATTTAGTGTTCAAGGTAGTAATCATAACATAGAAGATGACTATGGGTGGAAAGAAGAGGCGAGGTTATTAAGAATAAAATTAGAAAAACATAGAGAAAATACAGATAAAAAAATGCATGAGATGAGAGAAATATTTGGACAATTAGTTCTTGTAACATCCTGCCAATTCCTTTTCATATTTATATAGTAAAAATAAAGGTAAACAAATATATTAAAGTGAACATAATTATATATATGTAATGAAGTTTCTCCTCACAGGGAGTTTAATACATAATCGGTCAGTTTTCCAAAACGTAAACAAAATACAGTAAAATATAAATACAGGCGATCTCCTAACAGTAAAAAGGCGATCTCTTATCGGAAAACGGCGATCTCCTATCAGAAAACAGAAAAAGGGTGATCGCCTAACAGAAATAGAAACAGGCGATCTCCTTCTGGCGACTACTCACTGAGGAGCTCTACTTCCTGCAACATCATCTGCTCCCGTGTAAATTATACACGATCATCACAGGTTTAAGAAAACATCCACAAAACAAAAACGCAGGGTAAGCTAGATATTTGAAAGAGAATTTAAATATGAAACTTTAAAATCAAGATAAAACAAATTGAAGATACCCACGTAAAACCATCAACTTTCTCATTCTCTTCACATGACCATCAAGTAATCACACATTTCACAATTTCCTCAAGAGTCGTTCTATTCAAATAATGCATCAAGTGTCTATCAATTTCAATGTTCCTCATTTCTCACGTCAGACTTCCACTGACTCATCACACAAGACACTTGACACCACTTCCGGAAGACTCATGCATTGACTAGACTCAGAGATCTACACCTGTCATACTGCCCCACTGTGAAATCACACACATTCACAGGGTCGCCGTGAAATCACACACATTCACAAGCGTATAAATGAATCTCAATATCATCACTATCCTAGCATGACAGGGTTAATCCATACAACGGGTCGAGCTCGTTCTCTTTCAAACAACTCACCCATACATATGAACCTCCTTCGACTCTCAACACCTGAATAACTTCATCTATATGATTCCATTATATCAGGAGAGTCAGGATATCTCATAAAAACGAATCACCGGTCAATGCACATCCTACACGATCTTACACGGTATTTTCTTTCCTGAAAATACTATGCCTTGATCCCACATTCACAACATTCAACACATCATATAACACTTAAATGAATGATTCCAATCACAGCAAAACTCATTCCAAGGTTCAGATTTTCGAATATCACATTTAAATCTCAAACAGTTTCAAACAACACCAAAAACAGGGGAGTTCGAAAAACAACGCCAAAACCGGCGATCTCGTCCAAAAACAGGGGATTATACAATAACAGCTGGAAACCGGCGACCACGTCGCCCTATCATCTCAATCATCTAATATAAGGTTTTAGTTGAAAATAAGGTTAGCTTCCCTTACCTGGACTTGCGCAAAACACCAAGAGCTCCAAAACCCACCGAGCTTAAAGGATGCCTTAGCTCTGTTTTTGCGTCTGGTTCGTAGAACTTGCAGAGAACCTCCCAGGTGCTCCAAGGGTAGTCGTCGCTCGTCGCACTGGTGCTTGAGGATGCCTGAATCGCAGCGCGAAGGAGAGAAAAGGAGAAGAATGAAGGTAAACTCACTCTTTCACTCTTGAACCACTGCAACGTCCTTTGCCTCTCAGAAGTGGGTTTTTAAATCTTAAACCAACTTGTCTCAAAAGCCGCTGCCACCACCCACTCTGCAGGGAAGTTTGCGTGTACGCTTCCCTGAACAGTACGACTACGCGTGCCTCTGCGCAGGCCAACACTCTGTAACTATTTTGAACCACCCTTTTTGTCTACGTGTCGCGCGTGCAGTACGTCTGATGCTGAGAGCCTGGGTCCCACCTTATCTGTGTGAACTCGACATCGCGCGATAACCTTCCACCGATGACCTCTCGCGCGATGACTATCCACCGATGCCTCATCCTGGAGGACGACCGATGTCTCTCCCTGGGAGACGACCGATGTCTCGCCCTGGCGATGACCGCATGCCTCGCGCCCTGGCGATGCCCGCAAGTCTCGCGCCCTGGCGATGCCCGCATGCCTTGCGCCCGGCGATGCCCGCATGCCTCGCGCCCTGGCGATGCCCGCATGCCTCGCGCCCGGCGATGCCCGACGACACATCGCCACGCCTTGCTGTAGGTTCTTCATCCCACTATGTTACGTCCAAGGTATCATCTCCACATGACTTGGTGACGTCGGTAGCTTCACATTTCCAAGAGTAGGTCAGCACTACTCCTCGTGCGCCCATGCATGCAACACCAAGGACGATTTCTTATGCTCAAGCATAGAGCTTTGCATGCACAGTGTATCTAAGGCTTAACCCACACCTTGATATGTGTGGTTTTGTGGAACCCACTCTGGTTGATCCAGTATCCTGACCACATACTGAGTGCACTTTCGGTGATCATGTGCACCATAGGCGACTGGCGATCACGTGCAACCTAGGCGACAGGCGATCATGTACTAACTAGGCGATCTCATAGTCTTCTAAACTACACTTTCCTTCCTTTTTATTTTAAGTAAAAACATACTTAGAATTCATTTAAAATATATCCCTTTTTATTCCAATTTAATTTTACAGGTCCTTACAGTTCTCAATCAAAACATGGGAAAAGGGCGTGAGGAAGAAAGGAATAAACATAGAAGAAATCCTGACGTTGATGAGCAATCTGAGAAGGAGTTTTTGTATCAGCTCCACAGACTTCAACAAAGAGATAGAACTTGTATTGGACCAGAGCACGTAAAGCTCAGTGCTCAGTGCTCGGTGCTCGAAGCTCAGCATCTGCGACAAGCAGGTCAGCTCGGGTGTTAGGTCAAGTTGGTAGGTCACGAGATTGGGCCCAGGTATGTGTTTATTGACTCTCATTTATACATTTAGTGTAATCATTCGCGTATAAGGCCTGGTAGGTCATTAAAATGTATGTTAATGAGCCTAAGGGTGCATTTAGTGCATATGAGTCTAGTATTAGTAAAACCCTTTTTGTAGGCCTAAGCCCATGAGTGCTAGGGCTTGATAGAATGGTTTGCATGCATAATATGTAAGAGCATATGCATGATACGTAAAGGGACATAAAACAGATTGACCCCGGAAGTCGGTACCCAGGTGGTTATTCTGTTAAGATTTAATGCACTCCAAGGAAATAAGATTCTATGCAGCTGTGCTGTTAAGATTACACACTATAGTGGGATTGTCTCCCATTGAATATGTTATTGAATATGCATTTGTTCTAGATAAGATTCTCATGAGAAGTTTGTTACAAAGTCTAGTGCTAGTCTATAAAAGGGACCAGTGGTCCCAGGTGAAGGTACGCTTTTACTGAGCCTTAAACTAAATACTTCTTGTTTATTACAAGCCCTATACTGACTTGATCGTCAGTGTGTGACAAGCTGGTAGGGCGCCCTCTGTCTTAACAGGTACAACAACCCGACCACCAAGGAAAGTGCAGATTCTAGCAGAGGCAGACAGAGTCAGAGCTCGCCCGTAGAAGTCTACCGGCGACCAGGTCAACTAGTAGGAACAAAACTATAGAAGAATACAGACAAAAAATGGAGTTACTTATGTTGAGGGCAGGAATAAGAGAAGAGCCTAGAAAAACCATTGATAGATTCAAAAGTGGTGTAAACATTGAAATCCAGGATAGGGTTGAACTTTTTCCCTTTAATTACTTTAAAGATTTGAATGAAATTGTTCAACAATGTGTTAGGATAGAACAAGGAATTATAAGAATGACTACAAAAGACTATCTTAACACATCCTATTCCAAAAGAGAGTTTAAAAGGGAGGATCACCCGTCCAAATCTAGGTATGAAGGGTCACAAGAGGATGAAAGGGAAAGAAAAATATAAAAGTCTTTTTCTGGAGCTAAACCAGATATTGATCAAATTTTCCCTTCCATTACATAACCTTGTGAGGATGTGCTTGAAGAAAAATCTATGTCTAGAGCTAAACCAGATATAGATATAAATTTTTCCTCCACATAAAATATAGATGAACGGTTGATTGAAAAGGAAGAAGAAGAGGAAACCAACAAAGAAAAAGAGTCTTTTGTGACACCTCCTGCAAGCATAGCTGAGAAAGAATCCTTAAAGGGGGATTACAATTATATAATGCTCATTCTTCTTCACAAAAATCTAAAAAACAACACTTTGTGAGGTTGTTACCTAGCTTGGGCAATAAACAACACACAGTGAACAAAAACATTTTTGAAAATGGCCTTATGTTTCACTTTCAAAAATTTTATAAAAGGCCTTATTTCTGTTCTATTTTCTTTTCTTTTAATTTTCTTTTAATAAACAAACTTATCTCATATTTGTTTGATATCTATTGTAGAATGACATTTAATCCAGGAGGACAATAACAAATAAACAAAGGCTGCTTTCATTGAGCATCATTCAAATTTGAAGACAGATCCTTTTCAAGAGGAAGAGAATAATGAAAATCATCCAACCTCGAAACATTTAGCTAAGAAGATTGAAAGCAGAAAAAGGATTTTAGAAGACTCTCTTCTCAGGGAGAATTAATGTTTTCTGTTCTTCCATTTTTATCTAGTTTTATAAATATTATACAAAGTAGTATAGACTTTATTTTGGGCTTGTATTTGGGCCATTTTCTTGGACCATGTTTTGGGCCAATTTTCATAGGCCATGTATTGGGCCAATTAGAGTAGGGTGTAAATAGAAAAAGAAAGAGTCTATCTAGAGTTACAATTGGGCCTCCTTGGACCCAATGCAACTCTAGAACATCTAGGGTGCACAAATAAATTACTAGAGTGCAAATAGAAAGCATGGAGTGGCAAGGAAGGCTTGAAGGTCGACATTGTTAAGCAAGGATGTTCAAGTGCTTCGATGTCTCTAAATCCATGAAGTTTGGTGGAAGGCTGGTGTTGCTGCTTGTGTGGGTGGGTTCTGGGTAGATTTTTATGTAATCCACTATTTGTTTGAATCAAAAACTGATTTGAATCAAAACCTTTTTGAAAAAGTTTGTTTTCTAAAGAAGTGGAAAAACAAGGAGTTGTTTTATCATTTCAATCGGTTGTTTGATACTTAGTGGTTTTTGAAAAGGGTTTGAAGTTGTTTCACTTGGTTGACTTTTCTGTCAAACCAATTCAATCGGTTGTTTCAAAAATTCAACCGATTGTTTTTAGAAAATCCATAACAGAATTTCCGTTAAGTTTGGTAAATCAGCTTTAAATGTTTTCTAACTATTTTGGCTCCTACTTTAAATATTTTTAACAAACCTTTGGAGTATATAAAGGTTGTTTAACGCTCCTAAAGGTATTGAAACAGTTTAGACTTTTTGATTGAGAAAACAGATTTGAGTTTTCAAGATTTGCATCAAGCTTTGGGATTTTCACAAAGGACTGGAATAGGATTGTTGTAATCTTTCATTTTGGTATTGATCAGGTGTAATCCTTTCTTTATCTCTTGTATTTCTGAATATTGTAAGTGTAAGCAGAATCAGAGGGTGTTCTGAATTCTATGGTGGTGTGTGCCAAAGAAAGTGTGTGGCTTGAGGTGTTCAAGGTCACTTCTTTGGTGTGGTTGTTTGTAATTTGGATTTTGATTGCATAGTAGATACCCAGTGGTTTCTAGGGACTAGATGTAGCTCTTAGGATAATGATAAGTGCCTAATTTTCGTAATATTTCATATTAAAATATAAGCACTTAGGAGTATTAATTGCTAATTTACATATAAAATATCCCTATTTTTCCAACTTGAAGTAACCAATTCTTTGTCTGTTTTTTGATTGATCATCACCAACACAACCACTTTCAACGCACTTTTAATTGTTTTGTTCTATATTTAGCGATTATTGTACTTGATAATTCATTGTTCCTTGTGGGATCGATATTAGTCCTTAGGGACAATTATTACTTTTGACAAAGCGGTGCACTTGTCGTAAAAAGTGATCAAGTTTTTGACGTCATTGTCGGGGAACAGGTTTGAGTTATTGAGTATAGTTTCCTAAATATTGTGAATATTTTTATTGTTTTGATTTGTTTTTATTGTGTTTATATTTGTTATGTTTTTATTTTGTTTTATTCACATGTTTGTTTTTATTTTTTATTTTATTTTATTACAGATTTGATTTTCTTTTCTTTTCTTTTATTTTGTAGATTTGTTGTTTTAAAAATTAAGTTTTGTTTTTATTTTATTTTTTCTTTACAGTATTTATCTTATTTTGTTTTTATTTTTATTTTATTTTGATTTTGATTTTGTTTTTTGCTTTTATGTTTGTTTAGGGAGTTTTTAATCATATATTTTAATTAGTTATTTATTATTACAAGTTTCGTTTATACTTTTTTTTCAGTTTTATTTTTTTAGTCTGTGTTTTATTTTGTTTATTTTTTTATTATTATGTTATTCTTATGTTTTAGTTTTTTTTAAGTAGTTAGTTATTTAAGTTTTGGTTTTATTTATATATTTATTTTGTATTTTTTTATTTTTATTTATTTTTCTTATTTTATTTTATTTTTCTTATTTTGTTGAAAAAATTTTAGTTTTAGTTTTTTTATTTTATTTTTATTTTTTATTTAAGTAAGTTTTTGTTTCTTTTATAAATATATATTTTATATACGCGGATTGTTTGCTTCTCTTTTATTTATTTATTTTTATTTATTTATTTTATTAAAAAAATACTCTATTTTTTTCCCACTAATATCTTTCAGGAAGATAGCAACATGGCAGAAGAACAAGCATCACTCCTTAGGAGGACACTTGGAGATTATGTCATGTACCAAGGGTCAAGACGTTTTTCTAGTATTGCAATACCTGCTACAGCCAAGGCCTTGGAAATAAATCCCAATTTTCTCACTCTCATCAGTGCCTATCAATTTACAGCAATGGAACATGAGGATCCATATTCACATTTGGATACATTTTATGAATTGGTAGGAACAATGGGCTTTCAATCAGGTGATCTTGAAAATGCTTATATGTGCTTGTTTTCTTTTTCATTGGCAGGAAAGGTTAAGGAATGGCTCAAATCACTTCCAACTCAGAGCCTCACTAGCTGAAAGGATGTAGAGGAAAAATTTCTGCAAAGATGTTTTCCAATTTCTCGCTACATCAAAGCAAAGTGTGAAATCTCTATGTTCAGACAAGGAGCAGATGAAGTCTTCTGTGAGACATGGGAAAGATTTAAGATGATATTGAGAAAATGGCCTAATCATGGGTTTGAAATGAGCATATTTCTCACTGGGCTCAGATCTAACACAAAGATGCTCCTAGATGCCGCAGCTGGTGGCACAATGATGGCTCTTTATGTAGACCAAGCGACAAGGATTATTGATACATTAGAATCAACTGATTATCAAGCCCAACATGATGGACAAGGTCTTAAGAATAAAGGGTCGTTAGAAGATGCACTCTTGGCTAAAAATAAGATTCTGACACAGCAGATTGAGAAACTAACCGTACAAATGGCTAAATTGCCCCTAGAATTATATGTTGTTCATTCATCTCAAAGCTAGAGTCAATCAATCAAGTGTGATTTTCTAGAGGTGAGCATCCTAATGGTCACTGTTCTTATCAGAATAATGCACCTGAAGTTGAGGATCCATCCATGCTTGAAAGAATGAGTAAAGTTGAAGACACCCTAGCAAAGATTGTGAGCGCGCAGGATAATATTGTGAGAGCGCAAGACAATAGCATGGCCATAATTAGGAGTATATAGATCCAGATGGGACAGTTGGCCTAACAAATTACGGAGGGACAAAGTGGCTAGTTTTCAATCAACAACCAAACCAACCCAAGAGAGCATTGTAATGAAATTGCTACCGAACGTGGTAAAATAATAAGAGAGAGGGATGGTAAGATTGTAGGGGCTGAGAAAGAAAAACATGAGACTGAAAGGGAAAGAGATGAGAAAGAGAGACAAAAGAAGAAAAGTGAGGAAGAAAAAATTAAAAATAAGGATAGAGGTGTTCTTGAAAAATATTTATCATATCATCATGCTCCTTCAAAAAAAAGAGAAGGACAGAAATTTTTTTGACAATTTGCTCCCTAAAAATTATTTTGCAGGAAATCTAAAGCAAGATTCAACACTTTAGAAATTTCGAAAGAACAAGAACTATATTGAAGAGAGAAATATAGAGCTGGAGGCTAGATATTGAGCACTTGTTCAAAAAGGCTTGCCTCAAAATTCCAAGGACCTAGGGAGTTTTAATCTTCCTGTGTCTATAGGTGCTTTATCGGTGGACAATGCTTTACTGGATTTAAGGGCAAAGATCAATTTAATGCCTTTGGCAATGCTGAGGAAGATAGGCGATTTGGAGGTGCAACCCACCAAGATGCAGTTACAATTGGCAGACAGATCCATCAAACATCCTTATGGTGTGGTTAAAGATATTCTTGTAAAGGTGGATAAGTTCATATTCCCTGTGGATTTTGTTATAGTGGACATGAAAGAAGATGAGGAGGTTCCTTTGATACTTGATAGACCCTTTATGAAGACGGCTAGAATCATAATTAATGTTGAAAAAGGAGAACTTCAACTTAGAGTTCAAGATGAGGAGGTAACTTTTAATCTTTTTGATGGTCTTAAAAGTTTTAAGGTAGGGGAAGAATGCGTGCAGAAGGATCCAACAAAGGGAGTTTTCCACCTTGAAATAAACAGGTGTCAAGCTAGATGCCATTAAACGAGCACTTACTGGGAGGCAACCCAGTCCACTTTTAGTTTTATGTTGTTTTGTTACCTTTGTGGATTTTATTTTTCAAAAAAAAAAAAAAAAAAACTTCTATGCCTCCTAATCATTTTGCAGGTTATGTATTTTGACCTGGGCACAGGTTCTATTACTCAAGGGGGGCAGATCCAACAAATGAAGTAGGGTCATCTATAGCTATAGATAAAGATTTTAACATGGAGCTGGATAACTTCTTAGGAAGAAAGCATATATGGTTTAGTCTTTCTAATTTTCTTTTATTTTCAATTTTTAAAATTTTTTATTTATTTTGCGGTTGTTTTGTTTTATGTTCATTTGTTTTTTTGTTTATTTACTTTTTCTTTTAATTTTCTATTAGTTGCTTATTTGGTTATTTTTATGTTTTTGAATTATTTTTGAATAAATTTTAGTTTTAATTTAGTTTTTAATTTGTTTTCTATTTTTTTTCTCAAATAAAAAAAAAGAGAACTAGAATATTAATTTTGAATTGTGGAAAAAAGAATTTGTGTTTAAATATTAAATAGTGAGATGAATTAGACACAGGTTAGAAAAAGAAAATATGATTGAATCCTTATTGAAATGTAGTTGAAATTGTGATACATGAAAATTTAACAGGATGATTGATCAAAACATAGAATGACGAAACAAAAAGAGGAATGAGGCCAATTAAACCAAGTGAGTGTGTGAACCTTAAACAGTTTTGAGAGTTTTACAAATGAATTGACTGTTGTGGTTGCTTAATTTTTATTTTCTGTTACATCATAAAAGAGCATGAAGATGATTGAGGCATTTGTGTTAATTAGGAACCCAGGGCCAAATAGCCAACATTTATCTTATTAGAATTCCATATTTTTTTTATATATCCCCTTTGAGCCAATAATTTTTGTTATTGTTGCACCCTATCCTTTGATGATATATATTCCTAACCTTTGGCATGTTTAAGGATGGAGAACATAGATGCAATAAATATAGAGGGGATGGTTGGTTCTAATTGTGAAAGTTCAAAAACTTGAAAATAGGAAGAATTTATTCTTATTGATGAAAAAAAAAGAAAAAACAAAGTCTCAAAGAGAAAAAAAAAAAGAAAAATTCATGTTGAAAATCATGAATAAGAAAAAAAAAAGAAAAAAAAATGAGGAAAAGTGTGAACTCAAAAGAAAACGGTGATTAGATAACACATATGTGTTATATTTAAATTGTAGGTATGTTCTTCTTCTTTAAGATGTGCATTTTGTTATCTTAAAAACCAATACTTTTTGGAAGCCCAATCTCATTACAACCCTGGAAAAGACCTCAAGATTCATGTTTCTAATATGTTTGTGATTTGAAGATGAAATGAAAAGAAACTGTGATTTGTTATGATTCAGTGAAAATAAAGAGAAACACTTACCTGTGAGCATATGAGATTGATTTGATCCTAGAAGTTTATTGTGTCTATATTTTTCTATATTTGAATTTGGAAGCATCATAAGTTTCTAATTTAATCTGTTGTTTAGTGAATTAAGCTGTTTTGATATTTAAATTCAAATATATTCATTTATTTTGCTTGAGGACAAGCAAGATTCTAAGTTGGGGCGAGTGATAAGTGCCTAATTTTCGTAATATTTTATATTAAAATATAGGCACTTATGAGTATTAATTGCTAATTTATATATAAAATAATCCCTATTTTTCCAACTTGAAGCAACCAATTCTTTATCTGCTTTCTGATTGATCATCACCAACACAACCACTTTCAACACACTTTTAATTCTTTTGTTCTATATTTGGCGATTATTGTACTTGATAATTCATTGTTCCTTGTGGGATCGATATTTGTCCTTAGGGACAATTATTACTTTTGACAAAGCGGTGCACTTGCCGTAAAAAGTCATCAGATAAGAGTGAACTATTATAAATTGCTTGTGTGTTTTTCTCTTTCCCTGAACTCTTTTACATTTTGTTTTTAAGTTGTTTTAACCTCTGCTGATAATAACAACCAGTTGAATCACAAAAACAACTAGTTGATTTTCTGAAAATCAACTTAAACAGTTTTGTTTCATTGTTTCCTTGATTTCTTCTTTGTGATTCTGCATTGAAGTTCATTATACCTTCAAAATTTGCGAAAATTTTTTATAAACAATTCAATCCCCCTCTGGTTTAACACACATGTCATCTCCTTAATGGAGAGGATTCCCACCAATACCAAAAGGACACTTGTCTTCATAGGAATGGAGAGGATTCTCTCCAATTAGAGGAGGACACTTGTCAACCTCTAATTTGAAAGGATTTGCTCCAATTAGAGAGAGTCACTTGTCCTGCTATGAGTGGAGAGTTTTTAGGGTTAAATCTTGCACATTGGTTGCCCATAGCACTATAAATACAAGTGCTAGCCCCCTATTAAATTAGATTTGAAGTTGCTAGCTCATTTGTCTTCAAATTCTCACTCTCAAGTTTGCACTTCTATTAGTATTTTGCTTGAATCTTCTTAGAAGTTGGCCACACCTCTTCCAAACTTCTACTTCCCCTCTCCATTTCATCATCTCCACACTTCAATTCAGCCATTGATGTCATTTTCAAGTCCATTCTTCCACAACATACAAAACTAAAACAAAAAAGAAGCCAAAACAAGTTAGTTTTGCATCAACACTGCCACCTTCTTTTTCAAATGAGTATATATTGTTGGTAGTTGAGTATGTATCTAGATGGGTGGAAGCAATTTCAGCATAGGAAGCAGATGATAAGACAGTCATTAAATTCCTTAAAAGGAATTTTTTTGCAGGTTCCGTACTCCCTTTATTGATCAATGATGGTGGCTCCCATTTTTGTAATACCCAACTAAAGAAAGTTTTAGAACATTATGGGGTTAGTCATAAAGTAGCTTCAGCCCATCATCCATGGACAAATGGGCAGGCAGAAGTTTCTAATGGAAAAATAAAGAAAATTTTAGAGAAAATAGTGACCTCATATAGAAAAAATTGGTCAATTAAGCTTAATGAAGCTTTGTGGGCCTATAGGACTTCATATAAAACCCCTACTACTCTTTCTCCATTTTAGTTGATCTATGGGAAAGCATTTCATCTTCCTGTGGAATTGGAACACAAGGCATATTGGGCATTGAAGATATTGAATTTAGATGCTAAAGCTGCTAGGGAGAACAGAAAACTCCATATTCAAGAACTTGAGGAGATTAGACTAAATGCATATAATTCCCCAAAGCTTTATACGGAACTTACAAAAATTTATCACGATAGGAAGATTTTCAAAATAAATTTTGATATTGGCCAATTTGTGTTGTTATTTAATTCCAGATTGAGACTTTTTCCTGGAAAGTTAAAATCTAAGTAGCCATGCCCTTATCTTGTTAATGAAGTGAAGCCTTATGGAGCAATAGAGTTGGAGGACGCAATATCACATAGAAGCCATATTTGGGTAATGTGAAGGAAGAACTCACCACTGTGATTCTTTTAAATGAGCCTTAGAGAAACAGGCGTCTAGCTATATAACGTTAAACAAGCCCTTTCTGAGAGGCAATCTAGGATATATTTTTTATTCCTTTTATTATTACTATTTATTTTTATTTTTCGTTTTGGTATTAATTGATAAACTCCATGATTATTTTACAGAATTGGAACTTTTGTGTAGAGAAACTCGCCTGGACGAGATACAGCTCGCTTGAGCGAGTTGAGCATTTCAAAATTGTGTGTTCTCGTAACCTAACCCCTGTATGCCTCCAAATCAATTTGGAGCTTATGTTACATGTCCTGGGGACAGGTAATTTTTTTCCAAGGGCTCCAGTAGATAAAGCAATACCATCTACAGCTATAAATGAGGATTTCGACATAGAGTTGAATGAGTTGCTAACAAAAGATGATTGAGAAAAAAGTAGAATAAACATGGTTTTATCTTTCTAGTTATTTTTTCAGTTTGTTTAATTTGATTCTTTTTTTAGTTGTTTAATTTGCTTATATTGTTAGTTTTTATTTTATTTGTTGAGTTTTTTTTCTAGTTTTATTTTGTTCTTAAGTGTTATTGTAAGAACTGGAATATTAATTTGAATTGTGGGGAAATTATTTATCAGACTTTGTGCTTAAGATTAGAACAATGAAATGATATAGACACGGGTTGGAAAAGAAAATGTGTTGAATCCATATTCAAGTTTGGTTGAGATTATGGTATATGAAAATTAAACAGGATGATTAATTGGAACAGAGAATGACGAGCAATAAGGAATTAGACTAATTAAGCCAAGTAGGCGTGTAAATCTTAAATAGTTTAAGAGTTTCACTAATGAATTGGCAGTTATGGTTGCTTAATTTTTTATTTTATTTTACAATATAAAAGAGCATGAAAATGATTAAGGCATTTGTATTAATTAGAAACCTAGGGTCAAATAGCCAACCTTTGTTTAAATTGATTATGTCTTTATAATAGCCTTTTTTGAACCAAGAATATTCTTATTATTATTATTGCACCTTGTACCTTAATTGATATATTTTCTTACCTGTTAGCATGTTTAAGGAAAGAGAACATAGATGAAATTTATATGTAGGAAAGGGAATGGTTGGTTTTAGTTGTTTGAATAATTTAAGTTTAAATAATTTATTTGGTTAGAAATAGGAATAATTTATTTATATTCTCTTTTATTGGAAAAAAAGAGAAGACAAGAAAAAATTTCATGATAAAAACATAAATAAGAAAAGAAAATGGGGAAAAGTGTTAAAGTCAAAGAAATTGTTGATTACATAGCACATATGTATTTTATTTGGATTGTATGTATATTCTTCTTCTTTTAAGTGTGCATTTTGTTATCTGAAAAATCAATATTTTTTGGAAGCTCAACCTCATTATAACCTTGCAAAAGACCTTAAGATTTATATTTCTAATATGATTTTCATATGAAGAAAAAATGAAAAACAACTATGATTTGTTAGGATTTAGTGGAAATTGAGAGAAACACTAACCTATGAGAATGTGAGAAGGAATTCCTTGATAAATTTTCATCATTTCAGTTGTTATCCTGAAAATTGATTGTATCTATATCTTGTTGTATTTGAAGTAGGAAGCACCATAATTTTCTAATTTAATTTTTTGTTTAGTGAATAAATTTATTTTGATCTTTTAACTCAAATATGATATATTTAGATTCATTTACTTTGCTTGAGAACAACCAAGATTCTAAGTTGGGGGAGTTCATAAGTGCCATAATATAGTGATAATTCATGCAAAAGGATAGACATTTATAAACTTTAATTGTTAATCAAGTTATAATTCAACCTCTAATTTAGGAATTTGAACCGTTTTACGTATATTTGGATTGCGAGATGAATAAGAACAATTTATTCCTAAGTTTGTTTTAATTTTAGGCATCTAAGGGAAGATGGAGATAAAGGGTGAAAGGAGGAATGGACAAGTTATAGACAAGGAGAAAAGACAAAGTTGGAATGTTATGTTTTTAATCATTGAAAATACGTATAAACGAGTGAGAAGAATTAACCCCAATAATACAAACCACAACAACCAACAGATGACTAACGATACATCAAGTACTTCACAAAAAGATCAGTCATCTCAGTATACAAAGTCAGGCCCCACCAAACCTTGAGAAAGCATCAGCAGAAGAAGAACCAATTATAAACCATAATATCAAAAGTTCTTCCTTCTTGTTTTTCCACAAGAGAAATTTATGTAAATAAATTGGGCTCCCTTTGGAGGTCCAAATAGCAAAATAGGCTAGAGTAGGTGATGGATATCAAGGAAGAGAGGATTTCACTAATGGAGGAAGAGGCCATCCACCAAAACATTTTAAGTTTTTCTTATTAGTCTTTTAAAAAGAGGAGGCCCAAGCCCAAAGCCCAAGCCCAAAAAGGCCAAGCCCAAGAAGCCCAAGTCCAATCCATGAGAAGCAAGGCCAAGCATTAAATAAAAGAGCATCATTTGTATTTCTTTTGTATAAGTTGTAGGAGGTGTGGATATTAAATATAGGAGTGTGAATATGTAAAATAAAGTCACATTGTACATGTGACTTAGGAGAGTAGGTGTAAGTGTAGTTTTTAGGAGGTGTCATAGTAGAAAAAGGTCCCAACTCCCATGTGACTTGTTTTGGTGGGAATTTCAAAAGAGTTTCTTTTGAATTTTCCCACCTATTTTTCAGCACCCTCACACTATAAATAAAGGTGTGGGCTCTTGTAAAATGCAGATTTGAATTTTTGAATTTTGAATTAGAGAAACTTTACTCAATTTTTTGAGTGAGCATTGGAGAGCTTTGCATCTTCTTCACTAGTCTTATCTTGAAGGTTCAATGGTTACCTCAAGTGGCGGCTTGCACACTCATCTAGGAGCCTTCATCCTCTTAGTGGCGTGATCATCCAACCATACCTCCATCTTCATGAGCATTCTCTTCTCCTTCCTTCCTTCTCTTTTAGTTTTCATGTCTTAGCTTGTGTTCTTGTGTTTTGGTTCGGTGCCTTTAATTTCCAGCACTTATATTCAGTTTTCTATCACTTTAATCGGTTCAATTTGACAATAATTGGAACTTCCATATGAGTTTGTGTTTTGGCATTAGTTTTTGGTGAGTTCTTAACTTAGAACATTGATCCAATTCTAAGAAAAAGTGCCTCCCTAATGACCAACTCAAGATGTTTCCTAAGAATGTCAAGAACCTTTCATCTTATGTTCTTGAATTCACATCATGTGGTATCTAGAGTTTAGGTGTGTTCTTGTTTAATTTTTGAGTTGTGTTGCACTTTAATTCAAGAGCTTTATATTCTTGTGTTTCCATTTCTGTTTTTAGGATTATTTTGAGTTTTATTGCTGTTTTCTTATTTGTGCCTATCATATGTTTGAGTATTTTCCTTTTTGAATCTATAATAGTTTTGTCATTGTCTTGTTTTTTCCATAATATGTCATCACTTCTTGTAGTACTTTTATTGCAATTTTTTGTTTCTTGCTTTGGTTTACATTCTGTTTTTTGAGTTTATTGCTTGATCCTTTGTGCATTTTCTGTTTTAGATTGAGTTCATACTTGTACTTTAGACCTATACAAGTTCTATTACACAATTTCCATTATGTCTTTGCTAGTTCATAATTCAGTTTTTCATTCCTCTTAGGATTCCTCTGTTTCTGAAAACAAGTGCTTACTGTTTTTGCTTATTGCAATTGATTTACTCACTGGAAATTTCTGAAATTCTGGATTTGTGATCTTCAATGTGTTAGAAAAGAATAGAAAAAAGAAGTACAAAAAAATTCAACGTACACAAAAAATGATAAATCAAATACAAAAAGTGTACATTCCTGCCGAAAAAAATACGGTAATCTGGCAGCGATTTTGAAAAATTTATCTCATTTTATTGGCTTGCTATTTTTACATAATTCCAGTGCCATTTTTGAGTTAACATCTTGAAGTTTGTGTGGTTAAAATTTCATAATCCAGTTTGCTCTATATCATTCCAGATAAATCAGTGAATATCAAGCACAGTTTGCATAATTTTTTTTTTCCAGTAGCTCATTTTTTTTGTTTTCTTCATCTACTCTAGTGCTTTTCTTTAAGTATTCTTTTGTGTGCCTACTTTCTCATTGAGTTCCTTATTTTTCTTGCTTGTCTAATTGTTCATTACTCTTTGAGTTTGTATACATCTAGTATTCCTTTTGAAATTGCCTTTTCTTGCTTATACCTTTTCTTGTTTGTCTTTATTGTTTCTTTGGTTTTGTGGTGTTGGCTTTGAGATTGGTGTGCCTTGCTTTGACATATTTCATTTGAGGTTTCCAAGACCTCAAGATCAGATTGGTGCAAGGACTTTATTTCTTTGAGAGTGATATATTTTCTGCCTCAATTCAGTTCGGCAGTTTCATTGCCAAGCTCACTGTTTTGCCCATTTTAATTCTTAACTTGTTTGCTGTTTTGTGTCTTTGCTGTTTTTGTTTTTTTTTTTAATTACAAATGGCAGGATTTTCAAGTGATGCATCCTACAAGCAGAATTCTCCTTCCAAAGCTTCAATCCTTGGTGAATTACATGAAGCACAAACAGCCATTAGACGCTTGGAAGAAAAATTACAAGAGATGGAGTTGCAACAGGCTAGGCCATCTCCCTCTCTTCATGATGGACATCATTCACCAAGACATTCCACAAGAGCTTCCTCAAATGACATAGGCCGTGAAGAGGACCATAGGAGAAGAAGAACTTCACCCCAATTTCATGGCCAAAGACATCACAATCAAGGGGAGAGACCTCACCATGGCAATGGATACTATCAAGATGCAAAGTCAAGGCTTCCTTCGGTCAAGCTTCCTAATTTTAGTGGCTCTAGTGATCCAAATGTATATTTAGATTGGGAAGCCAAGTGTGAATAAATATTTGAGATCCATGAGATCCAAGAAGAGCACAAACTTAAGCTAGCTACCTTAGAATTTAGTGATTATGCCATGAAATGGTGGCATGGAGTTGTAAAGGACATTATATATCACAAGGGTCCTCTTCACTTTGCATCTTGATAGTATCCATTGCCATGGTGAGGTCTCTCCCCTTGATTGTGATGTCTTTGGCCATGAAATTGGGGTGAAGTTCTTCTTCTCCTATGGTCCTCTTCACGGCCTATGTCATTTGAGGAAGCTCTTGTGGAATGTCTTGGTGAATGATGTCCATCATGAAGAGAGGGAGATGGCCTAGCCTGTTGCAACTCCATCTCTTGTAATTTTTCTTCCAAGCGTCTAATGGCTGTTTGTGCTTCATGTAATTCACCAAGGATTGAAGCTTTGGAAGGAGAATTCTGCTTGTAGGATGCATCACTTGAAAATCCTGCCATTTGTAATTAAAAAAAAAAACAAAAACAGCAAAGACACAAAACAGCAAACAAGTTAAGAATTAAAATGGGCAAAACAGTGAGCTTGGCAATGAAACTGCCGAACTGAATTGAGGCAGAAAATATATCACTCTCAAAGAAATAAAGTCCTTGCACCAATCTGATCTTGAGGTCTTGGAAACCTCAAATGAAATATGTCAAAGCAAGGCACACCAATCTCAAAGCCAACACCACAAAACCAAAGAAACAATAAAGACAAACAAGAAAAGGTATAAGCAAGAAAAGGCAATTTCAAAAGGAATACTAGATGTATACAAACTCAAAGAGTAATGAACAATTAGACAAGCAAGAAAAATAAGGAACTCAATGAGAAAGTAGGCACACAAAAGAATACTTAAAGAAAAGCACTAGAGTAGATGAAGAAAACAAAAAAAATGAGCTACTGGAAAAAAAAAATTATGCAAACTGTGCTTGATATTCACTGATTTATCTGGAATGATATAGAGCAAACTGGATTATGAAATTTTAACCACACAAACTTCAAGATGTTAACTCAAAAATGGCACTGGAATTATGTAAAAATAGCAAGCCAATAAAATGAGATAAATTTTTCAAAATCGCTGCCAGATTACCGTATTTTTTTCGGCAGGAATGTACACTTTTTGTATTTGATTTATCATTTTTTGTGTACGTTGAATTTTTTTGTACTTCTTTTTTCTATTCTTTTCTAACACATTGAAGATCACAAATCCAGAATTTCAGAAATTTCCAGTGAGTAAATCAATTGCAATAAGCAAAAACAGTAAGCACTTGTTTTCAGAAACAGAGGAATCCTAAGAGGAATGAAAAACTGAATTATGAACTAGCAAAGACATAATGGAAATTGTGTAATAGAACTTGTATAGGTCTAAAGTACAAGTATGAACTCAATCTAAAACAGAAAATGCACAAAGGATCAAGCAATAAACTCAAAAAACAGAATGTAAACCAAAGCAAGAAACAAAAAATTGCAATAAAAGTACTACAAGAAGTGATGACATATTATGGAAAAAACAAGACAATGACAAAACTATTATAGATTCAAAAAGGAAAATACTCAAACATATGATAGGCACAAATAAGAAAACAGCAATAAAACTCAAAATAATCCTAAAAACAGAAATGGAAACACAAGAATATAAAGCTCTTGAATTAAAGTGCAACACAACTCAAAAATTAAACAAGAACACACCTAAACTCTAGATACCACATGATGTGAATTCAAGAACATAAGATGAAAGGTTCTTGACATTCTTAGGAAACATCTTGAGTTGGTCATTAGGGAGGCACTTTTTCTTAGAATTGGATCAATGTTCTAAGTTAAGAACTCACCAAAAACTAATGCCAAAACACAAACTCATATGGAAGTTCCAATTATTGTCAAATTGAACCGATTAAAGTGATAGAAAACTGAATATAAGTGCTGGAAATTAAAGGCACCGAACCAAAACACAAGAACACAAGCTAAGACATGAAAACTAAAAGAGAAGGAAGGAAGGAGAAGAGAATGCTCATGAAGATGGAGGTATGGTTGGATGATCACGCCACTAAGAGGATGAAGGCTCCTAGATGAGTGTGCAAGCCGCCACTTGAGGTAACCATTGAACCTTCAAGATAAGACTAGTGAAGAAGATGCAAAGCTCTCCAATGCTCACTCAAAAAATTGAGTAAAGTTTCTCTAATTCAAAATTCAAAAATTCAAATCTGCATTTTACAAGAGCCCACACCTTTATTTATAGTGTGAGGGTGCTGAAAAATAGGTGGGAAAATTCAAAAGAAACTCTTTTGAAATTCCCACCAAAACAAGTCACATGGGAGGTGTGACCTTTTTCTACTATGACACCTCCTAAAAACTACACTTACACCTACTCTCCTAAGTCAGATGTACAATGTGACTTTATTTTACATATTCACACTCCTATATTTAATATCCACACCTCCTACAACTTATACAAAAGAAATACAAATGATGCTCTTTTATTTAATGCTTGGCCTTGCTTCTCATGGATTGGACTTGGGGTTCTTGGGCTTGGCCTTTTGGGCTTGGGCTTTGGGCTTGGGCCTCCTCTTTTTAAAAGACTAATAAGAAAAACTTAAAATGTTTTGGTGGATGGCCTCTTCCTCCATTAGTGAAATCCTCTCTTCCTTGATATCCATATTTCCACCAAAACAAGTCACATGGGAGGTGTGACCTTTTTCTACTATGACACCTCCTAAAAACTACACTTACACCTACTCTCCTAAGTCACATGTACAATGTGACTTTATTTTACATATTCACACTCCTATATTTAATATCCACACCTCCTACAACTTATACAAAAGAAATACAAATGATGCTCTTTTATTTAATGCTTGGCCTTGCTTCTCATGGATTGGACTTGGGCTTCTTGGGCTTGGCCTTTTTGGGCTTGGGCTTTGGGCTTGGGCCTCTTTTGAAAAGACTAATAAGAAAAACTTTAAATGTTTTGGTGGATGGCCTCTTCCTCCATTAGTGAAATCCTCTCTTCCTTGATATCCATCAGTAGGTCCGTATAGCATAAAAGGGGGTGTATTTATCAATTTAGGCCCATGACAAGTCCATTAGGGTTGGAATGTAGCCCTAGCTTCTAGAAGCCAGGACTAAGGGGCGACATTGACTTAGTCAATGACCTAGGCTGCCCCTCTCTTCATGAGGATTCTACCTCTCATCTCCTTGCCCACCAAGTGATGTGACTTGATTTTATGATTTAGATTTTTAAGGTGACACTTTGTTTAGGATTGGATTTTAAGATGATTAAGGTGAGAACCTAAGGAAAATCCTCACTGGACATTAACCTAACCAAGTGGTTAAGTAGATGAGAAGGTTCATTTCCATAAGGCAAAGAGAAAAAGACATGAATAGGTGATCATGGATGCAATAGCCGAAATTTAGAAACTTAGAAAGGAGAAAAGGAATGCATCAATGGTGTACAAGCCATTCCAAATGATGATCCTTACTCATAAAGAGTCTGCAAAACTGAAAACACAAAGACAAGATAAGGAAACTAAAAAAACATGAAAATGGAATGGAAAAATGGAAGAGATGATGAAAGAAGAACTTAAGGATATGGAGCTATGGTGAATCACACCACTTGATGGGGTGGAACCACCAAGATGAGTGGAAGAAGGCCGCCACTTGAGAGCATCATCACCCACAAGATAAGACCAATTTGGAGGAGACTCACTCACTCACTACTCACACAAAATTTGTGCAGAATTTCTTTACTATAATTTTCAACTTGAAAAATACACTAGGTAGGCTCTTATTTATAGGTGAAGGAGCCTTGGAGAACAAGATAAAGGGGTAGGATGGGAAAAGGGAAAAATGGGCAGCCTTAGGGTTTGACTAAGTCAAACCCGCATCCTAGGCTTGTCCTTCTAGAAACTAGGTCAAAATGCCTTCCAAAAGGGCGAAGAACAAGCTAAAATGCTAACTACACCCCCTACAATGCTAAAGGCACCTTATTCTAGCCTATCTTTGCTATTTGGACCCCTAAAGTGAATCCAAATTATTTACAACATATTTGTATCTTATAAGAAGACCAAAAGGAAGAATAGCTGGTGTGTTGGTTTATGCCCAGCTCCTCTGGTGAGGTCCCTATGATCCTTGGTGGGGTCTTGAATTGTTTGCTGAGATGGTTGTTCACCTTGTGCTTTGTCTTTTGCTTCCTTGGTCATCTTTGTAGCTACTTGGGTTGTATCATACTCCCCAAGTTCGAGAGAATTCGACCTCGAATTCAAAACTCTTGTAGATAACATAGTTAGTTTGTTCACATTTAAGATAGTGCAGGGATTGAGATGTGAACTCAACTTATGTTCCTTAAGTGTTGGGAGTGCATAAGATGGGTTTCTATATACAAACCAAGTTTGAAAAGAATGTTCGGGAATGACAAATCTTTGTGATGAAAATCCTTTTAAAAGGTGGAAACCTTTAGGAGGTGCTTGAAAATCATCCCTAACATTCTTTAAGAAAGATGGTAAGTAGGTAGAAACCTTTGGTAATGAAAAAGAGAAGGAAGAAGTATACCGTGAAGGCGCAATTATTTTCATATGGGTCAACAAGATGAGACCCGTTGTACTTTCCTTTTCTTCGTCATTTTCTCTTTTTGCTTTTATTTTTATTTGGTCTTTATTTGCCAACATGGTGCTTTTAGTTGGACAGTTGGCAACGATGTGCCCCAAACCTAGACATTTAAAACATTTTATATTGGAGGTCTTGGTTGGTTCCTTAGGTGTAGAAGTGGAGGGTTTAGAATTTCTAGGAGTGTAAGTGGAGTCTTTCACAAAATTTGAGGGAAAAGATTTTGAAGAAGACTTTGTTTTTTTTCCAAGATGAGTGGTAGTAGCCATCGTTATGAGAATTTTTGGAATGAGTTTTCTTTGAAAGTTGATATTCAATCTTGATGGCAAGGTGAACCAATTTTTCTAAAGAGGAACACTCATAGAGTTCTACCACATCTTGGATTTCCCTTCTCAACCCACTTATAAATCTAGCAATTTTAGACTCCTCACTTTCATGCAAATCAATTTTAGCTAGATTCGTTTCAAGTTCTTTAAAATATTCATCTACACTTAAAGATCCTTGATGAAGCCATTGGAGCTTCAACAAGAGTTCCGTCCTATAGTGAGGAGGAACAAATCGCGCGCGCATGCAAACCTTTAAATCGTCCCAAGAGATCATGGTTGGCCCCATGTTAAGTCCAATGTCCATTACAGTCTTATGCCACCACTGCATGGCATAGTCTACAAACTCTAAGGAGGCTAAGTTAACTTTCTGGTCTTCTTGGATCTCATACACATTAAACATTTGTTCTACTTTAGCCTCCCATCCTAGATAAACATTGGGATCGCAGTCCCCATTAAAACTTGGCAATTTAATAAAAGGGAAAGGGGTTTTGGGATTTTGATGATGATGATGATGGCATCACTCCTCAAAGTGTTGTTCTCTCCAATCTTGTTCATCTTCATAGCTTCCATAATTTGTGTAGGTTCTAGATTGTCATCTTTGCTCCCATCTCCTGCCTCTAGGTTGCCTCTCATGAGCCATCTCAAGTCTTTGAAGTCTTGCCTCCATTTGCCTCAATTCTTCGTCCTTTTAGGCTATTGTGCATTTGGCCGCTTCCAACTCTCCTATGAGGAAGGCCTTTTGTGGCAAATGAGGTTTGGAAGATTATCCTAAAGAAAGATTAGCCATAAAGAAGACACAAATAGAACAAACAATTAGGAAAGCAAAATTAGTGAAAAACAAGCTCAAGCTTGCGATTTTGGGGAGAAAACACTCAAAGCACTCAAAGAACTTTTTCCCACTCCTCAAGGTCTTTCTTGAGTATAAAGCTCTTCAAATGAAAAAGGACAAAGCCCTTAACACTTGATCGAAAAGGAGACCACAATAAAACTTGAGGAAAACAAAAAGACAAGCAAGAAAAGCTAAACCAAGAATTGAGAGATATATGTAACAAAACTTTGAAGACAAACAAGAAAAGGCACACAAAAAGGACTCAAAAATACTTACTAAACTTTTAACAAAAAAATTTTTCATTTAGAAATTGATAAAGCAAAAGGATAAAAATTCTACAATTTTTGAAATCAATTTTCCAATCAAGTTGAACCCAAAATTTTTGAAAATATTGCTATTTGAAAGAAAGGAACACAAACTTGTTGCGCAAACTCCTTTTCTCCTTTTTTTTTTTTATACTTGTGTTTGGATTATGAAAAAGAGATGTCCATAGTTTTGATCATGCATATTTTCATATAACTCCAATTTTCACAAAAAGATTGGGCTTCAAAATAATTGATCACTTGAAATCTTTTGTTTGGAACTTAAATCTACTCTTACTAAAACAATTTTCCAAATACTTATAAATTTTCTAAATTAAAAGCAAGTAAGTAGAATCAAAGCAAGGACTCCTAGAAACACTAATGAACATAGGACTCAAAGCAAAAGGCAAGAACACAACAAGAAACAAAATAACAATCCAAAAGAGAAACAAAGTTATGGAAAGGTAAAAATGGCCAAATTGAAATTGCAAGAAAATAAAGGGCTGAAATAAAATTGCAAGAATGTAAGGGCGGAATTTAAATTGCTTAAAAGGTAAAAGCAAGAAATTAAAGTGCAAGAAAGTAAAGTGTCGAAAATCAACTCAAGCAATTAAGCTAAAAAGAACCAAAGCTCTGATAACCACATGATGTGAGTTGATTTTATGATTTAGCATTTTATGGTGACACTTTATTTAGGATTGGATTTTAAGATGATTAAGGTGAGAACCTACAGAAATTCCCCACGGACATTAACTTAACCAAGTGGTTAAGTAGATGTGAAGTGTAAGGACCTGAAAATTTATTGGAATAAAAGAGTTATATTTTAAATAAATTCTAAGTATGTTTTTATTTAGAATAGAAAGGGAGGAAAAAGTTAAGTTTAGAAGGCTACGAGGTCGCCGGTCGCCTGCTACACATGAGCGCCAGGTGGACATCGCGCGGGCGCGAGAGGCATGCAGGCATCGCGCGGGCGCGAGAGGCATGCAGGCATCGCGCGGGCGCGAGAGGCATGCAGGCATCGCGCGGGCGCGAGAGGCATGCAGGCATCGCGCGGGCGTGAGAGGCATGCAGGCATCGCGCGGGCGTGAGAGGCATGCAGGCATCGCGCGGACGCGAGGCACGCGGGCATTGCCAGGGCGCGATGCATGTGGACGTGGCCAAGGCGCGAGAGTTATGAGGGCGTCGCCAGGGAAGACATCGGTTGTCTCCCAGAGGAAGACATCGGTCGTTCGCCAGGAAGAGGTCATCGGTGGTTGTCTTCGCGCGAGGTCATCGGTGGTAGTCTTCGCGCGAGGTCATCGGTGGTGGTCTTCGCGCGAGGTCATCGGTGGTAGTCTTCGCGCGAGGTCATCGGTGGTAGTCTTCGCGCGAGGTCATCGGTGGATCGTCTTCGCGCGAGAGGTCATCAGTGGTTTCTCTTCGAGCTGGTAGTCATCGGCGAAAGGTCATCGCGCGACGTTGAGTTACACCCAGAGAACGTGGGCCCCAGACTCCCAGCAAGAGACGTTCTGCACGCGCGCCACGTAGACGAAAAAGTGGTTCAGAATAGTGACCTCATAGCGTAGCCTGCGCAGAGGCACGCTTAGGTGTACTGTTCAGCGAAGCGTACACGCAAACTCCCTGCAGAGTGGGTGGTGGCAGCGGTTTTTGTGGAGAAGTCAGCTTAAGATGCAAAAACCCATTTCTGAGGGAGAAGGAAAGAAACGTTGCTGTGGTTCCAGAGCTAAAGGGTGCGTTTATCTCCCTTCTCCTCCATTCTCTCCTTCGCGCTGCGGTTCTAGCACCTTCACACGAGAGTACGACGAGCGACGGCCACCATTAGAGCACCTGGGAGGTTCTCTGCAAGTCCTTCAACCAGACGCGAAAAACAGAGCCAAGGTATTCTGCAAGCTTCGTTGGATTTCGAAGCTCCTGGTGGTTGCGCAAGTCCAGGTAAGGGAAGCTAGACCTCTTTTTCCATACAAGCCACAGTGTAGCTATCTCTGGAGTGAGGGCGACGTGGTCGCCATTTTTGTTTTCATCTGCGTAAAGTGCTCTGTTTGTGTGCTTGGGCGACGTGGTCGCCGGTTTTATATACAGTTTTCGAAACACCCTGTTTTTGAACTAGATCGCCGGTTTTGGCGCTGTTTTGCGAACTCCTTGTGTTTGATGTTGTTTTGAGAACTGCTTGAGATTTACATGAGATATTCGAAAATATGAATCCTTTGAAATGGCTATTGCTGTGATTGATTGAAATCATTCTTTTAAGTGTGGCATGATGTCTTTGAATGCTGTGAATGTGGGATCGAGGCATAGTATTTTCAGGAAAGAAAATACCGTGTAAGATCTTGTGGTAGGTGCATTGATCGGTGATTCCTAAGGGGATATCCTGACTCTGCTGAGGTAATGGAATCACGTAGAGGAAGTTACTCAGTTGTTGAGAGTCGAAGGAGGTCTATATGATGGGCGTCTCGTGTGAAAAAGAACGAGCTCCGTCTGTCCTATGGATCAACCCTGTCATACCAGGAGAACTATGGTAACATTG
Organism: Phaseolus lunatus; assembly: GCA_013389735.1. Taxonomy (NCBI): domain Eukaryota; kingdom Viridiplantae; phylum Streptophyta; class Magnoliopsida; order Fabales; family Fabaceae; genus Phaseolus; species Phaseolus lunatus. Next base: position 12,056,760 of record CM023861.1, read on the forward strand.
AGATGATATATGCGCATGCTGTGTGGATTCACAGCGACCCTGTGTGGATTTCACAGTGGTGTGGTATGACAGGTGCAGATCTCTGAGTCTAATCAACGCACGAGTCAATCCGGAAGTAGTGTCAAGTGTCTTGTGTGGTGAGTCAGTGGAAAGTCTGACATGTGAAATGAGAAACTTGAATATTGATAGACACTTGATGCTGTATTGTGAAATGGAATGACTATGGGTGAATATTGTGAAGTTTGTGATTTTGGGCGATCAGCTGAATGCTATGAGCAGCTTTACGTTTTACATGGATATTTTGGAACTTGGTTTACTTGGATTTTCATGTTCATGATTTAAACTTCTTTTAAATTATCTAGCTTACCCTTTTATCTGTTATTGTGGTTGTTTTCTCAAAACTGTGATGATCGTGTAATTGTTACACGGGAGCAGATGATCTTCCAGGAAGAAGAGCCCTCTAGCGAGTGGTCGCCGGAAGGAGATCGCCTATCTCCGTCTCTACCGGGTGATCGCCGGTTTATGCCTCCATCGGGTGATCGCCGGTTTTCGTGTCCTGATAGAAGATCGCCCGTTTTTGAGGTCTTCTGTTGGAGATCGCCGTTTTCTTTTGAGACCGCCTGTCTTACTGCATTTCTTTTATTTTCGTAAAATCTTGCAAACATTTGATTTGGTTATGTATTAAACTCCCTAAGAGGAGTAACTTCATTTCTGATATATATATCAATACATATTATTTTGCACTCTTCAATATTATTTGGTTACACTTAATTTCAATTATACATGGATGTATGTATTATTTTGGTGGGATGTTACATTAATGGTATCAGAGCAGTTCGCCTTAGGATGACCTGAGGGCTGTGGATCCATTGTGTTTCTTCTGCTCATAAAATTTATTTGAGTTTTAAATAACCACTATAGTGGAAGGTTTTCAAACGTTTTAGTTTTGAACTCTTGCGTGTGCTTGGGTGAATGTGTGCCTAACTGAAAATCTTAGTATTAAGAATAAGAAGGTCTTGATAAAGTGGTGAGGGTGCACACTCATAACTGGATCAAGATAATTCTTAATCTTAATTCCAAAGGTTTGATGTTTAGCCTACATTAAATTCTGGTGTGATTTTTGAGTGTTCTTGAATTTGACTGAGGTGGTAGTTTGGACTGATGTTTGCACACCAGTAACTGTTCTGGTGTTTTGTGTGAAGTTATAAGTGTTATGATTCTGTTGATGAACTCAAATTCTAGATGACTTTGAGATGCTGACCTTTGTAAGGTCTAGCTGTTACCCCTTGAATGAATTGATTCTTATCGATTTCATTCTTATAGTTGTAGGGAATATAGAAGTCAATAGATTCAGAAGATGGCACGTAGACCTGCTACCCCACCTCAACCTTCCTCAGAGATGAGTCAGATCGCCAAGGCCATCGAGATGATGGCGACTGCCATTCAGCAGCAGAATGCGGCGATGGCTCAGAACCATCAAGCCACAATGCAGCACTGGGAAACTGCCCGATCTGCTGAGACAAACTCCCACGTCGGTCAGCCCCAAGAACAGATGGGACTGGCCGAGTTCATGAGGCACAACCCACCTAAGTTCAGTGGGAATGCTACCCCTGACCAGGCAGATCAGTGGGTCAGGGAGGTGGAGAAAATCTTTAGGGCGACCTCCTGCCCTGAAGAGAAGAAGCTGTTGTTTGCCACGTATCTGCTATCAGGAGAAGCTGAGTTCTGGTGGATGGGAGCTCAGCAGATGATGGAGGCACGAGAGGATGTTCTGGATTGGGAGAGCTTCAGGGTGAAGTTCTTGGAGAAATACTTCCCAGACAGCGCCAAGTTTGCAAGGGAAGCTGAGTTCTTAAAGTTGGAGCAGGGGGACATGTCAGTAAACGCCTATGCTGCCCGTTTTGAGTACCTCGCCCGGTTCTATACCCAGGCGACCTCCGAGGCCTGGAGGTGTAGGAAGTTCGAGGAAGGGCTGAAGCATGGGCTGAAGAAGACCATAGCCCCGATGTGCATCAGGGAGTTCCACGCCTTAGTGGAGAAGGCGAAGATGGTGGAGACCCTGGAAAAGGGTGAGTCTCGGGTGATCAGGTCACACCCAGGAGGTCCTTCCAGTGGGAGAGCTAAGGCACAGCACCCACAAAGAAAACCCTATGCGAGACCTCCATCACATCGGGCAGGAGCAGCACCTCCCCAGTTCCAACAGCAACAACCTTGGAAGCCTAAGTGTCTTCACTGTGGTGGACCACACGCCTCCAATGCTTGTTTCAAGAAGACTTCAGAGAGGAAATGTTTCGTCTGCCAAAGGACAGGGCACGTTGCTAGAGAGTGCCCTAGCAGGAATGGGGCGACCCAACCCAGTGGCTCCCAACAGTTGAGAAACGAGGGCGGCAGACCTCAGGCAACAGGGAGGGTGTTCGCCATGTCTGGAGCAGAGGCAGCTCAGTCAGGTAACCTCATCCAAGGTGTTTGTTTTATTGCTGGTAGAGGTGTAAGGGCTTTGTTTGATTCTGGAGCGACACACTCCTTTGTGTCAAGCCTGTGTGTAGCCGAGTTGGGTCTCCTAGTGAAGGAGTTACCTTTCGAGCTGTTGGTCTCTACACCTGCGTCAGGACAGGTGTCGACCTCTACAGTGTGCCCTGAATGTCCAGTGATTGTAGAAGGACGCAGATTCAAGGTGAACTTGATCTGCCTACCTCTTCAGGACCTGGATGTCATTCTGGGAATGGATTGGTTAGCTGCCAATCACGTTCTCATAGACTGTGGTAGGCAAAAGGTTGCGTTTCCAGACCTCCAAGGATCAGATGAAATTTCTGCTCAGCAAGGGCAGTCAGAGTTGGAAGAAGGGGCGAGGTGCTTTGTGATACTCGCTCGGTCGGAGGTGGAGAATAAAGGGGACGTAAGCAGAATACCCGTGGTGAAAGATTTCACAGATGTATTCCCAGAAGAGGTGCCTGGGTTACCCCCTAAGAGAGAAGTGGAATTCTCTATTGACTTGGTGCCTGGAGCTGGACCAGTGTCAATGGCACCTTATAGGATGGCACCAGCCGAGTTAGTGGAGTTAAAGAAGCAAGTGGAAGAGTTGCTGGAGAAGCAGTTCATCAGACCCAGCGTATCTCCATGGGGAGCTCCAGTGCTCCTAGTCAAGAAGAAGGATGGAGGGTCTCGGCTGTGTATAGACTACAGGCAATTGAACAAATTGACCATCAAGAACAAGTACCCCCTACCTCGGATTGATGATTTGATGGACCAGATTCATGGGGCCTCGGTGTTCTCCAAGATTGACCTGAGATCGGGGTATCACCAAATCTTGGTAAAAGCTGAAGATGTTCAGAAGACAGCTTTTAGGTCTCGATATGGGCACTACGAGTATGTAGTGATGCCATTTGGAGTCACCAATGCTCCAGCTCTATTCATGGACTACATGAATAGGATCTTTCGCCCTTTCTTGGATAAGTTTGTGGTGGTCTTCATAGATGACATCCTCATTTATTCAAGGACCGAGGAAGAACATGAGGAACACCTGAGGACAGTATTGGAAATACTGAGAGAGAAGCAGCTCTATGCCAAGTTCTCCAAGTGTGAGTTCTGGCTGAGGGAAGTCAACTTCTTAGGACACGTGATATCTGCCCAGGGGATCTCGGTAGATCCAGCCAAGGTAGAGGCAGTGCTGCAATGGGAACGTCCTAAGACAGTGACTGAGATAAGGAGCTTTGTGGGGTTGGCGGGCTACTATCGGAGGTTTATTGAGGATTTTTCCAAAGTAGTGGCTCCTTTAACACAACTGACCCGCAAGGACCAACCCTTTGCTTGGACCGACCGATGTGAGCAGAGCTTCAGGGAACTAAAGGAGAGGTTGACCAGTGCTCCAGTGCTGGTGATTCCAGAAGTAGGAAGACCTTTTGATGTCTTCTGTGATGCCTCACATCAAGGCTTGGGATGCGTCTTGATGCAAGAGAAGAGAGTGGTTGCATATGCTTCAAGGCAACTCAAGGTGCATGAGAGAAACTACCCTACTCATGATTTGGAGTTGGCAGCGGTAGTGTTCGCCTTGAAGATCTGGAGGCATTATCTTTATGGAGCTCAGTTCCAGGTATTCAGTGACCACAAGAGCTTGAAGTACCTGTTCGATCAGAAGGAACTAAACATGAGACAAAGAAGGTGGATGGAATTCCTAAAGGACTACGACTTTCAACTCATGTATCACCCAGGGAAGGCCAATGTAGTGGCAGATGCCTTGAGTAGGAAGTCTATACAAGTCGCCACCATGATGATGGAAGAGCAGAAACTGATCGAGCAGTTCAGAGACTTAAACCTTGGAGTGGAATTTCACGTGAATCACATTAGTTGTAGTAAGCTGACTATAACTAATGACTTCCTTGGGATGTTGAAGGATAAACAATTGGAGGACCCTAGCCTGAAGCGCACTGTGGAGTCACTAGGGACAGATCAGGCGAGAGGCTTTGAGATGGGCGATGATGGGATCTTGAGGTTTGATGGCAGAATTTGCATACCTGCAAATGATGAGTTGAAGAAGATGATCCTAGAGGAAGGTCATAAGAGTCGCCTTAACCTTCATCCAGGCATGAACAAGATGTACCATGACTTGAAGGAGTCATTTTGGTGGTCGGGCATGAAGAGGGACATCGCCCAGCACGTGACAACCTGCTTAACGTGTCAAAAGGCGAAGGTAGAACATCAAAGGCCTGGTGGGTTATTACAACCATTGGATATCCCTGAGTGGAAATGGGACAGCATTGCCATGGATTTTGTCACCCATTTACCCAGATCGGTCAAGGGCCATGATGCAATCTGGGTCATCATTGATAGGCTGACGAAGAGTGCCCACTTCCTCCCAGTAAATATGAAGATGCCTATGGTCAAGCTGGCACAGCTATACATCCAAGAAATAGTAAGGCTGCATGGAGTGCCTTCCAGCATCGTTTCAGATAGAGATCCCAGGTTTACTTCACGGTTTTGGCAGACCTTACAAGAATGCTTGGGAACCAAGTTGAGGATGAGCTCTGCATATCATCCCCAAACAGATGGTCAGTCAGAGAGGACGATCCAATCTTTGGAAGATCTGCTGAGGGCATGCGTTTTGGATCAATTGGGAAGTTGGGAGGAGGTGTTGCCATTAGTGGAGTTTACCTATAACAATAGCTACCACGCCAGTATTGGGATGGCGCCATATGAAGCCCTGTATGGGAGGAAATGCAGAACTCCCTTATGTTGGTACCAGGAGGGCGAGGCAGTCTTGGTTGGGCCAGAGTTGATTCAGCAGACGACCGAGAAGGTGAAGCAGATACAAAGCAGAATGAAAGCCTCTCAGAGTAGGCAGAAGTCCTATGCAGATCAGAGGAGAAAGCCTTTGGAGTTTGCTGCTGGAGATCACGTATTCATGAAAGTGACACCAACCAAGGGTGTAGGGCGGGCGATCAGGTCAAAGAAGTTGTCCCCTAAGTTCGTGGGACCATATCAGATCTTAAGAAGGATTGGCCCAGTGGCGTATGAGATCGCCCTACCTCCCCATCTGGCAAATCTGCACAATGTGTTTCACGTGTCACAGCTGAGGAAGTACATGGCAGACCCTAGTCATGTGCTGGATGTAGACGACGTGCAGATTAGGGATGACTTGTCCTTTGAAGCAAAACCAGTCAGGATTGACGATCGGCAATGTAAACAGCTCAGAGGCAAGACCATCGACATGGTGAAAGTGGTGTGGGATGAGAAATCGGGGGATTCTACTTGGGAGTTAGAAGAACCCATGAGGGAGGCTTATCCATACCTCTTTTCCTTGTAATCCAATTTTCGAGGACGAAAATATTTGTTGTTGGGGAGAATGTAAGGACCTGAAAATTTATTGGAATAAAAGAGTTATATTTTAAATAAATTCTAAGTATGTTTTTATTTAGAATAGAAAGGGAGGAAAAAGTTAAGTTTAGAAGGCTACGAGGTCGCCGGTCGCCTGCTACACATGAGCGCCAGGTGGACATCGCGCGGGCGCGAGAGGCATGCAGGCATCGCGCGGGCGCGAGAGGCATGCAGGCATCGCGCGGGCGCGAGAGGCATGCAGGCATCGCGCGGGCGCGAGAGGCATGCAGGCATCGCGCGGGCGTGAGAGGCATGCAGGCATCGCGCGGGCGTGAGAGGCATGCAGGCATCGCGCGGACGCGAGGCACGCGGGCATTGCCAGGGCGCGATGCATGTGGACGTGGCCAAGGCGCGAGAGTTATGAGGGCGTCGCCAGGGAAGACATCGGTTGTCTCCCAGAGGAAGACATCGGTCGTTCGCCAGGAAGAGGTCATCGGTGGTTGTCTTCGCGCGAGGTCATCGGTGGTAGTCTTCGCGCGAGGTCATCGGTGGTGGTCTTCGCGCGAGGTCATCGGTGGTAGTCTTCGCGCGAGGTCATCGGTGGTAGTCTTCGCGCGAGGTCATCGGTGGATCGTCTTCGCGCGAGAGGTCATCAGTGGTTTCTCTTCGAGCTGGTAGTCATCGGCGAAAGGTCATCGCGCGACGTTGAGTTACACCCAGAGAACGTGGGCCCCAGACTCCCAGCAAGAGACGTTCTGCACGCGCGCCACGTAGACGAAAAAGTGGTTCAGAATAGTGACCTCATAGCGTAGCCTGCGCAGAGGCACGCTTAGGTGTACTGTTCAGCGAAGCGTACACGCAAACTCCCTGCAGAGTGGGTGGTGGCAGCGGTTTTTGTGGAGAAGTCAGCTTAAGATGCAAAAACCCATTTCTGAGGGAGAAGGAAAGAAACGTTGCTGTGGTTCCAGAGCTAAAGGGTGCGTTTATCTCCCTTCTCCTCCATTCTCTCCTTCGCGCTGCGGTTCTAGCACCTTCACACGAGAGTACGACGAGCGACGGCCACCATTAGAGCACCTGGGAGGTTCTCTGCAAGTCCTTCAACCAGACGCGAAAAACAGAGCCAAGGTATTCTGCAAGCTTCGTTGGATTTCGAAGCTCCTGGTGGTTGCGCAAGTCCAGGTAAGGGAAGCTAGACCTCTTTTTCCATACAAGCCACAGTGTAGCTATCTCTGGAGTGAGGGCGACGTGGTCGCCATTTTTGTTTTCATCTGCGTAAAGTGCTCTGTTTGTGTGCTTGGGCGACGTGGTCGCCGGTTTTATATACAGTTTTCGAAACACCCTGTTTTTGAACTAGATCGCCGGTTTTGGCGCTGTTTTGCGAACTCCTTGTGTTTGATGTTGTTTTGAGAACTGCTTGAGATTTACATGAGATATTCGAAAATATGAATCCTTTGAAATGGCTATTGCTGTGATTGAAATCATTCTTTTAAGTGTGGCATGATGTCTTTGAATGTTGTGAATGTGGGATCGAGGCATAGTATTTTCAGGAAAGAAAATACCGTGTAAGATCTTGTGGTAGGTGCATTGATCGGTGATTCCTAAGGGGATATCCTGACTCTGCTGAGGTAATGGAATCACGTAGAGGAAGTTACTCAGTTGTTGAGAGTCGAAGGAGGTCTATATGATGGGCGTCTCGTGTGAAAAAGAACGAGCTCCGTCTGTCCTATGGATCAACCCTGTCATACCAGGAGAACTATGGTAACATTGAGATGATATATGCGCATGCTGTGTGGATTCACAGCGACCCTGTGTGGATTTCACAGTGGTGTGGTATGACAGGTGCAGATCTCTGAGTCTAATCAACGCACGAGTCAATCCGGAAGTAGTGTCAAGTGTCTTGTGTGGTGAGTCAGTGGAAAGTCTGACATGTGAAATGAGAAACTTGAATATTGATAGACACTTGATGCTGTATTGTGAAATGGAATGACTATGGGTGAATATTGTGAAGTTTGTGATTTTGGGCGATCAGCTGAATGCTATGAGCAGCTTTACGTTTTACATGGATATTTTGGAACTTGGTTTACTTGGATTTTCATGTTCATGATTTAAACTTCTTTTAAATTATCTAGCTTACCCTTTTATCTGTTATTGTGGTTGTTTTCTCAAAACTGTGATGATCGTGTAATTGTTACACGGGAGCAGATGATCTTCCAGGAAGAAGAGCCCTCTAGCGAGTGGTCGCCGGAAGGAGATCGCCTATCTCCGTCTCTACCGGGTGATCGCCGGTTTATGCCTCCATCGGGTGATCGCCGGTTTTCGTGTCCTGATAGAAGATCGCCCGTTTTTGAGGTCTTCTGTTGGAGATCGCCGTTTTCTTTTGAGACCGCCTGTCTTACTGCATTTCTTTTATTTTCGTAAAATCTTGCAAACATTTGATTTGGTTATGTATTAAACTCCCTAAGAGGAGTAACTTCATTTCTGATATATATATCAATACATATTATTTTGCACTCTTCAATATTATTTGGTTACACTTAATTTCAATTATACATGGATGTATGTATTATTTTGGTGGGATGTTACATGAAGGTTCATTTCCATAAGGCAAAGAGAAAAAGACATGAATAGGTGATCATGGATGCAATAGTCGAAACTTAGAAACTTAGAAAGGAGAAAAGGAATGCATCAATGGTGTACAAGCCATTCCAAATGATGATCCTTATTCATAAAGAGTCTGCAAAACCGAAAACACAAAGACAAGGTAAGGAAACTAAAAAAACATGAAAATGGAATGGAAAAATGGAAGAGATGATGAAATAAGAACTTATGGATATAGAGCTATGGTGAATCACACCACTTGAGAGGGTGGAACCACCAAGATGAGTGGAAGGAGGCTGCCACTTGAGAGCATCCTCACCCACAAGATAAGACCAATTCGGAGGAGACTCACTCACTCACTACTCACACAAAATTTGTGCAGAATTTCTTTACTATAATTTTCAACTTGAAAATACACTAGGTAGGCTCTTATTTATAGATGAAGGAGCCTTGGAGAACCATTTAAACGGGTAGGATGGGAAAAGGGAAAAATGGGCAGCCTTAGGGTTTGATTAAGTCAAACCCGCATCCTAGGCTTGTCCTTCTAGAAACTAGGTCAAAATGCCTTCCAAAAGGGCGAAGAACAAGCTAAAATGCTAACTACACCCCCTACTATGCTAAAGGCATTATATCCTATCTTTTCTACTTGGACCCCTAAAGTGATCCCAAATTATTTACAACATATTTTTATCTTATAAGAAGACCAAAAGGAAGAATAGCTGGTGTGTTGATTTATGCCCAGCTCCTCTGGTGAGGTCCATGTGATCCTTGGTGGGGTCTTGAATTGTTTGCTGAGATGACTGTTCACCTTGTGCTTTGTCTTTTTCTTCCTTGGTCATCTTTATAGCTATTTGGGTTGTATCACCAAGGCACCCATTCCTATAAATAGGTTGTCTTGCCTCATGTATTCACAACATTGAAATTTGAAGTAAAGAAACTCTGTTTGAGTTTATTTGTGAGTTTGAGTACTCTGAGTTTTTGGGGTCTTATCTTAGGTGGGTAATATCTCAAGTGGCGGCTCTTGCACCCTTCATCTTGGAGTCCATCTACTCCAAGTGGCGTGCTGTAACATCCCGCCAAAATACTATACAAATGTATATAATGAAAATAAAGGTAACAAATAGATTCTATGAACAAAATATTATATATATGAAATGTAGTTTCTCCTCACAGGGAGTTTAATACAAATTCGGTCAAATTTTTCCAGAAACATAAACAAAATACAGTAAAAAAAACGAAGCAGGCGATCTCCTATCGGAAGAGACCAATCTCCTATCGGACGAGGCCGATCGCCCATCGGGGGACCCAAAAACAGCCGATCTGCTTCCGGCGACCACTCACTAAGGAGCTCTACTTCCTGGAAGATCATCTGCTCCCGTGTAAGTTATACACGATCATCACAGTTATAAGAGAACAGCCACAGAACCAAAACACGCAGGGTAAGCTAGACATTTTAAAGAGAGTTTAAATAAGGATAATTAAAATAAAATCAAGGTAAACAATTTCAAGATATTCACGTAAGTTATCAAGTTTCTCATACTCTTCACCTGATCACCCAGAAATCACACATTTCACAATATTCTCAAGAGTCATTCTATTTCACAAAACTGCATCAAGTGTCTATCAATTCAATGTTTCTCATTTCACCTGTCAGACTTTCCACTGACTCACCACACAAGACACTTGACACTACTTCCGGATTGACTCGTGCGTTGATTAGACTCAGAGATCTGCACCTGTCATACCACACCACTGTGAAATCCACACAGGGTCGCTGTGAATCCACACAGCATGCGCATATATCATCTCAATGTCAATAGTTCTCCTGGTATGACAGGGTTAATCCATAGGACAGGCGGAGCTCGTTCTTTTTCACACGAGACGCCCATCATATAGACCTCCTTCGACTCTCAACAACTGAGTAACTTCCTCTACGTGATTCCATTACCTCAGCAGAGTCAGGATATCCCCTTAGGAATCACCGATCAATGCACCTACTACAAGATCTTACACGGTATTTTCTTTCCTGAAAATACTATGCCTCGATCCCACATTCACAGCATTCAAAAACATCATACCACTCGAGTAATTGATTCAAGTCACAGCAACGAATCATTTCAAGGTTCAGATCTTCGAATATGTCATTTAAATCTCAAGTAGTTTCAAAACAACACCCAAAAACAGAGAGTTCACAAACAACGCCAAAACCGGCGATCTAGTTCAAAAACAGGGTGTTTTGAAGACTGTATATAAAAATGGCGACCACGTCGCCCTCACTTCAGAGATAGCTACACTATGGCTTGTATGGAAAAAGAGGTCTAGCTTCCCTTACCTGGACTTGCGTAAAATACCGCGAGCTCAAAACCCACCGAGCCTGAAGGATGCCTTAGCTCTGTTTTCTGCACCTGGTCTGTAGAACTTGCAGAGAACCTCTTAGGTGCTCTAAGGACAACGTCGCTTGTCGTACTGATGCTGGAGGTTGCCTGAGTCTCAACGCAAGGAAGGGAAGAAGGGAGGGAGGAAGTTTTTGCACTCACTCTAACACTCTTGAGTCTGTAACGTTCTTTGCCTTCCCGCAGTGGCTTTTGAATCCCAACTTACCTGTCCACGCATGCTGCTGCTGCCACCCCTTCTGCAGGAAAGTCTGAGAACCACTGCCCTGAACAGTACGACCACTGTTGTCTCTGGTGCATGCCAACCACTGCTCTGAACAGTACTACCACTGTTGTCGCTTGTGCATGCCAACCACTGCTCTGAACAGTACGACCGCGAGTGTCTCCTGCGCATGCCAACATTCTGATGTCACCACTCTAAACCACCCTTTTTGTCTACGTGGCGTGTGTGCAGGACGTTTCATGCTGGGAGTCTGGGTCCCACTTTACTCTGTGTGAAACTCGACGTCGCGCGATAACTTTCCACTGCTGACTCATCCTGGCGAACGACCGATGTCTCCTTCTCCCTGGAAGACGACTGATGTCTTCCTCTGGGAGACGACCGATGTCTTCCTCTGGGAGACGACCGATGTCTTCCTCTGGGAGACGACCGATGTCTTCCCTGGCAAAGCCCGCATGCCTCTCGCGCCTTGGCCACGTCCACATGCATCGCGCCCTGGCAAAGCCCGCATGCCTCTCGCGCCTTGGCCACGTCCACATGCCTCGCGCTCTGGCAATGCCCGCATGCCTCGCGCCCGCGCGATGCCCGCATGCCTCTCGCGCCCGCGCGATGCCTGCATGCCCCTCGCGCCCGCGGATGCCTGAATGCCCCTCGCGCCCGCGCGATGCCTGCATGCCCCTCGCGCCCGCGCGATGCCTGCATGCCCCTCGCGCCCGCGCGATGCCTGCATGCCCTCGCGCCCGCGCGATGCCTGCATGCCTCTCGTGCCCGCGCGATGTCCACCTGGCGCTCATGTGTAGCAGGCGACCGGCGATCTCATAGCCTTCTAAACTTAACTTTTCCTCTCTTTTTATTTTAAATAAAACATACATAGAATTCTTTTAAAATATAACCCCTTTTTATTCCAATTCAATTTTACAGGTCCTTACACGTGCCACCTCCATTCTTCCCTAAGTCTTCTCATCCTTTCATCTTTTCGTTTTTATTCTCTCTTTTTGCATCACCTTTCTTCTTCTTTTCCATCATCTTCTTCTCTTGTTCTCTTTATTTGTTCCTTGTTTATGCATTTTTGTTCTTGTTCCTTTCTCTTAAATTTCCCAATTTGCATCATTGTCACCTCATATTTTTGTTTTTCTCTTTGCACTTCTTAAGTGAACCTTCACACTTACTTAATCACTTGGTTAAGTTTGTGTCCAATGGCGATCTTCTTAGGGTTCTCACCGTTAAATTACTAACATCCAAAATCTAAACAAAAGTGAAACCTTTAAGATGTGCAATCCTAAAATGAACTCACATCATGTGGTAATCAGAGCATGGTTCTATTTGTGCTTATATCATTGAGTTGATATTCTGCCTTTAAAATTTCTGCACATTTTAAATTTTGTTTTTATCTTCAAGCAATTTAATTTCCGCTTTATCATTCAACATCTTTAAATTTTGCCTTTAAATTTCTATCATTTACAGTTTCCATCTTTTTTTATTCATTAAGCATTTTAAATTCCACTTTTTGAATTCTGTTTTTCTGTCAATTTTTGTTCTTACCGCTTTTTAATGTGTCTGATGTTCTTAGTGTTCTAGGAGTCTTTAATCTATTATGCTTATTTTTATTTTAATTGTGAAGAATTAAAACCAAAATAGAAGTTGTTAGAGGAACGGTTGATTAAATTCCAAACATAGATTACAAGCGTTCATATGAATTGAATCCCACCATTTTCTCTTTTGCGAAAGTTGACAAGTGAATTCAAATTGCATGAACCAAACCATCTGAATATTTGATTCCATCAAATCAGAATATTCAGGACAAACAAAAAAAAAAAAAGAAAAATTTTAAATGCATTCACTTCTCAAGTTTCAATTACTAAAAGGGATTCTAAGTATATGACAAATTGTTTTCAAAATTGTGGAGTTTAATCCCATTTGCTTTCTCAATTTCTAAAACCTTCCGAATCTTCATAATTAAAGTTCAAGTAAGTTTCTTTCTGTCTTTTTCGTACTTTTCTTGTTTGTCTTGTTCCAAGTTTTGTCTTCGCCTTATTTCCTTTTGGTTTCGCTTTCTTTGTTTTAAAGCTTTTCTTGCTTGTCTTTCATTGTTTCTTAAGTTTTGTTTTGGGGGTATGTTGGTGAGCAAGTGTAACAGCTTTGTCATCCTTTCACTTGAGATGTTACTACAACTGTAGACCTTTTAAGGGAATATCTTTCTTGTGTGATACACGTGAGTGAGGGTTTAACTTGTAATTTTTCACTAATTGTTTGTTTCCTTGTGCAAAATTATGGCTAATTTGTCTTCAGGTGAATCTTCAAAGTCACGATCATTACAAAAGGCATACCTTTTGGGAGAGTTTGCGGAGGTCAAAAGGTGAATGACCCACAAAGACGAGGAAATAAAACTAGCGGAAAGGTTGCAAAGATTAGAAGATGCTCAAGAAAGACAAACTCGAGAAAGGAGATGGGAGCCGACAAGAGCAACTAGACAATCCATGCACTATAGGAGTCAAGAACAAGATTGGAGAGTGCAGAATTTTGAAAAACGACGCCATCAACACCAACAACAATCAAAGAATTCTTTTAATTTTGTAAAGTTACCTAGTTTTAGTAGGGACAATGACCCTAATTTGTATTTAGAATGGAAGCTAAAGTAGAACAACTCTTTAATGTGTATAAGGTCGCAAAGGACCAAAAAGTTAGGTTAGCTTCCCTTGAATTTTCAGGCTATGCCATTCAATGGTGGCACCAAACTGTAATGGACATTGGTTTAAACAAGAGACCAGTCATGGTCTTTTGGAGCGATTTAAAGTTATGCATGCACACACAGTTTGTTCCTCCTCCTTATAAGAAGGAACTCTTGTTAAAGCTCCAACGGCTTCATCAAGGACCGAGGACGGTAGATGAATACTTTAAGTACTTACAAACAACTTTGACTAAAATTAATATGCATGATAATGAAGAGTCAAAGATAGCTAGGTTTGTTAGTGTTTTGTGGAGAGAAAATCAAGATATTGTAGAATTATATGAGTACTCTTCTTTAAAGAAAGTGGTTCACCTAGCCATCAAGGTGGAATCACAACTTTTGAGGAAAACAACTTAAAAAAAATACTCATAATGATGACTTCTACAAATCTTTTTGGAAGGATACAAACAAAATTTCTACAAACAGTTCCCTTTTCAAATTTTCAAAAGAAACCACTTCTCACCAACAAGTTTCTAAAAACAACCCTTCTACCTATATCCCTAAGTCACCCACCAAAACCTCTAGTACAAAATGTTTTAAATATTTAGGTTCTGGGCACATAGTTACCAACTATCCAACTAAAAGAACCATGATGGTAAATAAAGATCAAGTAAAAATCAAAAATGAAAAAAAATGACGAAAATAAAAAAATGGGGCTCATCATCTCACCAAATATGGTGAAATCCGTAATAAAAACTGCCAGCTCATGACGGTACTTTCCCTCCTTCTCTTGTTTATCTTTCCATAGTTCTAATTACATGCAACATTTCTTAGAGAAAGTTGGGAAAACTTTTCAAAATCCTTCTAAAAGTTTACACCTTATAAGAAGTTTTTCACACCAAATTCCCTTTGGTCCTACACATTCTCTACAAACATTACATGTAACTAGAACCATTCCACCCACACTTCAGAAAATCAATGAACATAAGTTTGCTTCACCACTCACATATATAAATCAAGTGGAGAAACTAACTATGTTATTTGCAAGAGTTCTAAATTCGAGGACAAATTCTTTCCAACCTAGGGGGCATGAAACAAACATAACAACCAGTAGATGACTAAGGACACATCAAGTATTTCACAAAAAGATCAGTCATCTCAGTATATAAAGCCAGACCCCACCAAACCTCGAGAAAGCATCAACAAAAGAAGAACAAATTATAAACCAGAATATCAAAAGTTTTTCCTTCTTGTTTTTCCACAAGAGAAAGTTATGTAAATAAATTGGGCTCACTTTGGGGTCCAAATAGCAAAATAGGCTAGAGTAGGTCCATATAGCATAATAGGGGGTGTATTTATCAATTTAGGCCCATGACAAGTCCATTAGGGTTAGAATGTAGCCCTAGCTTCTAAAAGCTAGGACTAAAGGGTGACATTGACTTAGTGATGAGAGTTGATTTTAGGATTGTTCATTTTATGGTGTGACACTTTACTTAAATTGATATTTTAGCAATTTAGAAGGTGAAACCTAAGGAAGATTCCCACTGGACATGAACTTAACCAAGTGGTTAAGTAAGTGTGAAGGTTCACTTCACAAAGGAAAAAAGGAAAACACAAGTATATGGTGAGCATGATGAAGGTGCGAAAATTAAAGAACATGAAAGTAAACAAATTAAAAACAAGATAGCTTAATGAAAGAAGGAAGAAAACAAGAACATAAACTCAAGGAAAGATAGGCATAAATGGAAATGGAAACAAGATGAAGGAAAGGAAGCTTATGGTGATGGAAATGGAAAAAACATGCCACTTGGAGTATGGAGGTTCTCCAAGATAAGTGAAAATGACCGCCACTTGAAGAGCTCACACTCTCACAAGATAAGACCTAAGCTAAGAGCTCACAATTCTTACACAATTTGTGCATAGTTTTCCTTCTTCTAAAAAATTCGACATGTTAAAATACACTAGGTAGGCCTCCTATTTATAGGTGATGGAGCCTTGGAAAACAAGCAAGAGGACTAGGATGGGAAAAGGAAAAAAATGGGCAGCCTTAGGGTTTGACTAAGTCTATCCTGCATCTTAGGCTTGTCCTTCTAGAAACTAGGTCAAAAAACCTTTCAAAAGGGCTAGAAACAAGCTAAAATGATAACTACACCCCCTACTATGCTATAGGCACCTATTCTAGCCTATCTTTGCTATTTGGACCCCTAAAGTGAGCCCAATTTATTTACATAATTTTCTCTTGTGGAAAAACAATAAGGAAGAACTTCTAATATTCTAGTTTATAATTGGTTCTTCTTTTGTTGATGCTCTCTTGAGGTTTGGTGGGGTTCGGCTTTGTATATTGAGATGACTGACCTTTTTGTGAAATGTTTAATGTGTCCTTAGTCATCTGCTGGTTGCTATGGTTTGTATCACTTAGTCAATGACCTAGGCCGCCCCCCTCTTCATGACAACTCTACCCCTCCTCTCCTTGCCCACCAAGGCACCCATTCCTATAAGTAGTGTGTCTTGCCTCATGTATTCACAACATTGAAATTTGAAGTAAAGAAACTCTGCTTGAGTGAATTTGTGAGTCTGAGTACTCTAAGTTTTTGGGGTCTTATCTTGTGATGGAGATCAAGTAGAAGAGGATTTCACTAATGGAGGAAGAGGCCATCCACCCAAGCATTTAAAGTTCTTCCTTCTAGTCTTCTCAAAAAATAAAGAATAATTAAAATAAAGAGAGGACCAAGCCCAAAGCCAACAAGAAGACTACAAGCATTCAAGAATGGGCTCCAATTAATATCTCTCTTTGTAATTTCTTTTGTATAAATTTGTAAATAATATAGAATTAGCTTTAGGAATATGCCAAAGTGGGAAACCAAAGAAACCTCTAGTGTAAAGCATTGTTTGGGACGGTTTTGAGTAAAAAGAGTGGAGGAAGTGACTCTTCCTACTCCTTCTAGACGTAGGCGCTAAGAAGGAGCTAGAAGAGTGACTCTTCCCACTCCTTCTGTAAGGACCTGTAAAATTAAATTGGAATAAAAGGAATATATATTTTAAATGAATTCTAAGTATGTTTTTATTTAAAATAAAAAGGAAGGAAAGTGTAGCTTAGAAGACTATGAGATCGCCTGGTTAGTACATAATCGCCTGTCGCCTAGACTACACATGATCGCCAATCGCCTATGGTGCACATGATTGCCAATCACCTATGGTGTACATGATCGCCGAAAGTGCACTTAGTATGTGGTCAAGATCCTGGATCAACCATAGTGGGTTCCAAAAACCACGCGTATCAAGGTGTGGGTTAAGCCTTAGATACGCTGTGCATGCGAAGCTCCATGCTTGAGCATAAGAAATCGTCCTTAGTGTTGCATGCATGGGCGCACGAGGAGTAGTGCTGATCTATTCTTGGAAATGTGAAGCTACCGACGTCACCAAATCATGTGGAGGTGATACCTTGGACGTAACATAGTGGGATGAAGAACCTTCAGCAAGGCGTGGCGATGTGTCATCAGTCATCGCCAGGGCGAGAGACATGCGGGCATCGCCAGGGCGAGAGACATGCGGGCATCGCCAGGGCTAGAGACATTCGGGCATCGCCAGGGCGAGAGACATGCGATCATCGTCAGGGATAGACATCGGTCGTCCTCCAGGGAGAGACATCGGTCGTCCACCAGGATGAGACATCGGTGGATAGTCATCGCGCGAGAAGTCATCGGTGGAAGGTTATCGCGCGATGTCGTGTTTCACACAAATAAGGTGGGACCCAGGCTCCCAGCATGAGACGTTCTGCATGCGCGACACGTAGACAGAAAGGGTGTTTCAGAATAGTTAGCGTCAGAGAGTTGGTGTGCACAGAACCCACGTGGTCATACTGTTCAAGGAAGTGTGCACGCAAGCTTTCCTGCAGAGTGGGTAGTGGCAGCGGCAATTGTGGACAAGTTGGTTTAGATTCAAAAAAACTCACTTCTGAGAGGTAAAGAACGTTGTTGTGGTTCAAGAGTGACAGAGTGAGTTTACCTTCATCCTTCTCTTTTCTCTCCTTCGCGCTGCGATTCAGGCATCCTCAAGCACCAGTACGACGAGCGACGACTGCCCTTGGACTCCTGGGAAGTTCTATACGAGTTTTTCGATCAGGACGCTAAAACAGAGTTCGGGTATCCTTAAGTTCGGTGGGTTAGAGCTTGTAGTGAGATTTTACGCAAGTCCAGGTAAGGGAAGCTAGCCTTATTTCCAACGAAAACCTTAAGTTAGATGATTTTGATGATGGGGCGACGTGGTCGTCGGTTTTCAACTGTTATTGCATAATCCCCTGTTTTTGGATGTGATCGCCGGTTTTAATGTTGTTTTCGAACTCCCCTGTTTTAGTGTCGCTTTGAACTTGTTGAGATTGAAATGAAAAATGTATATGCTATTCGAAAACCTGAACGGTGGTATGCTTGTTTTTGTGAGTGGGGTTGTTTAAGAAAAGATTCAAAGTATTCTATGATGGAATTGTTCTTTATGTGTGGTATGATGTATGGAATGTGGTGAATGTGGGATCAAGGCATAGTATTTTCAGGAAAGAAAATACCGTGTAAGATCGTGTAGAGTGTGCATTGACCGGTGATTCGTTTATTATGAGATATCCTGACTCTCCTGATATAATGGAATCATATAGATGAAGTTATTCAGGCATTGAGAGTCGAAGGAGGTTCATATGTATGGGTGAGTTGTTTGAAAGAGAACGAGCTTGACCCGTTGTATGGATTAACCCTGTCATGCTAGGATAGTGATGATATTGAGATTCATTTATATGCTTGTGAATGTGTGTGATTTCACAGCGACCCTGTGAATGTGTGTGATTTCACAGTGGTGCAGTATGACAGGTGCAGATCTCTAAGTCTAGTCAATGCACGTGTCTTCCGGAAGTAGTGTCAAGTGTCTATGTGTGATGAGTCAGTGGAAGTCTGACGTGAGAAATGAGAAACATTGAAATTGATAGACACTTGATGGAATTATGTGAATTGAACGACTCTTGAGGAAATTGTGAAATATGTGATTACTTGATGGTCATGTGAAGGGAATGAGAAAGTTGATGGTTTTTACGTGGGTGTCTTAAATTTGTTTTATCTTGATTTTAAAGTTTCATATCTAAATTCTCTTTAAAATATCTAGCTTACCCTGTGTTTTTGTTTTGTGGATGTTTTCTTAAAACTGTGATGATCGTGTATAATTTACACGGGAGCAGATGATGTTGCAGGAAGTAGAGCTCCTCAATGAGTGGTCGCCGGAAGGAGATCGCCTGTTTTCTGTTTCTGTTAGGAGATCGCCTGTTTTCTGTTTCTGTTAGGAGATCGCCTGTTTTTCTATTTTGCTGTATTTTGTTTAAGTTTCGGAAACTGACTGGATATGTATTAAACTCCCTGTGAGGAGAAATTTCATTACATATATATATATATATATATATATATATATATATATATATATATATATATATATATATATGTTCACTTCGATATTATGGTTTTACCTTTATTTC
This sequence comes from Phaseolus lunatus, assembly GCA_013389735.1. NCBI lineage: Eukaryota > Viridiplantae > Streptophyta > Magnoliopsida > Fabales > Fabaceae > Phaseolus > Phaseolus lunatus. The sequence continues at coordinate 12,075,956 of CM023861.1, forward strand.
ATTATATAAATGTGAAAAGGATTTGGCGGGATGTTACACCTTCTCCCTTGTAACATGTCCAGCCCTCCTTATTATAAATAGGAGTGCTTAGTTCTTAATAATACAAGTTGAAAGTTAGAAGTAAAGAAACTATCTTGAAATTGAGAGGGAGTGAGTTTGTGAGACTTGTCTCTTCTTCTCCTCCATGTCTTATCTTGTGAGCTTTGGAGACTCTCAAGTGGCGGCACTACCCACTCACCTTGGAAGAACCACCCTCCAAGTGGCATGAATCACATCTCCAAAAGGCTACAACCACATAAGTTTCATCTTCTTTCATCTTCCATAGTCATTTCAATTGGTAGTTTTGATTCTATGTCTTGTTCTTGATATTCAATCGGTTCTTTTGTTTCAATTTGTGTTTCCATTCTATTTTTGTGTTTAAATTCTGCACCTATTCTATTTTGAATTCAGCACCTTGTTCTTCATTCATTTATCACCATTAATTGTGTTTTAACCTTGGACCTTTGGAAATGAACCTTCACATCTACTTAACACTTGTTAAGTTAATGTCCAGTGGGGATTTTCCTTAGGTGACTCACTCTAAATTGCTAAGAATCTTGATCCTAATTCTAAGAAAGTGTCACAAATATAATGAACCAAAAATCAATTCACATCATCTTGGGTGGGTAATATCCCAAGTGGCGGCTCTGAGTCTTATCTTGGGTGGGTAATATCTCAAGTGGCGGCTCTTGCACCACTCATCTTGGAGTCTATCTGCTTCAAGTGGCGTGACACCTCCATTCTTCCCTAAGTTTTCTCATCCTTTCATCTTTTCCTTTTATTCTCTCTTTTTGTGTCACCTTTCTTCTTCTTTTCCATCATCTTCTTCTCTTCTTCTCTTTATTTGTTCCTTGTTTATGCATTTTTGTTCTTGTTCCTTTCTCTTAAATTTTGTAATTTGCATCATTGCCACCTCATATATGTTTTTTTCTCTCTGCCCTTCTAAAGTGAACATTCACACTTACTTAACCACTTGGTTAAGTTCGTGTCCAGTGGGGATCTTCTTAGGGTTCTCACCTTTAAATTGCTAAAATCCAAAATCTAAACAAAAGTGAAACCTTTAAAATGTGCAATTCTAAAATCAACTCACACCACCCAATCTCAATTGATTCATCTAAATCATTTACTTTGTTTTTATTTAAATTTATTACATAAATTCATGATACCAACAACCTTTCAAACAAACTTTTGCACATCTTTTAATATTTAGTGAATATTATACTTAAGATTTTAGAAGTGTTCCTTATGGATTCAATATTCATCCTTAGGGACAACTTATTACTTCTTACTCCGTACATTTCTGAATTAAAGATTCATCAGGGGTGTACCTCATTTTCATAGTTTACCTCCTTGGTATCAAAAAAGATAGAAAAAAAATAAAAAGAAAGAAAGAAAAAGGAATAAAAAAAGTAAAGAACATACCTACTAATACATTGGTTAGATTGTCTACTGCATGAGAAAAGCAATGCAAATTTGATATCTTGAAATAAAAAGAGGAGTTGAATTGTCATTATACTTACACTTCTTTTTAGACCTATCCTCCATTGCTCCTTGTTTTCTATGGTTTTTAAGTCTCCATTCCCCATTTTACCTACCTTTACCTTAGTCTCATTACATCCCTTATGAAGTCCAATTGATCTCTAATTTCATGTTTTTCAATTGTTGTGAATACTATTGTTTTGCTAAGCATATGGTAGTGTTTGTTTGCATGAGTATTGCGTGTAAATATAAAGCATAAACACTTGAGAGTTGGAAAGTGTCTAGTGAAAGTTCTATTATTCTTGATTCAGCCTTTGATGTCAATTACATGTTTGTGCATTAAAATATAAAAATTTTCGTTCACATTTTTCTTGATTCTTCGATTTCTTGAAATTATATCATGTATGTCCTTATGCCTTCTGATGGATTGTTCTTCATGACCATTTGTTCTTCTTGAAATATGACGTAAAAAGGTGGTGGAAGCTATGGATGATATGGGTCAAGGATGGCTCATATAGAGCTATGGGTTCCTTGTAGGTGCATGAAAGGTATGGAGAGTGATAGGTTAGGCCAAATCACTTGGAGGAAGGTGAAGATGAAGATCTAAACCCTAGACAAATAGTAGAAGCTAGCATAATTTTGGCAGCATTTACTCATATAAATTGATCTTAAAAAAACATGAGCCAAAGCACCCTATTTATAGGAGATGGTGCCTTGGAGAGTAAGGAACAAGGGTAAGATGGGGAATACATAAAAGAGGGGGCTGCTAGGGTGTTGACTAAAGGTCAATGCAGCCCCTTAGCATGCTTCTAGAAGGTGGGCTACATTCCTACCCTAAAAGGCCTAGGTACAAGCTAAATTGTTAAATACACCCCCGATTCTGCTAAATGAACCCTACTCTACTGAAATTATAAATAAACTAAAATTAATTTATGCTCAGCTCCCATGGCTTGGGCTTTACTCCTTGTAGTCCTCTGCAGGGTCTTTGAATATGTAGAGAAAAGTTTCTCTGCCATCAGTAGCAGAGTCCCACTCTTCTTGAATCCTCTTTGCCATGGACCTAGTTGTTGGGCCTGAGCTTAGACCTCTTCCATCATCCCCTCCCTCTTGAAGAGGATTTGTCCTCAGATCACATGCTTCTGCCTCTTCATTTTCTCTACCTGCAAAGGGTGTTAGATCCATAACATTGAAGGTAATATCTACTCCATATTCCTCAGGGAGGTCAATTTGATATGCATTATTATTGATTCTTTTGAGAACTTGGAAAGGACCATCACCCCGGGGACTAAGTTTACACTTCCTCTGATTAGGGAATCTATCTTTTCTAAGGTGAAGCCAAACCCAGTCTCCCTCCTCAAAAATCATCTCTCTCTTCCCCTTATTGCTATGATTCATGTATTTCTCTGTTTGTTGTTGTATTTGGTTCTTAATCCTCTCATGCGTTTTCTTTATAAATTCAGCCTTCGTTACTCCTTCCTTATGCACAAAATTTTGTGGATTAGGTAGAGGTAACAAATCCAAAGGAGTAAGAGGATTGAACCCATACACAGCCTCAAAAGGAGAAATATTAGTAGTTTTATGAAATACCCTATTATATGCAAACTCAATATGAGGAAGGTACTCATCCCAAGATTTGTGGTTTCCTTTCATGATTGACCTAAGCATAATGGAAAGAGATCTATTTACAACTTCAGTTTGTCCATCCATTTGAGGATGACAAGAAGTTGAGAAGTTCAACTTAGTTCCTAGCTTTTCCCAGAGAGTTCTCCAGAAATGGCCAATAAATTTAGGATCTCTATTCGACACTATGGTCTTAGGTAAACCATGTAGTTTTACCACTTCTCTAAAGAAGAGCTTAGAGATGTTGCTAGCATCATCCACTTTTTATGGCAAGGTATAAAATGAGCCATCTTGCTAAACCTATCCACTACCACAAAAATGGAATCAAAACCTCTTTGTGTCCTAGGAAGTCCTAATATGAAATCCATGCTTATATCTTCCCAAGGAGCACTTGCAAAAGGTAAAGGAGTGTAGAGTCCATGAGGCATTGTCTTAGACTTAGCTTTTAAACATGAAATGCATCTATGACAATGTCTTTGGACATCTTTCCTCATGTGTGGCCAAAAGAATTTTCCTTTCAAAAGCTCAAGAGTTTTATCAACTCCAAAATGGCCCATGAGTCCTCCTTCATGTGATTCTTTTACAAGGAGTTTTCTATGTGTTCCTTGGGGTACGCAAAGTTTTCCTTCTTTAAATAAGTACCCTTCAGAAACATAAAAACCTCCTTGTGCTCTATGTTGGCACTCAGCAAAACTGGGTGCTTATAAAGTTCAGGTATGTTTTCAAATCCAAGAATTTGGGCTCCAAGTTTAGAAAAGAGGATATGTCTCCTTGAGAGAGCATCAGCCACAATGTTTGTACTTCCCTTCTTGTATTTGATAACATATGGAAATTTCTCAAGAAATTCCATCCACTTTGCATGTCTTTTGTTCAACTTGTGTTGATCCCTTAGATATTTCAAAGACTCATGATCACTATGTATGATAAATTCTTTTGAAACTAGATAGTGTTCCCAAGTCTGTAGGGCCCTCACAAGTGCATAAAGCTCTTTGTCATAGGTGGGGTAGTTGAGGGTGGCACCGTGAAGTTTTTCACTAAAATATGCAATTGGGTGCCCACCTTGCAACAACACAGCACCTATTCCTACTCCTGATGCATCACACTCTAGCTCAAATTTTTTTGAAAAGTTTGGCAAAGCTAGAATGGGTGCATTAGTGAGTTGAGCTTTCAACCTTTGAAAGGCTTGCTCATGCTTCTCTGTCCAACAAAATGGAGTGTCTTTCTTTACTAACTCATTGAGTGGTGAAGCTAGACTTGAGAAGTTAGGAACAAATCTTCTATAAAAACTTGCTAGACCATGAAAGCTCCTAACATCTCCTACATTTTGCGGGTTTGGCCACTGGCTTTGATTTTCTCGGGGTCAACATGTACCCCATTTTTGTTTACTATAAAACCTAAAAACACTACACTATCTACACAAAAAGTGCATTTATCTATATTGGCAAACAAACTATTTTTCCTAAGCACTAAAAGAACCTCCCTAAGGTGACTTAGGTGGGACTCTAGGCTTTGACTATATACTAAGATATCATCAAAATAGACTACTACATACTTACCTATGCAATCCCTAAAGACATGATTCATAAGCCTCATGAAAGTGCTAGGTGCATTAGTGAGTCCAAAAGGCATCACTAACCACTCATATAGTCCAAATTTGGTCTTAAAAGCAGTTTTCCACTCATCACCTTCTTTAATTCTAATTTGGTGATATCCACTTTTAAGGTCAATCTTGGAAAATATGGTAGACCCATGCAATTCATCAAGCATATCATCAAGTCTAGGAATTGGATGCCTGTATTTGATGGTGATATTGTTGATGGCCCTACAATCACAACACATTCTTCACTTGCCATCTTTCTTTGGAACCAACAAAACAGGTACAACACAAGGACTTAGGCTTTTTTGAACCCAGCCTTTCTCCAACAAATCCTGAACCTGTGACTCTAACTCCTTAGTCTCTTCCGGATTAGTTCTGTAAGCTGGTCTATTTGGTAGACTAGCTCCCGGAACTAAATCTATTTGGTGTTCTATACCCCTAACAGGTGGAAGTCCAATAGGTCCTTCCTCAGGGAATACATCACCAAATTCTTTTAAAAGTTTTTGGACTTGAAGAGGTAGTTCACAAACTTCAGAAAGTGTGGCAGTGCATGCAAGTGTTCCTTTACACAGAAGGAGGCCTGAAGGTTGTTCAGATAGAAGTATCTTTTCAATTTTATTTTCAAATTTTTCTTCTTTCTGAATAACCTTGTGGGAAGGAACACTCTTCTCCCACGCCTCAACATCGTTCCTAAGGATTTTCTCTTGTTTTCCTTTTTTTTTTTTCTTTTTCTCATTTTCTCTTTTTATTTTCATTTGTACTTGGTCTTTTACCACTTGTGAAGGTGTTAAAGGATAGAGTACAAACTTTTTTTCCCTATGGGTAAAATTTATCTCGTTGGTAAGACCATTATGGATGGTTTTCTTGTCAAATTGCCATGGTCTTCCCAATAAGATGTGGCAGGCTTCCATGGGTACTACATCACATAAAATCTCATCTTTATAGTTCCCTATAGAAAGACTGATTTTTACCCGCTTATCTACAGTTAATTCCCATCTTCATTTATCCACTGAAGTTTGTAAGGTTTTGGAAGAAGTATTAATTGTAGATTAAGCTTTTCAACCATCCTACTGTTACAACAATTGCAGCAAGAGCCACTATCCACAATGAGAGAACAAATGTTTTCTGAAACTTTGCATCTTGTATGAAAGATGTTCTCTCTCTGTGTTTCATGGTTCACACTAGGTTGATTGTTGAGGGTTCTTCTGATCATCATTAATTCTCCCTCACAAGGATATGCCCCCTCACTACTTTCCTTCTCTTCTTCCCCACTAGACTCTTCATCTTGGCTGCTATACTCATCCCTCCCTCTTAAGATCATGGTTCTCCTATTTGGGCATTGGGATGCTATATGGCCTCTACCAAGACACTTGAAGCACTGGATGTCTCTACTGCGGGGTTGTGAGGTAGACACATCTTTTCCTACACTCTTGGGAGTTTCTTTGGATTTATCCTTTGAAAGACTATCCTCCTTTTCTCTTCTATACTCTCTCTTGGGATAAGAGTTAGAGTAAGAACTCTCCTTGCGACTTGATCCCTTTCTCAAATTTTGTTGTTCAACTTTTATACAAAGTTGGATCAAATCATTCAAGTCCCTGTAGGGCAAAAGTTCTACTTTATCCCTTATCTCAAGATTGAGACCACTCAGGAGCCTAGCTATGGTGGTGGTGGCTTCTTCCCTAATAGAGGCTCTCATCATGTAGAGCTCCATCTTTTGCCTATACTCCTCTACACTCATGTTTTTCTGTTGGAGTCTTTGGAGCTTGTCCATTAACTCCCTATCGTAGTATGAAGGAATATGGCGGCGTCTCAAGGCTCCCCTATGGTCATTCCAATATTCTATGGGAGGGTCCCTGTGGAGGCGCCTATCTCTCTCTAGGGTTGTCCACCAATACATAGCATTTCCTTGAAAGCTTAAAGTGGCTAAGGGTACTTTCCTTTCCTCACTAACATGATGGCAAGCAAAAAGTTGTTCTACTTTCATTTCCCAATCTAGGTATGTTTCAACATTTTCCTTTCCATAAAAATGAGGTAAGTCTACCCTAGTCTCTTTTGGGTGGCTTTCTCTCCTAGTTCTTCTAGGTGGAGGTTGATAATAATCATTTACTCTCAGACTCCCCTCAACATGTGAGTCACTTGACCTAGAACTAGATGCATGTGATTTTTTTAATTTTCGAATGTATTCATCTTTTTCTCTAACAATCCTCAACTCCTTTTCCAAAAGTGCAAGATGGGCATCTCTTTCTTTTTTATCTTCCAAAAGTTGAGCTCATGTTGCAATTGTCTTAGTGATAGTGATTGAAAATCTTTAGCCAATTGTTTCAAAAGAGATTTTGTGGATTTTCTATCACTTTCACTATGACTTGAAGAATGAGTAGACATGTTTAGGGTTTGTTGTAACATCCCGCCAAATTCCTTTTCATATTTATGTAATAAAATAAAGGTGAAACAAATATATCGAAGTGAACATAATTATATATATGTAATGAAGTTTCTCCTCACAGGGAGTTTAATACATAATCGGTCAGTTTTCCAAAACTTAAAGAAAATACAGCAAAATAAAAAAAAACAGGCGATCTCCTAACAGAAAAAGGCGATCTCCTATCAGAAAAGAGAAAAAGGGTGATCGCCTAACAGAAACAGAAACAGGCGATCTCCTTCCGGCGACCACTCACTGAGGAACTCTACTTCCTGCAACATCATCTGCTCCCGTGTAAATTATACACGATCATCACAGGTTTAAGAAAAAGCCAAACACAACACCAAAAACACAGGGTAAGCTAGATATTTGAAAGAGAATTTAGATATGAACTTTAAAATCAAGATAAAACAAATTTAAGACACCCACGTAAAACCATCAACTTTCTCATTCCCTTCACATGTCCATCAAGTAATCACAGATTTCACAATTTCCTCAAGAGTCGTTCAATTCACATAATTCCATCAAGTGTCTATAAATTTCAAAGTTCCTCATTTCTCACGTCAGACTTCCAATGACTCATCACACAAGACACTTGACACTACTTCCGGAAGACTCGTGCATAGACTAGACTCAGAGATCTGCACCTGTCATACTGCACCACTGTGAAATCACACACATTCACAGGGTCGCTGTGAAATCACACACATTCACAAGCGTATAAATGAATCTCAATATCATCACTATCCTAGCATGACAGGGTTAATCCATACAACGGGTCGAGCTCGTTCTCTTTCAAACAACTCACCCATACATATGAACCTCCTTCGACTCTCAACGCCTGAATAACTTCATCTATATGATTCCATTATATCAGGAGAGTCAGGATATCTCATAATAAACGAATCACCGGTCAATGCACACTCTACACGATCTTACACGGTATTTTCTTTCCTAAAAATACTATGCCTTGATCCCACATTCACAACATTCAACACATCATACAACACTTAATGAACGATTCCAGTCACAGCAACATTCATTCCGCGGTTCAGATTTTCGAATATCACATGCATTTCACATTTAAATCTCAAACAGTTTCAAACAACACAAAAACAGGGGAGTTCGAAAAACAACGCCAAAACCGGCGATCTCGTCCAAAAACAGGGGATTATGCAATAGCAGTTGAAAACCGGCGACCACGTCGCCCCATCATCTCAATCATCTAATATAAGGTTTTCGTTGGAAATAAGGCTAGCTTCCCTTACCTGGACTTGCGCAAAACACCAAGAGTTCCAAAACCCACCGAGCTTAAAGATGCCTTAGCTCTGTTTTAGCGTCTGGTTTGGAGAACTTGCAGAGAACCTCCCAGGTGCTCCAAGGGCAGTCGTCGCTCGTCGTACTGGTGCTTGAGGATGCTAGAATCGCAGCGCGAAGGAGAGAAAAGAGAAGGATGAAGGTGAACTCACTCTGTCACTCTTGAACCACAGCAACGTTCTCCCTCTCAGAAGTGAGCTTTTGAATCTAAACCAACTTGTCCACAAAAGCCGCTGCCACCACCCACTCTGCAGGGAAGTTTGCGTGTACGCTTCCCTGAACAGTACGACTACGCGTGCCTCTGCGCAGGCTAACACTCTGATGTCACTATTCTGAACCACCCTTTTTTTGTCTACGTGTCGCGCGTGCAGGACGTTTCATGCTGGGAGCTTGGGTCCCACCTTATCTGTGTGAAACTCGACATCGTGCGATAACCTTCTACCGATGACCGCTCGCGCGATGACTATCCACCGATGCCTCATCCTGGCGGACGACCGATGTCTCTCCCTGGGAGACAACCGATGTCTCGCCCTGGCGATGACCGCATGCCTCGCGCCCTGGCGATGCCCGCAAGTCTCGCGCCCTGGCGATGCCCGCATGCCTCGCGTCCGGCGATGCCCGCATGCCTCGCGCCCTGGCGATGCCCGACGACACATCGCCACGCCTTGCTGAAGGTTCTTCATCCCACTATGTTACGTCCAAGGTATCATCTCCACATGACTTGGTGACTTCGGTAGCTTCACATTTCCAAGAGTAGATCAGCACCACTCCTCGTGCGCCCATGCATGCAACACTAAGGACAATTTCTTATGCTCAAGCATAGAGCTTCGCATGCACAGCGTATCTAAGGCTTAACCCACACCTTGATACGCGGGGTTTTCGGAACCCACTATGGTTGATCCAGTATCCTGACCACATACTAAGTGCACTTTCGGCGATCATGTGCACCATAGGCGATTGGCGATCATGTGTAATCTAGGCGACAGGCGATTATGTACTAACCAGGTGATCTCATAGTCTTCTAAGCTACACTTTCCTTCCTTTTTATTTTAAATAAAAACATACTTAGAATTCATTTAAAATCTATTCCTTTTATTCCAATTTAATTTTACAGGTCCTTACATTCTCCCCAACAAGAAAAATTTTCATCCTCGAAAATTGAATTACAAGGAAAAGAGGTATGGATAGGCTTCTCTCATGGGTTCTTCTAACTCCCAAGTTGAATCACCCGATCTCTCATCCCACACCACTTTCACCATGTTGATGATCTTGCCTCTGAGCTGTTTACTTTGCCGATCGTCAATCCTGACTGGTTTCGCTTCAAAGGACAAGTCATCCCTGATCTGCACATCGTCCACTTCCAGCACATGACTAGGGTCTGCCATGTACTTCCTCAGCTGTGATACGTGAAAGACATTGTGCAGATTCGCTAAATGGGGAGGTAGGGCGATCTCATAAGCCACTGGACCAATCCTCCTTAAGATCTGGTATGGTCCTACGAACTTAGGGGACAACTTCTTTGATCTGATCGCCCGTCCTACACCCTTGGTTGGTGTCACCCTCATGAACACATGGTCTCCAGCAGCAAACTCCAAAGGTTTTCTCCTCTGATCTGTATAGGATTTCTGCCTACTTTGAGATGCTCTCATCCTGCCTTGTATCTGTTTCACCTTCTCGGTCGTCTGCTGAATCAACTCTGGCCCAACCAAGACTGCTTCGCCCTCCTGGTACCAACATAAGGGAGTTCTGCATTTCCTCCCATACAGGGCTTCATATGGTGCCATCCCAATACTGGCGTGGTAACTATTATTATAAGTAAACTCCACCAGCGGCAACACCTCATCCCAACTTCCCAATTGATCCAAGACACATGTCCTCAGCAGATCTTCCAAGGACTGGATCGTTCTCTCTGACTGTCCATCTGTTTGAGGATGATATGACGAGCTCATTCTCAACTTAGTTCCCAAGCAATCTTGTAAGGTCTGCCAAAACCGTGAAGTGAACCTGGGATCTCTATCCGAAACAATGCTGGAAGGCACTCCATGCAACCTCACTATTTCTTTGATGTACAACTGTGCCAACTTGGCCATCGGCATCCTCATATTCACTGGGAGAAAGTGGGCACTCTTCGTCAGCCGATCTACTATGACCCAGATTGCATCATGACTCTTTACCGATCTGGGTAAATGGGTAACAAAATCCATGGCGATGCTGTCCCATTTCCACTCAGGGATATCCAGTTGCTGTAACAAACCACCAGGTCTTTGATGCTCTACCTTCGCCTTCTGACATGTTAAGCAGGTTGTAACATACTGGGCGATGTCTTTCTTCATGCCCGACCACCAAAATGACTCCTTCAAGTCATGGTACATCTTGTTCATGCCTGGATGTAGGCTAAGGCGACTCTTGTGACCTTCCTCTAGGATCATCTTCTTCAACGCTTCATTTGCAGGTATGCAAATTCTGCCATTAAATCTCAAGATCCCATCATCGCCCACCACAAAGTCTTTAGCCTGGTCAGTCCCTAATGACTCCACAGTACATTTCAGACTAGGGTCCTCCAACTGCTTATCCTTTATCACTCCAAGGAAGTCATTAGTTATAGCCAGCTTACTACAACTAATGTGATTTACATAAAATTCTACCCCAAGGTTTAAGTCTCTGAATTGCTCGATCAGTTTCTGCTCTTCCATCATCATGGTGGCTACTTGGATTGATTTTCTACTCAAAGCATCTGCCACTACATTGGCCTTCCCTGGATGATACATGAGTTGAAAATCGTAGTCCTTTAGAAACTCCATCCACCTTCTTTGTCTCATGTTTAGTTCCTTCTGATCGAACAGGTATTTCAGGCTCTTATGGTTACTGAACACCTGGAACCGAGCTCCATATAAATAGTGCCTCCAAATCTTCAAGGCAAACACCACAGCCGCCAACTCCAAATCATGAGTAGGATAGTTCCTCTCATGAACCTTGAGTTGCCTTGAAGCATATGCAACCACTCTTTTCTCTTGCATCAAAACACATCCCAAACCCTGATGTGAAGCATCACAGTAGACATCAAAAGGTCTCCCTACCTCTGGGATCACCAGCACTGGAGCACTAGTCAACCTTTCCTTTAGTTCCATGAAGCTCTGCTCACATCGGTCGGTCCAAGCAAAAGGTTGATCCTTGCGGGTCAACTATGTTAAAGGAGCCACTACCTTGGAAAAGTCCTCAATAAACCTCCGATAGTAGCCAGCTAAACCCACAAAGCTCCTTATCTCAGTGACCGTCTTAGGACGTTCCCACTGCAGCACTGCCTCTACCTTGGCTGGATCCACTGAGATCCCCCGAGCAAATATCACGTGTCCTAAGAAGTTGACTTCCTTCAGCCAAAACTCACACTTAGAGAACTTGGCATAGAGTTGCTTCTCCCTCAGAATCTCCAACACTGTCCTCAGGTGTTCTTCATGTTCTTCCTCGGTCCTTGAATAAATGAGTATGTCGTCTATGAAGACTACCACAAACTTATCCAAGAAAGGGCGAAAAATCCTATTCATGTAGTCCATGAACAGAGCTGGAGCATTTGTTACTCCAAACGGCATCACCACATACTCATAGTGCCCATAACGAGACCTAAATGCTGTCTTTTGAACATATTCAGCTTTTACCAAAATTTGGTGGTACCCCGATCTCAGATCAATCTTTGAGAACACCGAGGCCCCATGTATTTGATCCATCAAATCGTCAATTCTAGGTAGGGGGTACTTGTTCTTGATGGTCAACTTGTTCAACTGCCTGTAATCTATACACAACCGAGACCCTCCATCCTTTTTCTTAACTAGGAGCACTGGAGCCCCCCATGGAGATACACTGGGTCTGATGAATTGTTTCTCCAACAACTCTTCCACTTGCTTCTTTAATTCTGCCAACTCGGCTAGAGCCATCCTGTAAGGTGCCATTGACACTGATCCAGCTCCAGGTACCAAATCAATAGAGAATTCCACTTCTCTCTTAGGAGGTAATCCAGGTACTTCTTCTGGAAATACATCCATGAAATCTTTCACCACAGGTATCCTGCTTACGTCCCCTTCATTCTTCACCTCCAGCCGAGCTAGGATCACGAAGCACCTCGCCCCTTTTTCCAACTCCGACCACCCATGCTGAGCAGATATCACATCTGACTCTTGGAGGTCTGGAAACACTATTTTCTGACTACCGCAGTCTATGAGGACGTGATTGGCAGATAGCCAATCCATTCCCAGGATAATATCCAGGTCCTGAAGAGGTAGGCAGATCAAGTTTACTTTGAACCTGCGTCCCTCTACTATCACTGGACATTCGGGGCAAACTGTAGAGACCAACAGTTCAAACAGTAACTCCTTCACTAGAAGGCCCAACTCGGCTACACACAGGCTTGACACAAAGGAGTGTGTCGCTCCAGAATCAAAAAAGGCTTTTACACCTCTACCAGCTATAAAACAAACACCTTGCACTAGGTTACCTGACTGAGACGCCTCTGCTCCTGTCATGGCAAACACTCTCCCTGCTACCTGAGGTCTGTTGCCTCCATTCCTCAGCTGTTGGGGACCACCGGATTGAGTCATCCTATTCTGGGTAGGACAATCTCTAGCAACGTGTCCCATCTTCTGGCAGGCAAAACATCTTCTCTCTGAATCTCTCTTGGGGCACACATTGGCTGTGTGGGGTCCACCATAATGGAAACATTTAAGTTTCTAGGGTTGTTGCTGCTGAAACTGGGATGACGCTGCTCCTGCCCGATGTGGTGGAGGTCTCGCATAAGGCTTGCTTTGTGGGTGCTGCACCTTGGCCTTCCCACTAGAAGAACCCCCTGGGTGTGACCTGATCACCCGAGAATCACCCTTTTCCAGGGTCTCCACCATCTTCGCCTTCTCTACTAAGACGTGAAATTCCCTGATGCACATAGGGGCTATGGTCCTCTTCAGCCCATGCTTCAGTCCCTCTTCGAACTTCCTACACCTCCAAGCCTCAGAGGTCGCCTGGGTGTAGAATCGGGCGAGGTACTCAAACCGAGCAGCATAAGAATTTACTGACATCTCCCCTTGCTCCAATCTGAGGAATTCTGCTTCCTTCGCAAACTTTGCACTATCTAGGAAGTATTTTTCCAGAAATCTCACCCTGAAGCTCTCCCAGTCTAACACTTCCGCTCTGGCTTCCATCATCTGATGAGCTCCCATCCACCAGAACTCGGCTTCTCCAGATAGCAAATAGGTGGCGAACACCAATTTCTTCTCTTCAGGGCAGGAGCTCGCCCTAAAGATTTTCTCCAACTCCCTGACCCACTGATCTGCTTGATCAGGGGTAGCATTCCCACTGAACTTGGGTGGGTTGTGCCTCATGAACTCGGTCAGTCCCATCTGTTCCTGAGGCTGACCGACGTGGGAATTTGTCTCAACCGACCGAGCAGTTTCCCAATGGTGCATTGCAGCCTGATGATTTTGAGCCATTGCTGCATTCTGTTGTTGGATGGCAGTTGCCATCATCTCAATAGCCTTGGCAATTTGGCTCATTTCCGAAGAAGGTTGGGGAGGGGTAGGAGGTCTACGTGCCATCTTTCTTCGTTTCAGATTTTGAAACTATAGGTTTCTATATTTCCTACAACTACAAGAATGAGATCGATAAGAAATCAATTCATTCAGGAGGTAACATCTAGACCTTACAAAGGTTAGCATCTCAAAGTCATTTAGAATTTGAGTTTATCAGCCGATCATGATACTTATAACATCAAGCATAACACCAGAACAGCTACTGGTATATAGAACCATCAATCCAAACAACCACTTTAAATCAATTACCAAAAACACTCAATAAAATGAAATAATTCACACCAGAATTCAATATAAGCTAAACATCAAACCTTTAGAATTAAGATTGAGAATCATCTCGATCCAGTTATGAGTGTGCACCCTCACTACTTTATCAAGATCCTTTCATTCTTAATACTAAGATTTTCAGTTAGGGCATATATTCACTAAAGCACACACAAAATTTCAATGCAAAAACGTTTGAAAACCTTTCACTATAGTTTTTTTATTTAAAACTCAAATAATTTTTATGAGCAGAAGAAACACAATGGATCCACAACCCTCAGGACGAACTGCTCTGATACCATAAATGTAACATCCCGCCAAATTCCTTTTCATATTTATGTAATAAAATAAAGGTGAAACAAATATATCGAAGTGAACATAATTATATATATGTAATGAAGTTTCTCCTCACAGGGAGTTTAATACATAATCGGTCAGTTTTCCAAAACTTAAACAAAATACAGCAAAATAAAAAAAATAGGCGATCTCCTAATAGAAAAAGGCGATCTCCTATCAGAAAAGGGCGATCTCCTATCAGAAAAGAGAAAAAGGGTGATCGCCTAACAGAAACAGAAACAGGCGATCTCCTTCCGGCAACCACTCACTGAGGAATTCTACTTCCTGCAACATCATCTGCTCCCGTGTAAATTATACACGATCATCACAGGTTTAAGAAAAAGCCAAACACAACACCAAAAACACAGGGTAAGCTAGATATTTGAAAGAGAATTTAGATATGAACTTTAAAATCAAGATAAAACAAATTTAAGACACCCACGTAAAACCATCAACTTTCTCATTCCCTTCACATAACCATCAAGTAATCACAGATTTCACAATTTCCTCAAGAGTCGTTCAATTCACATAATTCCATCAAGTGTCTATCAATTTCAAAGTTCCTCATTTCTCACGTCAGACTTCCACTGACTCATCACATAAGACACTTGACACTACTTCCAGAAGACTCGTGCATAGACTAGACTCAGAGATCTGCACCTGTCATACTGCACCACTGTGAAATCACACACATTCACAGGGTCGCTGTGAAATCACACACATTCACAAGCGTATAAATGAATCTCAATATCATCACTATCCTAGCATGACAGGGTTAATCCATACAACGGGTCGAGCTCGTTCTCTTTCAAACAACTCACCCATACATATGAACCTCCTTTGATTCTCAACGCCTGAATAACTTCATCTATATGATTCCATTATATCAGGAGAGTCAGGATATCTCATAATAAACGAATCACCAGTCAATGCACACTCTACATGATCTTACACGGTATTTTCTTTCCTGAAAATACTATGCCTTGATCCCACATTCACAACATTCAACACATCATACAACACTTAATGAACGATTCCAGTCACAGCAACATTCATTCCGCGGTTCAGATTTTCGAATATCACATGCATTTCACATTTAAATCTCAAACAATTTCAAACAACACAAAAACAGGGGAGTTCGAAAAACAACGCCAAAACCGGCGATCTCGTCCAAAAACAGGGGATTATGCAATAGCAGTTGAAAACCGGCGACCACGTCGCCCCATCATCTCAATCATCTAATATAAGGTTTTCGTTGGAAATAAGGCTAGCTTCCCTTACCTGGACTTGCGCAAAACACCAAGAGTTCCAAAACCCACCGAGCTTAAAGATGCCTTAGCTCTGTTTTAGCGTCTGGTTTGGAGAACTTGCAGAGAACCTCCCAGGTGCTCCAAGGGCAGTCGTCGCTCGTCGTACTGGTGCTTGAGGATGCCTGAATCGCAGCACGAAGGAGAGAAAAGAGAAGGATGAAGGTGAACTCACTCTGTCACTCTTGAACCACAGCAACGTTCTCCCTCTCAGAAGTGAGCTTTTGAATCTAAACCAACTTGTCCACAAAAGCCGCTGCCACCACCCACTCTGCAGGGAAGTTTGCGTGTACGCTTCCCTGAACAGTACGACTACGCGTGCCTCTGCGCAGGCTAACACTCTGATGTCACTATTCTGAACCACCCTTTTTTTGTCTACGTGTCGCGCGTGCAGGACGTTTCATGCTGGGAGCCTGGGTCCCACCTTATCTGTGTGAAACTCGACATCGCGTGATAACCTTCCACCGATTACCGCTCGCGCGATGACTATCCACCGATGCCTCATCCTGGCGGACGACCGATGTCTCTCCCTGGGAGACGACCGATGTCTCGCCCTGGCGATGACCGCATGCCTCGCGCCCTGGCGATGCCCGCAAGTCTCGCGCCCTGGCGATGCCCGCATGCCTTGCGCCCGGCGATGTCCACATGCCTCGCGCCCGGCGATGCCCGCATGCCTCGCGCCCTGGCGATGCCCGCATGCCTCGCGTCCGGCGATGCCCGCATGCCTCGCGCCCGGCGATGCCCGCATGCCTCGCGCCCTGGCGATGCCCGACGACACATCGCCACGCCTTGCTGAAGGTTCTTCATCCCACTATGTTACGTCCAAGGTATCATCTCCACATGACTTGGTGACTTCGGTAGCTTCACATTTCCAAGAGTAGATCAGCACCACTCCTCGTGCGCCTATGCATGCAACACTAAGGACGATTTCTTATGCTCAAGCATAGAGCTTCACATTCACAGCGTATCTAAGGCTTAACCCACACCTTGATACGCGGGGTTTTTTGAACCCACTATTGTTGATCCAGTATCCTGACCACATACTGAGTGCACTTTCGGCGATCATGTGCACCATAGGCGATTGGCGATCATGTGTAATCTAGGCGACAGGTGATTATGTACTAACCAGGCGATCTCATAGTCTTCTAAGCTACACTTTCCTTCCTTTTTATTTTAAATAAAAACATACTTAGAATTCATTTAAAATCTATTCCTTTTATTCCAATTTAATTTTACAGGTCCTTACATTTGTGATAAAAGTAATTTTCAAAAAGAAAGATAAGTGGAGTAAAGTAGGTAATTTCCCAGGAAAGGGAGGTGGATCACTAGGATCTCTTAAGTACCAAGCCTTTCCTTAGCCAGATACTATCCCACAACACTTTCACAAACCTTTCTCTAAGCAATTTACTTAGAGCACAATCAAAGATTAAAACAAAATTTTTTATGCAAGAAAAAATTATGTAAAGTAATAAAACACAAATGAAAATTGCTATCTAGAAAGCTTTTAAAACTAGTCGAATCCTAAGGTGAGGCTTCTTGGAACTTTGGAACCTTGAAGACACACTCACCATCTAAGACGTATTAATCCACTAATTAATCAATGTCCTTGCAAATTACAACTCAAAGAAATACAAAGAAATTAGGTTAACAAATTTTGATGCACAAAAATTTAAAGTCTTATTCTATGCACTCCTTCACTTGTAGCTCCTTTGTGTATATTTGTGTATTTTTCAATGAGGTTGCTGCTGTCCCTTGCTTTGTCTCCTTAGGTTATTCAACCTTAAATCTTTAATCCAGCTCCTCTTTAGTGATATGGCTTTCACCAAAACAAAATTTTAGCTCCACACTCACCAAAGCACTTTTTAGGTCAAATCCACCAAAGAGAGGTCAAGCAAGTTTTAAAGCAACAAAACTCAAATTTAAAATCAAGGACTACTGCAAATGGAGTTGATATTTGATAAGACTTGAAAGAGTATTTAATAAAATTTGACAAGCAAAAAATTAAGGCACACAAGAAAAGGTAGCACACAAAGTGGAATCCTAGTGAATGGAACTAGAATAGATGAATAAAACCAAAACAGCACTACATAATTTTTTGTGTAAAATTTTTCACAACTTTCCAATTTTATGCTGGACAGAATACTTCAAATTTGAGCTTTAAATTTTAACCACAGAAACTTCAATGTTTTAGCTCAATATAGGCGTTGGAATTTCACCAAAACAGTGAGCCAAATAATTGTAATAATTTTTCCGAAATCACAGCCGCGTCAGCGTTTTTTTCAGAGTCAGGATTTTTGCACTCTGTTCATATTTCATTTATCATTTTTTTTGTATTTTGAATTTTTATGTGCTTCTTTTTTTCACTTTTTCTTAACACATCAAACTACTCAAATCCAAAATTTCAGAATTTTTTACTAACAAATGTAATTTCTGGGAACGATTCCAGCCAGAACAGTAACAGTGAAAACAGAGAAATCCTAACTTGGAATTAGAAAACGGTAAAGAAACTTCAAAAACACAATGGAAATGATTGGAAACGAACTTGTATGGAACTAACACACAAGTATGAACTCAAATATGAAAATATAAAAGGCACCAAAGCTTCAAAACCAGAAATATAAACTGCACTCAAAACAAAATCAAGCAACCAAATCAACAATAAAAGGCACCACTTGGAATTTATGACATTGTAGGATGAACATGACTTTGACAAAACTTGTATAGATTCAAAAATCAAAATGACTCAACCACAAACACTTTGCACTGATTAAAAACATCAATAAGACTCAAATAAAATAAAAATAGAACAGCCAACACGAAAGGAGCCTAAAACAGTTTGAAAATGGAAGTTCAAGATCAAGTTGAACCAAAAATACCAAATAGAAATTTAAAACAGCAACACCAACTTAAAAAGAAATGAAAAACAACAAGTCATTTAAGGATATGATGAACAACATGGAATAAAGAAGAAGACTCAAAAAATAAAATGAAGAGAACACTTATCTCTTGAAGAACCAAAGCTCTAGATACCAAATGATGGGTTGTTCTTCATGACCATTTGTTCTTCTTGAAATATGAGGTAAAAAGGTGGTGGAAGCTATGGATGATATGGGTCAAGGATGGCTCATATAGAGCTATGGGTTCCTTGTAGGTGCATGAAAGGTATGGAGAGTGATAGGTTAGGCCAAATCACTTGGAGGAAGGTGAAGATGAAGATCTAAACCCTAGACAAAGAGTAGAAGCTAGCATAATTTTGGCAGCATTTACTCATATAAATTGATCTTAAAAAAACATGAGCCAAAGCACCCTACTTATAGGAGATGGTGCCTTGGAGAGTAAGGAACAAGGGTAGGATGGGGAATACATAAAAGAGGGGGCTACTAGGGTGTTGACTAAAGGTCAATGCAGCCCCTTAGCATGCTTCTAGAAGGTAGGGCTACATTCCTACCCTAAAAGGCCTAGGTACAAGCTAAATTGTTAAATACACCCCCGATTCTGCTAAATGAACCCTACTCTACTAAAATTATAAATAAACTAAAATTAATTTATGCTCAGCTCCCATGGCTTGGGCTTTACTCCTTGTAGTCCTCTGAAGGGTCTTTGAATATGTAGAGAAAAGTTTCTCTGCCATCAGTAGCAGAGCCCCACTCTTCTTGAATCCTCTTTGCCATGGACCTAGTTGTTGGGCCTGAGCTTAGGCCTCTTCCATCACCTTCTTATAATTTGCTATTTGTTATTTGCACTGTTTTTTTTTTTTTAGTCCACAGATTGCTTTGCCCAGGAGTGCAAGTGGGGTATTTGATGAACATAATTTTTTTCACACTTAATAGATTTACTCCAATTATTGGACTATAATAATAAATAAATCCATTGTTTTAATTAACATTCATATAATTGGGTTTATTTGGGCCTTAACTATTATTTTTGTTAATTTTGTGATTTTAGAGTAGATAGTTTGAAGGAAGTGTCTACCTTTGTGAATGGGCCAAATATGCAAAAGTCCAAATTGCTTTTTTGAATTGAAACAAATTTTATGCAAAGTAGGAGAGATTTTCTCCACTTAAGTAGGACAGATTTTGATGGAGATCAAGCTCTAGTGGACATGGAGGCCAATCAACAAGATCAAGAAGAGGTAGAGGTGCAAATAGAGGATGCCCATGAAGATCAAAGCCTACCTCAAAGGCTTACAAGAAGCATGTTCAAAGTTTTAGGAGCTAGGGAACAATTATTCTCTCTTTTTGTAATTTCTTTGGTTGATGGTGCTTAGAGGGAAACATTAGAAACCTCTATTGTTATAGCATATTTTAGTCTTTAGTTAGGAGTCTTAGGGGGGGTGTATTAGTAGATAGGTGTAGAAGTAAATAAGGAGGTGAAGTTATAAGTTTAGGCTTATGAAGTCCATTAGGGAAGGAAGGAAACCCTACCTTCTAGAAATGAGTGAAATGGTGTGGCATTGACCAAAGCCAATGACCTAGGCTGCACCATATTGTGTCTTCCCTTACTACCCTCACAACTTGTTCTCCAAGGCTCCTCATGCTATAAATAGGAGGCCTCCCTCATTGTATTTTCTAGATTGAAATTGATAGTAAAGAAACTCTACTCAAATTTTGAGAGAACATTGGAGAGCTTTGAGCCTTCTTCTCTAGTCTTATCTTGAAGGATCCATGGTGTCCTCAAGTGGCGGCAGCACACTCATCTAGGAGCATCCATCACTTCTAGTGGCGTGTTCATACCAATCTACATCCATTTTCATAAGTTTTCTATTCTCCTTCCTTTTTTCTCTTTAGTTGTTCATGTTTTGAGTTGGTTTTCTTGAGTTTTTGGTTCTGTTTTCAGTTTTCCAGCAACTATTCTTCCTTTTCTTTGATTTTCTGTTTTCCTTCTTTCTTGTTCGGTTCAAACTTGTTTTTCAGCTTTTTAATCGGTTCAATTGATAGTAAATGGAGTTTCCATGTGAGTTTGGTTTTTGGTGTAAGATTTGGTGAGTTCTTGAAATATAGAACATTGATCCTCTTCTAAAAAAGTGCCTAATCTTTGCCAACTCAAGTTGATTCCATAGAATATCAAAGAATCATGTTATTGTGGCTAGTGGAATCACATCATGTGGTATCATGAGTCTTAGGTTCATTCTTGTTTAATTGTTGAGTTGTGTGCACTTTAATTCTTGAGATCTTTTAATTTTCTTGCACTTTATGTTTCTGTTTTAGGCTTACTTTGAGTTTTCTTGCTGTTTTTCTTTTGTTCCACCAAGTGTTTGTGAAAAGGTTTATGGCACTCATTGTTCATATGAGTTTGGTTGCTCTTTTGGAATGGCATTCTCCTTCCTAGAGCTGACCTTAAGCTTCCTTTCACTTGTTATATCTTGTGATATGTCTTTTAATTTTGTAATCATGTCAAGTTTTGTCTTAAGTCATGTTATTTCATAATTGTCATTTCTTCTAGTAGTACTTTTATTGCTTTGATTGTTTCTTGCTTTGGTTTACATTCTGTTTTTGAGTTTATTGCTTGATCCTTTGTGCATTTTCATTTTTAGATTTGAGTTCATGCTTGTATTCTAGACCTATACAAGTTCCTTTACACAATTTCCATTATGTCTTTGCTAGTTCATCATACTGTTTTTCATTCCTAAATAGGATACTCTGTTTTCTTACAAACGTGCTACTGTTTTCAATTTACTGCAATTAATTGGCTCACTGGAAATTTGTGAAAATTTAGATTTACATTCTTCAAAGTGTTACAAAAGCATAGCAAAAACAAGTACTCAAAAATTCCAAGTACACAAAATATGATAAATAAAATACGAAAAGTGTACATTCCTGCCGAAAAAAAGACGGTAATTGGGCAGCAATTTTGAAAAATTTATTTCTCTCAATTGGCTTACTGTTTTTACCTCATTCCAGTGCCATTATTGAGTTGAGACATTGAAGTTTCTGTGGTAAATTTTTCACATTCCAGTTCGCTTCCAATCATTCCAGTTAACTCTGTAAAAATAGCACCGTTTGCATACAACAATTTTCTTGTAGTTCTGTTTTTGGTTTCTTAAATCTACTCTAGTACTTTTCTCAAGGACTCTTTTGGTGTGCCTTCTTTCTTCATTGAGTTCTTTATTTTCTTGCTTGTCTTTCATTCTTTACTCTTTGAGTTTGTCTTACATATAGTATTCCTTTTGCAATTACCTTTCTTTGCTTATACCTTTTCTTGTTTGTCTTTATTGATTCATTGGTTTTGTGGTGGTTGCTTTTGAGATTGGTGTGCTTGCTTTGACATCTTTCATTTGAGGACTCCATGGCCTCAAGATCAGATTAGTGCAAGGACATTTTCTTTGGAGTGCCCCATTCTTTCTGCCTCTATTCAATTCGGTTTTAATTTTACTTAACACACTCACTGTTTTTGCTAATTTTTGTGTCTTCCTTTGTTTGCTGTTTTTGGGTGTTGCTGTTTTTAATTACCAATGGCAGGATTTTCAAGTGAGGCATCATACAAGCAGAATTCTCCTTCCAAAGCTTCAATCCTTGGTATTAAATGAAGCACAACGAACCATTAGACGTTTGGAAGAGCAATTGCAAAAGCTAGAGGTGCAACAAGATAGACCATCTCCTTCAATCCATGATGAGCATCATTCACATAGACATTCCACAAGAGCCTCTTCAAATGATTTTGGCAGTGGAGATGTGCATAGGAGAAGGAGACCTCCACCCCAATTCCTTGGACGTAGACATCCCAACCAAGGGGAGAGACCTCACTATGGCAATGGCTACTATCAAGATGCAAAGGCTAGGCTACCTTCCGTCACACTTCCTACTTTCAATGGCTCTAGTGATCCTAATGTGTATTTGGATTGGAAGGTTAAGTGTGAACAAATATTTGAGCTCCATGACATCAAAGATGAACAACACAAGTATAAGCTAGCCACCTTAGAATTTGTAGATTATGCCATGAAATGGTGGCATGGTGTTGTAAAGGACTTTATGTTTCACAAGGGTCCTCCCGTGGACTCTTGGAACTCTTTGAGATATCAAATGCGCGCTAGGTTTGTGCCTCCACATTTTAGGAAAGACCTCATGTTGAAACTCCAACGGTTTCAACAAGGCACGCTAAATGTGGATGCATATTATAAAGAGTTCGAAACGCTTGTGCTTAAACTTGAATTAGAAGAAAGTGAGGAGGCTATGATTGCTAGGTTTGTAAGTGGTCTTAGGAAGCATATTCAAAACATTGTTGAGTTACAAGAGTATTCATCATTGGGATCTTTAGTTCATCTTGCAATGAAGGTGGAAGCCCAACTTGCTACGAAAAACTCTTTCAAAAACATTTCCAATGATGGATACTACTCCAAGTCTTGGAGAAACAAAAATTCTTTTTCTAAACCTCCTTCCAAAGATTCTTCTTTCAAACCCAAGGAAACTAAGCCATCTACTTCTAGGCCTAAATCTCCCACTAGAATATCTAATACTAAATGCTTTAAATGTTTGGGTTATGGTCATATTGCTGCAAATTGTCCTTCTAAACGAAGTATGTACATACATGAGGGCATTGTAGTTAGTGAGCATGATTCGGATTCTCCTAAGCATTCATTGCATTCTCTTGCATCTAGTGAGGAAAAGAGTGAGTGTCCACTTGAAGGAGATTTGTTAGTTGTGAGAAGACTTCTTGGGCAAGTTTCACAACCTTTTGATGAAAGTCAAAGGGAAAATATTTTCCACACAAGATGTCTTATTCAAAACAACATTTGTTCTTTGATAGTGGATGGGGGTAGTTGTCCAAATGTGGCTAGTACAAGAGTGGTAGAAAAACTTGCTTTACCTACCATCTCTCATACAAAGCCCTATAAATTACAATGGCTTAGTGAAGTAGGAGAAATAGTTGTCAATAAACAAGTCCTCATCCATTTCTCCATTGGAAAATACAAAGATGAGGTATTATGTGATGTTGTGCCCATGGAAGCCACTCATATTCTTTTGGGAAGGCCTTGGCAATTTGATAGAAAAGTTTTACATGATGGCTTTACCTACAAACTATCTTTTGAATTCCATGGTCACAAGGTTACTTTAAAATCTCTCTCTCCACGAGAAGTCCATGAGGACCAAGTTATTATGAAGAAAAAGAGGGAGAGTGAAAAAGATAAAAAAGATAAGAGTTCTAAGCCTACACTCCTTGTGTCTAGGCATGAGATTCAAAGGGAACTAGTGGCTCATCATCCTCTTTTCTTAGCCATCCCTAGAACTCTTAAGTTAGAACCACTTGTTGATAGTTCTCATTGCTTGGAAAATTTGGTAGAAGAATTTCAAGATGTGTTTCAAGATCCTCCAAACGGACTTCCACCTTTGAGAGGGATTGAGCACCAAATTGATTTGATTCCAGGAGCTTCTTTCCCACACCGTCCAGCATATAGAACCAATCCAAGTGATGCATGCCACATTGCAAACCTCTTCTTCCAAGAAGTGGTTCGCTTGCATGGGATCCCTAGATCTATAGTATTCGCTAGAGATCTCAAGTTCTTGAGTCACTTTTGGAAGATCTTGTGGGGCAAGCTTGGGACTAAGCTTTTATTTTCTACCACTTGCCACCCACAAACTGATGGTCAAACCAAGGTGGTGAATAGAACTTTGGGACAACTATTGCGATGTTTTATTTCGGGGAATCCTAGAGTGTGGGAGAATTTACTACCCCATGTTGAGTTTGCCTATAATCGTGTAGTAAATTCTACCATTTCACATTCTCCTTTTGAGGTTGTCTATGGGTTTAATCCCCTAACACCTCTTGATCTTCTTCCTATTCCTCTTCTTGGAGATGTCTTGTGCAAAGATGGGGATGAAAAGGCTTCTTTTGTGAAAACTTTGCATAAAGACATCAAGCAAAGAATTGAGAAGAAGGTTGGCAAGTATGCTGAACTTGCCAATAAAAGGAGAAAAGCATTGTTGTTTGATGAGGGTGATTGGGTTTGGCTTCACTTGAGGAAGGACCGTTTTCCTACTCAAAGGAAGTCCAAGCTAATGCCCCGAGGGGATGGACCTTTCCAAATCCTCAAGAAGATTAATGACAATGCTTATGAGTTAGATATGCCTGATACATTCTTTGGTAGTCATACTTTTAATGTCAGCAATCTAACTCCTTTTTCTGTAGGTCTCCAGAATTCGTGGTCAAATTCTCTACAACTTAGGGAGTATGATGGAGATCAAGCTCTAGTGGACATGAAGGCCAATCAACAAGATCAAGAAGAGGTAAAGGTGCAAATAGAGGATGCCCATGAAGATCAAAGCTTACCTCAAAGGCTTACAAGAAGCATGTTCAAAGTTTTAGGAGCTAGGGAACAATTATTCTCTCTTTTTGTAATTTCTTTGGTTGATGGTGCTTAGAGGGAAACATTAGAAACCTCTATTGTTATAGCATCTTTTAGTCTTTAGTTAGGAGTCTTAGGGGGGGTGTATTAGTAGATAGGTGTAGAAGTAAATAAGGAGGTGAAGTTATAAGTTTAGGCTTATGAAGTCCATTAGGGAAGGAAGGAAACCCTACCTTCTAGAAATGAGTGAAATGGTGTGGCATTGACCAAAGTCAATGACCTAGGCTGCACCATATTGTGTCTTCCCTTACTACCCTCACAACTTGTTCTCCAAGGCTCCTCATGCTATAAATAGGAGGCCTCCCTCATTGTATTTTCTAGATTGAAATTGATAGTAAAGAAACTTTACTCAAATTTTGAGAGAACATTGGAGAGCTTTGAGCCTTCTTCTCTAGTCTTATCTTGAAGGATCCATGGTGTCCTCAAGTGGCGGCAGCACACTCATCTAGGAGCATCCATCACTTCTAGTGGCGTGTTCACACCAATCTACATCCATTTTCATAAGTTTTCTATTCTCCTTCCTTTTTTCTCTTTAGTTGTTCATGTTTTGAGTTGGTTTTCTTGAGTTTTTGGTTTTGTTTTCAGTTTTCCAGCAACTATTCTTCCTTTTCTTTGATTTTGAACGGTTCTTTTCTATTTTCCTTCTTTCTTGTTCGATTCAAACTTGTTTTCCAGCTTTTTAATCGGTTCAATTGATAGTAAATGGATCTTCCATGTGAGTTTGGTTTTTGGTGCAAGATTTGGTGAGTTCTTGAAATATAGAACATTGATCCTCTTCTATAAAAGTGCCTAATCTTTGCCAACTCAAGTTGATTCCATAGAATATCAAAGAATCATGTTATTGTGGCTAGTGGAATCACATCAGATTTTCTCCACTTAAGTAAAAGAGATTTTCTCCACCTAAGTAGGACTTGAATCGTCTCCACTAAAATCGGTGCCTCCACCATGGAATATGGATATGGTTGTGATGTGAGTTGATTTTAGAATTGCACATTTTAATTGGTTGCTCTTGTTTATGATTTTTGGATTTTAGCAATTTAAGGTGAGAACCCTAAGAAGATTCCCACTGGACACGAACTTAACCAAGTGGTTAAGTAAGTGTGAAGGTTCACTTCAGAAGGGCAAAGAGAAAAAAAACAAATATGAGGTGACATAGATGCAATTGTGGAATTTAAGAGAATGAAACAGTAACAAAACGCATAAACAAGAACAATAAAGAGAAGAAGAAAAGAAGATGATAGATGGAAAAATAGAATAGTAGGTGACGCATAAAAAGAGAATGAAAAGGAAAAGATGAAAGGATTAGAAGACTTATGAGGGATGGAGGTGGTCACGCCACTTGGAGTAGATGAACTCCAAGATGATGGTGCTAGAGCCACCACTTGAGATGTCATTCACTCAAGATAAGACCCGAAGTCGCCACTTAGGATACTACCTACCTAAGATAAGACCCATAAAACCTAAAGTACTCAGACTCACAAATTCACTCAAGCAGAGTTTCTTTTCTATTCAAAATCAACTTGTGAATACATGGAGTAAGGTAACCTATTTATAGGAAATGGTGCCTTGGAGAGCAAGAAGCAAGGGTAGGATGGGAAACACTAAAGAGGGGTGGCCTTTAAGGTTTGACTAAGTCAAAACCTCACCTAGGCTTGTTCTTCTAGAAACTAGGTCAAATTTCCTTCATAAAGGGCTAGAAACAAGCTAAAATGATAACTACACCCCATATTATGCTAAAGGCACCTTATTCTAGACTATTCTACTATTTGGACCCCAAAGTGAGCCCAAATTATTTACATAACTTCTCTTGGTGGAAAGACAAGAAGGAAAAACTTTTGATATTATGATTTATAGCTTGTTCTTCTTCTACTGATGCTTTCTCGAGGTTTGCTGGGGCTGACTTTGTATGCTGAGATGAATGACCTTTTTGTGAAGTGTTTGATGTGTCCTTAGTCATCTGTTAGTTGTTATGGTTAGTATCAGGTTGCTAGTTTGTGATGGAGATCATGTAGAAGAGGATTTCACTAATGGAGGAAGAGGCCATCCACCCAAGCATTTAAAATTCTTCTTACTAGTCTTCTTAAAAAGTAGAACATTTTGGGTTCTCTTGAAAATTCAAAAGATAGTAGTATAAATAAATCTTTGTAAATACGCTTGTATAAATTTGTAAATAATATAGAAATAGCCTTAGGAGTATGCCAAATAGGAAAACCAAAAGAAACCTCTAAATGTAAGGCATTTTAGGCACTTTCTTTAGGAAAAAGTGACTCTTCTACTCCTTAAGAGGATTTCACTAATGGAGGAAGAGGCCATCCACCTAAGCATTTAAAATTCTTCTTACTAGTCTTCTTAAAAAGTAGAACGTTTTGGGTTCTCTTGAAAATTCAAAAGATAGTAGTATAAATAAATCTTTGTAAATACTCTTGTATAAATTTGTAAATAATATAGAAATAGCCTTAGGAGTACGCCAAATAGGAAAACCAAAAGAAACCTCAAAATGTAAGGCATTTTAGGCACTTTCTTTAGGAAAAAGTGGAAAAAGTAACTCTTCTACTCCTTTCTCTCTTAGGCACTAGAAGAAGCTAGAAGAGTGACTCTTCCCACTCTTTTCCCCTTGTAACATGTCCAGCCCTCCTTATTATAAATAGGAGTGCTTGGTTCTTAATAATAAAAAAGGTTGAAAGTTAGAAGTAAAGAAACTATCTTGAAATTGAGAGAGAGTGAGTTTGTGAGACTTGTCTCTTCTTCTCCTCCATGTCTTATCTTGTGAGCTTTGGAGACTCTCAAGTGGCGGCACCACCCACTCATCTTGGAAGAACCACCCTCCAAGTGGCGTGAATCACATCTCCAACAGGCTACAACCACATAAGTCATTTCTATTCATCTTCTAAAAATACCCATTTTTGTTCTACTTGTTTGTTTTCAATTCTAATCGGTTCATTATCTTCCTTGTGATGTCCTCTATCATTTGATGTGTTGTTCTTCCATTTTAATCGGTTCAAACTTGTTATAGCAACCTGTTTTTGGTTCGGTTTTCATGGGTATTATGATTCATGTTGTTTTCTTGAATTTCTAATAGTAGGTTGTGTTCTTGTTGTGTTTCTATTACTAGTTTCAATTCTTGTTGTGTTCTTGTTTTAATTCTTGTTTCTTTGTACTGTTTTTGTGTTGTTACTGCACTTTGGTTGCTGTTCTTGAATTACCCATTCATATTCCATTGTTATCTTACACTACAAGTTGCCTATTCATGTGTTTTTAGTATGAATCTTTGTTTTCTTGAGTAGAAACTCTATTAATTGTTCTTTAGAATTTTGATCCTAATTCTTGAAAGTGTCATGAATACAATGAAACCTATATCAACTCAACCCAAACTAAGAAAGGTTCATAAGAGACTCACATCAGTTTGTGTCCTATTTAAGGAGAGTCAGGGAAACACAAAGAAGACACCAATATATCTGAGTGCAAAGATGCTTCATTTGTTTATTTTTCTGCATTTTTTATCTTTGTATCTTTTCCTCTACATGGAAGGCTAAACCTTTTTTGTTGATTCTTTTGTAAGTTCCCATTGAGTTATGAGGTTTTGATTAATAAAAGATTTGTTTTTCAATTCTCTATAGCAGTTGTTTTAATATTCAAATCTTCTGAAAAACTGGCTTTTGTGAGAAGTTGTACTTGAACACATAATTGAGAGTCTTCCTTATCTTAAACTTTGGTTTCTTAGTTAGTTCACATTGTTCTAATTAATTTCGTGGGCGCGTGATTCAAGACAGAGGAGAGAAGCATTCCCATGGAGTATACGCATGGAACAAAGTGGTACTAATTAAACCAGTAGACACATGCTTTACTGGTTTATCTGTTTAAGGTTTGAGAAAAGTCTAATATTTAGAGAACCTGGAAAAGAATTCAATGGTAGAAGAACTTGGGAAATGGTAGAAGAACTTGGGGATCAACCACTTTTTATTTGCTGTTTTAATCTCTTTTATATTTTCTGTTAAACAATCTCAACCCTTTTTATATCTATTTTTATTGATAACTCTTCTTGTTTGCAGATATATTTTGAACACTAATTTATTGATTTCACTATTAAATTTATTGGGAGATGACTTGGGATTATCTGACCACAATCATACTATCATCTCTTTAGCGTTAGACAAATCTACACTAAAATCATTTTAATATTACAGCAAAACAACAACTATTAATTATCACAAACAACAAAAATAATTCGTCAAGTTTAACAAATTGAAACTTATTAGTGAAATAAATATTAAATCATAATTTCAGCCTGTTAAACTAATAAGGCCTTATGAGAAAGAAGTGATTTGAACCTGTTAGAAAATTAGAACAGATTGAAAGCACTTTGTCAGAACTACATAAGATTCTAAGTAACGTTACATATTAACTTCACAATTTAACCCATTAAAGTCCTTATTGTTCTAAAGAACTTCACCCAAAAAACACTTTAAGAGATTTAATTACCTTTTTAACTAGCTAAAATTATGTCTGTCAAAAAATAAGTTTCAACCACTTTCTTAAGTAACATATAAAGATTGTTCTAATCTCGAGAAAAAATAATACAATAAATGACACACAACATAAACAAAAAGATACTCATCAAATACAATTTGGCACAAGCTTCAACTCCAACAACACTACCAATCAAGACATGCAAAGGTTTCTTTTGATAATACCATGTGATAAACTCGCCATCTCTATTAACACGTTCATAGATATTTGTGGTTCTAGTTTCATCATCGGATGGTGGTGGCTAACAAACACATTCGATACCATCCCCTTGCAGCTGATCTTCTTCTTCCCCTACTTCCATCACATACACTGTAATTTCTTGTGTGTCAAACTATGCTTTGGTAAATAGGGAGCATCACAAAAGTAACAAAGGCCCTTTTCTCTTCTTTCATTCATATCAGCTGAAGTTAGCACTTCTTATAATCTTGCAGGGTAAAATGCATTATTAACTGTAGTTGGCTGAAACATACTCACCAACATGTGAATATCCTTCTTAAGCCCCAAAAAAGCAACAAATACATACTCTTCAGACAAATTCAAACGAGTGATTATCAATTGAACTTTACATGATACTCAGCCATTGTCTTACTTCGCGCAACTTCATTAAATTTGCCACAGGATCATCAGCCACTTCTCCAAAATCCCAAGAATCAGCTTCTTGTAATCATTCCAAAACAGATGGGAAATTTTTCTAGATTTTGCCAGGACTGTGTGCCACTTTAATGAACATCGCAAGCTTAACCTGCACCTCCTCGTGTTATCAATCATGAAAAAATTATCACATTGATAGCTACGGATTAAACATTTCACTCAAGAGTCTAGGAAAGTCAATACGAGCAAGACGTGTGCCACAAGAATATGAAGAAGGGCCATGATTCTCCCCACGCCCACCATGAAAACTAGGCGTCCTGCCCCCTTCTAGTGCAACATTTCTTGTAAAGTTTCTTTCATGGACTCCCTCAAAGTTCATTGTAATGATCCCACCAATTCCGCCAAACATGTCTCAAGTCTAGTCGTAACATGCTCTTCTAATTCTTTAAGTGTTGTAAGGTTGTGGGTTGCATCCACCAAAACCAAGAACCGGATTGGCTGATACCACTTGTTATTATAAACGACATTCTATGAGTATAGAACCTGATAAGAATATCAACAACAGGGAACGTCATACAGAAAGGTTTCGAGAGATTGAATTGAATATAAAAGAGAGTATTTTACAGAATATCAAAAAAAGCCTGCGTACAACCAGAAAAAACCCACCTTATAAAAGCAATCCTTAAAAGAAATAACTAACAGTAGTTATTTCAGTTAAATACATAAGTATAAGTATAAAATACATATCATCTACTAACTGGTGATAATTATCTAATGACTCTTCTCTTGGAAAGAAGAATCCATGTTTATACTAGACATAAATGTTGAAGTTTCACCCATTGAGATGCTCTCTTCCTGAGTTTCATGAGTTATATTTTTCTCTCTCATACGGTAATATTGTTGCATCTCCAACTTCTTTCCATCTAATACTTCACTTGTATCTAATACCACCTCTGGAACATTAGTTTTTCCTTCAAGCATGCATACAACTGAAGCCATGGTGGGTCTACGCATTGGAGAAACTTGCGTACATAATAGAGCCACATTAATCATTACCACTACTTCATCTTTTCTGAAATCCTTACCCAACCTCTCATCAACTAGGTCCATTAGATCACTTTGTTTTTTCAAGAGATGCACCTTGAAAAACAAAATAGAAACAACTTAGTGCTAATATAAATTAAAATCAACATATACATATAGACTTATGGTATTTTGTTCTTCAAATGCTGCACTACATTAATATTGAATGATATTTTTAATAATGAAACAAAAAATTTCTCAGATACAATCATATGGGCATGGAAGTTGGAGATCCAAGAGAGTAAAACTTACCAAATCAATGAGAGAGAAACATCCTTCCTTTGACCAATTCATGTTATTACTTTTTCCGCTAACAATTTCTAGTGCAACAATACCAAAACTATACACATCTGCTTTATCAGTTAAATAACCATGCATTGCATATTCTGGAGCCATGTATCCACTGCAGTGTTAAAAATTCACATTAACAGTTGAAAATGCAATTTTAAAGTCAAAGTAAATTTACCAAAAGAATTTGGTTATGCATCTAATACATTTTAAGTCATAGCGCATGTAATCTTTAAATATAAAATGATGAAATATTACTAAAAAAATTCATGTAAACATACTAATATATAATAACTCACTAGGTGCCAGCTACTCTGGTACTTATGTGTGTGTAGCCCTCTTCATCAAGTTTGGCCAAACCAAAATCAGATATCTTTGGGTTGAGATCTTTGTCTAGTAACACATTAGTGGCCTTGATGTCCCTGTGAACTATCTTCAGCCTTGACTCTCCATGGAGGTAAGCCAAACCTCTAGCAATACCAACACAGATCTTTTGCCTTGTCGACCAATTCAGCTTCAATCCAAATTCTTTTGGTTCTGCATTTTCATTTGTCACAAAAAGTAGAGGACATAGTATATTGAAATTTGTAGATTATAATAGAGTTAAAAAACTTAACACAAACAAAAGAAAATTACCAAATAAAGCACGAGCGAGACTGTTGTTTTCCATGTATTCATATATTAGCATCAACTGATTTCCCTCCATACAACAACCATAAAGTTTAACTAGACAAGGGTGTTGCAAAGCAGAAATCAAGCCAATCTCATTTATAAACTCACGATTCCCTTGTCTTGACTTAGAAGAAAGTTGTTTAACTGCTATTACCGTGCCATCTAAGAGGACACCCTGCATTTTCAGCTTTGATTAAAGTGTTGCTTTATGTTTGGGAAGTTATGAATAAGTCATATACAAAATGTTGAAAATCGAGAATACCTTGTATACAGGACCAAAACCTCCTTCTCCAATCTTGAAGCTAATATCAAAGTTTTTAGTTGCAGCTTTGATTTTTCTTAAGCTAAATAAGCCAGTTTGGAAATCTACACCCATTAATTCTGCTGAGACACAAGAAAAACATAAATATGTTGTGACATAATTAAAATCATAATTTGTATACTATAGTAGTTTATAAGATATTATAATTTATGCAAGCAAATGCATAAATAGTTGGGAAAAATGTTGCCAAAAAAAGTGAAATTTATGTCACAATAGATAAACTTAATACTTTAAATAGGCCAAGAACTAATTTCAATTTCAAAATAAGCATTGTTTAAACCTTAATAATTAGTGTCATTCAATACTTTATATTTTGGGAATAAGGTGAACACCATCTTTTTAGTCCTTTATTAATTCTCGAGTCGGTAATAAACATATCAAAATAGTAATTTAGTGTCAAAACTTATTTTTTTATTTTCTCTTAGAGATGTCAAAATACGATATTGGCGATCAAATTTATGTAACGGAACAAATTAAGGATGATCATATCTTTAAAAGAAAGTGTTAATAACAAATATATACAAACCTATTAATATATTAGAAATAGATCAAGTCTAACTAATAAAAGCTAGCCTAAGTGAGAAGGATTGTTTAAAGAGTATTTTGGACATATTCTTGAAACATCTTAACACCTCTTTTTATGCCTAAGACCAAAAATTTGATATAATTAGATATTACAAAGGTTCTATCAAGGTCCGATTAATATCTAAGGGCGCATTTTACTTACTCTAGCTAGTGTATTAATTACATGGTTTGTTTAAGTACACTAAGGTAGATCAGTATAAAGGTGTAAGGAATGATAGAATCTCTCATCAAAAGGCTAGAGCAAACTGGCTCAAGCATGGAACTCCTGTTCAAGATTTTATCATTCTATTCTAAGATGGAGAAGACTAAGGAATGATGTCAAAAGAGTTGAGGTTGGGGTCGATGGAGCGAGGAACCTGGATTGGCATCATGTTTGTTCAACACAATGACTTAAAGTGCCACTTTGAGAACTTTCATCTGCCACAGATTAGTAGTAAACAAAACTTGGTATGGAAAGGGCTTTGGCAGTTATAGTGAGGAGTATTTGGGAACAAAAAAAAGGCTTAGTTGATGCAAAAGAGATTTTCCAAATGGCACAATTCAAATCTTGGTTATGGATGAAGCATAGGACACACTCATTTAATTACTCCTTTGTGGGCTGGGTTCTGAATTCTCTTCAAGCGAGTTAGATTAGATGTTGAAATAAGGGATGCTATAGTAGTTGGAGGCCCCTGCTGGTTGTTCTATTTGTTTTAAGGAAAAGGGTGTTTTGGTTATGAGAAGGTTTTTTGAGGTGTAAGGGAGCCCAAAGGCAAGTCCACTATCATGCAGGCTGGAGTGTGTGGGCAGGGTCTGTCTTCATATGCATATCCAAGTATTCATAGCTTTTGCCAAAGTGTGGTACCCCAGCTCCTATGCAACAATACTTAAATGATGCTTCAGTATTATCCCCTTCAGCACAAATAGATTAGCAGTAGTGGTACAGGGCAGTAATGAAGGTTTGGCTCGCCCTGCAGATGAAGGATCTGCTTGGTGTGGTGTTCAAGAATTGGTCACTTTCATCTCATATTCTATTTAGCATATTGCAGGTATACTTCCTAGTAGTTTTATAACTGAATGGAGTACTATGTCTGAGCCATTTTTAGTTGTGTGTTTTGTGTGTGTGCTGTTTTTTGGTTAATGTAGCTGCAAGTTAGGGGAGTGTTTCTTATGTTGTCTGTGTGCTCTAGCAGTACAGCTATGCACGTTCAGGCAGCAGGAGCAAGGCTGATTTTTTATGTAGATGATGCAGAAACACTTGTGAAAGGCGCTTTTTTCCTGTATAATTATGCAGAAATCAGGGAGCTTTGGTGTTGATGTTACAAGGGTCAACAAGCACCAAGCAAACAAACTTCAAATGGAAGGGAGAAAGCATACTAGTCCTGTTTTTTCTGATGTTTCAGTGTTGCACAATGCGTTTTATGTGCTTAGTTAGACCCAGAGTTGAATCCTCCTTTTGAGCTCCAAGTGTAGCGTCTTCTATGCTGTGCTTTTCCAGTGTAGTTAAGCTTATGCTTGGGCAGTGCAGGTCACGGTTTTTTGGGTATTTATGGACTGCATAATTGCTTGGTCAAAGGAAATCTAATGTTGATGTTGGTGCAGCATTTTCTTAAATGGTTATGCAGGTTCGGTGTCACTAAGAGGAAGCAGCTGGAGTGGGGGTTGCTGGTATGACGCTATTGAAGATCCAATTTTGGATTCTGGTTTAGAGGCTGTGAAGCTAATCTAGGAGGCAGGAGCTGGTAATGCAAAGTACCTCTAGTATGGAAGGGGTGCTACCAGTGGCCTCCTGTGTGCATGGGAGCATACTTTTGCGGATGCTATGACATTCTCCACGAGGTCATGCAGATGTTATATGCTTTTGGAGTCAGAAGGGGTTCTAGGAAAGCTTTTTTGGCACTATCAGCGGGCATTGATGTTGTTGTTACAAGGGTCATTAAGAACCAAGCAGACGGATACCAATTGGAAGGGAGAAAGTTTTCTGGTCTTGTTTTTTGGTGTTGCATACTGCATACAGCTCTTGGCCGTTGGATAAGTGTAGGGAGTAGTGAGATTTTGTTTTTATTGTAGCAATTATGAGGTTGCTAGTTGGATGGAGAGATGAAAAGGTTGGAGACACTTGTATAAGGGTTGGGACATCTTGAAGTGCTCCCTTTTAATTAATTAATTTATTCTTTGTTGATAAAAAAAAAAAAAAAAAAGTGTAAGGTTTCTTCTTTGTAGAAATGTTTATATAGGGCTTAGAAACTGGGGACAACCACAGGGGATATTAGGGTACAGTGCAAAATTGTTAAATAGGGGATGGATGTCATATTTGGGTGTTAGACATAGAAAGCACAAGGAACGCTGAAATGATGAAGTATCAAGGCACATTATCTACAATCATCTGTAGACAAACAAAGTCTGAAGCTCAAGTTTTGGTTTTGGTTAATTAGCAGTAGCAACTTTTGTGGTTGTAGGTTCACTAAAGAAGCTTTGGTGGCTACAAACATGTCTCACTACAACTTATGTTATAACTCTGTCTAATGTTGTCTTGGAAGTGAATTATTTGGGAGGGGGAAAGTGTAGTAGGAAACAATATAGGTGTAGTAATCCCAATTTGTGGATTACTATAGAAAACAATAATCTTTGTAAATCTTCTTTTGCAGTTTTCGACTAGGTTAAAATATTCCTTAAATAATCAAGTTTATTTATTTCATTTATTGTTAATAGAAAAAATTAAAAGTTGACTAGAATTAATTATTTTCCAAAATATCGATAAAAGGAAAAATTATTGTTTATAGGATATATTCTAGTTATATTACTAGTCCATGTGAATAATCTTAATATAATTAAACATGATATCAATTAGAATTTTATATTTTAAAAACTTAAATTTTGACACGTATTTTTTGACAAAATATTTATGGAAATAAATATAACTAGATTTGAAAAAAGTAATATATTTATGTAACATGGTATGTGTGGGTGTTACCATTTCCTTATGAATGATCATAGAAAATGTTGAATGTGTGAAACATTACTATATCAATCATCAAGTTTTAAACATGTCTAGTTACTCAATAGACACAATTAAAAAAAAAATGAGATTTGTTAGTAATTCTTCTTGAATAATATTAAAACACAAATTATTAATAAACACGAGACAAAATTGAAATTATTTAGCCATATAATCATGTGAATAATTTATAAATGAGAGAAATAGTTTCATGCAATTTGTTTTCATCAAAATACATTCTTTTGAAGTATTGTTTTTAAGATTCTTAAGATACCAATAGTAATCACTATAACATTTAAAAGGGATTTTCAAACATTGATTGTGCTCGACGTGTGGAAAGGAAGATGAAGACACAAATCAACTTTTTTTCACATGTAGGAAGGCTTGGGGTATTTGGAATATGTAGGTGGATAGGAGTAACAAATGTCATGCATCACACTCCAAAAATGCCACTTTTGAACAATTTAATATGCCAACTCTAAACAAAAAACACCAGGAGGTATGGATGGAAAGTTGTGTGGATGGTAATTTTATGGGTCTTATGAGGTCATAGAAATAACACCATCTTTAACAATGAGGTAAAAGATAGTGTAGGCGTTTACACTGTGGTTCAGCTTATAAGTTAGGGGGTGGAAAACAAGTAAGGTACATAAAGCCAATTTTAGCTACTGGGATTGGGGCATTTGTCCTGTAACATGCCTTTTATTCTTATCTGAACACAAATATGTAACTTTGTCATATGCAGGTGACCTAAAAAGTATGCAGTTCATTGCTTTGAGTAATAAACATCTATGTTTGGTTATGTTCTGTCGCATTTTTGGACTAACTGTTGACCAAGAAATTCAGAGTTTCTTGGTTTATTCTGTGTTTCCAAGTGGATATACAAGTTCTAGGCTCCTCCTCAAAGCATTGAGCTACAATCCAGTAAAGGAGACAAAGCCTTATTTTCCCCTTCCATTCTGTTGCAAATTACCCTTTCATGAAGGAAGAAGTATAAGCTAGCCTATCTACTTTTGGTTGAGTTGTTGAAAGGAGGCAATTTGCCTATTTTATGCAGCATTGGCATATGCAGAGGGATGGAAGATAGTTAGTAGAATAACACTTTTATACTAGGATTTTCGTACAGTTTTGAACGAGTTTATTTTGTTGATGCAACCTCATAGATGTATTGGTATGAAGGCTATTATTGTAGGTTAAGTATGTTGGGTGCTTTTGGTTAGTTTCATTCCAGTAATCTTGTATGTGTAAGGGATAGGTAAAAAATACAAGGTACAAACCTATTAGGGTCTTAGTATTTTTTATATGGATTAGAGTATTCCTTAAATACTCCACTTTTATTTTATTAGTTTTTGTCAGATAAAAAAAAAATTCTTCACCTTTAAATCTATCTGTTCTATGCTGCTAAAATAAACTAATCGCAGAATTTTTTTTATAAATGATAGTTATTATAACCTCTTATTACCTTTTTCTAACGATACCTTTCTTCTTAAACATCCTCTCCACCAAGCTATGGCAAATATTATGATGATAACAAGTGCTCCAGTAACTACCATTGCAACAATATAATGCATAGGTACACCATCTTTATTTTTCTCTTGGGGTGTAAAATCTGTTTCATTATGACAAAAAAGGATTAGTATATATTAGATTATATGAGGTGATGGCAGAAGAAAAACAATGATGGAGAAGTAGCACTAACCAGGATTAACAGATATAGCAGATATAAGAGGACCATGAACTGATCCAAATGGTATACCAGTTGTCCCTTTTCCAGCCCACTGCAAGCGAATCTCTAAGGTACTACTATTCACTGTAGCAGTGAAATTTTTTATGATTGCTTTACCAACTCCTTTTGCTTCTTTTGCAATATTGAAATCCTTCAGCACCAACTTTCTCTACAATATTTTAATCCAAACACAAATGGCTCATGAAGAACAAAAGGAAGTTGTTAACATTAACATGTGGTTGAAAATGGTAAGATGATAAAACCATGCACCTGAACATAAATGTCAAATACACGTCTTCCCAAGCTGCTAAATGTTTGATCATCAGTGAACATTATTTCTGCAAAATGAAGGCTTATTGTGTAGCTTCCATTTCCCATGCAAAATGCATAATATGTGAGAGAAAGGGGAGAAACACGTGCATCCATATATAATTCGCCATTGTTGATGTCAAGCTTAGTTGTATTAGACCAAGTATAGTAGTCCACACGACTACTATCAAAGAAATGACCAGTGTTGCTTAATACCCAATTTGATCTTGCTCGATTAAATCTTGCTGGGCCAGCTTCTTGTGAATCATCATTATATTTTATGTTTCCATTGGATATTAACTTCCCTCCACAATTTATATGGAGAGAGTACAAAGCTGGGACAACCAAAAAATGTGAAAAACCAATGTAAGGAATCAAGCATAATAAGAAGATTGTTAGAAGAAAAATATCGAAAGCAAATTTTACTTTTTCATACTTTTTTTTTTATCAGCAAAGAATAAATAAATTAAAATGGGACACTTTAAGGTAACCCAACCATTATACAAGTGCATCCATCTCTCTGTATAATTTTCAAACACATAACCACAACAAAGACCTAAAAAATACACGTTGCTCCATATTCACAACAATTCAGAGTTGCATAGTTTTACAATGTGCAACAAAGAAAACATGCATCCTCCCTTTCATTGGTGGTCCGTGTGCTTGGTGCTTGTTGGTCCTTGCGTAAGACAGCTTAAGCACCTGAATTCCCTGCATTAATATGCTTCAAATTCTGCCTAATTATGCAGCATTTCCCTGCTTATCAGAACTGCATGATAATGCAGTATACATCAAAGTGGTGGTCCGTGCGGCACCTGCTGCCAATTCTACTTTCTGCATTTAGTTCTCCAAGAAAGAGACTGCAGCACTTGCACAAAACCACCCCTGCACCTATAGCCTCCTCCTCCAGTTCTGTTTTCTAGGGTCCCTTCCTCTTAGCTACACTTCCGAAAAAACCTGCACCTATTTAATTGTCGAAGGCAGCACCAACAAAAGAGTGTTGGCCGCAAAATCCTCTCGCGTTACTGACCAGCGGTCTTGCTTTGCTTCTTGTTTCCCACTATTACTCATGTGCAAGATATTCCAGCCTCACACTTGTTCCAATGTCCAAATAATACTAGCTATAGCAGGATGGACCTTGCTTTGCCTAAGACCGCAACACCACCTTTGTTCCCAGCTTACTTATGCAACACACTGGGACTGCATAGTTATGCAGAATACCCCAGCACCGAATGCTTGCAACTGGACCACTAGCTGCATTTACCTGGCTTACTACCTCCCTTCCAGTGCTTGTCCGGGTACAATGGCACACATCCAAAGCCACTTAAAAGAGTCCTTCCCTCACATGTAACACTAAACTTTCTAGATACAGCCCAATTATTACATGAGAAGGGACAATTTTGAGCAGATTCCATTCACAAAGAGATGGCAGATAGGTTTTTTAGCCCATAATTCTACCCTGCACTACCCGCATTACATAGAGCATGAGCCTGATGTAATGATTGAAAATGCTTCTAGTAACACCTCCCCTCCATAGCTTCGTAAATGATTATCCATCACTACCCCTTCTGCCCCTGCTGTTGTGTTTCTCACCCAAAAAACTTGAGTATACTCTGCATAATTTTGCAAT
Source organism: Phaseolus lunatus (assembly GCA_013389735.1). NCBI lineage: Eukaryota > Viridiplantae > Streptophyta > Magnoliopsida > Fabales > Fabaceae > Phaseolus > Phaseolus lunatus. Next base: position 12,115,954 of record CM023861.1, read on the forward strand.
TGACCCTACTTAGCTTCTTGGCAGTGACCCATTGTGTGCTGCCAAAGCTACGTTTCCACCTTTTCTTGTGTGTTATCTAAACCAATACTTTCCTTCATCCAGTCCTTCTACCTTGTTGCTACCATCATGTACCACCATGTTGAGCTAAAATCAAATTGGGGATCTGTTGGGCTATCAGCAGCATTTGCAAAGAGATTATTGGCATCCACTACTGCAAGAATATGTCTTCCATACAGAGACATGTACAATGTAGCACACTTTTCATTGATGATATACTACTTCTCAACATTCATCTTCTTTTTATCCAGCACAAACCCAAACCATGACAGGCCATACCAACTGGTTATTTGAGTCAGCAAAGTGATGACTAAGGCACTGCAGAGGTCCTCATACAGCAGTTTGCTGGTTTAGTACAAATAGACCATCCCTACCTTGTAGCTCCCACAGACCTCTACTCACATTCTCTTGACCGTGAACCCCTTCCTCGACCCTTGATGAATTACCTAAAGCTTCTAATGCATGGGAGGGGGTTCATAACCCAATCCACAAAGCAATGGTTATATGAGAGTACCCTATGTTTCAACCACAACCAGGATTTTAGTTGTGCCTTCTGAAAAATCTCTTCAACATCAACTATTCCTTGCTTTAAGACATCATTGTTCTTTTATTCCTAGATACTCCTCACTATCGCTGCCCAAAAACCTTCCAGACCAAGTTTTATTTGTTACTCACTTGAACTAGATGAAAATTCTCAAAGTGACACTTCAAGTCATTGAGTTGGACACATAGGATACCAATCAATCTGAAACACATAGACCAAACACTCTGAACATGTTTGCATTCTAAAAGCAAATGTTGGCTTGACTCATCCAAAGTTTGACACATTCCACATACTGTTGTGTTTACCAACACCCCTCTTTTACTCAAGCACATTCTTGTTAGGATTCTGTCCAACAGAATCCTCCAAGTTGTAGTCAACACATTGGGTAGAGCTTTAACCTTCCACAGACACTTGAATAAGTCATTGTGAGGTCCATTGGCATGATTAGTTTGTGTATCGATCAGTCCTCGCCCATCACTTAGTCTCTTCGCTGAAACAAGTTAACAACTTGAGACTGGGGGGCTTGTGTACTGACCAGTCCTCGGACATCAACTGGGTCCCACAGCATGGGCTAAAGCCACGTGGAATGGACCCCACAGGGGGTATTGAACAGAGAAGGGCGATGAATCATCAGCCTACAGAAAGGGGTGATTAGCCATCAGCCTACAGAGAGGGGTGATGAGTCATCAGCCTACAGAGAGGGGTGACGAGTCATCAGCCTACAGAGAGGGGTGACGAGTCATCAGCCTACAGAGAGGGGTGACGAGTCATCAGCCTACAGAGACGGGTGAGTAGTCGTCAGATCACCAGAATGGGCGGAGGTGTCATCGTCACTCAGCAGGTCGAGGAGTCCTCGGCAACAGAGTGTGGCGAGGTGACATCGGTCTTGGGTGATTTGAACAGCGTAAATAGAACAGCTAAGATTGGTTCCCAGAGGGGGCCAATGACCAGTTAAATAACCAGAGGTAGGGAGGCCTGGATCACGAAGTGCCTATGCGGGTAGCAGGGAGAGCATAGTTGGGTGTAGAGTCCTGAGGGGACGAGTACACACCAGAACTAGGGTTTTCCCCAGTAAAGCTACATGCATGGCACGTGAACAGTGAAGGCACTCCCAGAACAGGTGGCCCCAGAGACTAGGTGCACAAGGAGGCATCCAGGTGGTCACCCTGTTAAAGTTTGCACTCTAGAGAAGGAAACCTTATGTGCTAGATTACCCTAAGATTGGGTGATAGCGGCGCAAGGGTATTCCAGTAAACCCTAAATATGGCTAGCAGCGCAGTAAACCCTAATTAGGGCTAGCGGCGCAGTAAACCCTAGACTATATAAGGTACGCAGTTTCTAGACCTAAACACAGAGAGAAACTCAATACACTTGGTGTTCCTTGCCTTACACTGACTTGAGCGTCGGAGTGCAAACGGCCTCTAGGGCACCCCCTTTCTCTTTTGCAGGTGCAGATTGCTTCAAAAGAACCAAGCACATATCAACGTGAGGAAGGAGGCGTGTGAGTGTCGTGAGTCAACCGACAGGCGGGTCAACCGGCAAGAACATTTGGCGCCCACCGTGGGGCCCGAGTAAAACAAGGTCCCATACACGAGAGTGAGAGTAAGAACCACGGAAAATGAGGAATACAAGACACGGGTCTGTTCCACCAAATGGAGGAGACAGCGCTACCATGCAACAGCTGATGGAAACGATGCGCGCCCTCCAGGAGACGGTGGCGGAATCTCGAGCGCATCAGGCGCGTATGCAGGAAGACCTGGCCGCCTCACAGGCCAGGAATGAAGAGTTACACCGAGCAAATGAGGAGCTACGCTTGAATTTGCAACATATACAACAAGCTGGAGATCGTGGGGAAGATGATCGAGCCCCACCAGTGCCCCCAAGGGCCTTTCCCATGCCTTTCTCCCAGGCGATCATGAACACGGTGGTCCCAGCCATCTTTGTAGGGCCTAAGACCGTGTTCACCGGGAAAGAGGATCCTGAAACGCATCTCACTGCTTTCCATACGCAGATGATGTTGTCAGGAGGATCTGACGCAGTGCACTGTAAGCTCTTTATGGCCACACTGACAGGAACTGCGCTAGAATGGTTCGTGAGTTTGCCTGAAGGACATATCACGTCTTTCGCGCAATTCTCTGCGCTGTTCAGGGAGCAGTATCTTGTCAACAGGGCCCCTCCACCAGTGTCTTACGATTTTTTTGATGTAAGGCAGCATCAGAGGGAGTCCCTTACAGATTACCTCAATAGGTTTGGGGCGATGGTGGTAAGGTTGCACACCAAGGATGAAGACATGGTGGTGCACGCCTTCAGGAAGGGTGTATTGCCAGGGCCTTTCAGCGAATCTCTGATACGCAGCCGCCCCAAGACCTTCGGCGACATAAAACGACGTGCTGTGGCCCACATTGTCGCCGAAGGAGAGCTCAGCGAGAAGCGAGAAAGCGCAGTCTCGTTAAGGCCCCGAGCGCGTAGTCGGCCTCAACCGCTGCGGGTGCATGAGGCGACCACGAAGAAGAAAGCTCAAGGGAAACAGAAGCCTTACGAGCCCCGAAAACCACAACCTAGGGCGCGAGGCAAAGATGACATGCCCCCTAGGCATGAATTTGTGGTGGAGTTGAAGGAACTGATTGTCATTCCTAACGTGGCAGAAAGGTTAAAGTTGCCCCCAAAGAGTGACAAGAGATTGGGGCCCAACAAAAATGCATGGTGCGAATTCCATCAGGCTTTTAGGCACCCTGTTTGAAATTGCCTGGCCCTAGCTCACCAATTGGACGAGTTGGTGAAGAGTGGGTTTTTGAATGACTACCTAAAGGAGGCATCGGAAGGTGAGACGGTTGTTGCACCAAGGGCAGACCAGGGGCATGAAGTGCCCATACATGGTGAGATCCACACTATATCAGGTGGGTTCTCAGGAGGAGGGTGCACTTCTTCGCAACGTAAGAAGTATGCACGTTCAGTGATGGCAGTGGAGGCCTGCGAGGAAGATCACTTTTCGGACATCGACCTCGTCTTCACGAAGGCTGATCGCCGAGATGTTGTCCCCCATGATAACGATCCGGTGGTCATTTCAGTAGTCACTGCTGCACGTAAGGTGCACCGGGTATTGGTCGATCAGGGAAGCTCGGCCGATGTGATGTTCTGGTCGACTTTCAACAAGCTACAGTTGTCTCCTGATCAGCTGCGACCCTACGTTGGCTGTTTGTATGGGTTCGCAGGAGACCAAGTAGAAGTGCGGGGATACATAGAGTTGAGGACCACGTTCACTGATGGAATAGCATCCCGCACAGAGAACATCAGGTAACTTGTGGTGAACGCTCCCTCTGCCTACAACATACTTTTGGGCAGACCGGCCCTGAACCGGCTAGGGGTCGTGGTGTCCACAAGGCATATGAAGATGAAGTTGCCATCGATGGAGGGGATGGTGGTAACCATCAAGTCAGATCAAAAAGAGGCTAAAAGGTGCTATGAGAATAGCCTCAAGACGAAGAGGGGAGTCTGCATGGTGACCACCTCACCACCTGGAGGAGATATCAATGAAGCAGATATGCCCCGAGGTGACGTCGGGGTCACCCGAGCAGAGGTCGCCCGGGCGAGGCGACCAGAACCAGCAGAGGAGGTCGTGGAGAAGGAGATCGGGGGGAAGATTTTCAAGCTGGGTAAGTCCCTGTCTCAGGAGACCCAAGATCAGGTAGCAGGGGTTATAGGAAAGCATCTTGACGCTTTCGCTTGGTCTCCCTCAGACATGCCAGGTATTGACCCCGATTTTCTATGCCATCGCCTGACACTGAATCCCCAAGCCAGACCGGTCCGCCAGAGGAGACGGAAGTTCAATGATGAACGAAGGCAAGTAGTCAGGGAGGAAACACAAAAGTTGCTGAAAGCAGGTCACATACGGGAAATACAATACCCTGAGTGGCTTGCGAACGTCGTCCTGGTAAAAAAGGCCAACAAGAAATGGAGGATGTGTGTGGACTTTACAGATCTTAACAAGGCTTGTCCAAAAGATTCCTATCCTCTGCCCAACATAGATGCGCTAGTAGACAGTGCCTCAGGCTGCAAGTTACTCAGTTTCTTGGACGCTTTCTCCGGGTACAATCAGATCAAGATGCACCCGATGGATGAGAACAAGACTGCGTTCATGACAGAGCTGTCTTGTTACTGCTACACAGTTATGCCGTTTGGCCTGAAGAACGCGGGTGCCACATATCAGAGGCTGATGGACAAGGTCCTCGCCCCCATGCTGGGACGCAATGTGCAGGCATATGTAGATGACATGGTAGTGACGTCCCAGGCACGAGATCAGCATGTTGACGACTTGGAGGAGCTGTTCAGTACAATAGCGAAGTACAGGCTGAAGTTGAATCCAGAAAAGTGTGTCTTTGGGGTGGAGGCAGGTAAGTTCCTTGGGTTTTTGCTCACGGAAAGAGGGATAGAGGCCAACCCAGACAAGTGTGCAGCGATCATAGCCATGAGGAGCCCGACGTCGGTCAAAGAAGTGCAACAGTTGACGGGACGGATGGCTGCACTCTCCCGGTTCGTGTCAGCAGGGCCACCCTTATTTCCAATGCCTAAGGAGGAATAGCAGATTCACCTGGACTGCAGAATGTGAGCAGGCCTTCCTTAGGCTCAAAGAGTATTTGGCCAGCCCACCAGTCTTGTGCAAGCCTCGGCTCGGCACACCCCTGCGTCTGTACTTTGCAGTTACAGATAGGGCGGTGAGTTCTGTCTTGGTTCAAGAACAGCAACAGAGCCAGAAGCCCATTTATTTTGTCAGCAAAGTGTTGCAGGGACCCGAGACGAGATACCAAGCCTTTGAGAAGGCAGCATTAGCAGTGGTGTTTTCAGCCAGGAGACTTCGCCACGATTTCCAGAGCTTCACAGTGGTGGTGATGACAGATCTGCCGATATGTAAGGTCCTGCAGAAGCCCGATGTGGCAGGAAGAATGGTGCGTTGGGCAGTTGAGTTGTCAGAATTCGACATCCAGTATGAACCCAGGGGCCCGATCAAAGGACAGGTCTACGCTGACTTTGTGGCCGAGATGTCTTCAACCGAGGCCCAGCAGGAGGGACCCAATTTCAAATGGGTGTTGTCAGTAGATGGGTCCTCGAATCAGCAAGGCAGCGGAGCGGGGGTGATCTTGGAAGGACCCAAGGGGTTGTTAATAGAGCAGGCCCTGCAATTCGCTTTCAAAGGCAACAATAACCAGGCGGAGTATGAAGCTTTGATCGCTGGGATGTTGTTGGCAAAGGAGATGGGAGCGCAGAGCCTTATGGCCAAGAGTGACTCATTGTTGGTCACCGGTCAAGTGGCGGGAGAATACCAAGCCAAAGACCCTCAGATGGCCTCTTACTTGGAGTATGTCCAGAGATTGAAGGGTTCATTTGAAATATTTGAACTAGTACATGTGCCCAGGGAGAAAAATGCCAGAGCTGACTTGTTGGCCAAACTCGCCAGCTCAGGCAAGGGGGACAGACAGAGGACGGTCATCCAGGAGACCCTGAGGGCACCTTGTACTTATACAGCTGATAACTTGGTGGGAGTCCATCAGATCAGTCAGTCAGATGGTGAGAAGAGGAGTCATCGCTCGTTGACTCAAGAAACTTTGAAGAAACCACGAGTCAACGCATGCATGCTAATGGGGGGTAGAAGCGCCATAGATCTGCCTACTACAAAATGGTGAGACATGGATGACGCCCTATAAGCATTACATAGCGGATGGAATGCTCCCAGCAGAGCCGGCGGAGGCAAAGAAGATAAAGAAAAACTCGTCCAAGTACACGCTCATTGAAGGCGAGTTGTACAGACATGGGTTTACTCACCCCATCTTAATCTACGTACATGGCGAGCAGTGTGTGAGGATAATGGCAGAGCTTCATGAAGGTATCTGTGGTAGTCACATCGGAGGCCGAGCTCTGGCCTCTAAGGCCATTCGAGCAGGGTACTACTGGCCGACAATGAGGGAAGATTGCACTAGGTATGCGCAGCAATGCAAGCAATGCCAGTTGCATGCTGATAGGCCTAAGGCACCACCAGAAGAGCTCAGGTCGATATACAGCCCTTGGCCGTTTCACACATGGGGAATCGACATCTTGGGGCCTTTCCCTTTGGCGATACGGCAGATGAAGTACCTCGTGGTCGCCATAAAATATTTCACGAAGTGGATTGAAGCTGAGCCAATAGCACAGATTACAGCACAGAAGATCCAACACTTCGTGTGGAAGAATATAGTCTGCCGCTTCGGGATACCCAAACGCTTGGTGTCTGACAATGGCACGCAGTTTGCAAGCCAGCAGTTGGGGAAGCTATGTACAAAGCTGGGGATCAAGCAAGTATTTGCGTCAGTCGAGCACCCACAGACCAATGGGCAGGTCGAGTCGGCTAACCGAGTCCTCCTCAGAGGGCTGAAGAGAAGGTTGGAGAAAGCAAAGGGAAGGTGAGCCGAGGAGGTTCCCAGAATAGTATGGGCCTACCATACTACTCCCCAGTCCACTACCAAGGAAACTCCCTTTAGTTTGGTATATGGTTCGGATGCCATGATCCCTGTGGAAATCCAGGAGAACTCGCCACGTTTCCAGAACTTTGTGGTTGAGGAGTCCAATGAAGAGAGGAAGGTGAACCTTGATCTCTTGGATGAAGCTAGGGAAGAAGCGGGAATCAAAGCTGAGGCGCTGAAGAGGAGAGTCGAGCTCAAACACACTTCAAAGTTGAGAGCTCGGCAGTTCCAGGTGGCAGACCTCGTCATGCGCAAGGCGTCTCCATACCAGATAGAGAACAAGCTATCCCCTAAGTGGACTGGTCCTTTCAGAGTGACAGAGGCCCTAGGGAATGGAGCATATAGGCTTGAGACTTTAGAAGGAGGTCCGATTCCTCGAACATGGAATGCGACCCACCTGAAGTATTATTTCAGTTAAAGCCATGTAATCTTGTACACTACACAATACAGGGGACACTCTTTTTTCCCTTCTAAGGGTTTTTAATGAGGTCACCCAATAAAATTCAGTTAAAAATATATGCTTTTAATGTGTTTGTACAATGTTATTAGAACCTGTCACTTGGAGTTAGAGGTCTCGTAAGTGGAGAGGTAGGTTCGCAGAGAACACCTCCACTTCGAGTGAGAACTTCCAATGTGAAAGAAGGGTTCGTTATTAGAACCTGTCACTTGGAGTTAGAGGTCTCGTAAGTGGAGAGGTAGGTTCGCAGAGAACACCTCCACTTCGAGTGAGAACTTCCAATGTGAAAGAAGGGTTCGCTATTAGAACCTATTACTTGGAGTTAGAGGTCTCGTAAGTGGAGAGGTAGGTTCGTAGAGAACACCTCCACTTCGAGTGAGAACTTCCAATGTGAAAGAAGGGTTCGCCCAGAGAAATCCTCCTCGCCTGTGAGCGACGTGAGGTCAGTCAGAACCTGTTAGTTGGAGTTAGAGGTCTCGTAAGTGGAGAGGTAGGTTCGTAGAGAACACCTCCACTTCGAGTGAGAACTTCCAACGTGAAAGAAGGGTTCATCTGGTTAAATCCTCCGTCGTCCATGGACGACGACGGGTCAGTCAGAACCTATTAGTTGGGGTTAGAGGTCTCGTGAGGGGAAAGGGGAGTTCATAAGGAACACCTTCCCCCTCCGAGTGAGAACGCCCAGATTAAAATAAAGGTTCACTAATGAAATTAGCAGAAAAAACATGCTATTTGAAGTTCGTTTTTGCAGGTGCATTATTTATGATCGTGAGCTCACCAAATACAAAGCACGACAAACAGATGAACAATGCATAAAACAAGGTTTTATATTACAAAGGAGGGTGATTACAAGATGTTCAGCTAAATACAATCATTCAGAAGACCTATCTGGGCACTATCTGCCTGTCGACCACCTGCATAGTTGCGGAGTAGGGTGAGAGGTCCATCTCAGGATGCACGCAGGCAACCTGAGCAAGGGCATCACCAAAGCCTTCCTCATAGGCGTCGGTGGCATCATTGATAAGCTCAGTCTCGGTCTTCTTCAGCAATTCAACTTGTTGGGCAAGTTCCTCCTCAACCTTGCCCAGCTGAACTTCTCGGTCGGTAGCCCTCTCCTCCAGCTTGGTCATTTTGGCCTGAGCACCCTCCGCTTGCTCTTCCAGTTCGATGATCTTGTTGCGGAGGGGGAGTATCTTAGCTTCAAGCTGGAGGGCCTCCTGCCCCTTGGAGAAAAGAAGCTTTTTAGTCTCCTTCTCAGATTGGCGGAGACTACCCAGTTCTTGGTTAAGGGCAGTCTCGAGTTTGGACGCTTGGCGGAGTTGGAGATCCTGTTGCTCCAGCTCTTTCTCCAGTTTGGCGGTCTTCTCAAGCAGCTCCGCCTCAACGTGGCCCTTGACCAGTAAGAAGTTCGAAGCAGCCAAGAACTCCCCGAGACCATGGCTGAGAAGGTTCTCGAGGGAGTTTCTGTCCATGGCCTCCAAAGCAGCTCGGTCAGGCATCTGAGCAAGTGACCTTTGGAGCAGAGAAGGCAATTCTGGGGCAGAAGGCATCTGACTAGAAGGAGGAGCACTCTCCCCACCCCCCTCAAGCGTTAAGATTGGCTCAAGAGGGGAGGAGGTGCTGGGAGGGTGCTCCCTAGAGGATGAAGGGTGCCCTTCTGTGGCTGAAGAGACCTCCGCAGCTGTCCCCACCCTTTTCCTTTTGAAGACAAGGCCGGAACAGGTGTCCTCGTCATCAGAAACCTCCACAGGCGCTGCCCTCTTGGACTTTTCAGCAATAGGTTCCAAGGCAGCACCCGCGGGTGATGAAGGACCTGCAGGGGCTGAACCGCTAACATTGCGGCGATTCAGCACATCCGCCAGCCTTTTCTTCTTATCAGCGCTGAGTACCATGCCTGCAGTGAACAACAAAAAGTATGAGAAAGACAAGGCGTTAAGTATGTGAACGATTAGGTGCAAGATGAAGTTGGTGTACCAATGTACACGCTGAGAGTCTCAGCGTCATATTCATGCCTAATCAGCTGGGTGGAGTCAAACACCACGCCCCAGCTGGAAATGGTCTGGCAGAGTTCTTGATCAGGGACAGTCAACTCCTCGAGCCTGCGTGGCTTCTTGAACTTCAACTCCCCCACCCAGTATAATGGAAACCCATCGAGCATGGTGGGATCGTAGGAGCTGCAGCAGACTCGAAAGAACCTTCCCTTGAAGTTCTTGTATGACTGCGAGAAGAGAGTTAGAAGGACTCTCCCTGCCACCCCATTCAGGCTCACCCAAAGCCTCTTGCCGAGGCTCTTCGCCTCGAAGAAGTAAAGAAAGACATCGACAGAGGGGGTGAACCCTAGATTATTGCAGAGGATGGAGAACGCCCTAATAAAGGCCCAACTGTTGGGGTGCAGTTGAGCAGGCGCCACATTTAATCCGTGAGCAAAGCCCTTTCGAACCTGGTGAAAGGAAGACGGACTTTGGAATTTGACTCTTTTGAAGATGGTGGCGTAGAAGAAGAAGAACGGTTCCCCATCGCTGCAGCGATCATCGGCGCACACAGGCTCGTTTGCTGTACCGGGTCGCACAGAGACGTACGCGTCGGTTTCCCTGCTGAAGACGCGTCCTTTAATCTCATTCTCATCATCCCTGTGCTTGCGAAGATCCTCGCAGGATGTGAGTTTGGAGGTCTCGGCCAGGAGATCCTCAGAAGCCCATGGGTAGAGGGCCTTGTAATCGACCGCTACGGTTGGAGGAGGGTTGGAGGTAGTTTTAGTTCTGGCCATCTCGAATCTAAACAAGTGAGAGGCAGGAAAAGAAAGAGGTTTAGAAGAAAGCAATGGTGGACGAAGACTCGAAGGTAGAACGAACCTAGAAAAGAAGAATAAAAACCCTAGAATGCGAAAACCACACCACAAGCCCAGAACAGTTACAGCATGCCATATGGATGATCGAGATTATGTTATGAAGGAGGAGAAGACATAAAAATCATACCTTTGGTTGAGCAAGGGCGGAGAAGTGTGGAAAGCTTGGTGAGAAGAAGAGGGCGCGCGCTAGATGATAGAGTCTATAGAGGTGAGAATGCAAAGTGACGAAACAGTGAAGTGGCGCGGGATTTTGAAGAGGTTTAACGTAGCCCTAGGGAGCGCAAACGTTATGAATCTCGAACCGTTGATGCAGCCACGTGTTAGCGGATGAAAGGGGGTTGGTGAAGTGTCCTTTCAACGCACTGTTCATGTACTTATGCGCAGAGCCACGTAGGCCGCCCAAGTCAATGACTTAGTCTCTACGCTGAAACAAGTTAACAGCTCGAGACTAGGGGGCTTGTGTACCGATCAGTCCTCGCCCATCACTTAGTCTCTTCGCTGAAACAAGTTAACAGCTTGAGACTGGGGGGCTTGTGTACTGACCAGTCCTCGGACGTCAACTGGGTCCCACAGCATGGGCCAAAGCCACGTGGAATGGACCCCACAGGGGTATTGAACAGAGAAGGGCGATGAATCATCAGCCTACAGAAAGGGGTGATTAGCCATCAGCCTACAGAGAGGGGTGATGAGTCATCAGCCTACAGAGAGGGGTGACGAGTCATCAGCCTACAGAGAGGGGTGACGAGTCATCAGCCTACAGAGAGGGGTGACGAGTCATCAGCCTACAGAGAGGGGTGACGAGTCATCAGCCTATAGAGAGGGGTGACGAGTCATCAGCCTACAGAGACGGGTGAGTAGTCGTCAGATCACCAGAATGGGCGGAGGTGTCATCGTCACTCAGCAGGTCGAGGAGTCCTCGGCAACAGAGTGTGGCGAGGTGACATCGGTCTTGGGTGATTTGAACAGCGTAAATAGAACAGCTAAGATTGGTTCCCAGAGGGGGCCAATGACCAGTTAAATACCCAGAGGTAGGGAGGCCTGGATCACGAAGTGCCTATGCGGGTAGCAGGGAGAGCACAGTTGGGTGTAGAGTCCTGAGGGGACGAGTACACACCAGAACTAGGGTTTTCCCCAGTAAAGCTACATGCATGACACATGAACAGTGAAGGCACTCCCAGAACAGGTGGCCCCAGAGACTAGGTGCACAAGGAGGCATCCAGGTGGTCACCCTGTTAAAGTTTGCACTCTAGAGAAGGAAACCTTATGTGCTAGATTACCCTAAGATTGGGTGATAACGGCGCAAGGGTATTCCAGTAAACCCTAAATATGGCTAGCAGCGCAGTAAACCCTAATTAGGGCTAGCGGCGCAGTAAACCCTAGACTATATAAGGGACAGAAAAATACTTCACAAAGATACGCAGTTTCTAGACCTAAACACAGAGAGAAACTCAATACACTTGGTGTTCCTTGCCTTACACTGACTTGAGCGTCAGAGTGCAAACGGCCTCTAGGGCACCCCCTTTCTCTTTTGCAAGTGCAGATTGCTTCGAAAGAACCAAGCACATATCAACGTGAGGAAGGAGGCGTGTGAGTGTCGTGAGTCAACCGACAGGCGGATCAACCGGCAAGAACAGTTAGTAATCCATACGCTGACTTTACCGAGAACAACCCTCAGTCATCACTCCCCTACACCTGGATATCCTTCACCTCCCTATTCAAAATGGCCCTAAACAAGTATGTATACAATTCTTCCTCCAGCAGGGATTCCCACTCAAACCTCTATGCCTCCACCTAAGACTTCATCGCCAATTTGAATCTTCCCACCCACCTACCTCCTCTTCCACTTTTTGACCCTGATTCATAGATAATGTGTACAACCTAGGAAATAATGTTTTGAGATTAAGGTTGTCAACCCATCCATCCTCCCAGAATCTAACTATATCTCCTGCTCCTACTTTCCAACCTAAAGCCTCCTAAAACCAACCTACATCTCCTCCCTCACTGCATACCTTTGACAAGTCTCTCCACCACCAGGATTGAAATTTGCTTTGAATTCAATAGTTGTCTATATCCGTGCCATATTTTGAAACAGCAGATCTTTCCATTTGCCTTTCTCTTCAGTCACTAGACGCCATTTCCATTTAGTCAACAAAGCAACATTAAACTTTCGGATATTTTTAAATCCTAGACCGCCCTCCTATTTAGTTTTACACAGATTCTCCCAGCTTACCCACGATATAGGTCTTTTCTCCTTTCCCCACCCCCATAAAAATCTCTTTTGGATACTGGTAATGCTTTTACAAACTGATTCTGGCATTTTGAAGAAGGAAAGGTAGAAGAGGGGTAATATTGTAAAGACAAACTTAATTAAACATTTTTTTCCTGCCAACGACAAAAATCTCCCTTTCCACGCACTGAGTCTAGCATTTAATTTGTCTAAGATTGACTCCCAGAACTGTTTCTTCCTTGGATTACCACCCACATTTAGCCCCAGATACTTAAAACGTACCCTCATCTTATTACAATTTGAAGTCTTTGCATAGCACCCAAGGGCATTCCTCTCAACGTTTATTCCGGCTAGTTTTGATTTATGGAAATTAATCTTCAGACCTGAAGCAAGTTCATATCCCCTAAGAATAGCCTTGATGGTGACCAAATTATAAAAGGAATCTTCGCATAAAAATAGAGTATCATTAGCAAATTGGAACATACACACCTCTACCTCATTCCTACCCACCTTCACACCTGAAAGCACTTTAGCCTTTAACGCTTGTCTTACTAACCCAACTAAGCCTTGAGCTACCACAATAAAGAGGAATGGGGCTAACGAGTCACCCTATCTCAGTCCTCTCGTTGGCCTAAATTCCTCTGTAGGACTACCATTAACCATTACAGAGACCGATGCAGATTTCATACACCCTTTAACCAAATTAATCCATTTGCTATGGAATCCCAACCTCTGTAACATATCATATAGGAATTCCCACCTTACCGAGTCATACGCCTTCTTATAGTCCACCTTCAAACATAGCCCACTTCTCCCATACCTCCTGAGATCCTCCACCACTCCATCCATTGACCATAAGAACACTATCAAACATCCCTTTGTCCATTAGAAAAGCATACTGACTTTCATTAATAATTGAGGGGAGAACATTCTTGATTCTGCTTGATAATACCTTTGAGATGATTTTGTATAGAGCACCCACTAAAGAAATAGGTTTATATTGATCACGCTTTAAATCGTCCCTAACCTTAGGCACTAAGGCTATAAGGAATGCATTGCAGCCTTTCGATATATTACCTGTTTCTTGGAAATGTACCACCGCTGCTACAATCTCACTTTTCATAACATCTCAACTCTTCTTAATAAAGTTAAAATTATAGTCATCTGGATCAGGGCTCTTTGTCCCTTCACATTGCGATACCGCTTCCCGAATTTCTTCCTCAGAGAAATCGGCAATAAGGCTTAGGTTATCTTCCACGGATAGAGATTTAAACTTCACCTCACCAAAACGAACCCCAAAGGTTTTTTCTGCCACAAATTTGTTTTCAAACAACTTTTTCGCTTCTTTTCAAACAATTTCTGGTTCATCACTCCATTGGCCCCCAACCTTAACACCTTTAACTTCATTCCTAAGTCTTCACCATCTTAGAATAGAGTGAAAATATCTTGAACACAAGTCCCCATGCTTGATCCAATTTGCTCTAGCCTTTTGACTGATAAGAGATTCAATCTTTTTATTCGTCACCGATAATAGACTAATAAGTTCCATTCTTTTCAACCTAGCATTCCCCTCAAGGTCACCATTTGCATCCTGGCAATCAAGTTCCTCTATTTCCTTCATAATTCTTTTCTTGTTCGAGTTCAATCAACCAAACACTTTGTGGTTCCATACTTTTAAGTTAGCCTTGAGCATTTTAAGCTTATCTTTGAATTTCAAGATGTCATTACCTTGCACAGAATACGACATCCATTTATCTTTCACAAAGTCCTTGAAACCCCTCTCCATTTGCCAAGCATTGATAGTTCTGAAAGGCTTTGGTCCCAAATCCTTCACCATGGATTTCACCACTATAGCATAGTGGTCTGAAACCTCCCTCGGTCGGACATACTATTTGCTCAGTGGCCACTTTTGTAGCCACTCCTCAGACACCAGCACTTTATCTAATCTGCTTTTAGCTAAACCATTTGACTTAAACCACATATATTTCTTACCCACAACCGGCAATTCCATCAAGAAATTACTGCCTATGAAGCCGTTAAAGCCACTTATTTCCTTTGATTGATCTCCCCTTTCTCTACACCTGTCCTTTCGTGTACATATTTTACAGCATCAAAATCACCACAGAAGCACCAAGCCAGTTCCTGATGTGCTGATTTTATGTTAGACAATTCCTCCCATAGACTAGCCTTGGCTCTCAGATTACATTAACCACACCGCACCTTGTCTAGGATGATAAATTCTGGTCAAAAATAGCTATGAAACCCTTTTCCCATCACGTGACTCTCATAACAAAAGGCTTCTTTATTCCACATAGATAATAAAATCCCCGCTCTATTTTCGCCATCATTGTGAATCCAACCAACCTTATTGTCCCCCACAGTGAATAACATCTATTGTCCCCCACAGTGAATAACATCTAGCGTCCGAGAAAGCATTATTTGCTTTTGTTTCTTGCAAGTTCATAAGTTCTACACCCTCACAAGCAATAATTTGTCTAGATATCTGGCTTTGGTGCCCCCCAAGTCCTGTTATATTCAAATTCACTATAATCATAGGAAATCTTTTGATTCCCTCCTCATACTTCCTCATCACCTCATTATCTCTTTCTTCCATACCTCATTATCTCTTTCTTCCATACCTCATTATCTCTTTCTTCCATACTTTGAAATTCTTCGATAACCTCCTCTTCATTCCCACAACATGTAATCCCTATTTGCTTACCAAGCTCCCTTAATTTAAATGGTTCCACACTATTCTCCGATTTCCAAAATCTAGAATTGCAGTTAAAAATATCTGAAATAGCTGCTGAAGTGGCACCTGAGCTTGATAAGGTATTATCCCCAACGTGAGAAGAACCCACTCCCGAATTCTCCTTCCCCCTTGGTAGAGCACTAGATTCCCCCAACTCCCAGAGTCCTCTGTACCTTCATTGCCTTGGAGGGGTTTTACAGATACTCCCCACGATTGTTCCTTCATCTCCTAGGATAAGGGAGAGATTCAAGGTGGTGGCAAAATCTCGTCGTCCTCCTTCTGATTCCCATGGGCCATTGTTAACGAGAGTGTTTTGTGGACCTTCCCTATGACTCGGCACATCTGATGCTTGGTTCCTAAACAGCTTCGTTGACATTGCCTCTCGCTCTTCTTCTCCATTTCTTACCGTCGTGCCGCTACCACGGGTTCCGCTATCTTCGTTTAGATTGTCCTACTGAGTGCATGAACCGAGATCCCCCAACAGTGACCCACCAGCTCCCATGACCGATTGGGCTTCTATTCTCTTACTACCTTCATCCATGGGCAATTGCTTCCTGCACCAGATTCCTGCACTCAATGCCTAAGGAAAAGACGAAAATATCCTTAAAAATGGATACGTACATAATACTTTCCGGAACACATTTTTTAATTCTGAATTTTTATATCCAGAATGAAATTTTTATTTTTTTTCTGAATTTTCATGTCCGGAATATAATAATAGTTTCTGGATCTACTTTTCTGGAATATATTATTTTTAATTCTGGATTTTTATTTTCGAAATAAAGGGTATTTTTGAATTTTTTAAATTATGTTGGATGCAGGTTTAAAAGTGTTGGGTGCAAGGAAGCAATTGACTCATTCATTTGGGCCACGTTTTTGTCCTTTTGGGCCGATGCCAAAAAGGGCTTATGAAACGTGATTTTGAGCTCATCAACGAGTGTAACTAGGTTTGCTAAAGCTGTATGGGCAGAGCGGCTGGAACATGCAAAGGCAGAGACTCGGGATGCATGGCTGACATCCTTTTCAGAGACGCTCTTACCATGCTTTTCCTTAAAAATGAAAGCCCTCCCATCTTTCCTCTGTTTCTCATTACCTTTTATAGAGCATTCCTCAAATAGCACTACATTTGCCTTATCCATAAAACTTTTCGCTCCTCCCCCCGCTTCCTCCGTCCTCTGGCACTCCACCCCTTCCCTTTGTCGGCACTCCACTTCACAACTGCTTTCAGAAACCACAGTGTCTTCCACGAAGGAGTCCGTAGACGTAACACTATCAGAAGAGGCATAATGGTTATAGGGGCAATTGCATTGGCCTCCATTAACACTTGGCTATTCCTCTTCAACATAAATGTTATACACTTGACCATTGATCTGCATGCCCTTCGCCATTCTAGCATTACAGTTCTTGAGAAGTCGAACTTGCAATATTGCATACTCAAGATTTTCCCATGACACCGTGGATTTGTCAACTGCCACCAACGTTGCCACTTCTCCTACCACTTTGGAAAAGCAATCCTTGTTCCAAAGAGATAAAGGGAGACCATAGCACCTCACCCATACAATTTTGTGGCCAGCAACATGTGATTCTGACCATGGGTCCAATACATCGAACACACTTTCAAACCACTCTTTGTTGAGCGTGATTAGTTCCTCCAAGCACTCCCCTTCTTTTGGCGTTAGTAGAGTCAAGTTGTCCTCCATATACCTCACTCTAATCATATTCATTCACCCTTTAATAAATTCTTCACACAGTTGTTCGAAATCCTGCTCTGCAGAGACCTGGCCGACTACATAGTGTGTTGCTTAGTCGTGATGATGGGACCCTTCCATTTGTCTTGTGTAGAACCTTTTACTGCATCAGCATACGATTTTTCCCCTTCTTCTCCACCCACACCTCCTTGCCTTTCTTCTTCCTATTCACCACAGGTACATCCATGCGCTGTTTTCTGGTCACCTTTGGCACTTCCCTGATCATTCTCCTCCAATCCCTTCTTGTATCTCTATTTTGTTCATACTCTGTTCTCCTGTATCTGGGAATATTAACATATAGTTTTCATGTTGCCTATATGAATTTGGTCTAGCTCCTTCTCCAAGCACCCCACATTTCCCACTTCAAAGAATCTCACAAATCCAAATCTTCTCCCCCACCTATTCAACCTGTGTGAGATGAACACCTCTTTCACCCTTGTCCATCTTTGAAACACTTTGAACATGTCTTGTTCCCCATAGCTAACCGGAAAATTCGAGAAGTAAAAAGTTGTGTGGCTATTAGGTGATTTTTGTAGGTTGCGTCCATGGTCATGATGTACGTTTGTAGCAGACTTTGATTTTCTCTCCATGCTCACCACTTAAGTATGTCAATGCTTACGTATATAAAATTCAAATTTTTTGTTTCATCTTAAATATGAAGGTAAAAACTAGAGTCTAACTGAATTATACAAACCTGGGAATGGGAAACTGGTAATTTCTTATTGTCAATATGACAAAATATAACTAACAAAAGTTTATGTAAAGAGTACTTTACAATTGCATCACTTTCATGAAAAATAAAATTGAGAAGATGATTAATATATTTGATTCAAAATTGAAAAGAATAGTAAAATCCTTGTTGAGGAAAAGCAAAAGAAATAAAGAAAAGAATGAGACTCATCATTCGTTTCCTTTCTTTCTTTGATTTTCATGGGCTTTTTTCCGTGAACCTTTTATTCAAAGGAGAGTGATATGAATCACTAATTCTGAAAGTAAATATTTAGTCTACAATCAATAGTTGGAAATAGTGAAAAAAAAAAAACTGGCACTTTATAGAACAAAGATAAGCACAAAAATACAAATCAAGTGTAAATCAAAATTTGCCAATAAAGAAAAGTGCAATTAAAATTGATACAAAGACCCCGTAAGTAGTTGTAACTGGGTTTGTAATTCATAGGAAATCATTGACAAATACCATCGATGATCATGACGAGTGGAATTATTCAAATAACTATAAGCATATGTTGGAAAGTGATTATCTAGGCAATATCATATCAACATGCTAAGATATTTATATCATACTAAAATTGGACAAGTTCAAATAATAAAGCATTAGATTAATATTTATGTTTGAAACTTATAACATGTAAACTTACTTTTAGGACAGTTAATGTTGCCTAAACATGGAACCATTCCCCTGAGAAAATAATAGACATGCTATGTCAGTAGCATAAGATATACTTATAGATGAGATTAATTTAGCAGGAGTAAGTAATACAAATCTTACAAGTCATTTCCCTTCAAAGATGAAGCAAACAAGTTCCTAAGGCACATAGTAAATGGACAAGGCTCAGATAATATCTCAAAATTTTCTCAAAAATAGAAAAATATGCTAAGGAAAAGACTCTTACACAGTTCCCTGTTGACATGTCAATTGCTCTGGGTTTTCGATGCTCAAATTGTTATATGAGAGATCACTGTGTCAATTTATGCATGTGATCAATTCAGAACCACAGATGAAACTAATTAATAATTTAATTTAAAAAATCATATATAAGTTGCACTTCGAATTACTTACGTATAATCTAGCTTATCTATCCCTTTGGGTACTGGTCCAGTGAAAAGATTTCCAGTTAAATATCTAAGTAAAAACAATTTTAAAAAAAAATCAATTTATAGAATTCATAAATTACTGGAAAAATATCAATTTGATGAATATAAAACTTATTTCCAAATTATTTAATGTTTCCAAGAAAGATATATATAACTCAAAAGGGTTTCATCTTATTAACATATTTTTAATCTAGACTAGTCATGGGATAATTACACTAGGAAAAAATAGTATCTACTACTCTATCTATTTGTTCCCTTTTAAATATTTTTTGTTTTTATTTGTTATTTCCAAATTTTAATACAACGTTAATTACTCTTTTTCATTTATATCATTACCATTCACTTAAAATTTAATCAGTTTACATAGTATGTTTTATGGGTTTGATTCCATGCAGGTCACTTATGCAGGATAAAGTAGATCACATGTTGGTAGAGGTCTAGTTTCTAACTAAAGATCATAACCATTGGACCTGGTGAAGGAGAAGTAAAAGTGGATCGTGTTATGAAAAATAAAAAGAAGGAGAAATAACAAGTAGTTAAAATATCACACAATATTAAATCATCACATAATTTTTTAGGCTTCTCTTGCTACACTTTTTGGGCCTATTATGTTGTAATAACAGGGATTTGATATTACACTCCCTTCTATATGAAAAGGAGGGCTCTGTTTTTTTTATATGCTCAGAGGTATTTTCCTCTAACATTCTTTTGATATACATATACAGATTAGAATATCTTTAATTTTATCAATAAAAAAATATATAAATAATCACAAGCTAAACGTTTCTTTTTATACATCTCACATTATTTATCTTCATCCATATATTTAACTCCATTCAAAGTTTAAAATCTTCCTAAAATTCTTTAATATTAATTGTAAGGACCTAGAAAAAATTTAATTGGAATAAAAGTGTTATATTTAAATAATTTCTGAAGATGTTATTATTTAAAATGAAAAGAGCTTGTAATAGAAGTTTCATAGCGGTCAGACCTCGTACGTCGTCCAAGGTTTGAGGGCGGCATGGTAGAGATCGGTTGGTTGGGTCATAGTGGGTTCCAGGAAATCACATGCACCAAGGTGTGATTTGAACCTTAGATACGCTATGCATGCGAAACTCTATGTTGAGGCATAAGAGATTGTCCTTAGTGTTGCATGGATTGGTGCGCGAGGAGTTGGTACCGACCTGTCCTCGGGCAGGAGAAGTTACCGACGTCACCGAGTCATGTGGGAGTGATACCACAGACTTAGAGTAGTGGGAGAACGAGCCCTCAGCAGGGTGTGACGATGTGGCATCGGTCACCAGAGCGAGGCGATGTGTCCTCGCCACACACAAGGGCGATTAGAGATAGCCAGGATGAGAGATCGCCAGGACGAGAGACACACGGTCATCGCCAGGATGAGGGACGCATCGGTCGTCTTCCAGGATGAGATGCACATCAGTCGTTTGCCAGAGAGACATCAGTCGTCTTCCAGAATGAGACATCGGTTGTCTTCCAGGGTGAGACATCGGTTGTCTGCCAGGGTGAGACATCGGTCGTCTTCCTGAATGAGACATCGGTTGTCTGCCAGGGTGAGACATCGGTCGATGGTCATCGAGAGGCCAGTCATCGGTGCCTGGTCATCGGGGTGTCTTGTTACATGCAGATAAGCTGGGACCCAGGCTCCCAGCATGAGCGTTCTGCATGCGCGACACGTAGACATTAAGAGTGCTTCATAACAGTTGACGCCAGAGAGTTGGTGAGGCAGGTAACCCAAAGTTGGTACGCGTAGAAACATCATGTGGCAGTTCTGTCAGAGGAAACGTGCACGCAAGCTTCCCGCAGAGTGGGTAATGGCAGCTGCATGGCGGGACTGCGTGGCTTAGTCTCAGAACACACATCCTTTTAGTTGGTGTTCGAACGTTGTTGGGGTAGCGAGAGATAGAGTGAGTTTAGTCTTCATCCTTTTTCCTTCCTCTCCTTCACTCTGCGATTCAGACCTTCTCACGTCCTAGCTTGGCTATCGGCGACTGCCATAGAGCACCTTGGGAAGATTCTCTGCAAGTTTCCAATCAAGCCTTAAAACAGAGTTCGGGTATCCTTAAGTTCGGTGGGTTAGAGCTCGTAGCGAGATTTTTCGCAAGTCCAGGTAAGGAAAGCTAGCATTCGTTCAATAAAAACCTTAGGCTAGAAGATTCTGAAATTTGGGTGACGTGATCGCCGGTTCTAATGTTTGTTTCGAAATCCCCTGTTTTAGTGACGAATTGAAATTGTCTGATATTGAAATGTGAACTGTATATGATTTTCGAAATTCTGAACTTGGTTTTGATTGTTGCTGTGATTTCAAACCATCCATTTACGTGTTGTATGATGCATTGAATGTTGTGAATGTGGGATCAAGGCATAGTATTTTCAGGAAAGAAAATACCGTGTAAGATCGTGTGTAATGTGCATTGACTAGGGACTTGTCTAGAAGGAGATATCCTGACTCTCCTGAGATAATGGAATCACATAGATGAAGTTATTCAGGTGTTGAGAGTCGAAGGAGGTTCATATGAATGGGTAAGTTGTTTGAAAGATAACTAACTTGACCTGTTCTATGAATTAACCCTGTCATACTGGGAGAGTGATGATATTGAGATTTATTTATGCGCATGGCTGTGTGGATTCACAGCGACCTTGTGTGAATTCACAGTGGTGTAGTATGACAGGTGCAAATCTCTGAGTCTGAGTCAACGCACGAGTCTTCCGGAAGTAGAGTCAAGTGTCTATGTGTTGTGAGTCAGTGGGAATTCTGACGTGAGAAAGATGAATATTGAAAATTGTTGATAGACACTTGATGGTTGTGTGATATGAATGAGAAAGTGATAGATTTTATGTGGGTGTTTAAAAGCTGATTTATGTTGATTTTAAAGTTTCGTACTTCAAGTTTGTTTTTGAATAGCTAGCTTACCCCTTTGTTTTGTTTTGTGGTTGTTTCCTTTAAAATTGTGATGATCGTGTGTAATTTACACGGGAGCAGATGATGTTGCAGGTAGTAGAGCTCCTCAGTGAGTGGTTGGACAAGAAGATCGTCTGTTCTTATGCTGTATTTTGTTATATTGGAAACACTGGATGGTTATGTATTAAAGTTCCCTAGAGAAGGGATATTATTTTGAAGTACATTGTATATGGGTGGATGTATCTTATAATATATACATATGTTAATTTTGATAATCTTTTATTTCAATGTTATTTCATATTATATATGTATGAGTGGATGATAAGGGGCGTTATATTAATGTCCACTTAAAAAAGGTTCCTAAAATTGTATACTTCGGGATAAAAAAAAAAAACTAAATACACTTTGTTTAACTCCATTTAGTAGTTTAAAATCCTAAAATTATTTAATATTAACATCCACTGTAAAAATACTCGTAAAAACGTCCTTTGGAAAAGACCAATTCTAGTTTATATCAAATGTGATACTCACGATGCTATTAGGGGTTGTCAAGGTCTTTTTACCACGTATCTTTAAAGGTAAAAGTGGTGAATTTATGAGTGTTTTTAATATTTTTAACAGAATTACTAGTACTATTTTAGTTAAGTTTATTGTGATGTGATACTTATTGAACTCACATCCTTAAAAGGTTGGAATTCTGTTTGGCTGGAATGTAAATAAAGTTTTTCCTGTGAGATGTGAGGTGGTTGTTAAAGTTTTTAGTGTTAGAAAGTCAAAAGCAAATATAATAAATACATATCTTAAAAGGAAAATTATTATTTGACATCGGCTTTTCCAATTGCGTCAAGTTACAATAATATTTAAAAGTCTTTTTTACCCCTCAATATCCACTTCATCCATAAAAGTTTTTAAATAAAGAAATTTTTTATATATTTTATTTTTTAAATTATAATTTATTACTTTATTTTAACAAAAAAATATTTGTTTGACAGCATACTTTACATGACAATCGTGATGTACAAATTTTTCTAAAAAATTATGAAATTAGAAAATATTCTTATGAGTTTTTAAAATTTTTATTTTGATAATTTTCTTTTCCTATTTTACATATTGATTATTTTTAACTAATTGAAATTTTTTTATGAAATAGTATAATATCACAATTTTCAATACTAACATACAAGTATATATAATAAAATATATCATATTTAAATTAAAAATATTAAAAAATATAATTAAATTTTTTATATTATTAATTATGAAATAATTGATTTTTTGAGATATTAAAGTTTTTTTATTCAATTTAAACAAGAGAAATGTTTTGTAAAAAAAAAATCTCATAATTGCTATATTTAAGAAAGTAACATTTTCAAGAACTAACCTTTTTGAATTTTTTATGTTATGATTTCAAAAAAATCATTTATATAGAGTATATGAAAATATATTTTTTCTCAAAATAAAATAAAAATTTAAATAATAAAAGTCATAAGTTATTATTAATGATATATTTTATCAATTCAATTATTTATTTATAAAGTTTATAATTTATGAGATTCATAAGTTTCAAGCATAAAAAAATTTGCATACCTAATATTTCTTTAAAATAATTCAAAATTTAAAACATTGAGCATGAAAGTTATAAATTGGAAAAATAGTTATATTATTCATATAGTAAAACTTAATAGCATTTATATCCTTATTTCTTTCTTATTAGAATGTTAATAGATATTCTTTAGAAATTTTTTAAATGATGATATGGATTACGAATTTCAAAATCATTTATACAAAAGGTTTTGTGTGCATTCATTTGTATTTGACAACCCTTTTGCAGGGTTTACATTCTTTGTCAGCACCACCACAAACCTCTCTTGGCTAAATAAGTTATACATAGTCAATTCTACTCCAAGAAAATTTAACCAACCATATTTTAAGGTGTTCCTATTTCAACAATCTCATCAGGAAGGTAAAATCCAGTAGAAGGGCTACCACTTATGTAAACATGTGAGTTTTGTGTTTTCCTATTAAGGGGTGGTACATGAGGTGTGTATAAAGTGGTCTCAATGGAGGAGACCAAGGTACAATTATCTAATCTCAATGCTAATATAGTTAGTCAAAGTAAGTGGTGACCTGTGTAGGAATAAGTGGTGACCCCTACTAACAACTTTCTACACAATTAATTAATTTTAGAAATTTTTGAGGTTTGTGTTGTTCTTTTGCAGGGTGGTACAATGCATGAGGTATGTGAAAATTAACCCTAGTGGAGAACACAAAGATCAACTTCTCTAATCTAACTATTAATGTAGTTAGAGATAGTCATATTAAGTGATGACTTGTGTAAGAATAAGTGGTGACCTACTACCAAGTTTTTGCACAATTAAAATAACTTTATAAATTTTAAGCTTTATGTTGTTCTTGTGTGAGGTGGTGTTTGAGGTGTGTGTAAAGTGACCTTAATGGAAGACACCAAGGTACAATTATCTAATCTCAGTGTTCATGAGTTAGAGTAAGTGGTGATCGGCTACCAAATTTTTGTACAAGGAAGTAATTTTAGAAATTTTGAGCTTTGTATTGTTCTTGGGTAGGGCGGAGCAGTGCATGAGATGTGTGTAAAGTCACCCAGTGGAGAAAACGATGGTAAAGTTCTCTAATGTCACTATTAATGTAGTTAGTCACGGTCACATTAAATGGTGACCTGTGTAGGAATAAGTGGTGACCTATTACCAAGTTTTTGTATATGTAGTAAAATAATTTTAGAAAATTAAAACTTTGTTTTGTTCTTGGATAGTGCTTGATGTGTGTGTAAAGTGACCTTAATGGAGGACACCAAGGTTAAGTTCATTAATCTCAACGTCAATGTAGGTAGTCACAATAAGTGGTGACCTATGTAGGAATAAATAGTGACCTGCTACCATTTTTGTGCGCAGTTATGTAATTTTGAGCTTTGTTTTGTTCTTGAGTGGGTTTATGCATGGGATGTATGTAAAGTGACCTCAATGAAAGACACCAAGGTCAAATTCTCTAATCTCAATGTGAATGTAGTTAGTCACAGTAAGTGGTGACTTTTTACCAAGTTTCTGCACATTAATCAAATTTTTGAAAATATGAGTTTACTGTTGTTTTTGGGTGGGTGGTGCATGAAGTGTGTGTAAAGTGACCTCAGTGGAGTACACCAAGGCCAAGTTCTGTAATCACAATGTCAATGTATTTAGTGATAGACACACTAAGTGGTGACCTATGTAGGAATAAGTAGTGACCTATGTAGGAATAAGTGGTGACCTACTACCAAGTTTATGCATAATGAAGTAATTTTAGAAATTTTAAGCTTTATGTTGTTCTTGGGTGAGGTAGTGCATGAGGTGTTTATAAAGTGAACTCAGTGGAAGATACAAAGGAAAAGTTATCTAATCTCAATATCAATGTATTTAATAACAGTAAGTGGTGACTTATGTAGAAATAAGTAGTGACTTGTCATTAATTTTTTGCACACTAAACAAATTTTTGACATTTTGAGCTTACTATTGTTGTTTGGTGGAGTGGTGCATTAGGTATGTGTGAAGTGACCCCAAGAAGGATGTCAAGGTGAATTTCTCTAATGCCACTATTAACCGTGTACAGTTATCATAGTGGACCAATCGAATTTGTAGTTGTGTACAATATTTATAATTTATGATTTAGGTTGGATAATTTTATTAGTTAATGGGTTTGTGTTACCAATGTTACATTGTTCAAAATGTTTAAAGTAATCGATTTCATTTTTCATTTGATAAATAAATTTCACATGTGATAAACAAATTGAGTTCACCTATATTCATCATTCTCTCTTACCATTGTGCAAAAACTTAGATGAGGTCATCACTTCCTAAACCATTTTTTTGAATGACCAACACATGAACCTCAACCATACTCAAGTTCAATTGGTCAATACTTCAATAAATAAAATCCTTTACACTAAATTTAATCACAATATATATTTAAGCATATAAAAATAATTTTGAATAAAATTATAACAATTATGTCAAGAAAGTCCAAGTCCAAGTCCAATTCAAAGGTACATTTGTGATAAATATTTATTTTATTCAGGAACATATTTGACTAGGCTAAATTGGAATTGTAAGAATATGAAGATAAATAGATAACACTACCTAAGTTGAAAAAATATTATTATAATTACTATTAATATTATTAATATTAACATTATTATTATTTTTTATTGTAATTACTACTAATATTAATATTATTACAAATAATAATATTATTGCAATTATTATTATTAATATTATTATTAGTATTTATTGCTATTATTATTATTAATTTTAGTAATAATATCGATTAAAATAATAGTATTATTATTATTATTAATAATAAAAAACTAAATCAGGAATCAAATACAAAAGAATATAGGAGAAAAAATAGACACTGCACAAAGAAAAATTTTCAAATACATATAATAACTACAAAAAGAAAAAAAACTAAATAAAAACTACAAAAAGAAATAGAAAAAAATTTCAACATATCTCTGTAGCATAAATTATTAAAATATTAATATTTTTGGAGCTTTGTAGGGTGGCGTAAGTTGTCAAACTATCTGGACCCATCTTAAAAATTTTTATATTTAGAGAAGAGGGAACAAAAGTAGCAGGTAGAATTTTACTTGGTAAGATTACTTACTTTTTAGGAGGTTTTTTTTCTAGAAATAGTTTTGGTGTTATAGGATTGACAAGTGTCATAACTAGTGATATAGTGATATTTTATGTAAAAAAGATAAGTATTTATAAATTTAATTAATAATTCCACTTTTAATTTAGAAATTTTTTTTTCATATTTTTAAATTTTGAAATGAATAAAAACTATTTATTCTCATATGGGTTTCACCTAGGTCTCTTGTGTTTGTATTGAAATTTTCTTTTAATGTTATGACATGGTAGAGATTATTATGATTGGTGAGTGTTAAGGTAGACTATGGCTGACTCTTAATATGTCAATGTTGATATGTTAATATTTATAATGATGAAAAAAAATATTTTTTATAATAAAAAAAATATTTTTTATAATAAAAAAAATATTTTTTATAATAAAAAAAATATTTTTTATAATAAAAAAAATATTTTTTATAATAAAAAAAATATTTTTTATAATAAAAAAAATTTATTGTGAGTAGAAATGAAAAAAAATGAAATTTTTTATAATATTATGTTAAAGTAAACCAAATTTATTACTGCTACTCTTTTGTTCAAAGTGTACACTGATTAAATTTTTTGTGCACCACCTGCAGAAGGAATATGGGAGTAGAGACATTTTGATGCTTCATGTTATTTTTGCTGGTATGTATGCACTACATCCACAATTATTGTATTTATCTTTTGTAAATCGGATGATACACTCAATCACCATTATTTTGTCTTAGTTTTTGTAAGTATATATATATGCATTAAAAATTTACAAAGTTCTTACCAACAACCTTATCTTGGTCAACTTAAATCAAACTATTTTTTATTTTATTTTAAAAGTGTATTGGTCATTCTAATATAGAACTAAAGTTCACACAATGGTTTACTCAAGTAACCAAACTATAAAGATTTATACCATTTTTATTGTCAAAATCCTATATTTATTATACTAATTAAAATTATTGACGATTTCTATATGTAATATCCTAGAGAACCAATTGGACTATAAATCCCCATTAAAGGAATAGATAATTTTTAGTGATACCAAGTATATGCAAACTAAATGAAATTATGGTGAAATAAAAATTCAACATGAAATATGTGATTTTGCCATGATTTGTGTTACGTTTACTGTTAGGACAAATGTTCCCTATATGCTTCGTAATCGATGGAATACTTGTCTTAATTACTATGAAAAAATTAGGTTTAAGATTACTCGTATATTTCTGTGAAGGGAATGCAAGTGCTGATAAGTTAACTAAGATTTATTCATCAAGAATTATTTCACTCGTATAATAAGCTTCCATCTAGTCTGTTCTTAGAATTTTTTATAAATAGGTATAGTCTACTTATGTATCGTTTTTGTTAACATTTGGATTTTGGTCTAATCTCCCATATTTTTGTATTTTTTGTATTTTTTATTTTTTTTAATAATATTTTTTTCATGTGATGGCAAATGATTGTTGTTACTTGAAAGCTTTTATATATAAAAAAAAAAAAATCAACATGAAATATAAATTGTTACTTACAACATATTTATATCCTTTAGGTCACCAAAGGTTCTTGGAATCGGCCCAGTTAATTTGTTAAAGCTGAGATCTCTGGAAAAGGGATAATAATGGTGTTAAAAAAATAACGAAAATGTTTAGTGCCTACAATGCAATAAAACAACATAATGAACAAGTATGAAGTGCAACAATTATATGTAAAGAGTTCGAAATTCATAAATAATGCTAAAAATGTTTGAATAACAAATGTATATAGAAAAGAAATCAAACATCACTTACAATGATCGTAAGCTAGTCACATTTCCAAGGTATTCAGGAACCATTCCTATAAGATTGCAACTCCTCAGTACTCTGGGAAACCATCTAATAATATGTAAATATGAAACCATCTAATAATATGTAAATATGTAGCAGTAAAAAGAAAATAAAATCGTTTATTCATATTTTGAATTATCAGAGCATTTCATTTTGAGACATCATAACATAATGGAAATGAGAAATTATAATAGTAATCCAAGTATACTGACAGTGTTTGCAAAATTGTTAAGTTTTTAAGTTGGGGAAATTGAGAATCTGGTCCTTTCAAGTCACTAATCCTCCTGCATCACATCTTAAACATGGTGAGGATAAAGAAGAATAAAATAAATTTTGAAACATTGGTTGCAATAATATACTTACAAATCAGTGAGGTTGTTCAAAAATGAAATTCCAGAAGGAATTGGCCCACTAAAACCACTCCCATACATCACCCTATTACAGTTAAAAAAAATTGATCTAATAAACTAATAAATCAATAAATAAATAGATTTAAATTGCACAAGAAGAAAGGTTCATACAGCCTCTCTAAACTTGTCCATCTTTGAATGAAATCAGGTAAAGTTCCAGAGAATTGATTGTCGCCAAGTCGACTACAAAATAATAGTGTATGCATTAAAGAAATGTTTATTTTGCAGTGAAACAAAATACAGTTAATGCAATTGAGAATGATAAAAATATAATAAAAGAATTACACTTACATGTGCTTTAGTGTAGTGAGTCTAGCAAATGTTGCAGGTAAATTTCCAGTAAAATAGTTGGATGTAAGAAGCCTATATAAGTCATTGAACTTTAGAACATAAGGCATAAAGAGTACAATGCAACTCAGTGAATTTGGAAATAATTTTCTCATAGTTATTGTCTAAGCATAATGAAGAAGACAAATCAAAGACATGTGAACAAAATTTTATCAATCAACACAAGTACTATTTAATTTTTCAGTGGTAAAAATTAATGAAGCAAAGCAAAATCAACCAATGTCTTACAATCTTTCAAGTTGAGGGAGATTTCCAAGCTCTGGAGGAAGCTCTCCAGATAATTGATTGAACTCCAGGGCTCTATGAATTTCAAGTTTAAGATAAAATGAGTTGCCAAATAGTTTCATAAAACTGAAAAGGAAATATTATTTATGTGGATGACCACAAACTTACAAAACTTTCAGTGTGCTGATATTTCCTAATTCTTTTGGTATTGGACCTGTTATCCGATTTCCAAGAATGGATCTATCATAATTAAACATAACTGGTTAAGTCAAATGTTTAAGAAATTAATTAGTATAACATTTTTAAAAAATATAAAAAATAAATGTTTTAATTCTTCTTATGAATAAATGTTCTCTTTCAGTCAAAAAAAAAAAAAACCCCTCTCCATTTTAAAAAATGTGCTTTGTAGATCAGAGTAGAGTAAAATTATGTTAGGTCAAGCTAGGTTTTGCTATGCTTGAATCCATCCTTGTTGGTTAAAACCATTTTAACTAAGTTGGTTTGTTTAGAGTCTAGTGTAGTTATTAGTAGTTTCTAAATTTGTATATAATTAGTTACCTAAATTTTTAGTTACTCAAATTTTTTTATATTCTAAAATTAGTATTTAAAATCTTTGTAGCTAATTAGATATTAATCTAAAAATTAAGTTTATAAATTTTATTAATAATAGAAATTATTTTAGTATCAATAATTTTTATTAATCTATAAAATAATATTTAATTTAATTAATATAATAATTAAATATTTTTTATCTTTAAAATTAATTTTTATTTAATAATTTATTGTAGTGTATATTTTCATACGAACTAAAAGAAAATCGATGATTTTTAGTAACTCATATCTAACTCATAACTCAGACAAATCATATTCCTCTCAAACTCAAAAATAAGCATAAAAGAAAGTCATCTTCCAATTATTTATACTTATAAATTATCTCGGGAGAGAATTTAAAAGAAAAAAAATTTCACCATTTTTCATATAGAAACAACTAACAGTAGAAAAATCAAAAGGAAATGAGAGAGTACATGTTGACAAGCTTCATGAAGCCCCATTGTGGAGGAATTGTGCCATTAAGGTAGTTTCGAGAGAGGTGACTGTGCCACGTTTGAAGTGAAAGAATGAAACCAGTAGATGATGATTGTGGCAAAGTAAATGATGATTATGGCAAAGAGATACATCTTTATAATTTAGGTTTAGAATTACATACATTTTTTGGAGGTATGGCAATCTCACTAATTCACTTGGAAGTGTACCCGAAAGATTTTGTGACTTCAAAATACTGCAAGATAATCATCATATATATTGATCCAAAAATAAAATCATAAGTAAAATTATATATATATATATATATATATATATATATATATATATATATAAAATAGTTTGGCTTAGTTATAATTTTGATTCTTTAATTATAGATGGTTTTTAGTTTGTTTTATAGTTAATTATGTCAACTAAATTCCAGAAATATTATAAATGTATGGTTTAAACTTTTTTATAAAAAAATAATTGATTTAATAAAGAAATATTTGAAGCATTTTAATATATATATATATATATATATATATATATATATATATATATTAAACGAGAGAAAAATAATACAAGAGCTACATAATAAATTATCTTACAAATTCTGATCATAAACTAAATATGGTAAATACCAATCAAATTTAGAGACAAAAAATAATTAATTATTATATTAACTAAATTAGATATTGTTTTAGAGACTAAAAATTATCACTATCTAAATTAGTTTTTATTATTAATAAAAATTTATAAAATGATTTTTAAATTGGTATCTAAATTAGTTATCAAGGTTTTAGTGTTGGAGTGAAAGAGATGTAGGTTCTGTTGGAAACAAGGCTTTGATGAACCAAATTTGTGAAGTATTTGTGTTGTGTTTGGTTGTTGTGATGAAGTTGGACTTAGATCTTTGTTTTATGTTTTATAATTTGTATATTTAGTTTTTGATTCATAACCTTAACTTGAGCAACTTGATTCTTAAAGAGAAAATGGCTTTTGAAAAGCTAAGTGATAAACAACCGGTTATTTCCACGAGTTAACCGGTTGTTCCTCACATGGTCTGTCTGATGGGTTTTTCAACTGTTTTATAACTATCTTAATAGAATCAACCGATTATTTCAAAGTTTCAATCGAGTGAAATTTGAATTTCTGTTACAGCTTTTGAAAAATTGTTTCGGTCCAATTATAGCTGGCAGATCAAATGACTTTTGGTGAGGTTTATAAAATGGGTCTCTCTTATCTTTTTCAAATATAGAAAATACACTTTATGATACAGAAAGTTTTGGAAAAGAGAGTTTTACGGTGACCTAAGAAAGTTTTGTGAAATCAGTTTTGAGAAGAGTTTTTGTTGAAAGTTTCAAGATTGCTCAATAGCTGATGTTCTGATCATTACACGAATATAGGAACGTTTAAACTAGGTATTTTCTTCTCCTTTCTTTGTTCCTGAGATTGTATTCTTTCAATTCTTGTAAGTGTGTGAAATCCTTTAAAATCAGAGGGTGTTCTGGTTTAAAGGTGTATGGTGTATGGTGTGTTGAAGAGAGTGTGTGTGATCTTAGGTTAAAAGATCTTCTCTTGTTGTTGTTGTGTATATGTAAACTGTTGTGTTTTACATAGTGGAACTCAGAAGGTTTTTTCTGAAGAACTGGATGTAGCTCAGGGGTTGAGTGAACTAGTATAATTGCTTTGTGTGATTCTCTTTTTCTCTGTCTTGGTTTATCTTGTTAATGTTTCTATATCTGATATAAACAACCGGTTATATTGTTCTTGCAATTGGTTATAATTCTGATATATATCTTTGTTGTTAACTCTGTAATAATATCAATTGATTATATCGTAATATCAACCGGTTGATTTTCTAGTGCTTGTTTTGAAAGCTTAATTTCTTTTGGCTTATCTGATCATTGTCTTTTTATTGTCTTTCTGAATTGATAAAGGAATTCATTCTTAACTAAACATTTGCGAAAAGCTTTCAAAAACAATTCACCCCTCTTGTTTTAGCCATTAATTCTGACAGGTTTTCCGGTGGTGAATAACTTGTATGAATTTAATTAGTTTTATTTCCAAAATGGAGTAATATAAGTGTGGTTTACTAAGTAATCATACTTAAATATTTATTTTTTATTTTATTTTAGTGTCTAAAATTTCATCTAGAATATGAACTTTGGGGTGTACGGATTATCTGGAATTAAAAATAAAATTGTACTAAAAAAATGTTTTAAAAATTTAACTAAAAATAGGAAAAATAAATTTTAAATTAGAGAAAAAAAATATTTAATTATATAAGATTGAATATAATTTTGTTTGATAGAATATTAAAATATTTTAAAATTCGAAAATAGAAGTATATACTACAAACCTTGAAAGTTAAAAATTAAAAATAATTAAAATTTGAAATAATTTTAAAAAATGTAATTGTAAATATTAAATAAATTAAAAATAATTGATAATTTTAATTTTGATACATTAAAAAATAAATGTATGGGTTGTCAAAAATTGAAATATTTGTAATGGTTAAAAAAAATTAGAGATATGTATATTGAAGAAAGAAATGAATTTTTACAAAATAAAATATAAAATAATAAATTAAAAACACTTAGTTTAAAATTTAATTTGTTTGTGAGAATGAAAAAAAAACTATTAATTTTATTATTGAAAAATAATAATAATAATAATAATTATTATTATTATTATTAATGAAACTAAACTAACATAGGAATTTAAAAACTACAATAACATAATAACGTAAAGTTGAATTTATAACATAAATTAAGGATAAAAAGTGTTGTATAAAACTGAAATTAAAATTATATATATATATATATAATTAAGTATTTAAAATGTAAATTTAATGTAAATAGGTGTTTTAATATTTTTTTTATCATTATTTATCATCTAATTATGTTAATTTAAAGTAAAAAATATAATATATAATTATAAAAAAATTAAAATTAATTAATATTAATTAGTAATGTACATAATACTCGAATGAAAGGTTGGACTTTAGAATTCGATATCCTGGAAAGTAGATTTTGGGAATTTTTTTACGAAAATAAGAAATAAAGGTAAGAATTCAATTTTTAGGAAATAGAATTCTCGACTTTTTTTCCTTTTGTGAATTAATTTTCTGGATAACATCATTTTCTTTTTAATTCTCTAGATAGCACATTTTTTATTCACGGTACAAATAGAATTCTCACATTTGTTTCTTATTTCCAAAAAAGAAAAGGTTATGAGAATTTGGTTTTTTTCGTTTGGTGGGTCATCGAAATCTTGATTTCTGAAAAATATAATTTCAACTTTCACTTTTCAATTTCTCTATATGGATATTCATTTAGAATTACTTATACGATAGCTAATTTATTTTGAGATGGTGTTTTGAAATTTTTTTCACTTTGTTGGGAGTGAATGAAAAAAATAAAATAAAATAAAATAAATTCACGATAAAAGTTAATAATTTTTAAAAAGTTTTTTGTAAGTCAGGAATGTTGAAAATTTTAATTAAAATTTGAGAGAATAAATTTTAAAAGAGTGGAGAAAGTTATTAAATTATGTAAGATTAAATTTATTAAATTTTTTTATAATGAATTTAAATATTTATAAAATTGAAAAAGAAAGAAATATAAAATTTTGTTTTTTCCTTTTTTTTCAAACCAAAACCTTTATCAAGTCATTATTCCCCTTTTTTTCATTTTATTTCCCTTCAACCTAATGTCTTTCCACTCTATCTCTTATCTTTTCTTCTCTATTCATTTTTATCATTAAACTTCTTTCCCATGTGCTGATAAAAAAAAAAAAAAACTTCTTCCCCTGTACCAAATAAAAGACTTGACATAATTGGAAGCTGATTTTAGAAACTAATAAAACTGTAAAAAAAGAAAACATAAAGAAATCCAAAAAATGGGTGAACTAAACATGCTCTTACTAAAGTAAATTTTGCATAAATATTTACAATTAAAAACAAAAAAAAACTTTTTGCATATAAACTTAATTTTTTTCAAAGTTAGTTTAATAAAACTATGAAAACCAATTTTAATTCATAAAAAAATATAATTTTTTTTTTGTCTTATAAATTGTTTACAAGAAAATCATCTACACATGTCACAGTCTTCTTCTGACCTTTTCACTACATTTATTCTAGTAACTTGAGAAGACAAAGTTAAGCCACCCATCACTATCATAGAAGACTTTTGGGACAGATTTAAGCATGAGTCTCCTCTGTATCCTTATCAATACATTTATTATAGTAACTTCAGAATATCAAAACAAATCTATCATCAATTATTGTTAGAGAATACTCTTTTGGGACTAATAGGGGTAACAATTTATCATCAGTAATTTACCATAGAATATTGTAACTTCAGTTAATGGGTCTCCATCTTCTTCGTAATGAGTGTAAACAAAAATCATTCACCTTATGAGTCTCACTCAGTTTAGAAGATAAGCTTCTGAAGAGGGACTGAATTTAACTTTTTTAAAGGAAAAGTTATCATCCAATCTATGTGATGCTCCAGAACTATTTATAATTTTTTAAACAAAAAACAAGAAATTTTCAATAAACCTATTCAGATCTAGTTTCATTGTCGTTCTACTAACAGATCAAAGTTGGGGAAAATATCTCCAAATTTCACAGGAAAGGGAAGGCATTAAATAGAGAAACTTACATTGAAACAACATGGCAGAAGGTTTCAGTGGGGATAGAACAATTGCAGCTGACACTGTTTTCCTCCGGAGTCACATTCCAGGGAGGTTGATTACTGCATGGATCTATATCTGTGTCCCAATTCTTATTACCAAGGGTCTTGCCTATTTCTTTCAGAGCTTCCACTGTACACAGGCAAATTTCAAAGGACCTCTTAGTTATCTTCCAAACTTACACGCATCATAATATATATATACACACACACAGTACCTTCGTCTGGGTGAGCGGTATTTTGTCCAAAGGCGAGGGATGTGAAGCACAGCAGAAGGAGTGAAAGGAAGAGAAGTTGAGAGGGAGTGATGTTCTTCATGCTGAATGAGTATAGAATTAGGAAGAGTGAAAAAGAAAGCTCAGATGGGTTGCAAATGAAAAATTTTAAGGTAGATAATACATGGAGTATTTGTGTTTGCAATTTGAGAGAGAACGTAGTTTCACTGTAATTTCGGCAATGAAAGGGAAAGCGAAGAAAATGACTTTGGATTAATAGTAGGAATAATCAAAGAAAGCGAAGAAAATGACGTTGGATTAATAGTAGGAATAATTAAAGAAGACCACGTAAGATCAAACTACTGTTGCAGTCGTCTATATTGGTGTTGCGAAAAAAAAAAAGAGTGAAAATATAAAAAAAAGGAAAGTAAACAAAAAATAAAATTGAATTTTTAGTCGAAGAAAAATGGATAAAATTAGAGTACATAATTTTATCATAGTAGACCATGAGAGATCAAGCTGTGGTTTTAGATACTAAAGAAGGAGAACTTTGAAAAAGATTCAGAAAAAAAAAAAAGATAAAAGGGGAAGGATTTAAATATAATTTTTAAATAAAGTTCTTTATAGACAATTATAAAATTAAAAACAATTATAAATTAAAACTATTTTTACGTAAATTAAATTTTAAGAAAAATATACATATTTATTTTTGAAGTGTTTGTTAAGAAAAATATGAAAGCTGATTTATAAAATGTCAAAGTCTCCCTTGTCTGGCTAATGTTTTTCATTCGATTATTGAAGTGCCCTTATTTTATTGTCTCTCATGCTTTTCATTCAATTATTGAAGTGCCTTTATTTGTTGAGGTGGCGACGGAGAATGTTAAAAAGAAGCTGACAAAGACTTTTCCACAAGCAATTACCTTTTTCATCGATCACTGTGACACACGAGAAAATTTTCTTTTACATTATAAACAATAAATACTATAAATAGGAAAAAAAACATACATTTAACATGATTTATAATAATGTAATAATATTTTAAATTAAAAATAAATAAAATATTAATTTATTAAAATATTATAGTATTAATATAGAACCGCTTTTTATGTAAACTCAAAAAACAAGAAGAACCAGAGAAAACGTAAGTGGTTTCTTGAGTGGTTCGTTGGATGTTGTGAGAGAGTATGTAACTTTCTATTTGTTAAACAAAAGCTAACCTGCTGTGTTGTTTATTTAACTCAATTAAATCTTGTGGTCGGATTTAGAAAATAAAATAAAATTATTTTACAAAACAAAATAAGTTGATACACAGAAAAAGAACAAAAAATTAATAGTGAGTTTAACTTACTTTTTAAAAGTTTAACTTTAAGCTATTTATAAATGTATAAATAAGAATTAAATTTCTTTATTTCATTCTACACTTACTTAGTCTTTTATGTCCGAAAAATTTTGTACGAAAAAGGATAAAGAAAAAGTGAAAGAGTAAAAGATGATGTTTTATGTATGAATATTTGGATTATTTTTTTTAAGTTAAGAATAAAATATTACGGTATATTTTATTTTGAGTGTAATCTCGTTTAGGTAATCATAATATATTTTATATATACTTGTATTTTGAAATAAGAATAGATTAAATGAGTCACATCACTTAGTATTTGAGATTAAATGAGTCACATCATTTAGTATCACTAACTAATTGATTAAGTAATAAACTACATTATAGAATAAATTGATAATAAATGATAAGTAAGGAAATATGCTATAAATCAGGGTAATCTCCTTATAATCCGAATCACATCTCGGTGACACTCTGAGAAATCAACTAATGTAAAGACCTAGAAAAAATTTAATTGGAATAAAAGTGTTATATTTAAATAATTTCTGAAGATGTTATTATTTAAAATGAAAAGAGCTTGTAATAGAAGTTTCATGGTGGTCAGACCTCGGACGTCGCCCAAGGTCTGAGGTCAGCTGGTAGAGGTCGGTCGGGGGACCATAGGGGGTTCCAAAAATCACACGTATTAAGGTATGATTTGCACCTTAGATACGCTATGTATGCGAAACTCTATGTGGGGGCATAAGAGTTTGTCCTTAGTGTTGCATGCATTGGCGCGCGAGGAATTAGTACCGACCTGTCCTCGGGCAAGGAAACTACCGACATCACCAGGCCATGTGGAGGTGATAACTTAGACGCGGAGTGGTGGGTTGATGAACCTTCAGCAGGGTGTGACGATGTGTCATCGGATATCAGTCATCGCCAGAATGAGAGGCACATCAGTCATCGCCGGAATGAGAGGCGCATCAGTCATCACCGGAATGAGAGGCACATCAGTCATCGCCGGGATGAGAGACACATCAGTCATCGGTGGATGGTGGATGGTCATCGCTGTATGGTCATCGGGGCTCCCTGCTACACGTGTTAAGGTGGGACCCAGGCTCCCAGCGAGAACGTTCTGCATGTGCGACACGTAGACAGAAAGGATGTTTCAGAATAGTTGGCATCAGAGAGTTGGTAAGGCAGGAAACCCAAAGTTGGTACGCACAGAGACATCACGTGGCAGTTCTGTCAGAGGAAATGTGCACGCAAGCTTTCCTGCGGAGTAGGTGGTGGCAGCGGCATTGCTGGGCAAGGTGGCTTAAGTTCAAAATTTACTCTGATAGGCAATGTTCGAATGCTGCTTGAGTAGAGAGAAATCGAGTGAGTTGAGTTTTGGTTCCCCGTTTCCTTTCTCTCCTTCTCTATACGTTCGCGCACCTTCGCTCACCAGTTGACGGCCGGTGATTGCCTTTGGACTCCGGGCAAGTGACTCTGCAAGTTTCCAATCAGAACACCTAAAACAGAGTAAGTGCGTTTTGCCCTGTTCTTTGAGTCGATTTTGAACTGAGAGGGTCGTCTCTGCATAGATGTTGCATGTGACCATTTTTGCTTCAGAAATCGTCTCTGTTAACGAAGAAAATGAGTGGTATAGTCAGTTTTGTGATTAAGGCTCCATGGTGCAGGTTAAGGTATCCTTAAGTCTCGGTGGGTTTGGAGCTCTTAGTGAGTTTTTACGCAAGTCCAGGTAAGGGAAGCTAGCATTCGTTCAATAAAAACCTTAGGCTAGAAGATTCTGAAATTTGGGTGACGTGATCGCCGGTTCTAATGTTTGTTTCGAAATCCCCTGTTTTAGTGACGAATTAAAATTGTCTGATATTGAAATGTGAACTGTATATGATTTTTGAAATTCTGAACTTGGTTTTGATTGTTGCTGTGATTTCGAACCGTCCATTTACGTGTTGTATGATGCATTGAATGTTGTGAATGTGGGATCAAGGCATAGTATTTTCAGGAAAGAAAATACCGTGTAAGATCGTGTGTAATGTGCATTGACTAGGGACTTGTCTAGAAGGAGATATCCTGACTCTCCTGAGATAATGGAATCACATAGATGAAGTTATTCAGGTGTTGAGAGTCGAAGGAGGTTCATATGAATGGGTAAGTTGTTTGAAAGATAACTAACTTGACCTGTTCTATGAATTAACCCTGTCATACTGGGAGAGTGATGATATTGAGATTTATTTATGCGCATGGCTGTGAGGATTCACAGCGACCCTGTGTGGATTCACAATGGTGTAGTATGACAGGTGCAGATCTCTGAGTCTGAGTCAACGCACGAGTCTTCCGGAAGTAGAGTTAAGTGTCTATGTGTTGTGAGTCAGTGGGAATTCTGACGTGAGAAAGATGAATATTGAAAATTGTTGATAGACACTTGATGGTTGTGTGATATGAATGAGAAAGTGATGGATTTTATATGGGTGTTTAAAAGCTGATTTATGTTGATTTTAAAGTTTCATACTTCAAGTATTTTTTTGAATAGCTAGCTTACCCCTTGTTTTGTTTTGTGGTTGTTTCCTTTAAAACTGTGATGATCGTGTGTAATTTACACGGGAGCAGATGATGTTGCAGGTAGTAGAGCTCCTCAGTGAGTGGTTGGACAAGGAGATCGCCTGTTCTTATGCTGTATTTTGTTTTATTGGAAACACTAGATGGTTATGTATTAAAATTCCCTACAGAAGGGATATTATTTTGAAATACATTGTATGGGGTGGATGTATCTTATAATATATATACATATGTTAATTTTGATAATCTTTTATTTCAATGTTATTTCATATTATATATGTATGAGTGGATGATAAGGGGCGTTACAGCTAACATTGATTTATTGAAGATATGTGTTATGTAAGGACCTAGAAAATTTTATTGGAATGAAAGTGATATATTTTAAATGAATTCTAAGTATGTTTTTATTTAAAATAAAAAGGAAGGAAAGTGCAACTTAGAAGTCTACGAGATCGCCGTTGTTGAAGGCGGAGGCGATCTCCGACTTCTCTGGTACATAATCGCCTGTCGCCTAGACTACACATGAACGCCAATCGCCTGTAGTGTACATGATCGCCAATCGCCTATGGTGTACCTGATCGCCGAAAGTGCACTTAGTATGTGGTCAAGATACTGGATCAACCATAGTGGGTTCCAAAAACCACGCGTATCAAGGTGTGGGTTAAGCCTTAGATATGCTGTGCATGCGAAGCTCTATGCTTGAGCATAAGAAATCGTCCTTAGTGTTGCATGCATGGGCGCACGAGGAGTAGTGCTGATCTATTCTTGGAAATGTGAAGCTACCGACGTCACCAAGTCATGTGGAGGTGATACCTTGGACGTAACATAGTGGGATGAAGAACCTTCAGCAAGGCGTGGCGATGTGTCATCAGTCATCGCCAGGGCGAGAGACATGCGGGCATCGCCAGGGCGAGAGACACGCGGGCATCGTCAGGGCGAGAGACATGCGATCATCGCCAGGGATAGACATCGGTCGTCCTCCAGGGAGAGACATCGGTCGTCCGCCAGGATGAGACATCGGTGGATAGTCATCGCGCGAGAAGTCATCGGTGGAAGGTTATCGCGCGATGTTGTGTTTCACACAGATAAGGTGGGACCCAGGCTCCCAGCATGAGACGTCCTGCATGCGCGACACGTAGACAGAAAGGGTGTTTCAGAATAGTTAGCGTCAGAGAGTTG
This sequence comes from Phaseolus lunatus, assembly GCA_013389735.1. Taxonomy (NCBI): domain Eukaryota; kingdom Viridiplantae; phylum Streptophyta; class Magnoliopsida; order Fabales; family Fabaceae; genus Phaseolus; species Phaseolus lunatus. The sequence continues at coordinate 12,156,298 of CM023861.1, forward strand.
GTGTGCGCAGAAACCCACGTGGTCACACTGTTCAAGGAAATGTGCACGCAAGCTTTCCTGCAGAGTGGGTAGTGGCAGCGGCAATTGTGGACAAGTTGGTTTAGATTCAAAAACTCACTTCTGAGAGGCAAAGAACGTTGCTGTGGTTCAAGAGTGACAGAGTGAGTTACCTTCATCCTTCTCTTTTCTCTCCTTCGTGCTGCGATTCAGGCATCCTCAAGCACCAGTACGACGAGCGACGACTGCCCTTGGACTCCTGGGAAGTTCTCTGCGAGTTTTCCGATCAGGACGCAAAAACAGAGTTCGGGTATCCTTAAGTTCGGTGGGTTAGAGCTCGTAGTGAGATTTTACGCAAGTCCAGGTAAGGGAAGCTAGCCTTATTTCCAACGAAAACCTTAAGTTAGATGATTTTGATAATGGGGCGACGTGGTCGCCGGTTTTCAACTGTTATTGCATAATCCCCTGTTTTTGGATGTGATCGCCAGTTTTAATGTTGTTTTCGAACTCCCCTGTTTTAGTGTCGCTTTGAACTTGTTGAGATTGAAATGAAAAATGTATATGCTATTCGAAAACCTGAACGGTGGTATGCTTGTTTTTGTGAGTGGGGTTGTTTAAGAAAAGATTCAAAGTATTCTATGATGGAATTGTTCTTTATGTGTGGTATGATGTATGGAATGTGGTGAATGTGGGATCAAGGCATAGTATTTTCAGGAAAGAAAATACCGTGTAAGATCGTGTAGAGTGTGCATTGACCGATGATTCGTTTATTATGAGATATCCTGACTCTCCTGATATAATGGAATCATATAGATGAAGTTATTTAGGCGTTGAGAGTCGAAGGAGGTTCATATGTATGGGTGAGTTGTTTGAAAGAGAACGAGCTTGACCCGTTGTATGGATTAACCCTGTCATGCTAGGATAGTGATGATATTGAGATTCATTTATACGCTTGTGAATGTGTGTGATTTCACAGCGACCCTGTGAATGTGTGTGATTTCACAGTGGTGCAGTATGACAGGTGCAGATCTCTAAGTCTAGTCAATGCACGTGTCTTCCGGAAGTAGTGTCAAGTGTCTATGTGTGATGAGTCAGTGGAAGTCTGACGTGAGAAATGAGAAACATTGAAATTGATAGACACTTGATGGATTATGTGAATTGAACGTCTCTTGAGGAAATTGTGAAATATGTGATTACTTGATGGTCATGTGAAGGGAATGAGAAAGTTGATGGTTTTTACATGGGTGTCTTAAATTTGTTTTATCTTGATTTTAAAGTTTCATATCTAAATTCTCTTTAAAATATCTAGCTTACCCTGCGTTTTTGTTTTGTAGATGTTTTCTTAAACCTGTGATGATCGTGTATAATTTACACGGGAGCAGATGATGTTGCAGGAAGTAGAGCTCCTCAGTGAGTGGTCGCCGGAAGGAGATCGCCTGTTTTCTGTTTCTGTTAGGAGATCGCTTGTTTTCTATTTTGCTGTATTTTGTTTAAGTTTTGGAAACTTGTAACATCCCGCCAATTTCATTGCATAATTATAAAATGAAGTAGAGATAAAATAATAATATTGAAGTGAACATAATTATATATATATGTAATGAAGTTTTCTCCTCGTAGGGAGTTTAATACATAATCTGCCGGTTTCCAAAAACGTAAACTAAATACAACAAAATACATAAAAACAGGCGATTTCCCAACAGGATAGGCGATCTCCCATCAGGAAAGGGCGATCTCCTATCAGACAACATAAAAAGGGTGATCGCCTAACAGAAATATATGTGGGCGATCTCCTCCCGGCGACCACTCACTGAGGAGCTCTACCACCTGCAACCTCGTCTGCTCCCGTGCAAAATACACGATCATCACAGTTTAAGAGAAAACAACCACAGAGCAATACAAAAGAAAGGGGTAAGCTAGATGTTTTAAAAGCTTTTAAATCCATAGTAAACATAAAACTTCACACCATTCATGATCCATATCAATTACAACCATCAACATTTCCATATTCCACATACTCGTCAAGTGTCCATTTGCTACTTTCAGTATTCAAGATTCACACGTCAGACTTTCCACTGACTCACAATGCATAGACACATGACACTACTTCCGGATTGACTCGTGCGTTGACTCAGGCTCAGAGATCTGCACCTGTCATACCATACCACTGTGAAATCCACACAGGGTCGCTGTGAAATCCACACAGCCATGCGCATATATAATCTCAATGTCATTAACTCTCCCGGTATGACAGGGTTAATTCATATAACAGGCCGAGCTCGTTCTTTTTCACACGACTCACCCATTCATATGAACCTCCTCCGACTCTCCACAACTGAATAACTTCATCTACGTGATTCCATTATATCAGCAGAGTCAGGATATCTCCTTCTAGACAAGCCCCTAGTCAATACACCTACACACGATCTTACACGGTATTTCCTTTCCTGAAAATACTATGCCTTGATCCCACATTCACAACATTCAAAACATCATACCACTCAAATGAATGATTCAAATCACAGCAACAATCATTTCAAAGGTTCAGACTTTCGAGTATCACATGCATTCCACCTTTAAATCTCAAACAGTTTCAAAGCAACACCAAAAATAGGGAGTTCGCAAACAACGCCAAAACCGGCGATCTGGTTCAAAAACAAGGTATTTCGAAATCTGTATATAAAACCGGCGACCACGTCGCCCAAACACATAGAACAGAGCATTCACGAAGATGAAAACGAAATTGGCGACCACGTCGCCCTCACTTCAGAAACCGCTAATCTATGGCTTGTATTGAAAATGAAGGCTAGCTTCCCTTACCTGGACTTGCGCAAAACACCAAGAACTCCAAAACCCAACGAAGCTTAAAAGATGATTTCACTCTGTTTTTGCGTCTGGTTTGTAGGACTTGCAGAGAACTTCCCAGGTGCTCTAATGGTAGCCGTCGCTCGTCGTACTTTTGGGTGAAGGTGCCTGAATCGCAGTGCGAAGGAGAGAAAAGGAGAAGAAGGGAGGCAAACACACTCTTTCGCTCTTGAACCACTGCAACGTTCCTTTCTCTCAGAAGTGGGTTTTTGCATCTTAAACTAACTTGTCCACAAAAGCCGCTGCCACCACCCACTCTGCAGGGAAGTTTGCGTGTACGCTGCACTGAACAGTACGACTAAGCGTGCCTCTGCGCAGGCTAACACTCTGAGGTCACTATTCTGAACCACCCTTTTTGTCTACGTGGCGCGCGTGCAGGACGTTTCATGCTGGGAGTCTGGGTCCCACCTTCTCTGTGTGCAACTCGACATCGCGCGATAACCTTTCACCGATGACCACTGGCGCGAAGGTTATCCACCGATGACCACTCGCGCGAAGACTATCCACCGATGACCTCTTGCGCGAAGGCTATCCACCGATGACCTCTCGCGCGAAGACTATCCACTGATGACCTCTCGCACGAAGACTATCCACCGATGACCTCTCGCGCGAAGGCTATCCACCGATGACCTCTCGCGCGAAGGCTATCCACCGATGACCTCTCGCGCGAAGGCTATCCACCGATGACCTCTCGCGCGAAGGCTATCCACCGATGACCTCTCGCGCGAAGACTATCCACCGATGACCTCTCGCGCGAAGGCTATCCACCGATGACCTCTCGCGCGAAGACTATCCACCGATGACCTCTCGCCCTGGCGATGCCCGCATGCCTCGCGCCCTGGCGATCACGTGTAGTCTAGGCGACCGGCGATTTTGTACTAACAAGGAAATCTTATAGTCTTCTAAGCTACACTTTCTTTCCTTTTTATTTTAAATAAAAACATACTTAGAATTCATTTAAAATATACCCTTTTATTCCAATTTAATTTTACAGGTCCTTACAAAACTGACTGGATATGTATTAAACTCCCTGTGAGGAGAAATTTCATTACATATATATATATGTTCACTTCGTTATTATGGTTTTACCTTTATTTCATTATATAAATATGAAAAGGATTTGGCGGGATGTTACATTAATGGTATCAGAGCAGTTCGTCCTTAGGATGACCTGAGGGCTGTGGATCCATTGTGTTTCTTCTGCTCATAAAATTTATTTGAGTTTTAAATAAAGACTATAGTGAAAGGTTTTCAAACGTTTTTGTATTGAAATTTTGTGTGTGCTTTAGTGAATATATGCCCTAACTGAAAATCTTAGTATTAAGAATGAAAGGATCTTGATAAAGTAGTGAGGGTGCACACTCATAACTGGATCAAGATGATTCTCAATCTTAAATTCTGAAAGTTTGATGTTTAGCATATATTGAATTCTGGTGTGTTTTATTTCATTTTATTGAGTGTTTTGGTATTGATTGAAAGTGGTCGTTTGAATTGATGGTTTTATACCAGTAGCTATTTTGGTGATGTGCTTGTATAAGTATATTGATCTTGCTGATAAACTCAAATTCTAGATGGATTTGAGATGTTGGCCTTTGTAAGACCTAGTGTGGTCTTCTAAATGAATTGATTCTTTATCAAGTTCATTTTATAGGAATATGAGTAGAGAATAATAGTTTTTTATCCCTAATCTTCTACAGAGAAGAATGGCTCCTAGACAGCCTACCCCTCCCCAACCTTCTGCTGAAATGGGCCAGATCGCCAGGGCCATTGAGATGATGGCGAGTGCCATCCAGCAGCAGAATGCGGCGATGTCTCAGAATCACCAAGCTACAATGCAGCATTGGGAGACCGCCAGATCGGCTGCAACAGCTCCCAACGTCGGTCAGCCTCAGGAGCAGATGGGATTGACCGAGTTCCTCAGGCACAACCCACCTAAGTTCAGTGGGAATGCTACTCCTGACCAAGCAGATCAATGGGTCAGGGGTTTAGAGAAAATCTTCAGGGCGACCTCCTGCCCTGAAGATAAGAAGTTGGTATTCGCCACATATCTTCTGTCTGGAGAAGCTGAGTTCTGGTGGATGGGAACTCAGCAGATGATGGAGGCCCGAGAGGAAGTGTTGGATTGGGAGAGCTTCAGGGTGAGGTTCCTGGAGAAATACTTCCCAGACAGCGCAAGGTTTGCGAAGGAAGCTGAGTTCCTAAGGTTGGAGCAGGGGGATATGTCTGTGAACGCCTATGCTGCTCGATTTGAGTACCTCGCCCGATTCTATACCCAAGCTACCTCTGAGGCTTGGAGGTGCAGGAAATTTGAAGAAGGACTGAAGCATGAACTAAAGAGGACCATAGCACCTATGTGCATAAGAGAATTTCACCCTAGGTGGAGAAGGCGAAGATGGTTGAGACTCTAGAAAAGGGTGAGTCTCAGGTGATCAGGTCACGCCCAGGGGATTCTTCCAGTAGGAAGGCCAGGGTGCAGCAACAACAGAATAAGTCTTATGTGAGGCCTCCACAGCATAGGGCAAGAGCAGCACCGCCCCAGTCTCAGCAGCAACAACCCTGGAAACTTAAATGTTTCCATTGTGGTGGACCACACACAGCCAATGTGTGCCCCAAGAGAGATTCAGAGAGAAGATGTTTTTCCTGCCAGAAGACGGGACACGTTGCTAGAGATTGTCCTACCCAGAATAGGATGACTCAATCCGGTGGTTCCCAACAGATGAGGAATGAAGGCAGCAGACCTCAGGCAGCAGGGAGAGTGTTTGCCATGACAGGAGCAGAGGCGTCTCAGTCAGGTAACTTGGTGCAAGGTGCTTGTTTTATAGCTGATAGATGCGTTAGAGTTTTGTTTGATTCTGGAGCGACACACTCTTTTGTGTCAAGCCTGTGCGTAGATGTGTTGGGCCTTCTAGTGAAGGAGCTGCCGTTTGAACTGTTGGTCTCCACACCTGCATCAGGACAGGTTTTGGCCTCCACAGTTTGCCCAGAATGTCCAGTGATAGTAGAGGGACGCAGGTTCAAAGTAAATTTGGTCTGTCTACCTCTGCAGGATCTGGATGTTATCCTAGGAATGGATTGGTTATCTGCCAATCACGTTCTCATAGATTGCGGTAGCCAGAAGGTGGTGTTCCCCGATCTCCAAGAGTTAGATGTGATATCTGCTCAGCATGTGAGGTCGGAGTTGAAAGAAGGGGCGACGTGTTTTGTGATCCTAGTTAAAGAGGGAGTGAAGAATGAAGAAGAGATGGGCTGTATACATGTGGTTAAGGACTTCATGGATGTATTTCCAGAAGAAATACCTAGACTACCTCCTAAGAGAGAAGTGGAATTCTCTATTGATTTGGTACCTGGAGCTGGACCAGTGTCAATGGCGCCCTACAGAATGGCTCCAGCCGAGTTGGTAGAGTTAAAGAAACAAGTGGAAGAGTTGTTGGAGAAACGATTCATCATGCCTAGTGTATCTCCATGGGGGGCTCCGGTGCTTCTAGTTAAGAAAAAGGATTGAGGGTCTCGGTTATGTGTGGACTACAGGCAGTTGAATAAGCTGACTATCAAGAACAAGTACCCTCTGCCAAGAATTGATGATTTGATGGATCAACTGCATGGAGCCTCAGTGTTCTCAAAGATTGATCTGAGAATGGGATACCACCAAATTTTGGTGAAAGCTGAAGATGTGCAAAAGACGACATTTAGGTCTCGTTATGGACACTATGAATATGTGGTGATGCCGTTTGGAGTGACAAATGCTCCAGCTCTGTTCATGGACTACATGAATAGGATTTTTCGTCCTTTCTTGGATAAGTTTGTTGTAGTCTTTATAGACGACATACTTATTTATTCAAGGACTGAGGAAGAACATGAGCAACATCTGAGGACGGTGTTGGGGATCCTGAGGGAGAAGCAACTCTATGCCAAGTTCTCTAAGTGTGAGTTCTGGCTGAAGGAAGTTAACTTCTTAGGACATGTGATATCTGCTCGGGGGATCTCAGTGGATCCAGCCAAGGTGGAGACAGTGCTTTAGTGGGAACGTCCTAAGACAGTCACAGAAATAAGGAGTTTTGTGGGTCTAGTTGGCTACTATCGGCGGTTTATTGAGGACTTTTCCAAGGTAGTGGCTCCTTTAACATAGTTGACCCGCAAGGATCAACCTTTTGCTTGGACCGACTGATGTGAGCAGAGCTTCATGGAACTAAAGGAAAGGTTGACTAGTGCTCCAGTGCTGGTGATCCCAGATGTAGGAAGACCTTTTGATGTCTACTGTGATGCTTCACATCAGGGTTTGGGATGTGTTGTGATGCAAGAGAAAAGAGTGGTTGCATATGCTTCAAGGCAACTCAAGGTTCATGAGAGAAACTATCCTACTCATGATTTGGAGTTGGCGGCTGTGGTGTTTGCCTTGAAGATTTGGAGGCACTATTTATATGGAGCTCGGTTCCTGGTGTTCAGTGACCATAAGAGCCTGAAATACCTGTTTGATCAGAAGGAACTAAACATGAGACAAAGAAGGTGGATGGAGTTTCTAAAGGACTATGATTTTCAACTCATGTATCATCCAGGGAAGGCCAATGTAGTGGCAGATGCTTTGAGTAGAAAATCAATACAAGTAGCCACCATGATGATGGAAGAGCAGAAACTGATCAAGCAATTCAGAGACTTAAACCTTGGGGTAGAATTTCATGTTAATCACATTAGTTGTAGTAAGCTGGCTATAACTAATGACTTCTTTGGAATGATAAAGGATAAGCAATTAAAGGACCCTGACCTGAGGCGTACTGTGGAGTTGCTAGGAACCGATCAGGCTAAAGACTTTGTGATGGGAGATGATGGGATCTTGAGATTTAATGGCAGAATTTGCATACCTGCAAATGAAGAGTTGATTCAGCAGACGACCGAGAAGGTGCAACAGATAAAAGACAGAATGAGAGCATCTCAAAGTAGGCAGAAATCCTATGCAGATCAGAGGAGAAAACCTTTGGAGTTTGCTGCTGGAGACCATGTGTTCATGAGAGTGACACCAACCAAGGGTGTAGGACGGGCGATCAGATCAAAGAAGTTGTCCCCTAAGTTCGTGGGACCATATAAGATCTTAAGGAGGATTGGTCCAGTGGCTTATGAGATCGCCCTACCTCCCCATGTAGCGAATCTGCATAATGTCTTTCACGTATCACAACTGAGGAAGTACATGGCAGACCCTAGTCATGTGTTGGAAGTGGACGATGTGTAGATCAAGGATGACTTGTCCTTTGAAGCAAAACCAGTTAGGATTGACGATCGGCAAAGTAAACAGCTCAGAGGCAAGACCATCAACATGGTGAAAGTGGTGTGGGATGACAGATCGGGTGATTCAACTTGGGAATTAGAGGAAACCATGAGAGAAGCCTATCCATACCTCTTTTCCTTGTAATTCAATTTTCGAGGACGAAAATTTTTCTTGTTGGGGAGAATGTAAGGACCTAGAAAATTTTATTGGAATGAAAGTGATATATTTTAAATGAATTCTAAGTATGTTTTTATTTAAAATAAAAAGGAAGGAAAGTGCAGCTTAGAAGTCTACGAGATCGCCGTTGTTGAAGGCGAAGGCGATCTCCGACTTCTCTGGTACATAATCGCCTGTCGCCTAGACTACACATGAACGCCAATTGCCTGTAGTGTACATGATCGCCAATCGCCTATGGTGTACCTGATCACCGAAAGTTCACTTAGTATGTGGTCAAGATACTGGATCAACCATAGTGGGTTCCAAAAACCACGCGTATCAAGGTGTGGGTTAAGCCTTAGATACGCTGTGCATGCGAAGCTCTATGCTTGAGCATAAGAAATCGTCCTTAGTGTTGCATGCATGGGCGCACGAGGAGTAGTGCTGATCTATTCTTGGAAATGTGAAGCTACTGACGTCACCAAGTCATGTGGAGGTGATACCTTGGACGTAACATAATGGGATGAAGAGCCTTCAGCAAGGCGTGGCGATGTATCAGGGCGAGAGACATGCGGGCATCGCCAGGGCGAGAGACATGCGGGCATCGCCAGGGCGAGAGACACGCGGGGATCATCAGGGTGAGAGACATGCGGTCATCGCCAGGGATAGACATTGGTCGTCCTCCAGGGAGAGACATCGGTCGTCCTCCAGGGAGAGACATCGGTCTTCCGCCAGGATGAGACATCGGTGGATAGTCATCGCGCGAGAAGTCATCGGTGGAAGGTTATCGCGCGATGTCGTGTTTCACACAGATAAGGTGGGACCCAGGCTCCCAGCATGAGACGTCCTGCATGCGTGACACGTAGACAGAAATGGTGTTTCAGAATAGTTAGCGTCAGAGAGTTGGTGTGCGCAGAAACCCACGTGGTGATACTGTTCAAGGAAGTGTGCACGCAAGCTTTCCTGCAGAGTGGGTAGTGGCAGCGGCAATTGTGGACAAGTTGGTTTAGATTCAAAAACTCACTTCTGAGAGGCAAAGAACGTTGCTGTGGTTTAAGAGTGACAGAGTGAGTTACCTTCATCCTTCTCTTTTCTCTCCTTCGCACTGCGATTCAGGCATCCTCGAGCACCAGTACGACGAGCGACGACTGCCCTTGGACTCCCGGGAAGTTCTCTGCGAGTTTTTCGATCAGGACGCAAAAACAGAGTTCGGGTATCCTTAAGTTCGGTGGGTTAGAGCTCGTAGTGAGATTTTACGCAAGTCCAGGTAAGGGAAGCTAGCCTTATTTCCAACGAAAACCTTAAGTTAGATGATTTTGATGATAGGGCGACGTGGTCGCCGGTTTTCAACTGTTATTGCATAATCCCCTGTTTTTGGATGTGATCGCCGGTTTTAATGTTGTTTTCGAACTCCCCTGTTTTAGTGTCGCTTTGAACTTGTTGAGACTGAAATGAAAAATGTATATGCTATTCGAAAACCTGAACGGTGGTATGCTTGTTTTTGTGAGTGGGGTTGTTTAAGAAAAGATTCAAAGTATTCTATGATGGAATTGTTCTTTATGTGTGGTATGATGTATGGAATGTGGTGAATGTGGGATCAAGGCATAGTATTTTCAGGAAAGAAAATACCGTGTAAGATCGTGTAGAGTGTGCATTGACCGATGATTCGTTTATTATGAGATATCCTGACTCTCCTGATATAATGGAATCATATAGATGAAGTTATTTAGGCGTTGAGAGTCGAAGGAGGTTCATATGTATGGGTGAGTTGTTTGAAAGAGAACAAGCTTGACCCGTTGTATGGATTAACCCTGTCATGCTAGGATAGTGATGATATTGAGATTCATTTATACGCTTGTGAATGTGTGTGATTTCACAGCGACCCTGTGAATGTGTGTGATTTCACAGTAGTGCAGTATGACAGGTGCAGATCTCTAAGTCTAGTCAATGCACGTGTCTTCCGGAAGTAGTGTCAAGTGTCTATGTGTGATGAGTCAGTGGAAGTCTGACGTGAGAAATGAGAAACATTGAAATTGATAGACACTTGATGGATTATGTGAATTGAACGACTCTTGAGGAAATTGTGAAATATGTGATTACTTGATGGTCATGTGAAGGGAATGAAAAAGTTGATGGTTTTTACGTGGGTGTCTTAAATTTGTTTTATCTTGATTTTAAAGTTTCATATCTAAATTCTCTTTAAAATATCTAGCTTACCCTGCGTTTTTGTTTTGTGGATGTTTTCTTAAACCTGTGATGATCGTGTATAATTTACACGGGAGCAGATGATGTTGCAGGAAGTAGAGCTCCTCAGTGAGTGGTCGCCGGAAGGAGATCGCCTGTTTTCTATTTTGCTGTATTTTGTTTAAGTTTTGGAAACTGACTGGATATGTATTAAACTCCCTGTGAGGAGAAATTTCATTACATATATATATATATATATATGTTCACTTCGATATTATGGTTTTACCTTTATTTCATTATATAAATATGAAAAGGATTTGGCGGGATGTTACATGCTAGATATGACCCATGAATCAAATAGCCCATTACCATAAACTATAAATAAGCCTTCTACAAATGAGTAAGGTATGCTTTTATTAGTTTTACATCATACACTCTTAATAGAGAGTACTTACTTGATGTCAGAAAACCTTCAGGTTTACTCCTGATCGAGTGTTAAGGAGTTAAGGAATTGAAGGGTTGAAGGCTGAAGGAGTGAAAGAGCTAAAGAACTGAAGCACGAAAGAGGAATGACTGAACGTGAGGGAGCGATCATGAGAAGAGCGACTGACACCAACAACAATTATTTCTACCAATCTTAGGTACTATCTAGGCTCACTTTGTCTATACAAATACAAAAAATATTACTGCATTTAAGTAAATTGAGCGAGTTTTTGCATTTAAGTAAATTGAGTGAGTTTCTGGAAATAAGAACATTAGTACATTTAAGTAAATTGAGTGATTTTTTAGAAAAAACAACTTCATTTAAGTAAATGGAGTGAGTTTGTAGTTGAAAATGTGTTTTTAAGGTTTATATATGTTTATAGGTCTATTTCAACTTTCTTATTCTTGCTTTATACACGTGTGAGAGATATATATTTAGGTCTATTTAATTGCCTACCACATTAATTCAAATGCTGACAAGCTTAGAGTTAAATTGCCATTCATGTTAACACATAATAAAAATATAGTTTATTCCAAAAACTTGTTTATTTTAAATATTTCAAGAACTCTCTTTATTTCAAAAAGAAGACACTTAAAAAAATTATGAATATTCATGGGTTAAAAAAGATAAAAAGAGATCATTCATGCTTCATTAGAACCGCTACCTCAAGTAAATTACGAATATCTTTTGAAGTTATTTAATTCATTGACATCTATCAATAATACAAATAGGAACTACTTTTAGGGTAAGTTTTGTGACGTATCACCTCCACAATTTTTCTAAAAAAATCAAAATTCAAAGAATTTAAAACTTATCCAAAAAAGTATACATGCTGGAAGTGACATGTGGCACATTTGTTTCTCATTCTGGAGGTGACATGTGAGACATCTTCTTCTCATTCATTCTCCATGCCTCTACCCTCTCTCACTTCACGTTCCACTCTCATTTCAAGGTATCTCTCTTATAACTTTTCCACTAGGGTTTTCTTGCCAAAACCTTGCGTATCTTCAGCCACGCCGATCAAAGTCTTTGTCTGTCAAAGGAGCAATGTTTTTTGTGCTATGTTTTTACCAGAAGTGTGCTTAATCTCTTCTTTCTATGGAGGTTTTCGCGGTAATATATTTCCTTTTGAAAACTTCAGCTTTAAAGTGTGGAAGGAGAAGCTGCACGCGCGGAAGTTGTAGGGTTCAACGCCGGAGAAGCTTCAGAGTGTTGAAGAAGAAGCTGCGCGCTGAAGCTGTAAGTTCAAAAAAAATTATTGTTTGAGGAGAAAGTGAATTAGATTAAATACTTACTAGGTCAATTAACATAAAAAATACACAGTAAAAATTTATTACGACAGTTCTACTCTAAACGGACATAATAAATACTTACTATATTAATTTTAATTTTAATTGTCACAATAAATTTTGATCCGGCCGGTCATCGGTAGTCGATGACATCAGCAGCAGTTGACCACGTGGATCATTCACAGAGTAACACGTGGTGGAGGATAGCAGGCGAATCAGGGAGACGATCACTCAGAATGGTAATCGCCTATCACCTGTGAGGATGAGTAATCGCCTATCGCCTTGAGGATGAGTAATCGCTCATCGCCGGTGTGGATCAGTACTCGCCTAGATTACACATGATCGCCGTGTGTGAAGGTTAGGAGATCAGATGGTCAGCAAGTGGCCGAAAGAGCACATCGCCAGGTGTTTGAGAAGACTTGGCAAGCACTTGTTGTATGGTCTAAGTACAGAGGATAAGTGGCATATCTGCCACCATGTGTAGTGTGAGCTGCGATGCCCAGTGTTAACCAGCTCGCCATGTTAAGGTTGCGCCCAGAGTAGCCTGTGTACTAAGCTACTCCCTGTGTGGATAACTTAGTCGCAGGGGCACAGTCGAAGTAACGTTTCAGCTGCAGATACTCCAGATGGTGACACGTGTATGACCAGATGTTATCCACGTGTCAAGAGGAATAACCGTCAGGAGAGAGAAAGACTCAGGTATATAAACGAAACTCTTAACGAAATTAAGAGAGTTTTACAGATTTTTACAGCTTACACATTTTAGAGTTTACAGTTACACACAATCTCTGAGTCACTGTGGAGCGTTCTTACACGTTGCACAGTGATAACAGAAAACGGTTATAGAGAGAGAAAGTGGATCTGAGAGCACACACGAGTCTCACAGAGTGATTCAGTGATAGTTTTGGTGTTCATGTTGCCTGACTTGAGCGTCGGAGTTACAACGGCCGCCAGAGGCGACGTCTGTGTGTTTTGCAGGCAGCGTTTGGAGTTCCGGTGGTGGTTCTTGGAGCGTTCATGCAGAACAGAGGGCTAGACGAAGGAGTGACGAGGCAATCCTCCACGTTCGAGTCAAGCGGCAGGATCAAATTTCATAATTATTATAAAAATGCCACCACACTATTTTTTATAACAGATAAACTATGCTCGATATAGTAAGCTCTCATTGATTCTTATTTTGATAGTAGTGTTAGTTGTATTTGATGTATTTAGGGTTATTGTTTTGTGTATGAAAAAAATGTTTACGGATCTCATTTTTCTTTTACTTCTTTCCGCTTTCATATCTGTTTTATACTTTTAAGTTTTTGAGATTTTCAAAATTTTTGTCCGTTTTCATATTTACTTTTTACTTTTAATGTTTTAAAACTATTTTAGAACTTATATTATATTTTATAATGTTAAATTCAATATAATATCTAAATTATAATTTCTTTAATATTATAATTTAAATTTAAGATTTTAAAAAAATTATCGTGTGTGTTGCACGAATCAGGTACCAAGTAAAATTACAAAAGAGTGGAAAGTAAATAAATAAAATAAGTATGATTACAAATTTAAGTGATTACAGTAACATCTTTCAGTATTGTTGAATCTTTAGACATCCCTTTTATTCAGTTTACTTCTATACGTTATTATGATTTTATTTAGAAATGAAAAAATAACTTATATTCCTTCTACAAGAAAAATGAAAAAAAAAATATTTTCTTGTAACTTCCCATTGCTAATACAAATTAGAGTTGTAAAAGTGGTTGAAATTCTGTGAGCCAGTTCGGTTATAGATTTCAATTAATTTTGATATAGGCCAACATTAAATTTGTTCAAGAACTCGATTCACCTAACTTGAATCCGTAATAAAAAAGAAGAAGATATCACTCTAACATACTTCAACAACAAACCAACACAACTCAAAAAAATGGGATAAGACCTTAGAAGCTCGGACACTCCCTTTTAAATATGGTGTCTGTGTTAGACACATGTATCAGACACAACACTTGTATGACATTCGTAGGATATGTATCGGTGAAATGTCCGATTCAAAAAATATTTGTTGGATTTCTAACTATTTTATCACGATTGTAACACAATTTTTAAAAGGAGAAATACATTAATTTTCTAAAAACTCAAATTTATTGTATAAATTTTTAGTATAATTATAAAAATAAGGAACAAATCCTTTTGAATCAGCCATGAAAAATATCTTTTTGTTTCAAAAAGAAACTAAAATATACTTATGCACATAAATTTTTATTGTCAATTTATATAATTTATAATTATATAACATATAAATTCGTGTTTCCGTATCTTACATTTTAAAAATTATACATACCTCCATGTCCGTATCCGTATCGTATCAGTATTCGTGTTCGTATCTGTGTTACATAGGATAAGACAAATATATATGACCCACATGTTCACATTTTCCTCTCTAGATCTCCTTCTCTTCTTGCTTATTTTCTTTCAATAAAAATATCTTTTCACAAGTTCTTTTCTCAGGATTTTCAATTTTCCACCATCCGCTATCTCACTTATCATAACCAATCGCATGGGACATTCACTATTTGATGTGAGATAATAATTTGCATTTTGATGAATTTTTTTTATAGTTATTCTAGTAATTTGGAATTGGTTTTAATTTTCATATTAGAAAGAAGAAGATTGAAGGAAAAAAAAACTAAAAATCAGCAAAAAAAAAAAAAAATTAAGTAATTAGACCCCAACAGTATGAGGTCAGTCAAACTAGGCTAATTTTTTAAACTTACTAATAACTGTAGTTGGATTGATGAGGTAGTGCAAATCGAATAGTACATTTTGACAGCTTTAATTAACTAATTAATTAGTAACCAAGATAATTAATTACGATTTGGAAAAATTACATGAAAATGTTTCATTTACGTAGGTGCTTAAATAGCTTTTGGCACAATAAATAATTAATAAACATATATTATTTTTCCAAAAAAATAATAATTATTTAAGTTAAAAATAATTTAAATTTGTGAAAATTGAAGATGTAATTGGCGTGTTTGAATGGAGATTGAACTGAAATCGCAAATCTAAAGACAAAGTAAAAACAACGTTTAACAAACAAAGAGAAGAGAAAAGTAGACATAGATTTCATACTAGTTCTATCTACAACTTCAACTACGTCCAGATCCTTAAGCAAATCATGTAAGAGATCTTACTAACCAAACACTTTGGTTATAATGAGTTTCAACACCTCTCCAGGTACAAGTATTCTATACTTTTCTATGTACAAGTATTATCCACCTCTCCAGGTACACATATTTTTCATCACTCCAGGTACAAGTATTCTCTACCTCTCTAGGTACAAGTATTTTCCACCTCTCCAGGTATACCAACCATAATATCCCCTTGAGATTAAGACCTCTTAAGATATAAGACTCTCAAAAGAGAGAACAATCAAATCTCATTGGGTATACTTCACAAAGTGAAGAATTTACAATGGATAGCTTACAACTCAAAATGACTAGACACTTTGTATACAATAGATGGAACTTTTATTCTCAACTTGTTTCTTCTATTTCTTTTCTTTGTTTGTGTGTTTTTCCCTTGTACATGTTCTTCTTCTTCAGCTTGAGTCCTTTATATAGTTTTCAAGAATGATGATTGTTGAAGCTTGTATATAGCAAGTTTTAAAGACAACACAAATCTCGTTTTGCACTTCATCACTTTGGCATTAGAGACTGCAAAAAGAAATGTCTGCTATGAATATATTTTGCATATCTTGAGCGGTTTTATGTTGTCTTTGATCTTCAAAATCTTGCATACTTGGTATTTTTTCACGTTCACTCTTGAATCTCCAATGCATGAAGACTACATAAATCTCACACTGTAGTATCTTCATTTTATCATTAGATGCTTTATAAGGTAACTTTTGCTTTGATGATATCTTGTGTATCTTGAGTGCGTACTTGTTAGTGTTATACTTTGAATACTTTCTATTCTTCTATAAATTTTAACATTGAAGCTTGAATCTTCTGTACTTGATGTTTTCACAAATCTTGCCTTCCTCTTCACTATTTTCATATTACATGCTCTAAGAGGAAACTTTTGATTTGAAGATTTCTATGCTTCTTGAACTTTTATCTGTTAGCATTGAATTTTGAAATCCTTCTATATTTTGTATATCTTTAAACATCGAAGCTTGATTATGCTACAATCCTAATCTACACAAATTTCACACTTTAACACATTCGTTTTTCCATTAGATATTCTATATGGAAACTTTGACTTTGATATTTCTTGAATGTTATAATCATTATGAAAACAAATCAAATGAAAAATAAATTAATTAGCATTGAATAGAAGCAATCCGATTTAATATTATTATCTTTGTTTTTGAAAACATTCTAAACCAAGAATCTATACGTAGCATTCTTTTCAAAAACTTTCTATGTTTAAATAAATTATAAATGTTGAAGCAAATCAAACTTTTGATGAGATTTAATTCATAAAAACTTTTGGAATCGAATGAATTCTTGTAGAAGATATTTCTCTGTTTTTCGAATAGTTTCTTGTTTAGAACATCACTTTTGGAAAAAAAATTTCTATCTTTATGAATTTTTTGAACTTTGAAGCATATCATAGTCTTAAATAAGATTTATTTCATTAAAAAAAAATTTCTAGTGATAAAATTGAGAATCAGAGTTTTCAAAAGACTCTACTTTTCGTTAAGAATACAAAAAATTTCCATACACAATTAATCAGTTTGAATAAAAAATTTGATTTATATGAGTTAATATTATATCAAACGAGGTTCCAAATTATTCAAGCAATATTAGAAAACACGTTTAGAATACAGGGATTGAGTTTAGAAACTACCTGATACGTTAAAGCGTCTAACACGTAGAAGAAGAATAGACTATCTAACGTGCACGTGAAGGCTAGACCGTCTAACATGTTTTGTGCTTTGAGACCATCTAGCACATCTTTCACTTTGAGATCATCTAACGGATTGAGCTCCACTGAGACCATCTAACGAGTCCAACATAAAGAGATTGTCTAACATATTTAACACAGTGAGACCGTCTAGCATGTTTAGACCAACTTTAAAATCTAAAACAACTGATAGCTAATTAGATATCAATTTAGAAAGTAGTTTAAAAATTTTATTGATAATAGAAACTATTTTAATATCAATAATTTTTTTAGTCTCTTAAATAATATATAATTTAGTCAATATAGTGACTAATTACTTTTTGCCTTTAAATTTAATTTCTATTTAATGATTTTCTTGTATTTAAAATTGATTTCTATTTAATGATTTTCTTGCAGTGTGAAATTTTCTATAAAGTATGTAAGTGGGATGAAAAAATGTTTTATTAATTAGTATTCATAAGGAAACTGTTTTTTTTTTTTTAATAAGTATGTAAAGTTGTTTTTTATTATTTGAGATGAATGCAGGATGCATCTATATTATAAGAAAATTTATTTTTCAAAAGTAAATTGTTAGATAAAATTAATCACTAATTTAATTAAAAAATTGAAAATTTAATTTTAATTTATAATTATTGATAATTAATATTGGAAATTAATTTAGATTTTGATTAAAAAATTAATTTAGGTACTACATTTCATAAGTAGTTATAGAAATCAATATCACATTATTTATAAGTTATATTACTTAAAAATTAATTCAATTACTAAATAGTCTTTAAATAGATAACATTTAAATAGTTAATGACTGAATTTCGAATTTTGACAAATATCATCCAATAGGCTAACAAAATAAAATAGTCTTTAAATAGTTAAAATTCATCATCCAAATATTTTTCATTTTTTTATTTAACTACTTCAACTTTGATATTTAAAATTAATAAATAAAAAATAATAATTATACTAAAATTAGTTAAAATGATTTTCATGTCTGACTTTTTCTTAAATTACACATTTTAACTTTTTTTTATTTAAATATTATATTGTTTTAAATAATTATTCAAATATCACGATTTATTGTAACTGTTATGGTGTGTTTAGATTGGGGAGGGAATGTGAGAGGATTTAAGGAAGTAGATGTGTGAGGATGTGAGAAAAAAATATGAAGAAAGTGAGGTTATTTGAATTGGGATATGTTAAAGTGGATGTATGAGCAAAATTTATGAAAGTTTGTGAATGATGTGATGACTATGAAAGAATTTAAAAGTTTTTTAAAGATGTAAAATATTATTTTACAAATTTATCCTTGTCTATTAAAAAAATTTAATAATGGAATGAGTTATAATAAAAACAAAACTTCAAGTAATTTATTCAAGTATTAAACATGTAATATAAAATTGAAAAATAAATTAAAAAATAAATAAGATCTCATATAAATAAAAAATATTAATTTTTAATATTAAAAACATGTAGTAATGAAAAATAAAAAATACTAAAAAAAATATAATGTAATTAACAATAAAAAAGAATTTAATAAAAAATTATTATTAAATAATTTATAACTCATAAAAATAATTATACACAAAATATATTAATATAAACACTAACAAAAAATTAAATAAAAACAAAATATCAAGTAATTTTTTAAAATATTAAACATATACTATAAAATTGGAAAATAAATCACATTTTATATAAATAAAAAAATACTATGTTTTAATATTAAAAATCCTTACAGCAATGGAAAATAAAAAATGCTAAAAACAGTAGAATAAAATAAATGAGGATAAATTCGAAAATAACATATTTGGCTTTCCCTCTCCATCTCTTCATTTTGTAGGGAGATCCTTTTCTTTTTTTCTCCACAAAATCCTTGATCCAAATGACAAGATATCCTCTTAGTTCTTTGCCTATGAACAATTTATTAAGAGAAGCAAACAGACTCTTAAAGACCGAATTTCGAATTCTAAACACGATTGATTATAATTTAGGAAAATAGCAAGAAGAATTTGGTTAATGGAGAATCAAAATGTCATCTAAGTTTAATTTTTTGTTTAGTTATTTTAAAATAATGGATAGAAAATTTAAAAATAAAAAGTATTATCTTGAAAATAAATTTTTAAAATATAAATATTTTGCATAAAACTGTACAAAAATATATTTAAGAAAATAAAAATTTAGAAAAGTAATGATATTGCAGAATAATATTTTAGAAAAATAAATATATTAAAAAGAATATTTAGAAAACTAATTATATTAAGAAATAATTATTTAAAATATTACAATTTAAAAAATAATTATTTAGAAAAGTAATTATTTTAAAAAGTAATTAATTAGAAAATTAAAAACGTAAAAATTTAATTTGATAGAAAATTAACTATTTAGAGAAATGATTACTTAAAAATATTCTATGTAAATTTTTAATTTTTAATTTTTTATTATAATTTTATAATTTATTTTTAATCTCATAATTGTTAAAATGATTATGATAGTAATTGTAAGGACCTAGAAAAATTTAATTGGAATAAAAGTGTTATATTTAAATAATTTCTGAAGATGTTATTATTTAAAATGAAAAGAGCTTGTAATAGAAGTTTCATGGTGGTTAGACCTCGGACGTCGCCCAAGGTCTGAGGTCAGCTGGTAGAGGTCGGTCGGGGGACCATAGGGGGTTCCAAAAATCACACGTATTAAGTTGTGATTTGCACCTTAGATACGCTATGCATGCGAAATTCTATGCTGGGGCATAAGAGATTGTCCTTAGTGTTGCATGCATTGGCGCGCGAGGAGTTGGTACCGACCTGTCCTCGGGCAGGAGAAGCTACCGACGTCACCGAGTCATGTGGGAGTGATACCACAGACTTAGAGGAATGGGAGGACGAGCCCTCAGCTGGGGGTGACGATGTGACATCAGTGACCAGAGTGAGGCGATGTGTCCTCGTCACACACAAGGGCGATAAGAGATTGCCAACAGGATGAGAGGAACATCGGTCATCAACCAGGATGGGAGACACATCGGTCATCTTCCTGAATGAGACATCGGTTGTCTGCCAGATGGAGAGACATCGGACATCGGTCGTCTTCCAGGGTGAGGAATCAGTCGTCCATCAGGAAGGGGCATCAGTCATCGCCGGTATGAGAGGCATCAGTCATTGCCGGTATGAGAGGCATTAGTCATCGCAGGTATGAGAGGCATGGTCATCGCGCGAGCAGTCATCGGTGGATGGTTATCGCGCGATGTCGTGTTTCACACAGATAAAGTGGGACCCAGGCTCCCAGCATGAGCGTTCTGCATGCGCGACACGTAGACGGAAAGGGGTGTTTCAGAATAGTTGGCATCAGAGAGTTGGTAAGGCAGGTAACCCAAAGTTGGTACGCATAGAGACATCACGTGGCAGTTCTGTTAGAGGAAATGTGCACGCAAACTTTCGTGCAGAGTGGGTGGTGGCAGCGGCATTGCTGGGCAAGTTGGTTTAGATTCAAAACTCACTTCCTGAGAGGCAGAGAACGTTGCTGTGGTTCGAGAGTGATAGAGTGAGTTAGTCTTCATCCTTTTCCTTCCTCTCCTTCACTCCACGATTTAGACCTTCTCACGCACCAGTTGACGATTGGCGACTGCCCCTATATTCCTGACGTTTGTGCCCTGCAAGTTTTCTGATCAAAGCCATGAAACAAAGTAAGTCCTCCGTGCTCTATTTTTAGAGTCGTTTTTGAACTTGAGAGAGTTGCTTCTGCATGGGCTTTGCATTCAACTCTTTTAGCTTCAGAATTAGTCTTTGTTAACGCAGAATATGGGTAAGGTCGTTAGTTTTATGACTAAGGCTCCATGGTGCAGGTTAAGGTATCCTTAAGTCTCCGTGGGTTTGGAGCTCTTAGTGAGGTTTTACGCTAGTCCAGGTAAAGGAAGCTAGTTTTATTTTCAATAAAACCTTAAGCTAGAAGATTCTGATGTTTGGGTGACGTGATCGCCGGTTTTAATGCAAATTTCGAAATCCCCTATTTTAGTGTCGTTTTGAAATTGTTTGAGATTGAAAGGTGAAATGCATATGATATTCGAAAATCTGAACTTTGGTATGATTGTTTCTGTGATTGGGATTGTTTAAGAAAAGATTCAAAATATTATATGATGGAATTGTGCTTTTACGTGTGGTATGATGTACTGGATGAATGTGAAATTGTGATCAAGACATAGTATTTTTAGGAAAGGAAATACCGTGTTGAGATTGGTTATGAGGTGTATTGATTTGTGAGTATCCTGTGAATGAGACGATCCTGACTCTACTGATATAATGGAATCACCTAGATGAAGTTATTCAGTTGTTGAGAGTCGAAGGAGGTTCATATGTATGGGTAAGTTGTTTGAAAGATAACTAACTTGACCTGTTATATGAATTAACCCTGTCATACCGGGAGAGTGATGATATTGAGATTATGTATGCGCATGGCTGTGTGGATTTCACAGCGACCTTGTGTGGATTTCACAGTGGTGTGGTATGACAGGTGCAGGTCTCTGGATGCTAAGTTCAACGCATGAGTCTTCCGGAAGTAGAGTCAAGTGTCTATGTTGTTGTGAGTCAGTGGATTTCTGACGTGAGAAAGTTGAATATTGAAAATTGAATATGATAGACACTTGATGATTATATGAAATGAATGAGAAAGTGATGGATTTATGTGGGTGTTTAAAAGCTGGTTATGTTGATTTTAAAGTTTCATACTTAAAGTTTTAAAATAGCTAGCTACCCTGTGTTTTTGGTGTTGTGTTTGGTTTTTTCTTAAACCTGTGATGATCGTGTATAATTTACATGGGAGCAGATGATGTTGCAGGTAGTAGAGCTCCTCAGTGAGCGGTTGGACGAAGAGATCGCCTGTTCTTATGCTGTATTTTGTTTTATTTTGAAACACTGGGTGGTTATGTATTAAAATTCCCTAGAGAAGGGATATTATTTTGAATTATAGTGTATGGGATGGATGTACTCTATGATATATATATACATATGTTAAATTTGATATCTTTTATTTTAATGTATTTCATATTATATACGTATGAGTGGATGATGAGGGGCGTTACAGTAATAGCAAGGGAAAAACAGGGAATAGTATTCTTTATAAAAAATATTTTTTTAAACTGTGACTTTTTTTGGATAATGATTTACAAAAATAATTATTACATTTATAAATATTTATTTACTTTTAAAATTAATAATTTAAATTATTTAAACTTTCAACTATTTTTTAAATTTTTTCTTTTTTTCTATGAAATTTCGCAAACCGAAATAAACAATAAATTATTTCAAAATTTATAAATCTTAACTTTGTTAACAAATTTTTATTATTTATATATTTTTTAAATAAGTATTGCTTAGAATATATGTTTTTATAAATAATTATTTCCTTAAATATTTATTTTTCTAAATTTTTAAAATTTATATAATTATTCTTCTAAATATATCATTTTCAAAAATTATTTCCCAAATCATTTTTTTAAAATAATTTTAAAACCCAAAATTATAAATTCTCTTTCCTTCATTTTTATATAAAAAACAAAAAAAAAAATTCAGTTCAGAATTCAATTTCTCGGAAATAAATTCTGAATTATTATAATAAATTGTGTTATTTGATAATTACGTGATAATTGCTCTAACTAAGTAAAAGATAACTAAAAGTATGCTAGTTAAAAAAAAAAAAAAATCTTATAATACATCAACATTCCTCTCAGACCTTTATAATACTGATCTCGCTGCGGACTCGAGCGTGGGGAGAATGCCTCGTCACTCCTTCGTTTGACTTTCTAACTGCTGCGCGTTCTGCAAGGAGGCTCTAGGAATCTTCGACGGGACTCCAAATGGTGCCTGCAAAACACACAGGCGGCGCCTCTAGCGGCCGTTGTAGCTCCGACGCTCAAGTCAGGCAACGGGAACACCAAAAAGTCTCTCTCAGATCTCTCTGTGTGAGACCGTGTGTGTGTGCCCTCAGTCCTCTTTGATTCGAAAACTGAGTGCTCTAGGTTTAGTGTTGTGTATTCTGAGGTCAAGATTGCATACCTGGTTTGGTGTTCTTCTTCCTCATATAAACCCGCGTAGCCCCTACTGGCTACCTCTAGGGCCACTTAATTACTCTGCACTGTCGTTTCCACTCCCCAGGGCTACCTTGCGTGCCAGCCTTCTTCACTTGAGTGCCAAGTCTGACAGGGGAGGCCGCGTGGGTACCTCTGCACCCCTCGACTTCTGTGCCTATCTGCCCTACCTATTCTCTGGGAACATCTTCACCATCCACGTGGCAGACATGCAACCCCACTGGGAGACTCTAACCTTGATAGGTTCTCGTCCCAGCAGGATTCTGCACTTAACTGCGTCTTCTGATCTTCATGCGTGGTCGTCTCGCGACTAAGGCCATTCACTGCCTTTGGGCGCTTTACTGATCATCGATTGCGTTGCTCACATCGCGCGGCCGATGTCACCTCAACACACACCGATGACCGATGTGCTTCTTCACGTCCTCGTGCTCTGCTTATGGAATCAGGCGAGGTCCTTGAGTAACGTTCTCGCTGGGAGCCTGGGTCCCAGTTTAACACGTGTTGACAAGGAACCCCCGACGACTGATCACTCTGCATGCACCGATGACTGATCGCTCTGCATGCACCGATGACTGATCACAATGCATGCACCGATGACTGATCACTCTGCACGCACCGATGACTGATCACTCTGCACGCACCGATGACTGATCGGTGCTTCGTCACTTCTCGCGCTCTGCTTCCAGGCGCTCAAGTAGGAACCGATCTTCTGGTGGTGGTCACTCGGTAGCTGACCACTGATCGCCGTTCTTGAACGATCTCCACCCTGGTTCATCTGCTTTCTCGTGCCACGCGTCACTCTGCAACTGACCCACGTCGTCATCAGCTGCTGACGTCATAGACTACCGATGACCGACCGGATCACAAGCCCCCCAGTCTCGAGCTGTGAACTTGTTCTCAACGAAGAGACTAAGTGGTTTTCGTTGCCAAAGAGAAGAAGGAGCTCGAAGCTGATGTACCTGAGACCATGGCTGTTGGTACCGAGGTTTTGATAGATGGGTTCCATGGGCTTGCAGCAGGTTCACTGCGTCCTGCCAGACTCGGACTCTACCCAACCTAGCCTCCACCATTCAGTGGCCGATGGCAGGCTTATTCCTCCTCCCTGAGCTTCTTCCCTTGCCACTTCTCCTTTTGTGTAATTTCTCTTGCTGCTACAAACTTGTATATAAATCTTTTATGCATAAGTTCATGTTGGATGACTGACCTGATGGTGTCTAAATGCTTCTACTGATCGTCCAAGAGCTTGTTTGGGCAAGCTTTCAAACTAAGAGCTTTGCTACCGACCACCGACTAGCATGTTAGCGCACCACCGATCAGTCATCGCGCTTCAGGCTTCGCATTACTTCCGTGTCACTCCAGCGCTAAGTGCATAGAGGACCCGACCTCTGAAGATGATGCTTGTGTTTTGGGGAAGAGGACTGCTTCTTGATTGACCCCTCTTGCCTCAGCCTCGCTGTAGGAAGTTGAGGTGAGGTCTTTCTCCTCTCGCCCCAGCCTCGCTGTAACAAGTCGAGGTGAGGACCTTTTATCTCGCCTCAGCCTCGCTGTATAAAGTCGAGGTGAGGACTTTCTCTATTGCCTTAACCTTGCTGTATGAAGCAGAGGATAAGGACTTGGTTCCTTTGCCTCAACCTTGCCGTAAGAAGCAGAGGAAGAGGACTTTCTCTGCCTGCACCCCGCTGTATAAAGTCGAGGGTGAGGACTTTCTCTCGCCTGCACCCCGCTGTACAAAGTTGAGGGTGAGGACTTTCTCTCGCCTGCACCCCGCTGTACAAATTCGAGGGTGAGGACTTCCTTTCGCCTGCACCCCGCTGTACAAAGTCGAGGGTGAGGACTTTCTCTCGCCTCAACCTTGCTGTAAAAAGCAGAGGTAGAGGAATTTTCTCTGCCTGCACCCCGCTGTATAAAGTCGAGGGTGAGGACTTTTTCTATTGCCTTAACCTTGCTGTATGAAGCAGAGGAGAAGGACTTGGTTCTCTTGCCTCAACCTTGCTGTAAGAAGCAGAGGAAGAGGACTTCTCTCGCCTCAACCTTGCTGTAAAAAGCAGAGGAAGAGGGCTTTCTCTGCCTGCATCCCACTGTATAAAGTCGAGGGTGAGGACTTTCTCCACTGAGTGGGTGCATGCTCCCAGGGGAGCACCAGGGGTGGCTGTCTAAGCGCACTCGCCAGGCGCATCCCTGCCTGCATGGTATCACCGCACGCCCTTTGAGTGGGCAACTCCTCTTTTTCTGGTTTGGAATCATGCGGGGTGCATGCGTAATGCTCTCGCTGGGAGCCTGGGTCCCAGCTTAACATGTGTTAACAAGACCCCGATGACCAACCTTCTTCTGGAATCATGCGAGGTGCATGCGTAACGCTCTCACTGGGAACCTGGGTCCCAGCTTAACACGTGTTAGCAAGACCCCGATGACCAACCTTCTTCTGGAATCATGCGAGGTGCATGCGTAACGCTCTCGCTGGGAACCTGGGTCCCAGCTTAACATGTGTTAGCAAGACCCCGATGACCAACCTTCTTCTGGAATCATGCGACGTGCATGCGTAACGCTCTCGCTGGGAACTTGGGTCCCAGCTTAACACGTGTTAGCAAGACCCCGATGACCAACCTTCTTCTGGAATCATGCGAGGTGCATGCGTAACGCTCTCGCTGGGAACCTGGGTCCCAGCTTAACACGTGTTAGCAAGACCCCGATGACCAATGAACCGACCGAGTGCTCTGCTTCGAGTGCACCGACGACTGATCGTCCTTTGGGTGCACCGATGAATGATTGCGTTCTGCTTCTTAGCGATTAAACGCGAAGATGATGTCGTGCTTTGGGGAAGAAGAGTTTTTCTTGTTGACCCCCATTGGTCGTCTGTGCTCGCGCCTGGGGCGAACAGGCTCCAACCAATCACTTGCACTTTCATCCGGGGCAAGTAGGGCTTGAAACTGGAAAACACGTGCACACTTGGTATACTGAAATCTTTTTTATTGGGTGGCCTCGTTAAAAACCCTCATCGGGAAAAGAGTGCCCCCCGATCTGTTCAACTATTTACAGTATATACATTGAGTGTGCAGTGCAAGAACGCATCTACTTTACAACTTAACTAAAGTGGAACTTTCAAATGTGTACCGTTCCATGTCTCGGCGATAGCTGCTCCACCCAGGGTCTCCAGACGATAAGCTCCGTTCTCCAACGATTCATCTACTCTGGATGGGCGATGACCGACCTGGGATGCTTTACTCATGAGGGGCGATCATTCCCTCTGGTTCAGCTCCCACCTGAGCTACCTGGGAGCCCCCCCAGTGTGGCATCTTCTATCATCTGATTTCCCCGAGCACAGGGATTTCATGCTGCTGATCACCTGCCTGGGACCCCGAAGCGCGATCACCTTGCGCCTCCCTCAGGTAATCGGTCAGGAAACCTGTCTTCACCAACTCAGCTAGTTGACGCCCCAACGCCAGGCATGTGTGGAGTGTGTGTCCATAAGCGTGATGGAACTCACACCACTCGTCCTTCCTCCTTCCAAGTACCATGTCAGTTTTCTCTGGTACTCGGAGTCTCGCAGCCACGGCAGGGATGGCGATCAGCTTTGCCAACTCTATCACAAAATCATACCTAGGGGGTGTGTTGTTCTCCCTTGCACGCTGGTCCTTCCTGGGTGCATATGGACGAGGCCTTCCCTGCGCCTTCCTCTCCTCCCTGGTCTCATACACCCGCACCTGCTGCTGCTGCTTCCCCTGACCTCCGCGCGGCTTCGTCGGCACAGTGCTGCCTCTCTTCTCAGAGACCTCTGCCTCTGCTACAATGTGCGCCACCGCGCGTCGCCGTATCTCAGCAAAGGTGGCGGGGTGGCTCCTGATGAGGGATTCACTGAAAGGGCCAGGCAGCACGCCTTTCTTGAATGCGTGCACTAACATGTTCTCGTCCTTGCTGGGCAATCTTACCACCTGCGCAGCGAAACGGTTGAGGAAGTCCTTCAGCGACTCCCCCTGGTACTGGCGCACGTCGAACAGGTCGTAAGTTACCACCGACGGCGCTCTGTTGACTATATACTGCTCCGTGAACAGCTTTGAGAACTGGTGGAAAGAGGTGATGTGGCCCTCCGGCAGGCTCACTGATGGAGGAGGGCCAAGCACATCTAGCCAAGGAAGCCAAGGCCCAAACCAAGAAGACCGTCTAGACCAAGAGGAGCGTCTAGCTCCAGGAAGTGAGCGTCTAGAACGTGAAGGAGGGAGGCTATCCATGGAGCTAGACCGTCTAGGACCTCTCACAAGATCCATGGCTAAACATATCCAAGCACACATAGAAGAAGCCACGGATGGAAGAGAGAGATCCTTGTACATGTTTCATAAAGGCCCAAAGGGGGAGGGGGTGCTTAGTAGATTAGTGTAGTGTAGAAAGCAAAACTTGCTCACTTAGGGGTGTGCTATAAAAAAGGTGCCCTTAGCAATAGAAGGAGGGGTGTGCTAGCAAATAGGTGCCTTTAGCAAAAGAAGGAGGGGTGTACTATCAAATGTTGCATTTTTGACCTATCTTCTAGAATATTAGGATGATGGTGTGGTTTGACTAAAGTCAATACCCTAGGCAGCCCCACTTTTTGTATTTCCATCCCTACCCTTTAAGCTTGCTCACCAAGGCTCCTAAATCTATAAATAAGGAGGCCTACCTCATGTATTTTCAAGTTTATTTTGAGTAATGTTATGCTGCCATTTTTTGTGCACAAGCTTTACTCCTCCTAGAAATCTAGGCTATAAACTTCAATCCTTTCACCTTCTCCCTTGAGCTGGCCGAACCACTCAACCCATACTCACCATGCACCTTCAAGACCAACACAACTCCTAGGAGGGTCTTGTTTCACTCATCCATTGCTTCCGCTCCATCTATTTCTACTTTGATTCAAGAAGAACACATGAAAATGCCATCACTCACGAACCACTCCATAGCTACTCCGCTCAGCGTGCTCATAAACATTTTGCAGTACACAGCGTCTGAACCTCCAGACAGCATCATCTGAGTATGGAAAGCTGTCAAATGTGCCTCTGGGTCTTCCACTCCCGTGAACGACGCCTTCACTCCCACCAGGTTGGGGGGCACCACCGTGTTCATGATCTCGGGGAAGAAGGGCATAGGAAAGGCTCTAGGGGGCGACGGCGGCATCGACGTTCTATCTTCGGATACGCGCTCATTCTGCGCCTGCAGCTCCCTACGCAACTCCTCGTTTACGCGGTTCAACTCTTCATTCCTGCTAAGCGATGCAGTCAGCTCTGCATGCATCTTCTCTTGCTCAACTCTCGATGCCGCGACGTTATCCTGCAACGCGCGCATCATCTCCATGACCTGCGCCATGGTCACAGTTCCTTCACCAGCAGGTGGTGGAGGTGTCGTTTGTCTGGTTCTTCTACTCATCTGTGCGATTTCCACTCTCGTTCTTGTGTATGGGGGCTTCGTTTTACTTCGTGCCCCACGATGGGCGCCAAATGATCTCGCCGCGGACTCGAGCGTGGGGAGAATGCCTCGTCACTCCTTCGTTTGGCTTTCTAACTGCTGCGCGTTCTACAAGGAGGCTCCAGGAACCTTCGACGGGACTCCGAGCGATGCCTGCAAAACACACAGACAGCGCCTCTAGCGGCCGTTGTAGCTCCGACGCTCAAGTCAGGCAACGGGAACACCAAAAAGTCTCTCTCAGATCTCTCTGTGTGAGACCGTGTGTGTGTGCCCTCAGTCCTCTTTGATTCGAAAACTGAGTGCTCTAGGTTTAGTGTTGTGTATTCTGAGGTCAAGATTGCATACCTGGTTTGGTGTTCTTCTTCCTCATATAAACCCGCGTAGCCCCTACTGGCTACCTCTAGGGCCACTTAATTACTCTGCACTGTCGTTTCCACTCCCCAGGGCTACCTTGCGTGCCAGCCTTCTTCACTTGAGTGCCAAGTCTGACAGGGGAGGCCGCGTGGGTACCTCTGCACCCCTCGACTTCTGTTCCTATCTGCCCTACCTATTCTCTGGGAACATCTTCACCATCCACGTGGCAGACATGCAACCCCACTGGGAGACTCTAACCTTGATAGGTTCTTGTCCCAGCAGGATTCTGCACTTAACTGCGTCTTCTGATCTTCATGCGTGGTCGTCTCGCGACTAAGGCCATTCACTGCCTCTGGGCGCTTTACTGATCATCGATTGCGTTGCTCACATCGCGCGGCCGATGTCACCTCAACACACACCGATGACCGATGTGCTTCTTCACGTCCTCGTGCTCTGCTTATGGAATCAGGCGAGGTCCTTGAGTAACGTTCTCGCTGGGAGCCTGGGTCCCAGTTTAACACGTGTTGACAAGGAACCCCCGACGACTGATCACTCTGCATGCACCGATGACTGATCGCTCTGCATGCACCGATGACTGATCACAATGCATGCACCGATGACTGATCACTCTGCACGCACCGATGACTGATCACTCTGCACGCACCGATGACTGATCGGTGCTTCGTCACTTCTCGCGCTCTGCTTCCAGGCGCTCAAGTAGGAACCGATCTTCTGGTGGTGGTCACTCGGTAGCTGACCACTGATCGCCGTTCTTGAACGATCTCCACCCTGGTTCATCTGCTTTCTCGTGCCACGTGTCACTCTGCGACTGACCCACGTCGTCATCAGCTGCTGACGTCATAGACTACCGATGACCGACCGGATCAAATACATACGACTTCAAATTAGTAAGTATGCATATACTTATATATTAGCGGGAAGACAGACGCTCTCGTACCTGCGTATTCATATTTTTTATTTTTATCATTACAACTCATGCGACACCATTAAGCAATAAATCAAAAATTCATCCTCGATTTAATCAACATTAATCATGAAAAATATTATATACAAAAGAAGAAAATATAATGAAATATGTTTCTCTTTTATCTGCCTTGGACTTGCAGAAATACTTAGTCAAATCGTTTCTATCCTTTACCACCACTGTTAACTACTTCCCCTCCATATCCTCCATCACCACCACCCCCTTATTGTTAACCCTCCCAATCAAATCCCAAAAAGAACCATTTTTTTTTCTATTCACAAACAAACAAAACTACAAACTTTCCCAACTCTCTAGTGGATGTAGAAGCACATACAACTTTTTTTCAAGGATGCAAAACGCACCAAATCCATATTACACACCGCTCTTAACAATATTGCTTCGCATTGGAACCTTGTGCTTAGGGGTAAGCACGACAATGATAAGAACACCACAGGAAATAGTGCCTTGGGGTTCAGTGTTTTCCTCTTTCTACATTCTTCCTCTTTCTAAGTTCTTCTAATTGAGTTTCTCCCTGTTTGAAAATTGTGAATAAGTAAATCAGAGTGGAAGTAACTTTTCAGTAAAACATGAGAAAATGAGAATATATTTTAGTCACTGTTCGGTGTGATTTTATTTAAATTCATAAAATTGTTTCTAGAGAATGTCTTATGATCAAGGACCTTCATCACTTACCCTCTACCTCCTCTTGTTAAGTCCTTTTTATACCTTTAGTCACATGTTTCAATCACAATTTCATAAGAAAAATGTTAAATTAGTGTTTCACAAATTGAAATGCACATAAAAAGAATTACCGATTGTTGTGATGGTGCTCGCAACTTCTTTTGTTAAGTCTTTCCCCTTCATGTAAAATCAAAAGCGTACAGTAATAAACAATAATGCACATCATCATTATCATAAGATCTTACAGACTATGGATGTAAAATCAAAAGCGTACTGAATAATAATGCACATCATCATTATCATAAGGATCTTACAGACTATGATTCTCACATAAAATTAAGAAAGAGATAGGCACTTAACTTGATCCATGAGTGATCCTACTTGAGCAGTTACTTTATCTTCTCCTTTGTCCCAATTTATCTCTTAGCAATCTCGTTCTTGTCACACACTTTCTTGATGGTTAATAGTGAGACAACTATTATTTGCAGAGACAGAACCCTTTTGCTCTTAGTTCCCAATCTCCATCAGATGTAGGTTTTCATTAGGTATCATCATATATATATATATATATATATATATATATTTCTCATGTTAACCAATGGGCCTTTAATTCTATTATTATTATTAAATCACATTCGGGCCCAAAACCCAAACTCAATGTCATGTGAGTCACATTATAGAAATTAATTTACATAATTTCTTACATTCTCCCACTTGACTCATATGAGTTATAATACTTTCATTATTTAATAATTACGTAAATCATAATGCGCATTTGAAAGGCCTTACATAAATTGGTTCTATCATTAATCAAAATCAAGATACAGAAATAATAAGAGTCATGGCGGTTACATGTCATTTCAATCAACACATTTCCTTGCATGTACTACTATATCATCCTTTCTCCTTAATATGACTTTATAATGAGAAATCTATAATGGGTTCAAACATAATGTCATTTTTCATCAACAACAACATAATTTGTTCTTCACAACATAATTTGTTTCCCACAACATAATTTGCATGCATATACATAAAGTAGAAAACATAAATTTCAGAAACTTTTATTTATCAATGAGCTCAGAGTGTCAAATAAGCATTAATTACAATTATTAATCATTCACTAGTAGACATAATGCCCATATTTTCAACATGACCAGTAAACATCTTGGGCAGTAACCCTTTTGTTAAAGGGTCAGCAATCATAAGATTAGTGCTAATATGTTCTATTGACACTTTATGTTTCTGAACTTCTTCTTTAATGGCAAAGTATTTTAATTCCATATGTTTAGCACCTTTGGAATACTTGTCGTTTTTTTAGAAAAGAAGACTGATGCAGAGTTATCACAATAAATTTTCAGCGGCTTGGCAATACTGTCAACAATTCCAAGTCCTGAAATAAAATTCCGCAACCAATTAGCCTGAACTGTGACCTTAAAGCATGCCACAAATTCAGCTTCCATAGTGGATGCAGCAATGACTGACTGCTTCGCACTTTTCCATGAAATCGCTCCTCCGGCTAAAAGATACACATAACCAAATGTAGACTTTCGTGTATCCACACAGCCAGCAAAATCTGAATCTGTATATCCAATCACCTCAAGATGATCAGATCTCTTATAAGTAAGCATGTGATCCTTCGTTCCTTGTAAGTATCTTAATACTTTCTTTGCAGCTTTCCACTGATCCAATCCTGAATTACTCTGGTATCTACCAAGCATACCAACTGCAAAACTAATATCTGGTCTTGTACATGTTTGAGCATACATTAAACTCCCAACCACAGATGCATAAGGGATATTCTCTATTTGTTTTTGTTCCAAATCATTCTTTGGACATTGCATGAGACTAAATTTGTCTCCTTTCTGTATTGGAACAGGAGATGTTAAACATTTATCCATTCTAAATCTCTCTAAAACTTTATTAATATATGCTTTATGAGACAAACCTAATAGTCCTTGTGATCTATCACGAAATATTTCAATTCTTATCACATAGTATGTGTAACATCCCGCCAAAATATTATTCATATTTATATAATGAAAATAAAGGTGACAAATAGATTGAAGAGAACCAAATTATATATATGTAATGAAGTTTTCTCCTCATAGGGAGTTTAATACATGATCTGTCAAATTTTCCCAAAAACTTAAACTCAAATAAAATACAGTAAAATAGCAAGGCAGGCGATCTCCTATCGGAAGAGGCCGATCTCCTATCAGAAGAGGGCGATCTCCTATCAGAAGACAGCAAAAGGGTGATCGCCTAACAGAAGTAGAAACAGGCGATCTCCTTCCGGCGACCACTCACTGAGGAGCTCTGCTTCCTGCAACATCATCTGCTCCCGTGTAAATTATACACGATCATCACAGGTTTAAGAAAGAGCCAAACACAACACCAAAAGAAACACCACAGGGTAAGCTAGACATTTGAGAGAGAGTTTAGATATTATACTTTAAAAATCAAGATGAAACAAATTAAAGACACCCACGTAAACCATCAATTAAAACACATATTGCACAATTCCTCAAAGGTCGTTAAAATCACAAAATTCATCAAGTGCCTATCAATACAATGTTTCTCATTTCACACGTCAGACTCCCACTGACTTATCACACAAGACACTTGACATTACTTCCGGAAGACTCGTGCGTTGAACTTAGCATCCAGAGACATGCACCTGTCATACTTCATTGCTGTAATGTTTCCACAGCCATGCGCATCAACACGAACTCGTTCTCAATTCATCACTCTCACAGTATGACAGGGTTAATCCATATAACAGCCCGAGCTCGTTCTTTTTCACACGACTCACCCATTCATATGAACCTCCTTCGACTCTCACCAACTGGATAACTTCCTCTATGTGATTCCATTATCTCAGCAGAGTCAGGATCGCCTCATTCACAGGATACTCACAGATCAATACACTTCATGACCAAATCTCAACACGGTATTTCCTTTCCTGAAAATACTATGTCTTGATCCCACATTCACGACATTCCACACATCATATAACACTTAAATGAATAATTCCAATCACAACAACAATCATTTCATGGTTCATATTTTCGAATATCACATTTAAATCTCAAACAGCTTCAAACAACACAAAACAGGGGAGTTCGAAAAACAACGCCAAAACTGGCGATCTCGTTCAAAAACAGAGGGTTGTACACTAACAGTTGAAAAACCGGCGACCACGTCGCCCCCATCATCTTAATCATCGAATGTAAGGATTTTCGTTGGAAATAAGGCTAGCTTCCCTTACCTGGACTTGTGCAAAACACCAAGAGCTCCAAAACCCACCGAGCTTATAGGATGCCTTAGCTCTGTTTTCAACGTCTGGTTTGTAGAACTTGCAGAGAACCTCCCAGGTGCTCTAAGGGCAGTCGTCGCTGGTTGCACTGGTGCTTGAAGTTGCCTGTATCGCAGCGCGAAGGAGAGAAAAGAGAGGGATGAAGATGCACTCACTCTTTCACTCTCGAGTCTCTGTAACGTTCTTTGCCTTCCCGCAGTGGGCTTTTGAATCCAAGCCTACCTGTCCACGTATGCTGCTGCTGCCACCCCTTCTGCAGGAAAGCCTGAGTGTACTATTTCACTGAACAGTACGGCCACGGTTGTCTCTTGCGCCTGCCAACCACTGCCCTGAACAGTATGACCACTGTTGTCTCTTGTGCATGCCAACCACTGCCCTGAACAGTACGACCGCGAGTGTCTCTTGCGCATACCAACATTCTGATGTCACTATTCTGAACCACCCTTTTTGTCCACGTGGCGCGCGTGCAGGACGTTTCATGCTGGGAGTCTGGGTCCCACTTTATCTGTGTGAAACTCGACATCGCGTGATAACCATCCACCGATGACCGCTCGCGCGATGACTATCCACTGAGGTCTCATACTGGCAAACGACCGATGTCTCTCCCTGGAAGACGACCGATGTCTCTCTCTGGGAGACGACCGATGTCTATCTCTGGCGACGCCCGCATGCCTCTCGCGACCCGGCGATGCCTGCATGCCTCGCGCCCCGACGACGCCCGCATGCCTCTCGCGCCCCAGCGTTGCCCGCATGCCTCTCGCGCCCTGGTGACGTCCACATGCCTCGCGCCCTGGCGATGCCCGCATGCCTCTCGCGCCCTGGCGACGTCCACATGCCTCGCGCCCTGGCGATGCCCGCATGCCTCTCGCGCCCTGGCGACGTCCACATGCCTCGCGCCTTGGCGACGTCCACATGCCTCGCGCCCTGGCGATGCCCGCATGCCTCTCGCGCCCTGGCGATCATGTGTAGTAGGCGACCGGCGATTATGTACTAACCAGGCGAACTTATAGTCTTCTAAGCTACACTTTCCTTCCTTTTTATTTCAAATGAAAACATACTTAGAATTCATTTAAAATATACCCTTTTATTCCAATTTAATTTTACAGGTCCTTACAGTATGCCTCACCCATATCTTTCATATAAAATTTATTAGAGAGAAACTTCTTAGTCTCACTTAATAGACCAAGATCATTAGTTGCAAGCAAGATATCATCAACATAAAGAATCAAAAAAATATAAACTTACTCCCACTGACTTTCAGATATATACACCAATCAACAGTGTTTTCCTTAAATTCAAAGGACACAATAGTATCATTGAACTTAAGATACCATTGTCTAGAAGCCGGTTTAAGCCCGTATATTGAGTTCTTAAGTTTACACAACATGTGTTCCTTTCCTTCTTCAATGAACCCCACCAGTTGGTCCATATAAACATCCTCTTTTAAATTCCCATTCAAAAAAGCAGTTTTAACATCCATCTGATGCAACTCAAGATCATAATGAGCTACTAATGCCATGATAATTCTAAAGGAATCTTTCTTAGAAACAGATGAAAATGTTTCCTTATAATCAATGTCATCCTTTTGAGTAAAATTTGAAAATTTGAAAATTTGAAAAAATGAAAATTTGAAAAACTTGAAAAAATGAAAATTTGAAAAACTTTAAAATTTTGAAAAAATAGAAAATGACGCTAATGCCCACAATAATATAAAATAAAATAAAGTACTGATATAAGGATAAAATGGAAAAAAAATTAAGGAAGTTAAAGTGGGGAATCTCCTTTATATATAGATTATATATAAACTAGCGGGAATACAGGCCCTCCCATGCTTGTGTATCTGCATTTATTATTTTTATCATTACAACACATGCGACACCATTAATCAATAAACCAAAAATTCATCCTCGATTTAATCAACCTTAATCATGAAAAATATTATATACAAAAGAAGAAAATATGATGAAATATGTTTCTCTTTTCTTTGCCTTGGACCTACTGAAATACTTAGTCAAATCGTTTCTATCCTTTACCACCATTGTCAACAACTTCCCTCCATATCCTCCATTACCACCACCCCCTTATTCTTAACCCTCCCAATCAAATCCCAAAATGAACCATTTTTTTTATTCACAAACAAACAAAACTACGAACCTTTTCCTAATCTCCAGTGGATGTAGAAGCACATCCAACTTTTTTTCGAGGATGCAACACACACCAAATCCATATTACACACTGCTCTTAACAATGTTCCTTCGCATGGGAAATAAGAACACCACAGGAAATAGTGCCTTGGGGTTCAGTGTCTTCCTTTTTTTACATTTTTCCTCTTTCTAAGTTCTTCTAATTGAGTTTCTTGTAACATCCCGCCAAATGGCTTTTCATATTTATGTAATAAAATAAAGGTGAAACAAATATATCGAAGTGAACATAATTATATATATGTAATGTAGTTTCTCCTCACAGGGAGTTTAATACATAATCGATCAGTTTTCCAAAACTTAAACGAAATACAGCAAAATAAAAAAAAAACAGGCGATCTCCTTCCGGCGACCACTCACTGAGGAGCTCTAATTCCTGCAACATCATCTGCTCCCGTGTAAATTATACACGATCATCACAGGTTTAAGAAAACATCCACAAAACAAAAGCGCAGGGTAAGCTAGATATTTCAAAGAGAATTTGGATATGAAACTTTAAAATTCAAGATAAAACAATTTTAACATACTCACGTAAAATCCATCAATTTTCCCATTCATTTCACATGACCATCAAGTAATCACATATTCCACAATTTCCTCAAGAGTCTTTCAATTCACATAATTCATCAAGTGTCTATTAATTTCAAAGTTTCTCATTTCTCACGTCAGACTTCCACTGACTCAACACACATAGACACATACCACACCTCTGTAAAGTCCACACAGGACAGCTAGTAAAGTCCACACAGGACAGCTAATGAAGTCCACACAGGACAGAAAGTAAAATCCACACAGGACAGCAAGTAAAGTCCACACAGGACAGCAAGTAAAGTCCACACAGGACAGCAAGTAAAGTCCACACAGGACAACAAGTAAAGTCCACACAGGACAGCAAGGAAAGTCCACACAGGACAGCAAGTAAAGTCCACACAGGACAGCAAGGGAAGTCCACACAGGACAGCAAGGGAAGTCCACACAGGACAACAAGTAAAGTCCACACAGGACAGCAAGTAAAGTCCACACAGGACAGCAAGTAAAGTCCACACAGGACAGCTAAAGATCATCAATTCACCCAATGCACCATACAACACTTAAATGAACGATCTCAACCACAGCAACAAACGTATCAAGGTTCAGATTTTTCCAATAACAC
Organism: Phaseolus lunatus; assembly: GCA_013389735.1. Taxonomy (NCBI): domain Eukaryota; kingdom Viridiplantae; phylum Streptophyta; class Magnoliopsida; order Fabales; family Fabaceae; genus Phaseolus; species Phaseolus lunatus. The sequence goes on from CM023861.1 coordinate 12,193,613, forward strand.
ATGCATTTCACATATCAATCTCAAACAAGTTCAAAGCGACACTAAAACAGGGGATTTCGAAGACAACATTAAAACCGGCGATTACGTCGCCCCACACGTAAAAACAGAGCATCGTGAAAAAGAATATGAAACCGGCGACCACGTCGCCCTCACTTCAGAACCTACTCGTCCAAAAACAGGGAATTATGCAATAACAGTTGAAAACTGGCGACCACGTCGCCCCATCATCTCAATCATCTAATATAAGGTTTTCGTTGGAAATAAGGCTAGCTTCCCTTACCTGGACTTGCGCAAAACACCAAGAGCTCCAAAACCCACCGAAGCTTAAAGATGCCTTAGCTCTGTTTTTTGCGTCTGGTTTGTAGAACTTGCAGAGAACCTCCCAGGTGCTCCAAGGGCAGTCATCACTCGTCGTACTGGTGCTTGAGGATGCCTGAATCGCAGCGCGAAGGAGAGAAAAGAGAAGGATGAAGGTAAACTCACTCTTTCACTCTTGAACCACTGCAATGTTCTTTGCCTCTCAGAAGTGGGTTTTTGAATCTTAAACCAACTTGTCCACAAAAGCCGCTGCCACCACCCACTCTGCAGGGAAGTTTGCGTGTACGCTTCCCTGAACAGTACGACTACACGTGCCTCTGCGCAGGCCAACACTTTGATGTCACTATTCTGAACCACCCTTTTTGTCTACGTGTCGCGCGTGCAGTACGTCTCATGCTGAGAGCCTGGGTCCCACCTTATCTGTGTGAAACTCGACACCGCGCGATAATCTTCCACCGATGACCGCTCGCGCGATGACCATCCACCGATGTCTCATCTTGGAGGACGACCGATGTCTCTTCCTGGAAAACGACCGATGTGTCCCTCATCCTGGCGATGACCGTCTGTCTCTCATACCGGCGATGACTGACGTGCCTCATCCCGGTGATGACTGATTCCTCATCCTGGCAGACAACCGATGTCTCACCCTGGAGGACCACCGATGTCTCACCCTGGCAGACCACCGATGTCTCACCCTGGAGGACCACCGATGTCTGACCCTGGCAGACCACCGATGTGTCTCCCATCCTGGTGGATGATCGATGTTCCTCTCATCCTATTGGCGATCTCTTATCGCCCTTGTGTGTGACGAGAACACATCGCCTTACTCTGCTCACCGATGTCACATCGTCACACCTTGCTGAAGGTTCTTCATCCCACTATGTTACGTCTAAGGTATCACCTCCACATGGCTTGGTGACGTCGGTAGCTTCACCTTTCCAAGAATAGACCAGCACTACTCCTCGTGCGCCCATCCATGCAACACTAAGGATGATTTCTTATGCTCAAGCATAGAGGTTCGCACGCCCAGCGTATCTAAGGCTTAACCCACACCTTGATACGTGTGGTTTTTGGAACCCACTATGGTTAATCCAGCGCCTTGACCACATACTAAGTGCACATTCGGCGATCATGTACACCATAGGCGATTATGTGCCAAAGAGGTCGGAGATCGCCTCCGTCTTCAATAACGACGATCTCGTAGAAGACTTCTTAGCTACACTTTTCTTCCTTTACTCTTCTTGATCCACATGTCTTCCTCGAGCACATCCACGTGATTACCTCACGATAAGGTCATCGCACCTGACTACTTGGTTAATACAATGGTCAGCCGACCGACCTCTACCAGCTGACCCCAGACCTTGGGTGACGTCCGAGGTCCGACTACTACGAAACTTCTTTACCAACTCTTTGTATTTTAAATAATAACATCTTCTGAAATTATTTAAATATAACACTTTCATTCCAATTAAAGTTTCTAGGTCCTTACATTTCTCCTTGTTTGAAGATTGTGAATAAGTAAATCATATTGGAAGTAATTTTTTAGTAAAACATGAGAAAATGAGAATATATTTTAGTTACTGTTTGGTATGATTTTATTTAAATCCATAAAATTGTTTCTAGGAAACGTCTTATGATCAAGGACTTTCATTACTTACCCTCTGCCTCTTCTTGTTGAGTCCTTCTTACACCTCTAGTCACATGTTTTGTTCTTGCCAGTTGAATCGCTTTCCGGTTGACTCTAACGACGTTCACACGCTTTCTTATCTCCGCCTGGGTCTGTGCCCTTGGATCGAAACACCTGTACCTGCAAAGACAAAGGGGGCACCCTAGAGGACATTTGCACTCCGACGCTCAAGTTAATCTTGGGGCAAGAAATAGTACGTGAGTGTAATAGCTTTAGTTTTAGAAACTGCATATCTCTTTAGGGATTCTTACTGTTGTTTATATAGTCTAGGGTTTCCTCTGTTTCTGTTACCCACATTTGGGGTTTCTGAAGGAATGCCCTTGCGTCGCTATTACCCAGTCTTAGTGTAATCTAGCGTGTAGGGCTTCCCTTGCTGGAGTGCAAATCCTAACGGAATGACCACCTAGGTACCAACTTGTGCACCTAGCCTCTAGGGCCATCGGTTCTAGGGGTGCCTTCACTGTTCACGTGCCATGTATGCGGTCTGCCCTTGGGAAACCCTAACCCTAACGGGCCTTAGTGCCCCCAGGGCCCTTTGCTAGTGTCGCGCCTAAATGCGCCATTCACGCCACACACATGAGCACCTTGTGACTCAGGCTTCCCCCTAACTCTGGACATTTTACTGATAACTGGTGTGTTTTCTGGGGTCCACCTCTCGTGGCCCAGTTTAGCTGTTTGAACCACTGATGCCCGATGTCACATCGTCACTCTGTTGCCGAGTACATATCGGCATACCCTAGTGATCGATCATTGACCACTAATTGGCAAACTGGCTCATACCGCTTGTGGGACACTGTTTCATACCGCTTGTGGGACCCAACTTGCGTGGCCCACCACTGCTAGCGGTCATTGATGTCCGAGGACTAGTCGGTACATGTTTCAATCACAATTTCATAAGAAAATTGTCAAATTAGTGTTTCACAAATTGAAATGAACATAAAGAGAATTACCGATTGTTGTGATGGTGCTCGCAACTCCTTTTTTCAAGTCCTTCCCTTCCATTTAGTCATAAACTTCAATTAAAATTTCATGAGACAAAGGTCAAATTAGGGTTCCACAAAGATTAATCAAAACATAGAAAGAGAAAGAGAAGTGAGAATGAAAATATGTTTTTTCATGAAAAAGGAAAGGAAAGAGAAAATAAAATGGGAAGTAGGATACATAAAAGAAAGTGGGAAGTAGAGTGGGTACCTGAGTATATGCATAGTGAGAATTTTAGGATATTCATATCCAATAAGGATTAAAGAGGGCTTCTTAAATCAATTTGAAAACTATTCTTAGATACATTTTTCATACAATATTTCAAATAAAAATTTTGTTTCCAGTTTTTTACCTAATATATTTAAAAATTTTGAAAATTAAAAAAGTTTTAAAATTTGAAAATTTAAAATTTTGAAAATTTAATTTTTTTTTCAAAATTTGAAGAGTTTTGAAAAGGCTTTAGGGTTTGAAAATTTTAAAATTTTTGAACAAATAGAAGATGACGCTAAAGTCCATAATAATGAAATAAAATTAAATATTTGTATAAGGATAAAATAGGAAAAAATTCATCATCGATTTAATCAACATTAATCATGAAAAATATTATATACAAAAGAAGAAAATATAATGAAATATGCTTATATTTTCTTTGCCTTGAACCCGTAGAGAGACTTAGTCAAATTGTTTCTATCCTTTACCACCACCGTCAACTACTTCCCCTCCATATCCTCCATCACCACCACCACCTTATTCTTAACCCTCCCAATCAAATCCCAAAACGAACCATTTTTTTTTCTATTCACAAACAAAACTATGAACCTTTCCCTACACTCTCCAATGGATATAGAAGCACATGCAACTTTTTTTCAAGGATGCAACACGCATTGTGTAACGCCCCTCAAATCCTATTCATATTTATATCATAAAATAAACATAAAACAATAATATCAAAGATTAGCATATGTATATATAATAAAATACATCCATCAATACATTGTATTTCAAAATAATATCCCCTTCTCTAGGGAATTTTAATACATAACCGTCAAGTGTTTCAAAATAAAACAAAACACAGCATAAGGACAGGCGATCTCCTTTTCCATCCACTCACTGAGGAGCTCCAATGCCTGCAACATCATCTGCTCCCGTGTAAATTACACACGATCATCACAGTTTTGAGAAAACAACCACAAAATAAAACACAGGGTTAAGCTAGGCATTTTAAAAACTTTAAATATGAAGCTTTAAAATCAACATAACCATCTTTTAAACACCCACATAAATCCACCACTTTCTCATTCATATCACACAACCATCAAGTGTCTATCAACAATTTTCAATATTCATCTTTCTCACATCAGAATTCCCACTGACTCACAACACATAGACACTTGACTCTACTTCCGGAAGACTCGTGCGTTGACTCAGACTCAGAGATCTGCACCTGTGATACTACACCACTATGAATCCACACAGGGTCGCTGTGAATCCACATAGCCATGCGCATAAATAAATCTCAATATCATCACTCTCCCAGTATGACAGGGTTAATTCATAGAACAGGTCAAGTTAGTTATCTTTCAAACAACTTACCCATTCATATGAACCTCCTTCGACTCTCAACACCTGAATAACTTCATCTATGTGATTCCATTATCTCAGGAGAGTCAGGATATCTCCTTCTAGACAAGTCCCTAGTCAATACACATTACACACGATCTTACACGGTATTTTCTTTCCTGAAAATACTATGCCTTGATCCCACATTCACCACATTCAATGCATCACACAATACGAAATGGATAGTTCCAAATCACAGCAAACATCAAAACCAAGTTCAGAATTTCGAAAATCATATGCAGTTCACATTTCAATATCAAACAATTTCAAAATGACACTAAACAGGGGATTTCAAAATTTGCATTAAAACCGGCGATCTCGTCACCCAAACATCAGAATCTTCTAGCTTAAGGTTTTTATTGGAAATAAAGCTAGGTTCCCTTACTTGGACTTGCGTAAAATCTCACTACGAGCTCTAACCCACCGAACTCAAGGATACCTTAACTCTGTTTTAGGGCTTTGATCAGAAAACTTGCAGAGCACAACGTCAGGAATCCAGGGGCAGTCGCCGATCTTCAACTGGTTCGCTAGGACGTCTGAACGCAGGGAGAAGGAGAGGAAAGAAACAGGGAACCAAAGCTAACTCACTCAATCACTCTCGAACCACAGCAACGTCCACTGCCTCTCAAGAGTGAGTTTTGAATCTAAACCAACTTGCCCAGAAATGCCGCTGCCACCACCCACTCTGCAGGAAAGCTTGCGTGCACATTTCCTTGAACAGTATGACCACGTGGGTTTCTACGCATACCAACTCTCTGATGCTAACTATTTTGAAACACTCTTTCTGTCTACGTGTCGCGCATGCAGAACATTCATGCTGGGAGCCTGGGTCCCACCTTATCTGTGTGAAACACGACATCGCGCGATAACCATCCACCGATGACTGCTCGCGCGATGACCATGCCTCTCATGCCGGTGATGACCGATGCCTCTCATACTGGCGATGACTGATTCCTCACCCTGGCAGACAACCGATGTCTCACCCTGGCAGACAACCGATGTCTCACCCTGGCAGACCACCGATGTCTCACCCTGGCAGACCACCGATGTGTCTCCCATCCTGGCTGATGACCGATGTTCCTCTCATCCTGTTGGCGATCTCTTATCGCCCTTGTGTGTGACGAGGACACATCGCCTCACTCTGGTCACCGATGTCACATCGTCACACCTTGCTGAAGGTTCATCCTCCCATTCCTCTAAGTCTGGGGTATCACGGCTCACACTACTCATGGTGGCAGATGTGCCACCTATCTTCTATATCACCCATCTTCTGTATTTAGACCACATACTAAGTGCTTACCAAGTCTTCTCGAATACTCGGCGATGTGCTCTTTTCGGCGATCATGTACACATAGGCGATTGGCGGTCATGTACACTATGGGCGATTGGCGGTCATGTATACCATGGGCGATTGGCGGTTTCATACGGGGGAAGTCGGAGGCCGTCGCCTTCTTCAAAAACGGCGATCTCATTGACTTCTAAGCTACACCTTCCTTTCTCTTACCCTTCTTGATTCACGTGCCTCCCCCCTTCAAGCACGCCCACTTGATTACCTCACGATAAAGTCATCGCACCTGAGTACTTGGTTGGTACAATGGTCAACCGACCGCCCTCTACCAGCTGATCCCAGACCTTGGGCGACATCCGAGGTCTGACCACTATGAGACTTTCTATTTTTATGTCCTTTTTATTTTAAATAATAACATACTCAGAAATCATTTAAAATATATCACTTTTATTCCAAATAAATTTATAGGTCCTTACACATTGAATCCAAATTACATACCGCTCTTAACAATGTTCCTTCGCATTGGAACCTTGCGCTTGGGGGTAAGCATGGCAATGATAGGAACACGCACAGGAAATAGTGCCTTGGGGTTCAGTGTCTTCCTTTTTCTATATGCTTCCTTTTTCTAAGTTCTTCTAACTGAGTTTCTCCTTGTTTGGAGATTGTGAATAAGTAAATTAGAGTGGAAGTAATTTTTTAGTAAAACATGAGAAAATGAGAATATATTTTAGTTATTGTTTGGTATGATTTTATTTAAATTCATAAAATTGTTTCTAGAAAACGTCTTATGATCATGGACTTTCATCACTTACCTTCTGTCTTCTCTTGTTGAGTCTTTCTTATAACTCTAGTCACATGTTTCAATCATAATTTCATAAGAAAAATGTCAAATTAGTGTTTCACAAATTGAAATACACAAAAAGATAATTACCGATTGTTGTGATGGTGCTGGTGCTCGCAACTTCTTTTGTTAAGTCCTTCCCCCCCATCTAGTCACAAACTTCAATTACAATTTCATAAGAAAAGGTCAAAATTAGGGTTCCACAAAGATTGATCAAAACATAGAAAGAGAAAGAGAAGTGAGAATGAAAATATGCTTTTACATGAAAAAGGAAAGGAAAGAGAAAAGAAAGGGGGAGGTAGGCTGAGTACGTGGGTTTATGCGTAGTGAACATATTCAGATCCAATAAGGTTTAAAGACTGCTTCTTAAATCTATTTGAAAACTATTCTTGCATATATTTTTCATAAAATGTTTCAAAATAAAAAAATTTATTTCCAATTTTTTACCTAATATATTTAAAATTTTTGAAAATTTAAAAACTTAAAAGTTTAAAATTTTTAAAATTAACAAATTTTAAATTTTTCAAAATTTGAAATGTTTCGAAAAGGTTTTAGAGTATGAAAATTTTTCGAAATTTGAAGGTTTCGAAAAGGCTTTAGGGTTTGAAAATTTGAGAAATTTAAAATTTCAAAAATTGAAAATTTTGAAAATTAAATTTTTTTGAAAAAATAGAAAATGATGCTAATGCCCATAATAGTGAAGTAAAATCAAGTATTGATATAAGGATAAAATGAAAAAAAAATAATTAAGGAAGTTAAAGAGAAAAATCCCTTTTATATATAGGTATAGATATAGATAACAAAAATGTTAACCAAAAATTTATGAATAAATCAAAAGTCGATCAAAACAAAAATAATATACTTTATATTACTTTTATAATCTCTATTTAGTTATGTCCCATGGCGATAAATGCCACTATTAAATAGTAAATCAACAAAGTAATAAAAGTACAATTTTCCACTTCAATGTTCTAAATTAATTTGTCATGCTAATTAATAATCATGAACAATTTTAACCATTAAAAATATATAACGTAAATTAAAGCATTATTTTAGCAATCTGAGCTTGAATTACTCATTAGGAATATATTATAAATGAAATGTCTTAACATAATTGTAAATGGTATCAATAAATTTAGCAATATTTTAAAAGAATTTCCATGATGATTTGATTCAAAGGCACACTTAAAGCATATTTGAAAAGTGTTTTTCAAAGTAAATAAACTTCCAAAGTGATGAGAAGTGCATAATGAAATTCATTCATACTTTTTTTGTGTCAGAATTAGAGGTGTAAACAAGAGGGGTGAATTGTTTTTGAAAGATTTTCGCTAGAATTGAAGATCAATGGAAAATCTTTTTAGCCAAATAGAAAACTATTTTTAAGCTTGATTTCAGAAAACCAACTTGTTGTTTTCACTAAATAATCAGTTGTTTATACCAGCAGATTTGAAAAGCAAAGTTAAAAAAATTTAATAAGTGTAGGGATGCAGAAATTCACACAAGATGTTTATACTAGTTCACTCTTAACCAAGAGCTACATCCAGTCCTCAACTAACCATTGAGAATTCACTATGTAATCAAACCTAGATTACAAAACACACACCAAAAATGATGATCTTGAACCCCTCAAGAACACACACCACTCTTTGGAAAACCACTTAGTTTCCAGAAACACCTTTTGAAACTATACCACTCAAGAACACACAGAAATATAATGTTCAAGGAAGAAGGGAATAGAATACACCTGGTCATCCAAGAAGTCATCTAATCTAGGGATGGGGTGCCTATATTTGATGGTGATGTTATTCATTGGGCGACAATCTGTACATGATGTGAGTTGATTTTATGATTTAGCATTTTATGGTGACACTTTGCTTAGGATTGAATTTTTAAGACAATTAAGGTGATAACCTAAGGAAAATCCTGATGTGAGTTGATTTTATGATTGTTCATTTTTATGGTGACACTTTACTTAGGATTGGATTTTATGAGACAAGTATGGTGAGAACGTAAGGAAAATTCCCACTGGACATTAACTTAACCAAGTGGTTAAGTATATGTGAAGGTTCATTTCACAAAGGCAAAAGGAAAACACAATTATAAGGTGATGATGATGACAAGTTATGGTGCAGAATTACATAAGGAAAACAAGAGCAACATATAAAAACCAAATAGACATAATAAAGCAAAATAAGAACATGTTTATGAATATATGAAATGATAATGGAAGGAAAAGATGAAGGAAAAGGAAGCTTATGAGAAATGGAATTGACAATGGTTGCACACCACTTGGATGGTGAAATGACTCCAAGATAAGTGAAGGATGCCGCCACTTGAGAGCTCTCAAAAGTCACAAGATGAGACCAATTTTGGAGGAGCTCACTCACTCACAATTCACACAAGAATTTGTGTATAGTAACTTTACTCTAATTTTCAACTTATGAATACATGAGGTAGGTCTCCCTATTTATAGATTTAGGAGCCTTGGAAAGCAAACTTAAAGGGTAGAATGGGAAAAGGGAAAAAATGGGCAGTCATAGGGTTTGACTAAGTCAATCTCGTATTTTAGGCTTATCCTTCTTGAAACTAGGTCAAAATGCTTTCAAATGGGCTAGGAACAAGCTAGAATGCTACCCACACCCCCTACTATGCTAAAGGTACCTTATTCTAGCCTATATTTGCTATTTTGACCCCTCAAATGAGTCCAACTTATTTACAATATTTTCTACTCATTAAGAAGACTAGTAGGAAGAACTTTAGATGCTCTGGTCTTCGTCCAATTCTCCCTCTGAGGTATCTACTTTGAGATGACTTCTCTTTGTGTCCTTTAGCATCCTTTGTCATCATCTTGTGGGCTTGGTTTGCATCAAATCCCCATTGGACATTAACTTAACCAAGTGGTTAAGTAGATGTGAAGGTTCATTTGCATAAGGCAAAAGAGAAAAGACATGAATAAGGTGATGATGGATGCAAGCCGAAACTTAAAGAGTTGAAAAGGAATGCATCAGTGGTGTACAAGCCATTCCAAATGATGATCCTTACTCGAGAAAGAGTCTCCAATAAAATCGAAATACAAGAATAAACAACAAGGAAACTAAAACGTGAAAATGGAATGGAATTAATGGAAGAGTTGATGAAGGAAGAACTTATGGAGATGAAGACAATGAGGAATCACGCCACTTGATGGGATAGAACCACCAAGATGAGTGGAAGGAGGCCGTCACTTGAGAGCATCAACACCCACAAGATAGGACCAAAGGGAGGAGACTCACTCACTCACTACTCACACACAAAAATTGTGTATAGTTTCTTTACTATTCAATTTCAACTTGAAAATACATGGAGTAAGGCCTCCTTATTTAGAGTTTTAGGAGCCTTGGAGAGCAAACTTAAGGGGTAGGATGGGGAGAACAAAAAGTGGGGTTGCCTAGGGTATTCACTTTAGTCAAACCACACCATCATCCTACTCTTCTAGAAGATAGTTAAAAAATGCAATATTTGATATTACACCCCCCTTCTATTGCTAAAGGCACCTATTTCCTAGTATACCCTCTCTAATACTTAAGGACACCTATTTTACTAACATTACAAATAAAGAAAACAATTGATGCTCAACACCCAAAGCCTGTGCTCTGCTTCTTGTAATCCTTTGAGGTAAAGTGGGAGCTAAGGCAAAGGTTTGAGCATCTTGACTTGGCCTTTGGTCTTGTGTCATGCTCTTAGTCTACCTCCTCTGAGGTTGGGCCTGGTCAGTAGGCGTATTCCCTTCTAGGTCCTCATCATGCTCCCCGAGTGGGAGGGAATTCGTCCACGAAATTGGAAGACCTGCGGAGAAAGGAGTCAGATCACAGATATTGAAAGAATTACTACCTAATTATGTATCAGGAAGATCTAACTCATAGGCATTATCATTGATCCTTTTGATGACCTGAAAAGGGCTATCACCTCGTGGTAGAAGTTTGGACTTCCTTTGAGTAAGAAATCTATCCTTCCTCAAGTGAAGCCAAACCCAGTCCCTGGGTTCAAAGATCATAGCCTTACGCCCCTTATTGGCATAGTTAACATACTTGCCTACCTTCCTTTCTATTTGAAGCTTAATGTGGTTGTGCAAGTCTTTTATATAAGAAGCCTTTTCAAAACCATCTTTGCACAACACTTCATCCAGCATGGGAATAGGAAGGAGGTCAAGGGGTGTGAGGGGATTAAATCCATACACAACCTCAAATGGGGTGTGAGAAGTAGTAGAATTAAATACTCGATTATAGGCAAACTCAATATATGGTATTAAGTTTTCCCACACCCTTGGGTTCCCTGAGATAAGGCATCTCAACATTTGACCCAAAGTCCTATTGACCACTTCTATTTGACCATCAGTCTGGGGATGGCAAGTAGTAGAAAACAAGAGTTTAGTTCAAAGTTTTCCCCACAAGATCCTCCAGAAGTGACTTAAGAACTTAAAATCCCTGTCAGACATTATACTCTTAGGGAGCCCATACGATCGCACTACTTCCTTAAAGAAGAGATTTGCAATATGAGTTGCATCATCTACTTTGTGGCATGGAAGAAAATGAGCCATTTTAGAAAATCTATCCATAACCACAAAAATAGAATCCATACCTTGAGATGTCTTGGGAAGACCTAGAATGGAATCCATGGAAATATCTACCCAAGGCATATTAGGGATAGGAAAAGGGGTATATAAACCATGGGGTTGCACTTTAGACTTAGCCTTCCTACATGGCTATGCATTTGTCATAGAAGCTATGTACGGATTTGTGCATGTGAGGCCAAAAGAAATGTTCATGCAATGTTTCTAAAGTTTTAGCTACCCCAAAATGTCCCATTAATCTACTCTCATGTGCCTCTTTAACAAGAGATGTTCTCAAAGACCCTTGAGGGACACAAAGTCTTTTCCCTCTAGAGAGAAAACCATTATGTATGAAAAAGTCTTTGTGTCCTTGATTGGAGCACTCTTGATAGATGTGAGCAAAATCAAGGTCATCCTTATAAATTTCCTTTATGTGATCAAAGCCTAAATATGTAACATCAAAAAAATTTAGGAAGGTATGCCTTCGTGAAAGAGCATTTGCGACCATATTTGTTTTACCTTGCTTATGTTTGATCACATAAGGAAATTGCTCAATGAACTCCACCCACTTGGCATGTCTCTTGTTGAGCTTGCTTTGGCCTTTCAAATATTTAAGGGATTCATGATCACTATGTATCACAAATTCCTTTGGAAAAAGGTAATGCTGCCAATTTCACAAGGCTCTTACAAGAGCATAAAGTTCCTTATCATAGGTGGAGTAGTTGAGATGACTCCCCTTGAGTTTCTCACTAAAATAAGCTATGGGGTGACCCTCTTGAAGGAGGATGGCCCCAATGCCTATATTAGAGGCATCACATTCAATCTCAAATGTCTTAGTAAAGTTAGGGAGTGCTAAAATGGGAGCCTTAGTTAACTTATCTTTCAAAGTTTCAAGAGCTTTGTCTTGTTCTTGGTCCCATTTAAACACAACATCCTTCTTTACTATGGCTTTGAGAGGTGCGACAATGGTACTAAAGTATTTCACAAACCTCCTATAAAAACTAGCAAAGTCTTGAAAGCTTTGTACCTCACTAACATCGGTGGGTGTGGGCCAATGTTTAATTGCTGCAACCTTTGTTTCATCCACATGCACCCCTTTAGAACTTACCACAAACCCTAGGAAGTCTATGTGGTCTATAGCAAACACACATTTTTCAGGATTAGCATACAATTTTTCCTTCCTTAGGGTTTCAAGAACTTGCCTAACATGCTGTTGATGTTCCTCCAAAGACAAGCTTTAGATGAGAATATCATAAGAGTAAACCACGACAAACTTGCCAATGAAGGGTTTTAAAACATGGTGCATAAGTCGCATGAAGGTACTTGGAGCATTGGTTAAGCCAAAGGGCATGACTAACCACTCATATAAACCAAATTTGGTCTTAAAGGCAGTTTTCCATTCATCCCCCAGTTTAATCCGGATTTGGTTATAACTGCTCTTAAGATCAATTTTGGTGAATACCCGAGACCCATGTAACTCATCCAACAAGTCATCTAACCTAGGAATGGGATGCCTATATTTGATTGTTATGTTGTTTATTGTGCGAAAATCCGTACACATCCTTTAACTCCCATCCTTTTTAGGGACAAGAACTACAGGCATAACACATGGACTCATGCTATCTTGCATGTAACATCCCGCCAAAACCTTTTCATATTTATATAATAAAATAAAGGTAAAACAATAATATCGAACTGAACATAAATATATATATGTAATGAAATTTCTCCTCACAGGGAGTTTAATACATATCCAGTCAGTTTTCCAAACTTAAACAAAATACAGCAAAATAGAAAAACAGGCGATCTCCTAACAGAAAACAGAAAACAGGCGATCTCCTATCAGAAACAGAAAACAGGCGATCGCCTAACAGAAACAGAAACAGGCGATCTCCTTCCGGCGACCACTCACTGAGGAGCTCTACTTCCTGCAACATCATCTGCTCCCGTGTAAATTATACACGATCACCACAGGTTTAAGAAAACATCCACAAAACAAAAACGCAGGGTAAGCTAGATATTTTAAAGAGAATTTAGATATGAAACTTTAAAATCAAGATAAAACAAATTTAAGACACCCACGTAAAAACCATCAACTTTCTCATTCCCTTCACATGACCATCAAGTAATCACATATTTCATAATTTCCTCAAGAGTCGTTCAATTCACATACACCATCAAGTGTCTATCAATTTCAATGTTTCTCATTTCTCACGTCAGACTTCCACTGACTCATCACACACAGACACTTGACACTACTTCCGGAAGACTCGTGCGTTGAACTTAGCATCCAGAGACCTGCACCTGTCATACTTCATTGCTGTAATGTTCCCACAGCCATGCGCATCAACATAATCTCGATCTCAATCTCAATATCCTCACTCTCACAGTATGACAGGGTTAATCCATATAACAGGTCAAGTCAGTTATCTTTCAAATGACTTACCCATACATATGGACCTCCTTCGACTCTCACCAACTGAATGACTTCATCTATGTGACTCCATCATATCAGCAGAGTCAGGATCGTCTCATTCACAGGATACTCACTGATCAATACACCTCATAACCAATCTCAACACGGTATTTCCTTTCCTGAAAATACTATGTCTTGATCCCACATTCACAACATTCAACACATCATATAACACTTAAATGAACGATTCCAATCACAGCAACAATCATTCCAAGGTTCAGATTTTCGAATATCGCATGCATTCCACATTTCAATCTCAAACAGTTTCAAACGACACTAAAACAGGGGAGTTCGAAATTAACATTTAAAACCGGCGATCACGTCGCCCCACACATAAAAACAGAGCATCGTGAAAAAGAATATGAAACCGGCGACCACGTCGCCCTCACTTCAGAACCTACTCGCCTAAAGTTTTTATAAACGAAAATACTAGATTCCCTTGCCTGAACTTGTGAAAAACACCAAGAGCTCCAAAACCCACCGAAGCTTAAAGATGCCTTAACTCTATTTTAGCGTCCGGTTTGGAGAACTTGCAGAGAACCTCCCAGGTGTCCAAGGGCAGTCGTCGCTCGTCGTACTGGTGCTTGAGGATGCCTGAATCGCAGCGCGAAGGAGAGAAAAGAGAAGGATGAAGGTATACTCACTCTGTCACTCTTGAACCACTGCAACGTTCTTTTCCTCTCAGAAGTGAGTTTTTGAATCTAAACCAACTTGTCCACAATTGTCGCTGCCACCACCCACTCTGCAGGAAAGCTTGCGTGCACGCTTCCCTGAACAGTACGGCCACGTGTGTCTCTGTGCATACCAACTCTCTGATGCCACTATTCTGAACCACCCTTTTTGTCTACGTGTCGCGCGTGCAGGACGTCTCATGCTGGGAGCCTGGGTCCCACCTTATCTGTGTGAAACTCGACATCGCGCGATAACCTTCCACCGATGACTCATCCTGGCGGACGACCGATGTCTTTCTCTGGAAGACGATCGATGTCTCTCTCTGGAAGACGACCGATATCTCGCCCTGGCGATGCCCGCATGCCTCGCGCCCTGGCGATGCCCGACGACACATCGCCACGCCTTGCTGAAGGTTCTTCATCCCACTATGTTACGTCCAAGGTATCATCTCCACATGACTTGGTGACGTCGGTAGCTTCACATTTCCAAGAGTAGATCAACACTACTCCTCGTGCGCCCATGCATGCAACACTAAGGACGATTTCTTATGCTCAAGCATAGAGCTTCGCATGCACAGCGTATCTAAGGCTTAACCCACACCTTGATACGCGTGGTTTTTGGAACCCACTATGGTTGATCCAGTATCTTGACCACATACTGAGTGCACTTTCGGCGATCATGTGCACAATAGGCGATTGGCGATTATGTACTTGAGAAGTCGGAGGTCGCCTCCGTCTTCAACAACGACGATCTCGTAGACTTCTAAGCTACACTTTCCTTCCTTTATATTTTAAATAAAAACATACTTAGAATTCACTTAAAATATATCACTTTCATTCCAATAAAATTTTCTAGGTCCTTACATTGCACCTACCCCTTAGCTATTAATGCCTCAACTTGTTGTTGAATCTCTTTGGCCTCAGTTGGATTGGTCCTATATGCTGGCCTATTTGGTAAAGAAGCTCCAGGAATGAAGTCTATTTGGTGTTCAATACCCCTTAGAGGTGGTAATCCTTTAGGGGGATCTTGAAACACATCGTCGAATTTCTTTACCAAATTTTCCACACATAAAGGACTATCTTGTGCCGACTCACTCTTTAGGGTCCTAAGAAAAGCTATGTAGATAGACTTTTGCGTAAGCATTACCTTTTTGACCTCTTTGGCTGAGATGAGAAGGCTTCTCTTGGCACTTTTTTTTCCTTTTCTTTCTCTCTCTTTTCTTTCATTTTAACTTGGTCCTCATGGACTTCCTTTGGTGAGAGAGATTATAATGTGATCTTATTCTCATGGAAGTTGAAAGAGATTTTGTCGATAAGGCCATCATGAGATGTTTTTCAATCAAATTGCCATGGCCTACCTAAAAGGATATGAGTAGCTTCTATAGGGACAACATCACACAATACCTCATCCTTGTATTTACCAATAGAGAAGGCTATAAGGACTTGTTTATTAACTATGATCTCCCCCTTTTCACTTAACCACAGAAGCTTATAGGGCTTAGCATGAGAGATGGTAGGTAACCTAAGGTGTTATACCACTCTTGTGCTGGCCACATTTGCACAACTCCCCCTACCATGATCAAGGAACATAACTTATCATTAATGAGTCACCTAGTATGGAAAATGTTTTCCCTTTGACTTTCATCAAAAGGCTTCAAAACTTGGCCTAGCATTCGCCTCACTACTAATAAGTCTCCCTCGCATGGAATCTCACTTTCGTCCTCACTTAGGGATCTAGAAGAGGTAGGGGACCTAGACCATTTTGAGCTATGGTCACTCATGAAAACCGCCCCTTGGACCATCATATTTCATTTAGAAGGACAGTTAGCAGCAATGTGCCCAAAGCATTGACTTTAGTTAAACCGCACCATCATCCTAATCTTCTAGAAGATAGGTAAAAAAAGCAACATTTGATAGTACACCCCCTTTCTATTGCTAAAGGCACCTATTTCCTAGTACACCCCCCTCTAATACTTAAGGACACCTATTTTATTAACATTACAAATAAAGAAAACAATTGATGCTCAACACCCAAAGCCTGTGCTCTACTTCTTGTAATCCTCTGAGGTAAAGTGGGAGCTAAGGGAATGGTTGGAGCATCTTGACTTGGCCTTTGGTCTTGTGTCATGCTCCTAGTCTGCCTCCTCTGAGGTTGGGCCTGGTCAGTAAGTGCATTCCCTTCTAGGTCCTCATCACATAACCAATTGGTTAAGTTCGTGTCCAGTGAGGATTTTTTTAGGGTTCTCACCATAATTGTGCTAAAATCTTAATCTTAAGTAAAGTGTCAACTTAAAAGAAAACATCTAAAATCAACTCACATCATTTTCTAAGACTCTTTCACCTATAAATAGGAGGCCTACCCATTGTATTTTTCAAGTTGAAATTGAAGTAATGTTACTCTGCACAAATATTGTGTGAGCTTGAGTGAGTGTTATCTCCTCTTCCTTTGGTCTTATCCTAATGAAAATGGAGCTCTCAAGTGGCGGCCTAGCTCTTATCTTGGTGACTTCCACACACCAAGTGGCATGACCATCCACCACCATATCCATAAGTTTTCTCATTCCATTTCCTTCCATTTTCCATTCCATTTATGTTATTGTCTCTTTTACTCTTATTTGTTGCTCTCGGTTTTGGGCTCATTATTATGAGTTTGGTTCATCATTTGGTTGGCCTTGATCACCATTGATGTTTCATAGTTTCCTTTCTTCATTTCCGCAAATTGCATCCATTCTTACCATATAATGTCTTTTATCTTTGCGTTTGTGAAATGCACCTTCACATCTACTTAACCACTTGGTTAAGTTAGTGTCCAGTGGGAATTTTCATAAGGTCATCCCCTTTAACTCCTAAAATATCAATCCTAAAGTAAAGTCTCACCTTAAATGAAAACATCTAAAATTCAACTCACATTAAACGACGACTATTTTATAATTACAATGGCGGCTATATAGCTGCATTTGTTGTACGCGTAGTCTTAAATTGAAGAGATAAGAAGGTGGCTATATAGTCGCATTCGTAAATGCAATTTGTAAATGCGGCTATGGTAAATAGCCACATTCTTATTTGAATTAAAAAAAAATGAAAACCATAAACCCTAAGGTGGTAATGGCAGCGGCAGCAACGACGAAGCAAATACGGCATAGCAAAAACCGAAATAGCAGGCAATAAAGTAGTGGTGACCTTTGCCAATACAAGAAAACAAACAAATAAGAGAAACAAAAAAATATATAAACCAATGGTGAAGAAGAAAGAGAACTTGAAATGAACTTACAGTGGCACAAAGAAGATAATGAAGGCTTGCAGAAGACGAGAGGAAGCACAAGAGTAGAAACAAAAGAGAAAATGAAGCGCCACAAAACCCTTCACCAATGCAAGAAAATAAACAAATAAGTGAAAAAAAAAATTATAAACGATTTGTGAAGAAGAAAGAGAACGGATCGAAATGAACTTACTATGGCACAAGAACACAATGAAACTCGCAAAAGAAGAGAGGAACACTAGAACAAAAACATAGAGAAAATGCAAAACGCCAAGAAGAAAGAAAGTATGAAAATGTAAGTGGCACGCCTCAAAATTAGGGTAAAAAATGATTTAAGAATGTGACTATTACTAATAGCCGCATTCTTAAATCATGTGCTTTGATTTACGAATGTGGCTATTTGTAATAGCCGCATTCATAAATGAAGTTAATTTAAAAAATGCCACTGCATTTTGAGTGACAACAGATAACCCTAAAAACGCATTAAATAAATAGTCGTTGTTTATACATTTTTTCCTAGTGTGGTGAGGTCCGTCTGATATTTTGTGGGGCCTTGACCTGATTGCTGAGATGACTGCTCACAATGTGAATTTTATTTGAAGCCCTTGGTCATCTTGGCTACTTGGTGTATATGATGCCCCCCAAGTTGGAGAGAATTCGACCTCGAATTTAGAACTCTTGCGGATAACATAGTAATTTTTGTTAGAATATATGGCCTTTAAACAAGAGGGGGTGAATTGTTTAAGAAAGATTTTCGCAAACTTTGGAGGTCAATGAAATTCAATGCTGAATTACAAAGAAAGGAATCAAGGAAACAAAGAATCAAAACTATTTTACAAAGCTTAAAGTTCAGGAATACAACCCAATCCTATTCCACACACTTAAGAATGATTCAAAGCTCTTTCAAATCTTGGAAAAACTGTTTTGATAAACTCTTTTTCTTACTCCAAGATTAGGAGTGTAAAACAACCTTTATATAGACCAACCAAGTGGTCAAAAGTATTTAATAAAGGAGCCAAGGTAGTTAGGATCATTGAAAACATATTAAAACCACTTAACAGAATTTTGTTAAGGTTTTCAGAAAAACAATCGGTTGTTTTGTCGAAATAATCGATTGAATTGACTTGACAGTAAAGTCAAGCTTTTCAAAACCTTTTCAAAATATACTAAGGTAAAACAACCTGTTGTTTCGAAATTTCAACCTGTTGAAATTTCAACAACATTCTAGAAAACTCATCCTTTCAAAAGGTTAAAGATTCAAATGAACTTGGATCATTTTAAGGAGTGAATTAGCAAGTTTCAAACAACTAGACAACACACACACACCCAACAACAAGGTCTTCAAGCTTTCCTGTTGGATTTGGAGACATCAAAGCATCTTGTTCAACAATCTCCCCCTATTTGATGAAGACAAATCCCTAGTTTGCTTGTGTTGTTATTTTTGAACTTGAAAGGTCCTGCAAAACAGAATTTGTGAATATACAAAGCAAGTATACCAACAGGATACCAAGGCACACAGAGATACAATTTTTTGCATAATCCATTTGCAAAGAAAACTTGAAAAATAACCATAAAAACCAATGCCAAACATAGTATTGAGTGCAATAAAATTTAAACCATGATAAACCAGATAACACTAGAGTGTAGCTGCAGCAATACAACACATAAAACCACACCATTCTCCCCCTATTTGTCTTCACAAATAGAATGGAAGAAGGGATAAAAACAAATCAACCTATTTGCATAAGTGTTTTCCAGCATTGGAAACCAGCATATAGCAGCAACATAATAAACCAGAAAACCAGTGTGTGTAGCAACACCATTGCAGCAGAAATTTGTAGGGTATCAGAGCTTATGACAGTCGCAGAATTTGCACAAAAAATTAAAGCACCATAGAGTCCAAGAAACCATAATTTCTACCCCTTTCTTTTCTTCACCCATCAGTTCTCTAAATGAAAGAAAAATGTCGCTTTCTTGCCCAAGACAAAGAGATCCGAACCAGTGTAATCTTCACATAAGAAGGCTTTACATTCAAAGTCAATATTTTCTTCAGTCCTCTCACCCTTTAATCTGAAACATCAATTCCAAATGCTTGAGGGAGACATCAAAGTATTGCTTTCATTAAGTTTTAAAAGACAATTAGTAGCAGTAAGTACCAAAACTTCAGCATTCTGAGCAGTAGTAAAACCATCTCACAAAGCTATGAATTCTGATTTCATGCTTAACACCAATCCAGGAATCTTCTATCCTATTGCAAAATTTCAACCGGTTGTTTCACATAAGCAATCGATTGTTTTTCTGGACAGGATTCCAGCTTTTGTATAATGATGTTCTGCATAATTCTTTGAAGAAACCTGTTCTGCATGATTGGATTCATAAAAAACCATATGAATAGACTCTTCCAGAGTCATAATCCATCCTCATAACTTGATGAGAACAAAAGCAAATCATACTCTTTATTCTTGAAGTTTCCTTTTTGAGCAACCATTGTGCATGTGCCTAGGATGACTCTTGACTTTCAAAGAACCTTGCAAGACATATATGATGGAAAAGTGTAGGCACAAAGACTATTTTTAATCTTTATGTTTTTCCCTTTAGCAGTCATTCTTCAAACCCAAAAAATGATTATTGGCTGCCAAAGATCCCTATAAGAAAAGGTTAAGAAGCAAGATTTGGTACCCTTATAAATTTGGGTCCAATGATGTTAGTAGGAACCTTAGAAACCTTAGGAACCCATTTCAAAATACCTTTGGGAACAAAAAACCTTCTTACTCTGCAAAATCTAATGGTGTGGCCCCTTTTCATGCAGTAATGACAAATTTCAACCGGTTGTTTTGACAAAACAACAGGTTGTTTTTCAAAGAAACTTGAAAAGGGTTTTGAAACAGATTTGTTCTTGTTGTTTGGGTTAAATCCCAGTCCAGCCTTTCCAAAAATACACTTTTGAGATGCAAGAGTTGTTTCAAGATTTGATTGGCCCTTGGAAAACTTGTCCACCATTTTCAAAAGATAGTAAACCTTCTTTTGAAGAGATTCACAATTTTCACAAAAACTTGAATCAACACACTTACAAGAAGAGTTTGGGTAAATCATTTCCAAATTTTCAAAATCAGTTTTTGAATTGTTCAACTCTTCTTCCAAGATCTTGACTCTATTTTCCAACAACTTGTTTAAACCTTTCAACCATTTATTTAAAAGGACCAACCTATTAGCTTCTTCATGAGTCTCTTTGAAGGCCTCAAGAAGTTG
The DNA here is from genome assembly GCA_013389735.1 of Phaseolus lunatus. Classification (NCBI taxonomy): domain Eukaryota; kingdom Viridiplantae; phylum Streptophyta; class Magnoliopsida; order Fabales; family Fabaceae; genus Phaseolus; species Phaseolus lunatus. The sequence goes on from CM023861.1 coordinate 12,214,591, forward strand.
GCTATAATTTTCAACATTAATGAAAAAGCTTGAACTTGCACTGCTTGATTCAGATTCTTCCTTACCATGAAACAAAGATTGGCTTCCTCATCATCCTTTGATGAAGAACTTGAAGATGAATCATCATTGTATGCTCTTTTTGATTTTCCTTTCTTCTCATACTTCTTGTAACCCCCTTTCTCTTTGCTCACATTGTTTGAACATTCAGCCTTGATGTGTACCACATCCAAAACAAGTGTAGTTTGTAGAATTAAACTCATTAACATTCTTGGTATTATACCTGTTTGATGGCTGGTTTTTGTCCTTGCTATTCTTCACATCAATTGTGTCTTCATGGAAATTCTCAAGGATGTCACACATCTCCTTTGCAAAAGCACATTTTGAGACCCTGAAAAACTCAATGGAATTTAAGGCAGAAGAGATGATATTTTTAGCAATGCAATCATATTGAGCCTTTTTGGTTTCACTCTTAGTCCATTGGGACCAAGGCTTTTCAATAAAACACCATCTTTTTCAAACTTAGGAATAAAAGGGCCATTTTCAATTGCATCCCATATTACTCTATTAAGAGATTCAACAAAGATCTTCATACGTACCTTCCAAAATTGATAATTCAAACCACAAAACAAAGGTGGTATGTTTATAGAAGCAGCCTCCCCAAAGGGTAATTTTTCAGCCATAAGAAAAAGATTTTTAGGATTAAACTTGAATAACTTTCAAGAACTTAGCTCTTGATGCCAATTGTTAGAATATATGGCCATAAACAAGAGAGAGGGTTAATTGTTTAAGAAATATTTTTGCAAACTTTGAAGGTACAATGAAATTCAATACTGAATTACAAAGAAAGGAATCAAGGAAACAAAGAATCAAAACTGTTTTAAGATGATATAAAAAAAACAACCGGTTGTTTCTTCGATTCAATCGGTTGTTTATACCAGCAGTATTTAAAACAACTTAAAAACAAAATTTAAAAGAGTTTAGAGCAAGAGAAAAGCACACATGCAAGTTTTACTGGTTCACTCTTACACCAAGAGCTACATCCAATCCCCAGAAACCATTGGGTAAACCACTATGCAATCAAAACCAGATTACAAACACCACACACCATGGTAGTAACCTTGAACCCCTCAAGAAACACACTACCTTTGGCAAACCACACCAAGAGTGTTGATATTGAACACCTCAAGAACACACAACACTCATTGGCAACACAAATACATAAATATAGTAATCAAGGAAGAAGGGAATAGAATACACTTGGGTATTACAAAGCTTAAAGTTCAGGAATACAACCCAATCCCATTCCACACACTTAAGAATGATCCAAAACTCTTTCAAATCTTGGAAAAAGTGTTTTGATAAACTTTTTTTTTTATGTGAGTTGATTTTATGATTGTTCATTTTTATGGTGACACTTAGGATTGGATTTTATGAGACAAGTATGGTGAGAACCTAAGGAAAATCCCCACTGAACATTAACTTAACCAAGTGGTTAAGTAGATGTGAAGGTTCATTTTACAAAGACAAAAGGAAAACACAATTATAAGGTGATGATGATGACAAGTTATGGTGTGGAATTACATAAGGAAAACAAGAGCAACATATAAAAACCGAATAGACATAATGAAGCAAAATAAGAACATGTTTATGAATAGATGGAATGGTAATGGAAGGAAAAGATGAACGAAAAGGAAGCTTATGAGAAATGGAATTGAGAATGGTTGTACACCACTTGGATGGTGAAATGAGTCCAAGATAAGTGAAGGATGTCGCCACTTGAGAGCTCTCAAAACTCACAAGATAAGACCAATTTTGGAGGAGCTCAGTCTCTCACTAATCACACAAGAATTTGTGTATAGTAACTTTACTCTAATTTTCAACTTATGAATACATGAGGTAGGCCTCCTTATTTATAGATTTAGGAGCCTTGGAAAACAAGCTTAAAGGGTAGAATGAGAAAAGGGAAAAAGGAAAAAGTGGGCAGCCATATGGTTTGACTAAGTCAATCCCGTATTCTTGGCTTATCCTTCTAGAAATTAGGTCAAAATGCCTTCAAATGGGCTAGGTGCAAGCAAGAATGCTACCCACACCCCCTACTATGTTAAAGGCACTTTATTCTACCTTATTTCTACTATTTGGACCCCTCATTTGAGCCCAATTTATTTACAACATTTTTTTAAATATTTAAGAAGACTAATAGGAAGAACTTCAAGTGCTCTGGACCTTGTCCATTCCTCCTATTGAAGAGGTCTTCCTTTGCTTGTTGAGATGACCCTTTTTAGTTGGCATTCTTGGTCATCTTCTTGTGGACTTGGTTTTGGAGTCTTTGTGGGTTTGTATCATTTTCTTACTCCAAGATTAGGAGCGTAAAACCACCTTTATATAGACCAACCAAGTGGTCAAAAGCATTTAATAAAGGAGCCACGGTAGTTAGGATCATTTAAAACATATTAAAACCACTTAACAGAATTCTGTTAAGGTTTTCAGAAAAACAATCGGTTGTTTTGTCGAAACAATCGGTTGAATTGACTTGACAGCAAAGTCAAGCTTTTCAAAACCTTTTCAAAATCTACTAAGGTAAAACAACCTGTTGTTTCGAAATTTCAACCTGTTGAAATTTCAATAGCATTCTAGAAAAATCATCCTTTCAAAAGGTTAAAGATTCAAATGAACTTGGATCATCTTAAGGAGTGAATTAACAAGTTTCAAACAACTAGACATCACACACACACCAGCAGCAAGGTCTTCAAGCTTTCCTCTTGGATTTGGAGACATCAAAGCATCTTGTTCAAGAAGTTTGTTCACATATAAGATACTGCGAAGTATGGTATGTGAAGTAAACATATGTTCCTTAAGCTTGGGGCGTTCAAAAGGGGAAGTCATGTTTGGAAAGAATATTTGGGAATGAAAGAATTTTTTTGATTAAAATCCTCTTAGAAGGTGAGAACCTTTAGGAGGTGTTTGAGTTTTGATCCTGCTGCTTGACTCGAACGTGGAGGATTGCCTCGTCACTCCTTCGTCTAGACTTCTGTTCTGCAGGAACGCTCCAAGAACCACCGCCGGAACTCCAAACGCTGCCTGCAAAACACACAAACGGCGCCTCTGGCGACCGTTGTAGCTCCGACGCTCAAGTCAGGCAACAGGAACACCAAAACTATATCTGAATCTCTCTGTGAGACTCGTGTGTAACTGAGTCTTTCTCTCTATGAGACTCGTGTGTAACTGAAACTTTCAAATGTGTAAGCTGTAAGAATCTGTAAAAACCTCCCTCAATTTCGTTAAGAGTTTGTATATATACCTGAGTCTTTCTCTCTCCTGACGGTTATTCCTCTTGACACGTGGATAACATCTGGTCATACACGTGTCACCATCTGGAGTATCTGCAGCTGAAACGTTATTTCCACTGTGCCCTTGTGACTAAGTTATCCACACAGGGAGTAGCTTAGTACACAGGCTACTCTGGGCGCAAGCTTAACATGGCGAGCTGGTTAACACTGGGCATCGCAGCTCACACTACACATTGTAAGGACCCAGAAAATTTTATTAGAATAAAAGTGGTATATTTAAATAATTTCAGAAGAAGTTATTATTTAAAATACAAAGAGCTAGTAAATGAAGTTTCGTAGTAGCTGGACCTCGGAAGTCGCCCAAGATCTGGGGTCAGCTGGTAGAAGTCGGTCGGATGATGTGTGGATCAAGAAGAGTAAAGGAAGAAAAGTTAAGTTTAGAAGGCTACGAGGTCGCCGGTCGCCTGCTACACATGAGCGCCATGCAGGCATCGCGCGGGCGTGAGAGGCATGCAGGCATCGCGCGGGCGCGAGAGGCATGCAGGCATCGCGCGGGCGCGAGAGGCATGCAGGCATCGCGCGGGCGCGAGAGGCATGCAGGCATCGCGCGGGCGCGAGAGGCATGCAGGCATCGCGCGGACGCGAGGCACGCGGGCATTGCCAGGGCGCGATGCATGTGGACGTGGCCAAGGCGCGAGAGTTATGAGGGCGTCGCCAGGGAAGACATCGGTTGTCTCCCAGAGGAAAACATCGGTCGTTCGCCAGGAAGAGGTCATCGGTGGTAGTCTTCGCGCGAGGTCATCGGTGGTTGTCTTCGCGCGAGGTCATCGGTGGTAGTCTTCGCGCGAGGTCATCGGTTGTAGTCTTCGCGCGAGGTCATCGGTGGATCGTCTTCGCGCGAGAGGTCATCAATGGTTTCTCTTCGAGCTGGTAGTCATCGGCGAAAGGTCATCGCGCGACGTTGAGTTACACCCAGAGAACGTGGGCCCCAGACTCCCAGCAAGAGATGTTCTGCACGCGCGCCACGTAGACAAAAGAGTGGTTCAGAATAGTGACCTCAGAGTGTTAGCCTGCGCAGAGGCACGCTTAGGTGTACTGTTCAGCGAAGCGTACACGCAAACTCCCTGCAGAGTGGGTGGTGGCAGCGGTTTTTGTGGAGAAGTCAGCTTAAGATGCAAAAACCCATTTCTGAGGAAGAAGGAAAGAAACGTTGCTATGGTTCCAGAGCTAAAGGGTGCGTTTATCTCCCTTCTCCTCCATTCTCTCCTTCGCGCTGCGATTCTAGCACCTTCACACGAGAGTACGACGAGTGACGGCCACCATTAGAGCACCTGGGAGGTTCTCTGCAAGTCCTTCAACCAGACGCAAAAACAGAGCCAAGGCGTCGTTCAAGCTTCGTTGGGTTTCGGAGCTCCTGGTGGTTGCGCAAGTCCAGGTAAGGGAAGCTAGACCTCTTTTTCCATACAAGCCATAGTTTGCTGTTTCTGAAGTGAGGGCGACGTGGTCGCCGGTTCTCTGTTTCTTTTCGAAATGCTCTGTTTTACGTGTTTGGGCGACGTGGTCGCCGGTTTTAAATACGAGTTCGAACTCCCCTGTGTTTGACATGGTTTGAAACTGTTTGGGATTTAAATACAATATATATGTGATATTCGAAAGTTTGAAACGCTGAAATGGTTGTTGCTGTGATTTGAAATCATTCTTTTAAGTGTAGCATGATGTCTTTGAATGCTGTGAATGTGGGATCGAGGCATAGTATTTTCAGGAAAGAAAATACCGTGTAAGATCTTGTGGTAGGTGCATTGATCGGTGATTCCTAAGGGGATATCCTGACTCTGCTGAGGTAATGGAATCACGTAGAGGAAGTTACTCAGTTGTTGAGAGTCGAAGGAGGTCTATATGATGGGCGTCTCGTGTGAAAAAGAACGAGCTCCGTCTGTCATATGGATTAACCCTGTCATACCAGGAGAACTATGGTAACATTGAGATGATATATGCGCATGCTGTGTGGATTCACAGCGACCCTGTGTGGATTTCACAGTGGTGTGGTATGACAGGTGCAGATCTCTGAGTCTAATCAACGCACGAGTCAATCCGGAAGTAGTGTCAAGTGTCTTGTGTGGTGGGTCAGTGGAAAGTCTGACATGTGAAATGGTGAAATGAGAAACTTGAATATTGATAGACACTTGATGCTGTATTGTGAAATGGAATGACTATGGGTGAATGTTGTGAAATGTGTGATTTTGGGCGATCAGGTGAATGATATGAGCAACTCTACGTTTTACATGGATATTTTGGAACTTGGTTTACTTGGATCTTCATGTTCTTGATTTAAACTTCTTTTAAATTATCTAGCTTACCCTTTTATCTGTTATTGTGGTTGTTTTCTCAAAACTGTGATGATCGTGTAATTGTTACACGGGAGCAGATGATCTTCCAGGAAGAAGAGCCCTCTAGTGAGTGATCGCCGAGGAGGAGATCGCCGGTTTTCTGTCTCTATCGGGTGATCGCCTGTGTCTGCCTCCATCGGGTGATCGTCTGTTTTTTTTCTGTCTTGATAGGAGATCGGTCTCGTCCGATAGGAGATCGGTTTCTTCCGATAGGAGATCGCCTGCTTTGTTTTTTTTGTATTTTGTTTATGTTTCTGGAAAATTTTACCGAATTTGTATTAAACTCCCTAAGAGGAGCAACTTCATTTCATATATATAATATTTTGTTCATAGAATCTATTTGTTACCTTTATTTTCATTATATACATTTGTATAGTATTTTGGCGGGATGTTACACACATGGTGGTAGATATGCCACTTATCCTCTGTACTTAGACCATACAACAAGTGCTTGCCAAGTCTTCTCAAACACCCGGCGATGTGCTCTTTCGGCGACTTGCTGACCACCTGATCTCCTAACCTTAACGCACGACGATCATGTGCAATCTAGGCGATTACTGATCCATATCGGCGATGAGCGATTACTCATCTTCAAGGCGATTACTCATCTTCAAGGCGATAGGTGATTACTCATCATCACAGGCGACAGGCGATTACCATTCTGAGTGATCGCCTCCCTGATTCGCCTGCTATCCTCTACCACGTGTTACCCTATGAATGGTCCACGTGGTCAACTGCTGCTGATGTCATCGAATACCGATGACCGACCAGATCAAGTTTCATCCCAAAACTTCTTTGTTCAAGATGTCAAGTATTTAGATTTATTGGGTATTGAAAAGGACAAGGAAGAAGAACACCTTAGGGGTGCAATTTGCAGTCCGGCACGGGTTAACATGATTGTTTTTGTAGTGTAAAGTGATATATTGTGACCCGGCTTATCTTTTCCTTCTTTATCCTTTTCATTTTCTGTTTTGTTTTTCATTTTTATTTGCTCCTCATGAACTTCTTTGGGAGAGAGGGGTTTTAAGATAACCTTGTGCCCGTGGAAGTTAAAAGACATTTTGTTGGTCTGACCATCATGTAGAACTTGTCTATCATATTGCCAAGGCCTTGCCAAAAGAATATGTGTTGTTTCCATTGGCACAACATCACATAAAACCTCATCTTGATACTTTCCTATAGAAAAAGTTATGAGGACTTGTTTATTAACCATGATTTCTCCTTCGGCACTAAGGCATAGAAGTTTATAGGGCTTTGTTTGAGAGATAATGGGTAATCCAAGCTTCTCCACCAGTCTTGTACTTGCCACATTAGCACAACTACCCTGTCTAAGATCATGGAACATAACTTCTTGTTGATAAGGCAGCGCGGGTGTGGAAAATATTTTCTCTTCTGGTGTCATCCAAAGGATTTGGAATTGTGTCTAGTATTCGCCTTATCATCAATAAGTCACCTTCATAAGGTATCTCACATTCATTTTCACGAGGGGATTTTGAAGGGGAAGGGGAGTTAGACCTAGAAGATTGATCACTGTGGTCACGTATGACTATCCCCCCCTTAACCATCATGGTTCTTTTTGTTGGATAGTTGGCATCTACGTGCCCAAAACCTAAGAATTTAAAACATTTAGTACTTGAGGTTTTGGTTGGCGATTTAGTCCTAGAAGGAGAAGGATGTTGTTTTTGTGGGGTGGATTCTTGAGATAGGTTGGAAGGATTATCTTGTTTTGAAAATTGATTTTTACCCTTCCAAGTTGAGTTATAGAAGCCATCATTATGAGTATTTTTGAAAGATGTTTTCTTTAAAAGTTGTGATTCAACCTTGATGGCTAGGTGAACCAATTTTTCCAAAGATGTATACTCATAAAGTTCTACAACATTCTGAATTTCTCTTCTTAATCCACTCACAAAACGAGCAATCTTTGACTATTCAGTTTCATGCATATTAATTTTTGTCAAAGTTACTTCTAAATCTTTAAAGTATTGATCTACACTCCGAGGTCCTTGTTGAAGCTGTTGGAGCTTCAACAAGAGTTCCTTCCTATAATGAGGAGGAATAAATCGCGTGCACATGCATTCCTTTAAATTGTACCAAGAGACCATGGCGGACCTCTTGTTTAAATCAATGTCCATTATAGTTTGGTGCCACCATTGAATGGAATAGCCTAAAAATTCTAGGGAAGCTAACCTAACTTTTTGGTCCTCTGTGACCTTATACACATTAAATAGTTGTTCTACTTTAGCTTCCCATTCTAAATACAAATTAGGGTCATTGTCCCCACTAAAACTAGGTAACAATAGAAAATGAAAAGAATTCTTTGGTTTTTGTTGGTGTTGATGGCGTCGTTTTTCACAACTGTGCACTCTCCAATCTTGTTCTTGACGACCATAGTGCATGATTGTGTAGTTGTTCTTGTTGGCTCCCATCTCCATTCTCAAGTTTGTCTCTCTTGAGCCTCTTCTAATCTTTGTAATCTTTCCGCTAGTTGTCTTATTTCCTCGTCTTTGTTGGCCATTCGCCTCTTGGCATTCGCAAGCTCTCCCATAAGGTGTCCCTTTTAAGGTGATTGTGGCTTTGAAGATTCACCTGAAGGCAAATGAGCCATAATTTTGCACAAAGGAAACAAACAATTAGTGAAAATAACAATTTAAACCTCACTCACGTGTATCACTCAAGAAAGATTCACACTCAAAAGGTCTACACTTGTAGCAACACCTCAAGTGAGAGATGACAAAGCTCTTACACTTGCTCACCAGCGTACCCCCAACACAAAACTTAAGAAACAATGATAGAAGCAAGAAAAGCTTTAAAGCAAAGAAAGCTAAACCAAAATGGAATTAAGATGAAGACAAAAACTTTGAACAAGACAAGCAAGAAAAACACGAAAAATATACAAAGAAACTTAGTTAAACTTTAATCATGAAGATTTGAAATGTTTTAGAAATTGAGAAAGCAAGTGGGATTATACTCCACAATTACAAAAACAATTTGTCATATAGTTAGAACCCCCTTTTGTAAACGAAATTTGGAAAGTGAATGCACTTAAAACATTTTGTGTTGTTTTTGCTTTTTTTTTTTTTTTCTGAATTAATGGATTCAAATTTTCAGATGATTTTATGCATAGGGTTTCACTTTTCAATTTTTGAAAAGATAAGGTATTGGGATTCAAGTCATATGAACGCTTGTAATCTATGTTTGGAATTAAATCAACCGTTACTCTAACAATTTCTAATTTAGTTTTAGTTCTTCATAATTAAAATTAAAATTAGCAAAATAGATGAAAGACTCCTAGAACACTAAGAACATCAGACGCAAGCAAAATCGATAAGAAAAAAATTGACGGAAAATAGAACTCAAAAAGCGGAATTTAAAGTGCTTAATGAATAAAAAAAGTTGGAAATTGTAAATGACAGAAATTTAAAGACAGAATTTAAAGGTGTTGAACTATAAAGCAAAAATTAAATTGCTAGAAGATAAAAGAAAAATTTAAAATGTGAAGAAATTTTAAAGGTAGAATATCAACTCAACAATATAAGCATAAATAGAACCATGCTCTGATTACCACATGATGTAAGTTGATTTTAGATTGCACATTTTAATTGGTTTCACTTTTGTTTAGAATTTTTGGATTAGCAATTTAAAGGTGAGAACCCTAAGAGGATCCCTCTAAACACAAACTTTACCAAGTGGTTAAGTAAGTGTGAAGGTTCACTTCAGAAGAGCAAAGAGAAAAACACAGATATGAGGTGACAATGATGCAAATTGCGGAATTTAAGAAAAATAAGAAAGAACAAAATGCATGAATAGGGCACAAATAAAGAGAAGAAGAGAAAAAGATGGTGGCAAAGGAAGAAGAGAGTGACACAAAGAGAGAGAATGAGAAAGAAAAGATGAAAGGATTAGAAGCTAGGGCTACATTCTAACCTTAATGGACTTGGCACAAGCCCAATTTCATAAATACATCCCCTGTTATGCTATATGAACCTACTCTAGCATATTTTGCTATTTGGACCCTCAAAGTGAGCCCAAATTATTTACAACATGTTTTTATTTTTAAGATGACCAGAGGAAAGAACAGTTTATGTTCTGGTCTATATGCTCAATTCTTATTATGATAAGGTTCGTCTGATATTTGGTGGGGTCTTGACTTGATTGCTGAAATGACTGCTCACAATGTGAATTGTCTTTTAAGCCCTTGGTCATCTTGGCTACTTGGTTTATATCACCCTGTTTATAACAGCCATCATGTGTGGCTAATTCTACTCTTTAGGATTGGGAGTAATCTGTTAAAACTCTTATGTATTGAGGTGATATCTAAACAATATTTTGTTCATGACTGATGATTGGTATTATTGTTTTTTTTGTAATGTTTGGTTTATCATGATCTCGAAACTTAGATTTGACCGGAAAGTACTTTTAAGGTTCTGATCCAAATGATAATGCTTAACATATTTGAATGCTAGGAATATATTTGAAAGATTAATTGCTATCAACGTCTAATCTTAAATATAAGTTGTTTTTATAAATATGTGAGGAATCGATATTTAGGAAGAATCTTAATAATTTTATATGCTAGGAATTGATATAAATGATTTTTATATGAGCATTAATATCAATAAAAGGACACAATATTGTCATGCTAATCAAAATACAAAAAAGTGAGAAAGATGAATCGCAATCCCTATTTTTCCAATTAAAATAACTAACTCTTTGACTTGTTTTCTTATTAATCATTGTCATCATAAAAAATCTCAACAAACTATTATTATTCTGTTTTATATTTAATGAATCTTTTACTTGATTATTCAACTGTTCCTTGTGGGTTCGATATCCGTTCTTAGGGACAAATTATTACTTCTAATAACACATTGCACTTGCTGTAGAATAGTTATCAACTATACTCTATTAGCCCAAATACAAGGCCCAAAATTAAACCAAGGCCCAATACATGGCCTAAATAAAATTCTAAAATAATTTATACCATTATTTAAACTAAAGTCTAGCTCAAAAAGATATTGACTTGGCCTAGTTTTCTTGTTGTCCTCTGATCAATGCTCTAGTATTCTCTCATGGTCTAGAGGTCTTTTCTGAAATACTTTGTAATTTTCCTCTTTGTTGTTTATCTCACTATATAGGTTACAACTTTCTCTTTGTCCCTTCTTCCATATTTTTCCTTTTTATGATTTCATCTTCAAGATCGTTAAGTATGGGTTAACCATTCTTTTTACATATTCCTTGGAATTTTTTTCCCAGACTGGCCCATTACCTTAGTCTTTATACACTCCTCTTTTCCTTTTTCCTTGTCAGCCTACTTCTTTTAGCAATATATACCTCTTTTCCTTCTCAAACTATTAGGTTTAACCTTTGATTTAAAATCTTTTCTATTATCTATCAAATGTAGTTTATCAAATGCAATTATCTCAACAAGCCTTTCTATCCAACTTTTATGCATTAATTCCATGTCCTCCATGTTTGTTGGAACTATATAGAGTTGGTTTTTTTTTCTTTGCCATATCCTCTCCTTTCTTTGTTCTTGATGAGGACCAAGTAGAGGAGGCGCCTGAGGCCCAAGCTCAACAAGCCCAAACCCAAATTGGGGTCTAAGCCCAACATGAGGCCCAAGCCTAAGAAGCCCAAGCCCAAGTGGAGGCCCAAGCCTGACCCATGAGCTCAACATCCTTCATACATCAAAGGATTACTAGGAGCAAGGCTAAGGCTTGGGGAGATGAGCATCAATTGATGTCTCTTTTTGTAAATTCTTTAGAGTAGTTTTTTAGTAGAACATAAAAGGAAGGTGTAGATATAGGAATAGGGGGTACCAATGTACAAAGCTAAGTCACACCTTCCATGTGACATAAAAAGAAGGTGTAGGTGTAGATTTAGGGGGTGCCAACGTGAGAAACCAAGTCACACCTTCCTTTTGACATGTGTTTAGGCGCCAAATTCAAATGCTTATCATTTGAAATTTCCTACCTTAATTTCAGCCCTCTCACACTATAAATAGAGGTGCTTGGCTCATGTAAAAACACATTGAATTTTAAGTAAAGTTACTATACACATTTTGTGTGAGATTAGTGAGAATTGTTCTCCTAGCTTTTAGTCTTATCTTGTGAGTTTTGGGAGCTCTCAAGTGGCGGCATCTACAGTCATCTTGGAGCATTTCATCCTCTCAAGTGGCATGTTCTTCCCTTCCATGTCTTCAACCACATAAGTTTTTCTATCTTCCATTTGCAATTCCAATTCCATTCCATTACAATTCCAAAATATGTCTTGTTTTGTAGCTTGTTTCCAATTCGGTTTGGTGTTTTCCTTGTGATGTTATTTGTGTTTTTAATTCTGTTTTTGTTCTATATTTGGTTTTGTGTTCTGCACCTTGTTCTTCATTCATTCATCACCTATAATTGTGTTTTTCCTTTGATCTTTGGAAATGAACCTTCACATCTACTTAACACTTGTTAAGTTAATGTCCAGTGGGAATTTTCCTTAGATTTATCACCTAAATTGCTTAAGAATTTTGATCCTAATTCTAAAAGTGTCACCTAATGAATTAATCTAAAATCAACTCACATCAGTTCTCCTCTACCTACCACGTATGCATATGAAGAACTATTACCTTTTGTTTCACCATATTCCCTTCAACTATTTCTTTCTCATTATTACTATTTTATGCCATGTCACTTGATGAGTGTCGCAAGTGGGGTCGCCATTGTTGCAATTAGTACAACAATAAATAGAAAAAGAAACAACAATGTGGAAAAACATGAAGAACAGGAGTTGCCAACATAGTTTATTAAGAAAAACTACAAAAAATCTGGAAAGGATGGTCTATGAAAACAGAGAAAAGGTTTGGGAGTCGGTTACATGTAGGGAAGGTGTTGCACCCTACCACGCCCGTCCGAAGATGATACCTTTAATTGAATATGAAAATTCAATGTGGTTTCTTAGAATTTTTCTTTTTCTTGAAAAAGAGAACACAAATATATATGAAAATAAAGAAAATATTTGTTTGAGTATTTTAACTAAGCCCGACAAGGATTAACCTTGGCCGTACGTATTTCCATTTAAGATGAAAAATGAGTGTCTACTTAGTTCTTTAGTTAAAATACTTGAAAAAGGTTGTGCCAATGTGAGTTGGACTCTTGAAAAAGGTGAAACCAAAAGTTTGAAAATAAAGTGAATCTGATAAGGATGAACTTTGCTTCTATGTATTTTTGTTCGTAATAAAAAATCAAGGATCATGCAATTCTGGATTAAGAATTCTTTCTTAAAAAGGGTGACCTTCCACTTGAAATTGGGGCTTTTTAAAAAAGTGAACCTAGCAAGAATTTACATTGTTCTTACATATTTTTTTTAACAGAAAATTAAAGCTCACGTAGTTCTAGATTAAAGAGTTGTTTAAGTTGATATTTTATATTTTTGAAATTTGTATTACTTTTAGATTTTTTATATTTTATAATTCACGTCAGTTAGAATATTCGAGAACGAATATGCATAATACTCCTTCAAAATCAATGAGAAGAGATGGTGTAAACTACACATAGTTACCGTTACCAAATAATGTATTTTATACTTTTACCAAAAAACAAAAAAGTGTATTGACTAAGATGATGTGCATGATCATGCAATTACTTAAACAATTATTTTTGTTAGGTTTCAAACGACACATGCAATCATATGGACTTTTAAAATCTACTCAACCGAATTACCGAATTCGTATTTAATATTATTATTATTTTTTTTATTTTTTAGTGTATAATTAAAATCTACTTAGGCAAATTACCGAAATCGTAATTGTACATCTAGGTCCTCTCATTTCCTATTCTCCCAAACCTTATGAACCTTTGTCCTCCTTATTTCCTCTCTTAAATATAAATGCTTCCCACAATTTCCCTCATCTACAAAATATTTTCTACAATTCTTTCTCCTCGTATTTTCATGAAATATTGACAAGAAAAATATTGACACATCTCATAAATCTCTCTAATTGCTCGTCCTACCTCTCAATTTTCTTCCCAATTATCCATTTTCAATTCTTAAAGATTAAGTTACTATTGCTTTATGCTCTCTCTTGAACACAACTACAACAAGGAGGTTTCTAAATACGTTATAAGTGAAAAAGATGCAAGAAATAACTTACCATACCAGAGATGAAAACATTAACTTTTATTAACAAATATTCACTTCTGATTTATTTTTTCTTCTTCTAGTTTATTTCTTATATTTTTTCATCATATTTTATATTAAATTTCTCATCCTTCTTTTTCTATTTTCTTAGTCAATCTTTCCTTTTCATCTATACACCCTAAAAATATAAAGAGTGGAATAAATTTTTGTTTGGACCCAACCCTTAGCCATTAACTTCTCAACTTGTTCTTGAATTTCTTTGGCCTCGGTTGGATTGGTTCTTGATAAAAATCATCTAGCCCCGAAACATTTGTCTAAGAAGATAGGAAGTAGAAAAAGGATTTTAGAAGACTTTCATCTCAGGTGGAATCAATGTTGTCTACTCTTCCATTTTTATCTAGTTTTATAAATATTATACAGAGTAGTATAGGCTTTATTTTGGGCTTGTATTTGGGCCATTTTCTTGAGCCATGTTTTGGGCCAATTTTCATAGGCCATGTATTGGTCAATTAGAGTAGGGTGTAAATAGAAAAAGAAAGAGTCTAGCTAGAGTTACAATTGGGCCTCCTTGGACCCAATGTAACTCTAGACCATCTAGGGTGCACAAATAAATTTTTAGAGTGCAAATAGAAAGCATGGAGTGGCAAGGAAGGCATGAAGGTCCACATGTCATCTCCTTAATGGAGAGGATTCCCACCAATGCCAAAAGGACATTTGTCTTCATGGGAATGGAGAGGATTCTCTCCAATTAGAGGAGGAAACTTGTCAACCTCTAATTTGAGAGGATTTGCTCCAATTAGAGAGAGTCACTTGTCCTTCTATGAGTGGAGAGTTTTTAGGGTTAAAGCTTGCACCTTGGCTGCCCATAGCACTATAAATACAAGTGCTAGTCCCGTAGTAAAGGAGATTTGAATTGATAATGAAATGCTGCCCAAGTTGCTAGCTCATTTGTCTTCAAATTCTCACTCTCAAGTTTGCACTTCTATTAGCGTTTTGCTTGAATCTTCTTAGAAGTTGGCCACACCTCTTCTAAGCCTCTACTTCCCCTCTTCATTTCATATTCTCCACACTTCCATTCAGCCATTGATGTCATTTTCAAGTCCATTCTTCTGCAACATACAAAACTACAACAAAGAATAAGCCAAAACAAGCTAGTTCTGCATCAGTTCTATATGCTGGTCTATTTGGTAAAGAAGCCCGGATATAAAATCAATTTGATGTTCAATGCCCCTTAGAGGTGATTATCCTTTAGGAGGCTCTTAGAACACATGTTGAAACTCCTTTTACCAAAGGATCTAAGCATTTAGAACTATCTACAGTCGACTCAATCTTAAGGTTTTTCTTAGGATAGGCTATAGAGATAGCCTTGTGAGCTAGCATTACCTTTTTGGAGGAGATGAGAAGGCTTTTCTTAACACTCTCTTTTTCATTTTATCTCTTCTCTTTCATTTTAACTTGGTCTTCATTTACCTCTTTTGGAGAGAAAGATTTTGATATGATTTTATGCCCTTGGAAGGTAAAAGAAGTTTTATTAGTAAGGCCATCATGTAAAATTTTTCTATCAAATTGCCATGGCCTTCCTAATAGAATGTGGGTGGCTTCCATTGGCACAACATCACACAAAACTTGATCTTTATATTTTCCAATTGAGAAGGCTTTGAGGACTTATTTATTAATAATTATTTTTCCCTCTTCACTAAGTCATTAGAGCTTGTAGGGCTTTGCACGAGAGATGGTGGGTAATCCAAGCTTTTCCACCACTCTTATACTTGCCACATTGGTGCAACTACCCCCATCTACGATTAATGAATATAATTTGTCAATAATAAGGCACCTTGTATGAAAAATATTTTCCCTTTGACTTTCATCAAAAGGTTTTTGAACTTGTCCAAGCATGTGCCTTACTACTAATAAATCACCTTCACAAGACAACTCATATTCATCCTCACTTTGGCTTTTTGAAGAGGTAGGGGAACTAGACCTTGAGGATTGGGAAATATGGTCACTCACTACAACCCCCCTTTTACCATCATGGTTCTTTTTGATGGACAATTTACAGCTATGTGTCCAAAACCTGAACATTTAAAACATTTGGTGTTTGAGGTTTTGGTGGGTGACTTAGGGGTAAAGGTGGAAGGTTTAGAAACTCCATGGTTAGAAGTGGTTCCTTTAGAAAAATTGGAAGGAAAATTTTTTGTAGAATTTTTGTTTTTATTCTTCCAAGAAGATTTGTAGAAGCCATCACTATGAGTATTTTTGAAATTGGTTTTCTTCAAAAGTTGTGATTCCATCTTGATGGCTATGTGAATCAATTTTTCCAAAGAAGAGTTGATGAAGACCAAGTAGAGGAGGTGCTTGAGGCCCAAGCCCAAGAAGCCCAATCCCAACTGAAGGCCCAAGCCCAACCCATGAGCTCAACATCCTTCATGCCTCAAAGGATTACTAGGAGCAATGCCAAGGCTTTAGGAGATGAGCATCAATTGATGTCTCTTTTTGTAATTTCTTTAGAGTGGTTTTTTAGTAAAACATAAAAGGAAGGTGTAGATATAGGAATAGGGGGTGCCAATGTACAAAGCTAAGTCACACCTTCCACTTGACATAAAAAGAAGGTGTAGGTGTAGATTTAGGGGGTGCCAACGTGAGAAACCAAGTCACACCTTCCATGTGACCTAGTTTAGGTGCCATTTTCAAATGGCTTAGGATTTGAATTTCCCACTCTTTTGCTCAGTGAAAATCGGCTCTTAAACACTATAAATAGAGGTGCTTGGTTCTTGTATTCATAACTTGAATTGGAAGTAAAGAAACTCTACACAAATTGTGAGACTTGTTTCTCCTAGCTTTGTCTCATCTTATGAGTGTTTGGGAAGCTCTCAAGTGGCGGTATTCTTGCACTTATCTTGGATTAATCACCATCCAAGTGGCGTGTTCTTCCCTTCCATGTCTTCAACCACATAAGTTTTTCTTACTTTCATCTTCCATTTTCCATTCAATCGGTTGAATTGTTTCTTGTTCATGTGTTCTTTTTTCTATTTGGTTCTTTTGTATGGTTTGATGTTCTTCTTTCAATTTCCGCACCCATGTCTTAAATTCTATTTGGTTATCTTGTTTGAATGCTTGTTTTGTTCCAATTAATTGTTGTTTAAGGATATGACACTCATGTTCATGAGTTTGGCTCATCAAATTGGAAAGCCATGACCTCCATTGATGCTTCCTTAAGCCTCCTTGTTCTTGTGTGTTTTTCCAATTCCGTTTTGTGCCTTTAATTCTGCACCTTATCTGCACCTTGTTCATTCATTCATCACCTATAATTGTGTTTTTTTCCTTTGACCTTTGGAAATGAACCTTCACATCTACTTAACACTTGTTAAGTTAATGTCCAGTGGGAATTTTCCTTAGGTTTATCACCTAAATTGCTTAAGAATCTTGATCCTAATTCTAAGAAAGTGTCACCTAATCAATCAATCTAAAATCAACTCACATCAAGAGTACTCATATAATTCTACAATATCTTGAATTTTGCTCCTTAAAATATTCATCTACACTTGATACAAACCATAACTATCAGCAGATGACTAAGGAAACATCAAACACTTCACAAAAAGATCAGTCATCTTAGTATACAAAGTCAGGCCCCACCAAACCTCGAGAGAGCATCAACAGAAGAAGAGTTAGATATAAACCAAAATATCAGAAGTTCTTCCTTCTCGTCTTTCCACCAAGAGAAGTTATGTAAATAATTTGGGTTCACTTTGGGGGTCCAAATAGTAGAATAGGCTAGAGTAGGTTCATTTAGCATAATAGGGGGTGTATTTATCATTTTAGGTTGTGCCTAGTTCATTATGGTTAGAATGTAGCCCTAGCTTCTAGAAGCTATGCCTAATGGATAATTTTGACCATGGTCAACACCCTAGATAGCCCCTCTCCCCTTCCTTTTCTACCCCTCACTCATCTTGCCCTCCAAGTCACTCCTTCCTATATAAAGGGTGCCTTCCTCCATGTATTGACACATTGAAATTTTAAGTAATCTACAGGAGTGATTTTGTGAGTCTGAGCATTCTTATATGTGTCTTATCTTGGGTGGGTAATATCTCAAGTGGCGGCTCTGGGTCTTATCTTGAGTGGATAATATCTCAAGTGGCGACTCTTACACCCCTCATCTTGGAGTCCCTTTGCTCTAAGTGGCGTGAATCCCCTTCTCCTCCATAAGTCTTTTCATCTCTTCCCCATTTTAATTTCCTTTTACACTTCTGATCAGGTCGGTCATCGGTATTCGATGACATCAGCAGCAGTTGACCACGTGGACCATTCACAGGGTAACACGTGGTAGAGGATAGCAGGCGAATCAGGGAGGCGATCACTCATAATGGTAATCGCCTGACGCCTGTGATGATGAGTAATCGCCTGTCGCCTGTGATGATGAGTAATCACCTATCGCCTTGAGGATGAGTAATTGCCTATCGCCTTGAGGATGAGTAATCGCCTATCGCCTTGAGGATGAGTAATCGCTCATCGCCGGTATGGATCAGTAATCGCCTCGTTTGCACATGATCGCCGTGTGTTAAGGTTAGGAGATCAGGTGGTCAGCAAGTCGCCGAAAGAGCACATCGCCGGGTGTTGGAGAAGACTTGGCAAGCACTTGTTGTATGGTCTAAGTACAGAGGATAAGTGGCATATCTGCCACCATGTGTAGTGTGAGCTGCGATGCCCAGGGTTAACCAGCTCGCCATGTTAAGGTTGCGCCCAGAGTAGCCTGTGTACTAAGCTACTCCCTGTGTGGATAACTTAGTCACAGGGGCACAGTGGAAGTAACGTTTCAGCTGCAGATACTCCAGATGGTGACACGTGTATGACCAGATGTTATCCACGTGTCAAGAGGAATAACCGTTAGGAGAGAGAAAGACTCAGGTATATATACAAACTCTTAACGAAATTGAGAGAGGTTTTTACAGATTCTTATAGCTTACACATTTGAGAGTTTCAGTTACACACGAGTCTCACAGAGAGATTCAGATATAGTTTTGGTGTTCCTTTTGCCTGACTTGAGCGTCGGAGCTACAACGGCAGCCAGAGGCGCCGTCTGTGCGTTTTGCAGGCAGCGTTTGGAGTTCCGGCGGTGGTTCTTGGAGCGTTCTTGCAGAACAGAAGGCTAGACGAAGGAGTGACGAGGCAATCCTCCACATTCAAGTTAAGCGGCCGGATCATTTGGCGCCCACCGTGGGGCCCGTGTGAATTTTGTTCCCATCCACATTGCAGTTCTTGAAGTTTCTCGAGGTTTCTTGCAGTTTCTTGGAGCTTCTTGATGTTTTCGTCGAGGTTTCTTGAAATTACGTCGAAGTGTTGAGAAGATGAGAAGAAGAACCAGGCAAACCTCACCTGCGCCATCTGCTGAAGAAGGAGCTGTTACCATGGCGCAGGCAGTGGAGATGATGCGCGCGTTGCAAGATAGCGTCGCGGAATCGAGAGCTGATCAGGAGAAAATGCGTGCAGAGCTGACTGCATCGCAGAGAAGAAACGAAGAGTTGAGCCGTATGAATGAAGAGCTGCGTAGGGAATTGCAGGCGCAGAAGGAGCGCGCAGCTGAAGAGAGGACGTCGACGCCATCGTCGCCTCCGAGAGCATTCCCTATGCCTTTCTCCCCCGAAATCATGAACACGGTGGTGCCTCCCAATCTGGTGGGACTGAAAGCGTAGTTCACGGGGGTGGAAGATTCAGAAGCACACCTGATAGCCTTCCACACTCAGATGATGCTAACTGGAGGTTCAGATGCTGTGTACTGCAAGATGTTCATGAGTACGTTGCGCGAAGTGGCGATAGAGTGGTTCGTGAGCCTGCCAGAGGGCCACGTCACTTCCTTCCATCAGTTTGCGAAGCTGTTCACGGAGCAGTACATCATTAACCGACCTGCGCCAGTAGTGTCCTACGACCTGTTTGACGTGCACCAGTATCAGGGGGAGCCGTTGAGGGACTACCTCAATCGCTTTGGGGCGCAGGTGGTGAGATTGCACGTCAAGGATGAAGACATGCTGGTGCATGCGTTTAAAAGAGGTGTCCTCCCTGGTCCTTTCAGTGAATCGCTCATCAGGAGCCACCCTGCCACCTTCCCCGAGATACGGCGACGTGTGGTGGCACACATAGTAGCAGAGATAGAGGTCTCTGAGAAGAGAGGAAGTGCTGCACCGTCGAAGCCACGTGGAGGTCAGGGGAATCAGCAGCAACGGGCGCGGGTGCATGAGATCAAGGAAGGGAGGAAGGAGCAGGGAAGGACTCGCCCTTATGCACCAAGGAAGGACCAGACCAGGGGGCGTGCAAGCAACGCACCCCCCAGGTATGATTTCATGATAAGTTTGGCGGAGCTGATCGCCATCCCTGTTGTGGCAGCAAGACTCCATGTGCCAGAGAAAACCGATAGGGTACTTGGAGGGAGGAAGGATGAGTGGTGTGAATTCCATCAAGCTTATGGACATACACTCCGTAAATGCCTGGCGTTGGGGCGTCAGCTTGCTGAGTTGGTGGAGACAGGGTTCCTGACCGATTACCTGCAGAAGACACAAGGTGATCGCGCTTCGGGGTCCCAGGAAGGTGACCAACAACATGAACTCCCTATGTTTGGGGAGGTGAGGTGATGGAAGAGGCTACACTTGGGGGGCTCCCAGAGCTGAAGCGGAAGGCATGATAGCCCCACGTGTGTGCATCGCCAGGGCGGTCATCGCCGGTTAAAGGAGACCCCATCCAGAGTGGTTGAGACGTTGAAGAATGGAGCTTGTCGGCTGGTGACTCTGGACGGAACGACTATTCCAAGAACCCAGGACGCTACACGTTTCTTTCCTACTTTCGTTAAGTTGTAAAGTAGATGCGCTATCGCGCTGTACACACACTTAGTGTATTAAACAGTTTAGCAAATCAGGGGCACTCTTTTTAACGATGCTACCCAATAAAAGATTTTCAGTACACAAAGTGTGCGAGTGTTCCCAGTTTAAAGTTCTCCTTGCCCCAGGTGCAAGACCAGGTGATCGGTGGTGAGTTACCGAGTGGCCACCACCCGCAGATCAGCCCTAGATAAGCGCTGGGATGTAGAGCGCGATCAGCCATCAGTGCATGCAGACCGCGATCAGCCCTCGGTGCATGTAGAGAGTGAGTACTCGGTCGATGCACGGTCATCGGGGTCTTGCTAACACGTGTTAAGCTGGGACCCAAGTTCCTAAGTTCCCAGCGAGAGCGTTAAGCATGCACCTCGTATGATTCCAGAAGAAGAGATCCTCGCCGGTCAGGACGTCGGTGAACGCGCGGTGAGGCAAAGCAGGCAGGGCGCACCCAGTGTGTGCGCTTAGACAGCCACGCCTGGCGCCCCCCTGGGAGCGTGCACCCACGAGAAAGTCCTCCCTCGACTTTGTACAGCGAGGTGCAGGCGAGAGAAAGTCCTCACCTCTGCTTTATACAGCAAGGTTGAGGCAAGAGAAAGTCCTCTTCCTTTGCTTTTTACAGCAAGGTTGAGGCACCAGAGGAAGTCCTCCTTGCCTTTGAGCAAGTGCAGGCACCAGAGGAAGTCCTCCTTGCCTTTGAGCAAGTGCAGGCAACAGAGGAAGTCCTCCTTGCCTTTGAGCAAGTGCAGGCGAGAACAGAGGAAGTCCTCCTTGCCTTTGAGCAAGTGCAGGCGAGAACAGAGGAAGTCCTCCTTGCCTTTGAGCAAGAGCAGGCGAGAACAGAGGAAGTCCTCCTTGCCTTTGAGCAAGTGCAGGCATCAGAGGAAGTCCTCCTTGCCTTTGAGAAAGTGCAGGCAACAGAGGAAGTCCTCCTTGCCTTTGAGCAAGTGCAGGCACCAGAGGAAGTCCTCCTTGCCTTTGAGCAAGTGCAGGCAATAGAGGAAGTCCTCCTTGCCTTTGAGCAAGTGCAGGCGAGAACAGAGGAAGTCCTCCTTGCCTTTGAGCAAGTGCAGGCGAGAACAGAGGAAGTCCTCCTTGTCTTTGAGCAAGTGCAGGCACCAGAGGAAGTCCTCCTTGCCTTTGAGCAAGTGCAGGCAACAGAGGAAGTCCTCCTTGCCTTTGAGCAAGTGCAGGCACCAGAGGAAGTCCTCCTTGCCTTTGAGCAAGTGTAGGCAATAGAGGAAGACCTCCTTGCCTTTGAGCGAGTGCAGGCGAGAAAGAAGAAAGTCCTCCCTCGACTTTGTACAGGGAGGTGCAGGCGAGTGAAAGTCCTCACCTCGACTTTGTACAGCGAGGCTGAGGCATGAGGAAAAGTCCTCTTCCCTTTGCTTTTTACAGCAAGGTTGAGGCGAGAGAACCAAGTCCTCTTCCTCTGCTTTTCACAGCAAGGTTGAGGCAAGAGAAAAGTCCTCTTCCTCTGCTTCTTACAGCAAGGTTGAGGCAAGAGAACCAAGTCCCTTCCCTCTACTTTTTACAGCGAGGCTGAGGTGAGAAAGGCAAGACCTCACCCACGACTTCTTACAGCGAGGTTGAGGCAAGAGGGGTCGTCGAGAAGCACTTTTCTTCCCCAAAACACAGGCGTCATAGTTGGTGTTCAGACCCTCTATGCACTCAGCGCTGGTGTGGCAGAGAAGTGCAGCGAAGCCAGAAGCGCGATGACTGATCGGTGGTGCACTAACATGCTAGTCGGTGGTCGGTGGTAGAAGCAAGTTCTGCTGCGTGAAGCCGAAGCGTTTAGGCCTGTTAAGTCAGTCATCCAGCACGAAGTTATGTTGAAGGCAATGCTAAGGTAACAGTCAGCCGTGATCAAGTCAGAGGCCAAGTTTGAGGGGTTGCAGTTAGATCGCGCTAAAGCCTAAGCTAGTTAACAGTTAGTCACATGCAGAGAGTTAAAGAGAAGAAACGCAGCGAACCCTAGCGCGTTTGAGAAGAAGAAAACAGGGAAGGTGAATCTCTAGATGATCCAGAGAGATGCTTTGAATGTTTGAAGGCGAAGAAGAAGGAATGAAATAGTGTTAGTACCAGAGTGTGCGCTCCTGTAGACCGCCAGAAGACGATTTCTTAGTCTCTTCGCTGAGAACAAGTTCACAACTAGAGACTGGGGGGCTTGTGATCAGGTCGGTCATCGGTATTCGATGACATCAGCAGCAGTTGACCACGTGGACCATTCACAGGGTAACACGTGGTAGAGGATAGCAGGCGAATCAGGGAGGCAATCACTCATAATGGTAATTGCCTGACGCCTATGATGATGAGTAATCGCCTGTCGCCTGTGATGATGAGTAATCACCTATCGCCTTGAGGATGAGTAATCGCCTATCGCCTTGAGGATGAGTAATCGCCTATCGCCTTGAGGATGAGTAATCGCCTATCGCCTTGAGGATGAGTAATCGCTCATCGCCGGTATGGATCAGTAATCGCCTCATTTGCACATGATCGCCGTGTGTTAAGGTTAGGAGATCAGGTTGTCAGCAAGTCGCCGAAAGAGCACATCGCCGGGTGTTGGAGAAGACTTGGCAAGCACTTGTTGTATGGTCTAAGTACAGAGGATAAGTGGCATATCTGCCACCATGTGTAGTGTGAGCTGCGATGCCCAGGGTTAACCAGCTCGCCATGTTAAGGTTGCGCCCAGAGTAGCCTGTGTACTAAGCTACTCCCTATGTGGATAACTTAGTCACAGGGGCACAGTGGAAGTAACGTTTCAGCTAGAGATACTCCAGATGGTGACACGTGTATGACCAGATGTTATCCACGTGTCAAGAGGAATAACCGTCAGGAGAGAGAAAGACTCAGGTATATATACAAACTCTTAACGAAATTGAGAGAGGTTTTTACAGATTCTTACAGCTTACACATTTGAGAGTTTCAGTTGCACACGAGTCTCACAGAGAGATTCAGATATAGTTTTGGTGTTCCTTTTGCCTGACTTGAGCGTCGGAGCTACAACGGCAGCCAGAGGCGCCATCTGTGTGTTTTGCAGGCAGCGTTTGGAGTTCCGGCGGTGGTTCTTGAAGCGTTCCTGCAGAACAGAAGGCTAGACGAAGGAGTGACGAGGCAATCCTCCACGTTCGAGTCAAGCGGCCGGATCAACTTCCATTCCCTTCATGTTCTTTATTGTTTTTTCCATGTTTGTCTTTCATTTGTTGGTTCTCTTTGACTTGCTATCTTAATTCCGCCCCTTTTTGCATCATCCACACCATATATTGTGTTTTTCTCTTTGCCCTTCTGAAGTGAACCTTCACACTTACTTAATTAACCACTTGGTTAAGTTCGTGTCCAGTGGGAATCTTCTTAGGGTTCTCACCATATTTGCTAAATCCAAATATCTAAACAAAAGGGAAACCTTTAAAATGTGCAATCTAAAATCCACTCACATAATGTAGTAATTAGAGCATGGTTCTAATTGTGCTTATCTTTTAAGAGTTGATTTTCTGCTTTATTTTTTTCAGCACATTTCAATTCTTGCCTTTACCTTTAAGCAATTTCAATTTCGCCTTTAAATTCTTGTCATTAACGGTTTTGTATTTTTTTATTCATTAAACACTTTAAATTGCACTTTTGAATTTTATTTTGTTTCAAATTTTCTTTCCCTTACATCTTTTGCTTGAGTCTTATGTTCTTATTATTCTAGATGTCTTTAAAACCTTTCTACTTATTTTTCTTTTAATTGTTAAGAACTAAAAGCAACTAGAAATTTGTTTGAGTAGAAGTTGATTTAGTTCCAAACAAAGAATTCAAGTGATCATATGAATTGAATCCCAATCTATTTGTGAAAATTGAAAGTGAATTAAAATATGCATGCCAAGATTATGAACATTTTGAATCCATAAAACAAAAGCAAAGACAAAAAAAAAAAAAAAAAAAAACAACAAAGTTAGTGCAATTCACTTGTCAAGTTCAAAATTTCTAAAAAGAGGATTCATTGATGTGGCAAATTGTTTTCATATTTGTGGAATTTTATCCTTCTTGCTTTTTGTAAGGATCTAGATAATTATTTGGAATAGAAGAAGTATAATTTTAATGAATTCTGAATATGTTATTACTTAAAACGAAAAGAGCTTGTAATGGAAATTTCATGGTGGTCAGACCTCGGATGTCGCCCAAGGTCTGAGGGCGGCGTGGTAGAGGTCGGTCGGTGGACCATAGTGGATTCCAGAAATCACATTTAGGGAGGTGTGATTTAAACCTTAGGAGCGCCATGCATGCAGAATAACTACGGGACTTTACGCTTGGACATAAGGGATTTACCTTAGTGTTGCATGCTTAGGCACATAAGGATTGAGTATTGAGCTGCCCTCGGGCAGGAGAAGCTACCGACGTCACCGAGCCATGTGGGGGTGATAACACAAGCGTGGAGTAGTGGTAGGACGAGCCCTCAACAGGGTGTGACGATGTGGCATCAGTCGACAGAAGCAAGGCGATGTGTCCTCGCCACATCAAGGACGATGAGAGATTGCCAGGGCGAGAGACACGCGGGGATCGCCAGCGCGAGAGACACGTGGAGATTGCCAGGGCGAGAGACATGTGGGCATCGCTAGGGCGAGAGACACGCGAGCATCGCCAGGGCGAGAGACACGCGGGCATCGCCAGGGCGAGAGACACTCGGGGATCGCCAGGGCGAGAGACACGCGGGCATCGCCAGGGCGAGAGACACGCAGGGATCGCCAGGGCGAGAGACACGCGGGCATCGCCAGGGCGAGAGACACGCGGGCATCGCCAGGGCGAGAGACACGCGGGGATCGCCAGGGCAAGAGACACGCGGGCATTGCCAGGGCGAGAGACAGACGGTCATCGCCAGGATGAGGGACGCATCGGTCGTCTTCCAGGGAGAGACATCGGTCGTCTTCCAGGGAGAGACATCGGTCTTCTTCCAGGGAGAGACATCGTTCGTCCGCCAGGATGAGACATCGGTGGATGGTCATTGCGCGAGGTCGTGTTCCACACAGATGAGGTGGGGCCCAGGCTCCCAGCATGAGACGTCCTGCATGCGCGACATGTAGACAAAAAGGGTGTTTCAGAATAGTTAGCATCAGAGAGTTAGTATGCGCAGAAACCCACGTGGTCATACTGTTCAAGGAAGTGTGCACGCAAGGTTGCTCAGAGAGTGGGTAATGGCAGTGAAGGCTAAAGAGCCGTTCGACCTTAAGAGCTGAGGGAATCAGCTCATTTAGTTCCCCTTTCTCCTTTCTCCTCCACTCGAAGACGCAGCTATCCTCACGTACCAGTGCTACGATCGGCGACTGCCATTGTCCTTCTGGGAAGTCTCTACAAGTTCTCCCGTCAGGACGCTAGAACAGAGTAAGTCGTTTTACTCTGTTTTTCGAGTCGAATCTGAGCTAGAGAGGGTTGCATCTGCATAGGCGTTGCCGGCGACTCCCTTAGCTCCAGAAATCGTCTCTGTTAGCGTAGAAAATGAGTAGTATAGTCAGTTTTGTGATAAAGGCTCCATGGTGCAGGTTAGGACATCTTTAAGCTTCGATGGGTTTTGGAGCTCTTGGTGATTTTGCGCAAGTTTAGGTAAGGGAAGCTAGCATTTTCGTTTATAAAAACTTTAGGCGAGTAGGTTCTGAAGTGAGGGCGACGTGGTCGCCGGTTTCATATTCTTTTTCACGATGCTCTGTTTTTATGTGTGGGGCAACGTGATCGCCGGTTTTAATGTTGATTTCGAACTCCCCTATTTTAGTGTCGTTTGAAACTATTTGAGATTGAAATGTGAAATGCGTGTGATATTCGAAAATCTGAACTTTGGTATGATTGTTTCTGTGATTGGGATTGTTTAAGAAAAGATTCAAAATATTATATGATGGAATTGTGCTTTTACGTGTGGTATGATGTACTGGATGAATGTGAAATTGTGATCAAGACATAGTATTTTCAGGAAAGGAAATACCGTGTTGAGATTGGTTATGAGGTGTATTGATCAGTGAGTATCCTGTGAATGAGACGATCCTGACTCTGCTGATATGATGGAATCACATAGATGAAGTCATTCAGTTGGTGAGAGTCGAAGGAGGTCCATATGTATGAGTAAGTCGTTTGAAAGATAACTGACTTGACCTGTTATATGGATTAACCCTGTCATACTGTGAGAGTGAGGATATTGAGATTGAGATCGAGATTATGTTTATGCGTATAGCTGTGGGAACTTTACAGCAATGAAGTATGACAGGTGCAGGTCTCTGGATGCTAAGTTCAACGCATGAGTCTTCCGGAAGTAGAGTCATGTGTCTATGTGTTATGAGTCAGTGGAAAGTCTGACATGTGAACCATGAGTATTGAATGTATTGAATAGACACTTGACGAGTTTGTGGAATATGGGGATATTGATGGTTGAAATTGATATAGATTATGAATGGTGTGAAGATTTATGCTTTCTATTGATATAAAGTTTCATATTTAAAGTTTTAAAAATATCTAGCTTACCCTTTTGTTTTGTATCGTGGTTGTTTTTCTTAAACCTGTGATGATCGTGTATATTTGCACGGGAGCAGATGAGGTTGCAGGTAGTAGAGCTCCTCAGTGAGCATTTTCTGAAGGAGGAGATCGCCGGTTTTGAATGCTGTTGTTTTGTTTTATTTTGAAAACTCCTATATGGAGATGTATTAAAACTTCCTCGAAAAGGGATATTATTTTGAGGCACAATTGTATTAATGGATGAATTATATTATGTATATATATCTATGTTAAATTTTGATATTATTGTTTCACCTTTATTTTATTATATAAAAATGAACAATATTTTGAGGGGCGTTACACTTTTACAATTTCTAAGAAAATCAAAACTTCACAGTTAAAAGTTTAAGTAAGTTTCTTTGAGTGTTTTTTTTAAATGCTTTTCTTATTTGTCTTCTCAAAGTTTTGTCACTATCTATTTCCCATTTGGTTTAACTTTCTTTCTTTTAAGCTTTTCTTGCTTTTCTTTCAAATTTTCTTAAGTTTCGTTGTGGGGATCTTTGGTGAGCAAGTGTAAGACCTTTGCCATCTTTCACTTAAAGTGTTTACTACCAAGTGTAGACCTTTTAGAATTTTTTTTTGAAAAATCTTTCTTGAGTGAAGTTAACCTTTTTTACATCCTTACTAAATAACCGAGTGATACACGCGAGTGAGTGCATTAATTGTTATTTTCACTAATTGTTTGCTTTCTTTTGTGCAATATCCTGTATCATCTGTCTTTAGGGAAATATTCTAAACTACAATCTCCTCAAAAGGCACGTCGTTTGGGGGAGCTTGAGGATGCCAAGAGGAGCTTGACCCACAAAGAAGATGAAATGCGACAACTCATGGAAAGAATGCAAAGGCTAGAGGATGCTCAAAAGAGAAAAGTTAGAGAAAAGAGGTGGGAGCCTAGACGAACTACTAGAAATTACATGCATTATGGAAGTCAAAATGAAGACCAAGATTGGAGAGTGCATAACTTTGAAGAGAGGCGCCATGAACACCAACATCAACCAAAGAATTCCTTTTCTTTTGTAAAGTTACCTAATTTTAGTGGGGTAATGACCCTAATTTGTATTTAGAATGGGAAGCTAAAGTAGAACAACTCTTTAATGTGTATGAGGTCACAGAGGACCAAAAAGTTAGGTTAGTTTCCCTAGAATTTTTAGACTATGCCATTCAATGGTGGCATCAGACTATAATGGACATTGGGCTAAACAAGAGGCCAACCGTGGTATCTTGGAGTGATTTAAAGTTATGCATGTGAACGCGGTTTGTTCCTCCTCATTATGAGAAGGAACTCTTGTTGAAGCTCCAACGGCTTCATCAAGGATCTAGAAGTGTAGATGATTATTTTCAAGATTTGGAAGTAACTTTGACTAAAATTAATATGCATGAATGTGAAGAGTCAAAGATTTCTAGATTTGTGAGTGGATTACAGGAAAAAATAAAAGATGTTGTAAAATCATATGATTATACTTCTTTGGACAAATTGGTTCACCTAGCCATCAAGGTTGAATCACAAGTTTTGAAGAAAAATTCTTTTAAAAGTACTCGTAATGATGGCTTTTACAAATCATCTTGGAAGGGCAACCACAAATTTCAAAACCAAGATTCTCCTTCCAATTTCTCAAAAGAAACCACCCCACATCATAAAAATTCTAAAGATCAACCTTCAGTCCTAAATTACCCACCAAAACCTCAAATAAAAAATGTTGGGTTTGCGTTCAAATCATATGAGCACTAGCATTCTATGTTTGGAATTAAATCAACCACTACCAAAACAACTTCTAACTTGTTTTTAGCTCTTCACAATTAAAATCAAAATAAGAAGAAAGGAATTAAGATTCCTAGAACAATAAGAACATACGACTCAAGCAAAAGATCTAAGGAAAGAAAAAAATTGGCACAAAAATAAAATTCAAAAAGTGAAATTTAAAGTGCTTAATGAATAAAAAGCGGAATGGTAAATGACAAGAATGTAAAGGCGGAATTTAAATTGCTTGAAGGTAAAAGCAAGAATTTAAAATGTGATGGAATTTTAAAGGCAAAAATCAAATCAAAAGCAATTAAACACAAAATAACCATGCTCTGAATACCACATGATATGAGTTGATTTTAGGATTGCACATTTTAATTGGTTGTTCTTGTTTATGATTTTTTATTTTTATCAATGCAAGGAGAGAACCCAAAGAAGATCCCCACCGGACACGAACTTAACCAAGTGGTTAAGTAAGTGCGAAGTTTCACTTCTAGAGGGCAAAAGGAAAAACACAAGTATATGGTAACTATGATGAAAGGGTGGAAATTAAAGGTCATAAAATGAAGCAAGGAATGAAGAAGATGACCGAATGAGAAAAGATATAAACAAGTAACATAAATGGTGAAATGGAAGGATGGAAAGAGATAAGATAAAGGAAGCTCATGGAGAAATGGAGAGGATGAACATGCCACTTGGAGGGTAGGAAACTCCATGATAAGTGAAGGAAGAGCCACCATTCGAAATGCTCACACACTCAAGATAAGACCTAAAATCATTTAGGAGACAAAACTCACTAATCTCTCAAATAGAGTTTCTTTACTATATTCAAAATCTAGGTCAAAATACATGAGGCAAGACACCCTATTTATAGGAATGGGTGCCTTGGTGGACAAGATGGGGGAGGGGTAGAAAAGACACAAGAGAGTGACGACCTAGGGGTTGACCTAGGTTAAAGTCGCCCCTAGTCCTAACTTCTAAAAGCTAGGGCTACCTCTTAACCCTAACGGACTAGGCACAAGCTAATTTGATAAATACACCCCCCTATTATGCTATATGGATCCTACTCTACTGTAATTAAAAACAAAGAGACTAACTGGTGCTCAGCTCTCATGGCTTGGGCTCTACTCCTAGTAATCCTCTAAGGAATGATGGGCTCTGAAGCACTGGCTAGTGGTGGGTCTTGACCTAGCCCTGGGTCCTGTGTCATGCTTCGGGTCATCCTTCTGGAGGGTTAGGCTTGGTCAGGGGATACTCTATCTCTCAGATCTTCATCACAAGAACATACAGAAATACAATGTTCAAGGAAGAAGGGAATAGAATACACCTAGGTAAATCAAAGCTTAAAGTTCAGAAGTATAAAATCCAATCCTATTCCACACTTGAGATGATCCAAAAGCTTTTTGAAATCTTGAAAACTGTTTTGATTGATCTCTCTTTCTTAGTATGCATAGGAGCGTAAAATAACCTTTTTATACTCCAATCAAATGGTAAAAACAGTTAAATCAAAAACCAAAAGTTGTTGGAATCATTTTAAATGGATTAAAATCACTTAATAGAATTCTAATAAGGTTTTCAGAAAAACAATTAGTTGATTTATCGAAACAATCGGTTGATTTTGTTTGACAACAAAGCCAAAACAAAGCTAAGCTTTTCCAAGCCATTTTTAAAAGATTTAGGATCGAAAACTCGAATGACTTTCAAGAACTTAGCTCTTGATGCCAATTGTTAGAATTAGAGGCCTTAAACAAGAGGGGGTGAATTGTTTTTGAAATATTTTTGGAAAGATTGAAGGTAGAGTGAAAAGCTATGAAGAATCAATCAATTGAAAAATTTGTGCAAACAATAAAAGCTGTTTTAAGTTTGATTCCAGAAAATCAACCTATTGTTTTCACAAAACAACCGGTTGTTTATACCAGCAGAAAATAAAACTAATTTAAAACAATTTATAAGAGAAGAGATAGAAAGATTCACACAAGATGTTTATACTGGTTCAATCTTAACCAAGAGCTACATCCTATCCTCAGCTAACCACTGAGTATTCACTATGTAATCAAACCTAGATTACAAAACACACTAAGAATGTTGATCTTGAACCCCTCAAGAACACACAACACTTCTTAGCCAAACCCACACCAAGAGTGTTGATCTTGAACTCCTCAAGAACACACAACACTCCTTGGCAACACAAATACAGAAATACAGTGATCAAGGAGAAGGAAATAGAATACACCTGGGTATTACGAAGCTAAAAGTTCAGAAGTACAACCCAATCATATTCCACACAATTGAGAATGATCCAAAGCTCTTTCAAATCTTGGAAAAACAATTTTTGATAAACTCTCTTTCTTACTCCACGATTAGGAGCATAAAACCACCTTTATATAGACAAACCAAGTGGTTAAAAACATTTAATAAAGGAGCCAAGGTAGTTAGAATCATTAAAAACAGATTAAAACCACTTAATAAGATTCTGTTAAGGTTTTCAAAAAAAGAATCAGTTGAATTATCGAAACAATCGGTTGAATTGACTTAATAGTGAAGTCAAACAAACTCAACCTTTTCATGACCTTTTCAAAATTCACTAAGTGTAAAACAACCGGTTGAATTGACATTTCAACTGGTTGATTTTTCTCACTCTTTAGAAATCTCATCTTTTTCAAAAAGAAAAGATTCAATTAACTTCCGATCATACTAAAGAGTGGATTAACAAATTCAACTACATAAAACACACACACACAACCGACATCAAAGATCTTCATGCATTCCAATTGGATTTGGAGATATCAAAGCACCTTGTTCAACAAACATTTCAATAGGTTGAAATTTCATAGCCTTTTAGAAAACCCATATTTTAAAAAAGATAAAAATTCAAATGAATTTGGATCATCTTAAAGAGTGAATTAACAAGTCAAAAACTACAAGACACCACACACACCCAACAATAAGGTCTTCAAGCTTTCCACATTGATTTGGAGATATCAAAGCATCTTGTTCTACGCTTTGCACAAATATATCCTCAACAAGTTTAACTAAGATAAAAAAATGTTTAGAAGTTCATTTGGCCATATGAGGCAAGAACATAGGATGAACATATACAACTAACTTTACATAGGTCATGAATTTTTGACTTGTCAAGAATTTGAGTAAGGTGTATGCTTCTTAGTTGTTGTCCTCAAGACTCTCTTGCTTAAGAAATAGATTTGACAAACTTGATTCTATCTCTTGTCATGTGTTTAGGACAACCACTTGTCTAGGTATCACAAGAGTTGATTTGCCATAAAGGAATCCTGCAAGAAACAAGATTAAGAAGCATGGTTTGGTCCCCTTACGAATTTGGGTCCATGGGTATTAACTGGTACAGTAGGAACCTTAGAATTCTTAGGAACCCACTTCAAAACACCTTTAGGAACAGAAAACCTTCTTACTTCGCAAAATGTAATAGTATGGCCCTTTTTCATGCAATAAAAGCACGTTTCAACTGGTTGTTTCGACAAAAAAAAATTGGTTGTTTTTCAAAGAAAATAGAAAATGGTTTTGAAATTGATCTATTCTTGCTATTTGGATTAAAACCCAGTCCAGCTTTGCCAAAAACACATTTTTGAGATGCGAGAACAATTTCAAAGTTTGATTGGCTTTTTGAAAACTTGTCCACAATTTTTAAAATATAGTGGACTTTCTTTTGAAGTGATTCACAATTTTCACAAAAGCTAGAATCACACTTGCAAGAAGAGTTCTTGTAAATCATTTCCATATTTTCAAAATCAGTTTTTGAATTGTTCAACTCTTATTCCAAGGTCTTGAATATGTTTTCCAACCAATTATTTAAGCCTTTCAAGAAGGTCCAACTTATTAGCTTCTTCATGAGTTTATTTGAATGCATAAAGAAGTTGGCTATAATTTTCAAAGTTAGAAAACTGATTTTAAGCTTGATTCCAGAAAATCAACTTGTTGTTTTCATGAAACAACCGGTTTTTTATACCATCAGATTTGAAAACCAAAGTTAAACAATTTAATGAGTGTAGGGATAGAGAAATTCACACAAGATGTTTATACTGGTTCATTCTTAACCAAGAGCTACATTTAGTCCTCAACTAACCACTAAGAATTCACTATGTAATCAAACCTAGATTACAAACCACACACCAAAAGTGATGATGTTGAACCCCTCAAGAACACACACCACTCTATGGCAAACCAGACAGTTTCCAGAAACATCTTCTGAAACTGCACCACACAGGAACACATAGAAATACAATGTTCAAGGAAGAAGGGAATAAAATACACCTGGGTAATTCAAAGATGAAAGTTTAGAATTACAAGACCCAATCCTATTCGACACTTGAAATGATCCAAAAGCTCTTTGAAATCTTGAAAACTGGTTTTGATTAATCTCTCTTTCTTAGTTAATGCTTAGGAGTGTAAAACAACCTTTTTATACTCCAATCAAATGGTCAAAACAGTTAAATCAAAAACCAAAATTTGTTGGAAACATTTAAAAAAATTGGAACCACTTAACAAAATTCTATTAAGGTTTTCAAAAAAACAACCAATTGAATTCACGAAACAACTAGTTGAAATTTCACATCTTTTAGAAAACTCATATTTTCAAAAAGATTAAGATTTAATTATCCTTGGATCATCTTAAGGAGTGAATTAACAATTCAAAGACTACTAGACACACACACATAAACCAACAACAAGGTCTTCAAGCATTCCTCTTGGATTTGGAGACATCAAAACACCTTGTTCAACAAGTAGCACCAGTAACATTTTTCCCCAACTCATTAACTTGTAATCTCTTGCCATTACATAGTCCATTTGCTTGATCAATATTTGTTAAAAGCATTATTGGGACACCAACTTTTAGTTTTAGACAATGATTAGGAATTCCTGAGCATCTAATATTGTTTAAAAGCTCCAATGTAAACCACTCAAATTTAATGTCTTGTTGTTCATCAAATTGGAAAGGTGTGCCTGAACTTAAGTAAGCAACTTCTTCTTCAGGCATTAAACATATGATAAATTCATTGACTTGGTCTACACATTCAGTTGTTGGACAAAGTATTGCATCACCATATAAAAAGTTTGCATTGCTTATATTATGGAAGAATCTTGTATACACAAATTCAACTAAGCTAAGTAAATGTTAATCATTGTGTTCGATTAAGAGATATTGAGGTATTTTAATTATCCCTTCAACCATTTCATTTAAGTTCATATTTCCATCTTCAATCTTTAGAATCCAATCAACAAATTTTTTTGATGTCTGCAACACTTTCAATTGATTCTTGATTTGTTAATCTCATATCCTAAAAAAGTTTAAAAACTTTCTAGTCTTTCCAGAATTGAGAAAATTTTATTGTTATTGTGACAATGTTGTATCTTGATCCCTTCCTAACAACAGGAAAAATTTGCCTAAAATCACCTCCCAATACAACAACTTTATCACTAAAAGGTTTGTTACAATTCTCTTCATCTACAACTTTTATAATATCTCTTAAAGTTCTATCCAAAGTCAGACAAGATAGAAAGGATGAAGACATTTAGATGGATGAAGAGGATTCAGTGAAGGTAGAAGCATGAAGGTAGTCACACCCCTTGGAGGAGGGATCCAAGATAAGACTCAAAGGAAATTTTAGAACACTAAAAAATTCACTCAAGTAGAGTTTGTTTACTCAAAATTCAATGTGATTTATAAAAGAGGGTGACCACCTATTTATGGTGTACTGACCAAGTAGTCAGGTGTGATGACGTAATTGTGAGGTAATCCTGTGGGCGTGCTTGAGGAGGACACATGGATCAAGAAGAGTAAAAGAAAGGAAAGTGTAGCTTAGAAGTCGATGAGATTGTCGTTTGTTGAAGAAGGCGGCGGTCTCCGATTTCTCTCGTATGTAATCAGTAATTGCCTAGATTGCACATGATCGCCGTGTGTGAAGATTGCACATGATCACCATGTGTGAAGATTAGGAGATCAGGTGGTCAACAAGTCGCTGAAAGGAGCACATCGCCGAGTATTTGAGAAGACTTGGTAAGCACTTATTATATGGTCTAAATACAGAAGATAAGTGGCATGTCTGCCGCCAAAGTAGAGAAGATAAGTGGCATATCTGCCACCATGTGTAGTGTGAGCCGTGATACCCAGTGTTAACCAGCTCACCATGTTAAGGTTGTGCCCAGAGTAGCCTGTGCACTAAGCTACTCCCTGTGTGGATAACTTAGTTGCAGGAGCAAAGTGAAAGTAACGTTTCAGCTGCAGGTACTCCAGATGGTGACACGTGTATGACCAGATGTTATCCACGTGTCAAGAGGAATAACCGTCAGGAGAGAGAAAGACTCAGGTATATATATAGAATTCTTAACGGAATTCAGGGGAGGTTTTTTTTTTTCATTTTTGGGAATTCACTTGCACATGGTTCTGAGTTTTCTCTGAAATTATTTGTTGATTCGATCACTGACTTGAGCGTCGGAGTGCAACCGGCCGCAGAGGCGCCATACTATTCTTTCAGGTCTCTTTGAGGATTATCAGGTGAAGGTCATCGGTGTACTTGGCGTGAAGCTGGAGAGGATGAGGTTTGAAAAGGAGAAGTTCTAACGCTTTGGTCAAGAGGCTGGATCATATAGTGATAGGTGCCATGTGATTAAGGCATGGCGGGAAATTTGAAATTCAAAATAAGCTAGCTTAACTCCTTAACATGTGTCACTAATTATGGATCTAGAAGGCATCACACTTTACACATTTTTTTAAAAAAAAGGGTTATCATATTAGGCATCACTATGAAACTTGACATCTCAGCTAGGCTGATACCTCAAGTTGCAACAATTATTTGCCACCACATGAAAAACTTATTATTAAAAAAAAAGAAAAATAATGTTTTGGTTGATATCCAGAATGCTTTGGTTGCTGAGTTCTATGGAGTTATACATGGCATTGAAGAAGCTAAAAAAATGGGTTCTAGTTTATGGCTTGAATGTGATTCTACCTTGGTTTATGCTGCTTTTACTACTAGGACTAATGTTCCTTGGATTCTTCGTAATAGATGGAACAAATGCCTTGATTAATGTGGGAAAATCAGATATAAGATTTCTCACAATTTTTTGTAAAGGCAATGCATGTGCTGACAAGCTTGCTAACTTAGGTTAGGGAACAATTTCATTAGTATAATAGGCTTCCATCTAGTCTAATCTTATAATTCTTTATTAATAGGTATAAATTACCTAAATATCGCTTTTCTTAAGTTTTATTCTATGGATTTTGGCCTAGTCCCCCCATATTTGCTTACATGTCCACACTTTATAGATTTAAGCATGTGTTTAATGTAAAAAGTGTGACTATGTGGGCTGCACATGTGATGCATTCTAGAAGATAGGGTTTCACCCTCCTATGGGCCATGAACAAGCCCAATTTATGCTATTTAACACCTTCTCTTTAAAAAGATTAAAAGAAAGGACCGCTGGTAGCTTGGCCCATGCTCTGGTGTTTTGCTCTTGATGATCTTTTGGCCTTGTAACCTAGCTTGAGATGCTTGACCTAGCCTTGAATATTGTTTCTTGCTCCTGGTCATTTTCTTGTAAAATTGGGCTAGTTTATATGGTGATGCTCCATTCATGGTTACATCAAAAGGGGTGAGGTGGCATGAGGGACGTGTAGTGAGGAGTCAATATTTAGGACAGAGAAGAGTGGGGAAAATGAGGCCAAATTACTGTAAAAAATCTATTAGGAAAGTATTATTCTCTCTGGGAGGAGTCTTGGACTCTAGGACTTTTTCCTTGCTTGTAGAGTCACTCAACTCACTGATGTTCTCTAATTAATAATATTATAGTTCTTATAGCTTTTTCCGTTGGAAAAATATAAAGATGAGGTATTATGTGATGTTGTGCCCATAAAAGCGACACATGTTCTTTTAGGAAGGCCTTGACAATATGATAGAAAAGTTTTACATGATGGAGTTACTAACAATATTTCTTTCACTTCCAAGGGCATAAGGTCATACTAAAATCTCTCCCTATAAGAGAAGTAAATAAAGATAAAATAAAAATGAAAAAGAAGAGAGAACATGAAAAGAAATGTAAGAAAAGTGATAAAATCAAAACGAGTCTTCTCATCATTCCAAAAGAAGTTAAAAAGGTAATGTTGCCTATCTTGAAAGGTGTTCTCCTTCCTTGTCTTCATCTTTTTCTAGTTCTAAATGTTTGAAGTATTTGCTAGAGGAGTTCAGGGATGTTTTTCAAGATCATACTAAAGGTTTACCCCTTCTAAGAGGCATTAAAAAAAAATTCACTTTATCTCAGGATCTTCTCTATAAAAACCACCTATACATAGAACTAATCCAAAAGAGTGTCAAGAGATTCAACTCAATCATTTTCAAGGATGTACTAGAAGTATAATGTCTAACAAAGATACAAAGTTCTTGAGTCACTACTGGAAAACAATATGGGAACAACTTGGCATAAAATTCATGTTTTCAATCACTTGCCACCCCCATTCTGAGGAACAAACTAAAGTGATCATAAGAACTATGTATTAAATGTTCGGATACCTTATTTCCGAAAACTCTAGGGTGTGGGATGACTTCTTTCTTCACATTAAAATTGCTTTGAACCGGGTAGTTAATTTTCCAACTCTCACACACCTTCTGCTTAACACTTAAAGAAGGGACAAAAAGAGATGATCTTTGTACCCGGGAAATGGGTCTGAATTCACTTACACAATAATCACTTTTCAACCCAAAGGAAGTTCACACTTCTTCCCTAAGGCAATGGTCCCTTTTAGATCACTAAAATGATCAACAAAAATAAACATGCTTAAATGTTAAAAGCATTACCCTCCTCGATAAACTTTTAGTGGCACGAAATTTGGAGCCTAAACATGTTTAATTTGAATTTTGAATTTCACTCCACACACTAAGCTCATGGAACCTCATGCTATAAATAAGTGGCCTTGCATCTTGTAATTAGCTACATATTTTGAGTAAAAAAAATTTGCGTGAGTGATTTTTTAAGTGTCTAAAATTCTCCTAGTCTTATCTTGGCAAAATGTTTCAAGTGGAAAATCTCTTCATTACTTATCTTGGAATTACTCTCCTCCAAGCGGTGTGACTCCTCTATTCCTTCACCTCCATGAACGACTACAACCATTTAAGTTTTCATTTCTTCTTCTCTAATTCCATGTCTTTCATTTTTTTTCCAATTCTACTATATTTTGAGTTCTTATTTTTCCACTTGCATATTTTCCTTTGTGTAAGTTTTTTTCCTTTGCTCTTTAAAGAGAAATTTCACACTTAATGAATCACTTAATTAAGTTTGTGTCAAGTGACAATCCTCATTGAGTCATCACCATAAATCTTAATCCATGTGAATCCTCTAAAAATATTTGCAATCCTCAAATCAAATCATATCACATGGTTTCCTTAGAGTAGTCGTAAGGTGTAGGGAGAGTGATTGGTGAGGCCAAATCACTTGAAAAAGAGGGAAGAGATCAAAAGGTGTCTATCCTAGAGAGGCTAGACAAGGGAGGGCTACTAGCTTGCAAATTTAGCAGCATAACTCTAATTGTTTTGATCTCAATTTTGAAGAGCCAAGAACCTCCTTTGATAGGTAAAGAGGCCGACCAAGATACAAGCAAAATGTAGGGTGATTCATATTTAAAATGTTTTAAAAAGTGGCGCCAAAGGAAGTCATATTTGCCATGTGAAGGCAATGTGTTTCATGTGCACCTTCTAGGTTTCTTATGACCGGCCTAGGGTTTAAGATGGGTCATAATTGAGCCCAATTAAACCCTAGGTAGTTTTAGAATTCCTAAAGCTAAACCTAGTATAATTAAAGGCAAATACAAATGAAATTTCTACACTACTTGACCTAATTGTGTAGGTTAACATTATTTTACAAGAAATGAAATTCTATTATAATATTCAATGAAATTCTATTATAATATTCTTTTTATAAACGAGTTGAGACATCTCTAAAATGTCTCAATTACTTGTTTATTATATTCTTTATCAATAAAAAAATAATAAAAATAACCACAAGTTTAACATTTCTTTTGATATATCTCATATCATTATTAAGAATAAACAATACAAGAAAATCTGTAAATAAAAATCAATTTTAAACACAAAAAACAATTAGTTGCTATATTGACCAAATTATATATTATTTTAGATACTAAAAAAATTATTAGTATCTAAATTAGTTTCTATTATTGATAAGTAATTTCCAAATTGGTATCTAATTAGCTATCAAAATTTTAGCTACCAATTATTTAGATTCTAAATTGGTATCTTTTAGTGTTTTAAAATAATTTTGCTTAAAAATAAAAATATATGTATTTATTATTTAGTTTTAAGAAATTAAGATTGAGATATTATTAATTTTGATATTCTATTATATTTTACTACGTATGTAAAGTACACGAAAAGAATAAATCATAAACTCCTTCATAGAATTATTTCTTCTATTTTTAGATTATATTTCTAGAATCCAAAAACTGAAAAAACCTATTGTATTGGATTAGAGCACGAAGAGCTCAATGCTTGGTGGTCAGACATCAACACCTGCGACAGGTAGGTCAGCTCGGTTGTTGGGTCGAGTTGATGGGCCACATGATTGGGCTCAGGTATGTGCATATTAACTCTCATTCATGCATTTAGTATATTTGTTCGCATACAGGGCCTGGTAGGTCAGCGAAACATGTGTTAATGAGCTTAGGGGTGCATTTAGTGCATTTGGGTCTAGTATGAGTAAAACGTTCTCTATCAGCCTAAGCCCAAGTGCATTAGGGTTTGATAGAACAGTTTGCATGCATGGTATGTAAGATCATGTGAATGATACGGAAGGGCATGTGTGCTTGCGTGAAACAGATTAGACCCCGGGAGTTGGTACCTGAGTGGTTATTCTGTTAAGATTCTATGCACTCCAAGGAGGTAAGATTCTGTGCAGTTGTCGCGCTAAGATAGTGCATGCTATAACGGGATCTTCTCCCATTGAATATGCTCTCACTCGAGATAAGATTCTCGTGAGGGAAGGTTGTTTGTTACAAGACGTAGCTTAGAGGTTGTCTATAAAAGGGACTTGAGATCCTAGGTGAAGGTACGTAGTTTCTGAGACTGAAACTAAATACTTCTTGTTTCTTATAAGCCCTGTATTGCCTTGATTTTCAGAGTGCAATAGGCAGGTAGGGCGCCCTTTGTCTTAATGGAGCCATGTCCAAGTAAGAGAAGTGTAGATTCCAGTGGAGACTGGTGGAGCCTAAGTGATGTGAGTTGATTTTATGATTGTTCATTTTTATGGTGACACTTTACTTATGATTGGATTTTATGAGACAAGTATGGTGAGAACCTCAGGAAAATCCCCACTGGATATTAACTTAACCAAATGGTTAAGTAGATGTGAAGGTTCATTTCATAGAGGCAAAAGGAAAACACAATTATAAGGTGATGATGATGACAAGTTATGGTGTGGAATTACATAAGGAAAACAAGAGCAACATATAAAAACTGAATAGACATAATGAAGCAAAATAAGAACATGTTTATGAATAGATGGAATGATAATGGAAGGAAAAGATGAAGGAAAAGGAAGCTTATGAGAAATGAAATTGAGAATGGTTGCACGCCACTTGGATGGTGAAAATAAGTTCAAGATAAGTGAAGGATGCCGCCACTTGAGAGTTCTCAAAACTCATAAGATAAGACCAAGAGAGGAGGAATTTCACTCACTCACAAGTCACACAAAAATTGTGTATAGTTTCTTTACTCTAACTTTCAACTTGTGAATACATGAGGTAGGCCTCCCTATTAAGGCATCGCCAGGGCGAGAGACAGATGGTCATCGCCAGGATGAGGGACGCATCGGTCGTCTTCCAGGGAGAGACATCGGTCGTCTTCCAGGGAGAGACATCGGTCGTCCGCCAGGATGAGACCTTGGTGGATAGTCATCGCGCGAGCAGTCATCGGTTGAAGGTTATCGCGCGATGTTGTGTTTCACACAGATAAGGTGGGACCCAGGCTCCCAGCATGAGACGTCCTGCATGCGCGACACGTAGACAAAAAGGGTGTTTTAGAATAGTTAGCATCAGAGAGTTGGTATGCGCAGAAACCCATGTGGTCATACTGTTCAAGGAAGTGTGTACGCAAGGTTGCTCAGAGAGTGGGTAATGGCAGTGAAGGCTAAAGAGCCGTTCGACCTTAAGAGCTGAGGGAATCAGCTCATTTAGTTCCCCTTTCTCCTTTCTCCTCCACTCGAAGACGCAGCTATCCTCACGTACCAGTGCTACGATCGGCGACTGCCTTTGTCCTTCTGGGAAGTTTCTGCAAGTTCTCCCGTCAGGACGCTAGAACAGAGTAAGTTGTTTTACTCTGTTTTTCGAGTCGAATCTGAGCTAGAGAGGGTTGCCTTTGCGTAGGCGTTGCCGGCGACTCCCTTAGCTCCAGAAATCGTCTCTGTTAGCGTAGAAAATGAGTAGTATAGTCAGTTTTGTGATAAAGGCTCCATGGTGCAGGTTAGGACATCTTTAAGCTTCGGTGGGTTTTGGAGCTCTTGGTGATTTTGCACAAGTTCAGGTAAGGGAAGCTAGCATTTTTCGTTTATAAAAACTTTAGGCGAGTAGGTTCTGAAGTGAGGGCGACGTGGTCGCCAGTTTCATATTCTTTTTCACGATGCTCTGTTTTTATGTGTGGGGCGACGTGATCGCCAGTTTTAATGTTGATTTCGAACTCCCTTGTTTTAGTGTCGTTTGAAACTGTTTGAGATTGAAATGTGAAATGCGTGTGATATTCAAAAATCTGAACTTTGGTGTGATTGTTTCTGTGATTGTGATTGTCTAAGAAAAGATTCAAAATATTATATGATGCAGTTGTGCTTTTATGTGTGATATGATGTACTGGATGAATGTGAAATTGTGATCAAGACATAGTATTTTCAGGAAAGGAAATACCGTGTTGAGATTGGTTATGAGGTGTATTGATCAGTGAGTATCCTGTGAATGAGACGATCCTGACTCTGCTGATATGATGGAATCACATAGATGAAGTCATTCAGTTGGTGAGAGTTGAAGGAGGTCCATATGTATGGGTAAGTCGTTTGAAAGATAACTGACTTGACCTGTTATATGGATTAACCCTGTCATACTGAGAGAGTGAGGATATTGAGATTGAGATCGAGATTATGTTTATGCGCATAGCTGTGGGAACTTTACAGCAATGAAGTATGACAGGTGCAGGTCTCTGGATGCTAAGTTCAACGCACGAGTCTTCCGGAAGTAGAGTCATGTGTCTATGTGTTGTGAGTCAGTGGAAAGTATGACATGTGAACCATGAGTATTGAATGTATTGAATAGACACTTGACGAGTTTGTGGAATATGGGGATGTTGATGGTTGAAATTGATATAGATTATGAATGGTGTGAAGATTTATGCTTTCTATTGATATAAAGTTTCATATTTAAAGTTTTAAAAATATCTAGCTTACCCTTTTGTTTTGTATCGTGGTTGTTTTTCTTAAACCTGTGATGATCGTGTATATTTGCACGGGAGCAGATGAGGTTGCAGGTAGTAGATGTATTAAAACTTTCTCGAAAAGGGATATTATTTTGAGGCACATTTGTATTAATGGATGAATTATATTATGTATATATATTTATGTTAAATTTTGATATTATTGTTTCACCTTTATTTTTATTATATAAAAATGAACAATATTTTGAGGGGTGTTACAATTTTGGTGATTCTTGGTTTGGTTTCTAAATTGGATTCTTAATTCGTTTATAATTTGATTGTCGTGCACTCTTCCTACTTTACTGAAATGGCTTGTGTGACATTTGATATTCTCGTATCATTTGTTTTTGTGCCAATGATGAAGTCAATAGGCTTGAGGTAGTTAGAGAGGGTGATGATGTTTTTGGTTAACGAAGTTGCAGATCAAACAATTACACTAAATATTTTCAGAATAGTAGGTACAAAATGAAGTCTCAAAGGGTGTATTGACTCGTGAGGGGGGAGCGAGTCCTCTTTGTGAGCTTGATCTATGGTTTTATCAATTTTAGAGGTTGTGCGATTACGAACAGAGATGGGAAGCAACCTCGTGTGGAGACAAATTCTTCAGCAAAAGACAAAGAGAACCTAAAGCTCCTATTCGACAACCCTAGGTACGATCCCATTTTCCA
This sequence comes from Phaseolus lunatus, assembly GCA_013389735.1. Lineage (NCBI taxonomy): Eukaryota > Viridiplantae > Streptophyta > Magnoliopsida > Fabales > Fabaceae > Phaseolus > Phaseolus lunatus. The sequence goes on from CM023861.1 coordinate 12,257,664, forward strand.
GAATAGCTTAAAGATTAAATGAAATCTTAGATTAAAATTATGATTGTAACATGTTTGACAGAATGTCCATCGATACAATTGTGGAGGTTGGTTGCATCACGTCAATACTCTTGAGAATTTCTCATATGAAGAGAAAAATTTGAACAAATACAAGTAGAACACATGGTTGATTAAGGGTGCAAAGCCACTATGTATATTTATCATGCTTATATGTAAAGTATTGCAGTAGTTTGTTTTGGCTTATTATGTTCTCAATTGGTGGAGTTCCATGTTTTACATCTCCATTTTACCTACCTGTCCATATTTCTATTATTAAGCAGATAACTAGTGATGTTGGATGATCTTGTTTATTTCTTTGGATGTATATTTATTTGTTACTTGTATTTCTAACTTGTTGCAGGTCACTCAACAAGCAGATAAATAGTGATGTTGGAGGATCTTGTTTTTGAAGAATATATTGGACAACTTGCACTGGCTTCTTTAGCATCTATAGAGATTGATGAAGACATATAGGATCGTGAAGTTTAGAGGCAAAAAATTCAAGAAAAGATGAAGTTATTTTTTTTCTAGTTCTTTAAGATGGTTTTCCCAAATCCTTTGTACTGCTGCCCCTCATATTTTAGTAGCTAAAATTGATTCCTTGTTGTAATCGTAGGCATGGCAGAAGGAAAGGGAGCAGAAGCTTTCAGTAATTCTGAAAGACTGGTTTCAACTATCTCTTGTTGGCCAAGAAGAAGAATTCATTGCATGCACATCGTCAGAAGCTCGTAGCCTCTCTAAAGCTGGTAAATTCCTCTGTTTATGATGTAATTTTAGTAATGTATTATTCAAAAGTTTCAATAACTGAAACATTTTTTCATTTTCAAGAGTGTTAATTTATTGTCTATGTCACGTGCATTCTACATTTCTCTTTCAATTGGGACCTATCTTTAGCACTATTTGAGGTTGTAATATACAAGGGACTGAAATAAATTATAATGATTTAAGGATGTAATATAAGTTTTCTGTAACATCCCGCCAATTCCTTTTCATATTTATATAATGAAATAAAGGTAAAACAATAATATCGAAGTGAACATATATATATATATATGTAATGAAATTTCTCCTCACAGGGAGTTTAATACATATCCAGTCACTTTCCAAAACTTAAACAAAATACAGCAAAATATAAAACAGGCGATCTCCTAACAGAAACAGAAAACAGGTGATCTTCTTCCGGCGACCACTCACTGAGGAGCTCTACTTGCTGCAACATCATCTGCTCCCGTGTAAATTATACACGATCATCACAGGTTTAAGAAAACATCCACAAAACAAAAACGCAGGGTAAGCTAGATATTTTAAAGAGAATTTAGATATGAAACTTTAAAATCAAGATAAAACAAATTTAAGACACCCACGTAAAAACCATCAACTTTCTCATTCCCTTCACATGACCATCAAGTAATCACATATTTCACAATTTCCTCAAGAGTCGTTCAATTCACATAATCCATCAAGTGTCTATCAATTTCAATGTTTCTCATTTCTCACGTCAGACTTCCACTGACTCATCACACATAGACACTTGACACTACTTCCGGAAGACACGTGCATTGACTAGACTCAGAGATCTGCACCTGTCATACTGCACCATTGTGAAATCACACACATTCACAGGGTCGCTATGAAATCACACGCATTCACAAGCGTATAAATGAATCTCAATATCATCACTATCCTAGCATGACAGGGTTAATCCATACAACGGGTCAAGCTCGTTCTCTTTCAAACAACTCACCCATACATATGAATCTCCTTCGACTCTCAACGCCCGAATAACTTCATCTATATGATTCCATTATATCAGGAGAGTCAGGATATCTCATAATAAACGAATCACCGGTCAATGCACACTCTACATGATCTTACACGGTATTTTCTTTCCTAAAAATACTATGCCTTGATCCCACATTCACCACATTCCATACATCATACCACACATAAAGAGCAATTCCATCATAGAATACTTTGAATCTTTTCTTAAACAACCCCACTCACCAAAAACAAGCATACCAACGTTCAGGTTTTCGAATAGCATATACATTTTTCATTTCAATCTCAACAAGTTCAAAGCGACACTAAAACAGGGGAGTTCGAAAACAACATTAAAACCGGCGATCACATCCAAAAACAGGGGATTATGCAATAACAGTTGAAAACCGGCGACCACATCACCCCATCATCAAAATCATCTAACTTAAGGTTTTCGTTGGAAATAAGGCTATCTTCCCTTACCTGGACTTGCGTAAAATCTCACTACGAGCTCTAACCCACCGAACTTAAGGATACCCGAACTCTGTTTTAGTGTCCTGATCGGAAAACTCGCAGAGAACTTCCCAGGAGTCCAAGGGCAGTCGTCGCTCGTTGTACTGGTGCTTGAGGATGCCTGAATCGCAGCGCGAAGGAGAGAAAAGAGAAGGATGAAGGTAAACTCACTCTGTCACTCTTGAATCACAACAACGTTCTTTGCCTCTCAAAAGTGAGTTTTTGAATCTAAACCAACTTGTCCACAATTGCCGCTGCCACTACCCACTCTGCAGGAAAGCTTGCGTGCACACTTCCTTGAACAGTATGGCCACGTGTGTCTCTGCGCATACCAACTCTCTGATGCCAACTATTTTGAAACACCCCTTTTTGTCTACGTGTTGCGCATGCAGAGCGTTTTCACTGTGAGCCTGGGTCCCACTTTAACACTCTTAGCAGGGAGCCGCGCGATGACTATCCTCCACCCACCGATGCCTGATGTGCCTCTCATACCGGCGACGACCGATGCCTCTCATCCCGGCGATGACCTATACGCCTCTCACACCGGCGATGACTTGTGCGCCTCTCATCCCGGCGATGACTTATGCGCCTCTCATCTCGACGATGACTTGTGCCACATCGCCACGCCTTGCTGAAGGTTCTTCAACCCACTATGTTACATCCAAGTTATCATCTCCACATGGCTTAGTGACGTTGGTAGCTTCACATTTCCAAGAATAGATCAGCACTACTCCTCGTGCACCCACGCGTGCCACACTTAAGGACGATCTCTTATGCTCAAGCATAGAGTTTCGCATGCACAACGTATCTAAGGCTTAACCCACACCTCGATACGCGTGGTTTTTGGAACCCACTATGGTTGATCCAGTAACTTGACCAAAATGTTAAAGCTTCCCCCTCTCCAGCTCCACACCAAGCACACCAAAGACTTCCACCTTCAACATGGTGTGCTGGTTAACTTTGGGTATCACAGTCCACCCTACTCATGGTGGCAGATATGCTACCTATCTTCTATATAACTCATCTTCTGTAATTAGACCACATACTAATTACTTACTAAGTCTTCTCGAATACTCGGCGATGTGCCCCTTTTTGGCAATCATGTACACTACAGGCAATTGGCGTTCATGTGTAGTCTAGGCGACAAGCGATTATGTACTAACCAGGCGATCTCATAGTCTTCTAAGCTACACTTTCCTTCCTTTTTATTTTAAATAAAAACATACTTAGAATTCACTTAAAATATATTCCTTTTATTCCAATTTAATTTTACAGGTCCTTACATTTTCAGTTTTATTAATTTCACATAAATTTGTTTTAGAGGTGCAAATATTAAGTTTTTCTTTTCAGTTTTGAAATATAATTGGCATTCTTGAAAGAAATTAAAACATATATTCATTCTGCTATAGTTTAGAATCTTCAAGAATGCTTCAACATGCTATAGAAATTATATTATTTTTTAAGGGAAAGGAGATGTCCAGATAATGTCTAATTTCTAAGCCTATTATGCTAGCAAATCAGGTCTGTTGTTGTCCTGAATTTCTGTTGTTGAATTATTAGGATTCTTACTATGCTACAATGTTATTAAGTTGTGCCAAGCTTGTACTAGTTGTTGTGCCACATTTCTTCTTGAGCTTAAATACAATTTTAGGTATTTGAATGATGAATCTATCCCATGATTGTACCATTGAATGAGTGGTTCTATGCTTGTTGTACAAAAAAGATTTATAATCTATGCCTCATTTTACAGAATCTTAAATGGAGTGTGAAATCCTATTGAGGCAAGATCCTTATATACTATTAGACCACCGAACTCAATCCACCAAAAGCCTTAATTTGTGGACAACATAACCTTGCATGTCATTGGATTAACTTTGAAATTATTATAAAATTTAGATTGAATCATAAGTGATTGAGTGTTACTTTTGGAGTACCTTCTTACAGTTTCTCTCTCCAGAGATGACCATATCCATGAAATGGGATTTAACTTTTTTCCTGACTTACCATCACTATAAATTGTTCAGCTTCGTACTATTATACTAACTTGAGTAAACCACAGGATTTTAACTTTATAATGAAGGGCTTGTACTGTAACTCTTAAAAAATGTTAAAGAGGGACAAAATTAAACTCTTGAACAATTTTGATAATTTTCTTAATATTTAAGATATTAAAAGCAGACTTTCAAAAAATATTTATGCTTTTTAAGTCCATTAGCATGCGGCATTTCAGCTTTAACAGTAACATAAAAGACGAAGATGAATAATAAAAAAATGACACAAACGATATAGTTTATACATTAAGATGTCATTACAACTTTTCTTAAACTTATCTTATCACTCTCATTATGAAAAAATTTTCTTTCTACAGAGAGGTTGAATTTTTAGTAGGATAAAGTGTAAAAATCTTAAGTCAATTAAAAATATAATCAAAAAATAATATATAACTAAACTTTATTTCATAAATTGATTTTGTGGTAGTCAGGTTTAAGTTACAAAAGGTTTAAATTACAAGATTAATGTTTCTTTTTTTTTCTCTTTATGTTACAGTAATTTCTATTATAATATAATTTAAAGAATAATCTCCTTGGCATTATGACTAAAGTTAATCATTCACAATTTAGAACTGCTGCATGGTTATTTCTTTGTTATTTCTTGGTGTGACTGAGTCCACCGTGAAATTGGTTTTCATTATTGCTTTATATATTTTCCAAATTTAATACTTGTGGGGGCCATGAGTTTTTTGGGTTTAAAACAATTCCATTTCATTCCGTGATGTTTTGATGCATGTGAGACACTCAATCTTGAAATAATACATGTGGGGTTCATATTTTTATTGCCCGTAAATTACTATTTAGTGCCTATTTGTAATTTGAAATTTTAAGTGAAAATATGAACTTTGTTTCACATTAATAAAAATTCTAGGTTTAGAATATACAAGTGCGCATGCCATTAATGTATTTAGGTGCTGCATGACCATCTACAATTGTGTTAAAATTCTATTTGATTCTTCTTTGTAAGTTGAAATTGTTGAACTGTAACTTTGGACTGCGTACAAATATTGCTATTTGTACACTATATTGGATTCAGAATATTTATCATTACTTTTAATTTTATCCAGGAAAAAATTGATGAGCTAATGTTAATTATATATTCATCATCAGGAACATCAATGATGTATTAGTATACTTAAACCTATATATTGCTTCGAGAAAAGATGTTCCATAATATTTTGCAGCAATGGCAGCTAATTTGGTTCATGCATCCATCAATGAGGTATGTATATATTTAAATATTTATTGGTGTCTTTTATTTTATAATTATAAACATTAACTTAAAATTATTTATTTTTTGGTTCATGCATCCATCAATGAGGTATGTATATATTTATTGGTGTCTTTTATTTTATAATTATAAACATTAACTTAAAATTATTTATTTCAGGAATCAGATAGCGGAAGTGGTGCTCCATCACCTAATCAAATAATAGGATCAAGTGCTGGAAGCAAAATTGTTTAGGGATGTGTGTTTTAATTCTAAACTTGATTGGGGATGTGATCCTGCTGCTGACTGGAATGTGGAGGATATGCCTCGTCACTCCTTCGTCTAGCCTTCTACAACTGCGTGTTCTACAAGAATGCTCGAAGAACCTTCTCAGGAACTCCAAACGATGCCTGCAAAACAATGCAGACGGCGCCTCTAGCGACCGTTGTAGCTCCGACGCTCAAGTAAGACAACAGGAACACCAAAAATCTCTTAGTGAAATCTCTAGTTTGAAATCACCTATTGCGTATTTTGCGTACCTCTGCTGAGTGTTCTCTGCCCCTTATGTAGTCTTAGCGTTTACTGGCTACCTCTAGGGCTCACTCGATTACTCCTACACTGCCATCACCCACTCTGAGGGCAATCTTGCGTGCAGGTTTCTCCTACTTGAGTGCAAAGTCTGACAGGGAAGGCCACGTGGGTACCTCTGTATACCCTCAATTTCTGTGCCCACCTGCCCTACCTAATCACTGGCACCAACTGCCATGGGAGTGCCTTCACGGTCCGCGTGCCATGCAGGCAACCTCACTGGGAAACTCTAATCTTGATGGGTTCTCTACTCCTCAAGGCTTTGTACGTAGCTGTGCTTCCCCCGCCTCATGCATGGACGTTTCGTGACTAAGGCCTCTCCCTGGCTCTGGGCACTTTACTGATCACTGGTCCCTTCGGGGAATCAATCTCAATTGTTCTGGCCACGTTGTTCAAATCACCCTGGCCGATGTCACCTCGTCACACCCTATTGACCGATGTGTCTCTCATCCTGACCGATGACCGATGTGTCTCTCATCGCCCTGTTGTGTTACGAGGACACGTTGCTTCGCTTGGTGATCAACCCTACTGAGGGCTCATCGACCCACTGACCTCTCTTGTACCGACCTCTCTTGTACCGACCTCTCAGCTCTTGGCCGACGTCCGAGGTCTGGCCACTACAACACTCACCAGGCGCTGCATCCTGCATGCATGGTCTCACTGCACAGTGCCATGCACGTAATGGGTTTAAGAGAGTCACTGATGACTGACCTGCTTACTAGCTCTCTTATGCCATCCTCATGCACGACCATACTGGCGAGCAGCTCTTCTTCTTCTGGTTTGGAATCATGCGAGGTGCATGCGTAACGCTCTTGCTGGGAGCCTGGGTCCCAGCTTAACTGCGTATTAACAAGAAACCCCGATGACCATGCACCGATGACGGATCAGTGCTTCTTGCGTAATGCTCTCGCTGGGAGCCTAGGTCCCAGCTTAACTGCGTGTTAACAAGAAAGCCCGATGACTGATCAGTGCTTCTTGCGTAACGCTCTCGCTAGGAGCCTGGGTCCCAGCTTAACTGCGTGTTAATAAGAAACCCCGATGACTGATCAGTGCTTCTTGTGTAACGATCTCGCTGGGAGCCTGGGTCCCATCTTAACTGTGTGTTAACAAGAAACCCCGATTACCATGCACCGATGACGGATCAGTGCTTCTTTACTTCTGGCGCTCTCCTTCCAGGCGTTCATCTAGGAACTGATCTGCTGGTGGTGCTTACTTAGCAACTGACCACAGATCACCGTTCTGAGTGATCTCCTCCCTGATTCACCTGCTATCTCATTCCACGTGTCACCCTGTGAATGGTCCACGTGGTCATCTGCTGCTAACGTCATCAACTACCGATGACGGACCGGATCACAAGCCCCCCAGTCTCGAGCTGTGAACTTGTTCTCAGCAAAGAGACTAAGTGGTCACGCCCTCGGTCCACTTGGCAGGTGGGGCCACACCACGTGCTGCTCGCGTGTCTGCTCTTTGACGTTATGACTTCCACGCTTTATCTCTTAACACGTGGACGCATCGATGGCCCACACTTAGTGTTGCTAACGCTTCCTTCATTCAAAAGAGCCCCGCGCATTCTTCTTGATCATTCGACCTTCAACTCTTCTCTGATCATCTAGAGGTTCATCTTTTCTTTTTTCTTCTTCTCAACCGCGCCAGGGTTCACTGTACTTCTCTCTCACTTTCTGCTTCTCCTTCTTCCTCTTCTTCTTCTGAACCTTCCTTCTTACTTCATTCATCTGATCTTGTTCCTTCCTTTCCTCCATTGCAACTTCTGGCAATGGCTTGTGTAAAGGAAACGGCACGCCTTATTGCCTCTTCTTCTGGTGCTGAGGCTTTGATAGATGGGTTCAGGATGGTCTTGGAGCAGATTCACTGCATCCTACCAAACTTGGACCTTACCCAATTCAGTCTCCGCCATTCAATGGTCGATGGCAAGCTCATTCCTCCTCCTTGAGCTTCTTCCTTGCAACTTCTTCTTTTATGTAATTTCTCTTTTTGCTACATAACTTGTGTACAAACCTTTAACTGTAAAGGCTCTCTGTATTAACTTCAATGTGAATAAAATCTGTTTGCTTCAGCTGCTAGTCTCTCTCCATCTTTAACTCTCTGCATGTGACTAACTGTTAACTAGCTTAGGCTTTAGCGCGATCTCACTGTAACCCTTCAAACTTGGTTTCTGACTTGATCACGACTAACTGTCACCTTAGCATTGTCTTTAACAGTTTTTATGCATAACTTCATGTTGGATGACTGACCTGACGAGGCCTAAATGCTGCGACTGATCGCACAAGAACTTGCTTGGGAAAGCTTTCTTACTCAAAGCTTTTACCACCGACCAACGCCTAGCATGTTAGTTCACCACTCATCAGTCATCGCGCTTCTGGCTTTGCTTTACTTCTCTGCCACTCCAGCGCTAAGTGCATAGAGGGCCTGAATGGTAACGATGATGCCTTATTTTGGGGGAAGAAGAGTGTTTCTCGTTGACCCCTCTTGCTTACCCGCTAAAGATGATGCCTTGTTCTGGGGAGGAAGAGTGTTTCTTGATGACCCCTCTTATCTGTCTCAAGGTTATCAACCTTTGAACGCTAAAGATGACGCCTGTGTTTTGGGGAAGAAGAGTGTTTCTCGTTGACCCCTCTTGCTTACCCGAAGGCCATCGACCTTTAGGTCTGAACGCCGATCACCGATGATGACTTCTTGTTCTGAGGAGGAAGAGTGTTTCTCGATGACCCCTCTTGCCTATCTCAAGGTTATCGACCTCTGAATGCTAAAGATGACGCCTGTGTTTTGGGGAAGAAGAGTGTTTCTCGTTGACCCCTCTTGCTTACCCCAAGGTCATCGATCTTTAGGTCTGAACACCGATCACCGATGATGACTCCTTGTTCTGAGGAGGAAGAGTGTTTCTCGATGACCCCTCATGCCTGTCTCAAGGTTATCGACCTCTGAACGCTAAAGATGACGCATGTGTTTTGGGGAAGAAGAGTGTTTCTCGTTGACCCCTCTTGCTTACCCCAAGGTCATCGATCTTTAGGTCTGAACGCCGATCACCGATGATGACTCCTTGTTCTGAGGAGGAAGAGTGTTTCTCGATGACCCCTCTTGCCTGCTCCAATGTCATCGACCTCACTCGAATCGGGTTATTCTACCCCTTTCTCAGTTCTGAGGTGAGAAGAGCCTTAACTAAGGGCTCTACTAAGCCAATATTGGTATACACCAAGTGGGTAAGGACGTTTCTCGAAATCCTCCCTTTCCCTCTCTTGGTCTTACTAGTACCCCTGGCTTTTCAAACCTTAGCTGTCTGCACTCACGCCTGGGGTGAGGAGGATCTAGGTCGGTTGTTTGTACTTGCGCCTGGGGCGAGTAGGCTCCAACCGATCACCTGCACTTGCACCTGGTGCAAGGAGAATTTAGGTCGGTTGTCATACTTGCGCCTGGGGCGAGTAGTCTCCAACCGATCACCTGCACTTGCACCTGGGGCAAGGAGAATTTAGGTCGGTTGTCCGTACTCGCGCCTGGGGCGAGTAGGCTCCAACCGATCACCTGCACTTGCACCTTGGGCAAGGAGAATTTAAACTGGGAAACACTTGCACACTTGATATACTGAAATCTTTTTTATTGGGTGGCCTCGTTAAAAACCCTCCTTAGGGAAAAGAGTGCCCCCTGATTTGCTCAAATATTTACAGTATATACACTGAGCGCGCGTACCTTCTTCTTTGCGACGTGGAGCACCGTCCGCTAGAGAAGCCCCCCGCGATCATCCTCACTTCCCCGTGCACAGGGATTTCATGCTGCTGGTCACCTGCCTGGGACCCCGAAGCATGATCACTTTGCGCCTCCCGCAGGTAATTGGTCAGGAATCCTGTCTTCACCAACTCAGCAAGTTGATGCCCCAACGACAGGCAAGTGTGGAGTGTGTGTCCATAAGCCTGATGGAATTCACACCACTCATCCTTATTCCTTCCAAGTACCTTGTCAGTTTTCTCTGGCACTCAGAGTCTTGCAGCCACGGCAGGGATGGCGATCAGCTCCGCCAACTCTACCATGAAATCATACCTAGGGGGAGCATTGTTCTCCCTTGCACGCCCCCTGGTCTGGTCCTTCCTGGGTGCATAAGGACAAGACCTTCCCTGCTCCTTCTTCCCTTCCTTGGCCTCATACACCCGCGCCTGTTGTTGCTGCTTCCCCTGACCTCTGCGCGGCTTCGGCGGTGCAGCACTGCTTCTCTTCTCAGAGACCTCTGTCTCTGCTACAATGTGCGCCACCGCGTGTCACCGAATCTCAGCGAAGGTGGCAGGGTGGCTCCTGGTGAGCGATTCAATTAAAGGACCAGGTAGTACGCCTTTCTTGAATGCATGCACCAGCATGCTCTCATCCTTGCTGGGCAATCTCACCACCTGCGCACCAAAACGGTTGAGGTAATCCTTCAGCGACTCCTCTTGGTACTGGCACACGTCGAACAGATCGTAGGATACCACTGGTGGCACTCTGTTGACGATATACTGCTCCGTGAACAGCTTCGAAAACTGATGGAAGGATGCGATGTGGCCCTCTGGCAGGCTCACGAACCACTCCATACCTATTCTGCTCAGTGTACTCATAAAGATTTTGCATTACACAGCGTCTGAGCCTCCAGATAGCATCATCTGAGTGTGGAAGGCTGTCAGATGTGCTTCTAGATCTTCCACCCCCATAAACGACGCCTTCACTCCCACCAGGTTGGGAGGCACCACTGTGTTCATGATCTCTTTGGAAAAGGGGATGGGAAAGGCCCTTGGGGGCGTTGGTGGAGCCTGATCCTCTCCCACGCGATCCCTAGCTTGCTGCATGTGGTGCAGATTCAAACATAGCTCTTCATTGGCCCTGTGCAGCTCCTCATTTCTGGCCTAGGAAGCGGCCAAGTCTGCCTGCATGCGCTCCTGGTGCGCCCTGGACTCTGCCACCATCTCTTGGAGCGCATGCATCGTCTCCATGAGTTACTGCATGGTAACGCCTTCGCCTCCATTTGGTGGAACAGATCCTTGTCTGGTATTCCTCATCTGTGCAATTTCTACTCTTGTTCTTGTGTATGGGGGCTTTGTTTTACTTCGGGCCCCACGGTGGGCGCCAAATGATCCTGCCGCTGACTGGAATGTCGAGGATATGCCTTGTCACTCCTTCGTCTAGCCTTCTACAACTACGTGTTCTACAAGAACACTCCAAGAACCTTCTCTAAAACTCCAAACGATGCCTACAAAACAATGCAGACGGCGCCTCTAGCGGCCGTTGTAGCTCCGACGCTCAAGTTAGGCAACAGGAACACCAAAAATCTCTTAGTGAAATCTCTAGTTTTAAATCACCTATTGCGTATTTTGCGTACCTTTGCTGAGTGTTCTCTGCCCCTTATGTAGTCTTAGCGTTTACTGGCTACCTTTAGGGCTCACTCGATTACTCCTGCGCTGCCATCACCCACTCTGAGGGCAATCTTGAGTGCAGGTTTCTCCTACTTGAGTGCAAAGTCTGACAGGGAAGGCCACGTGGGTACCTCTGTATACCCTCCATTTCTGTGCCCATCTGCCCTACCTAATCACTGGCGCCAACTGCCCTGGGAGCGCCTTCATGGTCCGCATGCCATGCAGGGAACCTCACTGGGAAACTCTAATCTTGATGGGTTCTCTAGTCCTCAAGGCTTTGTACATAGCTGTGCTTCCCCCGCCTCATGCATGGACGTTTCGTGACTAAGGCCTCTCCCTGGCTCTGGGCACTTTACTGATCACTGGTCCCTTCGGGGAATCAATCTCAACTGTTCTGGCCACGTTGTTTAAATCACCCTGGCCGATGTCACCTCGTCACACCCTGTTGACCGATGTGTCTCTCATCCTGACCGATGACCAATGTGTCTCTCATCGCCCTGTTGTGTGACGAGGAACGTTGCTTCGCTCTGGTGATCGACCCTACTGAGGGCTCATCGACCCACTGTTCCACGTCTGTGGTATCACCCCCACATAGCTCTGGCCCACACTATAGGACCCAGCTGACGTGGCTCGGTGACGTTATCAGTTCTCCATGTCCTATTGGGCCCACCAGACCGACCTCTCTTGTGCCGACCTCTCAGCTCTTGGCCGACTTCTGAGGTCTAGCCACTACAACACTCACCAAGCGCTGCATCCTGCATGCATGGTCTCACTACACAGTGCCATGCACGTAATGGGTTTAAGAGAGTCACTGATGACTGACTTGCTTACTAGCTCTCTTATGCCATCCTCATTCACGACCCTACTGGCGAGTAGCTCTTCTTCTTCTGGTTTGGAATCATGCGAGGTGCATGCGTAATGCTCTCGCTGGGAGCCTGGGTCCCAGCTTAACTGCGTGTTAACAAGAAACCCCGATGACCATGCACCGATGACGGATCAGTGCTTCTTGCGTAATGCTCTCGCTGGGAGCCTGGGTCCCAGCTTAACTGCGTGTTAACAAGAAACCCCGATGACTGATCAGTGCTTCTTGCGTAACGCTCTCGCTGGGAGCCTGGGTCCCAGCTTAACTGCATGTTAACAAGAAACCCCGATGACTGATCAATGCTTCTTGCGTAACGCTCTCGCTGGGAGCCTGGGTCCCATCTTAACTACGTGTTAACAAGAAACCCCGATTACCATGCACCGATGACGGATCATTGCTTCTTTAGTTCTCTGAGTGGGCATCATGCGAGGTGCATGCGTAACACTCTCGCTGGGAAACTGGGTCCCAGCTTAACACGTGTTGGCAAGAATCCCGATGACCGATCGCGCTCTGCATGCACTAACGACCGAGCGGTGCCTCATTACTATCCACTGATGACCGTGCGGTGCCTCATTACTTTCCACCAATGACCGTGCGGTGCCTCATTAGCTTCCACCGATGACCGTGCGATGCCTCATTAGCTTCCACCGATCACCGTGCGGTGCCTCATTACCTTCCACCGATGACCGTGCAGTGCCTCATTACTTTTCGCGCTCGGCTTCCAGGCGCTTATCTAGGCACTGATCTGGGGGTGGTGGCCACTTGGTAACTGACCACCGATCACCGTTCTAAGTGTTCTCCTCCCTGATTCACCTGCTATCTCATGCCACGTGTCACCCTGTGACTGGTCCACGTGGTCATCTGCTGCTTATGTCATCGACTACCGATGACCGACCAGATCAGAGAGAAATGCAGTGAACCCTAGCGCGGTTGAGAAGAAGAAAACAAAAAAGATGAACCTCTAGATGATCAGAGAAGAGTTGAAGGTCAAATGATCAAGAAGAAGGCGCGCGCCTCTTTTGAATGAAGGAAGCGTTAACGACACTCAGTGTGGGCCATTGATGTGTCCACGTGTCGAGTGAGCAGAGACGTGAGCAGCACGTGACGTGGCCCCACCTGCCACGTAGACCGAGGGCGCGACCACTTAGTCTCTTCGCTGAGAACAAGTTCACAGCTCGAGACTGAGGGGCTTGTGATCTAGTCGGTCATCGGTAGTCGATGACGTCAGCAGCAAGTTACCACATGGACCATTCACAGGGTGACACGTGGTAGAAGAGAGCAGGTGAATCAGGGAGGAGATCACTCAGAATGGTGATCGGTGGTCAGTTGCTAAGTGGCCACCACCCCCAGGTCAGTGCCTAGATAAGTGCCTGGAAGCAGAGCACGAGAAGTAATAAGGCACCGCACGGTCATCAGGGGGAAGTAATGAGGCACTGCACGGTCATCGGGGGGAAGTAATAAGGCACCGCACGGTCATCGGGGGGAAGTAATGAGGCACCGCATGGTCATCGGGGGAAAGTAATGAGGCACCGCACGGTCATCGGGGAAAGTAATGAGGCACCGCACGGTCATCGAGGGAAAGTAATGAGGCACCGATCAGTCATCGGGGCATGATCATCTGGGTTTCTTGCTACACGTGTCAAACTGGGACCCAGGCTCCCAGCGAGAACGTTACGCATGCACCTCGCATGATGTCAAACCAGAAGAAGAAGAGCTGCTCGCCGGTAGGGTCGTTCATGAGGATGGCATAAGGGAGCTAGCAAACTGGTCAGTGATCAGTGACTCTCTTAACCCATTACGTGCATAGCATCGTGCAATGAGACCATGCAGGCAGGATGCGCCTGGTAAGTGTGCTTAGAACAGCCACACCCGGTGCTCTCCTAGGAGCATGCACCCACTAAGAGGACGTGCGGTGAGACCATGCAGGCAGGATGTGCCTGGTGAGTGTGCTCAGACCAGCCACACCTGGCGCTCTCCTGGGAGCATGCGACTCACTCAAAGAGAAGAAACACGCTAGGTTACTCCGCAAGAGGATAACTTAGCCGCATAGAGAAAAGCGCAGAAGACCTTCAGATGTGACACGTGTACGGTTAGATGTCAGTTGCATGTCTCCACGTGTCACCATCTGAGAGAGAGGCGCGACCCAGTATAAAGGTACTCCACCTCATGTGAGGTACTGTAAGGACCTGTAAAATTAAATTGGAATAAAAGGAATATATTTTAAATGAATTCTAAGTATGTTTTTATTTAAAATAAAAAGGAAGGAAAGTGTAGCTTAGAAGACTATGAGATCGCCTGGTTAGTACATAATCGCCTGTCGCCTAGACTACACATGAACGCCAATCGCCTGTAGTGTACATGATCGCCAATCGCCTATGGTGCACGATCGCCGAAAGTGCACTCAGTATGTGGTCAAGATACTGGATCAACCATAGTGGGTTCCAAAAACCACGCGTATCAAGGTGTGGGTTAAGCCTTAGATACGCTGTGCATGCGAAGCTCTATGCTTGAGCATAAGAAATCCTCCTTAGTGTTGCATGCATGGGCGCACGAGGAGTAGTGCTGATCTACTCTTGGAAATGTGAAGCTACCGACGTCACCAAGTCATGTTGAGATGATACCTTGGACGTAACATATTGGGATGAAGAACCTTCAGCAAGGCGTGGCGATGTGTCGTCGGGCATCGCCAGGGCGCGAGGCATGCGGGCATCGCCAGGGCGTGAGACATGCGGACATCGCCAGGGCGCGAGGCATGCGGGCATCGCCAGGGCGAGAGACATGCGGGCATCGCCAGGGCGTGAGACATGCGAGCATCGCCAGGGCGCGAGGCATGCGGGCATCGCCAGGGCGAGAGACATGCGGGCATCGCCAGGGCGCGAGACATGCGGGCATCGCCAGGGCGCGAGACATGCGGACATCGCCAGGGCGCGAGGCATGCGGGCATCGCCAGGGCGAGACATCGGTCGTCTTCCAGAGAGAGACATCAGTCGTCTTCCAGAGAAAGACATCGGTCGTCCGCCAGGATGAGTCATCGGTGGAAGGTTATCGCGCGATGTCATGTTTCACACAGATAAGGTGGGACCCAGGCTCCCAGCATGAGACGTCCTGCACGCGCGACACGTAGACAAAAAAGGGTGTTTCAAAATAGTTGACATCAGAGAGTTGGTATGCGCAGAGACACACGTGGCCATACTGTTCAAGGAAGTGTGCACGCAAGCTTTCCTGCAGAGTGGGTAGTGGCAGCGGCAATTGTGGACAAGTTGGTTTAGATTCAAAAACTCACTTCTGAGAGGCAGAGAACGTTGCTGTGGTTCAAGAGTGACAGAGTGAGTTTACCTTCATCCTTCTCTTTTCTCTCCTTCGCGCTGCGATTCAGGTATCCTCAAGCACCAGTACGACGAGCGACGACTGCCCTTGGACTCTTGGGAAGTTCTCTGCAAGTTCTCCAAACCGGACGCTAAAACAGAGTTAAGGCATCTTTAAGCTTCGGTGGGTTTTGGAGCTCTTGGTGTTTTGCGTAAGTTCAGGTAAGGGAAGCTAGTATTTTCGTTTATAAAAACTTTAGGCAAGTAGGTTCTGAAGTGAGGGCGACGTGGTCGCCGGTTTCATATTCTTTTTCACGATGCTCTGTTTTTATGTGTGGGGCGACGTGATCGCTGGTTTTAAATGTTGATTTCAAGCTCCCCTATTTTAGTGTCGTTTGAAACTGTTTGAGATTGAAATGTGAAATGCATGTGATATTCGAAAATCTAAACCTTGGAATGATTGTTGCTGTGATTGGAATCGTTCATTTAAGTGTTATATGATGTGTTGAATGTTGTGAATGTGGGATCAAGGCATAGTATTTTCAGGAAAGAAAATACCGTGTAAGATCGTGTAGGATGTGCATTGATCGGTGATTTCTATAATGAGATATCCTGACTCTCCTGATATAATGGAATCATATAGATGAAGTTATTCAGGCGTTGAGAGTCGATGGAGGTTCATACGTATGGGTAAGTTGTTTGAAAGATAACTACTTGACCTGTTGTATGGATTCACCCTGTCATACTAGGAGAGTGATGAGATTGAGATTGAGATTATGTTGATGCGCATAGCTGTGGGAACTTTATAGCAATGTAGTATGACAGGTGCAGATCTCTGAGTCTAGTCAATGCACGTGTCTTCCGGAAGTAGTGTCAAGTGTCTATGTGTGATGAGTCAGTGGAAGTCTGACGTGAGAAATGGGAAACATTGAAATTGATAGACACTTGATGGATTATGTGAATTGAACGACTCTTGAGGAAATTGTGAAATATGTGATTACTTGATGGTCATGTGAAGGGAATGAGAAAGTTGATGGTTTTTACGTGGGTGTCTTAAATTTGTTTTATCTTGATTTTAAAGTTTCATATCTAAATTCTCTTTAATAAATGCCAGATGAATCCCGTGCGTGAGAGATCTAATCTAGGCAGAAGATCCCATCCCTAAAAAAGTGTAATCAAAGGGTTAAACCTTGCTTTGCAAAAGGGGAGTTCTTTCCCGCATCCATCCCATAAACCCCTGTCAAAGGCACTTCTACTCATTCTCAATTCAGGAAAAGGTTTTCGGTTGCCTTAAAGAAAACCACAATCACACAGTAAACTCGAACAAAGAGCTTCTCGCCTACAAATAGCTTACCCTGCGTTTTTGTTTTGTGGATGTTTTCTTAAACCTGTGATGATTGTGTATAATTTACACGGGAGCAGATGATGTTGCAGGAAGTAGAGCTCCTCAGTGAGTGGTCGCAGGAAGGAGATCGCCTGTTTCTGTTTCTATTAGGCGATCGCCTGTTTTCTGTTTCTGATAGGAGATCGCCTGTTTTCTATTTTCTGTTAGGAGATCACCTGTTTTTTTTATTTTGCTGTATTTTGTTTAAGTTTGGAAAACTGACTGGATATGTATTAAACTCCTTGTGAGGAGAAATTTCATTATATATATATATATATGTTCACTTCGATATTATTGTTTTACCTTTATTTCATTATATAAATATGAAAAGGTTTGGCAGGATGTTACATTAATGGTATCAGAGCAGTTCGTCCTTAGGATGAACTGAGGGCTGTGGATCCATTGTGTTTCTTCTGCTCATAAAATTTATTTGAGTTTAAAAAAAAAAAAAAAAAAAACCTATAGTGAAAGGTTTTCAAATGTTTTCTGATTGAAATCTTGTTTGTGCTTTAGTAGATATAGGCTCTAAATGAAAAATTTTGGTATTAAGAGTGAAAGGATCTTGATAAAGTAGTGAGGGTGCACACTCATAACTGAATCGAGATGTTCTCAATCTTAATTCTAAAAGTTTGATGTTGAGCATATATCCACTTCTGGTGTGTTTTATCCCAATTATTAAGTGTGGTGATATTTGATTGGTAGTTTGTACCCATGACTGTTCAGTGTTATGCTTTCTATTTTTGAGCATTATGATTCTGTTGATGAACTCAAATTCTTAATGACTTTGAGATGCTGACCTTTGTAAGGTCTAGATGTTACCTCCTGAATGAATTGATTTCTTATCGATCTCATTCTTGTAGTTGTAGGGAATATAGAAACCTATAGTTTCAAAATCTGAAACGAAGAAAGATGGCACGTAGACCTCCTACCCCTCCCCAACCTTCTTCGGAAAAGAGCCAGATTGCCAAGGCTATTGAGATGATGGCCACTGCCATCCAACAACAGAATGCAACAATGGCTCAGAATCATCAAGCTGCAATGCACCATTGGGAAACTGCTCGGTCGGTTGAAACAGCTTCCCACGTCGGTCAGCCTCAGGAACAGATGGGACTGACCGAGTTCATGAGGCACAACCCACCCAAGTTCAGTGGGAATGCTACCCCTGATCAAGCAGATCAGTGGGTCAGAGAGTTGGAGAAAATCTTTAGGGCGACCTCCTGCCCTAAAGAGAAGAAATTGGTATTCACCACCTATCTGCTATCTGGAGAAGCCGAGTTCTGGTGGATGGGAGCTGTAACATCCCGCCAAATTCTTTTCATATTTATATAATAAAAATAAAGGTAAACAATAATATTGAAGTGAACATAATTATATATATGTAATGAAGTTTTTCCTCACAGGGAGTTTAATACATAATCGGTCAATTTTCCAAAAACGTAAACAAAATACAGTAAAATAGAAAGACAGGCGATCTCCTATCAGAAAAGGGCGATCTCCTATCAGACAACAGAAAAAGGGTGATCGCCTAACAGAAATTGAACCGGGCGATCTCCTTCCGGCGACCACTCACTGAGGAGCTCTACTACCTGTAACCTCGTCTGCTCCCGTGCAAAAATACACGATCATCACAGGTTTAAGAAAGCCATCACAATACCAGATAAAAGGGTAAGCTAGATGTTTGAAAAACTTCAAATATGAAACTTTAAATCAACAGAAAACATAAATCTTTACACCATTCATAATCCATATCGATTTCAACCATCAACATTCCCATATTCCACAAACTCGTCAAGTGTCTATTCGCTACTTTCAATATTCATGGTTCACACGTCAGACTTTCCACTGACTCATAACATATAGACACATGACTCTACTTCCGGAAGACTCGTGCATTGACTCAAGCTCAGAGATCTGCACCTGTCATACCACACCACTGTGAAATCCACACAGGGTCGCTGTGAAATCCACACAGCCATGCGCATACATAATCTCAATATCATCACTCTCCCGGTATGACAGGGTTAATTCATATAACAGGTCAAGCTCGTTCTCTTTCAAACAACTCACCCATACATATGAACCTCCTTCGACTCTCCACAACTGAATAACTTCATCTATGTGATTCCATTATATCAGCAGAGTCAGGATATCTCCTTCTAGACAAGCCCCTAGTCAATACACATTACACACGATCTTACACGGTATTTTTTTTCCTGAAAATACTATGCCTTGATCCCACATTCACAACATATAACACGTCATACAACACTTAATGAACGATTCCAGTCACAGAAAAACTCATGCCAAGGTTCAGATTTTCGAATATCACATTTAAATCTCAAACAGTTTCAAACAACACCAAAAACAGGGGAGTTCGAAAAACGACGCCAAAACCGGCGATCTCGTTCAAAAACAGGGGATTATACAATAACAGTTGAAAACCGGCGACCACGTCGCCCCATCATCTTAATCATCTAATATAAGGTTTTCGTTGGAAATAAGGCTAGCTTCCCTTACCTGGACTTGCGCAAAACACCAAGAGCTCCGAAACCCACCAAGCTTAAAGGATGCCTTGGCTCTGTTTTAGCGTCTTGTTTGTAGAACTTGCAGAGAACTTCCCAGGTGCTCCAAGGGCAGTCGTCGCTCGTCGCACTGGTGCTTGAGGATACCTGAATCGCAGCGCGAAGGAGAGAAAAGGAGAAGAATGAAGGTAAACTCACTCTTTCACTCTTGAACCACTGCAACGTCCTTTGCCTCTCAGAAGTGGGTTTTTGAATCTTAAACCAACTTGTCCATAAAAGCCGTTGCCACCACCCACTCTGCAGGGAAGTTTGCGTGTACGCTTCCCTGAACAGTACGACTACGCGTGCCTCTGCGCAGGCCAACACTCTGAGGTCACTATTCTGAACCACCCTTTTTGTCTACGTGTCGCGCGTGCAGTACGTCTGATGCTGAGAGCCTGGGTCCCACCTTATCTGTGTGAAACTCGACATCGCGCGAGAACCTTCCACCGATGACCGCTCGCGCGATGACTAACCATCGATGCCTCATCCTGGCGAACGACCGATGTCTCTCCCTGGGAGACGACCGATGTCTCGCCCTGGCGATGACCACAAGCCTCGCGCCCTGTAGATGCCCGCAAGTCTCGCGCCCTGGCGATGACCGCATGCCTCGCGCATGGCGATGACCGCATGCCTCGCGCCTGGCCATGCCCGCATGCCTCGCGCCCGGCGATGCCCGCATGCCTCGCGCCCGGCGATGCCCGCATGCCTCGCGCCCGGCGATGCCCGACGACACATCGCCATGCCTTGCTGAAGGTTCTTCATCCCACTATGTTACGTCCAAGGTATCATCTCCACATGACTTGGTGACGTCGGTAGCTTCACATTTCCAAGAGTAGATCAGCACTACTCCTCGTACTCCCATGCATGCAACACTAAGGATGATTTCTTATGCTCAAGCATAGAGCTTTGCATGCACAGCGTATCTAAGGCTTAACCCACACCTTGATACGTGTGGTTTTGTGGAACCCACTCTGGTTGATCCAGTATCCTGACCACACACTGAGTGCACTTTCGGCGATCATGTGCACCATAGGCGACTGACGATCACGTGCAACCTAGGCGACAGGCGATTATGTACTAACCAGGCGATCTCATAGTCTTCTAAACTACACTTTCCTTCCTTTTTATTTTAAATAAAAACATACTTAGAATTCATTTAAAATATATCCCTTTTTATTCCAATTTAATTTTACAGGTCCTTACATTCTCCCCAACAAGAAAAATTTTCGTCCTCGAAAATTGAATTACAAGGAAAAGAGGTATGGATAGGCTTCTCTCATGGGCTCTTCTAACTCCCAAGTTGAATCACCCGATCTCTCATGCCACACCACTTTCACCATGTTGATGGTCTTGCCTCTGAGCTGTTTACTTTGCCGATCGTCAATCCTGACTGGTTTCGCTTCAAAGGACAAGTCATCCCTGATCTGCACATCGTCCACTTCCAGCACATGACTAGGGTCTGCCATGTACTTCCTCAACTGTGATACGTGAAAGACATTGTGCAGATTCGCTAAATGGGGAGGTAGGGTGATCTCATAAGCCACTGGACCAATCCTCCTTAAGATCTGATATGGTCCCACGAACTTAGGGGACAACTTCTTTGATCTGATCGCCCGTCCTACACCCTTGGTTGGTGTCACTCTCATGAACACATGGTCTCCAGCAGCAAACTCCAAAGGTTTTCTCCTCTGATCTGCATAGGATTTCTGCCTACTTTGAGAAGCTCTCATTCTGCCTTGTATTTGTTTCACCTTCTCGGTCGTCTGCTGAATCAACTCTGGTCCAACCAATACTGTTTCGCCCTCCTGGTACCAGCACAATGGAGTTCTGCATTTCCTTCCATACAAGGCTTCGTATGGCGCTATCCCTATGCTGGCGTGATAACTGTTATTATAGGTAAACTTCACTAGCAGTAACACCTCATCCCAACTTCCCAATTGATCCAAGACGCACGTCCTCAGTAGATCTTCCAAGGACTGGATCGTTCTCTCTGACTGTCCATCTGTTTGAGGATGATATGCCGAGCTCATCCTCAACTTAGTCCCCAAACAATCTTGTAAGGTCTGCCAAAACCGTGAAGTGAACCTGGGATCTCTATCCGAAACAATGCTGGAAGGCACTCCATGCAACCTCACTATTTCTTTGATGTACAACTGTGCCAACTTGGCCATGGGCATTTTCAAATTCACTGGAAGAAAGTGGGCACTCTTCGTCAGCCGATCAATGATGACCCAGATTGCATCATGACCCTTTACCAATCTGGGTAAATGGGTAACAAAATCCATGGCGATGCTTTCCCATTTCCACTCAGGGATATCCAGTTGCTGCAACAACCCGTCAGGTCTTTGATGCTCTACCTTTGCCTTCTGACACGTCAAGCAGGTAGTAACATACTAGGCGATGTCTCTCTTCATGCCCGACCACCAAAATGACTCCTTCAAGTCATGGTACATCTTGTTCATGCCTGGATGTAGGTTAAGGCGACTCTTGTGACCTTCCTCTAGGATCATCTTCTTCAACTCTTCATTTGCAGGTATGCAAATTCTGCCATTAAATCTCAAGATCCCATCATCGCCCATCACAAAGTCTCTAGCCTGGTCGGTCCCTAATGACTCCACAGTACGCTTCAGACTAGGGTCCTCCAACTGCTTATCCCTCAAGGAAGTCATTAGTTATAGCCAGCTTACTACAACTAATGTGATTTACATGAAATTCTACCCCAAGGTTTAAGTCTCTGAACTGCTCGATCAGTTTCTGTTCTTCCATCATCATGGTGGCTACTTGAATGGATTTTCTACTCAAAGCATCTGCCACTACATTGGCCTTCCCTGGATGATACATGAGTTGAAAATCGTAGTCCTTTAGAAACTCCATCCACCTTCTTTGTCTCATGTTTAGTTCCTTCTGATCGAACAGGTATTTCAGGCTCTTATGGTCACTGAACACCTGGAACCGAGCTCCATATAAATAGTGCCTCCAAATCTTCAAGGCAAACACCACCGCCGCCAACTCCAAATCATGAGTAGGATAGTTCCTCTCATGAACCTTGAGTTGCCTTGAAGCATATGCAACCACTCTTTTCTCTTGCATCAAAACACATCCCAAACCCTGATGTGAAGCGTCACAGTAGACATCAAAAGGTCTTCCTACCTCTGGGATCACCAACACTGGAGCACTAGTCAACCTTTCCTTTAGTTCCATGAAGCTCTGCTCACATCGGTCGGTCCAAGCAAAAGGTTGATCCTTGCGGGTCAGCTGTGTTAAAGGAGCCACTACCTTGGAAAAGTCCTCAATAAACCTCCGATAGTAGCCAGCTAAACCCACAAAGCTCCTTATCTCAGTGACTGTCTTAGGGCGTTCCCACTGCAGCACTGCCTCTACCTTGGCTGGATCCACTGAGATCCCCCGAGCAGATATCACGTGTCCTAAGAAGTTGACTTCCTTCAGCCAGAACTCACACTTAGAGAACTTGGCATAGAGTTGCTTCTCCCTCAGAATCTCCAACACTGTCCTCAGATGTTCTTCATGTTCTTCCTCAGTCCTTGAATAAATGAGTATGTCGTCTATGAAGACTACCACAAACTTATCAAGGAAAGGGCGAAAAATCCTATTCATGTAGTCCATGAACAGAGCTGGAGCATTTGTGACTCGAAACGGCATCACCACATACTCATAGTGCCCATACCGAGACCTAAATGCTGTCTTTTGAACATCTTCAGCTTTTACCAAAATTTGGTGGTACCCCGATCTCAGATCAATCTTTGAGAACACCGAGGCCCCATGTATTTGATCCATCAAATCGTCAATTCTAGGTAGGGGGTACTTGTTCTTGATGGTCAACTTGTTCAACTGCCTGTAATCTATACACAGCCGAGACCCTCCATCCTTCTTCTTAACTAGGAGCACTGGAGCCCCCCATGGAGATACACTGGGTCTGATGAATTGTTTCTCCAACAACTCTTCCACTTGCTTCTTTAATTCTACCAACTCGGCTGGTGCCATCCTGGAAGGTGCCATTGACACTGGTCCAGCTCCAGGTACCAAATCAATAGAGAATTCCACTTCTCTCTTAGGGGGTAATCTAGGTACTTCTTCCGGAAATACATCCGTGAAATCTTTCACCACGTGTATTCTGCTTACGTCCCCTTCATTCTTCACTTCCAACCGAGCTAGCATCACGAAGCACCTCGCCCCTTTTTCCAACTCTGACCACCCGTGCTGAGCTGATAACACATCTGACTCTTGGAGGTCTGGAAACGCTATCTTCTGACTACCGCAGTCTATGAGAACGTGATTGGCAGCTAGCCAATCCATTCCCAGGATAACATCCAGGTCCTGAAGAGGTAGGCAGATCAAGTTCACTTTGAATCTGCGTCCCTCTACTATCACTGGACATTCGGGGCAAACTGTAGAGGTCAACACCTGTCCTGACGCAGGTGTAGAGACCAACAGTTCGAAAGGTAACTCCTTCACTAGAAGGCCCAACTCGGCTACACACAGGCTTGACACAAAGGAGTGTGTCGCTCTAGAATCAAACAAGGCTTTTACACCTCTACCAGCTATAAAACAAACACCTTGCACGAGGTTACCTGACTGAGACGCCTCTGCTCCTGTCATGGCAAACACTCTCCCTGTTGCCTGAGGTCTGCTGCCTTCGTTTCTCAACTGCTGAGAACCACTAGGTTGAGTCGCCCCATTCCTGTTAGGGCACTCTCTAGCAACGTGCCCCGTCTTTTGGCAGGTGTAACACCTTTTCTCTGAATTCTTCTTGAAGCACACATTGGAGGTGTGTGGTCCACCACAATGGAAACACTTGGGTTTCCAAGGTTGCTGCTGCTGAAACTGGGATGATGTTGCTCCTGCCCGATGTGGTGGAGGTCTCGCATAGGGCTTGCTTTGTGGGTGCTGCACCTTGGCCTTCCCACTGGAAGAACCCCCTGGGTGTGACCTGATCACCCGAGAATCACCCTTTTCCAGGGTCTCCACCATCTTCGCCTTCTCTACTAAGGCGTGAAATTCCCTGATGCACATGGGGGCTATGGTCCTCTTCAGCCCATGCTTCAGCCCCTCTTCGAACTTCCTACACCTCCAGGCCTCGAAGGTCGCCTGGGTATAGAATCGGGCGAGGTACTCAAACCGAGCAGCATAGGCGTTCACAGACATATCCCCCTGCTCCAACTTTAGGAACTCAGCTTCCCTCGCAAACCTTGCGCTGTCTGGGAAGTATTTCTCCAGGAACCTCACCCTGAAGCTCTCCCAATCCAACACATCCTCTCGGGCCTCCATCATCTGCTGAGCTCCCATCCACCAGAACTCGGCTTCTCCAGATAGCAGATAGGTGGCGAACAATAATTTCTTCTCTTCAGGGCAGGAGGTCGCCCTAAAGATTTTCTCCAACTCTCTGACCCACTGATCTGCCTGATCAGGGGTAGCATTCCCACTGAACTTGGGTGGGTTGTGCCTCATGAACTCGGTCAGTCCCATCTGTTTCTGAGGCTGACCGATGTGGGAATTTGTTTCAGCCGACCGAGCAGTTTCCCAGTAGTGCATTGCAGCTTGATGATTCTGAGCCATCGCTGCATTCTGTTGTTGGATGGCAGTTGCCATCATCTCAATAGCCTTGGCAATCTGGCTCATTTCCGAAGAAGGTTGGGGAGGGGTAGGAGGTCTACGTGCCATCTTCTTCGTTTCAGATTTTGAAACTATGGGTTTCTATATTCCCTACAACTACAAGAATGAGATCGATAAGAAATCAATTCATTCAGGAGGTAACATCTAGACCTTACAAAGGTCAGCATCTCAAAGTCATTAAGAATTTGAGTTCATCAACAGAATCATAATACTTATAACCTCAAGCAAAACACCAGAACAGCTACTGGTATACAACCATCAACCCAAACAACCACTTTCAATCAATTACAAAAACACTCAATAAAATGAAATAAATCACACCAGAATTCAATGTATGCTAAACATCAAACCTTTGGAATTAAGATTGAGAATCATCTCGATCCAGTTATGAGTGTGCACCCTCACTACTTTATCAAGATCCTCTCATTCTTAATACTAAGATTTTCAGTTAGGGCATACATTCACTAAAGCACACACAAAATTTCAATACAAAAACGTTTGAAAACCTTTCACTATAGTTGTTATTTAAAACTCAAATAGATTTTATGAGCAGAAGAAACACAATGGATCCACAGCCCTCAGGTCATCCTAAGGACGAACTGCTCTGATACCATTAATGTAACATCCCGCCAAATTCTTTTCATATTTATATAATAAAAATAAAGGTAAACAATAATATTGAAGTGAACATAATTATATATATGTAATAAAGTTTCTCCTCACAGGGAGTTTAATACATAATCGGTCAATTTTCCAAAAACGTAAACAAAATATAGTAAAATAGAAAGACAGGCGATCTCCTATCAGAAAAGGGCGATCTCCTATCAGACAACAGAAAAAGGATGATCGCCTAACAGAAATTGAACCGGGCGATCTCCTTCCGGCAACCACTCACTGAGGAGCTCTACTACCTGTAACCTCGTCTGCTCCCGTGC
The DNA here is from genome assembly GCA_013389735.1 of Phaseolus lunatus. NCBI lineage: Eukaryota > Viridiplantae > Streptophyta > Magnoliopsida > Fabales > Fabaceae > Phaseolus > Phaseolus lunatus. Next base: position 12,283,891 of record CM023861.1, read on the forward strand.
AAAAATACACGATCATCACAGGTTTAAGAAAGCCATCACAATACCAGATAAAAGGGTAAGCTAGATGTTTGAAAAACTTCAAATATGAAACTTTAAATCAACAGAAAACATAAATCTTTACACCATTCATAATCCATATCGATTTCAACCATCAACATTCCCATATTCCACAAACTCGTCAAGTGTCTATTCGCTACTTTCAATATTCATGGTTCACACGTCAGACTTTCCACTGACTCATAACATATAGACACATGACTCTACTTTCGGAAGACTCGTGCGTTGACTCAGGCTCAGAGATCTGCACCTGTCATACCACACCACTGTGAAATCCACACAGCCATGCGCATACATAATCTCAATATCATCACTCTCCCGGTATGACAGGGTTAATTCATATAACAGGTCAAGCTCGTTCTCTTTCAAACAACTCACCCATACATATGAACCTCCTTCGACTCTCCACAACTGAATAACTTCATCTATGTGATTCCATTATATCAGCAGAGTCAGGATATCTCCTTCTAGACAAGCCCCTAGTCAATACACATTACACACGATCTTACACGGTATTTTTTTTCCTGAAAATACTATGCCTTGATCCCACATTCACAACATTCAACACGTCATACAACACTTAATGAACGATTCCAGTCACAGAAAAACTCATGCCAAGGTTCAGATTTTCGAATATCACATTTAAATCTCAAACAGTTTCAAACAACACCAAAAACAGGGGAGTTCGAAAAACGACGCCAAAACCGGCGATCTCGTTCAAAAACAGGGGATTATACAATAACAGTTGAAAACCGGCGACCACGTCGCCCCATCATCTCCATCATCTAATATAAGGTTTTCGTTGGAAATAAGGCTAGCTTCCCTTACCTGGACTTGCGCAAAACACCAAGAGCTCCAAAACCCACCGAGCTTAAAGGATGCCTTGGCTCTGTTTTAGCGTCTGGTTTGTAGAACTTGCAGAGAACTTCCCAGGTGCTCCAAGGGCAGTCGTCGCTCGTCGCACTGGTGCTTGAGGATACCTGAATCGCAGCGCGAAGGAGAGAAAAGGAGAAGAATGAAGGTAAACTCACTCTTTCACTCTTGAACCACTGCAACGTCCTTTGCCTCTCAGAAGTGGGTTTTTGAATCTTAAACCAACTTGTCCACAAAAGCCGCTGCCACCACCCACTCTGCAGGGAAGTTTGCGTGTACGCTTCCCTGAACAGTACGACTACGCGTGCCTCTGCGCAGGCCAACACTCGGAGGTGACTATTCTGAACCACCCTTTTTGTCTACGTGTCGCGCGTGCAGTACGTCTGATGCTGAGAGCCTGGGTCCCACCTTATCTGTGTGAAACTCGACATCGCGCGAGAACCTTCCACCGATGACCGCTCGCGCGATGACTCACCACCGATGCCTCATCCTGGCGAACGACCGATGTCTCTCCCTGGGAGACGACCGATGTCTCGCCCTGGCGATGACCGCAAGCCTCGCGCCCTGGCGATGCCCGCAAGTCTCGCGCCCTGGCGATGACCGCATGCCTCGCGCCCGGTGATGCCCGCATGCCTCGCGCCCGGCGATGCCCGCATGCCTCGCGCCCGGCGATGCCCTGTAACATCCCGCTAAAATAAAACCATACATTCATGTTTAATGAAAATAAAGGTACACAAAAATCTTGAAGAGAACAACATTACATATATATATAATAAACGGGGTTGCCCTTTTAGGGAATTAAATACATAATTCAGTCAAGAGTTTTGCAAAACTTTAACGAAAATCAATTGATTACAAAGAAAACGGCGATCTCCAACATAAACCGGCGATCTCAAAACAGAAGACCTCAAATCAGGCGATCTTCTATCAGGACACAAATCCGGCGATCACCACCGAGAGGTGGAAATGGGCGATCTCTTCCCTCGGCGACCACCCATTAGGGAGCTCTTCTTCCTGGAAGATCATCTGCTCCCGTGTAAAGATTACACGATCATCACAGTTTTAAAAGAACAGCCACAGAACCAAAACACGCAGGGTAAGCTATATAATTTAAAGGAAGTTTAAATCATGAACATGACAATCAAAGTAAAACAAGTTTCAAAATATCCATGTAAAACGTAGAGTTGCTCATATCATTCACCTGATCGCCCAAAATCACACATTTCACAACATTCACCCATAATCATTCCATTTCACAATACTGCATCAAGTGTCTATAAAAATTCAAATTTCTCATTTCACCTGTCAGACTTTCCACTGACTCACCACACAAGACACTTGACACTACTTCCGGATTGACTCGTGCGTTGATTAGACTCAGAGATCTGCACCTGTCATACCACACCACTGTGAAATCCACACAGGGTCGCTGTGAATCCACACAGCATGCGCATATATCATCTCAATGTCAATAGTTCTCCTGGTATGACAGGGTTAATCCATAGGACAGGCGGAGCTCGTTCTTTTTCACACGAGACGCCCATCATATAGACCTCCTTCGACTCTCAACAACTGAGTAACTTCCTCTACGTGATTCCATTACCTCAGCAGAGTCAGGATATCCCCTTAGGAATCACCGATCAATGCACCTACTACAAGATCTTACACGGTATTTTCTTTCCTGAAAATACTATGCCTCGATCCCACATTCACAGCATTCAAAAACATCATACCACTCGAGTAATTGATTCAAGTCACAGCAACGAATCATTTCAAGGTTCAGATCTTCGAATATTTCATTTAAATCTCAAGTAGTTTCAAAACAACACCCAAAAACAGAGAGTTCACAAACAACGCCAAAACCGGCGATCTAGTTCAAAAACAGGGTGTTTCGAAGACTGTATATAAAACCGGCGACCACGTCGCCCAAGCACACAAACAGAGCATTTTACGCAGATGAAAACAAAAATGGCGACCACGTCGCCCTCACTTCAGAGATAGCTACACTATGGCTTGTATGGAAAAAGAGGTCTAGCTTCCCTTACCTGGACTTGCGCAACCACCAGGAGCTTCGAAATCCAACAGAGCTTGAAGAATGCCTTGGCTCTATTCTTGAGTCTGGTTTTGAAGGAGTTGCAGAGAACTTTCCCCGGTGCTCCAATGGTGTTGCTTCTCGTCGTACTCTTGTGTGGAGATGCTGAAATCGCAACGCGGAGGAGGTAACTGGAGGAGAAGGGAGGGAACTCACTCTTTCTCTCGTCGAATACAACAATGTTTTCTTTTCTTTCAGCAGTGGATTTTTTGTAACTTAAACCAACTTATCCCTCCAAAAGCAGCTGCCACCACCTACTCTGCAGGGAAGTTTGCGTGCACGCTTCCCTGAACAGTACTACTAAGCGTGCCTCTGCGCAGGCTACGCTCTGAGGTCACTATTCTGAACCACTCTTTTGTCTACGTGGCGCGCGTGCAGAACATCTCTTGCTGGGAGTCTGGGGCCCACGTTCTCTGGGTGTAACTCAACGTCGCGCGATGACCTTTCGCCGATGACTACCAGCTCGAAGAGAAACCACTGATGACCTCTCGCGCGAAGACGATCCACCGATGACCTCGCGCGAAGACTACCACCGATGACATCTTCCTGGCGAACGACCGATGTCTCCCCCCCTGATGATGCCCGCATGCATCGTGCCCTAGCGACGCCTGCATGCCTCGCGCCCAGGCGATGACGTGTAGTCTAGGCGACCGGCGATTATGTTTAAACCAGGAACCCTTATAGTTTTTCTAGACTACACTTTCCTTCCTTTTTAACTTAAATAAAAACATACTTAGAATTTATTTAAAACATACTCTTTCATTCCAATAAATTTTTCAGGTCCTTACATGCCCGACGACACATCGCCACGCCTTGCTGAAGGTTCTTCATCCCACTATGTTACGTCCAAGGTATCATCTCCACATGACTTGGTGATGTCGGTAGCTTCACATTTCCAAGAGTAGATCAGCACTACTCCTCGTGCTCCCATGCATGCAACACTAAGGATGATTTCTTATGCTCAAGCATAGAGCTTTGCATGCACAGCGTATCTAAGGCTTAACCCACACCTTGATACGTGTGGTTTTGTGGAACCCACTCTGGTTGATCCAGTATCCTGACCACACACTGAGTGCACTTTTGGCGATCATGTGCACCATAGGCAACTGGCGATCACGTGCAACCTAGGCGACAGGCGATTATGTACTAACCAGGGGATCTCATAGTCTTCTAAACTACACTTTCCTTCCTTTTTATTTTAAATAAAAACATACTTAGAATTCATTTAAAATATATCCCTTTTTATTCCAATTTAATTTTACAGGTCCTTACAGGAGCTCAGCAGATGTTGGAAGCCAGAGCTGATGTTTTAGACTGGGAGAGCTTCAGGGTGAGATTTCTGGAAAAATACTTCCCAGATAGTGCAAAGTTTGCGAAGGAAGCAGAATTCCTCAGATTGGAGCAGGGGGAGATGTCAGTGAATGCTTATGCTGCTCGGTTTGAGTACCTCGCCCGATTCTATACCCAGGCGACCTCTGAGGCTTGGAGGTGTAGGAAGTTTGAAGAGGGACTGAAGCATGGGCTGAAGAGGACCATAGCCCCTATGTGCATCAGGGAATTTCACGCCTTAGTAGAGAAGGCAAAGATGGTGAAGACTCTGGAAAAGGGTGATTCCCGGGTGATCAGGTCACACCCAGGGGGTTCTTCCAGTGGGAAGGCCAAGGTGCAGCACCCACAAAGCAAGCCCTATGCGAGACCTCCACCACATCGGGCAGGAGCAACGTCATCCCAGTTTCAGCAGCAACAACCTTGGAAACCTAAATGTTTCCATTGTGGTGGACCACACACGCCCAATGTATGCCCCAAGAAGGCTTCGGAAAGAAGGTGTTTTGCATGTCAAAAGACGGGACACATTGCTAGAGATTGTCCTACCCAGAATAGGATGACTCAACCCAGTGGTTCCCAACAGTTGAGGAATGGAGGCAGTAGGCCTCAAGCAGCAGGGAGAGTGTTTGCCATGACTGGAGCAGAGGCGTCTCAGTCAGGTAACCTAGTGCAAGGTGTTTGTTTTATAGCTGGTAGAGGTGTAAAAGCCTTGTTTGATTCTGGAGCGACACACTCCTTTGTGTCAAGCCTGTGTGTAGCCGAGTTGGGCCTTCTAGTGAAGGAGTTACCGTTTGAACTGTTGGTCTCTACACCTGCGTCAGGACAGGTGTTGACCTCTACAGTTTGCCCTGAATGTCCAATGATAGTAGAGGGACGCAGGTTCAAAGTAAACTTGATCTGCCTACCTCTTCAGGACCTGGATGTTATCCTGGGAATGGATTGGCTATCTGCCAATCACGTTCTCATAGACTGCGGTAGTCAGAAAATAGCGTTTCCAGACCTCCAAGAGTCAGATGTGATATATGCTCAGCATGGGTGGTCGGAGTTGGAAAAAGGGGCGAGGTTCTTCGTGATCCTAGCTCGGTTGGAAGTGAAGAATGAAGAGGACGTAAGCAAGATACATGTGGTGAAAGATTTCATGGATGTATTTCCAGAAGAAATACCTGGATTACCTCCTAAGAGAGAAATGGAATTCTTTATTGATTTGGTACCTGGAGCTGGACCAGTGTCAATGGCACCTTACAGGATGGCTCCAGCCGAGTTGGCAAAATTAAATAAGCAAGTGGAAGAGTTGTTAGAAAAACAATTCATCAGACCCAGTGTATCTCCATGGGGGGCTCCAGTGCTCCTAGTTAAGAAAAAGGATGGAGGGTCTCGGTTGTGTATAGATTACAGGCAGTTGAACAAGTTGACCATCAAGAACAAGTACTCCCTACCTAGAATTGATGATTTGATGGATCAATTACTGTTAGGAATTATGGCTTTAAACTAGAGGGGGGGTGAATTATTTAAAGAGGTTTTCGCAGACTTTTTTGAAGCTGGAATGAGTTTATCTCAGAAACCAATTGATCAAGCAATTCAGTTAGTCAAAACAGTAAGCAAAACTGCACTGTCAGAAAAACAATTGGTTGTTTCTTCGAAACAATCGGTTGTTTTTATCAGCAAACAACAAACAAACTGAATTTAAAGAGTAAGGGATAGAGAGATTGTACACAGTTGTTTATACTGGTTCACTCCAACCCAGAGCTACATCCAGTCTTCTCAGAAACCCTGAGGAAATCCACTTAGCAATCAAACCCAGATTACTTACACAACAACCAAGAGAATGACCTTGAACCCTTCAAGACACACACTCTCCTTGGTCAACACTGAGATCTTTGATCTTGAATACCTCAAGGTCACACAGACAACCTCAGCAACGTATACAGAAAAGATTCAACAGTTTACAGAATTACACTTGTTACAGATGAGATCTGAAATCAATACAAGTGAAAAACCTATCCCAATACTTCAATCAATCTCTCAAGCACTTCAGCAATCTCTTTTTCAGTTCTTAGTACTTTTGATATATATTCTTCTTTTTCAAAAACAAAAAAACTTATATAATACAGATCTTCTGATTATAAAAGGAAAGATTGTTTATCCAGGATTGCTCTCAAAAAGATTGGTCAAAGCATTTAATGACTGGAGCGTATATAGTTTCAAATCATTTAAAGCTCAGTCAAAGAAAACAGTTTTTCTGTTATGGTTCCAAAACAAACAATCGATTGTTTCCTCGAATCAATCGGTTGTTTTGTTACTTAACAGTTTTCTCCAATCAAAAACAGTTTTCAAAACTTTCTCAAAACATCTAAGTATAAACAATCGATTGTCTCACAGAACAATCGGTTGTTTCAACTTAGTTTGAAAAACACTTTGTTTCATTAAAGATTGAGATGCTTTTTGCTTTTGAGATTAAATCTAATATTGGTTTACACTTTGAACTACCCCAGAACAAAACTATAAAGCAGCATAGCAGCATCACACAAGCAGAGGCTTCATCATCCTTCAAAGGATTTGGATTCTTCAAAACCTTGAACTCCACTTGGTTCAACAATTACATGGGGCCTCGGTGTTCTCAAAGGTTGATCTGAGATCGGGGTACCACCAAATTTTGGTAAAAGCTGAAGATGTTCAAAAGATAGCATTTAGGTCTCGTTATGGGCACTATGAATATGTGGTGATGCCGTTTGGAGTGACAAATGCTCCAGCTCTGTTCATGGACTACATGAATAGGATTTTTCGTCCTTTCTTGGATAAGTTTGTTGTAGTCTTTATAGACGATATACTTATTTATTCAAGGACTGAGGAAGAACATGAGCAACATCTGAGGACGGTGTTGGGGATCCTGAGGGAGAAGCAACTCTATGCCAAGTTCTCTAAGTGTGAGTTCTGGCTGAAGGAAGTTAACTTCTTAGGACATGTGATATCTGCTCGGGGGATCTCAGTGGATCCAGCCAAGGTGGAGGCAGTGCTTCAGTGGGAACGTCCTAAGACAGTCACAGAAATAAGGAATTTTGTGGGTCTAGCTGGCTACTATCGGCGATTTATTGAGGACTTTTCCAAGGTAGTGGCTCCTTTAACACAGTTGACCCGCAAGGATCAACCTTTTGCTTGGACCGACCGATGTGAGCAGAGCTTCATGGAACTAAAGGAAAGGTTAACTAGTGCTCCAGTGCTGGTGATCCCAGATGTAGGAAGACCTTTTGATGTCTACTGTGATGCTTCACATCAGGGTTTGGGATGTGTTTTGATGCAAGAGAAAAGAGTGGTTGCATATGCTTCAAGGCAACTCAAGGTTCATGAGAGGAACTATCCTACTCATGATTTGGAGTTGGCGGCTGTGGTGTTTGCCTTGAAGATTTGGAGGCACTATTTATATGGAGCTCGGTTCCAGGTGTTCAGTGACCATAAGAGCCTGAAATACCTGTTTGATCAGAAGGAACTAAACATGAGACAAAGAAGGTGGATGGAGTTTCTAAAGGACTATGATTTTCAACTCATGTATCATCCAGGGAAGGCCAATGTCGTGGCAGATGCTTTGAGTAGAAAATCAATACAAGTAGCCACCATGATGATGGAAGAGTAGAAACTGATCGAGCACTTCAGAGACTTAAACCTTGGGGTAGAATTTCATGTAAATCACATTAGTTGTAGTAAGCTGGCTATAACTAATGACTTCCTTTGAGTGATAAAGGATAAGTAGTTGGAGGACCCTAGTCTGAAGCGTACTGTGGAGTCACTAGGGACCGACCAGGCTAAAGACTTTGTGATGGGCGATGATGGGATCTTGAGATTTAATGGCAGAATTTGCATACCTGCAAATGAAGAGTTGAAGAAGATGATCCTAGAGGAAGGTCACAAGAGTCGCCTTAGCCTACATCCAGGCATGAACAAGATGTACCATGACTTGAAGGAGTCATTTTGGTGGTCGGGCATGAAGAAAGACATCGCCTAGTATGTTACAACCTGCTTAACATGTCAGAAGGCGAAGATAGAGCATCAAAGACCTGGCGGGTTGTTACAGCAACTGGATATCCCTGAGTGGAAATGGGACAACATTGCAATGGATTTTGTTACCTATTTACCTAGATCGGTAAGGGGCCATGACGCAATCTGGGTCATAGTAGATCAGCTGACGAAGAGTGCCCACTTTCTTCCAGTGAATTTTGAAAATGCCCATGGCCAAGTTGGCACAGTTGTACATCAAAGAAATAGTGAGGTTGCATGGAGTGCCTTCCAGCATTATTTCAGATAGAGATCCCAGGTTCACTTCACGGTTTTGGCAGACCTTACAAGATTGCTTGGGAACTAAGTTGAGAATGAGCTCGGCATATCATCCTCAAATAGATGGACAGTCAGAGAGAACGATCCAGTCCTTGGAAGATCTGCTGAGGACGTGTGTCTTGGATCAATTGGGAAGTTGGGATGAGGTGTTGCCGCTGGTGGAGTTTACTTATAATAACAGTTATCACGCCAGCATAGGGATGGCACCATACGAAGCCCTGTATGGAAGGAAATGCAGAACTCCATTGTGCTGGTACCAGGAGGGCGAAACAGTATTGGTTGGACCAGAGTTGATTCAGCAGACGACTGAGAAGGTGCAACAGATAAAAGACAGAATGAGAGCATCTCAAAGTAGGCAGAAATCCTATGCAGATCAGAGGAGAAAACCTTTGGAGTTTGCTATTGGAGACCATGTGTTCATGAGAGTGACACCAACCAAGGGTGTAGGACGGGCGATCAGATCAAAGAAGTTGTCCCCTAAGTTCGTGGGACCATATCAGATCTTAAGGAGGATTGGTCCAGTGGCTTATGAGATCGCCCTACCTCCCCATTTAGCGAATCTGCATAATGTCTTTCACGTATCACAGCTGAGGAAGTACATGGCAGACCCTAGTCATGTGCTGGAAGTGGACGATGTGCAGATCAAGGATGACTTGTCCTTTGAAGCGAAACCAGTCAGGATTAACGATCGGCAAAGTAAACAGCTCAGAGGCAAGACCATCAACATGGTGAAAGTGGTGTGGGATGAGAGATCGGGTGATTCAACTTGGCAGTTAGAAGAACCCATGAGAGAAGCCTATCCATACCTCTTTTCCTTGTAATTCAATTTTCGAGGACGAAAATTTTTCTTGTTGGGAAGAATGTAAGGACCTGTAAAATTAAATTGGAATAAAAGGAATATATTTTAAATGAATTCTAAGTATGTTTTTATTTAAAATAAAAAGGAAGGAAAGTGTAGCTTAGAAGACTATGAGATTGCCTGGTTAGTACATAATCGCCTGTCGCCTAGACTACACATGAACGCCAATTGCCTGTAGTGTACATGATCGCCAATCGCCTATGGTGCACATGATCGTCGAAAGTGCACTCAGTATGTGGTCAAGATACTGGATCAACCATAGTGGGTTCCAAAAACCACACGTATCAAGGTGTGGGTTAAGCCTTAGATACGCTGTGCATGTGAAGCTCTATGCTTGAGCATAAGAAATCGTCCTTAGTGTTGCATGCATGGGCGCACGAGGAGTAGTGCTGATCTACTCTTGGAAATGTGAAGCTACCGACGTCACCAAGTCATTTGGAGTTGATACCTTGGACGTAACATAGTGGGATGAAGAACCTTCAGCAAGGCGTGGCGATGTGTCGTCGGGCATCGCCAGGGCGCGAGGCATGCGGGCATCGCCAGGGCGCGAGACATGCAGACATCGCCAGGGCGCGAGGCATGCGGGCATCGCCAGGGTGAGAGACATGCGGGCATCGCCAGGGCGCGAGACATGCGGCTATCGCCAGGGCGCGAGGCATGCGGGCATCGCCAGGGCGAGAGACATGCGGGCATCGCCAGGGCGCGAGACATGCGGGCATCGCCAGGGCGCGAGACATGCGGACATCGCCAGGGCACGAGGCATGCGGGCATCGCCAGGGCGAGACATCGGTCGTCTTCCAGAGAGAGACATCAGTCGTCTTCCAGAGAAAGACATCGGTCGTCCGCCAGGATGAGTCATCGGTGGAAGGTTATCGCGCGATGTCATGTTTCACACAGATAAGGTGGGACCCAGGCTCCCAGCATGAGACGTCCTGCACGCGCGACACATAGACAGAAAAGGGTGTTTCAAAATAGTTGGCATCAGAGAGTTGGTATGCGCAGAGACACACGTGGCCATACTGTTCAAGGAAGTGTGCACGCAAGCTTTCCTGCAGAGTGGGTAGTGGCAGCGGCAATTGTGGACAAGTTGGTTTAGATTCAAAAACTCACTTCTGAGAGGCAGAGAACGTTGCTGTGGTTCAAGAGTGACAGAGTGTGTCTACTGTAAGGACCTGTAAAATTAAATTGGAATAAAAGAGATATATTTTAAATGAATTCTAAGTATGTCTTTATTTAAGTTAAAAAGGAAGGAAAGTGCAGTCTAGAAAACGATAAGAGTTCTTTGTTATACATAATCGCCGGTCGCCTAGACTGCATGTCGTCGCCAGGGCGCGAGGCATGCAGACGTCGCCAGGGCAAGATGCATGCGGGCATCATCAGGGGGAGACATCGGTCGTTCGCCAGGGAGAGGCCATCGGTGGATAGCCTTCGCGCGAGAGGTCCTCAGTGGATAGTCTTCGCGCGAGAGGTCATCGGTGGATTGTCTTCGCGCGAGAGGTCATCGGTGGATTGTCTTCGCGTGAGAGGTCATCGGTGGTTAGCCTTCGCGCGAGAGGTCATCGGTGGATGGCCTTCGCACGAGAGGTCATCGGTGGATGGCCTTCGCACGAGAGGTCATCGGTGGATAGCCTTCGCGGGAGAGGTCATCGGTGGATAGACTTCGCGCCTGTGGTCATCGGTGAAAGGTCATCGCGCGACGTCGAGTTACACACAGAGAAGGTGGGACCCAGACTTCCAGCATGGAACGTCCTGCACGCGCGCCACGTAGACAAAAAGAGTGGTTCAGAATAGTGACCTCAGAGTGTTAGCCTGCACAGAGGCACGCTCAGTAGTACTGTTCAGGGAGTGGTTGGCCTGCACAAGAGACAACTGTAGTCGTACTATTCAGGGAAACATACACTCAGACTTCTCTGCAGAGTGGGTGTGGCAGCTGCTTTTGGTGGATAAGTTGGTTTAAGATGCAGAGACCCACTGCTGAGAGAAAAAAGACGTTGCAGCATTCAAAGAGAGAAAGAGTGAGTTACCTCCCTTCTCCTCCAGATATCTCCTTCGCGCTGCGATTCTAGCACCTTCACACGAGAGTACGACGAGCGACAGCCACCATTAGAGCACCTGGGCAGTTCTCTGCAAGTCCTTCAACCAGACGCAAAAACAGAGCCAAGGCGTTCTTCAAGCTTCGTTGGGTTTCGGAACTCTAGGTGTTTGCGCAAGTCCAGGTAAGGGAAGCTAGACTTCATTTTCAATACAAGCCATAGTTTAGCTATTTCTGAAGTGAGGGCGAAGTGGTCGCCGGTTTTCGTCTTCCTCTTTATAAAATGCTCTGTGCTATGTGTTTGGGCAACGTGGTCGCCGGTTTTAAACGCAGACTTCGAAATACCCTGTTTTTGAACTAGATCGCCGGTTTTGGCGTTGTTTACGAACTCCCTGTTTTTTATGTTGCTTTGAAATGGTATGAAATTTAAATGAGATATTCGAAAATAAGAACCTTGGAGTGAGCTTTTGCTGTGATTGAAATCTTTCCTTTAAGTGTGGTATGATGTGTTGAATGTTGTGAATGTGGATCAAGGCATAGTATTTTCAGGAAAGAAAATACCGTGTAAGATCGTGTAGGATGTGCATTGACCGGTGATTCGTCATGATATCCTGACTCTCCTGATATAATGGAATCATATAGATGAAGTTGTTCGGGCGTTGAGAGTCGAAGGAGGTTCATACGTATGGGTGAGTTGTTTGAAAGAGAACGAGCTCGGCCTGTTGTGTGGATTAACCCTGTCATGCTAGGATGGTGATGATATTGAGATTCATTATACGCTTGTGAATGTGTGTGATTTCACGGCGACCCTGTGAATGTGTGTGATTTCACAGTGGGCAGTATGACAGGTGCAGATCTATGAGTCTAGTCAATGCACGAGTCAATCCGGAAGTAGTGTCAAGTGTCTTGTGTGCTGAGTCAGTGGTAGTCTGACGTGTGGAATGAGGAATTTGGAATTTATAGACACTTGATGCTGTTTGTGAAATAGAACGACTCTGGGAAATATTGTGAAATGTGTGGTTTCTGGGCGATCAGGTGAAGGGTATGAGCAACTCTAAGTTTTACATGGATATCTTGAAAAATGTTTTTACCTTGATTTTAATGTTCTTATTTAAACTCTCTTTAAAATATCTAGCTTACCCTGCGTGTTTTGCTCGTTGGCTGTTTTTCTCTTTAAACTGTGATGATCGTGTATAACTTACACGGGAGCAGATGATCTTCCAGGATGTAGAGCTCCTTAGTGAGTGGTCGCCGAGGAAGAGATTGCCGGTTTTCTATCTCTTGGTGGTGATCGCCGGATTTATGTCCTACTGCAGATCGCCTGTTTTGGGCCTTCTGTTACCAGATCGCCGGTTCATGTATGGAGACCGCCGGTCTTGTTGTATTTGGTTGAATTTCGTTTAAATTTTGAAAACATTTGACCTGGTTATGTATTTAACTCCCTAAGAGGAGCAACTTCATTACTTATATAGATATTATCATGTACTCTTCAATATTATTTGTTTACCTTTATTTTCATTATACATGTATGTATGGTTTTATTTTGCGGGATGTTACATCTACCTTCATCCTTCTATTTTCTCTCCTTCGCGCTGCGATTCAGGTATCCTCAAGCACCAGTACGACGAGCGACGACTGCCCTTGGACTCCTGGGAAGTTCTCTGCAAGTTCTCCAAACCGGACGCTAATACAGAGTTAAGGCATCTTTAAGCTTCGGTGGGTTTTGGAGCTCTTGGTGTTTTGCGCAAGTTCAGGTAAGGGAAGCTAGTATTTTCGTTTATAAAAACTTTAGGTGAGTAGGTTCTGAAGTGAGGGCAACGTGGTCGCCGGTTTCATATTCTTTTTCACGATGCTCTGTTTTTATGTGTGGGGCGACGTGATCGCCGGTTTTAAATGTTGATTTCAAGCTCCCCTATTTTAGTGTCGTTTGAAACTGTTTGAGATTGAAATGTGAAATGCATGTGATATTCGAAAATCTGAACCTTGGAATGATTGTTGCTGTGATTGGAATCGTTCATTTAAGTGTTATATGATGTGTTGAATGTTGTGAATGTGGGATCAAGGCATAGTATTTTCAGGAAAGAAAATACCGTGTAAGATCGTGTAGGATGTGCATTGATCGGTGATTTCTATAATGAGATATCCTGACTCTCCTGATATAATGGAATCATATAGATGAAGTTATTCAGGCGTTGAGAGTCGATGGAGGTTCATACGTATGGGTAAGTTGTTTGAAAGATAACTACTTGACCTGTTGTATGGATTCACCCTGTCATACTAGGAGAGTGATGAGATTGAGATTGAGATTATGTTGATACACATAGCTGTGGGAACTTTACAGCAATGTAGTATGACAGGTGCAGATCTCTGAGTCTAGTCAATGCACGTGTCTTCCGGAAGTAGTGTCAAGTGTCTATGTGTGATGAGTCAGTGGAAGTCTGACGTGAGAAATGAGAAACATTGAAATTGATAGACACTTGATGGATTATGTGAATTGAACGACTCTTGAGGAAATTGTGAAATATGTGATTACTTGATGGTCATGTGAAGGGAATGAGAAAGTTGATGGTTTTTACGTGGGTGTCTTAAATTTGTTTTATCTTGATTTTAAAGTTTCATATCTAAATTCTCTTTAAAATATCTAGCTTACCCTGCGTTTTTGTTTTGTGGATGTTTTCTTAAACCTGTGATGATTGTGTATAATTTACACGGGAGCAGATGATGTTGCAGGAAGTAGAGCTCCTCAGTGAGTGGTCGCAGGAAGGAGATCGCCTGTTTCTGTTTCTGTTAGGCGATCGCCTGTTTTCTGTTTCTGATAGGAGATCGCCTGTTTTCTGTTTTCTGTTAGGAGATCGCCTGTTTTTTTTATTTTGCTGTATTTTGTTTAAGTTTGGAAAACTGACTGGATATGTATTAAACTCCCTGTGAGGAGAAATTTCATTATATATATATATATATATGTTCACTTCGATATTATTGTTTTACCTTTATTTCATTATATAAATATGAAAAGGATTTGGCGGGATGTTACAAGTACGGGGATTCTGACACACAAGTTTTTCAGATTACAAGTTTACACAGATTTACTACACACAGTTTCTGGGTTATTGTGGGAGCATTTGTACACGTTGCACAGTGATAACAGAATTGAGCCACAGAGAGAGAAAGTGGATCAGAGCACACACGAGTCTCACAGAGAGATTCAATGAGAGTTTTTGGTGTTCCTGTTGCCTGACTTGAGCGTCGGAGCTACAACGGCCACTAAAGGCGCCGTCTGTGTGTTTTGCAGGCATCGTTTGGAGTTCTGTCGAAGGTTCTTGGAGCGTTCTTGCAGAACGTGCAGTTGCAGAAGGCTAGACGGAGGAGTGACGAGGCACATCCTCCACGTTCAAGTTCGCAGCAGGATCACTCTCTCATCTTTAAATCTCTGCATGTGACTAACTGTTAACTAGCTTAGGCTTTAGCGCGATCTCACTGCAACCCTTCAAACTTGGTTTCTGACTTGATCGCGACTAATTGTTACCTTAGCATTGTCTTTAACAGTTTTTATGAATAACTTCATGCTAGATGATTGACTTATCGGGGCCTAAATGCTTCGACTTTGTGCATCAGAACTTGCTTCTACCACCGACCACCGACTACCATGTTAGTCAACCACCGATCAATCATCGCGCTTCAGGCTTTGCTTTACTTCTCTGCCAGTCCAGCGCTGAGTGCATAGAAGGCCTGAATGCTAAAGATGATGCCTGTGTTTTGGGGAAGAAGAGTGCTTCTCGTTGACCCTTCTTGCTTACCCCAAGGCCATCGACCTTTAGGTCTGAACACCGATCACCGATGATGACACCTTATTCTGAGGAGGAAGAGTGTTTCTTGATGACCCCTCTTGCCTCAGCCTCGCAGTAAGAAGTTGAGGGTGAGGTCTTGCTTTTCTTGCCTCAGCCTCGCTGTAAGAAGTCGAGGGTGAGGTCTTTTCCTCTCGCCTCAGCCTCGCTGTACAAAGTCGAGGGTGAGGTCTTGCTTTTCTCGCCTCAGCCTTGCTGTAAGAATTCGAGGGTGAGGTCTTTTCCTCTCACCTCAGCCTCGCTATACAAAGTCGAGGGTGAGGTCTTGCTTTTCTCGCCTCAGCCTCGCTGTACAAAGTTGAGGGTGAGGTCTTTTTCTCTCGCCTCAGCCTCGCTGTACAAAGTCGAGGTAGAGGACTTTTTTTCTTGCCTCAGCCTCGCTTTAAGAAGTCGAGGGTGAGGTCTTTTTCTCTGAGTAGGTGCATGCTCCCAGGAGAGCACCAGGTGGGGCTGGTCTGAGCACACTCACCAGGCGCATCCTGCCTGCATGGTCTTACTGCACATCCTTGGGCAAGGAGCTCTTCTTCTTCTGGTCTGGAATCATGCGAGGTGCATGTGTAACACTCTCGCTGGGAACCTGGGTCCCAGCTTAAGATATGTTAGCAAGAAACCCTGATGACCATGCACCGATGATTGCTCTGTTTTTGGAATCATGTGAGGTGCATGCGTAACGCTCTCGCTGGGAACTTGGGTCCCAGCTTAACACGTGTTAACAAGAAACCCCGATGACCGAGCATGCATGGTCATCGACCTTTAGGTCTGAACGCCGATCACCATCGATGACACCTGGTACTGAGGAGGAAGAGTGTTTCTCGATAACCCCTCTTGCCTGCTCCAATGTCATCGACCTCACGCGAATCGGGTTATTCTGTCCATTTCCCACTCCTGGGGTGAGAAGAGCCTTAACTAAGGGCTTTACTAAGCCAATATTGGTATACGCCAAGTGGGTAAGGACGTTTCTTGAAATCCTCCCTTTCCCTCTTTTGGTCTTACTAGTACCCCTGACTTTTCAAACCTTAGCTGCCTGAACTCACGCCTGGGGTGAGGAGAACTTTAAACTGAGAAACACTTGCACACTTGATATACTGAAATCTTTTTTTTACTGGGTGGCCTCGTTAAAAACCCTCCTTAGGGAAAAGAGTGCCCCCCTGATCTGCTCAACTGTTTACAGTATATATACTGAGTGTGTGTACAGTGCAAGAACGCATCTACTTTACAACTTAACTGAAGTAGAAATTCAAGTGTGTAGCGTTCCACATCCTGGGGATAGCTGCTCCATCCAGAGTCTCCAGCCGATAAGCTCCATTCTCCAACACCTCAACTACTCTGGACGGGGTCTCCTTTCATTGGCGATGACCGCCCTGGCTATGCCTGACTCATGAGGAGCGATCATGCCCTCTGCTTCAGCTTCCACCTGAGCTACCTGGGAGCCCCCCAGCGTAGCATCTTCCATCACCTCACTTCCCCGTGCACAAGGATTTCATGTTGCTGGTCACTTGCTTGGGACCCCGAAGCGCGATCACCTTGCGCCTCTCGCAGGTAATCGGTCAGGAATCCTGTCTTCACCAATTCAGCAAGTTGATGCCCCAACGCCAGGCAGGTGTGGAGCGTGTGTCCATAAGCTTGGTGGAATTCACACCACTCATCCTTATTCTTTCCAAGTACCTTGACAGTTCTATCTGGCACTCGGAGTCTTGCAGCCACGGCAGGGATGGCGATCAGCTCCGCCAACTCTATCATGAAATCATACCTAGGGGGTGCATTGTTCTCCCATGCATGCCCCCTGGTCTGGTCCTTCCTGGGTGCATAGGGACGAGGCCTTCCCTGAGCCTTCTTCCCTACCTTGGTCTCATGAACCCGCGCCTGTTGCTGGTGCTTCCCCTGACCTCCGCACGGCTTTGACGGTGCAGCACTACCTCTCTTCTCAGAGACCTCTGTCTCTGCTACTATGTGCGCCACCGCGCGTCGCCGAATCTCAGCGAAGGTGGCAGGGTGGCTCCTGATAAGGGATTCACTGAAAGAACCAGGCAGCACGCCTTTCTTGAATGCATGCACCAGCATGTTCTCGTCCTTGCTGGGCAATCTCAGCACCTGCGCACCAAAATGGTTGAGGTAGTCCTTCAGCGACTCCCCCTGGTACTGGCGCAGTTGAACAGATCGTAGGACACCACCGGTGGCGCTCTGTTGACGATATACTGCTCCGTGAACAGCTTTGAAAACTAAAGAGGTGATGTGGCCCTCTGGCAGGCTCACGAACCACTCCATAGCTACTCCGCTCAGTGTGCTCATAAACATCTTGCAGTACACAGCATCTGAGCCTTCAGACAGCATCATCTGAGTGTGGAAGGCTGTCAGATGTGCTTCTAGATCTTCCATCCCCGTGAACGACGCCTTCACTCCCACCAGGTTGGGAGGCACCACTGTGTTCATAATTTTGGGGGAGAAAGGCATAGGGAATGCTCTAGGAGGCGATGGCGGAATCGACGTCCTATCTTCGACTGCGCGCTCCCTCTACGCCTGCAACTCCATACGCAATTCCTCGTTTATACGGTTCAACTTTTTATTTCTGCCCTGCGATGCAGTCAGCTCTGCACGCATCTTCTCCTGCTCCGCTCTCGATGCCGCGACATTATCATGCAGCGCGTGCATCATCTCCATGACCTGCGCCATGGTAACAGCTCCTTCTTCAACAGATGGCGCGGGTGTGGTTTGTCTGGTTCTTCTACTCATCTTTTCAGCAAAACAACTGTGACGTGGATGGGAACAAGATTCACACGGGCCCCACGATGGGCGCCAAATGATTCTGCCGCTGACTCGAACGTGGAGGATATGCCTCGTCACTCCTTCGTCTAGCCTTCTGCAACTGCACGTTCTGCAAGAACGCTCCAAGAACCTTCACTAGAACTCCAAACGATGCCTTCAAAACACACAGACGGCGCCGCTATCGGCCGTTGTAGCTCCGACGCTCAAGTCAGATAACAGGAACACCAAAAACTCTCACTGAATCTCTCTGTGAGACTCGTGTGTTCTCTGATCCACTTTCTCTCTCTGTAGCTCAATTCTGTTATCACTGTGCAACGTGTACAAACATTCTCACAATGACTCAGAAATGTGTGTGGAAAATCTGTGTAAACTTGTAATCTCAAAAACCTATGTGTCCCTGACATATCGTGGAGTTCTTTTATACTTGGGCCGCGCCTCTCTCTCAGATGGTGACACGTGGAGGCATGCAACTGGCATCTAACCATACACGTGTCACACCTGAAGGGCTTCTGCGCTTCTCTCTGTGTGGCTAAGTTATCCTCTGTGGAGTAACTTAGCGCGTTTCTTCTCTCTGAGTGAGTCGCATGCTCCCAGGAGAGCACTAGGTGTGGCTGGTCTAAGCACACTCACCAGGCGCATCCTGCCTGCATGGTCTCACCGCACGTCCTCTGAGTGAGTGCATGCTCCCAGGAGAGCACCAGGTGGGGCTGGTCTAAGCACACTCACCAGGCGCATCCTGCCTGCATGGCCTCATTGCACGATGCTATGCATGTAATGGGTTAAGAGAGTCACTAATCAATGACCAATTTGCTAGCTCCCTTATGCCATCCTCATGCACGACCCTACCGGCGAGCAGCTCTTCTTCTTCTGGTTTGACATCATGCGAGGTGCATGCGTAATGTTCTCGCTGGGAGTCTGGGTCCCAGTTTAACACGTGTAGCAAGAAACCCTTTGCACATAGACATATGGCAAACATGATATCTGGCCAACTTGTAGTGAGATAGAGTAAGGAACCAATCAACCCTCTACACTTGGTGATGCAAACCAAGCCCACAAGGTGATGATCAAGGACGCTAAAGAATATAAAGAGAAGTCACCTCAAAGTAGAGACCTCACCAGATGGAGAATGGGACAAAGACTAGAGCACCTAAAGTTCTTCCTGCTAGTCTTCTTAATGATTAGAAAAAGTTGTAAATAATTTGGGCTCACTTTAGGGGTCCAAATAGCAAATATAGGCTAGAATAAGGTGCCTTTAGTATAATAAGGGGTGTAGTTAGCATTTTAGGATGTTCTTGGCCCTTTTTGAAGGCATTTTGACCTAATTTCTAGAAGGATAAGCCAAGAATACGGGATTGACTTAGTCAAACCCTATGGCTGCCCGCTTTTTTCCTTTTCCCATTCCACCCTTTATGCTTGCTTTCCAAGGCTCCTAAATCTATAAATAGGGAGGCATACCTCATGTATTGATATGTTGAAAATTAGAGTAAAGTTACTATACACAAATTCTTGTGTGAATTGTGAGTGAGTGAGCTCCTCCAAAATTGGTCTTATCTTGTGAGTTTTGAGAGCTCTCAAGTGGCGGCATCCTTCACTTATCTTGGAGTCATTTCACCATCCAAGTGGCGTGCAACCATTCTCAATTCCATTTCTCATAAGCTTCCTTTTCCTTCATCTTTTCCTTCCATTATCATTCCATCTATTCATAAACATGTTCTTATTTTGCTTCATTATGTCTATTCGGTTTTTATATGTTGCTCTTGTTTTCCTTATGTAATTCCACACCATAACTTGTCATCATCATCACCTTATAATTGTGTTTTCCTTTTGCCTTTGTGAAATGAACCTTCACATCTACTTAACCACTTGGTTAAGTTAATGTCCAATGGGGATTTTCCTTAGGTTCTCACCTTAATCATCCTAAAATCTCAATCCTAATTAAAGTGCCACCATAAAATGCTAAATCATAAAATCAATTCACATCACTTGGTTTGATCTACCTCTTTTCTAGCCAAGTCAGCATCCATGTAGCAACTTGATGGCATAGGTGTGCTAGCTTCTTTGCAACTTTCCATTTCAAACTTCTTGAGAATTTATTTGCAATACTTTGATTGACTTAGGAAAATTCCATCTTTGGATTGCTTGACCTGCAGTCCAAGAAAGAATGAAAGCTCCCCCATCATTGACATTTCAAATTCTCCTTGCATGGCCACCACAAATTCTTCTCATAAACTATCTTTGGTAGCACCAAAAATGATGTCATCAACATAGATTTGGACCAAAATAATTTCAGAATTTGCCTTCTTAATAAAGAGAGTCTTGTCTATCATCCCTCTCTCATAGCCATTAGATAAAATAAAGTTACTAAGCCTTTCATACCATTGCCTTGGAGCCTGTTTAAGCCCATACAACACCTTTTTAGCTTGTATACATGGTTAGGAAGTTGATGATCTTCAAAGCCTGGTGGTTGTGAAATATAGACTTCCTCATTGATGATTTCATTGAGGAAAGCACTCGTAACATCCATTTGAAACAATTTGAATCCACTCATACAAGCAAAGGCCAGGAGCAACCTTACAGCTTCTAATCTTGCAACTGGTGCAAAGGTTTCGCCATAATCTATGCCTTTTTCTTGATTATAACCTTTAGAAACAAGTCTTGCTTTGTTTCTTGTTATCACTTCAGATTCATCCAGCTTGTTTCAGAAAACCCATTTGCTTCCAATGATGTTCATCTGGTAAGTCTTTGGAACAAGAAACCAAACATCATTTATTGTGAATTGATGCAATTCCTCATGCATGGCAGCTACCCACTTATCATCCTTGACAGCTTCTCCAATTGACTTAGGCTCAATTTGGGAGACAAATGCCATGTGCTTGCATTAGTTAGAGACAACACTACATGTAGAAACACCCTTTTGGATCTTCCCAATGATATTCTCCACTGAAATATCCCTTGGAATTCTCCATTCCTTTGGCAGCTCTTCCTGTTGCAGAATTTCAACCGGTTGTTTCACAGAATCAATCGGTTGTTTTTCTGGACAAGATTCTAACTTCTGCATAATGATGTTCTACTCATCCTCCTCTGCATAATTCTTCGTAGAAACCTGGTCAACATGATTGATTTCATCGAACACCACATGAACAGACTCCTCCACAGTCATGAGTCTCTTGTTGTAGACTCTATAGGCATAGCTAGTTGAAGAATAGCCAATGAAGATGCCATTGTCAGCTTTCTCATCAAACTAACTCAGATTTTCTTTCCCATTGTTCAAAAAGAAACATTCGCATCTAAACATTTTTTGGTTACTAATGTTTAGCTTCCTTCCATTGAAAAGCTCATATGGAGTTTTCTTCAAGATTTGCCTTATAAGCACTCTATTCATCACATAACAAGAAGTGCTCACTGCATCAACCCAAAAATACTTGGGTAAGGAAGATTCACTTAGCATGGTTCTTGCAAGCTCTTCAAGAGACCTATTCTTCCTTTCCACCACTCCATTTTGTTAAGGAGTTCTTGGTGTAGAAAAGTTATGAAAGATTCCCAGCTTCTTAGAATAGGTGCTAAAGTTTTCATGTTGAAACTACCCTCCAAGATCACTTCTAATTTAAATGATGTTGCTGCAGCAAGAGTTTTGGAATCTTTTGGCAAGCTTCTTGAATGCAAAGAATGCCTCACTCTTTGACTCCAAGAACAACGTCCATGTATACCTAGAAAATTCATCAACAATAACAACAAGTGCATAGTAGTTTCCACCAAGACTCATGGTTCTTGAAGGACCAAATAAATCCATGTGCAGCAACTCAAGGGGTTTAGAAGTAGAAACAACATTTTTTAGTTTGAAAGAATGCTTAATTTGTTTCCCTTTTTGGCATGCTTCACATAAATGGTCTTTCTCAAACTTGAGTTTGGGTAACCCTATCACAAGATCTTTAGCTATTAATTTATTCAAATGATGCATGTGAATATGAGTTATTCTTTTATGCCATAACCAAGATTCATCATGTTTGGAAAGAAGACAGCCAATAGATGTAGGAGAGGAGATATCTAAAAGATAAACATTGTTGATCCTTTTACCAATCAACACTACTTCCTTTCAATTGGGTAGGCATATCTCACTATAGTTGGGCTTGAAGGTCACTTGATAACCTTTGTCACATAGTTGGCTAATGCTAAGAAGGTTGTGCTTGAGACCTTCCATATAAAAGACATCATGAACCAAGAAGTTGTTCTTGTCTCCAATGGTGCCTCTTCTAAGAATCTTTCCTTTATTGTTGTCTCCATAAGTCACATGTCCTTCTTGCTTGAAATTGATGTTCACAAACATAGATTTATCTCTAGTGATGTGTTTGGAACAACCACTATCCAGGTATCACATCTGCATATTCTCCATCAAGCTTCCCTACAAAAGACAAATTCAAGCAACAAGATTTGGTCCCCTTACAAAAGTGGGTCCTTTTGCATTACCTTTATCACTAAGGACCTCTGAATTCTTGGGAATCCATCTTATAACATCTTTAGGAACAAAATATTTCCTAATATTACAGAATCTAACTGAGTGGTCTCTCTTCATGCAATAAAAACATGTAACAACCAGTTGTTTCAATTTTTCAATAGGTTGTTTTTCTGGCAGTTTTGAAAAAGGCTCTGAAATCCCACTTTCCTTACCCTATGGTTTAAATCCTAAACCTGCTTTTCCAAAAATACAATTTGGAGATGCCAAGATAGTCTTAAAGTTGGATTTACCCTTTGAAAGCCTATCCACAGTTTTCACAAGATAGTGAACCTTTTTTTCAAGAGATTCACAATTTTCACAACCAAGTGAGTCACACTTGCAAGATGAGTTCTTGTAAAGCAATTCTAGGTTTTCAAAATCAGTTTTTGAATTCTCCAACTCTTCTTTCAGTTTCTTGACTCTATTTTCAAGCCAATTATTTAATCCTTTCAACTGGTTATTCAAGAGAGCCAATCGGTTAGATTTCTCATGTGTTTCTTTGAAAGCTTGAAGGAGTTGACTATAATTTTCAGCATTTAAAGAAGCACAAGAACTTACACTATTTGCATCACCCTCTTCCTTGGCCATAAGGCATAGATTGGCTTCTTCATCTTTACTTGATGAGGAGCTTGTTGAAGTCACATCATTTTCGTCCCAAGCAATGTATGCTTTTTTTTATTTTTCTTTCTTTTCCTTCTTGCTTGATTTCTTCTCCTTGCTCTCTTTATTTGGGCATTCAGCCTTTCTGTGCCCCTGTTCTCCACAACCATAACAAGTATATTTGTTAGCATTAAAATCACTAGATTTTTTGTTGGCATACCTCTCTTGGTTGGAGTCTTTGTTGTGGTTCTTTTTTAAGAATTTGCTGAACTTTTTGGACAACAAACTAAGAGTTTCTCCCTCACTCTCATCACTTGATACTTGGTTGTTCTTTTGCTTGGTAGCCTTCAAAGCAATGTTTCTTACATGCTTATCTTCACTCTCTTGTACATTAAGCCTGTTCATCTCTAACTCATGGTCTCTAAGCTTTTCAAACAAGGAGATTGTAGTCAAAGATGTCAAGTCTTTAGATTCTGAGATAGCCGTGACTTTAGGTTGCCAAGATCTATCAAGACATTTGAGAATCTTGATATTCAAATCTTCTTTGTCAAATACCTTTCCAAGAATCATGAGGTGATTGATAATATGAGTGAACCTCTTTTGCACATCTGCATCGATTCTCCTTTAAGCATTCTAAACATCTCATACTCTTGGATTAGAGTATGTTTCCTTGCCCTCTTTACATCATTGGTTCCCTCATGAGTTACTTCAAGTGTATCCCAAATCTCCTTAACAGATCCACATTGTCAGACCCTGAAAAAATCATCAAAATTAAAGGCAGAGGTGATAATATTTTTTGCAATGCAATCAAACTTTGCTCTTTTATTTTCTGCCTCAATCCATTAGGACCAAGGCTTTTCAATAAAAACACCATCGTTTTCAAACTTAAGAATAAAAGGGCCATTTTCAATTGCATCCCATATTCCTCTATCAAGAGATTCAACAAAGATCTTCATATGTAGCTTCCAAAATTGGTAATTCAAACCACAAAATAGAGGTGGTCTGTTTATAGAAGCACCCTCCCCAAAGGGTAATTTTTCAGCCATAAGAAAAAGAATTTTAGGATCAAAGTTGAATATTTTTCAAGAACCAAGCTCTTGATGTTGATTGTTAGAATAAATAGCCTTAAACAAGAGGGGGGTGAATTGTTTATGAAATATTTTCACAAACTTTGAAGGTATAATGAACTTCAATGTAGAATCACAGATACAGAAATCTAGAAAGCAATCAAACAAAACTGTTTAAGTTGATTATCAGAAAATCAACCAGTTGTTTTTGTGATTCCATCGGTTGTTCTTATCAGTAGTATTAAAAACAACTTAAAAACAGAATTTAAATGAGTTCAAGGCACGAGAAAAGCACACAAGCAATTTATACTAGTTCACTCTTATCTCTAGAGCTACATCCAGTCTCCAGAAACCACTGGGTATCTACTATGCAATCAAAAACCAGATTACCAACACACCACCAAAGAAGTGACCTTGAATACCTCAAGTCACACACTTCCTTTGGCATAGAACACCATAGAAATCTGAACACCCTCTGATTCTACACTTACACTACAGTATTTAGAAATACAAAAGATATAGAAAGGATTACACCTGATTACAGCAATCCTATTCCTTTGTGAAATTCCAAAAGCTTGAATTCAAATCTTGAAAACTCAAATATGTTTTCACACTTTCACAACTGTCTAAACTATTCCAATACCTTTAGGAGCATATAACAACCTTTTAAATACTCCAAGGTTTGTTAAAAACATTTAAGGCAGGAGCCAAAATAGTTAGAAAATATTTAAAGTTGATTTACCAAACTAAATAGAAATTCTGTTATGGATTTTCAAAAAAATAATCGGTTGAATTTTTGAAAGAACCGATTGAATTGGTTTGACAGCAAAGTCAACCAAGTCAAACAACTTCAAACCCTTTTCAAAAATACCTAAGTGTCAAACAACCGATCAAACAACTAGTTGTTTTTCCACTTCTTTAGAAAACAATCTTTTTCAAAAAGGTTTTGATTCCAAACAGTTTTATATTCAAACAAAGAGTGGATTACATATAAATCTACCCAGATTCCACCCACAAGAGAAGCAACTCCAGCCTTCCATCAAACACCTTGGATTTGGAGACATTAAAGCACAAGATCATCCTTGATCAACACCCTTTTCTCTCTGTCATTTCTCTATGGAGGGTTTTGTTCTTTTTCCTTGGTTTACCTCAACTTCTTGTTTTTCGCATTAGTTACGTTCGCATTGTCGCTTCATCTATGCCTTCTAATTCCCCTATCTTTCCCTTAAATATGTTGTTAATATCGATGGCAAGTCTTCCTCGAGTCAGACTATGTCTAACTATTTATCAAAAGGAGTTCTTATAAGGGAACTTGAGGGGGGAAAATCAAGGCAAAAAATGGCCCTTAGTGAGAACTCTAGGAAGCGTAAAGATAAGTTTTCCCCCATCCCCAACGGTAACTATCTTTGGGTTTATGGTGAAATGCATGTGTATCCCTCATCTTGTTGAAGAGTTAGTCAGTGTTTACGATATTTATACTGATAAGATGAAAAAATATACTAAGGTGGAGGTGTGTGATTCAGAGGATAAGGTTTACATGGGTCCTTCCCATGATGGTTCGAGCTTCACAAATGTATATGAATATTTTTTTCAAGGAACTAGGTGCTGGAGTTATCCCTCTCCCTCCTTAAGTACCTCGGTTGTTGATGGTAGACAATGATGGAGAAGACATGGTAGCGAAAGATTTTAGTAAAAATGGGTAAGAATATGAATGAGTTTGGGTTTGGAGAATGATGTTAAGAAGGAGCTTAAGCTAACCTTCTATCTTTTTCTAAGGCTTCTATACTTAGAGAGTGAGTGCAAAAGAAAAGTGAGATTAGAGAGAAATTCTAAAAACCATTTAGGCAGAAATTCTTTACTTAATTCAAGTTTTACAAAATATTTAAAACCAAAATTTTCAAGACTGAAATAGAAATTCCTAATTACTTTATACAAAATTTACAATGCTTCAAAAAGAGAATCTTCTAGAAAAGAATCTTCTATTTAACACTAGTTCTCTTATGAGTCTGATGTTTTAGGTGGTTGGTGTAAGGACCTACAAACTTTAATTGGAATGAAAGTGTTATATTTAAATAATTTCAGAAGATGTTATTATTTAAAATACAAAGAGCTGGTAATAGAAGTTTCGTAGTAGTCTGACCTCGGACGTCGCCCAAGGTCTGGGGTCAGCTGGTAGAGGTTGGTCGGCTGACCATTGTATTAACCAAGTAGTCAGGTGCGATGACTTTATCGTGAGGTAATCACGTGGGTGTGCTCGAGGAAGACATGTGGATCAAGAAGAGTAAAGGAAGAAAAGTGTAGCTTAGAAGTCTACGAGATCGCCGTTGTTGAAGATGGAGGCGATCTCCGACTTCTCTGGTACATGATCGCCAATCGCCTATGGTGCACATGATCGCCGAAAGTGCACTTAGTATGTGGTCAAGATACTGGATCAACCATAGTGGGTTCCAAAAACCACGCGTATCAAGGTGTGGGTTAAGCCTTAGATACGCTGTGCATGCGAAACTCTATGCTTGAGCATAAGAGATCGTCCTTAGTGTTGCATGCATGGGCGCACGAGGAGTAGTGCTGATCTATTCTTGGAAATGTGAAGCTACCGACGTCACCAAGTCATGTGGAGGTGATACCTTGGACGTAACATAGTGGGATGAAGAACCTTCAGCAAGGCGTGGCGATGTGTCATCAGTCATCGCCAGGGCGATAGACATGTGGGCATCACCAGGGCGAGAGACATGCGGGCATCGCCAGGGCGAGAGACATGCGGGCATCGCCAGGGCGAGAGACATGCGGGCATCGCCAGGGCGAGAGACACGCGGGCATCGCCAGGACGAGAGACGTCCTGCATGCGCGACACGTAGACAGAAAAGGTGTTTCAGAATAGTTAGCGTCAGAGAGTTGGTATTCGCAGAAACCCACGTGGTCATACTGTTCAAGGAAGTGTGCACGCAAGCTTTCCTGCAGAGTGGGTGGTGGCAGCGGCAATTGTGGACAAGTTGGGTTAGATTCAAAAACTCACTTCTGAGAGGCAAAGAACGTTGTTGTGGTTCAAGAGTGACAGAGTGAGTTTACCTTCATCCTTCTCTTTTCTCCCCTTCGTGCAGCGATTCAGGCATCCTCAAGCGCCAGTACGACGAGCGACGACTGCCCTTGGACTCCTGGGAAGTTCTCTGCGAGTTTTCCGATCAGGACGCTAAAACAGAGTTCGGGTATCCTTAAGTTCGGTGGGTTAGAGCTCGTAGTGAGATTTTACGCAAGTCTAGGTAAGGGAAGCTAGCCTTATTTCCAACAAAAAACCTTAAGTTAGATGATTTTGATGATGGGGCGACGTGGTCGCCGGTTTTCAACTGTTATTGCATAATCCCCTGTTTTTGGATGTGATCGCCGATTTTAATGTTGTTTTCGAACTCCCCTGTTTTAGTGTCGGTTTGAACTTGTTGAGATTGAAATGAAAAATGTATATGCTATTCGAAAACCTGAACGGTGGTATGCTTGTTTTTGGTGAGTGGGGTTGTTTAAGAAAAGATTAAAAGTATTCTATGATGGAATTGTTCTTTATGTTTGGTATGATGTATGGAATGTGGTGAATGTGGGATCAAGGCATAGTATTTTCAGGAAAGAAAATACCGTGTAAGATCGTGTAGAGTGTGCATTGACCGGTGATTCGTTTATTATGAGATATCCTGACTCTCCTAATATAATGGAATCATATAGATGAAGTTATTCAGGCGTTGAGAGTCGAAGGAGGTTCATATGTATGGGTGAGTTGTTTGAAAGAGAACGAGCTTGACCCGTTGTATGGATTAACCCTGTCATGCTAGGATAGTGATGATATTGAGATTCATTTATACCCTGTGAATGTGTGTGATTTCACAGTGGTGCAGTATGACAGGTGCAGATCTCTGAGTCTAGTCAATGCACGTGTCTTCCGGAAGTAGTGTCAAGTGTCTATGTGTGATGAGTCAGTGGAAGTCTGACGTGAGAAATGAGAAACATTGAAATTGATAGTTACTTGATGGATTATGTGAATTGAACGACTCTTGAGGGAATTGTGAAATATGTGATTACTTGATGGTCATGTGAAGGGAATGAGAAAGTTGATGGTTTTTACGTGGGTGTCTTAAATTTGTTTTATCTTGATTTTAAAGTTTCATATCTAAATTCTCTTTAAAAATATCTAGCTTACCCTGCGTTTTTGTTTTGTGGATGTTTTCTTAAACCTGTGATGATCGTGTATAATTTACACAGGAGCAGATGATGTTGCAAGAAGTAGAGCTCCTCAGTGAGTGGTCGCCGGAAGGAGATCGCCTGTTTTCTATTTTGCTGTATTTTGTTTAAGTTTTGGAAACTGACTGGATATGTATTAAACTCCCGGTGAGGAGAAATTTCATTATATATATATATATATATATATATATATATATATATGTTCACTTCGATATTATTGTTTTACCTTTATTTCATTATATAAATATGAAAAGGATTTGGCGGGATGTTACAGTTGGGATAGTCCTCCATCAATCCTGGAATGGTCCTCCATAAGTCCCTCCTTGTTCAAAAGGATTTGTCCTCAGATCCTGACTTATTTAATCTGGGGGAAGCCCTTAGTCTTTAAATTTCTTTACTCTCCTCCATGATCAAACCCCATTTTTAAGAAATAAACATAAAACAAATGGTATTTGTTCAAAAAGAATTGTTCTAGCCGGTTGACTCTCCTGTCGGTTGACTCTACGACAATCATGCGCCTCCTTCCTCACCTTGATATATGCTTTGTTCTCTCGAAATAATCTGCACCTGCAAGATAGAAAGGGGGCTCCTTAGAGGCCGTTCGCACTCCAACACTCAAGTCAAAACTAGGGCAAGCACACCAAGTGTATTGAGTATCTATGTTTAGGTTTAGAAACTGCATACCTTTGTGAAATATTTACTACCCTTTATAGTCTAGGGTTTCCTCTGCGCCACTACCCATATTTAGGGTTTACTGGAATACCCTTGCGCCGCTATCACCCAGACTTAGGGTAATCTAGCACGTAAGGATTCCTTAACTGGAGTGCAAACTCTAACAGAATGGCCACCTGGATGCCCCCTTGTGCACCTAGTCTCTGGGGCCACCTGTCTTGGGAGTGCCTTCACTGTTCACGTGCCATGCATGGAGCTTCACTAGGAAACCATAATTCTAATGAGTACTCGACCCCTTAGGACTCTGCACCTAACTGTGCTTTCCCTGCCACACGCATAAGCTCTTCGTGATTTAGGCCTCTCCTTACTTCTGGGTATTTTACTGATGACTTGTCTTCCCTTAAGACCCATCGTAAATGTTCTAACTCTGCAAACCGAAACACGCAAGGCTGATGTCACCTCGTCACCCCCAGTGACCGATGACTCATCACCCTGCTGAGTGACGAGGACACATCAGTTCCCTCTGGTGATCGACATGCTGATGACTAACCATCCCATTAGTTCCTACCACTTGTGGGACCCAGCCCACGTGTCTCTGGCCCATGCTGTGGGACCCAGCTGACGTGGCTCACCATTACTAGCTGTTCTCGGTGTCCGAGGACTGGTCGGTACACAAGCCCCCAGTCTCGAGCTGTTAACTTGTTCAGCGAAGAGACTAAGTCATCGGCTCGGACGACCTACGTGGCACTGAGCGAAAGGACATAAACAGTGTGCTGAAGGGACATCTCACCAACCCCCTCTCAATCTGCGGACACGTGTCTAGATCAACGGTTAGGGTGTTTTTAACATTTGCGCTGCCTTGCCTACGTTAAACCCTTTCAAAACCCCGCGTCTCTACACTGTTTCATCACTTTCCACTCGAGCCTCCACACTTTCTAACTTCTCTTGCACGCTTCTGTCTTACTCCAACCCTCGCAGCTCCTCATCCTTGCTCACTCAAAAGGTATAGTTTTTAATCTTCTGCTCGCCTTTATTTTATGATTCTTCTTCTCTTCACATACCTTAACTGCGCTGGGTCTTTTTTATGATTTTTGCATTTTAGGGTTTTTGTTATTTCTTTATGTGTTTGTTCTTCTTTTGAGTTTTTATCCGCCATTGCTTTCGTCTTCGCTTCTTCTGAACCCTCTTTTCTTCTCCTTGCCTCTCATTTGTTTTAGATTCGAGATGGCCAGAACCAAAACCACCTCCAACCCTCCTCCTGCCATTGACTACAGGGCCCTATACTCCTGGGCTTCTGAGGAGCTCCTTGTCGAGACCTCTAAACTCACGACCTGTGAAGACCTGAGAAAACACAGGGACGATGAGAACAAGATCAAGGGATGAAACTTTGGCAGGGAGACTGACGCGTGTATCTCAGTTCAACCCTACACAAAGGGTGAACCCGTATGCGTTGATGATTGCTGGACGGGGAGCCCTTCTTCTTCCTGTATGCCACTATCTTCAAACGGGTTAAGGTCTGCCTGCCCTTCACTGGATTCGAGAGGGCTCTGCTCACTGAGTTGAATATGGCAACTGCCCAGCTGCACCCCAACAGCTAGGCCTTCATCAGAGCCTTCTCCATACTCTGCAACAACCTAGGGTTCACTCCCTCGGTAGATGTATTCTTCTACTTCTTCGAGGCGAAGAGCCCTGGGAAAAGGCTTTGTGTAAGCCTCAATGGATTGGCGGGGAGGGTTCTGCTAACCCTCTTCTCGCAATCATACAAGGGCTTCAAGGGGAAGTTCTTTCAAGTCTGCTACAGCTCTTACAACTCCACCATGCTCGATGGGTTCCCACTATATTGGGTGGAGAAGTTGAAGCTTAAGAAGCCCCGTGGACTCGAGGAGTTAATGCCCTTTGACCGTGATGTGTGCCAACATCTTTCTAGTTGGGGCGTGGTGTTCGACACCACCCAACTGATTAGGCACGAATATGATGCTGAAACCCTCAGCGTCTATATCGATATAATTGCCTTCACCTCCTATCTATCAACACTTGTGTTTTATGCATGGCACTTCTCACTCTTTACTTGTTGTTCATTGCAGGTATGATATTGGACGCTGAGAAGAAGAAGAGGTTGGCTGACCTGCTGAGTCGCCGCACAGCAGGTGGCTCAGGCCCTTCTTCACCTGCTGTGGTTGCCCCAGGTCCTACTTCTGATAAATCGAAAAGGGCAGCCGCAGTAGTCATCTCTGAAGACGAAGACACATGCTCTGGTCTCGTCTTTAAGAGGAAGATGGTGGAGGCTGCTGTAGAGACCTCTTCTGCAACAGAGGGGCAGCCTCCGTCCTTCAGGGAGCACCCTCCCAGTGCTTCATCTCCCCCCGAGCCACTCTTGGCGCTCGAGGGTGGAGGGGAGAGTGCCCCTTCAACTAGCCAAGCACCTCCTGCTCCTGAACTGCCTCCTATCCTCCAGCAGACTCTCACTCAAATGCCTGGCCAAGCTGCGATGGAGGCCATGGACAGGGATTCTCTGGGGGACCTCATCAGCCACGGCCTCAGGGAGTTCCTTGCCGTCTCCAACTTCCTGCTGGCCAAGGGAAATACTGAGGCAGAGCTGCTAGAGAAGGTGGCCAAACTGGAGAAAGAGTTGGAGCAAAGGAAAGGCTTGGAACTCCAACTTCAACAAGCTACCAAGCGCGAGACTGCCCTGAACTAGGAGCTGGGCATTCTCCACCAATCAGAAAAGGAGACCAAGAAGCTCCTCTTCTCCAAGGGGTAGGAGGCCTTCCAGCTTGAGGCCAAGATCCTTCCCCTCCGCAACAAGATCATCAAAATGGAAGAGCAACTGGAGGGGGCTCAAACTAAGATGACCAAGCTGGAGGAAAGGGCTACAAGTTAAGAAGTTCAGCTGGGCAGAGTTGAGGAAGAACTTACCCAACAAATCGAGCTGCTTAAGAAGACTAAGGCTGAACTCACCGAAGATGCCGTCGACGCCTACGGGGAAGGATTTGGCGATGCCCTTGCTCAGTTTGCCTACGTGCATCTTGAGATGGACCTCTCGCCATTCTCTGTAACGATGCAGGTGGTTGACGAGCAAATAGTGCCTAGATAGGTCTTCTGAGCAGCTGTACCTTATAGCTGAATTTCTTGTAACAAACTTCCAACATAATTAATACATTTACTTGGCTTATAAACTTTGACTTTATGCATCAATTTACTTGTATTGGTATCTCTATTGGTGTCTGGCTGTTCTGGCATACTTGGTTGAGCTCTCTCCTCAGCATAGAATTAACCCATAGGTAGCACGCTTGACTCATAGAATAACCCATAGGTAGCACGCTTAACTCTGCTAAGTCGTTATGAGCTTTGCTTTTCATTAGGACAGGTGATCATACCATGGACAAGACTTCATAAGAACTTCTCTACTGAAAAGTACCTCACCTATCTCGTCATCGCCCATGTCTCTTACCCCTGTGAGGACTCCAGCGTCGATCTGTATACTCCAGACTCCTCCTTGCTCGAGGCAGAGGGGGAAGCTAACGAATTTCAACTGACCACTCATCGACCTTAGGCAAGGGTGGACGTCACTGGTGAACCCTTTGTTCGAATTGGGAGTTCTCACTCGACGAGGAGGTGTTCTATGTGAACCTACTTTCAAACTGTTGAGACTTCTAAGTCCACACGAAAGGTTCAATCTGGCTTCTGATCGCTCATAGTCAAAGGAGGATTTCACTGGTACGAGTCGTCCTTGGTGTTCTCGCTCGGAAGGGGAGGCGTTCTCTATGAACCTTCCTTTCCTGCTTCCAAGGCTTCTAACCCAATCTGACAAGCCCTTACTGATCTCACATCGCCCAAAGGCAAAGGAGGATTTTGTTGGATGAACCTTTCTATTCAAGTTGGGAGTTCTCACTCGAAGAGGAGGTGTTCCTTATGGACCTACCTTCCTGCTCACGAGACCTCTAACCCCAACTGATAGGTTCAAACTGACCTCACATCGCTAATAGGAGAAGGAGGATTTAACTGGTGAACCTTTCTGTTCAAGTTGGGAGTTCTCACTCAAAGGGGAGGTGTTCTCTACGAACCTTGTAAGGACCTGTGAAATTTAAATTGGAATAAAAAGGAATATATTTTAAATGAATTCTAAGTATGTTTTTATTTAAAATAAAAAGGAAGGAAGTGTAGTTTAGAAGGCTATGAGATCGCCTGGTTAGTACATGATCGCCTGTCGCCTAGGTTGCACGTGATCGCCAGTCGCCTATGGTGCACATGATCGTCGAAAGTGCACTCAGTATGTGGTCAGGTTACTGGATCAACCAGAGTGGGTTCCACAAAACCACACGTATCAAGGTGTGGGTTAAGCCTTAGATACGCTATGCATGCAAAGCTCTATGCTTGAGCATAAGAAATCGTCCTTGGTGTTGCATGCATGGGCACACGAGGAGTAGTGCTGACCTACTCTTGGAAATGTGAAGCTACCGACGTCACCAAGTCAGGTGGAGATGATACCTTGGACGTAACAGAGTGGGATGAAGAACCTACAGCAAGGCGTGGCGATGTGTCGTTGGGCATCGCCAGGGCGCGAGGCATGCGGGCATCGCCAGGGTGCGAGGCATGCGGGCATCGCCGGGCGCGAGGCATGCGGGCATCGCCAGGGCGCTAGACTTGCGGGCATCGCCAGGGCGAGACATTGGTCGTCTCCCAGGGAGAGACATCGGTCGTCCGCCAGGATGAGGCATCGGTGGTTAGTCATCGCGCGAGAGGTCATCGGTGGAAGGTTATCGCGCGATGTCGAGTTTCACACAGATAAGGTGGGACCCAGGCTCTCAGCATCAGACGTACTGCACGCGCGAAAATTAGACAAAAAGGGTGGTTCAGAATAGTGACCTCAGAGTGTTGGCCTGCGTAGAGGCACGCGTAGTCGTACTGTTCAGGGAAGCGTACACGCAAACTTCCCTGCAGAGTGGGTGGTGGCAGCGGCTTTTGTGGACAAGTTGGTTTAAGATTCAAAAACCCACTTCTGAGAGAAAAAGGACGTTGCAGTGGTTCAAGAGTGAAAGAGTGAGCTCACCTTCATCCTTCTCCTTTTCTCTCCTTCGCGCTGCGATTCAGGCATCCTCAAGCACCAGTGCGACGAGCGACGACTGCCCTTGGAGCACCTGGGAGGTTCTCTGCAAGTTCTACAAACCAGACGCTAAAACAGAGCTAAGGCATCCTTTAAGCTCGGTGAGTTTTGGAACTCTTGGTGTTTTGCGCAAGTCCAGGTAAGGGAAGCTAGCCTTATTTTCAACGAAAACCTTATATTAGATGATTGAGATGATGGGGCGACGTGGTCGCCGGATTTCAACTGTTATTGCATAATCCCCTGTTTTTGGATGAGATCGCCGGTTTTGGCATTGTTTTTCGAACTCCCTTGTTTTTGTGTTGTTTTGAAACTGTTTGAGATTTAAATGTGATATTCGAAAATCTGAACCTTGGAATGAGTTTTACTGTGACTGGAATCGTTCATTAAGTGTTGTATGATGTGTTGAATGTTGTGAATGTGGGATCAAGGCATAGTATTTTCAGGAAAGAAAATACCGTGTAAGATCGTGTAGGATGTGCATTGATCGGTGATTTCTATAATGAGATATCCTGACTCTCCTGAGATAATGAATTCATATAGATGAAGTTATTCAGGCGTTGAGAGTCGATGGAGGTTCACACGTATGGGTAAGTGTTTGAAAGATAACTACTTGACCTGTTGTGTGGATTCACCCTGTCATACTGTGAGAGTGATGAAATTGAGATCGAGATTGTGTTGATGCGCATAGTTGTGGAAACTTTACAGCAGTTTAGTATGACAGGTGCAGATCTCTGAGTCTAGTCAATGCACAAGTGTTCCGGAAGTAGTGTCAAGTGTCTTGTGTGATGAGTCAGTGGAAGTCTGACGTGAGAAATGAGAAATATTGAATTGATAGACACTTGATGGAATTATGTGAATTGAACGACTCTTGATGAAATTGAAAAGTGTGTGAAATGAATGGGAAAATTGATGGATTTTACGTGAGTGTGTTAAAATTGTTTTATCTTGATTTTAAAGTTTCATATCCAAATTCTCTTTAAAATATCTAGCTTACCCTGCATGTTTGGTTCTGTGGCTGTTTTCTTAAAACTGTGATGATCGTGTATAATTTACACGGGAGCAGATGATGTTGCAGGAAGGAGAGCTCCTCAATGAGTGGTCACCGGAAGGAGATCGCCTGTCCCTTTTTCTGTTAGGCGATCACCCTTTTTCTGTTTTCTGATAGGAGATCGTCGTTCTCTGATAGGAGATCGCCTTTTTGCTGTTAGGAGATCGCCTGTCTTTCTATTTTGCTGTAATTTCGTTTACGTTTTTGGAAAATTGACCGATATATGTATTAAACTCCCTGTGAGGAGAAACTTCATTACATATATATAATTATGTTCACTTCAGTATATTTGTTTACCTTTATCTTTATTACATAAATATGAAAAGTATTTGGCGGGATGTTACAAACCTACCTTCCCACTTACGAGACCTCTAACCCCAAATGACAGGTTCAAACTGACCTCACATCACTTATAGGCGAAGGAGGATTTAACTGGTGAACCTTTCTGTTCAAGTTGGAAGTTCTCACTCGAAGGGGAGGTGTTCTCTACGAACCTACCTTCCCACTTATGAGACCTCTAACCCCAAATGACAGGTTCAATCTACATTATGCAAATACATTCAAAGATATATCTTTAATTGAAAATTTTATTGGGTGACCTCATTAAAAACTCTTAAAAGGGAAAAAAGAGTGTCCTCAAACTGTGTACAATGTTACATAATTTTAACTAAAATAAAACTTCATGTGAGTTGCATTCCATATACAAGGAATCGGACCACCCTCTAGAGTCTCAAGCCTATATGCTCCATTCCCCAGGGCCTCTGTCACTCTAAAGGGACCAGTCCACTTAGGGGATAGCTTGTTCTCTATCTAGTAGGGAGATGCTTTCCGGATGACTAGGTCAACCACTTGGAACTGCCGAGCTCTCAACTTAGAACTGTGCTTGAGCTCAACCCTTCTCTTCAAAGCTTCGGCTTTGATTCCTGCCTCTTCCCTAACTTCATCCAAGAGATCCAAATTCACCTTTCTTTCTTCATTGGATTCCTCAGCCACAAAGTTCTGGAAACGCGGTGAGCTCTCCTGGATTTCTACAAGGATCATGGCATCTGACCCATACACCAACCTGAAAGGGGTCTCCTTGGTAGTGGATTGCGGAGTGGTATGGTAGGCCCATACGATTCTGGGAACTTCCTCAACCCACATCCCCTTCACCTTCTCCAGCCTTCTCTTCAGTCCTCTGAGTAGGACTCGATTGGCCGACTCAACCTGCCCATTAGTTTGAGGGTGCTCGACTGATGCAAACACCTGCTTGATCCCCAATTCTGTGCATAGCTTCCCCAACTGTTGACTTGCGAACTGGGTGCCATTATCAGACACCAGGCGCTTGGGTACACCAAAGTGGCACACTATATTCTTCCACACAAAGTGTTAGATCTTGTGGGCTGTGATTTGTGCTACTGGCTTAGCCTCGATCCACTTCGTGAAGTATTCTATGGCGACCACGAGGTACTTCATCTGCCGCACAACCAAAGGAAAGGGCCCCAGGATGTCAATTCCCCAGGTGTGGAACGGCCAAGGGCTGCATATGGATCTTAGCTCCTTTGGAGGCGCCTTATGCCAATCTGCATGTAGCTGACACTGTTTGCACTGTTGCGCATACTTCGTGCAATCTTCCCTCATGGTTGGCCAGTAATATCCTGCTCGAATGGCCTTTGATGCCAAAGCACGACCTCCTATGTGGCTCCCACATATTCCTTCATGGAGCTCTGCCATTATACGCACACACTGCTCACTATGCACACACACCACGATGGGATGCGTAAACCTGTGCCTGTACAACTCTCCATCAATGAGTGTGTACTTAGTCGAGTTCTTCTTCACCTTCCTCGCCTCTGTTGGCTCTATGGGCAACATCCCATCAGCCAAGTAACACTTGTAGGGCGTCATCCACGCTTCCCCACTCTGCAACAAGCATACCTGTGGCGATGTCTCATCCAACGCCACATAAGCGTTGACCCTTGGCTTCTTCAAAGTTTCTTGCATCAACGACCAATGACTCCTCTTCCCGCCGTCTGTTTGGCTGATCTGGTGGACTCCTACCAAGTTGTCGGCGGTTTAGGTGCAAGCTGCCCTCAGGGTCTCCTGGATGACGGTCCTCTGCCTCCCCCCCTTGCCTGAGCTTGCGAGTTTTGCCAACAAGTCAGCTCGGGCATTCTGATCTCTGGGCACATGCACCAATTCAAAATCCGCGAAGGAACTCTTTAACACCTGGACATACTCTAGGTAGGAGGCCATCTGAGGATCTTTGGCCTGGTACTCTCCCGCCACCTGGCCTGTGGCCAATAGGGAGTCACTCTTTGCCAAAAAACTTTGTGCTCCCATCTCCTTAGCCAACAGCATTCCAGCGATTAGAGCCTCATACTCAGCTTGGTTGTTGCTGGCCTTGAAGGCAAACCATAGAGCTTGCTCATTCAACAACCCTTTCGGTCCTTCCAAGATCACCCAAGCCCCACTACCCTGCTGATTAGAAGACCCATCTACCGAGAGCACCCATCTGAAGTCAGGTTCTTCCTCTTGGGTTTCTGTCGAGGACATCTCGGCTACGAAGTCAGCATAAACTTGGCCTTTGATTGGGCCTCTGGGCTCATACTGTATGTCAAACTCGGACAACTCCACTACCCATCGCACCATCCTCCCTGCTACATCTGGCTTCTGTAAGACCTTCCTGACGGGCAGATCTGTCATCACCACCACTGTAAAGCTCTGAAAGTAGTGACGTAGCCTACACGCTGAGAACACAATGGGCAAGGCTGCCTTTTCTATGGCTTGGTACCTCACCTCGGGCCCTTGCATCACCTTGCTAACAAAGTAGACAAAATTTTGGCTTTGGTCGTGTTCCTGCACCAGGACTGAACTCACCGCCCTTTCGGT
This sequence comes from Phaseolus lunatus, assembly GCA_013389735.1. Taxonomy (NCBI): domain Eukaryota; kingdom Viridiplantae; phylum Streptophyta; class Magnoliopsida; order Fabales; family Fabaceae; genus Phaseolus; species Phaseolus lunatus. The sequence goes on from CM023861.1 coordinate 12,322,139, forward strand.
GACGGCGAAGTACAAACGCAATGGGGTATCGATTTGTGGTCTGCACAGCACTGGTGGGCTCGACAGATATTGTTTCAGCTTGAGGAATACTTCTTCACACTCCTGGGTCCACAAGAACCTACTGTTCCACCTCAAGCATTGGAAATAAGGGTGACCCTTATCGCCCCCTGTAAGGACCTGTAAAATTGAATTGGAATAAAAAGGGTTATATTTTAAAAGAATTCTATGTATGTTTTATTTAAAATAAAAAGGGAGGAAAAGTTAAGTTTAGAAGGCTATGAGATCGCCGGTCGCCTGCTACACATGAGCGCCAGGTGGACGTCGCCAGGGCGCGAGGCATGCAGGCATCGCGCGGGCGCGAGAGGCATGCGAGCATCGCGCGGGCGCGAGAGGCATGCGAGCATCGCGCGGGCGCGAGGCATGCAGGCATCGCGCGGGCGCGAGAGGCATGCGAGCATCGCCAGGACGCGATGCATGTGGACGTGGCCAGGGCGCGAGAGTTATGAGGGCGTCGCCAGGGAAGACATCGGTCGTCTCCCAGAGGAAGACATCGGTCGTCTTCCAGGGCGAAGGAGGCATCGGTCGTTCGCCAGGATGAGTCAGCAGTGGAAAGTTATCGCGCGACGTCGAGTTTCACACAGAGTAAAGTGGGACCCAGACTCCCAGCATGAAACGTCCTGCACACGCGCCACGTAGACAAAAAGGGTGGTTTAGAGTGGTGACATCAGAATGTTGGCATGCGCAGGAGACACTCGCGGTCGTACTGTTCAGAGCAGTGGTTGGCATGCACAAGCGACAACAGTGGTAGTACTGTTCAGAGCAGTGGTTGGCATGCACCAGAGACAACAGTGGTCGTACTGTTCAGGGCAGTGGTTCTCAGACTTTCCTGCAGAAGGGGTGGCAGCAGCAGCATGCGTGGACAGGTAAGTTGGGATTCAAAAGCCACTACGGGAAGGCAAAGAACGTTACAGACTCAAGAGTGTTAGAGTGAGTGCAAACTTCCTCCCTCCCTTCTTCCCTTCCTTGCGTTGAGACTCAGGCAACCTCCAGCATCAGTGCGACAAGCGACGTTGCCCTTAGAGCACCTAAGAGGTTCTCTGCAAGTTCTACAGACCAGGCGCCGAAAACAGAGCTAAGGCATCCTTCAGACTCGGTGGGTTTCGAGCTCGCGGTATTTTACGCAAGTCCAGGTAAGGGAAGCTAGACTTCATTTTCATTACAAGCTATAGTTTAGTTATTTCTGAAATGAGGGCGACGTGGTCGTCGGTTTCGTTTTCATCTGCGTGAATGCTCTGTTCCATGTGTTTGGGCGACGTGGTCGCCGGTTTTAAATGCAGACTTCGAAATACCCTGTTTTTGAACTAGATCGCCGGTTTTGGCGTTGTTTACGAACTCCCTGTTTTTGATGTTGCTTTGAAACGGTATGAGATTTAAATGAGATATTCGGAAATAAGAACCTTGGAGTGAGCTTTTGCTGTGATTGAAATTGTTCCTTTAAGTGCTATGTGATGTGTTGAATGTGGTGAATGTGGGATCGAGGCATAGTATTTTCAGGAAAGAAAATACCGTGTAAGATCGTGTAGGATGTGCATTGATCGGTGATTCCTAAGGGGATACCCTGACTCTGCTGAGAAAATGGAATCACATAGAGGAAGTTACTCAGTTGGTGAGAGTCGAAGGAGGTTCATATGAATGGGCGTCTCGTGTGAAAAAGAACGAGCTCCGCCTGTTCTATGGATTAACCCTGTCATACTGGGAGAACTATTGACATTGAGATTATATATGCGCATGCTGTGTGGATTCACAGCGACCCTGTGTGGATTTCACAGTGGTATGGTATGACAGGTGCAGATCTCTGAGTCTAATCAATGCATGAGTCTTTCGGAAGTAGTGTCAAGTGTCTTGTGTGCTGAGTCAGTGGTGGTCTGACATGTGAAATGAGGAACTTGAAATTGATAGACACTTGATACAGTTGTGAAATAGAATGACTCTGGAAAATATTGTGAAATGTATGACTTCTTGGCGATCAGGTGAAGGAAATGAGAAAATGTATAGTTTTACGTGCTTACCTTGAAATTGTTTTACCTTGATTTTAATGGTTATATATAAACTCTCTTTAAAATATCTAGCTTACCCTGCGTATTTTGGTTCTGTGGTTGTTTTTCTTAAAACTGTGATGATCGTGTATAATTTACACGGGAGCAGATGATTTTCCAGGAAGTAGAGCTCCTTAGTGTGTGGTCGCCGGAAGGAGATCGCCTGATTTCTGTTCTGGTAGCCGATCGGCTGTTTTGGGTCCTCTGATAGGAGATCGGCCTTGTCCGATAGGAGATCGGTCTCTTCCGATAGGAGATTGCCTGCTTTGTTTCTTTTACTGTAATTTGTTTATGTTTCTGGAAAATTTGACCGAATTTGTATTAAACTCCCGGAGAGGAGAAACTACATTTTATATATATAATATTTTGTTCACTTCAATCTATTTGTTACCTTTATTTTCATTATATACATTTGTATAGTATTTTGGCGGGATGTTACATTAATGGTATCAGAGCAGTTCGTCCTTAGGATGACCTGAGGGCTGTGGATCCATTGTGTTTCTTCTACCCATGAAATCTATTTGAGTTTAAAATAACCACTATAGTGGAAGGTTTTCAAACGTTTTTGTATTGAAATTTTGTGTGTGCTTTGGTGGATATATGCTCTAACTGAAAATCTTAGTATTAAGAATGAGAAGGTCTTGATAAAGTAGTGAGGGTGCACACTCATAACTGGATCGAGATGATTCTTAATCTTAATTCCAAAGGTTTGATGTTTAGCCTACATTGAATTCTGGTGTGATTTATTTAGTGTTCTTGTAATTGACTGAGAGTGGTTGATTGGATTGATGACTGCATACCAGTAGCTGTTCTGGTGTTTTGTTTGAAGTTATAAGTGTGATAATCCTGTTGATGAGCTCAAATTCTTAATGATTTTGAGATGCTGACCTTTGTAAGGTCTAGATGTTACCTCCTGAATGAATTGATTTCTCATCGATCACATTCTTGTAGTCGTAGGGAATATAGAAAAAAAAAACCTATAGTTTCAAAATCTGAGAACGAAGAAAGATGGCGCGTAAACCTCCCACCCCTCCCCGACCTTCTTCAGAGATGGGCCAGATCGCCAGGGCCATGGAGATGATGGCAACTGCCATCCAACAGCAGAATACGGTAATGGTCCAGATTCATCAAGCTGTAATGCATCATTTGGAAACTGCTGGATCGGCTGCAACAGCTTCTCATGTCAATCAGCCTCGGGAGCAGGTGGGGATGACCGAGTTCATGAGGCACAACCCAACCCAGTTCCGTGGGAACGTTTCTCCGAACCAACCAGATCAGTGGATCAGGGAGTTCCATGCCTTAGTGGGGAAGGCAAAGAGGGTGGAGACCCTGGAGAGGGGTGATTCCAGGATAATCAGATCACACCCAGGGGGTCCCTTCAGTGGGAAGGCCAAGGTGCAGCACCCACAAAGCAAGCCTTATGCGAGACCTCCACCACATCGGGCAGGAGCAGTTCCGCTCCAGTTTCAGCGGCAACAACCATGGAAACCAAAGTGTTTCCGTTGTGGTGGGTTACATAATGTCAAGGTGTGCTCCAAGAGGAATTCAGAGAAAGGGTGTTTCACATGCCAAGAAAGGGGGCACATTTCTAGAGATTGTCCTAACAGAAAAAGGATGACTCAACCCAGTGGTTCTCGGCAGTTGAGGAATGAAGGCAGCAGACCTCAGGCAACAGGGAGAGTGTTTGCCATGTCAGGAGCAGAGGCGTCTCAGTCAGGTAACCTCGTGCAGAGTATATGTTTTATAGCTGATAGGAGTGTAAAAGTTTTGTTTGATTCTGGAGCGACACACTCCTTTGTGTCAAGCCTGTGTGTAGCCGAGTTGGGCCTTCTAGTGAAGGAGTTACCTTTCGAACTGTTGGTCTCTACACCTGCGTCAGGGCAGGTGATGACCTCTACAGTTTACCCCGAATGTCCAGTGATAGTAGAGGGACGCAGATTCAAGGTGAACTTGATCTGCCTACCTCTTCTGGACCTAGATGTTATCCTGGGAATGGATTGGTTAGCTGCCAATCACGTTCTCATTGACTGCGGTGGTCAGAGGATTGCATTTCCAGACCTCCAAGGATCAGATGTAATATCTGCTCAGCAAGGGCAGTCAACGTTGGAAGAAGGGGCGAGGTGCTTCGTGATACTCGCTCGGTCGGAGGTGGAGAATAAAGGGGACGTAAGCAGAATACCCGTGGTGAAAGATTTCACGGATGTATTTCCAGAAGAGGTACCTGGGTTACCTCCTAAGAGAGAGGTGGAACTCTCTATTGTTTTGGTACCCGGAGCTGGACCAGTGTCAACGACTCCAGCTGAGTTGATGGAATTAGAGAAGGAAGTGTAAGTTAGATTTAGTGTACCAAGGTGTAGGTTCAGCTACATATGAGTTATGGAGAGTATGTAAGCAGAATGTTGAGGGTTTGAAGACTTAAGCATGTGTATCCATGGGAAGTACTGGAGTTAAGTTCCAAGATGAAAGTAGGAATCTTTCTTTGATCTGGAGCTTGGTGATGACCTCTAGCTGGACACAAGGCTTGAAATGGAAATTTGAAGATTTGGTAGAGAATAAGTTTACAAGATGATTATATCATCTTGAGATGTATCAATGATTTTGGGAAAGAGGAAAGATGAAATATCTTAATTGTGTTTAAAGTCACAGTTAGGCAAAGAAAATTGTTGAAAAGCAACAGGCGGAGAAATTGCTTGGATGAGAGAGAAAGTCTCACGTGGGATGGATGTTGTTTAATTGATTTGGATTTGAAAGCTGTATGTGATTCGAAATTGGACACTAGTTTATGTTGAGTAAGTAGGAGATGAATTGGATGTTATTCCAAAAAAAAGGGATTAGTGATCTGTCAATCACGTTTCCAAAGGTTAAGCTCAACGAAAGATAGTGTTTCCAAAGTTCAGCCGAGTTGATTAAATTGAAGAAAATAAGTGGAAGAGTTGTTAGAGACGCAGTTAGTCAAGCCCAATATATCTCCTTGGAGTTTCCAGCGTTGTTGGTTAAAAAGGAAGAGGAAGGACCTCAACTGTGTAGGGACTACAGGAAGTTGAATAAGTTGACCATCCAGGACAACTACCCTCTACCCGTAATTGATGAGTTGAGGGATCAGTTAGATGGAACTTCAGTGTCCTCAAAGTTTTATCGGAAATCTGGATAAAACCAGATTTTGCTAAGACAGAAGATGTGCAGAAGACAAGCCTTTTGAGGTTTAGTATGATGCCTCACATCAAAGTTCGAATTGTGTCTGAATACAAGAGAAGACAGGAGTTGCATATGTTCAATGCAACTCAAATTTCATGAGAGAAATTATTCTACTTATGATTTAGAATCGGCAGTGGTAGTGTTGTTATGGAGATTTGAAGACAGTAATTGTGTGAAGCGTTGTATGGGAGGAAATGCAGAATTCCCTTATTGTTGGAACCAGGAGGGCGAATCAGTTTTGATTGAACAGTTAGAGGATCCTAGTCTGAAACGTATTGTGGAATTTGCTAGGCACCGATCAGGCTAAAGGGCTTTGTAACGGGTAAAGATGGAATATTGAGATTAATGGCAGAATTTGCATACCAGCAGATGGAGAATGGAAATTGATGAAGTATTGGAGTAGTAAGAGTTGGTTCAACAGACAACCGAGAAGGTGAAACTGATGCAAGGCAGAATGAAAGCTTCTGAAAGTCGACAGATGTCCTCGGCAGATCAGAGGAGAAGACCTTTGGAGTTTGCTGCTGGGGATCATGTCTTTATGAGGGAAACACCAGCCAAGAGTGTAGGACGAGCTATCAGATCAAAGAAGCTGTCCCCTAAGTTGGTTGGGCCATATCAGACCCAAGGGGGATCAGTCCAGTGGCTTATGAGACCACCCCACCTCCCCAATTAGCAAACCTGCATAATGTGTTTCACGTATCACAGCTAAGGGAGTATCTTGCAGACCCTAGTCACGTGTTGGAAGTGGACGACGTGCAGATCGGGTGATTCACCATGGAATTTGAAGGAAACCATGAGAGATGCATATGCCCACCTCTTTTCCTTATAATTCAATTTTTGAGGACGAAAATTTTTCTTGTTGGGGAGAATGTAAGGACCTGTAAAATTGAATTGGAATAAAAAGGGTTATATTTTAAAAGAATTCTATGTATGTTTTATTTAAAATAAAAAGGGAGGAAAAGTTAAGTTTAGAAGGCTATGAGATCGCCGGTCGCCTGCTACACATGAGCGCCAGGTGGACGTCGCCAGGGCGCGAGGCATGCAGGCATCGCGCGGGCGCGAGAGGCATGCGAGCATCGCGCGGGCGCGAGAGGCATGCGAGCATCGCGCGGGCGCGAGGCATGCAGGCATCGCGCGGGCGCGAGAGGCATGCGAGCATCGCCAGGACGCGATGCATGTGGACGTGGCCAGGGCGCGAGAGTTATGAGGGCGTCGCCAGGGAAGACATCGGTCGTCTCCCAGAGGAAGACATCGGTCGTCTCCCAGAGGAAGACATCGGTCGTCTTCCAGGGCGAAGGAGGCATCGGTCGTTCGCCAGGATGAGTAAACAGTGGAAAGTTATCGCGCGACGTCGAGTTTCACACAGAGTAAAGTGGGACCCAGACTCCCAGCATGAAACGTCCTGCACACGCGCCACGTAGACAAAAAGGGTGGTTTAGAGTGGTGACATCAGAATGTTGGCATGCGCAGGAGACACTCGCGGTCGTACTGTTCAGAGCAGTGGTTGGCATGCACAAGCGACAACAGTGGTAGTACTGTTCAGAGCAGTGGTTGGCATGCACCAGAGACAACAGTGGTCGTACTGTTCAGGGCAGTGGTTCTCAGACTTTCCTGCAGAAGGGGTGGCAGCAGCAGCATGCGTGGACAGGTAAGTTGGGATTCAAAAGCCACTACGGGAAGGCAAAGAACGTTACAGACTCAAGAGTGTTAGAGTGAGTGCAAACTTCCTCCCTCCCTTCTTCCCTTCCTTGCGTTGAGACTCAGGCAACCTCCAGCATCAGTGCGACAAGCGACGTTGCCCTTAGAGCACCTAAGAGGTTCTCTGCAAGTTCTACAGACCAGGCGCCGAAAACAGAGCTAAGGCATCCTTCAGGCTCGGTGGGTTTCGAGCTCGCGGTATTTTACGCAAGTCCAGGTAAGGGAAGCTAGACTTCATTTTCATTACAAGCTATAGTTTAGTTATTTCTGAAATGAGGGCGACGTGGTCGTCGGTTTCGTTTTCATCTGCGTGAATGCTCTGTTCCATGTGTTTGGGCGACGTGGTCGCCGGTTTTAAATGCAGACTTCGAAATACCCTGTTTTTGAACTAGATCGCCGGTTTTGGCGTTGTTTACGAACTCCCTGTTTTTGATGTTGCTTTGAAACGGTATGAGATTTAAATGAGATATTCGGAAATAAGAACCTTGGAGTGAGCTTTTGCTGTGATTGAAATTGTTCCTTTAAGTGCTATGTGATGTGTTGAATGTGGTGAATGTGGGATCGAGGCATAGTATTTTCAGGAAAGAAAATACCGTGTAAGATCGTGTAGGATGTGCATTGATCGGTGATTCCTAAGGGGATACCCTGACTCTGCTGAGAAAATGGAATCACATAGAGGAAGTTACTCAGTTGGTGAGAGTCGAAGGAGGTTCATATGAATGGGCGTCTCGTGTGAAAAAGAACGAGCTCCGCCTGTTCTATGGATTAACCCTGTCATACCGGGAGAACTATTGACATTGAGATTATATATGCGCATGCTGTGTGGATTCACAGCGACCCTGTGTGGATTTCACAGTGGTATGGTATGACAGGTGCAGATCTCTGAGTCTAATCAATGCATGAGTCTTCCGGAAGTAGTGTCAAGTGTCTTGTGTGCTGAGTCAGTGGTGGTCTGACATGTGAAATGAGGAACTTGAAATTGATAGACACTTGATACAGTTGTGAAATAGAATGACTCTGGAAAATATTGTGAAATGTATGACTTCTTGGCGATCAGGTGAAGGAAATGAGAAAATGTATAGTTTTACGTGCTTACCTTGAAATTGTTTTACCTTGATTTTAATGGTTATATATAAACTCTCTTTAAAATATCTAGCTTACCCTGCGTATTTTGGTTCTGTGGTTGTTTTTCTTAAAACTGTGATGATCGTGTATAATTTACACGGGAGCAGATGATTTTCCAGGAAGTAGAGCTCCTTAGTGTGTGGTCGCCGGAAGGAGATCGCCTGATTTCTGTTCTGGTAGCCGATCGACTGTTTTGGGTCCTCTGATAGGAGATCGGCCTCGTCCGATAGGAGATCGGTCTCTTCCGATAGGAGATTGCCTGCTTTGTTTCTTTTACTGTAATTTGTTTATGTTTCTGGAAAATTTGACCGAATTTGTATTAAACTCCCGGAGAGGAGAAACTACATTTTATATATATAATATTTTGTTCACTTCAATCTATTTGTTACCTTTATTTTCATTATATACATTTGTATAGTATTTTGGCGGGATGTTACACCCCCAGCTGACACAAACCTAGAAAGGGCAGCCATTCAACCTATCAATTGTTGCACTTCCTTGACTGACGTCGAGCTCCTCTTGGCTAAGATTGTCATGCATTTGTCTGGGTTGGCCTCAATCCCTCGTTCGGTGAGCAAGAAGCCGAGCAACTTGCCTACCTCCACCCCAAAGACACACTTCTTTGGATTCAGCTTCAACCCATACTTGGCTATTGTAGTGAATAGCTCCTCCAAATCAGCGACGTGCTGATCTCTCACCTGGGATGTCACCACTATATCATCCACGTAGGCTTGCACGTTGCGCCCTATCATGGGTGCAAGGACCTTGTCCATCAGCCTTTGGTAGGTGGCACCTACATTCTTCAGCCCAAATGGCATGACTATGTAGCAATAGCAGGACAGCTCGCTCATAAACGCTGTCTTGCTCTCATCCATCGGATGCATCTTGATTTGGTTATACCCAGAAAAAGCATCCAAGAAGCTTAGCAGCTTGCACCCCGAGGCGTTATCTACCAGCGCATCAATACTCGGTAGAGGATAAGAACTCTTTGGACATGCCTTATTGAGGTCAATGAAGTCCACACACATCCACCACTTCCCATTGGCCTTCTTCACCAACACTACATTTGATAACCACTCAGAGTATTGGATCTCCCGTATGTGACCAGCTTTGAGCATCTTTTGTGTCTCTTCCCTAATCACCTGCCTCCTTTCTTCGTTAAATTTTCGCCTCCTCTGTCGGACAGGTCTGGCTTGGGGATTCAATGCAAGGCGATGACATAAAAAGTCTGGGTCAATACCTAGCATATCTGAGGCTGACCAAGCAAAAGCGTCCATATGCCGCTCTATGACTCCCGCTATTTGGTCTTGTGTCTCCTGGCGTAGGGATTTGCCAAGCTTGAACACCTTGCCCCCAATCTCCCTGTCTATTACTTCCTCCGCTGGTTCTGGTCGTCTCTCTCGGGCGACCTGTGCTCGTGCAACCCCGACTCCTCCTCGGGGCAGATCAGTACCAGCGCACTCTCCACCCGGTGGTTGGGAGGTCACCGTGCACACTCCCCTTCTCATCTTAAGGCTATTCTCGTAACACTTCTTAGCCTCTTTCTGGTCTGACCTAATGGTGATCACCATACCTTCCATCAAAGGCAACTTCATCTTCATATGCCTCGTGGACGCTACGGCTCCCAATCTGTTCAAGGCTGGCCTGCCCAACAGCATGTTGTAGGCTGATGGGGCGTTGACGACCAGATACTTGATGTTCTCGGTGCGGGAGGCCACCCCATCAGTAAAAGTGGTCCTCAGCTCTATATATCCTCGCATCTCAACCTGGTCACCTGCGAACCCATACAGGTAGCCAGTATAAGGCCTTAGCTGATCTGGGGACAGCTGCAACTTGTTGAAGGTCGACCAGAACATAACATCGGCTAAACTTCCTTGATCGACGAGGACCTAGTGCACCCTTCTCCCCATTATAACCACTGATATCACCACTAGAACGTTATCGTGAGGGACAACGTCCAGCCGATCTGCCTTTGTGAATGTGAGGTCGATATCTGGGAAGTGGTCTTCCTCACACGTCTCCACTGTCATCACCGATCGTGCATACTTCTTGCGCTGTGATGAGGTGCACCCTCCTCCTGAAAATCCACCCGTGATGGTGTGGATCTCACCATGTATGGGCACTTTGTGTCCCTGCTCAGCCCTTGGTGCTACCACGAACTCTCCCCCTTGTGACTCCCTCAAGTAATCATTCAGGAAGCCATCTTTGACCAACTCATCCAACTGATGACCAAGGGCCAAGCAGTTTCGAATGGGATGGCCAAACGCTTGATGGAATTCACACCAGGCGCTCTTGTTGGGCCCCAATCTCTTGTCTGTCTTTAGGGGCACCTTCAACCTCTCTGCCACGTTGGGAATGGCGATCAACTCTTTGAGCTCCACCAGGAAATTATGTCTGGGGGGCACATCCTCCTTAGCGCATGCCCTAGTCTGGGGCTTCCTGGCCTCATAGGGCTTCTGCTTTCCCAGAGTTCTCTTTTCTATCGTCGCCTCATGTAGCCGCAAGGATTGAGGTCGACCAGGTGCTCGCGGTCTTGAAGAGGCTGCGCTCTCCCACTTCTCATTGAGCTCTCCTTCGGCGACAATGTGAGCAACAGCACGATGCTTGATGTCACCGAAGGTCTTAGGGCAACTTCGGATAAGGGACTCACTGAAAGGTCCTGGCAATATCCCCTTTCTAAAGGCGTGCACCACCATATCTTCATCTTTGGTGTGCAACCTCACCACCATTGCCCCAAATCGGTTGAGGTAATCTTTCAAGGACTTTCTCTGATATTGCCTAACATCAAAGAGGTCATAGGACACCGGTGGAGGAGCTTGATTGACGATATACTGCTCTCTGAACAGCATGGAGAACTGGGCGAAAGACGTGATATGTCCCTCAGGTAGGATAACAAACCACTCCAGCATTGTCCCTGTCAACGTAGTCATGAAGAGCTTGCAATGCACCGCATCAGACCCTCCTGACAGCATCATCTGCGTGTGAAACACCATGAGATGCACTTCTGGATCCTCCACCCCTGTGAACACAGTCTTAGGGCCCACGAAGGTAGCTGGGACCACCGTATATCCATGATCGCTTGGGAGAAAGGCATTGGGAAAGCCCTCGGCGATGTCGGTGGAGCCCGATCATCCACCACACGATCTCCTGCTTGCTGCAAATTGCGCAAGTTCACGCGCAATTCTTCATTTGCTCTGTGTAACTCCTCATTCCTAGCCTGTGATGCGGCCAGGTCCATCTGCATTCGCACCTGATCCGCTCTGGATTCCACGACCGTCTCCTGGAGGGCGCGCATCGTTTCCATGAGCTGTTGCATGGTGACGCTCTCACCCCCATTTGGCAGGACGGATACTTGCCTCGTATTCCTCATGCTTGTGGTTTCTTCTCTTTCTCTTGTGTGTGGGACCTTGTTTTACTTCGGTCCCACGGTGGGCGCCAAATGTTCTTGCCGGTTGACTCTCCTATCGGTTGACTCTATGACAATCACGCGCCTCCTTCCTCACCTTGATATATGCTTTGTTCTCTCGAAATGATCTACACCTGCAAGATAGAAAGGGGGCGCCTTAGAGGCTGTTCGCACTCCGACGCTCAAGTCAAAACTAGGGCAAGCACACCAAGTGTATTGAGTATCTGTGTTTAAGTTTAGAAACTGCGTACCTTTGTGAAGCATTTACTACCCTTTATATAGTCTAGGGTTTCCTCTGCGTCGTTATCCATATTTAGGGTTTACTGGAATACCCTTGCACCGCTATCACCCAGATTTAGGGTAATCTAGCACGTAAGGTTTCCTTAACTGAAGTGCAAACTCTAACAGAATGGCCACCTGGATGCCCCCTCGTGCACCTAGTCTCTGGGGCCATCTGTCCTAGGAGCGCCTTCACTATTCATGTGCCATGCATGGAGCTTCACTGGGAAACCCTAATTCTGATGAGTACTCGACCCCTCAGGACTCTGCACCTAACTGTGCTTTCCCTGCCACACGCATAAGCTCTTCATGATTTAGGCCTCTCCTTACTTCTGGGTATTTTACTGATGACTGGTCTTCCCTTAAGAACCATCGTAAATGTTTTAACTTTGCTATTCGAAACATGCAAGGCCGATGTCACCTCATCACCCCCAGTGACCGATGACTCATCACCATGCTGAGTGACGAGGACACATCAGTTCCCTCTGGTGATCGACATGCTGATGACTAACCATCCCATTAGTTCCTACCACCTGTGGGACCCAGCCCACGTGGCTCTGGCCCATGCTGTGGGACCCAGCTGACGTGGCTCACCATTACTAGTTGTTCTCGGTGTCCAAGGACTGGTCGGTACAAGAATAATAACAAGAATGGAAGAAATGACCTTGCTTCCAAGGTCATTGTACCCTTAACCTAATAGATAGGCAAGATTAATCTAAGAATTACAATTACTTATTTTTTTTATTTTCTTACCTGGTGAAGTTGCTTAACCTTTTGATCATGTTCTTTAGAAAACACTTCATTAGGTTTTTCTCTATAAGGATTGAAATGTACCCGATTCAACACAATATAAAGATTCTTCAAAATTAAACTGTGTTTGTAGTCGGTTTTCCACTACTTGTGAAAGTGTTGAAAAGATAACCACAAACTTAATTCCTTTGTAAGTGAAAGTGATTTTATTAGAACAACCATGGTAATCAATTTGGCAAATTTGTTGTAACAAAATATTACAAGCTTCTAAGGACACAACGTGATTTAAAACATATTTGGCATAATGTCTTATAAAAGGCTTTACTTTCGCTTTTTGATCATCAACTAGATACCCATCATTTTGAATTAAAGAAAGTTTAAAATATGAAATAGGGACATCTAAGTTGAAGTTCAACATTGCAACCAACCAGGTACTATTAAATTTATAACATGGTTTACTATCAATTATGAGAGAACAACCCTTTTTATAATTGTTTCAAATCTATTATCTATGTGGGTAGTACCAAGTTAATTATCATTTTTCCAAAAAATATTTTTATCAAAGAAAGAGCTAGTGTAAACAAAATGAAAAGTATTAAAACTAGACTCTTCTTCTCTCTATCCTTTATCAGTCAACCCTTCATAAGGTTTTTCTATAAATGAGGAATTCTCTTCAATGTCTAGTGTAGCGCCAAACAAATATTTTTTTTATACACATCCTCACAAGGGTTGTCTAGAGAGGATTGATATCACTGTCTGGTTCAACTCCAAACAACAAAGTTGTTGCACTTTCTTTCTTTTCTTCCTCTTCTCTTTCTATTTTCTCATTCTCTCTCTCTTGTCTTCTACATCTGAAATTTCTTTTTCAACAAATATAGTACTATTCAAACTTTCATCATCATGTTCTTTTAAAAACAAATTTTCTTTTGGATACTCAGAAAATCAATATCCATTTCCATGATCATGAGAGTTTGAAAAATACTTCATTTTAGTTTTCTTTGAAAAACAATTTTCTTTTTCTTTTGAAACCCTAGATGATGGGTTAGAGGAGTAACCCTCTCTCTTATACTCCTCCCTAGGGTAATATGAACTAGAGTAATCTGAACTAGAATAATCTTCCCTATATTCAGAACTAGTTTTACCTTGACTTTTCAAAAAATTGGGCAAGCATACCTTTTAGATTAGAAATTTCCCTCCTAGTATCTTGCATTTATCTTTTGATCTTTGTACCCCTGTTTTCCCCATAAACACTAGAACAATATGATCTATTATTCATTGTTAAGACTCGAGAAATCAAAAAGTTTTCACAAGTATTTTTGAAGTCTAACAAGAGTAATGGAAAAAAAGTTTTCACAAATATATTTTCTATAGTGTCTTCAAAAAGGAAACAAGCAATTTACAAAAACAAATATTTTTGGTGCTTGTCATCTAAAAGTTGTTAAGAGAGACTAGCTCTAAGTAGACTTTCAAGAAATGGAGGTGAGTCACAAGGAATTCTTAAGTACCAAGTATTTCCTAGCCAGAGTGTTCCTTAGATAGTCTTCACAAAAGACCCTTCAAGTAACTTCCAAAACAATTTTCAACAAGATATTAAAGTGTGTGGGTGTAAATTCAAAAGAACCTACTAAACCAAAGGAGGTTTAAAGAATACTTAGATAAGAATCTTTCCTAATACCACTGAGACCTAAAAATCAACAACAATTAAAGAAAGAAAATAAAAGAAATATTAATAAGAATTAAATGCAAGTGAATATAACTAGGTGTTTCCTAATAGAAGTGCAATTGACACTTAGAGCCAATTGACACACTTCTAGTCTAAAACGGATTTACTAACAAAAAGTACAATGGAATTGCCCACAGGTATTTTTCCAAATTAAATGCACAAAATTAAAGAACCTCAAATTTCCGTGGTATAACCCATGCAAACTCTTCACTATTCTTGATTCTTTGGTGTAAACTTTTAAGGGTATTTGGTTGCCACTGGTCTAGCCCTCTGAGTCTCTACCTCTCCTTTGATAGCACTCTAAATGTTTCAAGAAAGCCTAAAAAATGTATTGCCTCTAGCTTTTCCAAGAATGTTCACACCTTTCTCCAAGTTTCAAGAAACAAAATCAAGAAAAACTAAAATTTGAAAAGGCTAAACGAAATGGGATTCAAATGTAGACAAGACTGAAATGAAAGTCAAGAAATTACAAAAAAAATTAAGGCACGAGAAAAATCGATGGCACAACAAATGAAAACTATCAAAGGCACTAGAATAGATTCAAAAACCAAAAACAAAACTAAATTTGCCCACTAGCAGTGAAGCTTCCCAAAATTATGTAAATTGTTCTGGATGGAATTTGGTTCTGAAATTTTATCCAGTTATATGTAACATCTCAGGAATTATCCTCTCAAAATTTTAAATCAAACAAATCACTAGAATATTTTTAATAATTCATTTACCGAGAGCAAAAGTTCTCACACAAACCCAGTTTTCAGAACATCTTGGCTTTTCAGATTTATCATATTATTTTCTACATGGAATTAGGACGTGCCTTTTTAAATCAAAATTAATGACATATAGAACTTTTCATATATACAATTTCAATTGATTTGGACAAGTATTTTTATCACAATAAATTTCCCAATCCAGTGTAATGTTACACAATGTTGGCTGCAATATAGAAACCTGATGAATTCAAGAAATAGAACAAAACTTCTATACACAAAGGAAATTGTGTAATGGAATGCACTAATGATCAAATGGCACACAAGAACTCAAAGATCTATAAAAAAATTTATGACAATTTTTCAAACACTTGGTGTGCATTTCTAAGAAACATTTCAACAAACACAATGGGTAAACTATGGAACATAGAATTTGGAGACAATTGAAACAAAAACTAAACAAGACTAAAGACAAAAAAAATTAGAAACCCAAACCCTCACCTAATTTTGTACACAATTGAATCAAAACTTCAAGAACACACATGCAAAAATACCCAAAATTGAACTAAAATGAATTTCAACAAAATTCTTCAAGGGTTTTGTAAAGGAATCAACAAGGAACACAATGAAACAACAAAATTTAAAAACTAATAACCCTACAACAATAAAAATCAACATGATTGAACCACTTATGAAGAAAAATAAAAAATGGTTTGATTTTTCAATTTAAAGAAGAATTAGCAAGATTTGAACCAATTAAAATGAAAAACAAAAAGATTAAATGGTGGAAACACAAAATAAATGGTATAAATTGAACAAAACTCAAAGAAAAAAACATAGGTATGGTTCAACCACATAAGAACAAAACAAGACAAAGAACTACCAAGAACTTTTTTTTTTTTTTTTTGATGAACTGATGGATTTCTCACTCAAGTTCCTCGGTTATTTATGGTTGAGAAGACATGTCAGTGGAAGATTTGAATAGAAATGGGTAAGAATATGAATGGGTTTGGGTTTGGAGAGTGGTGTTAGGAAGGATGTTAGGCCAACCTTCTAGGTTTTTCTAAGGCATCTACACTTAGAGGGTGAGAGCATAAGAAAAGTGAGACTTGAGAGAAATTTTGAAAACCATTTAGGCATAAATTCTTTACTTAATTCATTTTTATTTTTACAATAGAAAACTCTTTATTTATAAAGCAAAAAGTGACTAATGGAACTTTAAAACTCTCAATCATTAAGTGACATGCGACACCTAAGTATTCTCCATTCATGAGTTTCCATGTGGCAATCCTTCCACTTCAAAGCTCTCCATTCAATATGTGACAAGTGGCTTCAAGGAAGAGGAGAATGGAAGTAGGAGGCACCTCTTGCTCAACATGGAAGAAGACTAGTCACTTTGGGAAAAAGGAAGGAAAAGGCTCCATGTAGGTGCCATTATGGTGCCTAGGTGGATGTCATTTAGACTTCTTTTCAAGCTCCTCTATTCTAAACTAAAAATTGGTCTAGATATAAGGCCCAAAAATTTTAATACAAAATTTTAAAGTGAATTAGAAATTCCTAATTACTCTATACAAAATTTACAATGCTTTAAAAATAGAATATTCTAGAAAAGAATCTTATATTCAACATTTCTTCTTTTCTGAGCCTGATGTTTTAGGTGGTTGGGATATCCTCTATCAAACTTGAGATGGTCCTCCATCACTAGGAGTCACATTTCCCTTAACCCACTTTAAGTGTTGTATGTTGACCAATATGAACATAGTACCGAGCTAATTTCATCCTAATAGTTAGGCTTTCTTGAAGTCGTTCCAGCTTCTATATGAATATATTCATATCCAACCTATCGTAATAAATTTATGTACTTTTACCAGTTAAAGCACGACCCTGAGGTTAGTTGGATGTCTTTTAACAGTGTCCACATGGTCCTCTCTTCATAGTGTACTCCTCGTCCTTTAATGGTTTTAACTGCCATTTTTTCAAGGTTCTAAGTAACTAAGACCCCAGGAGGAGGATTTTCTTTCATGTGTATGATTCTACTAAGTTTCCTTTATACTGGTAGAAATAGTGTAAGTTCAAGTCCACAACTGAGCACCTTCTTGACAACGAGAAAAGGCTGGACATAACAATAATATTAGTAGTTGGGGTCTCTTAAGGATACCTACCACCAAGGTCTCCACCTCGACTCCCCATCCTAACTGGTTTTGGCACGTCAATAAGTGGGGCATCATGTTCAAGGTGTTGGAGGTAATCAATTTCCAGTTCCTTTTGTTGTAGAACTCTTGAACAACATTGGGCTGACAAAAAGCATCGACTCGGCTGTTATTATGATGGGAGATGCATGGCCATCTTGTATCATTGGGAGGGTGTCGTGGTTAAGGCTATCGAGTCCTCTGTTAGGATCAAGGAGTTGGAAGCCTACGTATAAGACCAAATGAAAACCATCGAGTCTCAAAACTTTCGACTTAGAAGATAGACGAAGATTGAGACTAACTAAAGAGATTGTAAAATATTTTTCTTCTTTTTAGCCTTGTAAAAATTGTATTGAATAGTAAGAAAGTTTTGGATCTTGTATTTTGGGCCAAAGTAGATAAGGTTGTAACTAGAAAAGTAAAGTGTAAAATAGAAAAAGAGGGGTGCAAATAGAAATGCAGGCAAGGAAGGCATGAGGCTCCACTTGTCCTCTCATCAATGGAGAGGATTTGCATGAATAAGGTGGTGAAACTTGTCACACTCTCATTTGAGAGGTTTTGAGAAACTTTCTCCTATAAATAGGAGTCTCTTGTACATGATTTTCAACTTTGATTTGAGTAATGAAATGTTGTCCAATTTGAGACACTTTTACTTGTTCAAAGTTCTCTTTAGAGTTTTCTTTTTGCTAGACAAGTTTCTAGACTCCTCCTAGTAGTGTTGGCCCAACTTCACTTTAGAAACTAAGTGTTGGCCTAACCTCACTTAGATTCACCACCATAAATTTCATCTCTTCCAAATTTCAACAATTCTTCGTACTTCTGCAATAGTGTTCATCATCCATAAAAGATATTCAAATCAAAAAAATGAAGAAGAAGATCTACAAAAGAATATGCAAACTAGGATTGCATGAAGACCTCTCTAAGCAAAAACTGGATGTTGAAGAAGTCCTTTCTTCAAAGAAGAATAAATTGGAGAGTTTAGAGGTGGAGAGAATTACTCCGAATGGAGATGGTGGCCTAGAGTGCTTCAAAGATGGAGGCCGAAGAGAGTCTCAGGCGCATGCAAGCAGGGCTCGAACAAAGATGAAGAATGAAGAGAGTCTCAGGCCCTTAAGGTTGCAAATGCTAATTTGGTGGAGTCCTCCTTGCTCGGCTATACTGAGGGTTTTAAAAAGGTGATATGCCAAACTTTACATTTCAGTCCCTCTATAAATGTCAATAGCTTTGATTTAAATAGAGATGTTGTAGATGGTTATCTGGTTGATGACTAGTTTTTAATACATGAACAATGTCCCTTTTTTTGTATTTTCACTTGGTACATGGTTTTATCCTTGTTTGGATATTGGTTTTGTATGCTTGATTGCATACTTCTGGTTTGTACTTGTGGTTTTGTTCTTGTTTGAACTTATTTGTATGCTTGGTCGCATTTCGTTCATGTTTGAACTTGTTTTTTGTATGTTCGACCATTTTTCTTTCATGTTTGAATTTGTTATTTTTTGGTTGTACTATAATCATTTTGTGCATACTAAGTTATACAAAGATTGTAGTTCGTAATGAATAACTTTATTTTGGAATGGGCCTCGTTAAAACCTCACTCAGTAAACCCTTGTTAGGGAAAAAATCTGAGTTTGAGGAAAAAGAGGACATCATTCTTGCTCAGTTCTAATACATTTTTAAGTGTGTTACATTTTATGTTGTCAAAATCAACCTCTCACTTAGCTCTTCGAGCTTATATGCTTGTTTTGTAGGGTATCTATTATCCTGTACGGGTCGTCCGAGTTGGGTGCAAGTTTCCCCTCATATTTGTCCTTTCTTGCCTCGACGACCTTCATCTAGATGAAGTCTCCCTTGTGGAATGATCAAGCTCTTACTCGGGTCTTGTATCGATAGGCTGCTCTATTTTTCATGACTTCTTAGCCTATGTCATGTATGAGGTCAAGGTCGACTCTTAAGTTATCGAAATTATGTTCCTCTTGGAAGCTTTGCCTTTGCCACGACATTTTGCTGAGCTCCACAGGTATCATGACATCTGCTTCATACATTAGGCAAAAAGGTATTTCTGCCATGGAAGATTGTGGGGTGTAGTGATTTGCCCACAATATGTTGGGACTCTCCTCAGCGTACAAACCTTTAGTTGAGCTGAGCTTCTTTCTTATCTCACATAGAATACCATTTTTTATGCCTCTGCATAGCCATTGGTTAGTGGATGTTCCACTGATGACACGAGGTGTTTCACTCCTATAGTTGTTGAATAAAAAGCTCGAAACCCTTGTCAAAAAATTGCCTCCCATTATCGATTATGAGTAAGTATGGTAAGTTGTGTCTTCATATAACATTCTTCTAAAAGAAGCATCGGACCTATTGAGCGGTGATTGTTGCTAATGGTTCAACTTCTACCCATTTGGTGAAGTAACTATTGCGACAATGAGGAATTTGACCTGCCCTCTTGCTTGTGGAAATGGACTGAGTATGCCCATTCCCCAAGTGGCAAAGGACCATGAAAGAAGTATGGGGTGTAGCTCTTCAGAGGACAAACTTGCTATGGGACCATATTTTTGACATTTGAGGCCTTTTTCTATGAAAGCCTTAGAGTCCTTTCGAACTATTGGCCACTAGACGTCTGCCCTTAGCACCTGGGACGCCATGCTTTGTGAGGCATTTTTTAACAAGGGTGCCGAGAACGACCTCTGAAAGAGCTCATCATTATGTATAGTGTAGAAGGTGATGCGCGTTGATTTTAGAATTGCACATTTTTATGGGTTGCACTTTGTTTATGGTTTTTGATTTAACAATTATGGTGATAGGCTCTTTTGTGGTGAAGATGATGAATTGTGGAATTTAAAACAATATAAGATAGAAATGATAAGATGATGACCGAATGAAAAAAAAATGAGGAATCAAAGAGCATAAATGGAAGACAATGGTGTAAAAGATGAAAGGAAAAGATGAAGAGATAGGAGATGCTTATGGGTGATGAAAGGAAGAGCACGCCACTTGGTGATGTGAGTTGATTTTAGATGTTTTCATTTAAGCTGACACTTTACTTAAGATTGAGATTTTAGCACAATTATGGTGAGAACCCTAAGAAGATCTCCACTGGACACGAACTTAACCAAGTGGTTAAGTAAGTGTGAAGGTTCACTTCACAAGGACAAAGCGGAAAACACAAGTATATGGTGAGTATGATGAAGGTGCGGAAATGAAAATAGTAAAAGAGGAAGCAAATTAAATGAATGTGACCGAATAGAAGATGAAAGAAAGACAACATAAACACAAAGAAAAGGATGTAATGAAAAAATGAAGGGAAAGGTGAAGGAAAAGGAAGCTTATGGTGTGGATTTGAGAAGATGAACACGCCATGATACAAACCCACAAAGACTCCAAAACCAAGTCCACAAGAGGATGACCAAGAATGCCAACTATAAAGGGTCATCTCAACAAGCAAAGGAAGACCTCTTCAATAGGAGGAATGGACAAGGTCCAAAGCACTTGAAGTTCTTCCTATTAGTCTTCTTAAATATTTAGAAAAATGTTGTAAAAAAATTGGGCTCAAATAAGGGGTCCAAATAGTAGAAATAAGGTAGAATAAAGTGCCTTTAGCATAGTAAGGGGTGTGGGTAGCATTCTAGCTTGTTCCTAGCGCATTTGAAGGCTTTTTGACTTAGTTTCTAGAAGGATAAGCCTAGAATACGGGATTGACTTAGTCGAACCCTATGGCTGCCCACTTTTTTTCCTTTTCCCTTTCTACCCTCTTTTCTTCTTTTCCAAGGCTCCTAAATCTATAAATAGGGAGGCCTACCTCATATATTTCAAGTTGAAAATTATAGTAAAGTTACTATACACAAATTCTTGTGTGACTAGTGAGTGAGTGAGCTCCTCCTAAATTGGTCTTATCTTGTGAGTGTTGTGAAGCTCTCAAGTGGCGGCATCTACACTTATCTTGGATTCAATTCACCATCCAAGTGGCGTGCTCATTCATTATTCTACCACTCCTAAGTTTCTTTTCACTCATCACTTTTCCCTTCCATTTCCATTCCTAATTTGAATTCCAAAATATGTCTTGTTCTTGTTTTTGTATTCTTGTTTCAATTCGGTCCATATGTGTTGCTCACCTTGTGTGTGCTTAAATTCCGCACCTAATTGTCATTCATTCTTCACCATTAAATGTGTTTTTTCTTTTGCCTTATGGAAATGAACCTTCACATCTACTTAACACTTGTTAAGTTAATGTCCAGTGGGGATTTCCTTGGGTTTCTCACCTTAAATTGCTAAGTAATCTCAATCTTAATTCAAAAGTGCCACCTAAATGAATCAATCTAAAATCAACTCACATCACGTCACTAGGAGTGTGGATTCTCCAAGATAAGTGTAGAAGGCCACCACTTGAGAGCTCTCAACTCACTCAAGATAAGACCTTAAAGCTAGAGGACTCAAGTCTCAAAAACACCTCAAACAATTTAGGCAGAGTAACTTTTCTATTCAAATTCAACATGAAAAATACACTAGGTGATGTGAGTTGATTTTATGATTGTTCATTTTTATGGTGACACTTTACTTAGGATTGGATTTTATGACACAAGTATGGTGAGAACCTAAGGAAAATCCCCACTAGACATTAACTTAACCAAGTGGTTAAGTAGATGTGAAGGTTCATTTCACAAAGGCAAAAGGAGAACACAATTATAAGGTGATGATGATGACAAGTTATGGTGCAGAATTACATGAGGAAAACAAGGGCAACATATAAAAACTGAATAGACATAATGAAGCAAAATAAGAACATGTTTATGAATGGATGGAATGATAATGGAAGGAAAAGATGAAGGAAAAAGAAGCTTATGAGAAATGGAATTGAGAATGGTTGCACGTTACTTGGATCGTGAAATGACTCCAAGATAAGTGAAGGATGCCGCCACTTGAGAGCTCTCAAAACTCACAAGATAAGGCCAATTTTGGAGGAGCTCACTCACTCACAATTCACACAAGAATTTGTGTATAGTAACTTTACTCTAATTTTCAACTTGTGAATATATGAAGTAGGCCTCCCTATTTATAGATTTAGGAGCCTTGGAAAGCAAGCTGAAAGGGTAGAATGGGAAAAGGGAAAAAAGTGGGCAGCCATAGGGTTTGACTAAGTCAATCCCGTACTCTAGGCTTATCCTTCTAGAAATTAGGTCAAAATGCCTTCAAATGGGCTAGGAACAAGCAAGAATGCTGCCCACACTCCCTATTATGCTAAAGGCACTTTATTCTACCTTATTTCTACTATTTGGACTCCTCATTTAAGCCTAATTTATTTACAACATTTTTCTAAATATTAAAGAAGACTAAATAGGAAGAACTTCAAATGTTTTGGCCCTTGTCCATTCCTCCTATGAATGAAGTCTTTATTTGCTTATTGAGATGACCCTTCAAGTTTAGCATCCTTGGTCATCTTTATGTGGTCGTGGCTTGCATCATACCCCCCAAGTTGGAGAGAATTTGACCACGAATTCAGAACCCCTGTATATAACAAAGTTAGTTTGTTCATAGACAAAATAATGCAATGGGTTGAATTGGGAACAAATGTTTGCTCTTTAAGCTTGGTGAGTTCATATGAATGAATTCTCGATACAAGCCATGTTTGTATACAATGTTTAGGGATGAGATGATGTGTTTGTAAAAATCCTCTTAAAAGGGTAGAACCTTTGAGAGGTGTTGGAAGATCATCCCTAAACTTCTTTATCAAAGATGTCAAATATTGAGAAATTTTTAGGAATGAAAAAGAAAAGGAAGAAAAAACCTTTGAGGTGAAGGGATGAGACCCATTTTATCTTGTCCTTCTTTTAGCCTTTCATTGTCACTTTTGGTTTTTGTTTTAGTTGGTTTGGTTTTACCTTGTGTAACATTATGGTTCGTTTATCTGGACAATTGGTAGATATGTGCCCAAAACTTACACATTTAAAGCATTTTATTTTTGAAGTTTGGTGGGTGACTTAGGTGAAGATGTAGAAGGAGCGTGTTTGGAAACTTTGTGAGTAGAAGTGGGTTTGTTTGAAAAATTGGAAGGAGAAATATTTGTAGAAATTTTGTTTGTATCCTTCCAAGAAGATTTGTAGAAACCATCATTGTGAGTATGTTTGAAAGTTGTTTTCTTCAAAAGGTGTGATTCTACCTTGATGGCTAGGTGAACCACTTTCGTTAAAGAGGAGTACTCACATAATTCTACAAGATCTTTTATTTCTTTTCGCAAACCACTTACAAACCTTTTTATCTTTGACTCTTCATTATCATGCATATTCATTTTAGTCAAAGATCTTTCGAAATCTTCAAAATATTCATCTACCATCCTATGTCCTTGATGAAGCCTTTGGAACTTCAACAAGTGTTCCTTACTATAAGGAGGAGGAACAAACGTCATGCGCATGCATGCCTTTAAATCATACCAAGAGACCACGATTGGCCTCTTGTTTAGCCCAATGTCCATTACAAGTTTGTGCCACCATTGGTTGGCATAGTCTAAAAAAACTAAGGAAGCTAACCTAACCTTTTGGTCCTCAGTGATCTTATACACATGAAAGAGATGTTCAACCTTACCTTCCCAATCTAAATACAAAGTAGGGTCATTGGACCCACTAAACTAGGTAAATTTACAAAATTAAAAGAATGTTCTTGTTGTGGTTGGTGTTGATGGTGCCTTTTGGAAAAATTGTGCACACTCCATTTGTCCTCATCTTGTTGATTTTACCGAGCTTGAGCTTCTTCTAGTCTTTGCAATCTTTTGGCAAATTGGCTAAGTTTTTCCTCTTTGTAGACAAGTTGTTTTTTGGAAGATGCATCACTTGCAAAAGGAGCCATAACAACAAGCAAACAAGAAAACAAGAAACACAAGTAACAAACAATTAGGAAAGCAAGATTAGAAGAAAAACAAGCTTAAGCTTGCGGTGTGGTGGAGAATCACTCAAAACACTCAAGAAATTTTTGTTCACTCTTGAAAGGTCTTTCTTGATTGGTGAAAACCCTCAAATGAAAAAGTTCAAAGCCTTCCATCACTCAAGCTTTAATGAAACCGAAACAAAACTTAAGGAAACAAAGAAGACAAGCAAGAAAAGCTCAAACAAGAAAAGCTAAACCAAGGTGGAAGTCAAGATATGACAAAACTTTAGAAAAGAATATTGAATGAAAATGACAAGCATAGAAAATAAGGAACTCAATAAAAGATATTACACAAAGAGAACCTAGAGAATGGTACTAGAATTGGATGAAGAAAACCAAAAATAGTACTACTGGAATATGTGTAAATTTTATGTGACTTAAAAAATTTATGTTGAGCAGAATAATGCAAATTTGAATGTCAAATTTAAACCACATAAATCTCAATGTCTTAGCTCAAATTAGGCACTGGAAGTATCAAAACAGTCCGCCAAATAATTGTGATAAATTTTCGAAAAATCACTGCCACTTCACCACTTTTTCAGAGTCAGAATTTTGTACTCTATCTGTATTTCATTTATCATTTTTTTTGTATTTTGTATTTTGCTACACTTATTTTTTTTCACTCTTTATTAACACTTCAAAATACTTAAATCCAAAGTTTCAGAATTTTTCTCCAACAAATTTAATTTGCATAAACAAAAATAGCCAGCACAAATTCAGGAAAACAGAGGAAACCTAAGCTGGAATGAAAAATAGCATTGCGAAACTACAAAGACACAATGAAATTGATGTATTTGAACTTGTATGGATCTATCACACAAGCATGAACTCAAATCTAAAAATTAAGATGCACCAAAGGCTCAAAACAAAATTATAAAACTGCACTCAAATAAAATCAATCAACCAAAATGAGCAATAAAAGGACTACATAGAATTGATGACATTGTAGGAGAAACATGACTTGAAAAAACTTGTATGGATTCAAAAATCAAAATGACTCAAACATAATTAATTTGCACTAATTAAAACAGCAAGAAAGACTCAAAATAAAGCAAAAACAGAATAGCTAACACAACAAGGAACCTAAAAAAAAAAAATTTACACAAAATAAAGTGCCAAATCAACTCAAAAAGATAAACAAAACCATAGCTCTGAATACCACATGATGTGAGCTGATTTTATGATTGTTCATTTTTATGGTGACACTTTACTTAGGATTGGATTTTATGACACAAGTATGGTGAGAACCTAAGGAAAATCCCCACTGGACATTAACTTAACCAAGTGGTTAAGTAGATGTGAAGGTTCATTTCACAAAGGCAAAAGGAAAACACAATTATAAGGTGATGATGATGACAAGTTATGGTGCGGAATTACATAAGGAAAATAAGAGCAACATATAAAAACCAAATAGACATAATGAAGCAAAATAAGAACATGTTTATGAATGGATGGAATGATAATGGAAGGAAAAGATGAAGCAAAAAGAAGCTTATGGAAATGGAATTGAGAATGGTTGCACGTTACTTGGATCGTGAAATGACTCCAAGATAAGTGAAGGATGCCGCCACTTGAGAGCTCTCAAAACTCACAAGATAAGGCCAATTTTGGAGGAGCTCACTCACTCACAATTCACACAAGAATTTGTGTATAGTAACTTTACTCTAATTTTCAACTTGTGAATACATGAGGTGGGCCTCCCAATTTATAGATTTAGGAGCCTTGGAAAGCAAGCTGAACGGGTAGAGTGGGAAAAGGGGAAAAAGTGGGCAGCCATAGGGTTTGAGTAAGTCAATCCCGTATTCTAGGCTTATCCTTATAGAAATTAGGTCAAAATGTGTTCAATGGGTTAGGAACAAGCAAGAATGCTACCCACACCCCCTACTATGCTAAAGGAACTTTATTCTACCTTATTTCTACTATTTGGACCTCTCATTTGAGCCCAATTTATTTACAATATTTTTCTAAATATTAAAGAAGACTAATAGGAAGAACTTAAAATGTTTTGGCCCTTGTCCATTCCTCCTATGAATGAAGTCTTTATTTGCTTGTTGAGATGACCCTTCAAGTTTAGCATCCTTGGTCATCTTTATGTGGTCGTGGCTTGCATCACTAGGTAGGCCTCCTATTTATATGTGAAGGAGCTTTGGAGAACAAGCTAAAAGGGTAGGATGGGAAAAGGGATAAACGGGGCAGTCTTAGGGTTTGACTAAGTCAAACTTGCATCCTAGGCTTGTCCTTCTAGAAACTAGGTCATAATGCCTTTATAAAGGGCTAAGAACAAGCTAAAATGCTAACTACGCCCCCTATTATGCTAAAGGCACCTTATTCTAGCCTATATTTGCTATTTGGACCCCTAAAGTGAGCCCAATTTATTTATATAATTTTCTCTCGTGCAAAAACAAGAAGGAAGAACTTCTAATATTCTGGTTTATAACGAGTTCTTCTTCTTTGACGCTTTCTCGAGGTTTGTTGGGGTGCGACTTTGTACACTAAGATGACTGACCTTTTTGTGAAGTGTTTAATGTGTCCTTAGTCATCTGCTTGTTGCTTTGGTTTGTATCATGCCCCCCAGGTTAGAAAGAATTTGTCCTCGAATTTAGAACTCCTGCAAATAACATAGTTAGTTGGTTCACTTGATTTATATATGAGAGTGGTGAAGCAAACTTATGTTCATTGATTTTTCAGAGTGTGGGTGGAATGGTTCTAGTTATATGTAATGTTTGAAGAGAAAAGGGAGCTTGGTGCGAAAAACTTCTTATAAGGCATAAACCTTTAGAAGGGTTTTGGAAAATATTCCCACATTTCTCTAACAAATATTTCATGTACTTAGAGCTATGAATAGATAAACAAAAGAAGGAAGGAAAGTACCAAAGTGAGCCTACAGTTTTTATTTTGGAACAATTTGAAATTGAAGTAAAGAAACTCTGCTTGAGTGAATTTTTGAGTTTGAGTACTTTCTGTTATATGGGTCTTATCTTGGGTGGGTGGGTAGTATCCTAAGTGGCGACTTTGGGTCTTATCTTAAGTGAGTGACATCTCAAGTATCGGCTCTTGCACCACTCATCTTGGAGTTCATCTGCTCCAAGTGGCGTGACCACCTCCATCCTTCCTAAGTCTTCTAATCATTTCACCTTTTTCCTTTCATTCTCTTTATTATTGTTGCATCTTCTATCTTCTTATCTTCTTCTCTTTATTTGTTCATTATTTATGTGTTTTGTTATTGTTCCTTTCCCTTAAATTCCGCACTTTGCATCATTGTCATCCATATCCGTGTTTTCTCTTTGCCTTTGTGAAGTGAACCTTCGTACTTACTTAACCACCTGGTTAAGTTCGTGTCCAGTGAGGATCTTCTTAGGGCTCTCACCTTTGAATTGCTAAAATTCAAATTCTAAAAAAAAGTGAAACCTTTAAAATGTGCAATCTAAAATCAACTCACATCACTTGGAGTGGTGGAAGACTCCAAGATGAGTGGTGAAGAGTTGTTGCTTGAGGTGCACTACACTCAAGATAAGACCCAAGAACTTTAGGAGAACAAAGCTCACTAAACACTGAAGCAAAGTTTCTTTTCTATTCAAATTTAAGTGTTAAAAATACATGAGGGAAGGCACCCTTTATATAGGAGAGAGTGACTTGTGGAGCAAGAGGGAGCGGGGTAGGTGTGTAATTTGTGAGAAACCTTTTAGAAGGTAGGTCAAAGAAACCCTAAACCTAGGTGCACATGTCAAGAAAGGTGGGCTTGGCACAAGCCAAATTTACTAAGTACACCCTACTCTAACTTATTCTTCTATTTGGACCCCTAGAAAAATTATTTACATAAACTTGTCTTGTAAAAAGACCAGAAGAAATAACATTTGATGCTCTAGCCTATGTCCAGTTCTTCTTCTGCTGAGGTCCTCCTAATGTTTGGCGGGGCGTTGTCTTAGATGCTGAGATGATTAACCTAATTGCGAAGTATTTGTGGTGTCCTTAGTCATTTGCTTGTCGAGTTGGATTGTATCAGAAGGCCACCTGTCTTCATATTTTCTTTGCCTTTACTCGGTCATCAGGAAAGACTACATACCTAAGATAATCCAAAAAGGGTGCCATCTAGTCTGTCATGCTAATTTGTACTTGCAAAATCTCTTCACAGTCCCAACTTGGTGAGTTTAAGGTTTCCTATATGAGAGTTCTGTGTTGGTCAGGGTTCCTCATGCTTGCCATTTTTGAAAGGACATCTTCTGATGGCAGAGCCCCCAGCCACACACAACTACATAATAAGGAGGAGGAAGACCTAGAGGTTGTTTATGGATTTATTTGCAAATATGGGTCTAATTGGGCTTTTTATTTATTTTTGTAGGCCTAATCAAGAGGAAGACTTTAGGGTGAAGGAATGTATAAACATATCCAAGAAGACCTCCAACTCATGAAAACATAAACTAGAGCTTTGGTCAGAAGAACACAAGAAGACTGAGTTTCTGCTGACTAGTCAACATTATTTTTGTTTCAAGCTTTAGCTTAAATAAATTTTATAAAGTTGTTTAGGATTTCATGGACCATGTTTTAGGCCTAGTAGCATAAAATAATTGGACCAAATTTTTGAACCCAATGTAACCCTAATATGTCTAGGGTATATTAGAGGACGAAAATTACCTTGGCATGGAGCACATGGACGTCCACATGGAAACCTAGGAGTGGAGAGGATTTAGCATAGAAGGTATGAGCTAAACATGGAAAGCATGACTCCACATGGCACTTTCTCATTGGAGAGTTTTATTTTAAATTTTCAAATTTTTTCTCAAAAATACTCAACTCTCTCCTATAAACTGAGGTGCTTTGTTCTTGAATTAATAGATCAATTTTATGAGGAAATTGTTGCCAAGTTTGCTAGCCTTGTCATTCTCTTGTCTAGAGCTCTCTAGGATCGACACATTGGTCTTCTTCTTCTCCTCTCAAAGTGATATGGCCCAACCAATCACTCTCCCTACTCCTCATGCACCTTCAAGGAATCCATATCTCCATTGGATCTATCCTTGTTCCATTACTTCCATCAAGCTTTCGCCTAAGTTCATCAAAAATCCAAGAAAGCAATTCAGTAATGTTATCATCTGCCCTTCTATTTTGTCCCCTCAGTACGTGTACAATGACAAACTCCTCGAAATCCTTGATGAGACCCTTGGCCATTTGATTCTATTTTTGTATTAAGGGCTCATTTGTTTAGTACTCCCCATTGATTTGTCCTATGACTATCGATTTTGCATTGAACCTTCTTTATCCCCAATTCCTTAGGGAGCCTGAGTCCGGCCATTAAAGCCTCATACTCAGCTTGATCATTGGATATTTCATATTTGAACCAAATCGCTCGTTCGAGTACAATCTCATCAGGGTCTTCCAGTATGTCTCCACCACCATTTCCCTTTTTGTTCAAGTAACCATTTATTTTCAATTGCCCGACGTCTTGGCTTTCTATGATTCGTGGTAACTCGACCAAGTGTGCCAGAAACTAAGTATTCATAGGTCCCCTCCCTGCTTTCATAAGTTGATCCAAACTTAGACAACTCGACTAACCATGTTGTCATCCTTCCTGCAAGTTTGGGCTTCTGAAGGATTTGTCTAATCAGGTAATTTGTTTGAATTGTGATGTTGAAGTTGCGAAAGTAATGCCTCGGGCGTTGGGAGGAGAACACCAATGTAAGTATGAGTTTTTCAAGAACTTGATAGCTCTCCTCCACAGGCTGGAGAGTCTTATTGAACAAGGAAGCTTTGATAAATTCTAAATTTGTCTTGAAGACCTGCTTTTGTGTATGTCTCTAGTTAGGTAGATTTTGTCTTGTATATTTGCATCTCATAATGATCCAAGTAAACCTGATTTGAAATCTCCTTTAAAATTTTTGTTTCCTAAATCTGTGTTTATTTTAATTAGTTGATTCATATATTAATCAATTGAAATTACTTTTCATGTAGTTTGTTGACTATAGTATGCATTTTAACAAATTGATTTATCTAACCAGTTGAAAGCTTTCTTTAAAGAATTTAAAAATGATTTGCTTTCTTTTTTTCTTTTCCATTAAATGAAATCAACTAGTTATTTCGATAAATGAAATGATTTTTTATATGGTGATTTCATATGTTAAAGAAAATAGTTAGTTAATTAAATTATTTTAACATAATACTATTATGTATACCAAACTATTTTTAATTTATTTAACTGATTTCATTAAATGATCAAACTATTGTAGCAATCTTTTTTATCCTATATAATTTTTTTTTATCTTGGAACACACTTTTGAGAGAGGAAAAAAACCAAATAGTTTTAAAATTATTCTTGAAGATTACATTTGAATCTTGGATCATTGTTGTGATGTGAAGTTGGTTTTGGGTTATCATTTCTATTGTTCTTCATTTGTATCAAACCCAGGTGTATTCAAAATTCATTCTTCTTTACTATATTGGGTTGTAAATAGATTTAGGTAGGGTTTCTTAAATATATGTGTGGTTAAGAGTGTTGGGTGTAACATCCCGCCAAAATAATACATACATACATGTATAATGAAATTAAGTGTAACCACATAATATTGAAGAGTACAAGATAATATGTATATATATCAGAAATGAAGTTACTCCTCTTAGGGAGTTTAATACATAACCAAATCAATTGTTTCTCAAGGTTTAACGAAAATAAATGAAATACAGTAAGACCGGCGGTCTCAAAAAAAAAGGCGATCTCCAACATAAAACGGCGATCCCAAACAGAAGACCTCAAAACGGGCGATCTCCTATCAGGACACGAAAACCGGCGATCACCACCGAGAGGTGGAAATAGGCGATCTCCTTCCCCGGCGACCACTCACTAGAGAGCTCTTCTTCCTGGAAGATCATCTGCTCCCGTGTAACAATTACACGATCATCACAGTTTTGAGAAAACAACCACAATAACAGATAAAAGGGTAAGCTAGATAATTTAAAAGAAGTTTAAATCAAGAACATGAAAATCCAAGTAAACCAAGTTCCAAAATATCCATGTAAAACGTAGAGCTGCTCATAGCATTCAGCTGATCGCCCAAAATCACACATTTCACAACATTCACCCATAGTCATTCCATTTCACAATACAGCATCAAGTGTCTATCAATATTCAAGTTTCTCATTTCTCACGTCAGACTTTCCACTGACTCACCACACAAGACACTTGACACTACTTCCGGATTGACTCGTGCGTTGATTAGACTCAGAGATCTGCACCTGTCATACTGCCCACTGTGAAATCACACACATTCACAGGGTCGCCGTGAAATCTCACACATTCACTACGATGAATCTCAACACATCACCATACAGCATGACAAGGTTAATCCACAAGACAGGTGGAGCTCGTTCTGTTTCACACGAGGCGCCCATCACATGGACCTCCTTCGACTCTCACCAACTGGGTAACTTCTTCTATGTGATTCCATTACCAGCAGAGTCAGGATATCTCGTTCAAAATCACCGATCAATGCACCTCTTACCCGATCTTACACGGTATTTCCTTTCCTGAAAATACTATGCCTCGATCCCACATTCACAACATTCAACATATCATGCCACACTTAAAAGAATGATTTCAATCACAGCAATAGCCATTTCAAAGGATTCATATTTTCGAATATCTCATGTAAATCTCAAGCAGTTCTCAAAACAACATCAAACACAAGGAGTTCGCAAAACAGCGCCAAAACCGGCGATCTAGTTCAAAATATGGTATTTCGAAGGCTGTATATTAAAACAGGCGACCACGTCGCTCAAGCACACAACACAGAGCATTTCACGAAGACGAAAGCGAAAACGGCGACCACGTCGCCCACACTTCAGAAATGGTTCAACTATGGCTCGTAGTAAAGATGAAGGCTAGCTTCCCTTACCTGGACTTGCGCAACCACCAGGAGCTTCGAAATCCAACGAAGCTTGTAGAATACCTTGGCTCTATTCTTGAGTCTGGTTTTGAAGGAGTTGCAGAGAACTTTCCCAGGTGCTCCAATGGTGTTGCTTCTCGTCGTACTCTTGTGTGGAGATGCTGCAATCGCAACGCGGAGGAGGTAACTGGAGGAGAAGGGAAGAAACTCACTCTTTCTCTCGTCGACTACAACAACGTTTTCCTTTTCTCTCAGCAGTGGATTTTTGTAACTTAAACCAACTTATCCCTCCAAAAGCAGCTGCCACCACCTACTCTGCAGGGAAGTTTGCGTGCACGCTTCCCTGAACAGTACTACTAAGCATGCCTCTGCGTAGGCTACGCTATGAGGTCACTATTCTGAACCACCTTTTGTCTACGTGGCGCGCGCGCAGAACATCTCTTGCTGGGAGTCTGGGGCCCACGTTCTCGGTGTGTAACTAAGCGCCGCGCGATGACCGTTCGCCGATGGCTACCAGCGCGAAGACGAACCACCGATGACCTCGCACGAAGACAAACCGCTGATGACCTCTCGCGCGAGGACAAACCACTGATGACCTCTCGCGCGAAGACAAACCACCGATGACCTCTCGCGCGATGACAAACTGCTGATGACCTCTCGCGCGAGGACAAACCACTGATGACCTCTCGCGCGAAGACAAACCGCTGATGACCTCTTCCTGGCGAACGACCGATGTCTCACTCACCCTGGAAGACGACCGATGTCTTCCTCTGGGAGACGACCGATGTCTTCCCTGGCGACGCCCTCATAACTCTCGCGCCTTGGCCACGCCCACATACCTCGCGCCCTGGCAATGCCCGCGTGCCTCGCGCCCGCATGCCCCTCGCGCCCGCGCGATGCCTGCATGCCTCTCGCGCCCGCGCGATGCCTGCATGCCTCTCGCGCCCGCGCGATGCCTGCATGCCTCTCACGCCCGCGCGATGCCTGCATGTCTCGCGCGCCCTTGCATGCAACACTAAGGGTGATCTCTTTTGCTCAAGCGTAGAGCTTCGCATGCACAGCGTATCTAAGGCTTAACTCACACCTTGATACGCGTGGTTGTTGGAACCCACTCTGGTTGATTCAGTATCTTGACCACATACTACGTGCATTCCCGCCGATCACGTACACTCT
Organism: Phaseolus lunatus; assembly: GCA_013389735.1. Classification (NCBI taxonomy): domain Eukaryota; kingdom Viridiplantae; phylum Streptophyta; class Magnoliopsida; order Fabales; family Fabaceae; genus Phaseolus; species Phaseolus lunatus. The sequence goes on from CM023861.1 coordinate 12,355,266, forward strand.
AGGCGATTGGCGCTCATGTCTCCTCTAGGCGACAGGCGATTATGTGCCAGAGGAGTCGGAGGTCGCCTCCATCTTCAATAACGGCGATCTCGTAGGAGACTTCTTAGCTACACATTTCCTCCTTTACTCTTCTTGATCTACATGTCAGCCGACCGACCTCTACCAGCTGACCCCAGATCTTGGGCGACGTCCGAGGTCCGACTACTACGAAACTTCATTTACCAGTTCTTTGTATTTTAAATAATAACATCTTCTGAAATTATTTAAATATACCACCTTTATTCCAATTCAATTTTACAGGTCCTTACATTGGGTGTCTTGAAGGGTTCAAGATCAACACTCTTGGTTGTTCTTGTAATCTTGTTTGATTGCTTTAGTGAATTCTCAGTGATGTGCTGAGGACTGGATGTAGCTATTGGTTAAGAGTGAACCATTATAATTCTTTTGTGTTATCTCTTTCTTACTCTGATAATTGTCATATAATATTTTTTAAGTGTTTTGAGTGTAAATCAATCAATTGAATTCTCAAAACAATTGATTCATATTTTGGTAATACACCTGTATACTTTTTATAAAAATTGAATAGAAAAATCAAATAGTTGATTTAATTGAGTTTTCAATCTAACACTAGTATTTGCAAAAAAAACTTACAAAAACAATTCCCCATCTTGTTTCAAGCCAACTATTCTAACAAGTTCGACTAGTAAAGTATACTAGCCTCTGCTTCTTGTCCTCTTTATAGATCAGGACCGAACTTATCGTCGTCTTGAAGATCATAGATATAAAAACAATGGGCTATGAGGAGGTGGGTTGCTTAGTGCAGATAAAGCTGAGATGTCTCTTTTGATACCTAAAAACACTGACGCACACTCTTCTTTCCTTTCAAACTCCTTTTTTTTTTTTTAAGTTTAATGAATGGTTTTACCTTTTTCGCAAGTTTGGGAATGAATCTTGATAATGCCACCAACCTCCCACTAATTTGTTAAACCTCTTTTACCGTGGTTAGGTTCCCCATACTGAGTATAACTTCACCTTTATCAAGGTTAGTCTCTATTCCTCTATGTGTGATCATGAAATCGAGTAATTCTCCATCCACTATGGTGTAAAAGAACTTATCGAGGTTCAAACGCATGTTATGTTCTTGGAATCTATCCAATACCCTTTTAAATGTCCTAGATGATCTTTCGAACTGGTTGACTTAATGATGTGAGTTGATTTTTAGATGTTTTCATTTATGGTGACACTTTTACTTAAGATTGGAATTTTAAAATTAAAGGTGAGGACCTAAGGAAGATTCCCACTGGACACGAACTTAACCAAGTGGTTAAGTAAGTGTGAAGGTTCACTTCATAGAGGCAAAGATGAAAAACAAGATATAGTGAGGATGATATGTAATTGCGAAATTGAAAAGGGAACAAGGTTAACATCAATGGTGGTCATGGCCTCCCAAATGATGCACCATACTCATAATAATAAGCCCAAAACCGAGAGAAACAAATAAGAGAAAAGGAGACAAGAACATAAATGGAATGGAAAATGAAAGGAAATGGAATGAGAAAACTTATGGTGGTGGTGGTAGATGATCATGCCACTTGGTGTGTGGAAACCACAAGATAAGTGCTAGGCCGACACTTTAGAGCTTCATTCTCATCAAGATAAGACCAAGGAAAAGGAGATAACACTCACTCAAGCTCACACAATATTTGTGCAGAGTAACTCTACTTCAATTTCAACTTGTCAAATACAATGGGTAGGCCTCCTATTTATAGGTGAGGGAGCCTTGGAAAAAAAGCAAGAGGGGTAGGATGGGAAAAGGGAAAAAATGGGTAGTCTTAGGGTTTGACTTAGTCAAACCCGCATCCTAGACTTGTCCTTTTAGAAACTAGGTCAAAAAGTCTTCCTAAAGGGCTAGGAACAAGCTAAAATGATGACTACACCCCCTATTATGCTAAAGGCACCTTATTCTAGCCTATCTTTGCTATTTGGACCCCTAAAGTTAGCCCAAATTATTTACAAACATATTCTATATATTTTTAAGAAGACCAGAAGAAAGAACATTTGATGTTCTGGTCTTTGCCCATTTCTCCTTCTTGTAAGGTCTGCTAGATCCTTGGTAGGGTCTTCACTTGAAAGTTGAGATGACTTCTCATAGTGTGAATGGTAATTTGAGTCCTTGGTCATCTCTTGTGAATGTTGGATTGTATCACTTAACGACTATGTTGTCCTCCACCAACTCATGAAAAACTTAGTGCATAAGGCATTGGTAAGTGGCCCTAGCGTTCTTCAATTAAAAAGGCATAACCTTGTAACAAAAATTAGCCTTGTCCGTCATGAATGTTGTTTTCTCCTCATCTAGTGGATACATCCTTATCTAATTGTACCTTGAGTATGCATCCAGAAAATTGAGGAGTTTGTACCCCTCCGTGTTGTTCACCAAACAATCTATGCTGGGAGTGGATATGTTTCCTTGGGGCAAAATTTGTTTAGGTAAGAGTAATCTACACACATCCTTCACTTTCCACTGGCCTTTCTCTCCATGACAACATTGGCTAGCCATGTTGGCACCGATTTGTACCTCCACCATGGGCTTATCGAAAGTTGGGCAGTTCTCATCAAATTCTGCCTTAGGGTCAAGATTCACCTCCCCGAGCTCTGCTAATTGGACAGTCGGCCTCATGGGATTTTTAAAGTTATTAGAGATTTCTACACTGCTAGTTTCCCCTCTTCCTTCGGGTGGGCTATAAATTTGGTCGTTCTCAATTTCATTGGTTTATTCATTGAATAGGAGGTGACCTTCAAGCTCTAAGCATAACATTCCTGTACCACCTTTGGTTCTACTCTAACTATAATGAACTCGCCCTACTCCCCTATGAACTTCATTTCCACGTGTGGTGTTGATATAATGGCCCCTAATTGGTCTAAGGTTCTTTGGACAATGATGATGTTGTAAAAGGTATCAGTGTCAACCAGGATGTATCAAACTCTCAGAGATCGGTGTGCCTTTCTAGTGTTGAAAGTGGTGAGGAGGTCAAAGTACCCTCTCGTGTGGACCTTTTCTCCAGCAAATCCAAGTAATGGGTCAAGGTAGGATTGTATCTATGCTTTGAAGATGTCTACTTCTTGATCATTAACTAGTACAAGACATCTACTAAGCTCCCATGATAAATTAGGGTCCTGCTAACCCTCCAACTTGCTATGGTGGTTTTTATTACCACGGGGTCATCCTACTTGGGATCCCATATGGAGAAATCCTCATTGGTGAAAAGGATGTTTGGCAGGGACCAGGGTGGTAGAAGGTTGACTGAGCTAATGCTCCTATGATGCCTTGGTCAAGCATGTATGACCTTTGCCTACAACCCCTCGGTTGTGATGTTGATATCACCTCGCCCTATACGTACTTTAGGTATACTTGGGTTTTCCTATTCACGATCGGACAGTCCTGCCTCGGTTTGAGCAGTCCTGTCTCTACTTTTCTTAGGTGTCTAAACCTGACATGAACCCTATCCTCGTCCACCACATCCACCTCTCCATCCTTATCCACAACCCCTGAATGATTTCCTACCATGATCCTGGTGGACTTAATGTATGAATCGGTTCAGTGATCCCAACCTTACTAGCTCCTCCAATAGGTCTTTTACCTTAAAGAATTCTTTCATGCTATGACCATGGTTTCAATGATAATTACAGTGTTTTGTCAAGTCCCTTGAAGGATTTTTGGGAGCTGGATAAGGTAACCGAACTAGATCCAAATTATAGTCTTCTCGAAGAACTACCTCTCTTGTCGTATTAAGGGGGTGTAGTTCTCGAATTTTCCTATCCATTTTATTTTTAAGGGTGATGAAGGCTAGGGCTTTCATTACCTTTTGTCGAGCATCAACAATTTTCTTGATGCTGATGTACCTTGTCGCCCTTGCCCGTAGCTGGTCCATATCGATTGGAGGATCCAAGTATAAGGTGTCCAAGAATATTCCTGTACGTAACCCTACAAGGAGGGCATTGATAAGTGCCAATGTATTTATAATTCAAAAAGTTGAACACTTTGGAACTTAATTGTTGCTTATAGTCAGAAAATTACCCTAATCTGAGAATTATTGAATCCGATTATATATTTTGAACCAGGAAACAAATGAAGAAATTTAATCCTAACTTTTGTGTAAATTTCAGATGAATATGAAGCATTAAAAGAAAGAAAGAAAATAATTAATTGGAACATAAGAAGGAGTAAAGAAGGAAAATTTAATGGAAGCTTCTCGCTCAAGCTAAAAGATTTAGCTCAGGCTAAAATTATCCACATTAAATTAATGGTGCAGTACTAATCTAGCTCAGGCTAGAATCACTAGCCCAAGCTAAAACAACACCGAAAGATCTACCCTAAGCTAAATTGGTTCGCTTAAGCTAGATTTCATTAAATAGATTTTGGAATAAAGTTAAAATAGGGGCGGTGGAAAAAAAATGATATTTTTAGAGAGAAGTTACTGAGAGAAAAAGAAAGAAACTCTGTTTTGAGGGAGAGAAGGTTGCTCATATCAGCTCTTCTTATGCAATCCAAATCAAGAATGAAGATTGGAGAAGTTGTCATGAGCGGCTTAGTGCTTTCAAACTTAGGATTGAATGTAATCTCCTCTGATCAAATGTATTCTTGGTGATATATATATATATATATATATATATATATATATATATATATATATATATATATATATATATTCTTTTTTCTACTTGTTCTTGGTATTTTTGTTTCATGCTTATTGCTAGATTCTATCTGATCAATGGAGTCTTGATTTTGATCCTTAAATTTAACTGGAAAGTACTTTTAAGGATTTGAAATAGACGAAAAATACTTGATAACTTGTAATGCTAGGAATAGATTTCAGGTTATTAATTACATCATAATTTTGTTCATAAAGTTGGATGATTTGCTAAATATCTGAGGAATTAGTGTTTGAGAAATTATCTTATGAATTTCATATGTGAGGAATCAAGGTGAATGAATTTAAATTAAAACATCAAGAATAAGTAGTTTTCAGTATAATGTATTGTATTATTCCAAAATATAGGTGACTGAGATAAAAGAAATTCAATCCCAAGTATTTTTATCTATATTTGATAAATTAGCTTTGTTACTTGTTGAATCAAATATCAAACTTTGAGTTATTTCGGGTGAAATTATTAATCTGGTTATGAACAATTTCTCACAATTATTTTCTATACTTAATGAGTTTTATAACAGAACATCTTAATTAGAATTGTTCCCTATGGATTCGACATTTGTACTTTAAATAGTACTATATTACAGTTCATTCAGTATACTTGCCTAAACCCTAAACCCTGCAACGAGGGCATGCATGGGAACCTCCATGTGTAGATCCAAGATATTCAACGTGGCTCTGGAGAATCGGGTCATGTATTGCCTCAAGCCTTCCCTTCCCCCTGTACAACATTGTGCAAGGATGCCAACGTTGCAACTATTGATTTGCAATCGGTGAACTTATCTAGGAACCATGCAATGAGGGTGTTGAAGAAGTTTATGGAGTTCCTAGGCATGGGTTAGTACCATTCCAAGGCCACTCCAACCAACATGGTTGAGAAAAGCCTACAATCCACAACCATATTCTTCGAGAATAAATTGGCCTACATCATGTATAGCTCGTGAGCCTTGGGATCTGAGGTTCCATTATACTTTTCCAGGTTAGGCCATTTCCATTTTCATGGCAGTTGAGTTATCACAACCCCGAAAGTGAAGGGGTAGAAATCTTCTAGGTTGACCTTCATTGTCTCATTTACAAAAGGATTAGGCATCGCCTTGAAGGGTTGTTGTTCACAACCCCGACTTTTTCTCCATGAGGACCTCGGTGTGGGAGTAGGTTGAACTTCCATTCATGATGACCTGAGTGTGTAGATATGAGGAGGTGTTCGCTCTCGAAGGACAAGATTGAGAAATAGTGGTTGGGGTGTCGTCGTATACTATGTGAAGGTCCTACCGTCCCAGGCATAATCATTATTTCTTTGGGCGAGTTGATCCTGCAATGCTTGCATCTCCGCCTTGTGTTGTTTAGCCTCCCTCTATTGTTGCTCTTTCAAGGATGCCATGTCTTTCTCCATTTGGCCTTTTATTTTATCGAGGGAGGTTTATATTGTTTCTTACACGTTTTCCTCATTCCTTCGGAGGATGGCCTTAAGCTGGGCATTCAAGTTGTTTTGTGATGAGCTCATTTAGTGAGACATTCGGTGTTATGGTGGTCCTAGGGTAATGTTTTATGAGGGTCCCACGGTGGGCGTTAAATGTACTTTTAACCAAAAATCAGCTCGAAGAACGCTTTGGTGAAGATCTTGGTATTCCTCCGTGAGTATGCTTTCAATTGGTGATGCAATCCTAGCTTGCATTGCTATGAGTCTTTTGTTTTGTATTTTGGGGTACGGAATTTGGTGGGATTGGGTGGCTAAAATTAGTGAAAGAAATTGTGAAGTATTGGTGTATGGAGAATGATAATGAATCTCAAGGAAGGTTAGGCCAACTCCTAACACTAGTGCAAAATGATGAAAGGAATACTCCTTTCTAAGTGCGGTTTCGCGCTAAAACGCCTTTGTTAAAAACGCGGTGGCATTTTTGAAATTAGTTTGTTTTACAAATGCGGTTATTAGTTAAAACCGCATTTGTAAATGAAAGTTTTTCATTTACAAATGCGGTCACGTGTATAACCGCATTTGTAAATGAAAGGCATTTCATTTACAATTACAAATGCGGTCATACACGTGACCGCATTTGTAAATGAAATGCCTTTCATTTACAAATGCGGTTATACACGTGACCGCATTTGTAAATGAAAAACTTTCATTTACAAATGCGGTTTTAACTAACAACCGCATTTGTAAAATGTTTTTAACCTAAAATTTGAAGCGCGCCACTGCACTTTCACTCTTTCTTCTCTGCTCTTCCTTGTCGCTGTTGCTGCGCTGCGCTGTGTTCCTTGCTTCTGTGCATCTTCATTGTTATTGCTTCCATTGTGAGTTTCGTATCCCATTTCATTCTCTTCAGTTCGCTTTAGGAATGTTGTTCTTATATATGGTTTTTTCCTTGCGCAGTGCTTGAAGTTACTGTTGCATTGCTCCGCCGCTGTCGCGCCAGTCTTCCGCTTCCACCTCTGGTTTTCTATCAGTTGAATCATCATTTTCGCACACAAGGTTAGTTGATTTTTAGATTTTTTGAATTTTTGACTTTATTTATTATAATTTGTATATTATTTAATATAAATTTATATTATATAATTTTTAATTTTTAAAATTTATATTATTTAGTTAGTAGTTTTTATGTTAGTTTTGTTAATTTTTTTTGCTGTACTTTGAATATTTTTTTTTATGTATTATAATTTGTATATTATTTAATATAAATTTGTATTAATTTATATAATTTGTATTATATAATTTCTATTTTCTAAAATTTAAATTATTTAGTAATTATTTGTTAGTTTATAGTAGAATTTATGTTATGTTAGTTGTTACATTAGAATAGAATATCGTGTTTGTATTTGGACCTCCGACAATAATACGTGCTGGTATTGAGTTCGGAGGTGTTCGACCCTCGGCAAATGCATGAGATAAAACACTTATTAGAAAATCCTAGGTATCTATATTGCAGAATATATAATGGATCGAAGTTGGATTCATTGTGCTCGTATAAGTGATGAGTACGAAAGAGGAGTAGAAGAATTTATACAATTTGCGCAGCGTAACGTGATTAATAGTGGTCGTGATGGAGGAAAGATTAGGTGTCCGTGCGTTAACTGTTTGAATGGAAGGATACTGGATGTGAATATCATGAGGGAACACCTGCTATGTGATGGGTTTCTTCGATCTTATACAACTTGGACATGGCATGGTGAATTATTAAATTTACCACGTGTTTCCGTAACTGAAGAATATGTGGGATCCACCACAGATGAAGCAGAACACGATGATGTAGTTGATGATCGATTGGAGGACATGATTCGTGATGTGGGAGATGAGTCTTTTGCAAAAGCGCATGGATATGGAAGTATGTCAAGCGATGCAGAGACTCCATTGTATCCTGGATCAACTAATAACTTCACACGGTTGTCGGCGGTGTTAAGATTGATGAATTTGAAGGCACTAAATGGATGGACCGATAAAAGTTTCACGGAATTGCTCCAGCTGTTGAAGGATATGCTTCCAGAGGGAAATACTCTACCTAATCGTAATTACGAGGCCAAAAAGATTCTTTGTCCAATGGGTATGGAGTATAAAAAGATACATGCATGTCCTAATGATTGTATATTATACCGGAAAGATTTTGAATTGTTGAAAAGTTGTCCGAGGTGTGGGTTATCACGTTATAAATTGAAACAAACAGATGATGATACTATTGAAGAGATGGAAAAGCAAGGACCCCCAATGAAGGTTATGTGGTATCTTCCCATCATTCCAAGGATGAAGCGTTTGTTTGCAAACCCAGACGATGCTAAGAATCTTAGATGGCATGCAGATGAGAGGAAATGTGATGGCATGTACCGACATCCAGCTGATTCTGTTCAGTGGAAGAAATTTGATGATGAGTTTCCAGAGTTTGGTAAAGAATCAAGAAATATCCGACTTGGTCTAGCTACAGATGGAATGAATCCGTTTGGTAATATGAGTACAAATCACAGTTCATGGCCTGTTTTACTAGTTATTTACAACTTACCTCCTGGATTGTGCATGAAGCGAAAGTACATGATGTTGTCTATGATGATATCTGGTCCGAAACAGCCAGGGAATGACATAGATGTTTATCTAAGTCCCTTAATCGAAGATTTGAAGTTAATGTGGGATGAGGGTGTTCAAGTATTTGACGGATTTGCTAATGAAACTTTCAAGCTTCATGCCATGTTATTTTGCACCATCAATGACTTTCCGGCATATGGTAACTTATCAGGTTATAGTGTTAAGGGTCATAAAGCATGTCCAATATGTGAAGAAGACACTGCTTCTCAACAATTGAAACATGGAAGGAAGACAGTATATCTTCGCCATCGGAGGTTTCTTAGAAGTCATCATCCTTACCGGAGGTTGAAAAAAGCCTTTAATGGACACCAAGAGACTAGTGGTCCACCAACTCCACTAACTGCTGCTGAGGTTTACGAAAAGGTAAATAACATAGACCACACCTTCGGTAAGTCAAAAAAAAAGTCAGTTGTGACTAGCATTTGGAAGAAAAAATCAATCTTCTTTGATCTTCCGTACTGGTCGAGGTTAGAAATCAGACATTGTATAGATGTAATGCATGTTGAGAAGAATGTGTGTGATAGCTTAATTGGTACACTTCTTAACATTAACGGGAAGACGAAGGATGGTCTAAATGCTCGTTTAGATTTGGTTGAGATGAACATACGAGGGGAGTTGGCACCGATAGAAATGGGTAAGCGTACATATTTTCCCCCAGCCTGTTATACCATGTCAAAAAATGAAAAAGTAAGTTTCTGTCAATGTCTAAAGGGTGTAAAAGTGCCACAAGGACATTCCTCAAATGTGAAGAGCCTAGTGTCAATGCAAGATTTGAAGCTAATTGGGTTGAAGTCTCATGATTGCCACATCTTGATGCAACAGCTTCTGCCTGTAGCTATTCGTGGGATCTTACCAAAAAATGTTAGACATACCATAACCCGTTTGTGCTCATTCTTCTCTTCCATCTGTTGTAAAGTCCTTGATCCATTAAAACTAGATGAACTTCAAGATGAAATTATTGTTATCTTATGTGAATTGGAGATGTTTTTTCCTCCATCTTTTTTTGACATCATGGTTCATCTACTTGTGCATCTGGTTAGAGAGGTTAGATTGTGTGGACCAGTGTACTTAAGATGGATGTATCCTGTTGAGCGGTATATGAAAATTTTGAAAGGTTATGTGAAAAATCATTATCGTCCAGAAGCTTCAATGATTGAAAGGTACGTAGCTGAAGAAAGTATTGAATTTTGTTCAGATTACATGTCAAAAGCAAATCCAATAGGTCTTCCAGCTAATTCATGGCACCATAGGCGTTCTACAAGTAAATGTTTACGCGGTGTGAATATTATAAGCAAATCTCGGTCAGAAGTCTTGCAAGCACATTTGTATATATTGAATAATACAGATGAAGTTATACCTTACATAGAAGCTCATAAAGCCATTGTGAAGGCAAATAATCCAAGACAAGCAGACAAATGGGTCTTGATGGAACATAATAGAACATTCATGCCTTTGTTTAAAGAGGAGGTGTTAAAGGATTCAACGGCATCGGAGACCTTGACCTGGTTGGCTGCTGGATTGAAGTTTGATGTCATTTCTTGTAAAGCGTACGAAGTGAATAATTGTATATTTTACACTAAGTCTATGGATGAAAAGAGTACAGTTCAAAATTCTGGTGTTACTCTTGAAGCCGAGTCAATGCAGTTTTCCACCTCGAAAGATACAAATCCTGTAATTGGATCAATGGCATATTATGGATTTATAGAAGAGATATGGGAGCCATTTTTCAAGTGTATATGGGTTGACAATAAAAGTGGGGTTAAAATTGATGAATCAGGATACACACTAGTGGACTTTCGAAAGATAGGGTATCGAGATGAGCCATTTATAATGGTTCAACAAGCATCTCAAGTTTTCTACGTGAAAGATCCTACGTCAGAACATTGGTATGTTGTTTTACACGGGAAAAAACAAGGGGAGGCCATAGATGATATTGAAAATGGTGAACCCCATTCATTCACACCAATGATAACTAATAAAGATGACGATGTACTTGATCATGTACATGCAACCCGTAAAGACCACAGTGAAGGAATTTACATATGAACTTGTAACCCATTATGGTAATAAATTTAGAAATATTTTTTTATAATATGCATTTACTATATTATGTTTTTTTTTTATATGATTTTCTTTCCATGCAGATGAACTAATGTTTGTTAAATAATTTTTTTAACAAAGATATGGGTGACGATCAAACTCCAATTAGACCCCGATCCGGACGAGGCAACAGAGGACCTACTAGGATGAAGCGTCTGGCAAAGAAACGTGCCGCTGGTGAGAAGACAGCTGTTGACATTGACGTCAACACTGGAATGGCATCAGGTCCTAATGCAGATGAGTTTAATAGCTATCTTGGAGTTCTTTCTCGTGAGAGAGTCTCCGTTTTGATTAATTCATGGGACGAGGTGTCAGAGGTCGACCGAAACATGCTGTGGGAGGATGTTCTGGTAAGCTTTACATAATTATTGTTATCATATAAAGCTATTTAATATTCATTGACTAACTTTACTTTGGTGATGTTATTTTCCAGGCAAATTTTGAAATTCCTAATGTGGAACCACTTCGATCAAGGATTCTATCCAATATCGGACTAAAGTTTCGCGCCTTTAAGTCAAGACTCACGACGAGATACATTTTTGGTGAGCTTAAGGATGAAAGTCCTTGTGAAAGATACAATTTTATTGATGAAGAGACATGGCTTGCTTTTAAAGAAAGCCGTCTAACTGAAGAATGGACTGTAAGTGAAGCTACTTAACTATTTTGACTTATATAACATTAATGAGTTAATATTATTGAATTCACTTTGTTTATTTCAATTATGACAGCATCGGCGGAAGAAAGCTCAAGAAATAGCTTTAAAGAATCTTACCCCGCACGAGACATTACGTGCGGGGTATCGAAAGCTTGAGCAAGCACTGATGGTTGAAAAGGAGCAATCCAGACAGGGGAGTGCATCTCAGGATGTGGAAACAGGGGTCACTTATCCTCCATCACCACCTACGCGCCATGACAAATGGAAGAGGGCCCGAATTAAGAAGTCGGGTGCACCAAGTTCAGAGCAATCAGGGCTTATCATTGAAAAAATTGTAAGTTATTTAAGCCTTTTTTCATCTATTATGATGCATTACTTATAATAAAACCTCATGATTTTTGTCTCTTGCAGGATGCCTTGGACTCCCAAGGTAATTTTCTTGCTGATGGTCGTCGCGATATCCTTGTTGAAGCAATTGGACAACCTGAGCACTCTGGTCGTGTTCGTGCAGCTGGACAAGGAGTTGGGATTAGACTTTATTTTGGAGCTGCACCACGACACTCATCCTCCTCCTCCAAAGAGAGCAAAAAAGAAATGGAGCAAAGGCTACGTCAGGAACTAATGGATGAGATGAGAAGGGAGACGGAAAAGATGAGGCTAGAGTTGCGACAAGAGATATCGCAACAACTTTGTGCTGAGCAGCCGATTCAGACGCTTCTTAGTCCCGCTCCCAAGAGCACAAAGGGGAGTTGTGCAGCTCCTACAGCATCAGGGGATGATATCATTGGCCAGACGAGGCAATGTGAGCTACTGGTAGAAGGTGGCATCATTCCTCAGGTGGTGGCCATTGGAAAAGTCTATGAAGACGCCACCACCTTACATAACGTTCCTCTCTCCCCTGATGCAGCAAAGGTCACGGTTGAAAGAGTACGAGTACCTGATGCTCGTCTTCCACTACCTTCAGAAGAGGTAACAACTGTGGCCGAAGCATTTCAGTCCTTTGTAGCCTGGCCCAGACACCTGATTCGATATATGCCACAACCACTGGTAATAATTTCATTTCATGTGCTAATTTATATTTATATATTACATGTAATTTATAACAAATCTTTTTTCTTTTTGTAGAAACCTCGTCGGAAACCAAGTCCGAAAAAGAAACAAGAGGTTCCGTTTGACGATCCTATAGCTTCCTTAGCTATAGTTGCTAGACAACTTGGACGAGATCCTCTGGAAGTTCCATGGGATGATACCTTTTTTGAAACAAACCCTGAGCTACCATTGTACATATACATGTCAGATCTGCTAGAATTTGTAGCTGGGGATCAGGAGCTGAATATAAATATCATTCAATTTTTTATGATGTAAGTATCGTTACCTACATTTCATTTTCATTTATGTTAAATTAGCATTCATTATGATTTAACTAATTACTTGTAGGTTTTTGAATGGTGTCTCTGTCACTGAGGGGAAGGAAAATGTGTATGGATTCTTAGATCCTGCATATACTAATCCCACTGGAGCAAAGACAAATGAGACCCAATCATACATCACTAACACCCTGGAAAAAGAGGGAAAAGAGGTTTATTTGTGCCCTTATATTAACGAGTAAGTTTAAATATATATATGTTAAAAGTTTATTATATTCATGTTTTATAAATTTACTCAACTATTTTCATGGATGATATAGGGGTCATTGGCAATTACTTGTCTTATCACTGAAGGATAGGACGGCTTTGTGGTTCTGTTCCCTACACAAGAAGATATCCACAAGTTTTAAGAATATCATTGATAAGTAAGTACACTATAAACTTAACTATGGTTGATACTATAAGTAATCCACTAACAGGGTTTTTTGTCTCAACCAGTTCATGACGTGGATATAACATTCTAAAAGGGAGATCGAATTCAAATTTTCAAAATTTGAACTGGATAAGATTAAAGGTATGTAAGATTTTTCTTTTTTTTTTCATTGTTTAATTATACTAACTTTTACAATTTATTGAATTATAGTGTAATAAACAACCAGGAAGCTATGAGTGTGGCTATTATGTCATGCAATGGATGAGTACCATTGTAAGACTAGGTCTTACAAGTAATTGGCAAGAGGTAAGATTTCTTAAATTATTTTTATAACTTCAAACTAATTTATCTATCTTAAAACTAATTTATGTGTCAACCATTTTGAAATGCAGTTCTTCACGGATGAGGAACCCATGAGTTCGGAAGCCATGACATATGTGAGACAATCTTGGTCCACATATTTCCTAAACTTTTATAACTCTACGATTTGATCAATAGTGTAAGAATAGATAGAGATTATTACTATTTTTGTATACATTTTGATCAATTACTATAAATTGACTTTGTTTCTCTGAATCTGTTTATTTGTCTGGCTGGCTGGGATGGGTATAATGAAACTGCATAAGATAATTCGTATGGGAAAACAACTAACCAAATAATTCTAAAAAAAAAAAAACCTAATTTACAAATGCGGTTGTTTACCTTAACCGCATTTGTAAATCAAGGGAATGATTTACGAATGATTTACAAATGCGGTTGCTTACTACAACCGCATCTGTAAATGTGATTTACAGAGGCGGTTGTTTACTACAACCGCATTTGTAAATCATTCCCTTGATTTACAAATGCGGTTAAGGTAAACAACCGCATCTGTAAATCATTGCCTTGATTTACAAATGCGGTTAAGGTAAACAACCGCATTTGTAAATCATTGCCATTCATGAAACCTGGGCACACCTCTGGAGCATTTACAGATGCAGTTACGGGAAACAACCGCATTTGTAAATAGTATTTACAGATGCGGTTGTTTAACCGCATTTGTAAATCTATTATTTACAAATGCGTGTTGATCAAATGCGGTTGTTTAGCCGCATTTGTAAAATGAAAATAACCGCATTTGTTTTACGTTTCTGCACCAGTGTAAGAGGTTCCTTCTAAAACACTTAGAAATAAGGTTAACAAAGAGTGAGCAAAGAGACTAGTTAAGGCTGAAATTTTGGCAGTAATTCAATAGTCTATTCAAAGCCAATTTACAAGGGGGGTATTTATAGTGCTATGGGCAGCCAAGGTGCAAGCTTTAACCCTAAAAACTCTCCACTCATAGAAGGACAAGTGACTCTCTCTAATTGGAGCAAATCCTCTCAAATTAGAGGTTAACAAGTGTCCTCCTCTAATTGGAGAGAATCCTCTCCATTCCCATGAAGACAAATTTCCTTTTGGCATTGGTTGGAATCCTCTCAATTAAGGAGATGACATGTGGACATTCATACCTTCCTTGCCACTCTATGCTTTCTATTTGCACTCTAGTAATTTATTTGTACACCATAGACGGTCTAGAGTTGCATTGGGTCCAAGGAAGCCCAATTGTAACTCTAGCTAGAATCTTTCTTTTTCTATTTACACCCTATTCTAATTGGTCTAACACATTGCCCATGAAAATTGGCCCAAAACATAGTCCAAGGAAATTGATGGAGATCAAGTAGAAGAGGAAAGTGAGGTTCAAGCCCAAGAAGCTCAAGGACAAATTAGCTCAAAATCTTTCATACCTCAAAGAATCACAAGGAGCAAGGCTAAAGTTTTGGGTAAAGAGCATCAAATGCTATCTCTTTTTGTAATTACCCTTGTATAAATTTTGTAAATAATATAGAAATAATCTTAGGCCAATGCCAAAAGAGGAAAACCAAAAGACACCTCTCATTGTAAGGCATTTAGGCGCAATTTTTAGAAGAAAGTGGAAGAAGTGACTCTTCCTACTCCTTTCTCACTTAGGCGCTAGAAGAAGCTAGAAGAGTGACTCTTCCCACTCCTTCTCCCTTGTAACATGACCAGTTCTCCTTGTTACAAAACGGAGTGTTTGGTTCCTTATAATTGATCCTGCCACGGACTTGAACGTGGAGTATGTGCCTCGTCACTCCTTCGTCTAGCCTTCTGCGACTGCACGTTCTACAAGAATGCTCCAAGAACCTTCGCTGAAACTCCAAACGATGCCTGCAAAACACACAGACGGCGCCTCTAGTGGCCGTTGTAGCTCCGACACTCAAATCAGGCAACAGGAACACCAAAAACTCTCTCTGAATCTCTCTGTGAGACTCGTGTGTGATTTCTAGAGTTTGAAAACTGAGTATTGTGTTTTTGTGTTTCGTAGTAAGTTCTGCGTACCTTTGCTTGGTGTTCTTCTGCCCATTATATGGTCTTAGGGTCTACTGGCTAGTCTAGGGCTTACTTGATTACCTCTGCACTGCCAGTACCCACTTCTCTGGGCAACCTTGCATGTGGGTTTCCTCTACTTGAGTGGAAAGTTTGGCAGGATGGCCACGTGGGCGCCTCTGCACGCACTCAATCTCTGGGAACACCTTCACGGTCCACGTGCCAGGCATGCAGCCTCACTGGGAACTCTAACCTTGATGGTTTCTCGTCCCAACAGGATTCTGCACCTAACTGTGCCTTCCCAACCTCATGCATGGTCGTTTCGTGACTAAGGCCATTCCCTGCCGCTTTACTGATCACCGGTCGTGTTGTTCACATCGCCGTGGCCGATGTCACCTCGACACATGTAACGCCCCTCAAAATATCATTCATTTTTATATAATAAAATAAAGGTGAAACAATAATATCAAAACTTAACATAGATATATATACGTAATATAATTCATCCATTAATACAAATGTGCCTCAAAATAATATCCCTTCTCGAGGAAGTTTTAATACATCTCCATACAGAAGTTTTCAAAATAAAACAAAACAACAGCATTCAAAAACCGGCGATCTCCTCCTCCAGAAATGCTCACTGAGGAGCTCTACTACCTGCAACCTCATCTGCTCCCGTGCAAATATACACGATCATCACAAGTTTAAGAAAAACAACCACGATACAAAACAAAAGGGTAAGCTAGATATTTTTAAAACTTTAAATATGAAACTTTAAAATCAACATAATCAGCTTTTAAACACCCACATAAATCCACCACTTTCTCATTCATATCACACAACCATCAAGTGTCTATCACATTTTCAATATTCATTTTTCTCACGTCAGACTTCCACTGACTCATCACACATAGACACTTGACACTACTTCCGGAAGACTCGTGCATTGACTAGACTCAGAGATCTGCACCTGTCATACTACATTGCTGTAAAGTTCCCACAGCTATTCGCATAAACATAATTTCAATCTCAATCTCATCACTCTCCTAGTATGACAGGGTTAATCCATACAACGGGTCAAGTAGTTATCTTTCAAACAACTTACCCATACATATGAACCTCCATCGACTCTCAACGCCTGAATAACGTCATCTATATGATTCCATTATATCAGGAGAGTCAGGATATCTCATTATAGAAATCACCGATAATTACACATCCTACACGATCTTACACGGTATTTTCTTTCCTGAAAATACTATGCCTTGATCCCACATTCACAACATTCAACACATCATATAACACTTAAATGAACGATTCCAATCACAGCAACAATCATTCCAAGGTTCAGATTTTCGAATATCACATGCATTTCACATTTCAAACTCAAACAGTTTCGAACGACACTAAAACAGGGGAGTTCGAAATCAACATTAAAACCGGCGATCATGTCGCCCCACACATAAAAATAGAACATCGTGAAAAAGAATATGAAAACCAGCGACCACGTCGCCCTCACTTCAGAACCTACTCGCCTAACGTTTTTATAAACGAAAATGCTAGCTTCCCTTACCTGGACTAGAGTAAACTTCACTAAGAGCTCCAACCCAACAAGATTCAAGGATGCCTTAACCTGCACCATGGAGCCTTAGTCACAAAACTAGCTATACCACTCATTTCTACGTTAACAGAGACGATTCCTGAAGCCAAGAGAGCTGCATGCAACGCCTACGCAGAGGCAACCCTCTCAAGTGCAGGATCGACTCGAGAACAGAGGGAAACGACTTACTCTGTTTTAGCGTCCGGTTTGGAGAACTTGCAGAGAACCTCCCAGGTGCTCTATGGTAGTCGCGATAGCCAACTGGTGCGCTAGGACGTCTGAACGTATGGAGAAGGAGAGGGAAGAAACTGTAAGGACCTAGAAACTTTAATTGGAATGAAAGTGTTATATTTAAATAATTTCAGAAGATGTTATTATTTAAAATACAAAGAGCTGGTAAATGAAGTTTCGTAGTAGTCGGACCTCGGACGTCGCCCAAGGTCTGGGGTCAGCTGGTAGAGGTCGGTCGGCTGACCATTGTATTAACCAAGTAGTCAGGTGCGATGACTTTATCGTGAGGTAATCACGTGGATGTGCTCGAGGAAGACATGTGGATCAAGAAGAGTAAAGAAAAAAAAGTGTAGCTTAGAAGTCCTCTACGAGATCGCCATTATTGAAGACGGAGGCGATCTCCGACCTCTCTGGCACATAATCGCCTATGGTGTACATGATCACCGAATGTGCACTTAGTATGTGGTAAAGGTGCTGGATTAACCATAGTGGGTTCCAAAAACCACGCGTATCAAGGTTCAGGTTAAGCCTTAGATACGCTGGGCGTGCGAAGCTCTATGCTTGAGGATAAGAAATCATCCTTAGTGTTGCATGCATGGGCGCACGAGGAGTAGTGCTGGTCTATTCTTGGAAATGTGAAGCTACCGACGTCACCAAGCCATGTGGAGGTGATACCTTAGACGTAACATAGTGGGATGAAGAACCTTCAGCAAGGTGTGACGATGTGACATCGGTGAGCAGAGTAAGGCGATGTGTTCTCGTCACACACAAGGGCGATAAGAGATCGCCAACAGGATGAGAGGAACATCGGTCATCAACCAGGATGGGAGACACATCGGTGGTCTGCCAGGGTGAGACATCGGTGGTCCTCCAGGGTGAGACATCGGTTGTCTGCCAGGGTGAGACATCGGTGGTCCTCCAAGATGAGACATCGGTTGTCTGCCAGGATGAGGAATCAGTCATCACCGGGATGAGGCACGTCAGTCATCGCCGGTATGAGAGACAGACGGTCATCGCCAGGATGAGGGACACATCGGTCGTTTTCCAGGGAGAGACATCGGTCGTCCGCCAGGATGAGACATCGGTGGATAGTCATCGCGCGAGCGGTCATCGGTGGAAGAGCGCGGTGTCGAGTTTCACACAGATAAGGTGGGACCCAGGCTCCCAGCATGAGACGTCCTGCACGCGCGACACGTAGACAAAAAGGGTGGTTCAGAATAGTGACATCAGAGAGTTGGCATGCGCAGAGTCACGCGTGGTCGTACTGTTCAGGTAAGCGTGCACGCAAGCTTCCTGCAGAGTGGGTGGTGGCTGTAACATCCCTCCAAAACCTTTTCCTATTTATATAATAGAATAAAGCGTAGATATTAAATTCATAAAATCAACATATGTATTAGATATTGAAAATACATCATCCCGTACATTGTATTCAAAAAGAGACGTCCCTCTTATAGGGTTTTAATACATTCCATCAATTGTTTCGAAATAAAAACCAAATACAGCATGAAAAGGACAAAACAGGCGATCTCCTATCAGAAGACCCAAAACAGCCGATCTGCTATCAGAACAGAAAACAGGCGATCACCACGTAGAGACAGAAACAGGTGATCTCCTCCCGGCGACCACTCACTGAGGAGATCTACTCCCTGGAAGATCATCTGCTCCCGTGTAAAATACACGATCATCACAGTTTCAAGAGAAAACAGCCACATAACAATACAAAGGGTAAGCTAGATATTTTTAAACTTTAAATTATGAACTGGACAACCAACATAGATCAGCCTTTTTAAACATTCACAAAAGTCCATCACTTTCTCATTCATATCACACAGCCATCAAGTAATCACATATTTCACAATTTCCTCAAGAGTCGTTCAATTCACATAATTCCATCAAGTGTCTATCAATTTTCAAAGTTTCTCATTTCTCACGTCAGACTTCCACTGACTCATCACATATGACACTTGACACTACTTCCGGAAGACTCGTTCGTTGAACTTAGCATCCAGAGACCTGCACCTGTCATACTACATCACCCACACAGGGTCGCTGTGAAACTCACACAGCCATGCGCATAAATGAATCTCAATATCTTCACTCTCCTAGTATGACAGGGTTAATTCATATAACAGGCCGAGCTCGTTCTTTTTCACACGACTCACCCATTCATATGAACCTCCTTCGACTCTCACCAACTGAATAACTTCCTCTATGTGATTCCATTATCTCAGCAGAGTCAAGATCGCCTCATTCACAGGATACTCACAGATCAATACACCCTCATAAATCTCCACACGGTATTTTCTTTCCTGAAAATACTATGCTTTGATCACTCTTTCACATTCATCCCATGCATCATTCAACACGTAAAAGCACAATACCATCATATAACATTTTGAATCTTTTCTCAAACAATCCCAATCACAGTAACAAGCATACCACCGATCAGGTTTTCGAATAGCATATACATTTTTCATTTCAATCTCTACAAGTTCAAAGCGACATTAAACAGGGGAGTTCGAAAAACAACGCCAAAACCGGCAATCACGTCCAAAACAGGGGATTTCGAAATCTGTATTTAAAATCGGCGATCACGTCGCCCAAACACATAAGAACAGAACATCATGAAAAAGGGGTTTAAAACTGGCGACCACGTCGCCCAAACACATAGAACAGAGCATCACGAAAAAGAATATGAAACCGGCGACCACGTCGCCCTCACTTCAGAAACAGCAAATCTACGGCTTTTATTGAAAATAAAGCTAGCTTCCCTTACCTGGACTAGCGCAAAACTCCAAGAGCTCCGAAACCCAACGAAGTTTAAAGATGCTTTCACTCTGTTTTAGCGTCTGGTTTGTAGAACTTGCAGAGAACCTCCCAGGTGCTCCAAGGGCAGTCGTCGCTGGTCGCACTGGTGCTTGAGGATGCCTGAATCGCAGCGCGAAGGAGAGAAAAGAGAGGGATGAAGATGCACTCACTCTTTCACTCTTGAGTCACTGCAACGTTCTTTGCCTCTCCGCAGTGGGTTTTTAAATCCAAGCCTACTTGTCCACGCATGCTGCTGCCACCACCCCCTCTGCAGGAAAGCCAGAGTGTACGTTTCACTGAACAGTACGGCCACGGTTGTCTCTTGCGCATGCCAACCACTTCCCTGAACAGTACGACCGCGAGTGTCTCTTGCGCATGCCAACTTTCTGATGTCACTATTCTGAACCACCCTTTTTGTCTACGTGTCGCGCGTGCAGTACGTCTCATGCTGAGAGCCTGGGTCCCACCTTATCTGTGTGAAACTCGACACCGCGCGATAATCTTCCACCGATGACCGCTCGCGCGATGACAATCCACCGATGTCTCATCCTGGCGGACGACCGATGTCTCTCCTTGGAAAACGACCGATGTGTCCCTCATCCTGGCGATGACCGATGTCTCACCTTGGAGGACCACCGATGTCTCACTCTGGCAGACAACCGATGTCTCACCCTGGCAGACCACCGATGTGTCTCCCATCCTGGTTGATGACCGATGTTCCTCTCATCCTGTTGGCGATCTCTTATCGCCCTTGTGTGTGACGAGAACACGTCGCCTTACTCTGGTCACCGATGTCACATCGTCACACCTTGCTGAAGGTTCATCCTCCCATTATGTTACGTCCAAGGTATCACCTCCATATGGCTTGGTGACGTCGGTAGCTTCACATTGACACTACTTCCGGAAGACTCGTGCATTGACTAGACTCAGAGATCTGCACCTGTCATACTAAACTGCTGTAATGTTTCCACAGCTATGTGCATAAACACAATCTCGATCTCAATTTCATCACTCTCACAGTATGACAGGGTGAATCCACACAACAAGTCAAGTAGTTATCTTTCAAACACTTACCCATACGTATGAACCTCCATCGACTCTCAACGCCTGAATAACTTCATCTATATGAATTCATTATCTCAGGAGAGTCAAGATATCTCATTATAGAAATCACCGATCAATGCACATCCTACACGATCTTACACGGTATTTTCTTTCCTGAAAATACTATGCCTTGATCCCACATTCACAACATTCAACACGACATACAACACTTAATGAACGATTCCAGTCACAGAAAAACTCATGCCAAGGTTCAGATTTTCGAATATCACATTTAAATCTCAAACAGTTTCAAACAACACCAAAAACAGGGGAGTTCGAAAAACAACGCCAAAACCGGCGATCTCGTTCAAAAACAGGGGATTATACAATAACAGTTGAAAACCGGCGACCACGTCGCCCCATCATCTCAAACATCTACTATAAGGTTTTAGGTTGGAAATAAGGCTAGCTTCCCTTACCTGGACTTGCGCAAAACACCAAGAGTTCCAAACCCACCGAGCTTAAAGGATGCCTTAGCTCTGTTTTAGCGTCTGGTTTGTAGAACTTGCAGAGAACTTCCCAGGTGCTCCAAGGGCAGTCGTCGCTCGTCGCACTGGTGCTTGAGGATGCCTGAATCGCAGCGCGAAGGAGAGAAAAGAGAAGGATGAAGGTAAACTCACTCTTGAACCACTGCAACGTTCTTTGCCTCTCAGAAGTGGGTTTTTGAACCTTAAACCAACTTGTCCACAAAAGCCGCTGCCACCACCCACTCTGCAGGAAGCTTGCGTGCACGCTGCCCTGAACAGTACGACTACGCGTGCCTCTGCGCAGGCCAACACTCTGATGTCACTATTCTGAACCACCCTTTTTGTCTACGTGTCGTGCGTGCAGTACGTCTCATGCTGAGAGCCTGGGTCCCACCTTATCTGTGTGAAACTCGACACCGCGCGATAATCTTCCACCGATGACCGCTCGCGCGATGACTATCCACCGATGTCTCATCCTGGCGGACGACCGATGTCTCTCCCTGGAAAACGACCGATGTGTCCCTCATCCTGGCGATGACCGTCTATCTCCCATACCGGTGATGACTGACGTGCCTCATCCCGGTGATGACTGATTCCTCATCCTGGCAGACAACCGATGTGTCACCCTGGAGGACCACCGATGTCTCACCCTGGCAGACAACCGATGTCTCACCCTGCACTACAAAAAACAATGTATATTGTGGCGGTTTTTTTTGTATAAAGTGACGTTTAAAACCGCCACAATATACGCTTGTGGCGGTTTTCCAAACCGCCACAGAACTGGCCGCCACAAAGTTTAATGTGGCGGTTTTATGTTACCCGCCGCAACAACCGCCACTTTAAACATAGTATAAAGTGGCGGTTTTAATATGTAAGTAATGTTAGTTATAACTGTCGCAATTTACATTCATTGAAGAAGATTTTGGCACCATAATATAAGTAAGTAGTGACGTTTTTAACTGACGTAATTTTAATCCTAAATAAATAATTTTACCACCACTTTTTTATAATCTTTTTTATATAATTACCCTAAACATAATATATTTTCATAATAAAATAATGTATAAAATTATAATCATCCATTCATTTCATTGAAAATTAAAGCACACATAATAATGTTGAAAAGTTTATACATAATTGAAAATTAAAACACATAAAAAGTTCATACATTCCTAATCATGTTTAAAATTACAACACATAATTGA
Source organism: Phaseolus lunatus (assembly GCA_013389735.1). Classification (NCBI taxonomy): domain Eukaryota; kingdom Viridiplantae; phylum Streptophyta; class Magnoliopsida; order Fabales; family Fabaceae; genus Phaseolus; species Phaseolus lunatus. The sequence continues at coordinate 12,378,381 of CM023861.1, forward strand.
TCAAAAGTTCATACATCCCTAATCAAATTTAAAATTAAAACAGCATCCCTAATCAGCTTTACTTCCATCACTTGATCCTATTGCTTGATTAGGTGATGGAGCCCCACTTCCATTATCTGATGCCTGAAATAAATAATTTTAAGTTAATGAATTTGTATGTTTATAATTATAAAATAAATGACACCAATAAATATTTAAATATATTGATACCTCATTGATGGATGCATGAACCAAATTAGCTGCCATTGCAGCAAAATGTTCTGGAACATCTTTTCTTGAAGCAATATATGCAAGTAGAGTGTTCATTTGATTTTTCACTGTTGCAATATATGCAAGGGCAATTTTATATCCTCCATTCTCTGCAGTTATTTTTCACTACATGTGTTCCACTTAGTTTTTGTTACTTTTTTTTACCATACCCGACATATCTCCCTGACTTTTCCTCTGTTCATTCACACGAAACAACAAAACCATCAACATCAATGAAACCATCTTTACCCTTTCAACAAGTGGTTGGGTTTGGGCGAGGAATATTCTGGTCACCTCGCACAAATCCAACACAACAACAAGTTTCAAACCATCTTACTTCGAATACGAGGTATGGATTACATGTACAATTTTATTACTAATGAAACACTTATTTCATAATCTGATTCTGATGCATTTTGACCATAGCCATTCCATACTTGTTTACATTTAAATGGTAACAAGTCAAGCAAAAATAGCCCATGCCAAGTAAAAATACAGTTGTAGTTCGCAGGAAGTTCGAGTAAAGAAAAAGAACATAAACAAATAACTGCAGCATTGGCACTCCTCCACCCATAATCTAATATGCCAATAAAATGAGTTGGATACTCAATCTTTCCCTGCAAGAGGAACAAAATTTACTTTCATTCACAAACAAAATGCTTGCATCAATGAAAAAATCTTATAAAATAAAGATTCCGATTTTATCAAATATGTATCTGTGTACTAGTATTTAACCAATAACTCACCCAACGATATTGTACTTAACCAAACAAATGTTCCTGAGCGAATACATCAAATAACTCTGATCACTAATAACAATGCAAATAATCCATCAATCATCACTTAGTGGAACAAAAGTAGGGAAGATGGGGAAGAGGGAAAGCCAATTATAGGATCTTTTACCAACTTCAACAATTCGATTTAAACTCGTTACTTCTTTAATTTATAAGAGAAATTATTTTTATGAATATCTCACTAGTCATCTACATCAGTGTCATTCATTATAACCAGAAATGAGAGGGATCTCTACCAAGAAGTTCATGGTGACAACATCAATTACAGCAATTCCTCTCTGAAAAGCTATCAAATGTCACTTAATTTAGGCCCTTGTATCTACCCTATAGTCAAGAGTTAATACCGCTGACTTATTACCCCCAGCAAAACCCCAAACACGAATACCTCATTTGATGACTGATTCATTTAACAATGGCAATTCATATAAAACAAGAGAAAATGACAGAAATAACGTTTGAAATTACCTTTTATTTATCCACAAGACACTCATTCAGACTCAACCGGCTCAACCTTCGGAGCTGATTCAGAAAAATTAAACAATGAATAAGGAATCACACAAAAATCATGACTATGAACTACGATTACAAATATCGCCAATGAAAATCATCAAACGGACCTCTATAGTTGAAAACAATGAAATACGTAACGGGGTTTCCACATTCCCCAATAATTCCCAAAGTAAAACCCTAGAGCATTCAATTTGAAAAAAAATGGTTTCAGAAATGTAGTGACTTGTAACATCCCGCAAAATAAAACCATACATACATGTATAATGAAAATAAAGGTAAACAAATAATATTGAAGAGTACATGATATTATATATATAAGAAATGAAGTTGCTCCTCTTAGGGAGTTAAATACATGACCAGGTCAAATGTTTTCAAAATTTAAGACGAAATTCAACCAAATACAACAAGACCGGCGATCTCCATTCATGAACCGGCGATCTGTAACAGAAGGCCCAAAACAGCCGATCTGCTATCAGGACAGAAAAACAGGCGATCACCCGATGGAGGCATAAACCGGCGATCACCCGATAGAGACAGAAATAGGCGATCTCCTTCCGGCGACCACTCACTGAGGAGCTCTACTCCCTGGAAGATTATCTGCTCCCGTGTAAAATACACGATCATCACAGTTTTTAAGAGGAAACAGCCACAGAGCAATACAAAATAAAGGGTAAGCTAGATATTTTTAAAGAGAATTTAGATATGAAACTTTAAAATCAAGATAAAACAAATTTCAGATACCCACGTAAAACTATCAATTCCTCATTCATATCACACAGCCATCAAGAAGTCACATATTTCCCAATTTCCTCAAGAGTCGTTCAGTTCACATAATTCCATCAAGTGTCTATCAATTCAATGTTTCTCACTTCTCACGTCAGACTTCACTGACTCATCACACAAGACACTTGACTCCACTTCCGGAAGACTCGTGCGTTGAACTTAGCATCCAGAGACATGCACCTGTCATACTTCATTGGCTGGAATGTTTCCACAGCCATGCGCATCAACACAATCTCGATCTCAATTCATCACTCTCACAGTATGACAGGGTTAATCCATATGACAGGCCGAGCTCGTTCTTTTTCACACGACTCACCCATTCATATGAACCTCCTTCGACTCTCACCAACTGAGTAACTTCCTCTATATGATTTCATTACCTCAGCAGAGTCAGGATCGCCTCATTCACAGGATACTCACAGATCAATACACTTCACAACCAAATCTCAACACGGTATTTCCTTTCCTGAAAATACTATGTCTTGATCCACAATCACGACATTCCACACATCACTCAAAGAATGATTTCAACCACAGCAACAGTCATTTCAAAGGTTCATATTCTCGAATATCACATGTATTTAACATTTAAATCTCAAACGGCTTCAAACAACATCAAAAACAGGGAAGTTCGAAATCCGTATTTAAAACCGGCGACCACGTTGCCCAACCACATAGAACAGAGCATTGCGAAAAGAAAACAGAAAATCGGCGACCACGTCGCCCTCACTTCAGAGACAGCTAATCTATGGCTTGTATTGAAAATGAAGTCTAGCTTCCCTTACCTGGACTTGCGCAAACACCTAAAGTTCCGAAACCCAACAAAGCTTGAAGAACGCCTTGGCTCTGTTTTTGCGTCTGGTTGAAGGACTTGCAGAGGACTGCCCAGGTGCTCTAAGGGCAACGTCGCGTGTCGCACTGATGCTGGAGGTTGCCTGAGTCTCAACGCAAGGAAGGGAAGAAGGGAGGGAGGAAGTTTGCACTCACTCTTTCTCTCTTTGAAGGCTGCAACGTTTCTTCCTCTCAGCAGTGGGTTTTCTGCATCTTAAACCAACTTATCCACCAAAAGCAGCTGCCACCACCCACTCTGCAGAGAAGTCTGAGAACCACTGCCCTGAACAGTACGACCACTGTTGCCTCTGGTGCATGCCAACCACTGCTCTGAACAGTACTGCCACTGTTGTCGCTTGTGCATGCCAGCCACTGCTCTGAACAGTACGACCGCGAGTGTCTCCCGCGCATGCCAACATTCTGATGTCACTATTCTGAACCACCCTTTTTGTCTACGTGGCGTGCGTGCACTACGCTTCATGCTGGGAGTCTGGGTCTTACCTTCTCGGTGTGAAACTCGACGTCGCGCGATAACTTTCCACTGCTGACTCATCCTGGCGAACGACCGATGTCTCCTTCGCCCTGGAAGACGACCGATGTCTTCCTCTGGGAGACAACCGATGTCTTCCCTGGCGACGCCCTCATAACTCTCGCGCCTTGGCCACGTCCACATGCCTCGCGCCCTGGCAATGCCCGCGTGCCTCGCGCCCGCGCGATGTCCGCATGCCTCTCGCGCCCGCGCGATGCCTGCATGCCTCTCGCGCCCGCGCGATGCCTGCATGCCTCTCGCGCCCGCGCGATGCCTGCATGCCTCTCACGCCCGCGCGATGCCTGCATGCCTCTCGCGCCCGCGCGATGCCTGCATGCCTCTCACGCCCGCGCGATGTCCACCTGGCGACTGGCGACCTCGTAGCCTTCTAAACTTAACTTTTTCCTCCCTTTCTATTCTAAATAAAAAAACATACTTAGAATTCATTTAAAATATAACTCTTTTATTCCAATTTAATTTTTCAGGTCCTTACCCAAAGTAAAACCCTAGAGCATTCAATTTGAAAAAAAATGGTTTCAGAAATGTAGTGACTGACCGTGGAGGGAGGGATGGCGACCGTCCTTGCCCCAACCGATACCGCGAGTGGATTCGAGATACTGGTTGACGAGATGGCGACACTTCTGAAGGTGGTTGATGAGGGCAACTTATCCATTCGTGAGGAGCTTCGCGATTACGACTCACACTGGTTCGAGAGGGTTTGAGTGAGGGTTCGTGAGGAGCTTCACGATTAGGGCTCACGCTGGTTCGTGAGGGTTCGTCAGTAGAGCTTCACCATTAGGGCACTGGTTCGTGAGGGTTTCAATGTTTAGGCACTTAGGCACAGAGAAGGAAGATAGCGAACAGAGAGAAGAGAGCGAAGAGAGCGAAGAGAGGGGAAGAGCGCGAGGGAAGACAGCGAAGAGAGGGGAAGAGCGCGAGGGAAGTGAGCGAAGAGAGGGGAAGAGCGGGAGGAAGAAACTTTTCTTTCCCAATTTTTTAGACTACCAATTCAGTGACCACATTTTAAAAAATATTGGGAATAGTCAAACCACAATTTCAAAAATAATTGGAAAATGTGTCTTTATTCTTAAAGATAATTGTGATGGTTAAAACTGACATATTTTGAAAGAGAATTGTGGTGGTTAAAGAAATGACGTATTATACTGAAATTTGTGGCGGTTATTAATAACCGCCATATTAAAACCGCCACTTTTTACAACATTTTTTGTAGTGCTGGCAGACTACCGATGTGTCTCCCATCCTGGTTGATGACCGATGTTCCTCTCATCCTGTTGGCGATCTCTTATCGCCCTTGTGTGTGACGAGAACACATCGCCTTACTCTGCTCACCGATATCATATCGTCACACCTTGCTGAAGGTTCTTCATCCCACTATGTTACGTCCAAGGTATCACCTCCATATGGCTTGGTGACGTCGGTAGCTTCACATTTCCAAGAGTAGATCAGCACCACTCCTCTTGCGCCCATGCATGCAACACTAAGGGCGATCTCTTATGCTCAAGCATAGAGCTTCACATGCACAACGTATCTAGGGCTTAACCCACACCTTGATACGCGTGGTTTTTGGAACCCACTATGGTTAATCCAGCATCTTGACCACATACTACGTGCACTCCCGTCGATCACGTACACCATAGGCGATTGGCGGTCATGTCTCCTCTAGGCGACAGGCGATTATGTCCCAGAGAAGTCGGAGATCGCCTCCGTCTTCAACAATGGCGATCTCGTAGACTTCTAAGCTACACTTTTCTTCCTTTACTCTTGTTGATCCACATGTCAGCCGACCGATCTCTACCAGCTGACCCCAGACCTTGGGCAACGTCCGATGTCCGACTACCACGAAACTTCAATTACCAACTCTTTGTATTTTAAATAATAACATCCTCTGAAATTATTTAAGTCTAACACTTTTATTCCAATTAAAGTTTCTAGGTCCTTACACTTAGCACTTGCTAAGTTAATGTCCAGTTGGGATTTTCTCTAGGTGACTCATCCTAATTGCTCTAAGAATCTTGATCCAATTCATAACAAAGTGTTACAAATTAAATGAATATAAAATCAGCTCACATCAGAAATGAACTAAATACAAGCCCAAAATAAAATCTTTACCACTTTATACAATTTTATAAGACTGGGAAATTTGGAAGAAAAGTTAAAAATTAATTCTCCATAAAAATAGAGTTTTCTAAATCCTTGTTCTTCTTCTTCTTCCATTCTTCTAGCCATGACCCTAGTTAAAGGCCCAATATGTGTCCTTCCAGATGGTCCTCCATCAATTGGTCTGCATATAAAGAGGGAGGTCCACCTAAAAAATACTCTCTAATGCTTAAGTCAGTAATAACACAAAGGATGATAGTATGTGTTTAAGTATAAGTTTATAAGTGTATTGAATAAGATAAGATGGACATCCTGAAAACTTTGCATTTATAGGCCTTATAGTGGCCCTTAAGTTGACCTTATGATATTCACTATGACTCTTAAATAACCGCTTAGAAATTAAAGTCCTTTAAATTGGTCGTTCTCCTCATAATAGTCATTGATGTTAGTTAGAGTCTGGTTATGGAATACTAACAGTTGCTTTGAGCTATAGGCATTCCTGACTTTATGACGGGTAGTACAACAGTGTTTAGTCATTTTTATTATTTAACCGTAGGAATTATTATAGGAAGGTTTTTAGTCATGTCTATAGAAATTAATATTGATTTTTCTAAGTTCCAACCATGTAATTCACAAATTTGATTTACATAGTTGAATCAAATCAAGTAGTGTTAAAGAATTAAGACCCTCAAATATAATTGTGATTTTTGTATTAATGAGAAAAAAGTGGTGATTTTCTATTTAATTATTTGTTTTAGTTATTAATAGAATAAGAAAGTTTTTTAAATACTTTTTTATTTGTTGAAAATTTTATTTTCTAACCAAAATTTATTCTCACTTTATTTTTAGGGTGTATAGATGAAAAGGAAAGATTGACTAAGAAAATAGTAAAAGAAGGATGATAAATATAATATAAAATATTATGGAAAATATAAGAAAGAAAGTAGAGAAGAAGAAAAAATATATCAAAAGTGAATATTTGTTAACAAAAATTCATGTTTCCAACTTTAGGAAGTGGTAAGTTATTTTCCTACATCTTTTTTCACTACGTATTTAGAAACCTTCTTATCGTAGTTGTGTTCAAGAGAGAACATAAAACAATAGTAACTTAATGTTTAAGGATTGAAAATGGATAATTGGGTGGAAGACTAGGGAGGTATTACGAGCAACTTAGAGAGATTTATGAGAGCGTGTCAACATTTTTCTTCCCAAGATTTCATGAAAGATTTTGGGAGAAAGAATTATGGAAAATATTAAATGAGAGAAAGTGAGATAAGTATTTATTTTTAGGAGACAAAGGTTGATAAGGTTTAGGGGAGGAAATGAGAGGGACCTAGACGTACAACTACAACATATCATAATAGTAAATGCAAAAGGAAAATTTTTCTTTTAAGACTCCAAAGAGTAAAATACAAACACTTGACAGCTCATTTTAATAATATAATAATATTTTAAATTAAAAATAAAATAAAAATAATAAAAATATTAAGTTATTAGTATGTTAGGGGTATGTATTCATTATAAATGGTTTCAACATATCAGTTCTCAATGTAAAAAGGTAACAAAGAGAAACAAGGATCATGATATTTTGACAACGAATATCATTATACAATCTATAAAACAAATATTAATATTTTAATTGTTTTTGAAATCTCTTGATATTTTTTTAACTTTTTGGTTGTAGTTGAGGCTTCGTTTCCTTTTTTAGCTTTTATCTACAGTTGAAAAAATTTCAATGTATATTTGTTTTTCCTTCTGTGTTGGTTTGTATTTGATTGAGGTTTTTGTTTCTTATTAATAATAATAAGAATATTATTAATAATAATAATAGCAATAATTATAATAATATTATTAATAATAATAGTAATATTATTAATAATAATAGTAATTTTAATAATAATATCAATAATAAAAATAATAATTTTAATATTAATAATAATAATCATAATAGTAGTAGTAATTATAATAATAATAATTACAACAATAATTACAATAATAATATTAACAATAATAATAATAATATTAATTTTAATATTAATAATAATAATAATATTATTAATGTTTATATTAATAGTAATTACAAAATATTCTTCTAACTTAGTGTTATCTATCCATCTTCATATTCTTACAATCTCAATTTAGCCTAGTCAAATATGTCAAAAATTTGTTCAGTGTACAAAGAGTTGATAGTAGGTCACCACTTATTCCTACACATGTCACCGCTTACTATGACTAAACTACATTGACACGAAGATTAGAGAAATTCTTCTCAGTGTCTTCCATTGAGGTTGCTTTACACACCCCATGCACCACCACACCCAAGAACAACACAAAGTTCAAAATTTATAAAATTACTTCACTGTGCATAAATTTTGTAGCAAATCACTATCTAGGTCACCACTTAGTGTGTTTGTCACTAACCACATTGAAATTGAGATTACAAAACTTGATCTTGATGTCCTCCATTGAGGTCACTTTACACATACCTCATGCACCACCCCACCCAAGAACAATAGTAAGCTCAAATTTTCAAAAATTTGATCAGTGTTCAGAGACTTGGTAGCAGGTCACCACTTATTCCTATATAGATCACCACTAGTTGTGACTAACTACATTCACTTTGAGATTAGAGAACTTGATCGTGTCCTCCATTGAGGTTACTTTACACACACCTCATGCACCACCCCACACAAGAACACAAGGTACAATCTCTCTAATGAGGGACACAAAGATACAATTATCTAATCTTAGTGTCAGTGTGAATAAGTGATGCATTAGGTGTGTGTAAAGTGACCCAAGTGAACGACATTATGGTCAAGTTTTGTAATCTCAATTTCAATAGTTAGTGACAAACACACGAAGTGGTGACTTAGGTATTGCTACCAAGTTTTTGCATAGTGAAGTAATTTTAGAAATTTTGAGTTTTATTTTGTTCTTGAGTAGGGTGGTGCATTAGGTGCGTGTAAAGTGACCTTAGTGGAAGACAACAAGGAAAAGTTCTCTAATCTCAATATCAATGTAGTTAGTCACAATTAGTGATGACATGTGTAGGAATAAGTGGTGATCTGCTATCATCTTTCTGTACATTGAACAAACTTTTGACATTTTGAGCTTATTGTTGTGTTTCGGTGGGGTGGTGCATGAGGTTTGTGTGAAGTGACCTTAGTCGAGGATAAACCATTTCACCTCATTCATCATATTCCCTGACCATGTGAAAAAACTTAAACCAAGTCACCACATCTTAAACCATTTTTGTGAATGACCAACTTATTAACCTCAACCATACTCGAGTCCAATTGACCAGTACTTCAATAAATGAAAGCCTTCATACTAAAGCTAATTATAGTCTGCATTTAAGCATAAAAAATGCATTTTGAATAAAATTATTACAATGATGTCAAGAAAATTCAATTCAAAAGTATGCTTGCGATAAATATTTATTTTATTCAATAATATATTTGACTAGGCTAAATTAAGATTGTAAGAATATGAAGATAAATAGATAGCACTACCTAAGTTGGAAGAATATTACTGTAATTACTATTAACATTATTATTAATACTAATATTATTATTAAAATTAATATTAATATTGAAATTAATAGTATTATTATTGTAATTATTAATATAAATATTATTATAATTACTACTACTATTATACTATTATGGTTATTATTATTAATATTATTACTACTAATAATAATTATTATTATTAATATTATTCCTACTAATAATTATTATTATTAATATTATTTTAATAATTATTAATATTATTATTATTATTAATTTTAAAAATAATATCAACAAGAATAGTAATAATATTATTAATAATAAGAAACCAAAATCGCAATCAAATACAAACCACACACACGAGGAAAAATAAACTTTACACTGAAAAGTTTGCAACTACAAAGAAAAGTAAAAAAAAAAAAAAAAACCTCATAATGAAAACTACCAACATAAAGTTAAAAAAGGAATAAAATAGTTCCAACAAATCATGGGTTTACACAAACCATTAAAATATTAATACAATGTGATGTATACTATGGAGATTCTTAGGAAGGGTAGAAAGGGATGACAATACCAAAAAAATGGAGGTTAAGTGATGACAAAGGCCTCAACTCAGATCAACCATTAGAGTTATAGCAAGGAGAATACAAGAAGATTGGGACTCTGCTACTGATGGATGAGACACTCTTATATGTGTGTGTGTGTGTGTGTGTTTGAAGGTGTCATAACTTAGTGTAAATTCTAGAGTAAGATTTAAATTTTCTTGTTCAAAAGTATAGTGGAATTATGGCTTGTATTTTGGCCTTGAGTAGATTAGGGACAGGGTTAGGTTTCTAAAACCTACCTAGGGTATAATTGGGCTTAATTGCAGCCCACATTAAACCCTAGGTCTATCATTAGAACTAATTAGGTCTCATGGTGCACTCCTTGATCATGCTTGCCTTATGACTTGATTTAGGCATCTAATTCAAACCTTTTGCATTTGAATTTTCCCACTCTTTTTGCTTGTAACTTGGTCAACCCTCTAACCTATAAATTGGTGTGTTTGGCTCATGTTTTAGTAGATCAAATATATGAGTGTTATATTGTCAAATTGCAATCCTAAGCACTCTCTTGTCTAGCCTCTCCAGAATATACACCTTTGGTCTATTCTTTCATCTTCTCCAAGTGATTTGGCCGAACCAATCACTCTCTCCACACCTCATGGAAACTCCAAGTAATCCATGACTACAGTGGAGCTCTCCTTGATACATTCCTTCCATTAGCTTCTACAAACTCTACGCAATCTCTAAGGAAAATCAAACCAGATGAAGAGGATGCTATCATTTGGTTTTTAAAATCTTTGGTTCTTCAAATCGGATGAAATTACTTATGTTACAGGAAAGCATTCGTGAAGAACCCAAATTAACCATAGCTAGGTTTCAAAGAGGCCTAAATTTTGACATTAGGGATAAAGTTGAACTTTTACCTTCTAAAAGACCTAGTTCAACTATGCATTAGGGTAGAATACCAACTTAACTGAAAAAATTCTTTTAGAAAATCTTTTCCTTATTTTTCCCATTCCAATAGAGATTTTCGAAAAGATAGTTCTGACAAAAATAGGTCACAAGAAAAAGAGAGGGATAATCTACACAGTAAATCTCAAGATAAAAATCCTTATGTATCTTGATTTAAAGAAACTAAAACCAAAAGAGTCCAATGATTTAAGTGTCTAGAAAAAGGACATTACTCTTCTAAGTGTTCATAGAAAAGTTTACTTTTAAAAGATCTAGGCATACAAAAAAATGACCCTTCGCCTTCTATTTCTGAAGTAGAAGAAGCCCCCACTTCTGATGATGAATGCTATCATGTAAAGGGAAATTAATCATTGTACAACGATTTCTTCAAAGTCAGCATCAGAAATAAACAATTCACAACGAGAAAACCTCTTTCATACTAGATGTAAAATTCTAGGTCATATATGTTCTTAAATAGTTGATAATGGATCTTGTTGTAATTGTTGTAGTTCTAGGTTAGTCAATAAATTTCTTTAAAAATTCAAACTACATCCTTTTCCATACTGATTAGATTAGATTAATCAACAAAACGGTGTAGTTTTTAAAAACCAAGTAAGTATTCATGCAAACCACATCAATCAGCAAATGACTAAGTACACTTTAAGCAATTCACAAAAAGGTCAGTCATCTCAGTATACAAAGTCAAGCCCCACCAAACCTCGAGAAAGCATCAATAAAAGAAGAACCAGATACAAACTAGAATATCAGAAGTTCTTCCTACTTGTTTTCCACAAAAATATGCTTGTAAATAATTTGGGCTCACTTTGGGGGTCTAAATAGCAAATATAGGCTAGAATAAGGTGCTTTTAGCATAATAGGGGTTGTAGTTATCATTTTAGCTTGTTCCTAGCCCTTTAGGAAGGCATTTTGACCTAGTTTCTAGAAGGACAAACCTAGGATGAGGGTTTGACGTCAAACCCTAAGGCTGCCCATTTTTTCCCTTTTCCCATCCTACCCCTCTTGCTTATTTTTCAAGGCTCCTTCACCTATAAATAGGAGGCCTACCTAGTGTGTTTTACAAGTTGAAATTGAGGTAAAGTTACTCTGCACAAATATTGTGTGAGCTCTGAGTGAGGTTTTCCTCCTCTGCTTTGGTCTTATCTTGAAGAGTGGGAGACTCTCAAGTGGTGGCCCCTTCACTTATCTTGGTGGTTTTCATCCCCCAAGTGGCGTGATCACTCTCTTAATCCAACCCATAAGTTCCTTCTTTCATCTCCTTCTACCATTTCCATTTCCATATTGCCTTTATCATTTGTTTGTCTCGGTTTTTGCCTTCTTTTGTGGCTTTGTTGGTTCTTCATTTGGTTCGGCTATCTTCACCAATGATGATACCTTATAGCCTTTCCTTTTCCGCTTTCATTCATTCCTCACCATAATCTGATTTTATCTTTGCCTCTGTGAAGTGAACCTTCACACTTACTTAACCACTTGGTTAAGTTCGTGTCCACTGGGAATCTTCCTTAGGTCTCACCTCCACTAGTGCAGAAAAGCCAAACAACTACTGTTTATTAAATGCGTTTTTACCACAGCTGTAGTCCTACAAAACGTAGTGGCATTTTTGAAATTATTTTCATTTATAAATGCGGCTATTTGTAAAAGCCACATTTATAAATCAAAGCGCTTGATTTATAAATGCAGTTGTTACAAACAACCGCATTTATAAATAATTTTTTACCCTAACTGGAGCGCGCCACTTACGTTTTTCATACTTTCATTTGCTACTTGTCACTCTGCCTCTCCCTTCACGCGTTTGTTGGTGCATTCTTCGCCTCTTCTCCACTAGTGTGAGTTCCTTCTTCGCCTCTTCTTCGTCTTTTTTAATCGTTTATCATCTTCTTCTCCTCTTTGTTTTTCTTCTTCGTTAATCACTCTGTTTTTGGGTTTTAAATTGTTTAAGCACTATTGCATTGTCGCGCCTGTTCATTCTGTGTTCGTTGTCGTTGCTACCGCCCACGTCGTCGTCGCATTGCTCTCTTCCACTCTTCACCAAGGTTTCCTTCACGCACAAGATGTTGGTTATGTTTTAAATTTTTTTAAATTTTTGTTAATGTTAAAATTTGTTTATTTTTTATTTATTATAATATATTTTTTAAAATTTATATTATTTATTATTTATTATTTATTATAATTTGTATGTATTGTTAATTTATATTATGTTAGTTTTAGTTTAGAGTAGAATTATCGTGTTGGTATGAGTCCGACGATGTTCCACCCTCGGCAATTGATACGTGTTGATATTGAGTCCGGGGATGTTCGGCCCTTGGCAATCATGTTAGATAAAAAAATTTGCCGAAATAGTGATTGACTAGATGACTATTACAGTATATAATGGATCGAAATTGGATTAATTCTGTTCGCATAAGTGATCAATACGAAAAAGGAGTAGAAGAATTTATACAATTTGTGCAACGTAACGCAAATAGTAGTAATCTGGATGGAGCAAAGATCAGGTGTCTGTGTGTTAACTGTTTGATGTAAGGATACTTGATGTTAATATAATCAGGGAGCACCTTCTATGTGATGGGTTTCTTTGATCTTATATAACTTGGACGTGGCATGGTGAAATATTAAATTTACCATGTTTTCGTAACTGAAGAATATATGGGGTCCGCCATGGATGATGGAGTACATGATGATGATGACGATCGATTGGAGGACATGATTCGTGATGTGGGAGTCGAGTCTTTTGCAGAAGCGCATGGATATGGAAGTATGTCAAGCGATGCAGGGACTCCATTGTATCCTGGATCAACTAAGTTCACACGGTTGCCAGCAGTGTTAAGATTGATGAATTTGAAGGTAATAAATGGATGGACTAATAAAAGTTTCTCGAAATTGCTTCAATTGTTGAAGGATATGCTTCCAGAGGGAAATACACTACCTAATCGTAATTATAAGGCCAAAAAGATTCTTTGTCCAATGGGTATGGAGTATAAAAAGATACATGCATGTCCTGATGATTGTGTATTATACAGAAAAGATTTTGAGTTGTTGAAAAGTTGTCCGAGGTGTGGATTATCACGTTATAAGTTGAAACACAAAGATGACGATACTATTGAAGAGATAGAAAAGCATGGACCCCCAATGAAGGTTAAGTGGTATCTTCCTATCATTCCAAGGATGAAGTGTTTGTTTGCAAACCCAAACGATGCTAAGAATCTTAGATGGCATGCAGATGAGAGGAAATGTGATGGCATGTACCGACATCTAGCTAATTCTATTCAATGGAAGAAATTTGATGATGAGTTTCCAGAGTTTGCTAAAGAATCAAGAAATATCCAACTTGGTCTAGCTAGAGATGGAATGCATCCGTTTGGTAATATGAGTATTAATCATAGTTCATGACCTATTTTACTAGTTATATACAACTTACCTCCTGGACTGTGCATGAAGCGAAAATACATGATGTTGTCTATGATGATATCCGATCTGAAATAGCCAGGGAATGACTTAGATGTTTATCTAAGTCCCCTAATTGAAGATTTGAAGTTGGGATCAGGGTGTTCAAGTATTTGACGGATACTCTAATGAAACTTTCAAGCTGCATGCCATGTTATTTTGCACCATCAATGACTTTCCGGCGTATGGTAACTTATCAAGTTATAGTGTTAAGGGTCATAAAGCATGTCCAATATGCAAAGAAGACACCTCTTCTCAACAATTGAAACATGGAAGGAAGATAGTATATCTTCGGCATCGGAGGTTTCTTAGAAGTCATCATCCTTATCGAAGGTTGAAAAAAGCCTTTAATGGACACCAAGAGACTAGTGGTCCACCAACTCCATTAATTAGTGTTGAGGTTTACGAAAAGGTAAATAACATAAACCACACCTTCGGTAAGTCAAAAAAAAAAAGTCATATGTGACAAACATTTGGAAGAAAAAATCAATCTTCTTTGATCTTCCGTACTAGTCGAGGTTAGAAGTCAGACATTGTATAGATGTAATGCATGTTGAGAAGAATGTGTGTGATAGCTTAATTGGTACACTTCTTAACATTAATGGGAAGACGAAGGATGGTCTAAATGCTCATTTAGATTTGATTGAGATGAACATACGAGGCGAGTTGGCACCAATATAAATGGGTAAATGTACATATTTGCCCCTAGCCCCCCAGCCTGTTACACCATGTCAAAAGATGAAAAAGTAAGTTTCTGTCAATGTCTAAAAGGTGTGAAGGTGCCACAAGGACATTCCTCAAATGTGAAGAGCCTAGTGTCAATGCAAGATTTGAAGTTAATTGGGTTGAAGTCTCATGATTGCCACATCTTGATGCAATAGTTGCTGCCGGTAGCTATTCATGGGATCTTACCAAAAAATGTTAGACACATCATAACCCATTTGTATTCATTCTTCTCTTCTATATGCTGTAAAGTCATTGATCCATTAGAATTAGATGAAATTGTTGTTATCTTGTGTGAATTGGAGATGTTTTTTCCTCCATCTGTTTTTGACATCATGGTTTATCTAGTTGTGCATCTGGTTAGAGAGGTTAGATTGTGTGGACTAGTGTACTTAAGATGGATGTATCGTGTTGAGCGGTATATGAAAATTTTGAAAGGTTATGTGAAAAATCATTATCATCCAGAAGCTTCAATGATTGAAAGGTACATAGTTGAAGAAAGTATTGAATTTTGTTCAGAGTACATGTCAAAAGCAAATCCAATAGGTGTTCCAGCTAATTCATGGCACCATAGGCGTTTTACAAGTAAATGTTTACGTGGTGTGATGGAACATAATAGAACTTTTATGCCTTGGTTTAAAGACAAGGTGTTTAAGGATTCAACGACATCGGAGACCTTGACCTGGTTAGCTGCTGGATTGAAGTTTGATGTCATCTCTTGTAAAGCGTACAAAGTGAATAATTTTATATTTTACACGAAGTCTATGGATCAAAAAAGCCCAGTTCAAAATTTTGGTGTTACTCTTGAAGCCTAGTCAATGCAGTTTTCCACTTCAAAAGATACAAATCATGTTCTTAGATCAATGGCATACTATGGGTTTATAGAAAAGATATGGGAAGTTGACTATACTAAGTTTTCTGTTCCAGTTTTCAAGTGTAAATGGGTTGACAATAAAAGTGGGGTTAAAATTGATGAATCAGGATTCACACTAGTGGACTTTTGAAAGACGGGGTATCGAGATGAGCCATTTATAATGGTTCAACAAGCATCTCAGGTTTTCTACGTCCAAGATCCTACGTCAGAACATTGGTATGTCGTTTTACACGGGAAAAAACAAGGGGAGGCCATAAATGATATTGAAAATGGTGACCCCGGTTCATTAACAGCAATGATAAATAATAAAGATGACGATGTAGTTGATGATGTACATGCAATCCGTAACAACCACAGTGAAGGAATTTACATATGAACATTCATAGACTATGGTAATAAATTTAGAAATAGTTTTTGATAATATGCATTAAGAATTTTATGTATTTGTTTTATATGATTTTCTTTCGATGCAGGTTGACTAATGCATGTATTTTCAATTTTTTAACACAGATATGGATGACGATCATACTCCAATCCGACCCCGATCCAGATGAGGCAGCAGAGGACCTACTAGACTGAAGCGTCTGTCATTGAGACGTGCTGCAGGTGAGAAGACACATGTTGATATTGACATCAACATTGGAGTGGCTTCTAGTCCTAATGCTAAGACTTTTAGCAGCTATCTTGGAGTTATTTCTCAGGAGAGACTCTCCACTTTCATTAATTCATGGGAGGATGTATCAGAGGTCGATCGAAACATGCTCTGGGAGGATGTTCAAGTAAGCTTTAGATTCTTATCGTTATCATATATATTGCCTTTTAATATTCATTGATTAATTTTAATGTGATGATATTATTTTGCAGGCAAATTTTGAAATCCCTAATGTGGAATCCAATATCATAATTAAATTTCGTCAGTTTAAGTCAAGACTGACGACGAATTATGTTTTTGACAAGCATAAAGGTGAAAGTCCTTGTTTAAAGTACCAACACATTGATGAAGAGACATGGCGTCTTTTTAAAGAAAGCCGTGAAAATGAAGCTTGGATGGTAAGTGAAGTTACTTAACTATTAATAAGTTAATATTATTTAATTCACTTGGTTTATTTCATTTATGACAGGATCGTCGGAAGAAACAACAAGACATAGCTTTGATGAATCTTACCCTGCACGTAATGTCTCGTTCGGGGTACCGAAAGCTTGAGCAATCACTGATGGTGGAAAAGGAGCAATCTAGACAGGGGACCGGGTCTGAGAATATGGATACAGGGGTCACTTCTCCTCCATCACCACCTTTGCGCCATGTAAAATGGAAGATGGCCCGAATTAAGAAGTCTGGTGCACCAAGTTCAGAGCAATCAGGGATTATCATCGAAAAAATTGTAAGTTATTTGTAGCCTCTTTCGCATTTATTTAAAAGAATTAATTATATTAAAAATTGATATGATTTTGGTCTCTTGCAGGATTCCTTGGACTCCCAAGGTAATTTTGTTCCTTAAGGTCGTCACGATATCCTGGTTGAAGCAATTGGACGACCTGAGCATTGTGGTCGTGTTCGTGCAGTTGGACAGGGGGTTGAAATTAAACTATATTTTGGAACTACACCACGACACTCATCCTCGTCCCCCCAAGAGACCAAAGCAGAAATAAAGAGTAAGCTACGACAAGAATTAATGGACGAGATGAGAAAGGACACTGAAAGGATGCGGCTAGAGTTGCGAAATGAGTTACTATCGCAACAAGTTTGTGGTGAGTCGCCAATTTAGGAGCTTGTTAGTCCCGCTCCCAAGAGCACAAAGGGGAGTTGTGCGGCTCCTACAACATCAGGGGAGGATATCATTGGTCAGCCAAGGCAATGTGAGCTACTAGTAGAGGGCGGCATGATTCCTCAGGTGGTTGTCATTGGAAAAGTCTATGAAGAGGCCACTACATTAGATAACGTTCCTCTCTCCTTTGATGTGGCGAAGGTAACAGTTGAAAGAGTACGAGTCACTGATACTCATGTTCCACTACCTTCAGATGAGGTAACAACTGTCGCTGATACATTTCAAGCATTCATAGCCTGGCCCAGATACCTCATTCGAATTATGCCAGAACCTCCGGTAAGAATTTGATTTCATTATATTCATTTATATTTATATATTCTATCTAATTTAAAACAAATATTCTTTATTTTGTGGAAACCTCGTCGGAAACCAAGTCCAAAAAGAAAGCATGAAGTTTCGATTGAGGATCCTATAACTTCCTTAGCTGTAGTTGCTAAACAGATTGGTTGAGATCCTTTTGAAGTTCCATGGGATGATACCTTTTCTGAAGTAAAAATTGAAAGGTTTACTCACTCTTTTCATGTTTTAAAGGTTTACTCACTCTTTTCATGGACAATTTAGGGGTCAATGGCAGTTACTTGTCTTATCACTTGTTGATAATACTGCTGTGTGGTTTTGTTCCCTACACAAGAAGCCATCCACAAGTCTTAAGAATATCATTGATAGGTAAGTACATTATAAACTTAACTCTGTGTGTTACTAATTAACCATTTACTAACTCAGATTTTGTCTTAACCAGTTCATGGCATGGATATAACATCCTAAAAGGTCAATCAAATTCAAATTTTCAAAATTTGACCTGGATAAGACTAAAGGTTTGTGATTTTTTCCTTTCTCTTTTCATTGTTTATGAATACTAACTTTTACTTTTTATTGAATTACAGTGTAATAAACAACCAGGAAGCTATGAGTGTGGTTATTACATTATGCAATGGATGATTACCATTGTAAGACTAGGCCTTAAAAGTGATTGGCATGAGGTAACATTATGTTAAATTATTTTTATAATTGTTGAACATAGTATCTTAAAACTAATTTATGTCAACCATATTTTGAAATGCAGTCTTCAGGATGAAAACCCAATGTCTGCGGATGCCATATCAGATGTGAGACATTCTTGGTCCACATATTTCCTAAATTTTTATAACTCTAGGTTAGCTAATGAATAGTATAAGAATTAGATAGATAGATAAATATATATTATTAGTGATTGTAATACATTTTTATGAATATATAAGAATTGATTATCTGAATTTCTGTATTTGTCTGGTTGGGTTATAATTGAACAGGTTAATTAATATGGTAATTAGCACTAAACAGAATGTACTAAAAAAAATTACTATTTACAAATGCGATTATTTACAATAGCCGCATTTATAAATGCAGCGGAGCATTTACAAATGCGGCTTTTACCAATGCTGCATCCATAAATTCCATTTACAAATGCGACTATTGTAAATGGCCGCATTTGTAAATGGATTTTATGGATGCAGCTTTGGTAAAAGCCGCATTTGTAAATCCAATATTTTATTCTTTTTTCTTCTCTCCCAGAAGCATTTTCGAATACGGCTATTTAAGAAAGCCGCATTTATAAATTGGATTTACAAATACAGCTATTTTAGTCGCATTTGTAAATGTTAGATTTATAACTACTTGTTGATCAAGTGCGGCTGTATAAACGCACTTATAAATATGAAATAGTTGCATTTGTTTGGCTTTTCCGCACTAGTGCTCTATTTGTTTAAAATCCCAACTCTAAGTGTCACCCTAAAAAGGAACCCTCTAAAAATAAACTCACATCAAGTTTTCTCGTACAAATAGAAAAATATAAGGAAACTATTTTATGTGATGTTATTCTTATGGATATTTGACACATTATACTTGGCCGACCATGGCAATTAGACCAAAATATTTTGCATGAAGGTCATATTAATAAAATCACTTTTCAGAAAAATATTCATAAATATAACTCGTGTCCTCTTACACCTAAGGAGGTTAGAAAGGATGGTATCAAACTAAAAAGAAAATAGAAAAAGAAAAGAGTCTGGAGACACATTTACCCTCCTCAAACAACTTTACTTCAAGGCGTTCCAAAACATTGTGTCTCCTTACCACCATACTCACCATAGTTAAGTCTACCTAACTAGAGTTATTGTAACTTAAGGAGCAAGTTACCTTCATCTATAAATACTCTAAATCATTCTCATGTACTTAGATTTGCATATATTCAATAAAGAGTTCAGAACTTGAATACTCATTCTCTCCCAAATTCTCTTGCTAGTAGTGATGGGTTGTTCTTCATGACCATTTGTTCTTCTTGAAATATGAGGTAAAAAGGTGGTGGAAGCTATGGATGATATGGGTCAAGGATAGCTCATATAGAGCTATGGGTTCCTTGTAGGTGCATGAAAGGTATGGAGAGTGATAGGTTAAGCCAAATCACTTGGAGGAAGGTGAAGATGAAGATCAAAGTGTCTAACCTAGAGAGACTAGACAAAGAGTAGAAGCTAGCATAATTTTGGCAGCATTTACTCATATAAATTGATCTTAAAAAAACATGAGCCAAAGCACCCTATTTATAGGAGATGGTGCCTTGGAGAGTAAGGAGCAAGGGTAGGATGGGGAATACATAAAAGAGGGGGCTGCTAGGGTGTTGACTAAAGGTCAATGCAGCCCCTTAGCATGCTTCTAGAAGGTAGGGCTACATTCTTACCCTAAAAGGCCTAGGTACAAGCTAAATTGTTAAATACACCCCCCTATTGTGCTAAATGAACCCTACTCAACTGAAATTATAAAAAACTAAAATTAATTTATGCTCAGCTCCCATGGCTTGGGCTTTACTCCTTGTGGTCCTCTGAAGGGTCTTTGAATATGTAGAGAAAAGTTTCTCTTCCATCAGTAGCAGAGTCCCACTCTTCTTGAATCCTCTTTGCCATGGACCTAGTTGTTGGGCCTAAGCTTAGGCCTCTTCCATCATCCCCTCCCTCTTGAAGAGGATTTGTCCTCAAATCACATGCTTCTGCCTCTTCATTTTCTCTACCTGCAAAGGGTGTTAGATCCATAACATTGAAGGTAGTATGTACTCCATATTCCCCAGGCAGGTCAATTTGATATGCATTATTATTGATTCTTTTGAGAACTTGGAAAGGACCCTCACCCCGGGGACTAAGTTTAGACTTCCTCTGATTAGGGAATCTATCTCTTCTAAGGTGAAGCCAAACCCAGTCTCCCTCCTCAAAAATCATCTCTCTCTTCCCCTTATTGCTATGTTTGATGTATTTCTCTTTTTATTGTTGTATTTGGTTCTTAATCCTCTCATGCATTTTCTTTACAAATTCATCCTTCGTTACTCCTTCCTTATGCACAAAATTTTGTGGATTAGGTAGAGGTAACAAATCCAAAGGAGTAAGAGGATTGAACCCATACAGAGCCTCAAAAGGAGAAATATTAGTAGTTTTATGAACTACCCTATTATATGCAAACTCAATATGAGGAAGGTACTCATCCCAAGATTTGTGGTTTCCTTTCATGATTGACCTAAGCATAGTGGAAAGAGATCTATTTACAACTTCAGTTTGTCCATCCGTTTGAGGATGACAAGAAGTTGAGAAGTTCAACTTAGTTCCTAGCTTTTCCCAGAGAGTTCTCCAGAAATGGCCAACAAATTTAGGATCTCTATCCGACACTATGGTCTTAGGTAAACCATGTAGTCTTACCACTTCTTTAAAGAAGAGCTTAGAGATGTTGCTAGTATCATCCACTTTATGGCAAGGTATAAAATGAGCCATCTTGCTAAACCTAT
The DNA here is from genome assembly GCA_013389735.1 of Phaseolus lunatus. NCBI lineage: Eukaryota > Viridiplantae > Streptophyta > Magnoliopsida > Fabales > Fabaceae > Phaseolus > Phaseolus lunatus. Next base: position 12,399,884 of record CM023861.1, read on the forward strand.
CCACTACCACAAAAATGGAATCAAAACCTCTTTATGTCCTAGGAAGTCCTAATATGAAATCCATGCTTATATCTTCCCAAGGAGCACTTGCAAAAGGTAAAGGAGTGTAGAGTCCATGAGGCATTGTCTTAGACTTAGCTTTTAAACATGAAATGCATCTATGACAATGTCTTTGGACATCTTTCCTCATGTGTGGCCAAAAGAATTTTCCTTTCAAAAGCTCAAGAGTTTTATCAACTCCAAAATGGCCCATGAGTCCTCCTTCATGTGATTCTTTTACAAGGAGTTTTCTATGTGTTCCTTGGGGTATGCAAAGTTTTCCTTCTTTAAATAAGTACCCCTCAAAAACATAAAAACCTCCTTGTGCTCTATGTTGGCACTCAGCAAAAGTGGGTGCAAAATCCTGATCTTCTTTATAAAGTTCAGGTATGTTTTCAAATCCAAGAATTTGGGCTCCAAGTTTAGAAAAGAGGATATGTCTCCTTGAGAGAGCATCAGCCACAATGTTTGTACTGCCTTTCTTGTATTTGATAACATATGGAAATTGCTCAAGAAATTCCATCCACTTTGCATGTCTTTTGTTCAACTTGTGTTGACCCCTTAGATATTTCAAAGACTCATGATCACTATGTATGACAAATTCTTTTGAAACTAGATAGTGTTCCCAAGTCTGTAGGGCCCTCACAAGTGCATAAAGCTCTTTATCATAGGTGGGGTAGTTAAGGGTGGCACCGTGAAGTTGTTCACTAAAATATGCAATTGGGTGCCCACCTTGCAACAACACAGCACCTATTCCTACTCCTGATGCATCACACTCTAGCTCAAAATTTTTTGAAAAGTTTGGCAAAGCTAGAATGGGTGCATTAGTGAGTTGAGCTTTCAACCTTTGAAAGGCTTGCTCACGCTTCTCTGTCCAACAAAATGGAGTGTCTTTCTTTACTAACTTATTGAGTGGTGAAGCTAGACTTGAGAAGTTAGGAACAAATCTTCTATAAAAACTTGCTAGACCATGAAAGATCCTAACATCTCCTACATTTTGCGGGGTTGGCCACTCTTGGATGGCTTTGATTTTCTCGGGGTCAACATTACCCCATTTTTGTTTACTATAAAACCTAAAAACACTACACTATCTACACAAAAAGTGCATTTATCTATATTGGCAAACAAACTATTTTTCCTAAGCACTAAAAGAACCTCCCTAAGGTGACTTAGGTGGGACTCTAGGCTTTGACTATATACTAAGATATCATCAAAATAGACTACTACATACTTACCTATGCAATCCCTAAAGACATGATTCATAACCCTCATGAAAGTGCTGGGTGCATTAGTGAGTCCAAAAGGCATCACTAACCACTCATATAGTCCAAATTTGGTCTTAAAAGCAGTTTTCCACCCATCACCTTCTTTAATTCTAATTTGGTGATATCCACTTTTAAGGTCAATCTTGGAAAATATGGTAGACCCATGCAATTCATCAAGCATATCATCAAGTCTAGGAATTGGATGCCTGTATTTGATGGTGATATTGTTGATGGCCCTACAATCACAACACATTCTCCACTTGCCATCTTTCTTTGGAACCAACAAAACAGGTACAGCACAAGGACTTAGGCTTTTTTGAACCCAGCCTTTCTCCAACAAATCTTGAACCTGTGACTCTATCTCCTTAGTCTCTTTCGGATTAGTTCTGTAAGCTGGTCTATTTGGTAGACTAGCTCCCGGAACTAAATCTATTTGGTGTTCTATACCCCTAACAGGTGGAAGTCCAATAGGTCCTTCCTCAGGGAATACATCACCAAATTCTTTTAAAAGTTTTTGGACTTGAAGAGGTAGTTCACAAACTTCAGAAAGTGTGGCAGTGCATGCAAGTGTTCCTTTACATAGAAGGAGGCCTGAAGGTTGTTCAGATAGAAGTATCTTTTCAATTTTATTTTCAAATTTTTCTTCTTTCTGAATAACCTTGTGGGAAGGAACACTCTTCTCCCACGCCTCAACATCGTATGTAAGTGTAACATCCCGCCAAATCCTTTTCATATTTATATAATGAAATAAAGGTAAAACAATAATATCGAAGTGAACATATATATATATATATATATATATATATATATATAATGAAATTTCTCCTCACAGGGAGTTTAATACATATCCAGTCAGTTTTCCAAACTTAAACAAAATACAGCAAAATAAAAAAAACAGGCGATCTCCTAACAGAAAACAGAAAACAGGCGATCTCCTATCAGAAACAGAAAACAGGCGATCGCCTAACAGAAACAGAAACAGGAGATCTCCTTCCTGCGACCACTCACTGAGGAGCTCTACTTCCTGCAACATCATCTGCTCCCATGTAAATTATACACGATCATCACAGGTTTAAGAAAACATCCACAAAAAAAAAATGCAGGGTAAGCTAGATATTTTAAAGAGAATTTAAATATGAAACTTTAAAATCAAGATAAAACAAATTTAAGACACCCACGTAAAAACCATCAACTTTCTCATTCCCTTCACATGACCATCAAGTAATCACATATTTCACAATTTCCTCAAGAGTCGTTCAATTCACATAATCCATCAAGTGTCTATCAATTTCAATGTTTCTCATTTCTCAGGTCAGACTTCAACTGACTCATCACACATAGACACTTGACACTACTTCTGGAAGACACGTGCATTGACTAGACTCAGAGATCTACACCTGTCATACTACATTGCTGTAAAGTTCCCACAGCTATGCGCATCAACATAATCTCAATCTCAATCTCATCACTCTCCTAGTATGACAGGGTGAATCCATACAACAGGTCAAGTAGTTATCTTTCAAACAACTTACCCATACGTATGAACCTCCTTCGACTCTCAACGCCTGAATAACTTCATCTATATGATTCCATTATATCAGGAGAGTCAGGATATCTCATTATAGAAATCCCCGATCAATGCACATCCTACACGATCTTACACGGTATTTTCTTTCCTGAAAATACTTTGCCTTGATCCCACATTCACAACATTCAACACATCATATAACACTTAAATGAACGATTCCAATCACAGCAACAATCATTCCAAGGTTCAGATTTTCGAATATCACATGCATTTCACATTTCAATCTCAAACAGTTTCAAACGACACTAAAACAGGGGAGCTTGAAATCAACATTTAAAACCGGCGATCACGTCGCCCCACACATTAAAACAGAGCATCGTGAAAAAGAATATGAAACCGGCGACCACGTCGCCCTCACTTCAGAACCTACTCGCCTAAAGTTTTTATAAACGAAAATACTAGCTTCCCTTACCTGAACTTGCGCAAAACACCAAGAGCTCCAAAACCCACCGAAGCTTAAAGATGCCTTAACTCTGTTTTAGCGTCCGGTTTGGAGAACTTGCAGAGAACTTCCCAGGAGTCCAAGGGCAGTCGTCGCTCGTCGTACTGGTGCTTGAGGATACCTGAATCGCAGCGCAAAGGAGAGAAAATAGAAGGATGAAGGTAAACTCACTCTGTCACTCTTGAACCACAGCAACGTTCTCTGCCTCTTAGAAGTGAGTTTTTGAATCTAAACCAACTTGTCCACAATTGCCGCTGCCACTACCCACTCTGCAGGAAAGCTTGCGTGCAAACTTCCTTGAACAGTATGGCCACGTGTGTCTCTGCGCATACCAACTCTCTGATGCCAACTATTTTGAAACACCCTTTTCTGTCTACGTGTCGCGCGTGCAGGACATCTCATGCTGGGAGCTTGGGTCCCACCTTATCTGTGTGAAACATGACATCGCGCGATAACCTTCCACCGATGACTCATCCTGGCGGACGACCGATGTCTTTCTCTGGAAGACGACCGATGTCTTTCTCTGGAAGACGACCGATGTCTCTCTCTGGAAGACGACCGATGTCTCGCCCTGGCGATGCCCGCATGCCTCGCGCCCTGGCGATGTCCGCATGTCTCGCGCCCTGGCAATGCCCGTATGTCTCGCGCCCTGGTGATGCCCGCATGTCTCTCGCCCTGGCGATGCCCGCATGCCTCGCGCCCTGGCGATGCCCGCATGTCTCGCGCCCTGGCGATGCCCGCATGTCTCTCGCCCTGGCGATGCCCGCATGCCTCGCGCCCTGGCGATGTCCGCATGTCTCGTGCCCTGGCGATGCCCGCATGTCTCGCGCCCTGGCGATGCCCGCATGTCTCTCGCCCTGGCGATGCTCGCATGCCTCGTACCCTAGCGATGCCCGCATGTCTCGCGCCCTGGCGATGCCCGCATGTCTCTCGCCCTGGCGATGCCCGCATGCCTCGCGCCCTGGCGATGTCCGCATGTCTCACGCCCTGGCGATGCCCGCATGCCTCGCGCCCTGGCGATGCCCCGGCGACACATCGCCACGCCTTGCTGAAGGTTCTTCATCCCACTATGTTACGTCCAAGGTATCATCTCCACATGACTTGGTGACGTCGGTAGCTTCACATTTCCAAGAGTAGATCAGCACAACTCCTCGTGCGCCCATGCATGCAACACTAAGGACGATTTCTTATGCTCAAGAATAGAGCTTCGCATGCACAGCCTATCTAAGGCTTAACCCACACCTTGATATGCGTGGTTTTTGGAACCCACTATGGTTGATCCAGTATCTTGACCACATACTAAGTGCACTTTCGGCGATCAGGTACACCATAGGCGATTGGCGATCATGTACACTACAGGCGATTGGCGTTCATGTGTAGTCTAGGCGACAGGCGATTATGTACTAACCAGGCGATCTCATAGTCTTCTAAGCTACACTTTCCTTCCTTTTTATTTTAAATAAAAACATACTTAGAATTCATTTAAAATATATTCCTATGTGGTCAAGATACTGGATCAACCATAGTGGGTTCCAAAAACCACGGGTATCAAGGTCTGGGTTAAGCCTTAGATAGGCTGTGCATACGAAGCTCTATGCTTGAGCATAAGAAATCGTCCTTAGTGTTGCATGCATGGGCGCACGAGGAGTAGTGCTGATCTATTCTTGGAAATGTGAAGCTACCGACGTCACCAAGTCATATGGAGGTGATACCTTGGACGTAACATAGTGGGATGAAGAACCTTCAGCAAGGCGTGGTGATGTGTCATCAGTCATCGCCAGGGCGAGAGACATGCGGGCATCGCCAGGGCGAGAGACATGCGGGCATCGCCAGGGCGAGAGACATGCGGGCATCGCCAGGGCGAGAGACATGCGGGCATCGCCAGGGCGAGAGACATGCGGGCATCGCCAGGGCGAGAGACATGCGGGCATCGCCAGGGCGAGAGACACGCGGGCATCGTCAGGGCGAGAGACATGCGGTCATCACTAGGGATAGACATCGATCGTCCTCCAGGGAGAGACATCGGTCGTCCTCCAAGGAGAGACATCGGTCATCTGCCAGTATGAGTCATCGGTGGAAGGTTATCGCGCGATGTCGTGTTTCACACAGATAAGGTGGGACCCAGGCTCCCAGCATGAGACGTCCTGCATGCGCGACACGTAGACAGAAAGGATATTTCAGAATAGTTAGCGTCAGAGAGTTGGTATGCGCAGAAACCCACGTGGTCATACTATTCAAGGAAGTGTGCACGCAAGCTTTCCTACAGAGTGGGTAGTGGCAGTGGCAATTGTGGACAAGTTGGTTTAGATTCAAAAACTCACTTCTGAGAGGCAAAGAACATTGCTGTGGTTCAAGAGTGACAGAGTGAGTTTACCTTCATCCTTCTCTTTTCTCTCCTTCGCGCTGCGATTCAGGCATCCTCAAGCACCAGTACGATGAGCGACGACTGCCCTTGGACTCCTGGGAAGTTCTCTGCGAGTTTTCCGATCAGGACGCTAAAACAAAGTTCGGGTATCCTTAAGTTCGGTGGGTTAGAGCTCGTAGTGAGATTTTACGCAAGTCCAGGTAAGGGAAGCTAGCCTTATTTCCAACAAAAAACCTTAAGTTAGATGATTTTGATGATGGGGCGACGTGGTCGCCGGTTTTCAACTGTTATTGCATAATCCCCTGTTTTTGGATGTGATCGCCGGTTTTAATGTTGTTTTCAAACTCCCCTGTTTTAGTGTCGCTTTGAACTTGTTGAGATTGAAATGAAAAATGTATATGTTATTCGAAAACCTGAACGGTGGTATGCTTGTTTTTGGTGAGTGGGGTTGTTTAAGAAAAGATTCAAAGTATTCTGTGATGGAATTGTTCTTTATGTGTGGTATGATGTATGGAATGTGGTGAATGTGGGATCAAGGCATAGTATTTTCAGGAAAGAAAATACCGTGTAAGATCGTGTAGAGTGTGCATTGACCGGTGATTCGTTTATTATGAGATATCCTGACTCTCCTGATATAATGGAATCATATAGATGAAGTTATTTAGGCGTTGAGAGTCGAAGGAGGTTCATATGTATGGGTGAGTTGTTTGAAAGAGAACGAGCTTGACCCGTTGTATGGATTAACCCTGTCATGCTAGGATAGTGATGATATTGAGATTCATTTATACGCTTGTGAATGTGTGTGATTTCACAGCGACCCTGTGAATGTGTGTGATTTCACAGTGGTGCAGTATGACAGGTGCAGATCTCTGAGTCTAGTCAATGCACGTGTCTTCCGGAAGTAGTGTCAAGTGTCTATGTGTGATGAGTCAGTGGAAGTCTGACGTGAGAAATGAGAAACATTGAAATTGATAGACACTTGATGGATTATGTGAATTGAACGAATCTTGAGGAAATTGTGAAATATGTGATTACTTGATGGTCATGTGAAGGGAATGAGAAAGTTGATGGTTTTTACGTGGGTGTCTTAAATTTGTTTTATCTTGATTTTAAAGTTTCATATCTAAATTCTCTTTAAAATATCTAGCTTACCCTGCGTTTTTGTTTTGTGGATGTTTTCTTAAACCTGTGATGATCGTGTATAATTTACACGGGAGCAGATGATGTTGCAGGAAGTAGAGCTCCTCAGTGAGTGGTCGCCTGAAGGAGATCGCCTGTTTTCTGTTTCTGTTAGGAGATCGCCTGTTTTCTATTTTGCTGTATTTTGTTTAAGTTTTGGAAACTGACTGGATATGTATTAAACTCCCTCTGAGGAGAAATTTCATTACATATATATATATATATATATATATATATGTTCACTTCGATATTATGGTTTTACCTTTATTTCATTATATAAATATGAAAAGGATTTGGCGGGATGTTACAGTTCCTAAGGATTTTCTCTTGTTTTCCTATTTTTTTTTTCTTTTTCTCATTTTCTCTTTTTATTTTCATTTGTACTTGGTCCTTTACCACTTGTGAAGGTGTTAAAGGATAGAGTACAAACTTTTTTTCCCTATGGGTAAAAGTTATCTCGTTGGTAAGACCATTATGGATGGTTTTCTTGTCAAATTGCCATGGTCTTCCCAATAAGATGTGGCAGGCTTCCATGAGTACTACATCACATAAAATCTCATCTTTATAGTTCCCCACAGAAAGACTGATTTTTACCCGCTTATCTACAGTTAATTCCCCATCTTCATTTATCCACTGAAGTTTGTAAGGTTTTGGATGAGGTATTAATTGTAGATTAAGCTTTTCAACCATCCTAGTGCTACAACAATTGCAGCAAGAGCCACTATCCACAATGAGAGAACAAATGTTTTCTGAAACTTTGCATCTTGTATGAAAGATGTTCTCTCTCTGTGTTTCATAGTTCACACTAGGTTGATTGTTGAGGGTTCTTCTGATCATCATTAATTCTTCCTCACAAGGATATGCCCCCTCACTACTTTCCTTCTCTTCTTCCCCACTAGACTCTTCATCTTGGCTGCTATACTCATCCCTCCCTCTTAAGATCATGGTTCTCCTATTTGGGCACTGGGATGCTATATGGCCTCTACCAAGACACTTGAAGCACTGGATGTCTCTACTGCAGGGTTGTGAGGTAGACACATCTTTTCCTACACTCTTGGGAGTTTCTTTGGATTTATCCTTTGAAAAACTATCCACCCTTTCTCTTCTATACTCTCTCTTGGGATAAGAGTTAGAGTAAGAACTCTCCTTGCGACTTGATCCCTTTCTCAAATTTTGTTGTTCAACTTTTATACAAAGTTGGATCAAGTCATTCAAGTCACTATAGGGCAAAAGTTCTACTTTATCCCTTATCTCAAGATTGAGACCACTCAAGAACCTAGCTATGGTGATGGTGGCTTCTTCCCTAATAGAGGCTCTCATCATGTAGAGCTCCATCTTTTGCCTATACTCCTCTACACTCATGTTTTTTTGTTGGAGTCTTTGGAGCTTGTCCATTAACTCCCTATCGTAGTATGAAGGAATATGGCGGCGTCTTAGGGCTCCCTTAAGGTCATTCCAATATTCTATGGGAGGGTCCTTGTGGAGGCGCCTATCTCTCTCTAGGGTTGTCCACCAATACATAGCATTTCCTTTAAAGCTTAAAGTGGCTAAGGGTACTTTCCTTTCCTCACTAACATGATGGAAGCAAAAAGTTGTTCTACTTTCATTTCCCAATCTAGGTATGTTTCAACATTTTCCTTTCCATAAAAATGAGGTAAGTCTACCCTAGTCTCTTTTGGGTGGCTTTCTCTCCTAGTTCTTCTAGGTGGAGGTTGATAATAATCATTTACTCTCAGACTCCCCTCAGCATGTGAGTCACTTGACCTAGAATTAGATGCATGTGATGCATGTGATTTTTTTAATTTTCGAATGTATTCATCTTTTTCTCTAACAATCCTCAACTCCTCTTCCAAAAGTGCAAGATGGGCATCTCTTTCTTTTTTATCTTCCAAAGGTTGAGCCTCATGTTGCAATTGTCTTAGTGATAGTGATTGAAAATCTCTAGCCAATTGTTTCAAAAGAGATTTTGTGGATTTTCTATCGCTTTCACTATGACTTGAAGAATGAGTAGACATGTTTAGGGTTTGTGATAAAAGTAATTTTCAAAAAGAAAGATAAGTGGAGTGAAGTAGGTAATTTCCCACGAAAGGGAGGTGGATCACTAGGATCTCTTAAGTACCAAGCCTTTCCTTAGCCAGATACTATCCCACAACACTTTCACAAACCTTTCTCTAAGAAATTTACTTAGAGCACAATCAAAGATAAAAACAAAATTTTTTATGCAAGAAAAAGTTATGTAAAGTAATAAAACACAAATGAAAATTGCTATCTAGAAAGCTTTTAAAACTAGTCGAATCCTAAGGTGAGGCTTCTTGGCACTTTGGAACCTTGAAGACACACTCATCGTCTAAGACGTATTATACCACTAATTAATCAATGTCCTTGCAAATTACAACTCAAACAAATACAAAGAAATTAGGTTAACAAATTTTGATGCACAAAAATTTAAAGTCCTATTCTATGCACTCCTTCACTTGTAGCTCCTTTATGTATATTTGTGTATTTTTCAATGAGGTTGCTGCTGTCCCTTGCTTTGTCTCCTTAGGTTATTCAACCTTAAATCTTTAATCCATCTCCTCTTTAGTGATATGGCTTTCACCAAAACAAAATTTTAGCTCCACACTCACCAAAGCACTTTTTAGGTCAAATCCACCAAAGAGAGGTCAAGCAAGTTTTAAAGCAACAAAACTCAAATTTAAAATCAAGGACTACTGCAAATGGAGTTGATATTTGACAAGACTTGAAAGAGTATTCAATAAAATTTGACAAGCAAAAAATTAAGGCACAGAAGAAAAGGTAGCACCCAAAGTGGAATCCTAGTGAATGGAACTAGAATAGATGAATAAAACCAAAACAGCACTACAGAATTTTTTGTGTAAAATTTTTCACAACTTTCCAATTTTATGCTGGACAGAATACTTCAAATTTGAGTTTGAAATTTTAACCACAGAAACTTCAATGTTTTAGCTCAATATAGGAGTTGGAATTTTACCAAAACAGTGAGCCAAATAATTGTAATAATTTTTCCGAAATCACTGCCGCGTCAGCGTTTTTTCAGAGTCAGGATTTTTGCACTCTGTTCGTATTTCATTTATCATTTTTTTGTATTTTGAATTTTGATGTGCTTCTTTTTTTCACTTTTTTTTAACACATAAAACTACTCAAATCCAAAATTTCAGAATTTTTTACCAACAAATGTAATTTCTGGGAATGATTCCAGCCAGAACAGTAGCAGTGAAAACAGAGAAATCCTAATTTGAAATTAGAAAACGGTAAAGAAACTTTAAAAACACAATGGAAATGATTGGAAACGAACTTGTATGGAACTAACACACAAGTATGAACTCAAATATGAAAATATAAAAGGCACCAAAGCTTCAAAACCAGAAATATAAACTGCACTCAAAACAAAATCAAGCAACCAAATCAACAATAAAAGGCACCACTTGGAATTTATGACATTGTAGGATGAACATGACTTTGACAAAACTTGTATGGATTCAAAAATCAAAATGACTCAACCACAAACACTTTGCTCCGATTAAAAACATCAATAAGACTCAAATAAAATAAAAATAGAACAGCCAACACAAAAGGAACCTAAAACAGTTTGAAAATGGAAGTTCAAGATCAAGTTGAACCAAAAATACCAAATAGAAATTTAAAAACAGCAACACCAACTTAAAAAGAAATTAAAAACAGCAAGTCATTTAAGGATATGATGAACAACATGGAATAAAGAAGAAGACTCAAAAAATAAAATGAAGAGAACACTTATCTCTTGAAGAACCAAAGCTCTAGATACCAAATGATGGGTTGTTCTTCATGACCATTTGTTCCTCTTGAAATATGAGGTAAAAAGGTGGTGGAAGCTATGGATGATATGGGTCAAGGATGGCTCATATAGAGCTATGGGTTCCTTGTAGATGCATGAAAGGTATGGAGAGTGATAGGTTAGGCCAAATCACTTGGAGGAAGGTGAAGATGAAGATCAAAGTGTCTAACCTAGAGAGACTAGACGAAGAGTAGAAGCTATCATAATTTTGGCAGCATTTACTCATCAATTGATCTTAAAAAAACATGAGCCAAAGCACCCTATTTATAGGAGATGGTGCCTTGGAGAGTAAGGAGCAAGGGTAGGATGGGGAATACATAAAAGAGGGGGCTGCTAGGGTGTTGACTAAAGGTCAATGCAGCCCCTTAGCATGCTTCTAGAAGGTAGGGCTACATTCTTACCCTAAAAAGCCTAGGTACAAGCTAAATTGTTAAATACACCCCCCCTATTGTGCTAAATGAACCCTACTCTACTGAAATTATAAAAAACTAAAATTAATTTATGCTCAACTCCCATGGCTTGGGCTTTACTCCTTGTGGTCCTCTGAAGGGTCTTTGAATATGTAGAGAAAAGTTTCTCTTCCATCAGTAGCAGAGTCCCACTCTTCTTGAATCCTCTTTGCCATGGACCTAGTTGTTGGGCCTGAGCTTAGGCCTCTTCCATCAAGTAGCCTATTGAGCCTAGTGAATGTAGGGAAGGTTGGCCAAACCTTTTTTCCCTTCATTACACCTTCAATCTCACGAAACCTAGCACCTCATTTCCAATTCAGTGCACCTTCTTCAACATCATTTCGCTGTCAATCCAACAACCACTAGCTTGGATTACATCACATCGACTACCTAGTTTTAAGATTATAAATGTGTACTAAACAAAAAAATTAGGAAGAAACATAGAAAAGACAAAACTATGAGATAAAAATCACTACAAAAAAAAATCAGTATTATTTATAGATTTTTACCTACGGATCTGAATCCATAGATAAATTCAGCATTACCTACGGATAACATTACCTATAGATATTACCCACAAATCTAAATTTGTAGATAAATTCAGCATTACCTACCAACTATTACCCATGAATCTCTATTACCTACAAACTATTACCCACGGATTTCTATTACCTACAAACTATTATCATAATAATTATATACGTAATATTAAAAATATTATTATAATATGAATAATTATAAAATCATAACTAATATTCATAAATAATAATAATATTTAGTAATATTAATAATATTTAATAATATTAATAACATTATTATAATAATTAATAATGTTACTAATCTGAACAATAATATTAACATTAATAATGTTTATATTATTAATTATATTAATATTGATAATCATACTAATAAGTATAATAATAATTATAACATGACAACAAAATTTGATAGGTGTAATGGTTACAATTTCTTTGGTCATTCTTCAAGAGACTTGGCTTTGAATCTCACCTTGTTGTAGTTTCGTTCTAATTCTAATTCTAATTTTAAATAATAATAAATGTCATAGCATATATCATATATAATATAATATAATAACTTTGTCAATGTCAATATTATCCATAAAATTGATACTAAGTTAGAAAGAAATTAAAGTAATATAAAAATATTTAAATAAATAAATAAAACTAAGTGAGTAAAGTTATACTTATGGACCTTTTAGTTTTTTTTTTTTTATCAAAGCATAAGCCTTTTAGGTTAATATGCATTGTTATTAAAATTGTTCTTGCCGGTTGACTCTCTTGTCGGTTGACTCTACGACAATCACGCACCTCCTTTCCTCACCTTGAACTATGCAGAGAACACCACGGCCAATGCCGCCTTTTCTATGGCATGGTACTTCACCTCGGGCCCTTGCAGCACCTTGCTAACAAAGTAGATAGGCTTTTGGCTTTGGTCCTGCTCCTGCACCAAGACTGAACTCACCACCCTTTCGGTGACTGCAAAGTACAAGCGCAATGGGGTGCCGATCTGTGGTTTGTACAGCACTGGCGGGCTGGCCAAATATTGTTTCAACTTGAGGAATACTTCTTCACACTCCTTGGTCCACAAGAACCTACTGTTCCTCCTCAAGCATTGAAAATAAGGGTGACCCTTATCACCCCCAGCTGACACAAACCTGGAAAGAGCAGCCATTCGACCTGTCAATTGTTGCACTTCCTTGACCGACGTCGGGCTCCTCATGGCTAAGATTGTTGCGCACTTGTCTGGATTGGCCTCGATTCCTCACTCGGTGAGCAAGAAACCGAGGAACTTGCCTGCTTCCACCCCAAAGACACACTTCTCTAGATTCAACTTCAAACCATACTTAGATATTGTAATGAATAGCTCCTCCAAATCAGCGACGTGTTGATCTCTCACCTGGGATGTCACCACCATATCATCTATGTAGGCTTGCACGTTGGGCCCTATCATGGGTGTAAGGACCTTGTCCATTAGCCTTTAGCATGTGGCGCCTGCATTCTTCAGCCCAAATGGCATGACTGTATAGCAGTAGCAGGACAGCTTGGTCATAAACGCTGTCTTGCTCTTGTCCATTGGGTGCATCTTGATCTGGTTATAACCGGAAAAAGCATCCAAGAAGCTAAGCAGCTTGCACCCGGAGGCGTTATCTACCAGTGCATCAATACTCGACAAAGGATAAGAATCCTTTGGACATGCCTTATTGAGGTCAGTGAAGTCCACACACATCCGCCACTTCCCATTGCCCTTCTTCACCAATACCACATTCGCTAGCCACTCAGGGTATTGGATTTCCTGTATGTGACCAGCCTTGAGCAGCTTTTGTGTCTCTTCCCTGATCACTTGTCTCCTTTCTTCGTTGAATTTTCACCTCCTCTGTCAGACAAGTCTGGCTTGGGGATTCAACGCAAGGCGATGACATAAAAAGTCTGGATCAATACCTGGCATATCTGAGGCAAACCAAGCAAAAGCATCCATATGCCACTCTATGACTCTCACTACTTGGTCTTGTGTATCTTGGCGTAGGAATTTGCCAAGTTTGAACACTCTGCCTCTAATCTCCCTCTCTACTACCTCCTCTACTGGTTCGGGTCGTCTCTCTCGGGCTACCTGTGCTCGTGCAACCTCGACTTCTCCTCGGGGCAGATCAGTATCAGCGCACTCTCCACCCAGTGGTTGGCTGGTCACCGTGCATACTCCTCTTCTCGTCTTGAGGCTGTTCTCGTAGCACTTCTTAGCCTCCTTCTAATCTGACCTAATGGTGATCACCACACCTTCCATCGAGGGCAAATTCATCTTCTTGTGCCTCGTCGACGCTACGGCTCCCAGTCTGTTCAAAGCTGGCCTGCCCAACAGCATGTTGTAGGCTGATGGGGCATTCACAACTAGGTACTTGATGTTCTCGATGCGGGAGGTCACCCCATCGGTGAAAGTGGTCCTCAGCTCAATATAACCCCGCACCTCGACCTGGTCTCCTGCGAACCCATACAGGCAGCCAGTATAAGACCTCAACTGATCTAGGGACAGTTGCAACTTGTTAAAAGTCGACTAGAACATCACATCGGCTGAACTTCCTTGATCGACGAGGACCCTATGCACCCTCCTTCCTACGGTAACCACCGATACCACCACTGGATCATTGTCATGGGGAACAACGTCCAGGCGATCTGCCTTCATGAATGTGAGGTCGATGTCTGGAAAGTGGTCTTCCTCACATGTTTCCACCGCCATCACCGATCGCGCATACTTCTTGCGCTGCGACGAGGTGCACCCTCCTCCTGACAACCCACCTGAAACGGTATGGATCTCTCCATGTATGGGCACCTCGTGTCCCTGATCAGCCCTCGGTTCTACCACCACCTCTCCCCCTTGTGACTCCTGCAAGTAATCATTCAGGAAGTCGCTTTTGACCAACTCATCTAGCTGATGACCAAGGGCCAAGCAGTTTCGAATGGGATGGCCAAACGCTTGATGGAATTCACACCAGGTGCTCTTGTTGGGCCCCAATCTCTTGTCTGTCTTTGGGGGCACCTTCAGCCTTTCTGCCACGTTAGGAATGGTGATCAACTCTTTGAGCTCCACCAGGAAGTCTTGTCTGGGGGCACGTCCTCCTTAGCACGTGCCCTAGTTTGGGGCTTCCCGGTCTCGTAGGGCTTCTGCTTTCCCTGGGCTCTCTTCTCTGTCATCGCCTCATGTACCCACAGGGGCTGAGGTCGACTAGGTACTCGCAGTCGTGAAGAGGTTGCGCTCTCACGCTTCTCATTGAGTTCTCCTTCGGCGGCAATGTGAGCAACAGCACGACGCTTGATGTCACCAAAGGTCTTTGGGCGACTTCGAATAAGGGACTCACTGAAAGGTCCTGGCAATATCCCCATTCTGAAGGCGTGCACCACCATATCCTCATCTTTGGTGTGCAACCTCACAACCATCGTCCCAAATCTGTTGAGGTAATCTTTAAGGGACTCCCTCTTATATTTCCTAACATCAAAAAATTCATAAGACACCGGTGGGGGAGCCCGGTTGACAATATACTGTTCTCTGAACAGCGTGGAGAACTGCGCGAAGGACATGATATGTCCCTCAGGCAGGCTAACAAACCACTCCAGCACTGTTCCCGTCAACGTGGTCATGAAGAGCTTGCAATGCACCGCATCAGACCCTCCTGACAGCATCATCTACGTGTGAAACGCCGTGAGATGTGTAAGGACCTGTAAAATTAAATTGGAATAAAAAGGAATATATTTTAAATGAATTCTAAGTATGTTTTATTTAAAATAAAAAGGAAGGAAAGTGTAGTTTAGAAGACTATGAGATCGCCTGGTTAGAACATAATCGCCTGCCGCCTAGATTACACGTGATCGCCAGTCGCCTATGGTGCACATGATCGCCGAAAGTGCACTCAGTATGTGGTCAGGATACTGGATCAACCAGAGTGGGTTCCACAAAACCACACGTATCAAGGTGTGGGTTAAGCCTTAGATACGCTGTGCATGCGAAGCTCTATGCTTGAGCATAAGAAATCGTCCTTAGTGTTGCATGCATGGGCGCACGAGGAGTAGTGCTGACCTACTCTTGGAAATGTGAAGCTACCGACGTCACCAAGTCATGTGGAGATGATACCTTGGACGTAACATAGTGGGATGAAGAACCTTCAGCAAGGCGTGGCGATGTGTCGGGCATCGCCGGGCGCGAGGCATGCGGACATCGCCCAGTGCGAGGCATGCGGGCATCGCCAGGGTGCGAGGCATGAGAGCATCGCCGGGCGCGAGGCATGCGGGCATCGCCAGGCGCGAGGCATGCGGGCATCGCCAGGGCGCGAGGCATGCGGGCATCGCCAAGGCGCGAGACTTGCGAGCATCGCCAGGGCGCGAGACTTGCGGGCATCGCCAGGGCGCGAGGCATGCAGTCATCGCCAGGGCGAGACATCGGTCGTCTCCCAGGGAGAGACATCGGTCATCCGCCAGGATGAGGCATCGATGGTTAGTCATCGCGCGAGCGGTCATCGGTGGAAGGTTATCGCGCGATGTCGAGTTTCACACAGATAAGGTGGGACCCAGGCTCTCCGCATCAGACGTACTGCACACGCGACACGTAGACAAAAAGGGTAGTTCATAATAGTGACATTAGAGTGTTGGCCTGCGCAGAGGCACGCGTAGTCGTACTGTTCAGGGAAGCGTACACGCAAACTTCCCTGCAGAGTGGGTGGTGGCAGCGGCTTTTGTGGACAAGTTGGGTTAGACTCAAAAACCCACATCTGAGAGGCAAAGAACGTTGCAGTGGTTCAAGAGTGAAAGAGTGAGTTTACCTTCATCCTTCTCTTTTCTCTCCTTCGCGCTGCGATTCAGGCATCCTCAAGCACCAGTACGACGAGCGACGACTACCCTTGGACACCTGGGAGGTTCTCTGCAAGTTCTCCAGACCGGACGCTAAAACAGAGCTAAGGCATCCTTAAGCTCGGTGGGTTTTGGAACTCTTGGTGTTTTGCGCAAGCTCAGGTAAGGGAAGCTAGCCTTATTTCCAATGAAAACCTTATATTAGGTGATTGAGATGATGGGGCGACGTGGTCGCCGATTTTCAACTGTTATTGCATAATCCCCTGTTTTTGGACGAGATCGCCGATTTTGGCGTTGTTTTTCGAACTCCCCTGTTTTTGTGTTGTTTTGAAACTGTTTGAGTTTTAAATGTGAAATGCATGTGATATTCGAAAATCTGAACCGCGGAATGAATGTTGCTGTGACTGGAATCGTTCATTAAGTGTTGTATGATGTGTTGAATGTTGTGAATGTGGGATCAAGGCATAGTATTTTCAGGAAAGAAAATACCGTGTAAGATCGTGTGTAATGTGGATTGACTAGGGACTTGTCTAGAAGGAGATATCCTGACTCTACTGATATAATGGAATCACATAGATGAAGTTATTCAGTTGTGGAGAGTCGAAGGAGGTTCATATGTATGGGTAAGTTGTTTGAAAGAGAACGAGCTTGACCTGTTATATGAATTAACCTTGTCATACCGGGAGAGTGATGATATTGAGATTATGTATGCGCATGGCTGTGTGAATTTCACAGCGACCCTGTGTGGATTTCACAGCGACCCTGTGTGGATTTCACAGTGGTGTGGTATGACAGGTGCAGATCTCTGGGTCTGAGTCAACGCACGAGTCTTCCGGAAGTAGAGTCATGTGTCTATATGTTATGGGTCAGTGGAAAGTCTGACGTGTGAACCATGAATATCGAAAGTAACGAATAGACACTTGACGAGTTTGTGGAATATGGGAATGTTGATGGTTGAAATTGATATGGATTATGAATGGTGTGAAGATTTATGTTTTCTATTGATTTAAAGTTTCATATTTAAAGTTTTTAAAACATCTAGCTTACCCTTTTATCTGGTATTGTGATTGCTTTCTTAAACCTGTGATGATCGTGTATTTTTGCACGGGAGCAGACGAGGTTGCAGGTAGTAGAGCTCCTCAGTGAGTGGTCGCCGGAAGGAGATCGCCTGTTTCTATTTCTGTTAGCCGATCACCCTTTTTCTGTTGTCTGATAGGAGATCGCCCTTTTCTGATAGGAGATCGCCCTTTTTTCTGATAGGAGATCGCCTGTTTGTCTTTTTGCTGTATTTTGTTTAAGTTTTGGAAATTGACCGATTATGTATTAAACTCCCTGTGAGGAGAAACTTCATTACATATATATAATTATGTTCACTTCAATATAATTGTTTACCTTTATTTTTATTATATAAATATGAAAAGAATTTGGCGGGATGTTACAAGATGCGCTTCTGGATCCTCCACCCCCGTGAACACAGTCTTAGGGCCCACGAAGGTAGCTGGGACCACTGTGTCCATGATTGCTTGGGAGAAGGGCATTGGGAAAGCCCTTGGCGGCGTTGGTGGAGCCTGATCATCCACCACACGATCCCCTGCTTGCTGCAAATTGTGCAAGTTCATGCGCAATTCTTCGTTTGCCCTGTGTAGCTCCTCGTGCCTGGCCTATGATACGACCAGGTCCATCTGCATCCGCGCTTGATCTGCCCTTGATTCCACCACCGTCTCCTGGAGGGCACGCATCGTTTCCATGAGTTGCTGCATGGTGACGCTCTCACCCCCATTTGGCGAGATGGATCCTTGCCTGGTATTCCTCATGTCTGCGGTTTCTTCTCTTTTTCTTGTGTATGGGACCTTGTTTTACTTCGGCCCCACGGTGGGCACCAAATGTTCGTGCCGGTTAACTCTCCTGTCGGTTGACTCTACGACAATCACGCGCCTCCTTTCCTCACCTTGAACTATGCTTTTCTGTCTCGAAACAACCTGCACCTCCAAGATGAAAGGGGGCGCCCTAGAGGTCGTTTGCACTCCGACGCTCAAGTCAAAACTAGGGCAAGTACACCAAGTGTATTTAGTATATTTGTTTAGGTTTAGAAACTGCGAACCTTTGTGAAGTGTTTTACTATCCTTTATATAGTCTAGGGTTTCCTCTGCGCCGCTACCCATATTTAGAGTTTACAGGAATACCCTTGCGCCACTATCACCCAGACTTAGGGTAATCTAGCACATAAGATTTCCTTAACTGGAGTGCAAACTCTAACAGGATGGCCACCCGGGTACCCCCTCGTGCACCTAGTCTCTAGGGCCACCTGTCTTGGGAGTGTCTTCACTGTTCACGTGCCATGCATGTAACTTCACTAGGAAACCCTAGTTCTGATGAGTACTCAACCCCTCAGGACTCTGCACCTAACTATGCCTTCCCTGCCACACGCATAGGCGCTTCGTGACTTAGGCCTCTCCTTACTTCTGGGCATTTTACTGATAACTGGTCTTCTCTTAAGACCCATCGTAGATGTTCTAGTTCTGTTGTCCAAAACACCCAAGACCTATGTCATCTCGTCCCACTCTGTTGCCGAGGTCTCATCATCCTGCTAAGTGACGAGGACACCTCAGTCCCTTTTGGTGATCGACACGCTGATGACTAATCATCCCGCTAGTTCATACTACCTGTGGGGTCCATCCCGCGTGGCTTTGACCCATGCTATGGGGCCCAGTTGACGTGGCTCACCATTACTAGCTGTTCTCGGTGTCCGAGAACTGGTCGGTACAAAGATATAGAGTGATTATTCGGTTTTAACATAATTAGTTGTAAAAAATTTCACATTCGAATTTTGAAAATACTTTTACTCTAATTTAAATAGTGAATAATATTATCATTATTCTTATAACCAATTAAATTTAACCGATTAAACTAAAAAATATATTAATTTTCACGTAATTCAAGTCATTAATAAAATTTACTATAAGAAAATTGATTTAATCTTTTTAAATTTGGACTTAAGGGTTTATAACCCAATTTAAACAAATTTAAGGACTAAGATAATTTTTTAAAATTTGGAAAATGATAACCACATTTATCGTAAACTTCATAAATTAAAAATATAATGAAGCCTATACAACTTTTACCATAAAATGAAAAGTGATTAATATTAGTATGACTTGTTAAATTAAAATAAAAAAAATTAACACATCCACCATTTTGTTATTGTTGTTGTCCTTTTTATTACTATATGGTTGGTAAAGAGTGTATACACATTATGTTAACAAATTATTATAGTAATTATGGTCAACCTTATGAAAATTTATAATATCACAATTATGGGGAAAAAAAATATGGTTTAAAAATAGTGTGAAAGAACAAAAATACATCATCCTAATTTCTTTTCTCCCAATAAGAAGAATCAATATGGACAGGATATAGGTCTGCAGCTGATGAAGATGAAGCAGTCCATGGCCCATCTTTTGATGAACTATGACTTGTATGTGTTTCACTTCTCTCGTTTTCTTCCATTTGAGAGTAATATTGTCTCATAGCCTCTAGCTTCATTTCATCCATTACTTCAGATGAATCTGAAATAAATTCTGGAATCACAGTTTTTCCTTCAAGCATGCTAAGCACCGATGACATGCTAGGCCTAAGGTTTGCAGTGGAATTTGTGCACAGAAGACCCACTTTTATCGTCATCATTACCTCTTTTTCATTGAAATTTGATCCTAACCTTCTATCAACTAGCTCCATCAGATTCCCTTTCTCTTTCACTAAATGTGCCTGTTAAACAAAAGGCAGCATACCAAGGATGTGAAAATACAATAAAAGTAAAAAATATCAAAATACAAAACAAAATTATGAAAGGACACAAGTTGAATGTAACACAACATGTAAAATTCTCATGTCTAAAAGTTGAATGACACAACATGTAACACAACATTAGTATGCAAGGAATAATTTGATTCACACAAACAAATGTATAATATAAAAGTTACCCAATCTAAAAGATGCAATGCTTCTTGCTTCGGTCGAGGGATGGTATTGGTCTTTCCAGTCACAATTTCTAAGGCAACCACTCCAAAACTATACACATCTGCTTTATCAGTTAAATAACCATGCATGGCATACTCTGGAGCCATATATCCACTGCATAATTGAAATACATATTCATATCAGTATCCTAAATTAAGTAATGCTTAAATTTTGTTATTTGTAGTGTCATAATAACTTTATTATGTAAGTTTTCTTTCCTTGGTTTTAGATAAAATTTACAGAAAAGAAAAATTTTGGAAACTTCAATCGACTTACTAAGTCCCAGCTATTCTTGTGCTTATGTGAGTATTGTCCTCATCATCAAGCTTTGCAAGACCAAAATCAGATATCTTTGGGTTCAAGTCTTTGTCTAACAACACATTAGTAGCCTTTATGTCCCTATGAACAACTTTTAATCTTGATTCTTCATGTAGGAAAGCCAAACCTCTAGCAATACCAACACAAATCTTATACCTGGTTGGCCAATCCAATTGCAAACAAGATTCTCCATTTCCTTCATATTAGACATCAATAACATTTAGTCATATAAATATTAAAAGTTATAGGAAAATTAAGGAACCATACTAGATGATCATGTAAACAAATACTTACTAAATAAAGCATGTGAAAGGCTATTGTTTTCCATATATTCGTATACCAGCAACAACTCATCTCCCTCAACACAACAACCATAAAGTTTAACAAGACAAGGGTGTTGCAAAGCTGAAATCAACCCTATCTCATTTATAAACTCACGGTTCCCTTGCTTTGACTTTGATGAAAGCTTCTTAACTGCTATTATTGTGCCATCTGATAAAGTACCCTGCAATTAAGAAATAATACACAATTTTTGTGAGTTTTTTGTATTATTTAATAGGTTATTTATAAAATTGCAATAGATGAACCAAAATAGTTATGAGAAGTTATGTAATATATTGAAGGATACCTTGTAGACAGGACCGAAGCCTCCTTCTCCAATCTTATTGGAAATATCAAAGTTATTTGTTGCAACTTTGATTTGACGCATAGTAAACATACCCATTTGCAAATTTAAATGCTTTAACTCTGTCAATAGAATAGAACTGAAATTAGATACCTAATACATCTTGAGAAAATGCTGTGTTTTATCGATTTGTTGAAAGAGATAGATGTTATTTTAAGAGTTTAATTATAATACATTGTTACCAAATTATAAATCACTATTTTATGTTACAATTTTTTTCTCTGATTTTAATTACCAAAAAATATACCAAGCTGGAATATAACATCTTTTATCCATTTAAAAAAAATTATCCTACGTAAATGACAATAAAGATTGAATTGAGTGAATATGTAGTGTATAATATTTACATTGTCAGCTAATTAAAGATCATGTTTTCATGATCGGATACCTATTAAGGTGAATCTTATTAAGAGAGGTATCCAACTTAATCAACCTGTGTGTTTTCTGCAACCAATATGAGGAGACTGTTGAAGACCTTTTCCTAAACTGTAAAATAATAAGCCAAGTGTGGGTGATGTGTGATAGGTTGGCCAATCTACATAATGTACACCATAATAATCTTGTTGTTAGCTTCCAACAATTCTATTTGATGTCCTTAAATGAGAAGCAGAATGTAATATGGAAGAGACTATGGATTGCAATTATATGGGAAATCTGGACACATAGGAAAAATATTATTTTCAGACATGGACGCTGGCCCAACTAAAAGTTTGGTTGTGGGTGAAACATAAGCTAAGAGCAGTAAACTTCTCCTTCTGGGACTGGGTGCAATGCCCTGAAACGTGTTTGAAATCCCTGTGATTGTAGGTAGGAATGTTACTATGGTTATGAACAATACTACTATCAGACTTTCCCTTTTAATCTAAGCTAGAAGCTCTCTACTTCTATTTGTTGGCTAGCCTGCTTCTATAAGGGGTATCATACGGGGTGTTTGCCTGATCTTGACTTTTCTGCTCCTTTCTATTAATACATCTCTTGATCAACAGTTGCTGCTTAAGGGTATTCCTGTGTTTTTTGATGCAGATGGCAGCAACGAAGAACAAAATTTGTTCGTTGCGTCCTTTCTGCCTCTAGGGATGAAATGGCCCTGTGTTGATGCCGCGGTGTAGGAGCACAATTGTTGTCAGCAACAAGTTACAAGCAGCAATAGGCCACAATTCTGGTTTGATTTACATGGAGTGAATTGGAGAATACAAAGAGAGCTGAGGCAGGTTTTGTGTCTGCTGATGCGGCGTAGCAGACTGGCACAGAGGTTCTTGGAAGGTTTGTGAAGAGACCGTTATTTTGTTGGCTGGATTGTTCAAAGCCACGTGTTGGAGCCTTCAATGTCTACTTTGAATTCATAAGATTGTCATGAGTGGATGGCTAGTAATGGTAGTGCAGCAACAGTGGCTCTGGATCTGTTATACTGGCAGGATTTGGGCAGCAGCAAGAGCTTATATGCTCCAATCCGTTGTACATTAATGTTGAAGGTCTTATTTATGGACACACATGTTGTAAGTTGTAACTGCTGCAGCAGTAGCAGTGGCATGTTGGTGTAGTATCACTGTTTTGCTATAGGAGTGTGGGTGATGCTGGGATGGATTGCGCACAGGGTAGTCTATATGTTAAGTTCGTAAGGACAACAAGTGTTTTGAAATATTGGCAGGGAATAGGGAGTTTGTCTTGGGTTAGTTTTGGTTTATGCCTATAAGCTTGCTTTCCTTTGGAACACGTTTTTGGTGCGTTGAGGGAAGAGAAAATTCTAAAGAGATTGGTGTATTCCTTAAATACTTCTTTCATTTAATTTATTTATTGTCCATAAAAAAAATGTTTCCTATGACTTTTTAAAATAATTATCTTCAAAATCAATAAATTTACCATTCAGTAGTGTATGATAGAACAACATTATAAAAACATTTCATACTGTAAAGATTTTTAAGGAAATGAAATGTCAAAATTTATTTGAAATCTAGGAGAGAAGAACAAAATAGACACATATATTTTTTACCATGTATAAAATCACCTTTTGCCAATGAATTTCTTTTCCCGGTATGAAGTCTCCAGCCAAGTACAATAAGGATGACAAATACAATTGCAGCAACTGCTATCCCAATTACAACCCCTATACCCATGCTAGGATCCACGTTATGCATTTTAGGATCCCCTCTGCTAGTGTTTGCTGATAATAGCACAAGAGAATACATTTCATTTGACACCTTAAATATATAAAATTGGAAGAATAAACTCAGACAAAGTGACCCACCTCGAGTGACAGATATAGCTGATATAAGAGGGCCATATACTGATTTATATGGGATATCAGTTGTTCCTTTTCCAGCCCAATAAAAACGAATCTCTAAAGAGCTATTACTCACAATAGTTGAAATTGGTCTTGTAATGTTCTTCCCAACTCCTCCTGCTGCATTTGCAATATTGAAATCCTTCAATTCTAGCTTTCCCTGCAATAGTTCAAATCCAAACCTAAATGGATTTTGACTTCTGTAGTTCTTAATATATGCAGTCTAAAAGTGTATCCAGTAATTCTACAAGTGAAGTCAAATGCACCACAAAGAGCCAATTCTACTCATGTAATGTGATATTGTATATGTTTAGCCTGGCAAAGTAAACCTGGTTTAATAGGGCAAAGAATACAAAATTAAAGTTTCACACATTCTTTATCACAATAGGTTTCTTAAGTCAAATTCCAATTGACTTAAGAATCTAAGTAAAAGTATTTATTCCGTTCTTTATGAAATTCTTTGCTAACCATAATTGAAACATAATTAAATTAACCATATATAGTACCTGAACGTAAACATCAAATATGCGTCTTCCTAGGCTGCTATAGGTGTTATCATCAGTGAACATGATCTCTGCAAAATGCAGCAATACCGTGTAGTTTCCATTTTCCAGACACCTTCCATAATAAGTCAAAGAAATGGGGGATACACGTGCAGTCTGATACAATGTAGGCATAGAAGGCGCAGTGTTAATTTGCTGGATATACTTTTCTGCAGTACCAGAATCACCCAAGAAATGACCGGTATTGCTAATTGCCCAGTTTTCTGTGTAGTCGGATGTTGCTGCCCCTAACAAATCTTTGTCACCAACATACACAATACCTTCATTGTCCACTTGTTCACCACCACAATTTATATGGAAAGATTCAAAGGCTGTTACAAACAAAACTCAGATTTTTAGGAATGCAATACTCCTTTTTATTTTATTTATGAAGCTTAAATGTTATTGTTAAGTATTGGTTGTGTTCATGAAGATGAGATCTTATTTGTCCTTCGTTGGTTGAGTAAGTATGTTAAAGTCCATTTTAACTATTATTCCACTCTTTTTATCCTTTCTTTCTTTAAAATGCCGATTTTAGTGGGAAAGGAGATTAGGAGAATTTAGAGATGTTTTCTGTGGGGATGTAACTCTTTCTAATTAAAAGCGTAATAACCAAAGTATCATAATGCAATTGTGCATTTTGCCCACTCAACAAGATATTTGATGTATCCTGCAACAATTTCTCCTTAACAATTATCCCACTAAGAATTAAACATTTCAATTGTGACTCGGCTAACTTAGCTTACGCCACTGAATAATTGATAATTATATAACATGCAACAATCTTTCCTCGAACAATTACTCCATTAAGAATCGAACTTGTGATCTTGAATCTAATACTAATTGTTGGATTGAGCATTTTCCTCAAGATTAAAAAAAGTTATAACTAATAGTTAAGGTACAACTCTGTCTACTAAAGAACATAACAACTCAAGATTCACAGTTCAATTGTGATTTAACCCACTTGACATATGTCATGAGATAATTTATGTATCTTTCAACAAGGATTTAGGAGTAATGAACATTTATTTATTCGATGGTACTCTCTTGGTCAAGTGGACATCAAGGTTAGCAATAGATGAAAAACACTTAATGGAAGGACGTTGTGGAGAAACCTAATGGAAGGTAATGAGTCAGCTAAGGAGTCATGGTGGTTGAAATCAAGAGAATCAAGGAAACTCGTTTGATGCAAATGTCTCGTGAAATGTTGGAGATGACTTTTGGGAGGAAAAAATGGAAGGGAGACATGCCTTTCAAACACAGGTTGCCTAGAATGTATAACAATGCAGTTTCAAAAAATGCAAAAGTGGAAGAGTTAAAAAGATGGGAGTTGAAAAAGAGAAAGGATTGGTTTACTTGGGAGCTCCCTCAGGTTTTTTCCCTAATGCAAAGTATGAAGCAGTGTAACCTGACTCAAGCAGGGGATGACGGGTGGGTGGAAAGGTGAGGAAACAGCATGTTGTTGGTGATCTCTGCCTATTATATTTTTCAGATAGCCTATGTGGGGACGAATCCAGTTTTTACAACTTGCTATGGAATATCATAGTTATTTCTTCCACATCCCTCATAACTTGGAGGATAATGCTTAACAGAAAGCCTACTAAAGACAATCTGATAAGTAGTGGTATCACAATCAATAATATAATATGTGCTTTATATGGGAAAGAGGAGGAAACAATGAATAATTTACTCGTAGGCTAAAGGGTAGCTTGTGCTGTTTGAAACCTCTGTAACAAAATGGACAGACATAAAAGCAGTGCCACATTACCTCCCTAAACATGATCAAGATCAGTTATGCTTGAGAAGTATAAGCAATGAAAGGAATCAAAAGTGGAGAAGTATGTGGTTAACAATAGTGTGGGACATCTGAAAGCACAAAAATAATATAGTTTTTAATTGGTTTGTTAGGTTAGACATTTAGATATTTGACGTACTTTTGGTTCTTGACAAAGTTTTGTTTAGATGTTGAATTTTATGTCCTATTTAAAGGGTGTGTTTTCTTTGAAGGGTTGTTCTTTTAGTTTTTGTTGGACTCTTGTATCTTGATCTGGTTTATTATTATGGTTATTGTGTAGTAATGTCTGTCGATTCCCTAACTGGTTTGAATGTTAGAAGCTTGACTTGGAATTTTATATAAGGATTGAGACATTCCTGAAGTGTCTCATTTTATTTTATTTATTCTTTGGTGATAAAAAATAAAAAAAAAATAGTTTTTAGAAATGTAAAGGTGGATGGGTATGTAATCTTTGGATTGGCACAGCTAAAAGTGTAGGCATGACTAAACCAATAAAGTTTCATTCTCGTATTTGGATAGGTGTCTTTGTACTATAATTTGCTTATAATCTATTTAAATTTTGTAGAGATGGGATGTGTAGAATCTAACATTTGAAGCATAATGAGCTCTGAAGTGCAATAACATATGCAACCAAGTATATGAGGGATTCGGTGTTGTTAGCAGTGTGGGTGAGTAGGCATAGTAGGAAAAGAGTGGTTCACATGAAAGGCATCTATGAAAGGAGAAACAGAGGAGTCAAGGAGAGACAGGGTTGCATTATTTTATATTAGAGGTTGTGTAGTAGAAGTTAGAATGAACATAAAAAGTCTTTAAAATGCCAATATTATTAATAGGTTTAACTATATAATGTTCTATGTAATTCGTGTTTTGTATGTATTATCATATATAATATATATATATATATATGATATATATATATATATATATATATATATATATATTCGTTGCCGACAAAAACATAAACATGCTTGGAGGAAATAATTCTCCCCTTTTGTTTTGTACCACAGAAATATTGATTGGTTAACATGTCCAATTGCTTAATAGCAACAATTAGTTTGAAAAAATTGCTCACGCTTACTTCTTGAACAGTTTGCATTTGCCAGACAAGTAACAGGTCCCCTGTAGGAATATTAAGAGGAGACCAAAAACAAGTTAGCAAAGACGCATTGAACCACAAACCTTAAAGCCACTTTCAACTGATTTATGAAAAAAAAAAATCCACTTATTTTCTAAAAACGAACTGGATTTTAATCTCAAACCAACTTTATATATATGTGTGTATATAAACTTACATTTCGCTCATTGGGAAGCTTGCAAATAAGTTCCTGGAGCATTAAAGATAAGATTAACACTAATACAAATATCTTGATAAATTTAGAGATAAAAAAGAAATCAAATATTTCAGTTCTTACACTCTTTTAGTGTTAGTGTATTGGCATGCTTCGGGGTTTTCATCGGTGAAGTTGTTATATGAAAGATCTCTATGAATAAAAGTAAAATGCAATTCAGAAACTAAGGCCAATTGGAGTCTAGCAAATTAGAAGAAATGTAATTCTTTCATTCCTAGATTTTTATTCAAACAGTGGTAAAGCAAGAAAGGTTTATATACATGAAACATATTCAACAAATGTATGACAAAATAAATCATCATAAACAAATTACTAGTGTCAATCCTCCTAGCAGTTATGGAAAAAAGTAAGCAATATAAAAAGATAATATAAAAGGGTGGTGTAAAGATATGATTAACTCAGTTAATGTCTTCATTTGAAAGAATTATTATTAGAACTATAATCTCTTTTTCTTTTGGGCAACCATACAAGGCCTATGTATTAAAGCTTTAGTGGACCTTTTCCTCGTTTAAACTTTATTTTTTATCTTACATTTTCTTGTTTACTTAGATATAAATTAAGAGAGAGAAATAGTTTTTCTTATAGTTACTTAATACTGTTCTTTCTTTTTATATTCAAAGAGAACTACTTTATTTTATTTTATATTTTTAGTAAGGGAAATTTGATTTTTTCCTATTTTTAGTTTTGGTTTTTATTTTTTATCTCTTATTTATAAGAAAATGGTATATAAGAAGATGGTAAGAAAAATGAAGATTTATTATTCTCTTGTGTGTATTTACATTATAAAAATGTATCGAGACTTTCTCTCTCCAAATTACAAGTTAATTATGTAATGATTCACTAATCATGGGATTCTATCATTATTAAATTAATTGTGTATAATTGCGTACAATAATGTATAATAACGTACAATAATTACGTACAATAATTGCGTATAATTTGATAATCACTATTTCCTTAATACTCCCCTCAAGTGGGTAGGTGGAGATCATGAACCCCAACTTGCGTCACAACATCAAAAAGTGTTCCTTACCCAGTGCCTTTGTAAAAATTTCTAAGAGTTGGTACTGTGTTGGTACATACGAAGGATTGATTATCCCCGGCTTGTAATTTTTCTCACACAATGTGGCAGTGTCTATCTCAATGTGTTTTGTGCATTCATGGAATACTGGGCTTGCTGATATATGCAAGGCCGCTTAATTGTCACAAAAAAGTTGAGCTAGCAAGTTACATGACACCTTTAAGTCCTGCAATAGATATCGCAACCAAACTATCTTCAGACAAGTATTGGCCATTGTGCGGTATTCTGCTTTCGCAGATGATTTTGATACATTTGTCTATTTTTTTGACTTTCATGAGATAATAGAAGAACCAAGAAAGATGCAATACCCAGATACTGATCTCCGAGTTCTCTGACAACCTCCCCAGTTTGAGTCGCAATAAGTTGTCAATTTCAAATTGTTCTTAGATGGCAATAGTAATCCTTGTCCTGGTGATCCTTTGATGTACTTGAGGACTCAAATTGTGGCATCCCAATGAGTTTTCCGTGGAGCTTGTATATATTGACTTAAGGTTTGAACCGAAAACACTATGTCAGGCCGAGTAACCGTGAGGTATATCAGTCATCCCACAAGTCGCCTGTATTTGACTGGATCCTTTAATAACTCTCCATCGTCCGATGTGATTTTTAGGTATTGCTCAATTGGAAATTTGTCTGGACGAGCACCTGTGAGTCTCATATCCTGCAAAATATCAAGTGTATATTTTCTTTGTGACACATAAATACTAGCTTTGGAACGGGAAAATTCAATCCTAACAAAATATTTTAAGTCTCCAAGATCTTCAATGCGAAATCGTTGTAATAGACAATCTTTAAGACATTGTACTTTTGTCAAATCATTTCCTTTCAAAAGAATATCGTCCACATAAATCAAAAGGGTAGTAAATGATGAGTTATTTTGTCTTTTCAATAGAGTGTAGTCTGCCTTGGACTGTTGAAATCGTACAAATTTAACCACATGAGAAAATGTTGAAAACCATGTTCGGGATGCCTACTTAAGACCATAAAGGGATTTGTTGAGTCGACATACAATGTTCTCCCCGTCGAAGATGTCCAAGTGGCAAGTCCATGTAAATAATTTCGTGCAATTTGCCATATAATAAGGCATTTTGCACATTCAGCTAGTGAATAAACCAATTTCTAGCTACTGCAATGGTGAGGAGACACCTCAAAGTTGTTAATTTCGCTATTGGTGAAAAAGTTTCGCAATAGTCGACACCTTCAATCTAAGTGTACCCCTTTGCAACAAGGCCCGTCTTATATCTGTCGATGTTGCCATCCGAGTTGTACTTTATTTTATATACCCATTTGCATCCAATGGGTTTCTGCCTGATGGGTAATGGTGTCAAGGTCCACGTTTGATTTAGCTGGGAGGTGGAAAGCTTTTCGTCCATTGCTTTTTGCCAATTTGGATTAAGGATAGCTTGTGCATAAGTGTGAGGTTCTTCGGTGGCTGTGATGTTAGCAAGATATGCACTATGTGTAGAAGAAAATCGTAAATTAGAAAGAAAATGATGCATAGGATACCTGGTTCCACTTGGCCGGTCTTGGGTAGTGGTCGAATGATTGGCTTGGGATCCTGTTACGTAGTCTTGAAGCCAGGAAGGTGGGGTTGATCTGTGACTAGATCGTCGAACAGGAAGGTTGGTTGGAGAAGGTTTAGTAATGGGTGCTAGACTTCCTAGCGTAGGAGAAGAAGGTTGGTCTGCTAGAGGTTCAGGGGCATTGTGATGAGTAGGAGAAGATGATGGATAGAGCGAATGTTGGACAAGAGTGGGTAAGTCATATCAATAGCAGGAAAAATATGTTGTAATGGAGGTGAGGATTGCGTCTGAGACTGCTGGCAGAATGGGAAAACACTTTCATGGAAGGTGACATCCTGACTTGTAAAAAAAGTGTCTGAATCTATATATAATAATTTGTATCTGCATCTATATCAAATAATCTGTATCCTTTTTTATTGAGAGGATAACCAATGAAGATGCATTTTCGAGCGCACTGATCAAATTTTTGCTTAGGTGAAACAACAATTGCATAATAGTGGCAACCAAAAGTTTTTAGGTGAGAAAGTGAAGGTGGGCGATTATATAGCATCTCAAAAGATGATTTATTTTTTAGTAAAGGTGATGGCAAACGATTAATGATATATGTGGCGATTAAAATGCATTCTTCATAAAATTCTAATGGTAAATGAGACTGAAATAGGAGGGCTCGCGTTGTGTTTAAAAGGTGTCTATGTTTGCGTTCTACTACTCCATTTTGTTTAGGAGTGTAGACATAAGTGCGTTGACATTCAATACCTTTTTTGAGAAAAAAAATACGCATTGAAATAAATTTCAATCCGTTGTCAACGCGGATGGTTTTAATGGATGCCTAAAATTGATTTTGTGCAAATGTAATGATTCTAAGAGATGTTAGGTTTCAGTCTTGTGATTCATAAGAAATACCCAAGTACATCTAGTATAGTCATCAACTATAGTGAGAAAAAAAACATTTTCCAAAATGAGTTAGGGTTTTATGAGGACCCCAAATGTCACAATTCAATAGATTAAATGGAGAATGACATTTTATTGTGCTTAAAGGAAATGATAGCCTTGTCTGTTTAGCTTTGGGACAAATACTACAATTATTATGAATGGGAATGAGATTTTTACTGATAGGTAGTAATGAAGATGCAAGTTGTAGACGCGCTGGATAAGGATGTCCGAAACGCTTGTGCAATAAATCATGGTTAGTCGAAATTTGAGATGCGTGGGCTTGGTGTGGAAGAGGGAACATGTAGTGTAAGTCTGCATGTTGTTTACTCGAGCCAATCATCCTCCCCGTAGCCAAGTCCTACAAAACGCAACCATGTGGGAAAAGAACGACACAACAATTTAGTGAACTGGTTATCTTACTAACGGACATGAGATTTAACTTAAAAGAAGGAACACAAAGAACATCTTCAAGAGTTATATTGTCATTGAATTTAATCGTGCCCGTAGATGAGATGACCGCAATTGAGCCTATGGGCAAATTAATATTTGAAATAAATGATGATGAAGTGTGTGTGAAAAATTGTGAATCAGATACAATGTGATTGGTTGCTACGCTATCCAAAATCCATGGTTTCGTAAAAGCAGAATTAATAGATGAGTTATGGGCAAACAAACCTGCACCGTTTATAAACGCATCACTTTTACCATTATTGTTGAGCAAGTAAATAGTCTTTGTCAATTGCTGAATTTGCTGAACAGTGAAACCTTGTACCAGGTTTCCATCGGACTCGTTACTGGTGCCTTTTTTGCCAGACATAATCTCTTATTTAGCGGATAAAAATGGAGAGACTGTCAGAGCATCAAGATCAGTGCTCTGATACCATATAAGAAAATGGTATATAAGAAGATGGTAAGAAAAATGGAGATTTATTATTCTCTTGTGTGTATTTATATCACGGAGATTTATTATTCTCTGGTGTGTATTTATATCACTCCATGTACAGAAAATATATAGAAATGTATGGAGACTTTCTCTCTCCAAATTACAAGTTAATTATGTAGTGATTCACTAATCATGGGATTCTATCATTATTAAATTAATTGTATATAATTATGTACAATAATGTACAATAACGTACAATAATTACGTACAATAATTGCATATAATTTGATAATCATTATTTCCTTAATATTATTTTACCTGTAATTTAAAATTTTGTTAGTTCACGTCACCTAAGTTATTGATATCATATTGTAAATTACTAAATAGTACACAGGAAACATAGACGAGGAGTTGTTTCAATTCATCACCAATCTCTATTCTTATTAAAGAAAATTCAATCTAGGAGTTCAAACCAATGAAAGTTTTAAAATTTTAAACATCTTTTAGTTTCTCAAAGACTATATCATACACAAACAAAAAAGATTTATACTAAACTGGTCATGCCGAAAGCATGTATATCGAAAGGCCGGAAGGTCAGAAGAAAGTCAAGAATAAGCATAAATGATAGTGGAAACGTTAGGTGGAGAAGTACGTGAGTCTTAGCATTAAAAGGAGACACGCATAAATATATGAATAAAATTAAGTGTAAAAATCAATTAGTGTGAGATAAACATAATGATTAAAGTGATGTGATAGACCTAATAGGCTCATTAGCAAGTAGTATAAATATATAGAATATTTAGTTAAGTTTTTGGATTTTGATGTGTGCTAATTAAGACAAAATACTGACTTAATCTTCGGAGTGCTCCTACAGGTACCACACCACACGCCGAGAGATCGAGAGAAATTCCAATAAACACGAGTGACTCAGAGAGATGTGAATGGAGGGAGTAATGGAGAAGTGGAGGAACGGAGATACTTGAAGGACAAAATGAAGGTGAATTCTGAAGGTACTTTTTCCCATATATTGTATACAGGTACATATAGGTTGAAAGGAGTAAAGGTGGAAAACAAAGAAATCA
This sequence comes from Phaseolus lunatus, assembly GCA_013389735.1. NCBI lineage: Eukaryota > Viridiplantae > Streptophyta > Magnoliopsida > Fabales > Fabaceae > Phaseolus > Phaseolus lunatus. The sequence goes on from CM023861.1 coordinate 12,432,886, forward strand.
TTATTAATATACTACAATACACTACGCGATACACTTTTTCTATGTAAACCAAACACCCATTATGTTTTGGTAAAAAAAAAATATTATTAGGTGTTTTGAACTAAGTTCAAGTCTTAAGGTAAATTTCTTTAAGAGCAAGTTAGGGGATGCGAGAGTAAAGCTTCACACCATTAATTGTTTCTTGACAATCCTAAACTATAACACTATCAATATACCATTTATATACTTAGGAACACCTCTAGGGGTAGTCTTAGAAAGCATCAATTATGGAAGGGCATCACGGAAAAAATAAGAAAGAGGCATGTAAGATGGAAAGGAAGACACTAATCTTTGCATGAAGAGTAAGCCTAGTAAAATCAGTTATCACTACATTACCTCTTTTTTTATCTTTCACTGGTAAAATGCCAACAGACATGGAAAAGGATATAAGAAGAATTCAACAAGATTTGCTATGGAACTCGGAAACAAAAGGAGAAAGATAGCATGGATTAAATGGAAAAATGTAAATAAGCCAAAAGTAAATGGTGAATTAGGAATCAAAGATTTAAAATTAACATGTCTCTTATGTGAAAATGGAGGTTATGAATAAAAAACAAGAACTTTGGAAAAGATATTATAATCAAAATATGGATCATGGTGAAGTCTAGACAGAAGAAATTATGCTAGATACGATTTATGGGGGTGGAGAAATATCAGAAACATGTAGAGATGGAGAATGAAAAATTGGTTTGATGAAAATGCTTATTGGAACAAGAACTAATGATTTGGTGATTTGCCACTTATTCATAAATTAGGAAGGGAATGATAATAAATGAGAGAGACGTTTGGAGTGGAGGATGGAGTGGTTTGAATGAAAAATCCCAAGTAACAGTTTTAGTAGAATTACAAAGAATAAAGAAAATGAGAACATATGGATATGGAAAAATGATGAAATGAACATACACTTGTAGCTTATAAAAAGGAATATATATATCATTAGGGAGGAAGACAATGAGGTGTAAGAGGTGTTTAGGAGGACAGTAAAGGGTGATTCAGAATAGAGTGAGTTTGGAGGCAGGGATAGCACTAGATTTGTGTGGTGTTGCTGAAAATCATGTTAATACAATAATCTGTTTTATAAGCTAATTCTTATGTGATGATGACTATCTGACAAAAGCAGTTGTTGATAATAATGGTTTATCACAAACCATGAACATGTAAAATGAGACACATATGCTAACTGAATAACAACAATACATGGTAGGAGATTTAATGATTGTAGCTGCAAGCATTCACTCAATAGAGTTAGTATGAACTATGGTAAACTCTGTTTTTACCAAATGCAGATAACATTGGTATATGACTCTAGTTAATACTGTAATCTTGGATTCACAAAGTGAAAGGATATCTTTGGTAGATAAGTTGCAATTTTTTAGGTAGAGGGAAGGAGGGATAAGGTTTGAATGCAACGTGATTGTTAACTGTTAATGTCATTGGATTAATAATTAGTAGGCCAAGTTAAGTATGAAATGTTGATGGTGGGATCCATAGGTTTAATATAGTTGAATTAACCTTCCAGCTATGGGAATTTTGTTATGTAGAAGGAAGATGAGGTACTACTAAGATATGATGATAAAATTCAATGTAGAGCATCACTACTTATGTATCAAACCAGGTGAGGGATGTACATAAATAGATACTTTATATCAATGGCAAAATTTGCATTAATGTGTTGCATAAGGTTTGAACTACCCAAATATTTCATTATATATTTAAATTATTTTTATTCATAAAAAAGTAAGCTAGTATACACAATCTAATTAACAAAGAATGCCTAAACTATTTAAAATCAAGAAATCATAAATTAGGGTTTGAAATAGAACTCACCTAGCTTTAGGAGTTTTAGCAGCTACCCACGAAGGTACCCGTCCAGTAAGAAGGTTTTTAGTGAGATATCTAAGAAACAATTAAAAAAAAGTCAATTATGTACTGGTCAAACTTGAAATAATGCTAACCTAATCATCATTAATCTCATAATCTTTCCTTTCTCCTTTCCTTAAAATTAGAATAATATGTTCTTCAAAAATTAAGAAATTGTGTTATTAAGATACTGTTAAAAATGCCCAAGCTGAAATGAGCACCATATCCAAAAAAAAAAATTGCCCGTAACACATTATAGGACTGGTAAAAAGGTAATCCAAGTTATATGAAGTGTTGATTAATGAGTGACTTGAATTATGTATCCATTTGAATTTACTGATAGTATGGTCACACATCATAAAAAAAAGGTGATGATAGTTTAACACCTAATACAGTAAAAAACATACATTAATAACAATTAAATGAATTAATATTTTAATTATATTTATTTTATTTTTAATTTAAAATATTATCATATTATTTCAAATAGTTGTAAAATGAATGTGAGTTAGTGTTTGGGGTATCAAAGAAATTTTATTTTAAAAACATTATCTAAATTTGGAGGGATGACATTTGAAATGTAGATGAATGATAGCTAATTACAAAAATGCCAAACCAATAAACAAAATACATTTGAAGTAATGTCATCCAATAAATTTCAATTTTGATCATGAAAATCTATTTATTTTAGGGTCAGCTAATTACAAAAACACAACTCGATAATATTTTTTCTATAAAATTTTAAAATAATAAATAAGGTTAAATATGTTTTTCTTCCTAATAAATTATCATATTTTCTTGTCTTTTTTAGTTATTTATTAATTTTTTAAGTCTCAAAATAGTTTAGATAACACTTTAAACAGTAAAACGAAGTTTTTAGATAGTGTTTTAAGGAAAATAATATATTAATTTATTAGGCTTAAAAAAGATAAAAGAAAATTAAGAATCGTCAGAGAAATATAATCATTACAAGAGAATATATTTAACCCTATAAAATAAATAAAAATATATTTTTTCCACACTAACCAACAACTAAAATTAACTTACAACTGAGTCAGTTGTGCTAGGTTTCCAAAAGTCTCAAGCTCTCCGCTTATTTTGTTAAAGCTTAGGTCTCTGAAAGAAATATCACCCGAAACAAGTTAAGAAGTGCTAAACAAAAGATAATAAAGTATTAAGATTTTTTTTACTGAACATTAATATGTTTGACGAATATAACTCAATTACATCTAAAGAAAAATTAAATAAACTATATTCTTGGAGCTAACTTAGCTCAACTATTCTTTTCAATTACTTTGATAAGTTAGTTCCGATAGATTATTTCAAATAAATAGCTAGTATTATAACATAATCAATACGAGAAAATTAAATTGAAGATTCATATTGTAAATAGATTGAATGAATACTTACAAGATTTTCATATTGTTAATGCTAGTCATGTTCGCAAGGTATGGAGGTAATGTGTCATTAATTTGGCAGTTCCTTAGTATCCTAAGAAACAATATCAAATTTGTGAATTTTGCAGAAAAAATAGTTTAACACTCAATTTTTCATTTCAATGGTGTACACCTTAAATGAATGTATGAAAGCAATTAATTAACTCACAGTCTTTCCAACTTTGTCAAATCATTAATTTGTGGGAAAGTAGAATCAGATCCATTAATCAAATCAGAAATTCTCCTGCATTTAATATTTTGATGGAGATAAATAAGATAATGGTTTAACATTAAAATCATTATTACTTTATGAAACATGATACTTACAGATCCTCTAAGTTGTGCAGAAATGAAATTTGAGAAGGAATTGGCCCACTTAAACCACTACCTTGAATTCCTCTGTAGAATAAAAATGCAACTGACACATTTTTAAAAAGAAATTGAAATATAAACAAACATTACAATTTTTTTTTCAAATAACAAATTGTTCTTACAGAAGTGTAAGATTTGTAAATCTTTGAATAAAACTGGGTATCGTTCCAGTAAAGTTATTGTCATTAAGACGGCTGCATGTAAACAATGGAAAGTGTGAATGAAATAAAATTCAAAAGTAGCTAAAAAGCAACAAAATCCAAATTAATTAATGACAATAAAACGGGAAGTTTACAGTTCTTTCAACGATGTAAGTTTAGCCAAAGTTTCAGGAAGCTCTCCAGTGAAATTGTTAGAGCTGAGATGCCTGTAGGGACAAAAAAAAAGTTAATATAAAACAATTAATGAATTTTTTCATAACATTGATATTCAAGATAGGTAAAAGAGCTTTTATAAAAAAAAAATAAGTAAAAGAGACAACTTTTTTTTTAACAAATATCTTAATATTACAACAAGAAAATCATTACACAGAAACTAATTTTAGAGACAAAAATAACTATTTACTATATTAACTAAATTATATATTATTTTAGAGATTAAAAAAATTATTAGTTTTTAAATTAATTTTTGTTATTAATAAATAGTTTTTAAATTAGTATCTAATCAGCTACCAAGATTTTTTATATCAATTTTATAATCTAAATAATTAGTAGTTAAATTTTTATAACTAATTAAATACCAATTTAGAAACTATTTATCAATAATATAAACTAATTTAGAAACAAAAATTTTTTGTAGTCTCTAAAATAGAATATATTTTAGTCAATATAATAATTAATTTTTTTTAGTCTAAAATTAATTTTTATTTAATGATTTTATAGTAGTATATGTTATATTATTGTAATTTTTATATTAATTAATCATATTCACTTTTGAACAATATATATAAAAGTTACAAACATAATGAGATTTGTTTTAGGGATAATGCATTACTTACAATCTTTCCAGGTGAGAAAGGTTCCCAAGTTCTGGTGTAAGATTTCCAGTGAATTGATTGAATTCTAGGACCCTATTCACTAGTAGTAAGTTATAATGAACAATAAAAATGCAAATATTGTAAAGGGAAAATTTGTGATCGATGCTTGGATAGCCAAAAACTCACAAACTTTCAAGGGTTGTGATGTTTCCTATCTCTTTTGGAATGGGACCAGTGAGTCGATTGCCAAGTACAGAACTACCATGAAAAGGGAAGACATGAATTAGGTCAGTGTTTTCATGAATAAATACAATATTTATAAGTTATATATTAGAAAATACAACCAAAAGTAGAGCAAAGAAGAAAAGTAGAGAAAGAGAGAATACATGATGCGAAGTTTGGAGGAGCCCCATGCAACAGGTATTGTGCCATTAAGGTAATTGCGAGTGAGGTCACTATCAAAATAAATAAAATCAAAGAAAGTATTTGTATATTCATTCAAATTGCATACAAAATTGAGCAAAACTATAAGAAAAAGTAAGATAGTAGAGTGAATGAAGCATATTTATTGTTCTTCAAATAAGATTGATTTTTACATACATTACTTCAAGATAAGGCAGCCTTATCAATTCAGGTGGGAGCGTGCCTGGTAGATTTTGTGATTTCAGATATCTGCCAATTATTTATGCGACATCAAAATTGAAAATAATTAGAAAACATTATGGAAAAATAATCTTTTTCATCAAAGGGTGATCATAGTATAACGAAGAAGGTTTGGTAGTTGAAGAAATGAGGTTTTCATTGGTTGCAACTAAATCTAGAAGAAGAAAGAAAAGAAAAAAAAAGGTGGATTTGGTTACACTAAAGTAGTTGAACATCAAACTAATTTTTTTGTCCCATGAATCATGAATAGTAATTTTGCCTCTGATTTGTGAAGAATCGGATGAAAATTGAACTCTTTTCATGAAATATTACATATTTCCCTTTCTTCACTTATGTGAAACATGTGACTTTCCATAAAGTTATAAAGTTTTATCTGCTAGATTGTCTTTTGAGTGTGCAGTAAAAAAAGTAACAAAGGCTTTGATTGAAGAGAACTAAGGTGGATCTCTCAGGTATGCTTCTTTTGTCATTATCCATGGATTAGTCTAATTTGAGATTTGCTCAACCCAACTTAAGCTTCGCCTAGTCTAGTCCGTGTTGACCTAGGCTAGGCCCAATCTAGTCTAACTTAGATTAACTATGTAAGAATATTAGAAGAAAAATTCACATTTTGAAAAAAAAAAAAAAAAAAACTTGAAAAGAGACATATAATAGTAATTCCTATAATAGGTTATTTTAGATTAGATTAAAAATAAGGAGACATGTTAACACCTTAAGTATGAATTCAAGTCTCGCATTTGTAATAATGTTTGAATCTTCCTGACCAAGACCTTATAAATAGGAAGTCATATGAACTTGTAAGAAAAAAAAAACATTGAATAAAAACCAAATTGAAAGCTTTTTTTTGTGTCTTTATTGTTTGATTAGTTGACTTTTCTTAAGTGACAGGCAGGATTCGAACACAAGTCCTTCCAGTCACCAGAGAAGCTTTAACCACTAAACCAAACAAGTTCTTCTGTCATATTACGATTTTTATTATACTTATATTAATGTTAATAATATAAATTATATTAATAATATTCATAACATTAATAATATTCATAACATTAATAATATTTATAATATTAATAATATTCTTAATATTAATAATATTCATAATATTATTAATATTCATAATATTATTAATATTCATAATATTATTAATATTATTAACAATAATAATATTAATAACAATCTTAAAAATAATAATAATTATAATAAAAATCATAATATTGTAAAAGAATTTGTCTGGTGTAGTGGTTAAGGTTTCTTTTGTTACTGAAGAAACCTGGCTTCGATTCCCACCTGCTGCAGATTTTGTTTTGTCTATTATTTACATACGGAAAAATCCGTATGTAATGATAATTTTACATACGAAAAAAAATCCATATGTAATTTCAATTTTTCTTGTAGTGTTCTTATATATCTTGTGTTTCCATCCTTTACCTCCCAACCACCGAAAGTATGATAAGAACCACCAAAACATATAAGGTGATATACTAAGCCTAAACACCTCCCACCGCCTAGCCAAGATTTCTCCAAGAAATCAAACAAGAAACCTCATAAAAACCCTATCACTTTAACTACCAACCATTACATTAGACTATTCCAACCATACCATAATTAATCAAAGCTAAATTATTGTATCCCTTTATAAGTCCACAACCTAACCCCATTTATAACTCTCTAAAAAGACTAAAAAAGATAACCTAAGAACCACCACCCAACCAACCTATAGCTTTTCACAAATTCAACTAGTTTTCTCCAATATTTCCCTCTAAGAACCTACATAAGACCCACCCTAATACATTCAAAAACCATTCTAAGCCAATCTAGGATCATACTCCTCCCCTTTTACGAAAATGAAGATTCAAAGTTTCCGGATAGGCCTTATACTGCACCATCTCTTAGCCCCTCTCTTTCCAGTAAGAAAGGAGACTAGGGCTTTCATTTATACTGGACTAGATCCGACGGAGCCTACTGATGTACAAGAAGATTCATATTTGATCATAGAAAAGATTCTCTCCAAGTGAACTGGCCTATCCTCTGCTCTGTATAGGGCTTATGCGCTAGTTGGAACAAATACACATTTTATTGTGAATTCCAATGTGGCTGGCAGGCATACATCTACACAGACCAATCAATAGACAAGGGAATCAGTTTGATTTGTAGATTCCTAATCTTTCCGTCTCTGGCTACCTTGCGGTCACAGTTTGCTGTCACAGTTTCGTGCACCCTCATGGGTTGGGTGCGACTGCTCTTGCGAGGCTTGGCCTACCCAACACTCATGTTTCCGCGCTTCATTGTTACTGCTTCTTCTATGACGATATGGAAAATAGCTCGTCGCCAGATCTCGTTGAAAGTCCTCGGTCAATTCCTTATCAAGGAATCACCGAATGGCCCTGACATGACTCCCTGTATGAAGGCGTGGACCATCAGAGCTTCATCTGTGGTGTGGAGCTTTACTACAAACGCTCCAAACCGATTCAAGAAATCCTTCAAGGATTCTCCATGTCTTTGCTTCAGCCTGAAGAGATCGAAAGGGATAGGGGGTGGAGCCTGATTGACAATAAATTTGTTGAACCAAGTGGTGTTTAATGTTTTTGAAGAATCCAAATCCTTTGAAGGATGTTGAAGCCTCTGCTTTGCTTGTTGTTGTTGTGCTGGTTTAAAGCTTTGTTCTGGGGTAGTTTAATGTTGTAATCCACCCTTAGATTAAATCTCAAAGCAATTAGCATCTCAATCTTTAATAAAGCAAAATGTTTTTTCAAGCTAAGTTAAAACAACCGATTGTTTACACTTAGGTGTTTTGAGAAAGTTTGAAAACTGTTTTTGAATGGTGAAATCTGTTAAGTAACAAAACAACCGATTGATTCGAGGAAACAATCGATTGTTTGTTTTGGAACCATAACAGAATAACTGTTTTCTTTGACTGAGCTTTAAATGATTTAAAACTGAATACGCTCCAGTCATTAAATGTTTTGACCAATCTTTTTAAAGCAATTAAGAGTTTGTTAAGATTTGATAACAAACTATATCTTGGTATAAATTCAGAAAAACTGTTTTTAAGAAAGAGGAATCTTTTGAGAAAGTTTTTCTAAGAGAGTTTTTAAAAGTATTGAGATTGCTTAAGAGTTTTGTGATTGATCAAGGTGCTGAAATAGGATTATACTTGTATTGATTTCAGATATTCATCTGTAACAAGTGTAATCTTTGTAAACTGCTGAAACAATTCGTCTGTGTGTTTTTGCTGAGATTGGCAGTGTGTTCTTGAGGTGTTCAAGATCAACAATCTTAGTGTTGGCCAAGGAGAGTGTGTTTCTTGAGGTTTTTAAGGTCATTCTCTTGGTTGTTGTGTAAGTGATCAAGGTGTGATTGCTTAGTGGATTTCCTCAGGGTTTCTGAGAAGACTAGATGTAGCTCTGGATTAGAGTGAACCAGTATAAACAACTGTGTACAATCTTTCTATCCTTAACTCTTTAAATTCAGTTTGTTTGTTGTTTGCTGGTATAAACAACCGATTGTTTCGAAGAAACAACCGATTGTTTTTTCTAGTATTACAGTTTTGATTGCTGTTTTAGCTAACTGAATTGCTGAATCAATTGGTTTCTGAAATAAATTCATTCTAGCTCTGAAAAGTTTGCGAAAACCCCTTTAAACAATTCACCCCCCCTCTAGTTTAAAGCCATCTTTTCTAACAAAATTGTTCCCTAAACAGTGTGGAGAACTGGTCGAACAAAGTTATGTGGCCGTCTGGATGGCCAATGAACCAGTGCACTGTCGTGCCTGTAAAAATGTCCATGCCTACAGTGCATGGCGTCCGTGCCTCCCGAGATCATTATTTGGGCATGGAAAGCCGTAAGATAAGCCTCTAGGTCTTCTGCACCTATGAATGTGATCTTAGGTGTCATGAAGTTCGTTGGTACGACGACCTCTATGATTGTCTGTGAGAAGGGCATTAGACAAGCCCTAGTTTGGGTGAGCGGGCTCCGCTCTTCTACGGAGCGTTCTCCCAAATGCTATAAATCTCTAAGCAGCTCCTCATTGGCCCTGCGTAGCTCGTCATTGGTGGCTCGTGACGCATCCAGCTCGATCCTAAATTGTTCTTCCCTTTAGGCCTGCTCATCCCTGGATGCCGCCACTGACTCCTAGAAAGCGGTGAAGTTCTCCATGAGTTACTGTATAGTGAAGTTGTCACCTCCTTCTGATCTTGTGGGACCTTGCCTCGTGTTCCTCATTACATTAGAAAACTCAAACATAACTGTGGATGGGATCAGGTTTTATCGAGCCCCACAATGGACACCAAATGTTCTTGTCGGTTGACCTGGTCGCTGATTGACTTCTGTAGGCGAGCTCTGACTCTGTCTGCCTCTACTAGAATCTGCGCTTTCCTTAGTTGTTTGGTTGTAACTCCTATTGAGACAGAGGGCGCCCTACTGCCCTGTCGCACTTCGATGATCAAGTCAGTACAGGGCTTATAATAATCAAGAAGTATCTAGTTTCAGGTTCAGAAAAAGCGTACCTTCACCTGGGATCTCAAGTCCCTTTTATAGATTAGCACTAGGCTACCTCTTGTAACAACCTCCCCCTATGAGAATCTTATCTCGAGTGAGAGTATATTCAATGGGAGAAAATCTTGCTACAGTGGGCATAGTCTTAACACCTTAACTGCATAGAATCTTATCTCCTTGGAGTGTACAAAATCCTAACAAAATAATCGCCTGGATACCAACTCGGGTACTGACTTCTGGGGTCTAATCTGTTTTCAAGTACATTTACATGCTTTTACGTATGCTTATCCCATGCATATGCCACTACGTATCCTATACACAAATGCTCTATCAAGCCCTAGCGCACACTTTGGCTCGAGCTGATAGAGTATGTTTGACTCATACTAGACCTAAATGCACTATATGCACCCCAAGGCCCATTAACAGACTTTCACTGACCTACCAGGCCTTATATGCGAAAAATTATACCAATGCATGAATGAGAGTTAATATGCATATACCTAAGCCCAGTCGTGTAGCCCATTGTTCTCGACCTAATAGCCGAGCCGACCTGCTTGCCGTAGGCATCGATATCTGATCACCAAAAATTGAGCTCTACACACTCTGATCCAATACAGTAGTCCTTGACTATATCTACTAAGCCTAGAATCAGGCACAGTTTGAACATAGATACTTCATAAGATTCTAATGTTGGATGTCTTTTCTAATATAGACATTTCAATAGATTATTTTGGTAAATGATTTTAATTATTAATTTAATATTTATAATTCATATTTTAAGGATTGTCAATTTATAATATAAAATTAATTACTTTTATTAAATAATAAAATTAGTTAATTGAGTGTTATCTTTTTTTCAAGATACTAAAAAACAAGACTAAACCATTTTGTTTACTTCATGATCCATTATGAATTACTTTGAATCGATGTCGTCTCCTGAAATTATTCATATGTACATGAAAATAGTAAACATAAGCGAGTAATTGACTACAAACATAAATCAATAAATACATAAATCAATGAAAACATACGCATAAAGCAATAGATAGATAAAGCAATGAGAAGAGTATGTGCTTAGATAAACTTCTCTATAATTCCTTCAGAAAATAAAAATAAAAATAAGTCTTTTTAGAAGTTAAAACTAATTTGTGCACAAATTAAAAATAAAATTCTAAAAAAGTTATATGAAAGAATTTATTTATAGTATGAAAAATTGAATTTAACTTTTTCTTTTCTTTTTAGAAGTAGTTCCTGAAACATAATAAGTTGAATAGATATAATTTAAAATAAAAAATAACTTAGGGACAAAACGGTACATTACAAAAGAGTTTTCTTTTTCTTTTTTTTCTCAAACCAAATACCTTTGTCAAGTCATCATCCTTTTTTTTTTTCTTTTTTTTTTTTACTTCAACCTAGTGTCTTTCCACTCTATCTCTTATCTTTTCTTCTCTATTAATTTCCCTACACTTCTTCCCTACCAAATAAAGACTTGACATAATTGGATGCTGATTTTAGAAATTAATAAAACTGTAGAAAAGAAAACATAAAGAAATCCAAAAAATGAGTGAAGTAAACATGCTCTTACTAAAGTAAGTTTTGCATAAATATTTACAATAAAAAACAAAAATTACTTTTTGCATATAAACTTAATTTTTTTCAAAGTCAGTTTAATAAAACTATGAAAACCAATTTTAATTCATAAAAAATATAATTTCGGTTTTTTGTCTTATAAATTGTTTACAAGAAAATCATCTACACTTATCACACAGTCTTCTTCTGACCTTTTCACTACATTTATTCTAGTAACTTGAGAAGACAAAAGTTAAGCCACCCATCACTATCATAGAAGATTTTGGGACAGATTTAAGCATGAGTCTCCTCTGTATCCTTATCAATACATTTATTATAGTAACTTCAGAATATCAAAACAAATCTATCATCAATTATTGTTAGAGAATACTCTTTTGGGACTAGTAACAATTTATCATCATCAGTTAATGGGTCTCCATCTATTCCTATCATCTACTGAGGAGAAACATTGTCTTCCTCGTAATGAGTGTAAACAAAAATCATTCACCTTATGAGTCTCACTCAGTTTAGAAGATAAGCTTCTGAAGGGGGACTGAATTTAACTTTTTTAAAGGAAAAGTTATCATCCAATCTACATGTGATGCTCCAGAACTATTTATAATTTTTTAAACAAAAAACAAGAAATTTTCAATAAACCTATTCAGATCTAGTTTCATTGTTGTTCTACTAAGTTGGGGAAAATATCTCCAAATTTCACAGGAAAGGGAAGGCATTAAATAGAGAAACTTACATTGAAACAACATGGCAGAAGGTTTCAGTGGGGATAGAACAATTGCAGCTGACACTGTTTTCCTCCGGAGTCACATTCCAGGGAGGTTGATTACTGCATGGATCTATATCTGTGTCCCAATTCTTATTACCAAGGGTCTTGCCTATTTCTTTCAGAGCTTCCACTGTACACAGGCAAATTTCAAAGGACCTCTTAGTTATCTTCCAAACTTACACGCATCATAATATATATATACACACACACAGTACCTTCGTCTGGGTGAGCGGTATTTTGTCCAAAGGCGAGGGATGTGAAGCACAGAAGAAGGAGTGAAAGGAAGAGAAGTTGAGAGGGAGTGATGTTCTTCATGCTGAATGAGTATAGAATTAGGAAGAGTGAAAAAGAAAGCTCAGATGGGTTGCAAATGAAAAATTTTAAGGTAGATAATACATGGAGTATTTGTGTTTGCAATTTGAGAGAGAACGTAGTTTCACTGTAATTTCGGCAATGAAAGGGAAAGCGAAGAAAATGACTTTGGATTAATAGTAGGAATAATCAAAGAAGACGACGTACAAACTACTGTTGCAGTCATCTATATTGGTGTTGTGGAAAAAAAAGAGTGAAAAATATATAAAAAAAAAAAGGAAAGTAAACAAAAAATAAAATTTAATTTTTAGTGGAAGAAAAATAGATAAAATTAGAGTAGATAATTTCGTCATACATCATGAGAGATCAAGCTACGGTTTTACATAAGAAGGAGAACTTCGGAAAAGTCCAGGAAAAAAAAAAGATTAAAGGGGAAAGGATTTAAATATAATTTTAAATAAACTTCTTTATAGACAATTATAAAAATAAAAAATTATAAATTAAAACTATTTCTACATAAATTAAATTTAAAAAAAGTTTACATATTTATTTTTGAAGTGTTTGTTAAGAAAAATATCCAAACTCATTTATAGAGAGTCAAAGTCTACCTTGTCGTCTGGCTAATTTTTAACATTCAGTTATTGGAGTGCCTTTATTTGATGGGACTGACGACGGAGAAAATGAAAAAGAAGCTAACAAGACTTTTCCACAAGCATGAAATTAGAATGAAGTTGGTTTGACTTACCAATCATTAGACTATTATAGAGCAACTTTAAAATTAGGTTGGCTAATGTTTCGTATTTTAATAATAAAATATTATATTTTTAAAATAAAAATTAATGTAAATAAAATAATAATATATTTAATTGTTAAGTGAATTTAGACGTCTCTAAGACTATATAACCTATCCCTTCTTGGAAATTACCTTTTTCATGGATCACTATGACACACGTTAATTCTTTTTACAAGTTAGATAAATTGTACTGTTTGACGCACCCATTTATGTAAACTGAAAAAAACAAGAAGAATCGTAGAAGAGAAAAACATATTTGTTTTGCAGGAACAAGTTTTCGAAAAATGTACCAATCCGGTGAAAGAAATTACTAGAAATGATAAATTATGTACTAAAATTTGATAAATTGTATTTGAAAAATATCACTTTATATATATATATATATATATATATATATATATGTAATGGCCAGACCTTGGTCGTCGAGAACAGATAGTAAAGGGTGAACCACGTTAGCTGGGTCCCACAGCATGGGCCAAAGCCACGTGGATTGGACCTCGCAGGCAGCTTGGATTAGCGGGTGATCGGTCATCAATGTGTCCCCTCAGAGAGTGGTGATCAGTCATCAGTGTGTTCCCTCAGAGAAGGGTGATCAGTCATCGGTGTTTTCCCTCGGAGAAGCGTGATCGATGTGCCTCCTCAGAGAAGGGTGATCAGTCCTCGGCAAACACTAAGCTTTGGCATAAGAGATTTATCCTTAGAGTTGCATGTAATGGTACGTGAGGGGTTTAAGGGCCCGTGGGAGATTAGTTTAAATCATAAGGATAGACCCCGCAACGTGAGGGTTAACAATATGTTGTGATATTCGCTCATAAAGATAATTGCTTAAAGATAGAAGGTTACCGCCATACACGCCAGAGGATTAAGAGATAAAAGATATTGTTCCTAGTAATATTTCATTGATATGCAGGTGGCGGCAGTAGCACTCCAAATATACAAAGATACGCTGTTAAAGATTACGCACTTATAACAACATTCTCTCACTCACTAAATATTTTCTTGCTAAAGATAAAGTTCCATGCAGGGAAAGTTGGTTACAAGAGATAACCTAATGACTCCCTATAAAAGGGGCTTAAGGCTCCAGGGGAAGGTACGCAGTTTTTGAGACTAACACTCTTTTACTATACACTTAGTGTTTATTGCCCTAGTTTTGACTTGAGCGTCGGAGTGCACACTGTAACATCCCGCCAAAATACTATACAAATGTATATAATGAAAATAAAGGTAACAAATAGATTCTATGAACAAAATATTATATATATATGAAATGTAGTTTCTCCTCACAGGGAGTTTAATACAAATTCGGTCAAATTTTTCCAGAAACATAAACAAAATACAGTAAAAAAACGAAGCAGGCGATCTCCTATCGGAAGAGACCGATCTCCTATCGGACGAGGCCGATCGCCCATCGGGGGACCCAAAAAAACAGCCGATCTCCTTTCCGGCGACCACTTCACTAAGGAGCTCTACTTCCTGGAAGATCATCTGCTCCCGTGTAAGTTATACACGATCATCACAGTTTTAAGAGAATAGCCACAGAACCAAAACACACAGGGTAAGCTAGATATTTTAAAGAGAGTTTAAATAAGAACATTAAAATCAGAGTAAGAAATTTTCAAGATATTCACGTAAAGCTATAGATTTTCTCAATGCCCTTCACCTGATCACCCAGAAATCACACATTTCACAATATTCACAAGAGTCATTCTATTTCACAAAACTGCATCAAGTGTCTATGAATTTCAAGTTCCTCATTTCACATGTCAGCCCACCACTGACCCAGCACACAAGACACTTGACCTACTTCTGGAAGACTCGTGCATTGACTAGACTCAGGGATTCTGCACCTGTCATACAAGCTGTAATGTTTACCAGCTATGCGCATCAACACAATCTCAATCTCAAGTTCACCATTCTCACAGTATGACAGGGTTAATCCATATGACAGGCCGAGCTCGTTCTGTTTCACACGACTCACCCATACATATGAACCTCCTTCGACTCTCAACGCCTGAATAACCTCATCTATATGAATCCATTATCTCAGGAGAGTCAGGATAATCCCATTATAGACATCACCGATCAATGCACATCCTACACGATCTTACACGGTATTTTCTTTCCTGAAAATACTATGCCTCGATCCACATTCACCACATCCAACACATCACATAACACTTAAAGGAATGATTTCAATCACAGCAAAACTCAATCCAAGGTTCTTATTTTCGAATATCTCATTTAAATCTCAACAGTTTCAAAGCAACACCAAAAACAAAGAGTTTCGCAAACAACGCCAAAACCGGCGACCTGGTTCAAAAACAGGGTATTTCGAAGTCTGCATTTAAAAACCGGCGACCACGTCGCCCAAACACATGGAACAGAGTATTTACGCAGATGCAAACGAAAACCGGCGACCACGTCGCCCTTACTTCAGAAACAGCTAATCTATGGCTTGTATTGAAAACGAAGGCTAGCTTCCCTTACCTGGACTTGCGCAACCACCAGGAGCTTCGAAATCCAACAGAGCTTGAAGAATGCCTTGGCTCTATTCTTGAGTCTGGTTTTGAAGGAGTTGCAGAGAACTTTCCCAGGTGCTCCAATGGTGTTGCTTCTCGTCGTACTCTTGTGTGGAGATGCTGAAATCGCAACACGGAGGAGGTAACTGGAGGAGAAGGGAGATAAACGCACCCTTTAGCTCTGGAACCACAGCAACGTTTCTTTCCTTCTCCCTCAGAAATGGGTTTTTGCATCTTAAGCTGACTTCTCCACAAAAACCGCTGCCACCACCCACTCTGCAGGGAGTTTGCGTGTACGCTTCGCTGAACAGTACACCTAAGCGTGCCTCTGCGCAGGCTACGCTCTGAGGTCACTATTCTGAACCACTCTTTTGTCTACGTGGCGCGCATGCAGAACATCTCTTGCTGGGAGTCTGGGGCCCACGTTCTCTGGGTGTAACTCAACGTCGCGCGATGACCTTTCGCCGATGACTACCAGCTCGAAGAGAAACCACTGATGACCTCTCGCGCGAAGACGATCCACCGATGACCTCGCGCGAAGACAACCACCGATGACCTCGCGCGAAGACTACCACCGATGACCTCGCGCGAAGACTACCACCGATGACCTCTTCCTGGCGAATGACCGATGTTTTCTTCTGGGAGACAACCGATGTCTTCCCTGGCGACGCCCTCATAACTCTCGCGCCTTGGCCACGTCCACATGCATCGCGCCCTGGCAATGCCCGCGTGCCTCGCGCCCCCGCGATGCCCGCATGCCCCTCGCGCCCGCGCGATGCCTGCATGCCTCTCGCGCCCGCGCGATGTAAGGACCTGAAAAATTTATTGGAATAAAAGAGTTATATTTTAAATAAATTCTAAGTACGTTTTTATTTAGAATAGAAAGGGAGGAAAAAGTTAAGTCTAGAAGGCTACGAGGTCGCCGGTCGCCTGCTACACATGAGCGCCAGGTGGACATCGCGCGGGCGTGAGAGGCATGCAGGCATCGCGCGGGCGCGAGAGGCATGCAGGCATCGCGCGGGCGTGAGAGGCATGCAGGCATCGCGCGGGCGCGAGGGGCATGCGGGCATCGCGCGGGCGCGAGGCACGCGGGCATCGCGCGGGCGCGTGGCACGCGGGCATTGCCAGGGCGCGATGCATGTGGACGTGGCCAAGGCGCGAGAGTTATGAGGGCGTCGCCAGGGAAGACATCGGTTGTCTCCCAGAGGAAGACATCGGTCGTTCGCCAGGAAGAGGTCATCGGTGGTAGTCTTCGCGCGAGGTCATCGGTGGTAGTCTTCGCGCGTGGTCATCGGTGGTAGTCTTCGCGCGAGGTCATCGGTGGATCGTCTTCGCGCGAGAGGTCATCAGTGGTTTCTCTTCGAGCTGGTAGTCATCGGCGAAAGGTCATCGCGCGACGTTGAGTTACACCCAGAGAACGTGGGCCCCAGACTCTCAGCAAGAGATGTTCTGCATGCGCGCCACGTAGACAAAAGAGTGGTTCAGAATAGTGACCTCAGAGCGTAGCCTGCGCAGAGGCACGCTTAGTAGTACTGTGCAGGGAAGCGTACACGCAAACTTCCCTGCAGAGTGGGTGGTGGCAGCTGCTTTTGGAGGGATAAGGTGGTTTAAGTTACTGAAATCCACTACTGAAGAGGAAGAAAACGTTGTTGTAGTCGAAGAGAGAAAGAGTGAGTTCCCTCCTCCGCGTTGCGATTTCAGTCTCTCCACACAAGAGTACGACGAGGAGCAACACCATTGGAGCACTTGGGTAGTCTTCTGCAAGTTCTTCAGACCAGACGCGAAAAACAGAGCCAAGGTATTCTGCAAGCTTCGTTGGATTTCGAAGCTCCTGGTGGTTGCGCAAGTCCAGGTAAGGGAAGCTAGCCTTCATCTTTACTACGAGCCATAGTTGAACCATTTCTGAAGTGTGGGCGACGTGGTCGCCGTTTTCACTTTCGTCTTCGTGAAATGCTCTGTGTTGTGTGCTTGGGCGACGTGGTCGCCGGTTTTATATACAGTCTTCGAAACACCCTGTTTTTGAACTAGATCGCCGGTTTTGGCGCTGTTTTGCGAACTCCTTGTGTTTGATGTTGTTTTGAGAACTGCTTGAGATTTACATGAGATATTCGAAAATATGAATCCTTTGAAATGGCTATTGCTGTGATTGAAATCATCCTTTTAAGTGTGGCATGATGTCTTTGAATGCTGTGAATGTGGGATCGAGACATAGTATTTTCAGGAAAGAAAATACCGTGTAAGATCTTGTGGTAGGTGCATTGATCGGTGATTCCTAAGGGGATATCCTGACTCTGCTGAGGTAATGGAATCACGTAGAGGAAGTTACTCAGTTGTTGAGAGTCGAAGGAGGTCTATATGATGGGCGTCTCGTGTGAAAAAGAACGAGCTCCGTCTGTCCTATGGATTAACCCTGTCATACCAGGAGAACTATGGTAACATTGAGATGATATATGCGCATGCTGTGTGGATTCACAGCGACCCTGTGTGGATTTCACAGTGGTGTGGTATGACAGGTGCAGATCTCTGAGTCTAATCAACGCACGAGTCAATCCGGAAGTAGTGTCAAGTGTCTTGTGTGGTGGGTCAGTGGAAAGTCTGACATGTGAAATGGTGAAATGAGAAACTTGAATATTGATAGACACTTGATGCTGTATTGTGAAATGGAATGACTATGGGTGAATGTTGTGAAATGTGTGATTTTGGGCGATCAGGTGAATGATATGAGCAACTCTACGTTTTACATGGATATTTTGGAACTTGGTTTACTTGGATCTTCATGTTCTTGATTTAAACTTCTTTTAAATTATCTAGCTTACCCTTTTATCTGTTATTGTGGTTGTTTTCTCAAAACTGTGATGATCGTGTAATTGTTACACGGGAGCAGATGATCTTCCAGGAAGAAGAGCCCTCTAGTGAGTGATCGCCGAGGAGGAGATCGCCGGTTTTCTGTCTCTATCGGGTGATCGCCTGTGTCTGCCTCCATCGGGTGATCGTCTGTTTTTTTTCTGTCTTGATAGGAGATCGGTCTCGTCCGATAGGAGATCGGTTTCTTCCGATAGGAGATCGCCTGCTTTGTTTTTTTTGTATTTTGTTTATGTTTCTGGAAAAATTTGACCGAATTTGTATTAAAATCCCTGTGAGGAGAAACTACATTTCATATATATATAATATTTTGTTCATAGAATCTATTTGTTACCTTTATTTTCATTATATACATTTGTATAGTATTTTTGGCGGGATGTTACATTAATGGTATCAGAGCAGTTCGCCTTAGGATGACCTGAGGGTTGTGGATCCATTGTGTTTCTTCTGCTCATAAAATTTATTTGAGTTTTAAATAACCACTATAGTGGAAGGTTTTCAAACGTTTTAGTTTTGAACTCTTGTGTGTGCTTGGGTGCACGCGTGCCTAACTGAAAATCTTAGTATTAAGAATAAGAAGGTCTTGATAAAGTGGTGAGGGTGCACACTCATAACTGGATCAAGATAATTCTTAATCTTAATTCCAAAGGTTTGATGTTTAGCCTACATTGAATTCTGGTGTGATTTTTGAGTGTTCTTGAATTTGACTGAGGTGGTAGTTTGGACTGATGTTTGCACACCAGTAACTGTTCTGGTGTTTTGTGTGAAGTTATAAGTGTTATGATTCTGTTGATGAACTCAAATTCTAGATGACTTTGAGATGCTGACCTTTGTAAGGTCTAGCTGTTACCCCTTGAATGAATTGATTCTTATCGATTTCATTCTTATAGTTGTAGGGAATATAGAAGTCAATAGATTCAGAATCAAAAACGAAGAAGATGGCACGTAGACCTGCTACCCCACCCCAACCTTCCTCAGAGATGAGTCAGATCGCCAAGGCCATCGAGATGATGGCGACTGCCATTCAGCAGCAGAATGCGGCGATGGCTCAGAACCATCAAGCCACAATGCAGCACTGGGAAACTGCCCGATCTGCTGAGACAAACTCCCACGTCGGTCAGCCCCAAGAACAGATGGGACTGGCCGAGTTCATGAGGCACAACCCACCTAAGTTCAGTGGGAATGCTACCCCTGACCAGGCAGATCAGTGGGTCAGGGAGGTGGAGAAAATCTTTAGGGCGACCTCCTGCCCTGAAGAGAAGAAGCTGTTGTTTGCCACGTATCTGCTATCAGGAGAAGCTGAGTTCTGGTGGATGGGAGCTCAGCAGATGATGGAGGCCCGAGAGGATGTTCTGGATTGGGAGAGCTTCAGGGTGAAGTTCTTGGAGAAATACTTCCCAGACAGCGCCAAGTTTGCAAGGGAAGCTGAGTTCTTAAAGTTGGAGCAGGGGGACATGTCAGTAAACGCCTATGCTGCCCGTTTTGAGTACCTCGCCCGGTTCTATACCCAGGCGACCTCCGAGGCCTGGAGGTGTAGGAAGTTCGAGGAAGGGCTGAAGCATGGGTTGAAGAAGACCATAGCCCCGATGTGCATCAGAGAGTTCCACGCCTTAGTGGAGAAGGCGAAGATGGTGGAGACCCTGGAAAAGGGTGAGTCTCGGGTGATCAGGTCACACCCAGGAGGTCCTTCCAGTGGGAGAGCTAAGGCACAGCACCCACAAAGCAAACCCTATGCGAGACCTCCATCACATCGGGCAGGAGCAGCACCTCCCCAGTTCCAACAACAACAACCTTGGAAACCTAAGTGTCTTCACTGTGGTGGACCACACGCCTCCAATGCTTGTTTCAAGAAGACTTCAGAGAGGAAATGTTTCGTCTGCCAAAGGACAGGGCACGTTGCTAGAGAGTGCCCTAGCAGGAATGGGGCGACCCAACCCAGTGGCTCCCAACAGTTGAGAAACGAGGGCGGCAGACCTCAGGCAACAGGGAGGGTGTTCGCCATGTCTGGAGCAGAGGCAGCTCAGTCAGGTAACCTCATCCAAGGTGTTTGTTTTATTGCTGGTAGAGGTGTAAGGGCCTTGTTTGATTCTGGAGCGACACACTCCTTTGTGTCAAGCCTGTGTGTAGCCGAGTTGGGCCTCCTAGTGAAGGAGTTACCTTTCGAGCTGTTGGTCTCTACACCTGCGTCAGGACAGGTGTCGACCTCTACAGTGTGCCCTGAATGTCCAGTGATTGTAGAAGGACGCAGATTCAAGGTGAACTTGATCTGCCTACCTCTTCAGGACCTGGATGTCATCCTGGGAATGGATTGGTTAGCTGCCAATCACGTTCTCATAGACTGTGGTAGGCAGAAGGTAGCGTTTCCAGACCCCCAAGAACCGGATGTGTTGTCAGTTCAACAAGGGCGATCAGAGCTGGAAGGAGAGACGAGGTGCTTCGTAGTGCTCGCCCGGTTGGAAGTGGAGAATAAAGGGGACGTAAACAGGATACAAGTGGTGAAAGATTTCACAGATGTATTCCCAGAAGAGGTGCCTGGGTTACCCCCTAAGAGAGAAGTGGAATTCTCTATTGACTTGGTACCTGGAGCTGGACCAGTGTCAATGGCACCTTACAGGATGGCACCAGCCGAGTTAGTGGAGTTAAAGAAGCAAGTGGAAGAGTTGCTGGAGAAGCAGTTCATCAGACCCAGCGTATCTCCATGGGGAGCTCCAGTGCTCCTAGTCAAGAAGAAGGATGGAGGGTCTCGGCTGTGTATAGACTACAGGCAATTGAACAAATTGACCATCAAGAACAAGTACCCCCTACCTCGGATTGATGATTTGATGGACCAAATTCATGGGGCCTCGGTGTTCTCCAAGATTGACCTGAGATCGGGGTATCACCAAATCTTGGTAAAAGCTGAAGATGTTCAGAAGACAGCTTTTAGGTCTCGATATGGGCACTACGAGTATGTAGTGATGCCATTTGGAGTCACCAATGCTCCAGCTCTATTCATGGACTACATGAATAGGATCTTTCGCCCTTTCTTGGATAAGTTTGTGGTGGTCTTCATAGATGACATCCTCATTTATTCAAGGACCGAGAAAGAGCATGAGGAACACCTGAGGACAGTATTGGAAATACTGAGAGAGAAGCAGCTCTATGCCAAGTTCTCTAAGTGTGAGTTCTGGCTAAGGGAAGTCAACTTCTTAGGACACGTGATATCTGCCCAGGGGATCTCGGTAGATCCAGCCAAGGTAGAGGCAGTGCTGCAATGGGAACGTCCTAAGACAGTGACTGAGATAAGGAGCTTTGTGGGGTTGGCGGGCTACTATCGGAGGTTTATTGAGGATTTTTCCAAAGTAGTGGCTCCTTTAACACAACTGACCCGCAAGGACCAACCCTTTGCTTGGACCGACCGATGTGAGCAGAGCTTCAGGGAACTAAAGGAGAGGTTGACCAGTGCTCCAGTGCTGGTGATTCCAGAAGTAGGAAGACCTTTTGATGTCTTCTGTGATGCCTCACATCAAGGCTTGGGATGCGTCTTGATGCAAGAGAAGAGAGTGGTTGCATATGCTTCAAGGCAACTCAAGGTGCATGAGAGAAACTACCCTACTCATGATTTGGAGTTGGCGGCGGTAGTGTTTGCCTTGAAGATCTGGAGGCATTATCTTTATGGAGCTCGGTTCCAGGTATTCAGTGACCACAAGAGCTTGAAGTACCTGTTCGATCAGAAGGAACTAAACATGAGACAAAGGAGGTGGATGGAATTCCTAAAGGACTACGACTTTCAACTCATGTATCACCCAGGGAAGGCCAATGTAGTGGCAGATGCCTTGAGTAGGAAGTCTATACAAGTCGCCACCATGATGATGGAAGAGCAGAAACTGATCGAACAGTTCAGAGACTTAAACCTTGGAGTGGAATTTCACGTGAATCACATTAGTTGTAGTAAGCTGACTATAACTAATGACTTCCTTGGGATGTTGAAGGATAAACAATTGGAGGACCCTAGCCTGAAGCGCACTGTGGGGTCACTAGGGACAGATCAGGCGAGAGGCTTTGAGATGGGCGATGATGGGATCTTGAGGTTTGATGGCAGAATTTACATACCTGCAAATGATGAGTTGAAGAAGATGATCCTAGAGGAAGGTCATAAGAGCCGCCTCAACCTTCATCCAGGCATGAACAAGATGTACCATGACTTGAAGGAGTCATTTTGGTGGCCAGGCATGAAGAGGGACGTCGCCCAGTACGTAGCAACCTGCTTAACGTGTCAAAAGGCGAAGGTAGAGCATCAAAGACCTGGCGGGCTGTTGCAGCAACTGGATATCCCCGAGTGGAAGTGGGACAGCATTGCCATGGATTTTGTCACCCATTTACCCAGATCGGTAAAGGGTCATGATGCAATCTGGGTCATCATTGATAGGCTGACGAAGAGTGCCCACTTTCTTCCAGTGAATATGAAGATGCCTATGGTCAAGCTGGCACAGCTATACATCCAAGAAGTAGTGAGGCTGCATGGAGTGCCTTCCAGCATCGTTTCAGATAGAGATCCCAGGTTTACTTCACGGTTTTGGCAGACCCTGCAAGAGTGTTTGGGAACTAAGTTGAGGATGAGCTCTGCATATCATCCCCAAACAGATGGTCAGTCAGAGAGGACGATCCAATCTTTGGAAGATCTGCTGAGGGCATGCGTTTTGGATCAATTGGGAGGTTGGGAGGAGGTGTTGCCACTAGTGGAGTTTACCTATAACAATAGCTACCACGCCAGTATTGGGATGGCGCCATATGAAGCCCTGTATGGGAGGAAATGCAGAACTCCCTTATGTTGGTACCAGGAGGGCGAAGCGGTCTTGGTTGGGCCAGAGTTGATTCAGCAGACGACCGAGAAGGTGAAGCAGATACAAAGCAGAATGAAAGCCTCTCAGAGTAGGCAGAAGTCCTATGCAGATCAGAGGAGAAAGCCTTTGGAGTTTGCTGCTGGAGATCACGTGTTCATGAAAGTGACACCAACCAAGGGTGTAGGGCGGGCGATCAGGTCAAAGAAGTTGTCCCCTAAGTTCGTGGGACCATATCAGATCTTAAGAAGGATTGGCCCAGTGGCGTATGAGATCGCCCTACCTCCCCACTTAGCAAATCTGCACAACGTCTTTCACGTGTCACAGCTGAGGAAGTACATGGCAGACCCTAGTCATGTGCTGGATGTAGACGACGTGCAGATCAGGGATGACTTGTCCTTTGAAGCAAAACCAGTCAGGATTGACGATCGGCAATGTAAACAGCTCAGAGGCAAGACCATCGACATGGTGAAAGTGGTGTGGGATGAGAAATCGGGGGATTCTACTTGGGAGTTAGAAGAACCCATGAGGGAGGCTTATCCATACCTCTTTTCCTTGTAATCCAATTTTCGAGGACGAAAATTTTTCTTGTTGGGGAGAATGTAAGGACCTGAAAAATTTATTGGAATAAAAGAGTTATATTTTAAATAAATTCTAAGTACGTTTTTATTTAGAATAGAAAGGGAGGAAAAAGTTAAGTCTAGAAGGCTACGAGGTCGCCGGTCGCCTGCTACACATGAGCGCCAGGTGGACATCGCGCGGGCGCGAGAGGCATGCAGGCATCGCGCGGGCGCGAGGGGCATGCGGGCATCGCGCGGGCGCGAGGCACGCGGGCATCGCGCGGGCGCGAGGGGCATGCGCGGCATCGCGCGGGCGCGAGGCACGCGGGCATCGCGCGGGCGCGAGGCACGCGGGCATTGCCAGGGCGCGATGCATGTGGACGTGGCCAAGGCGCGAGAGTTATGAGGGCGTCGCCAGGGAAGACATCGGTTGTCTCCCAGAGGAAGACATCGGTCGTTCGCCAGGAAGAGGTCATCGGTGGTAGTCTTCGCGCGAGGTCATCGGTGGTAGTCTTCGCGCGTGGTCATCGGTGGTAGTCTTCGCGCGAGGTCATCGGTGGATCGTCTTCGCGCGAGAGGTCATCAGTGGTTTCTCTTCGAGCTGGTAGTCATCGGCGAAAGGTCATCGCGCGACGTTGAGTTACACCCAGAGAACGTGGGCCCCAGACTCTCAGCAAGAGATGTTCTGCATGCGCGCCACGTAGACAAAAGAGTGGTTCAGAATAGTGACCTCAGAGCGTAGCCTGCGCAGAGGCACGCTTAGTAGTACTGTGCAGGGAAGCGTACACGCAAACATCCCTGCAGAGTGGGTGGTGGCAGCTGCTTTTGGAGGGATAAGGTGGTTTAAGTTACTGAAATCCACTACTGAAGAGGAAGAAAACGTTGTTGTAGTCGAAGAGAGAAAGAGTGAGTTCCCTCCTCCGCGTTGCGATTTCAGTCTCTCCACACAAGAGTACGACGAGAAGCAACACCATTGGAGCACTTGGGTAGTCTTCTGCAAGTTCTTCAGACCAGACGCGAAAAACAGAGCCAAGGTATTCTGCAAGCTTCGTTGGATTTCGAAGCTCCTGGTGGTTGCGCAAGTCCAGGTAAGGGAAGCTAGCCTTCATCTTTACTACGAGCCATAGTTGAACCATTTCTGAAGTGTGGGCGACGTGGTCGCCGTTTTCACTTTCGTCTTCGTGAAATGCTCTGTGTTGTGTGCTTGGGCGACGTGGTCGCCGGTTTTATATACAGTCTTCGAAACACCCTGTTTTTGAACTAGATCGCCGGTTTTGGCGCTGTTTTGCGAACTCCTTGTGTTTGATGTTGTTTTGAGAACTGCTTGAGATTTACATGAGATATTCGAAAATATGAATCCTTTGAAATGGCTATTGCTGTGATTGAAATCATCCTTTTAAGTGTGGCATGATGTCTTTGAATGCTGTGAATGTGGGATCGAGGCATAGTATTTTCAGGAAAGAAAATACCGTGTAAGATCTTGTGGTAGGTGCATTGATCGGTGATTCCTAAGGGGATATCCTGACTCTGCTGAGGTAATGGAATCACGTAGAGGAAGTTACTCAGTTGTTGAGAGTCGAAGGAGGTCTATATGATGGGCGTCTCGTGTGAAAAAGAACGAGCTCCGTCTGTCCTATGGATTAACCCTGTCATACCAGGAGAACTATGGTAACATTGAGATGATATATGCGCATGCTGTGTGGATTCACAGCGACCTTGTGTGGATTTCACAGTGGTGTGGTATGACAGGTGCAGATCTCTGAGTCTAATCAACGCACGAGTCAATCCGGAAGTAGTGTCAAGTGTCTTGTGTGGTGGGTCAGTGGAAAGTCTGACATGTGAAATGGTGAAATGAGAAACTTGAATATTGATAGACACTTGATGCTGTATTGTGAAATGGAATGACTATGGGTGAATGTTGTGAAATGTGTGATTTTGGGCGATCAGGTGAATGATATGAGCAACTCTACGTTTTACATGGATATTTTGGAACTTGGTTTACTTGGATCTTCATGTTCTTGATTTAAACTTCTTTTAAATTATCTAGCTTACCCTTTTATCTGTTATTGTGGTTGTTTTCTCAAAACTGTGATGATCGTGTAATTGTTACACGGGAGCAGATGATCTTCCAGGAAGAAGAGCCTTCTAGTGAGTGATCGCCGAGGAGGAGATCGCCGGTTTTCTGTCTCTATCGGGTGATCGCCTGTGTCTGCCTCCATCGGGTGATCGTCTGTTTTTTTTCTGTCTTGATAGGAGATCGGTCTCGTCCGATAGGAGATCGGTTTCTTCCGATAGGAGATCGCCTGCTTTGTTTTTTTTGTATTTTGTTTATGTTTCTGGAAAAATTTGACCGAATTTGTATTAAACTCCCTGTGAGGAGAAACTACATTTCATATATATATAATATTTTGTTCATAGAATCTATTTGTTACCTTTATTTTCATTATATACATTTGTATAGTATTTTTGGCGGGATGTTACACGCGATGCCTGCATGCCTCTCACGCCCGCGCGATGCCTGCATGCCTCTCGCGCCCGCGCGATGCCTGCATGCCTCTCACGCCCGCGCGATGCCTGCATGCCTCTCACGCCCGCGCGATGCCTGCATGCCTCTCACGCCCGCGCGATGTCCACCTGGCGCTCATGTGTAACAGGCGACCGGCGACCTCGTAGCCTTCTAAACTTAACTTTTTCCTCCCTTTCTATTCTAAATAAAAACATACTTAGAATTTATTTAAAACATACTCTTTTATTCCCATAAATTTTTCAGGTCCTTACACACACGGCCGCGAGGGCGCCTCTCTTTCTTTCTTTGCAGGCAAGTCATTCTAACAGTGAAGGAGGAAGAAGAAGGTGCTGACGATCGTAGAGTTTGACCGACAGCGGGTCAACCGGCAAGAACATTTGGCGCCCACCGTGGGGCCCGATAAAACTAGGTCCCATCCACAGTTTTGAAGAAGCAAAGTCAGACGACATGAGGAATACTAGGCAAGGTGTTTCTGGAAGAGATGAAGACGATCACACCCCCACTTTGTAGAAATTCATGGAGACCATGAGAACCCTCCAAGCAGCAAATGAAGAAGCCAAGACTCACCAGTCAAGTCCATACGATGGGTGTTTGGTCGGCTTCGTGTGAAATCAGGTAGAAAGAACGAGGACAACCTTCGTTGATGAAAACATGGCCAGGGCCATCACCATCAGCCTCCACCGTATAGTCATGGTGCTTAGGAAAGGAGCGTATAGACTAGAGACCTTGGAGGGAGAAGTCATTCCTCGAGCCTGGGATATGGCAAACCTCAAATTGCATTTCAGCTAAGTGGTTCACTTGAATTGGAACATGCACAAGTAAGTCAACCTGGCTCGATGTCAATACGACCACTCGAGTATGAGTATCCTGTGAGTAAACGATTACCTAGTGGCAGGTAAGAAGGGGGGGCTTGTGTGCTGGACATGAGTGCTCGGAACCTCGACTATTGGGTAAGTCATGAGTTTGGCCTAAATGTTGGTCAGTCCAGAAAAGGTAATTAAGATAAAATATAATTGCTATTATCATATGATTCTAAAGATAAAATATAAAGAGATATTTTATCTGTTGTGATATTATTCTGAAGATAAAATATAAAGATATATATTATCTCTTATAATATTATATTATATCTGTTGTATTATTCTGAAGATAAAAGATAAAGAGATATTTTATCTGTTATTCTAAAAGATAGAATATAAAGAGATATTTTATCTGTTGTGATATTATTCTGAAGATAAAATATAAAGATATATATTATCTCTTGTGATATTATATTATATCTGTTGTATTATTCTGAAGATAAAAGATAAAGAGATATTTTATTTGTTATTCTAAAAGATAGAATATAAAGAGATATTTTATCTGTTGTGATATTATTTTGAAGATAAAATAGAAAGATATATATTATCTGTTGTGATATTATATTTTATTTGTTGTGATATTATTCTGAAGATAAAATATAAAGATATATATTATCTCTTGTGATATTATATTATATCTGTTGATAAAAGATAAAGAGATATTTTATCTGTTATTTTAAAAGATAGAATATAAAGAGATATTTTATCTGTTGTGATATTATTCTGAAGATAAAATATAAAGATATATATTATCTCTTGTGATATTATATTATATCTGTTGTATTATTCTGAAGATAAAATATAAAGATATATGTTATTTGTTTTGATATTATATTGTTGAGATATTATATTTTATTTATTGTGATATTATTCTGGAGATAAAAGATAAAGAGATATTTTATCTGTTGTGATATTATTCTAGAGATAAAAGATAAAGAGATATTTTATCTGTTGTGATATTATTCTAGAGATAAAAGATAAAGAGATATTTTATCTGTTGTGATATTATTCTAGAGATAAAAGATAAAGAGATATTTTATCTGTAGCGATATTCTATTTTATCTGTAGCGATATTATATTTTATCTGTTGAGATATTATATTTTATCTGTTGTGATATTATATTTTATCTGTTGTGATATCATATTTTATCTGTTGTGATATTATTCTGAAGATAAAAGATATATTATTGCTTAAATCTTTTATCATATTATGCAAAAAATGGATATATGTAAATCTGTTATCATGTTATTCTGAAGATGACGTGAATGTTTAGTTATCATTTAAATCGATTGTGATATTATTATCATGATCTCTCACACGAGAGAAATTATTCTTGTTACTGGATATAGAGTGTAGTAGTGTAAAAGTACATGTCTAGGAAAGTTCTGGCGAGGAAAGACTTGGTACTTAAGTGTGTCCGCTGGTGACCCACCTCTCTTTCCTGGGAACTTACCTGGTGTATTAGTTCACTGTCTACAATCATTGTTCTAGTTAACATTATTATTCACAGTGTGTTTTCAGTTATCCGATTGAGCATAGGGTAAGACGACCTAACTCGGAGTGGATGTGGCTACCCGAGTATAGGCGCCCTATGAGATGAATTTACTTGAAACAGGTGTGCTCATTCGCACTAGCACATGGTGAGACGACTTAGCTCGGAGTAGATGTAGCTATTAGAATAGTATGTGCCAGTAGACCTACTGACCAAACTCGCCAGCACAAGTAAGGGAGGTCGTCAGAGGTCAGTTATTCAAAAGACTTTGAAGTCACCCAGAACAGACTTGAGATTGACTGAATGATCACAAGGTTCAGATGGGAAACCCTTTTCTCAGTAAAAGTCCTCTTTCTTGACTTTTTACAGCAAGGTCGAGGCGAGAAAATGAACCTCTTCTACCTTGTTTAAGAAAGGTGAAGAATAGTATGGTTCACAGCGAAAGTCCTCTTCCTTGACTTTTTACAGCAAGGTCGAGGCGAGAAAATGAACCTCTTCTACCTTGTTTAAGAAAGGTGAAGAATAGTATGGTTCACAGCGAAAATCCTCTTCCTTGACTTTTTACAGCAAGGTCGAGGCGAGAAAAATGAACCTCTTCTACCTTGTTAAAGAAAGGGGAAGAATAGTATGGTTCACAGCGAAAGTTCTCTTTCTTGACTTTTTACAGTAAGGTCGAGGCGAGAAAATGAACCTCTTCTACCTTGTTTAAGAAAGGTGAAGAATAGTATGGTTCACAACGAAAGTCCTCTTCCTTGACTTTTTACAGCAAGGTCGAGGCGAGAAGAACGAACCTCTTCTACCTTGTTAAAGAAAGGGGAAGAATAGTATGGTTCACAGTGAAAGTCCTCTCCCTCGACTTCTTACAGCGAGGCTGAGGCGAGAAATCCTCCTCGCCTGTGAGGTCAGTTAGAATCTGTCACTTGGGGTTAGAGGTCTCGTGAGTGGAGAGGTAGGTTCGTAGAAGAACACCTCCACTTCGAGTGAGAACTTCCATGTGAAAGAAGGGTTCGCCCAGAGAAATCCTCCTCGCCTGTGAGCGATGTGAGGTCAGATTGAACCTGTCACTTGGGGTTAGAGGTCTCGTAAGCGGGAAGGTAGGTTCGTCGAGAACACCTCCCCTTCGAGTGAGAACACCCAACGTGAACAGCAAGGTTCACCAGAGAAGAAAGTCCTCACCCTCGACTTTGTACAGCGAGGCTGAGGCGAGATTGAACCTGTCACTTGGGGTTAGAGGTCTCGTAAGCGGGAAGGTAGGTTCGTCGAGAACACCTCCCCTTCGAGTGAGAACACCCAACGTGAACAGCAAGGTTTACCAGAGAAGAAAGTCCTCACCCTCGACTTTGTACAGCGAGGCTGAGGCGAGATTGAACCTGTCACTTGGGGTTAGAGGTCTCGTAAGCGGGAAGGTAGGTTTGTCGAGAACACCTCCCCTTCGAGTGAGAACACCCAACGTGAACAGCAAGGTTCACCAGAGAAGAAAGTCCTCACCCTCGACTTTGTACAGCGAGGCTGAGGCCAGATAAAAAGTCCTCACCTTCGACTTTGTACAGCGAGGCTGAGACCAGAGAAAAAGTCCTCTACCTCGACTTTGTACAGCGAGGCTGAGGCGAGAGAAAAAAGACCTCACCCTCGACTTTTTACAGCGAGGCTGAGGCGAGAGAAAAAAGACCTCACCCTCGACTTCTTACAGCGAGGCTGAGGCGAGAGAAACAAGACCTCTACCTCGACTTTTTACAGCGAGGCTGAGGCGAGATCGAACCTGCCAATTGGGGTTAGAGGTCTCGTAAGCGGGAATGTAGGTTTGTCAAGAACACCTCCCGTTCGAGTGAGACCACCCAACGTGAACAGCAAGGTTCACCAGTTAAGTCCTCCCTCAACCTCGGACGTCGGCACATGAGTGAGAGTTCGATAGAGAGAGAGGTCCTCCTCAGCTTATCAGCCAAGGTCGACTCAGGAGGAATCTCCCATCGCCAGAGTATAAACAAGAGGTATTCTGGAGCTTATCAGTCAAGAAGGGGGACTTCAAAGATTAATCAGTCAAGGAAACCAGCATGAGTCAAGAAGTAAAGTTAGCTCAGGAAAGGTTTCTGCTGTGGATTGAAGGGTGAGATGCACACATCAGTTAGCACGGTCACCAAGCACAACCCACACAAGATAATGGTCGTCGAAGGAAAGGGGCATAATTAAGAACATTTATGTAGTGGCAAGACCTCGGTCGTCGGCCAAGAGGTGAGAGCTCGTCAGCCCGGTAGGGCGAATAGCGATCAGGCGAGTTGTAAGGCTCTTCGTTGAAACAAGTCACAACTTGAGCCTGGGGGGCTTGTGTAATGGCCAGACCTTGGTCGTCGAGAACAGATAGTAAAGGGTGAACCACGTTAGCTGGGTCCCACAGCATGGGCCAAAGCCACGTGGATTGGACCTCGCAGGCAGCTTGGATTAGCGGGTGATCGGTCATCAATGTGTCCCCTCAGAGAGTGGTGATCAGTCATCAGTGTGTTCCCTCAGAGAAGGGTGATCAGTCATCGGTGTTTTCCCTCGGAGAAGCGTGATCGATGTGCCTCCTCAGAGAAGGGTGATCAGTCCTCGGCAAACACTAAGCTTTGGCATAAGAGATTTATCCTTAGAGTTGCATGTAATGGTACGTGAGGGGTTTAAGGGCCCGTGGGAGATTAGTTTAAATCATAAGGATAGACCCCGCAACGTGAGGGTTAACAATATGTTGTGATATTCGCTCATAAAGATAATTGCTTAAAGATAGAAGGTTACCGCCATACACGCCAGAGGATTAAGAGATAAAAGATATTGTTCCTAGTAATATTTCATTGATATGCAGGTGGCGGCAGTAGCACTCCAAATATACAAAGATACGCTGTTAAAGATTACGCACGTATAACAGCATTCTCTCACTCACTAAATATTTTCTTGCTAAAGATAAAGTTCCATGCAGGGAAAGTTGGTTACAAGAGATAACCTAATGACTCCCTATAAAAGGGGCTTAAGGCTCCAGGGGAAGGTACGCAGTTTTTGAGACTAACACTCTTTTACTATACACTTGGTGTTTATTGCCCTAGTTTTGACTTGAGCGTCGGAGTGCACACGGCCGCGAGGGCGCCTCTCTTTCTTTCTTTGCAGGCAAGTCATTCTAACAGTGAAGGAGGAAGAAGAAGGTGCTGACGATCGTAGAGTTTGACCGACAGCGGGTCAACCGGCAAGAACAATATATATATGAATTTCTCACTATAATTGTTTCATTTGTTTGTTATACGTGGTTCTGGAAGAAAACAGGACTCGAATCCACGTCCCTTCAGTAAGTAAAGAGACATTAATTACTAAGGCAAACAAATTTTTCTGTTGTATTACGATTTTTATTATACTTATTATTTTATTAATAATAGTTATATTAATATTATTGATATTATTGATATTATTAATATTATTGATATTATTGATATTATTAATATTATTGATATTATAATAATATTATTAATATAATATTATTAATATTATTGATATTATTAATAATATTATTATTAATAATAATATCAATAATATTAATAATAATATTAATAAAAATATTAATAAAAATATTAATAAACATATTAATAAAAATATTAATAAAAATATTAATAAACATATTAATAAAAATATTAATAAACATATTAATAAAATATTAATAATAATATTGATAATAATATTAATAATAATATTAAGTATAATAAAAATCATAATAATATAAAAGAATTTGTCTGATGTAGTGGTTAAAGTTTCTTTGGTAATTGAAGATACTTGGTTTCGATTTTCATGTATTGCAGATTTTATTTTATTTGTGGTGGTTCGTCAGATGTCATGAGAGAGTATGTAAGTTCCTATTTTTTAAACAAAAACTAACATAATATATCGTTTATTTAACTTAATTACATCTTTTAGTTAGATTTAGATAATAAAATATAATTATTTTATAAAAACAAAATAAGTTGATATACAGAAAAGGAAAAAAAAATTAATAGTGAGTTTAACTTACTTTTTAAAAGTTTAACTTTAAGTTATTTATAAATGTATAAATAATTATTTTTTTATTTCATTCTATACTTAGTCTTTTATGTCCGAGAAACTTTTTAAGAAAAACGATAAATAAGAAAAAGTGAAAGAGTAAAAGATGAGTTTTATGTATGAATACTTAGATTTTTTTTTTAGTCAAGAAAAAATTGTTACGGTATGATCTATTTTAGTATAATATCGTATATGTAATCGTAATCTACATCATTTTTCTTTATCTGCCATAAGAATTAATAAATAACTCTTTTACAATTCAATACATCTATCTAAAGTTTCATAGCTGCCATGTCAAAATAACTATCACATGAATACATCCTACTGCACTCAATTATGCAGAAAGACCTGCACCTGCTATAACAAATCTGCATCCAAACCAGCAGATGGGTATCACCCTTCCAACCCCATCCTTCATATATAACACCTAAAAAATGCTTAAACCATTTCTACATAGCCTATCATTTCAATCATAAAATCATCAACCCACCCATCACCTGTATTGTTCCCTAAATATCTTTCTTTCTGCAGCAAAAATCAGAAAATGATATGTTTTTTTTATACCGAAAGTTGCAGGTTCCACTTTTAATGTAACATAACCCGTGAAAGAACAAGTACCCTCCATCTCTACCTATGTTTCATTCAGTTTTCATTGCAATATTCTCCAGAGAATCGTTGTCCTCCATCTCCACCTTTGTTTCCTCCATGACCATTATGTTATTTCCTTTCCTTAGCATTAATTGTTATTGTCCCGCCAAAGCCAATTGCCCTTCACTTAACTTGCTTCAGCCATAGACCCTGACCTCAAGCTTCATCTCCATCAACCCCTTAGCTTCCATTCAAGCCTGCACTCCACCTTAACGTCACTGCCTCCTAACTCGTCTCCTTTCCTTTACTGCAAACCTGCCCCCTGTTTCTTGCACCTGCAAAAATAAAAGCCACCACCCCCGTGCCCAGCCACCTTTTCTCACGAGGAACCCCTATCCCTAAGGCACACACGTCCTACGTCGGTGTTTTCTTTCTAATTGATTTTAAACATTCCTTAGAATCCATGCACAACACCTTAATTTGGTCAAAGTAAAAATTTCAATGCTATCCATTCTAGCATTCTTAAAAATGATTTTGTTCCTTTGTTTTTATATTTTTCCAACCACCGCTATCCACAAGCTCCCCCACACTCTATTCACTTTTTCACTAGCCCATCCTAATCTAATTTGTAGGAAGTGTGTGGTAGCCTCATAATGACTAATTGTATTTTCCCGTACCCAGTCACTACACTTACTCCATACCAACCAAGCTATTTTGCATTTGAAGAGAATATGATTCGTCGTCTCCTCTTCAATCCTACACATCACACACACATTACTTTCTAGGTCCACCCTTGTCCTTGTCGATAACCTATCTTGCAACACCCTCCAGGCAATTGTCTGTGCTAAAGGTAACACTTTAATGCTTTAAAAACCTCTGCCTTTCACTTACGTCATTCCTTTATGTTCTATATATGAAGCTAACCATATATTCAAGTTTCTCATCATTCTTCCAAACCCAAATGTACTCTTTATCCTTAGTCAGCATCTTATTTTCTATACTTTGCATCAAAAGCTGTTCCTCACCTACTTCGCACTCAAAGAGAGTCTTCCCCATTCCAACGTCCAATGCTAGAAATTGTTGATCCAAAACCCAACCTCGGAGAGACTTGCCACTTTAGATGAAGATATATTAAAGAGCCTTGATTACTTGACTCATAGAGCTCCATCCTCCACACTCTTATCCTTCCAAAACATTATGTCTTTCCCAGCACCTATCTCCCAAGAAACTTTATCCTTAAGACTACTCCCCCACTCTTCCAAAGGCCAAACACTTTTTAGATCCTTCCACTAGATAGATTCTCTGTTGTTTCTCCTATATCTCTCCATCCTCCATACTTAAGTCCAAAATTTCTCTCCATAACCCTCCCTTCTCTATGCATAAACACCAAATCCATTTTCATAGTAAAGCGTTATTGTTCTTGCCGGTTGACTCTCCTGTCGGTTGACTCTACGACACTCACACGCCTCCTTCCTCACCTTGATAAATGCTTGGTTCTTTCGAAGCAATCTGCACCTACAAAAGAGAAAGGGGCGCCCTAGAGGCCGTTTGCACTCCGACGCTCAAGTCAAGATGGGACAAAAAACACCAAGTGTATTGAGTCTCTCTGTGTTTAGGTCTAGAAACTGCTTACCTTTGTGAAGTATCTCACTTTCCCTTATATAGTCTAGGGTTTACTGCGCCGCTAGCCCTAATTAGGGTTCACTGCGCTGCTAGCCATATTCTGGGTTTACTGGAATACCCTCGCGCCGCTATCACCCAGTCTTAGGATAATCTAGCACATAAGGTTTCCTTTTCTAGAGTGCAAACACTACAGGATGACCACCTGGATGCCTCCTTGTGCACCTAGTCTCTGGGGCCACCTGTTCAGGGAGTGCCCTTACTTTTCACGTGCCATGCATGTAGCCTTTACTGGGAAACCCTAGTTCTGATGAGTACTCGACCCCTCAGGACTCTGCACCTAACTGTGTTTTCCCTGCCACACGCATAAGCTCTTCGTGATTCAGGCCTCTCCCTACTTCTGGGTATTTAACTAGTCATTGGCCCACTCTGGGAACTAACCTTAGCTGTTCTGGTTGTGTTGTTCAAATCACCCAAGACCGATGTCACCTCGTCACACTCTGTTACTGAGGACTGATCAACCTGCGGAGTGACGAGGACACATCAGTCCCTTCTGGTAATCACCCTTCTCTGTGGGAACACGCTGATGACTAATCACCCGCTAATCCAAACTGCTTGCGGGGTCCATTCCACGTGGCTTTGGCCCATGCTATGGGACCTAGCTGACGTGGTTCACCCTTTACTATCTGTTCTCGGTGTCCGAGGACTGGTCGGTACACAAGCCCCCCAGTCTCAAGCTGTTAACTTGTTTCAGCGAAGAGACTAAGTCATCGGCTCGGGCGACCTACGTGGCTCTGTGCGTAAGGACATGAATAGTGCACTGATGGGACATCTCACCAACCCCCTCTTATCTGTAGACACGCGGCCGCATCAACGGTCGGGGTGTTTTTAACGTTTGCGCTTCTTTGCCTACGTTAAACTCCTTCAAAACCCCGCGCGCCCACACTGTTTCATCACTTTTAACTTGAGCCTTCAAACTTTCAAACTTCTCTTGCACGCTTCTACCCTACTCGATCCCCTACCCTCGCGATCCTTCAACTTTGCTCATACAAAGGTATGGTTTTGAATCTTCTTCTTACCTTTGCTTCATGGTTCTGCTTTTCTTTGCATACATTACCACATTAACTGCGGTGGGACTGTTTATGATTTCTGCATTCTAGGGTTTCTGTTCTTCTTTTCTGGGTTCGTTCTTTCTTTGAGTCTTCGTCAACCATTGTTTTCTTCTAAGCCTTTTTCTTTTCCTGCCTCTCACTTGTTTAGATTCGAGATGGCCAGAACCAAAACAACCTCCAACCCTCCTCCAACCGTAGCGGTTGATTACAAGGCCCTCTACCCCTGGGCTTCCGAGGATCTCCTTGCTGAGACCTCAAAACTTACATCCTGTGAAGATCTACGAAAACATAGGGATGATGAGAACGAAATCAAGGGGCGCGTCTTCGGCAAGGAAACTGACGCGTACATCTTGGTGCGACCCTGTACAGAAGACGAACCCGTTTGCACCGATGATCGCTGCAACGACGGGGAACCCTTCTTCTTCTTCTATGCCACCGTGTTCAAGCGAGTCAAAGTCCGCCTTCCCTTCATTGGGTTTGAAAGGGCGTTACTCGCAGAGTTAAACGTGGCGCCTGCCCAGCTGCACCCTAATAGCTGGGCCTTCATTCGAGCCTTCTCCATCCTTTGCAACAACCTAGGGTTCACCCCCTCGGTAGACGTATTCTTATACTTCTTCGAGGCGAAGAGCCCTGGGAAGAGGCTTTGGGTAAGCCTGAATGGAGTGGCAGGGAGGGTTCTACTCACCCTCTTCTCTCAATCATACAAGGGCTTCAAGGGGAAGTTCTTCCGAGTCTGCTGCAACTCCTACGAATCCACCATGCTTGATGGATTTCCATTATACTGGGTGGAGAAGTTGAAGTTCAAGAAACCTCGCGGACTCGAAGAGCTGACGTCTTTTGACCGAGAGGTGTGCCAGACCCTCTCTAGCTGGGGCGTGGTGTTTGACACCACCCAGCTAATTAGGCACGAGTACGATGCTGAGACCCTTAGCGTATACATCGGTATATTATCTTTGTCTTGCATCTAACTGTTCTTGTGCTTCATATTTGACTCTTCTCACCCTTTCTTGTTGTTCAATGCAGGCATGGTGCTAAGTGCTGATAAGAAGAAGAGGCTAGCCGATGTGCTAAATCGCCGCACTGCTGGTGGCTCAGGCCCTGCTGGCCCTTCATCGCCTGCTGTGGCTGCCCTAGAACCAATTGCTGAAAAATCAAAGAGGGCGGCCCCAGTGGAAATTTCTGAGGACGAGGACACCTGCTCTGGCCTCGTCTTCAAGAGGGAAAGGGTGGAGGTTGCTGCAGAAGTCTCCTTAGCAACAGAAGGGCAACCCCCCTCCTTCAGGGAGCACCCCCCCAGCGCCTCATCCCCCCCTGAGCCAATCTTGGCACTCGAGGGTGGAGGGGAGAGTGCTCCTCCCACCTGCCAAATGCCTTCTGCCCTGGAGCTGCCTCCTCTACTCCAGCGGTCTCTTGCGCAAATGCCTGGCCAAGCTGTTTTGGAGGCCATGGACAGGAACCCCCTTGGGAATCTCCTCAGCCATGGTCTTGGGGAGTTCTTGGCTGCCTCCAACTTCTTGCTGGTCAAAGGAGGCACCGAGGCTGAACTACTAGAGAAGGCTGCTAGGTTGGAGAATGAGCTGGAACAGAAGGATCTCCAACTCCACCAAGCAGCCAAGCGCGAGACTGCCCTTAATCAAGAATTGGGTAGTCTCCGCGAATCTGAGAAGGAGACCAAGAAGCTCCTCTTCTCCAAGGGGCAGGAGGCCCTCCAGCTTGAAGCCAAGATTCTCCCCCTCCGCAACAAGATCATTGAACTGGAAGAGCAAGCGGAGGGGGCTCAAGTCAAAATGATCAAGCTGGAGGAAAGAGCTACAAACCAAGAGGTTCAGCTGGGCAAGGTTGAGGAGGAACTTGCCCAACAAATCGAATTGCTAAAGAAGACCGAGGTCGAGCTCACTAAGGACGCCGCCGACGCCTATGGGGAAGGTTTCGGTGATGCCCTTGCTCAGGTTGCCTGCGTGCATCCTGAGATGGACCTCTCACCATATTCTGCAACCATGCAGGTAGTCGACGGGCAAATAGTGCCTAGATAGGTCTCCTGAGCAATTGTAACTAATGGCTGAACATCTTGTAATTACCCTCCTTTATAATGTAATTACCTTATTCACTTGCTTTCAATCTTGTTCACTTTACATTGCACTTCGCTTGCCTTTGCATTTCTGTTGCTATTTAATTGTTTGACATGCTTTGTGGAACTCACTACTTAGCATAAGTTCAGACCACAAATAGCGCACCTGTCAAAATGAACTTTAGGTAGCACGCTTAATCCTGTTGAGTAGCAGTTGGCAAGACTTGATAAAGATCCTTTCACTCAAAATGTCTCACCACCTCGTCATCGCCCACATCACCTAGCCTTATGAGGATTCTAGGGAAGCATTTGATAAGCTAACAAACTTTACCTGACCATTCTTCGGCCTTAGGTGAAAATGAAACTTGGCGAGAGAGAATTTTCCTGCTGACTTCACTAGTGAACCCTTCCTTTAAGTTGGGAGTTCTCACTCGGAGGGGAGGTGTCCCTTACGAACCTTCCTTCCCACTCACGAGACCTCTAATCCTAACTGATAGGTTCTGATTGACCTCACATCGCTCATAGGCGAGGGAGGATTTAACTGGGCGAACCCTTCTGTTCACGTTGGAAGTTCTCACTTGAAGGGGAGGTGTTCTCTACGAACCTACCTCTCCGCTTACGAGAC
This sequence comes from Phaseolus lunatus, assembly GCA_013389735.1. Lineage (NCBI taxonomy): Eukaryota > Viridiplantae > Streptophyta > Magnoliopsida > Fabales > Fabaceae > Phaseolus > Phaseolus lunatus. The sequence goes on from CM023861.1 coordinate 12,471,884, forward strand.
CTCTAACCCCAAGTGACAGGTTCTAATTGACCTCACATCACTCATAGGCGAGGGAGGATTTAACTGGGCGAACCCTTCTGTTCACGTTGGAAGTTCTCACTCGAAGGGGAGGTGTTCTCTACGAACCTACCTCTCCACTTACGAGACCTCTAACCCCAAGTGACAGGTTCTAACTGACCTCACATCGCTTATAGGCGAGGGAGGATTTAACTGGGCGAACCCTTCTGTTCACGTTGGGAGTTCTCACTCGAAGGGGAGGTGTTCTCTACGAACCTACCTTTCCGCTTACGAGACCTCTAACCCCAAGTGATAGGTTCTGACTGCATTGTACAAACACATTAAGATATATATATCTTTAATTGAAAATTTTATTGGGTGACCTCATTAAAAACCCTTTAAAAAGGGAAAAAAGAGTGTACCCTGCATTATGTACAACATTACACGGCTTTAACTGAAATAAAACTTCAGGTGAGTCGCATTCCATGTTCGAGGAATCGGACCACCTTCTAAAGTCTCAAGCCTATACGCTCCATTCCCTAGGACCTCTGTCACTCTGAAAGGACCAGTCCACTTAGGGGATAGCTTGTTCTCTATCTGGTAGGGAGACGCCTTTCGCATAATGAGGTCGGCCACCTGGAACTGCCGAGCTCTCAACTTAGAACTGTGTTTGAGCTCGACTCTCCTCTTCAGCGCCTCGGCCTTGATTCCTGCCTCTTCCCTAACTTCATCCAAGAGATCGAGATTCACCTTCCCTTCTTCATTGGACTCCTCAGCCACAAAGTTCTGGAAACGTGGCGAGTTCTCCTAGATCTCCACAGGGATCATGGCATCTGAACCACACACCAAACTAAAGGGGGTCTCCTTGGTAGTGGACTGGGGAGTAGTATGGTAAGCCCATACAATTCTGGGAACCTCCTCAGCCCACCTTCCCTTTGCTTTCTCCAACCTTCTCTTCAGTCCTCTGAGTAGGACTCGGTTGGCCGACTCAACTTGCCCATTGGTTTGCGGGTGCCCAAACGTTTGGGCACCCCGAAGTGGCATACTATATTCTTCCACACGAAGTGTTGGATCTTCTGGGCTGTGATCTGTGCTACTGGCTCAGCTTCGATCCACTTCGTGAAATATTCTATGGCGACCACGAGGTACTTCATCTGCCTTACTGCTAAAGGGAAAGGCCCCAGGATGTCGATTCCCCAGGTGTGAAATGGCAAAGGGCTGTATATCGACCTGAGCTCTTCTGGTGGCGCCTTATGCCAATCAGCATGCAATTGGCACTGCTTGCACTGCTGCGCATACCTAGTGCAATCTTCCCTCATTGTCGGCCAGTAGTACCCTGCTCGAATGGCCTTAGATGCCAAAGCTCGACCTTCGATGTGGAGCTCTGCCATTATTCTCACACACTACTCGCCATGCACGCACACTAGGATGGGGTGGGTAAACCCATGTCTGTATAACTCGCCATCAATGAGCGTGTACTTGGCCGAGTTCTTCTTTATCCTCTTTGCTTCCGTCAGCTCTACTGGGAACATCCCATCGGCTATGTAACGCTTATAGGGCGTCATTCATGTCTCTCCACTCTGTAACAGGCAGACTTGCGATGACCCCACCTCCATTAGCATGCAGGCGTTGACCCGTGGCTTTTTCAGAGTTTCTTGGGTCAACGAACGATGACTCCTCTTCTCACTGTGCGATTGACTGATCTGATGGACTCCCACCAAGTTGTCAGCTGTATAAGTACGAGGCGCCCTCAAGGTCTCTTGGATGACCGTCCTCTGCTTGCCCCCCTTGCCTGAGCTGGCGAGTTTGGCCAACAAGTCAGCTCTGGCATTCTGCTCCTTGGGCACATGCACTAGCTCGAATGTTTCAAACGAACTCTTCAACTGCTGGACATACTCCAAGTAGAAGGCCATCTGAGGGTCTTTGGCCTGGTATTCTCCCGCCACTTAACCAGTGACCAACAGTGAGTCACTCTTCGCCATAAGGCTCTACGCTCCCATCTCCTTAGCCAACAGCATCCTAGCAATCAAAGCTTCATATTCTGCCTGGTTATTGCTGGCTTTGAAGGCGAACCGCAGGGCCTGCTCTATCAATAATCCCTTGGGTCCTTCAAGGATCACCCCCGCTCCACTACCTTGCTGATTTGAGGACCCATCTACCGACAATACCCACTTGAAGCTGGGTTCTTCCTGCTGGGTCTCAGTCAAGAACATCTCGGCCATAAAATCAGCGTAGACCTGTCCTTTGATCGGGCCCCTGGGTTCATACTGGATGTCGAATTCTGACAACTCGACATTCTTCCCGCCACGTCTGGCTTCTGCAGGACCTTGCATATTAGTAGATCTGTCATCACCACCACTGTGAAGCTTTGAAAGTAGTGACGAAGTCTCTTGGCTGAGAACACCACTGCTAAGGCTGCCTTCTCTATAGCTTGGTATCTCGCTTCCGGCCACTGCAAAACTTTGCTGACAAAGTAAATGGGCTTTTGGCTTTGTTCTTATTCTTGAACCAAGACAGAACTCACCGCCCTCTCTGTGACTGCGAAGTACAGCCGTAGCGGGGTGCCGAGCTGAGGCTTACACAATACTGGCGGGCTAGCCAAGTACTCCTTGAGCTTAAGGAATGCCTGTTTGCACTCCGAAGTCCAGGCGAATCTGCTGTTTCTCCTCAAGCATTAGAAATAAGGGTGGCCTTTGTCTCCCCCAACTGACACGAATCTGGAGAGGGCAGCCATTCGACCTATCAACTATTGCACTTCTTTGACCGATGTCGGGCTCCTCATGGCTATGATCGTTGCACACTTGTTTGGGTTGGCCTCGATCCCTCGTTCCGTAAGTAGAAAACCAAGGAACTTGCCTGCTTCTACCCCAAAGACACATTTCTTTGGATTCAGCTTCAGCCTGTACTTAGCTATCGTATTAAATAGCTCCTTCAAATCAGCAACATGCTGATGTCGCGCTGGAGAGGTCACCACCATGTCATCCACATAAGCTTGTATGTTGCGCCCTAGCATAGGTGCAAGGACCTTGTCCATTAACCTCTGGTATGTAGCGCCTGCATTCTTTAAGCCGAATGGCATTACCGTGTAACAATAGCAGGACAGCTCGGTCATGAATGTTGTCTTGCTTTCGTCTCTTGGGTGCATCTTAATCTGATTGTATCCAGAGAAAGCGTCCAAGAAACTAAGCAACTTGCACCCCGACGCGCTGTCTACCAGGGCGTCGATGTTGGGTAAGGGGTATGAGTCCTTGGAGCATGCCTTGTTGAGGTCAGTGAAGTCTACACACATCCTCCACTTCCCATTGGCCTTCTTTACCAGCACCACATTAGCCAACCACTCCGGGTATTGAATTTCCCGTATGTGGCCTGTGTCGAGCAGCTTCCGTGTTTCTTGTCTGACCACCTGTCTTCTTTCTTCATTGAACCTACGCCTCCGTTGTCTCACAGGCCTAGCCTGGGGGTCCAACGCAAGGCGATGACACAGGAAATCTGGGTCAATACCGGGCATATCTGAAGCTGACCAAGCGAAAGCGTCCATGTGGCGCTCTATCACCCCTGTTAACTGGTCCTGAGTCTCCTGAGGCAGGGACCTGCCAAGCTTGAACATTCTGCCTCCGATCTCCTTCTCTACCACCTCCTCTGCCGGTTCAGGTTGCCTTGCCCGGGCGACCTCTGCTCGTGTAACCCCGATGTCACCTCGGGGCATTTCAGTGTCATCATCACTCCCACTTGGAGGTTGGGTGGTCACCATGCAAACTCCTCTTCTCGTCTTGAGGCTATTCTCATAGCACTTTTTAGCCTTTTTTTGGTCTGATTTGATGGTTATCACCATCCCCTCCATCGAAGGCAACTTCATTTTCATATGCCTTGTGGACACCACTGCCCCTAACCTGTTTAAGGCTGGTCTACCCAGCAGCATGCTGTAAGCAGACGGGGCGTTCACCACGAGGTATCTGATGTTCTTTGTGCGGGAGGCCACTCCATCAGTGAAAGTGGTCCTCAGCTCGATGTATCCCCGCACTTCCACTTGGTCTCCTGCGAACCCATACAAGCAGCCGATGTAGGGCCTCAGCTGATCAAGAGACAACTGCAACTTGTTGAATGTCGACCAGAACATCACATCGGCCGAACTTCCTTGATCCACTACCACTCGATGCACCCTGCGTCCCGCAGTGACAACCGATATCACCACTGGATCGTTGTCGTGAGGGACAACGTCTCAGCGATCTGCCTTTGTGAAGACGAGGTCGATGTCTGGGAAGTGATCTTCCTCGCATGTCTCCACTGCCATCACCGAACACGCATACTTTTTGCGTTGCGATGAGGTGCACCCTCCTCCTGAGAACCCACCTGCTATAGTATGAATCTCACCGTGTATAGGAATTTCGTGCCCCTGATCAGCCCTCGGGGCTACTGCCTCCTCGCCCCCTTGCGTCTCCTTCAAGTAATCGCCAAGGAACCCACTTTTAACCAACTCATCCAACTGGTGGCCCAAGGCCAGACAGTTGTGAATGGGGTGGCCATAGGCCTGATGAAACTCGCACCAGGCGTTCTTGTTCGGCCCCAGCCTCTTGTCTGTCTTTGGGGGCATCTTCAATCTTTCTGCCACATTGGGAATGGCAATCAGCTCCTTCAATTCTACCAGGAAATCATGCCTAGGGGGCACATCATCCTTGGCGCGTGTCCTAGCCTGGGGCTTTCGGGGCTCATAGGGCTTCTGCTTTCCTTGAGCCTTTTTCTCTGTTGTGGCCTCGTGCACACGCAGGGGTTGAGGCTGACTAGGCACTCGGGGCCTTGATGAGACCGCACTCTCTCGTTTCTCATTGAGCTCTCCTTCAGCGATAATGTGTGCGACAACACGCCGTTTAATGTCACCGAAGGTCTTGGGGCGATTACGGATCAAGGACTCGTTGAAAGGCCTTGGCAACACTCCTTTCCTGAAGGCATGCACTACCATATCTTCATCTTTGGTGTGCAACCTCACTACCATTGTCCCACACCTGTTGAGGTAATCTCTAAGGGACTCCCTCTGGTGCTGTCTTACGTCGAAAAGGTCATAAGATACTGGGGGAGGGGCCCTGTTAACAAGATATTGCTCCCTGAACAACGTGGAAAATTGCGCGAAGAACGTGATATGTCCTTCGGGTAAACTCACAAACCATTCCAGCGCTATTCCTGTCAACGTGGTCATGAAGAGCTTGCAATGCACTGCATCAGACCCACCTGACAACATCATCTGTGTGTGAAAGGCAATGAGATGTGCCTCAGGATCCTCTTTCCTGGTGAATACGGTCTTGGGCCCCACAAAGGTGGCTGGGACCACCGTATCCATGATCGCTTGGGAGAAAGGCATGGGGAAAGCTCTTGGGGGCGTTGGTGGAGCCCGATCTTCTCCTCCACGGTCTGCGGCTTGCTGCATATGGTGCAGGTTCAAGCGTAGCTCATCGTTGGCTCTGTGTGTAAGGACCTGTAAAATTAAATTGGAATAAAAAGGGATATAATTTAAATGAATTCTAAGTATGTTTTTATTTAAAATAAAAAGGAAGGAAAGTGTAGTTTAGAAGACTATGAGATCGCCTGGTTAGTACATGATCGCCTGTCGCCTAGATTACACGTGATCGCCAGTCGCCTATGGTGCACATGATCGCCGAAAGTGCACTCAGTATGTGGTCAGGATACTGGATCAACCAGAGTGGGTTCCAAAAACCACGAGTATCAAGGTGTGGGTTAAGCCTTAGATACGCTGTGCATGCGAAGCTCTATGCTTGAGCATAAGAAATCGTCCTTTAGTGTTGCATGCATGGGCGCATGAGGAGTAGTGCTGATCTACTCTTGGAAATGTGAAGCTACCGACGTCACCAAGTCATGTGGAGATGATACCTTGGATGTAACATAGTGGGATGAAGAACCTTCAGCAAGGCGTGGCAATGTGTCGTCGGGCATCGCCGGGCGCGAGGCATGCGGGCATCGCCAGGCGCGAGGCATGCAGACATCGCCGGGCGCGAGGCATGCGGTCATCGCCAGGGCGAGACATCGGTCGTCCGCCAGGATGAGGCATCGGTGGATAGTCATCGCGCGAGCGGTCATCGGTGGAAGGTTATCGCGCGATGTCGAGCTTCACACAGATAAGGTGGGACCCAGGCTCTCAGCAGGAGACGTATTGCACGCGCGACACGTAGACAAAAAGGGTGGTTCAGAATAGTGACATCAGAGTGTTGGCCTGCGTAGAGGCACGCGCAGTCGTACTGTTCAGGGAAGCGTACACGCAAACTTTCCTGCAGAGTGGGTGATGGCAGCGGCTTTTGTGGACAAGTTGGTTTAAGATTCAAAAACCCACTTCTGAGAGGCAAAGGACGTTGCAGTGGTTCAAGAGTGAAAGAGTGAGTTCACCTTCATCTTTCTCTTTTCTCTCCTTCGCGCTGCGATTCAGGCAACCTCAAGCGAAAGTACGACGAGCGACGACTACCCTTAGAGCACCTAGGAGGTTCTCTGCAAGTTCTACGAACCAGACGCTAAAATAGAGCTAAGGCATCTTTAAGCTTCGGTGGATTTTGGAGCTCTTGGTGTTTTGCGCAAGTCCAGGTAAGGGAAGCTAGCCTTATTTTTCCAACGAAAAACCTTATATTAGATGATTGAGATGATGGGGCGACGTGGTCGCCGGTTTTCAACTGTTATTGCATAAATCCCCTGTTTTTGAACGAGATCGCCGGTTTTGGCGTTGTTTTTCGAACTCCCCTATTTTTTTGTGTTGTTTGAAACTGTTTGAGATTTAAATGTGATATTTGAAAATCTGAACCAGGGAATGATTGTTGTTGTGATTGGAATCATTCATTTAAGTGTTATATGATGTGTTGAATGTTGTGAATGTGGGATCAAGGCATAGTATTTTCAGGAAAGAAAATACCGTGTAAGATCGTGTAGGATGTGCATTGATCGGTGATTTCTATAATGAGATATCCTGACTCTCCTGAGATAATGAATTCATATAGATGAAGTTATTCAGGCGTTGAGAGTCGATGGAGGTTCATACGTATGGGTAAGTGTTTGAAAGATAACTACTTGACCTGTTGTGTGGATTCACCCTGTCATACTGTGAGAGTGATGAAATTGAGATCGAGATTGTGTTGATGCGCATAGCTGTGGAAACTTTACAGCAGGGTAGTATGACAGGTGCAGATCTCTGAGTCTAGTCAATGCACGAGTCTTCCGGAAGTAGTGTCAAGTGTCTTGTGTGATGAGTCAGTGGAAGTCTGACGTGAGAAATGAAGAACATTGAAATTGATAGACACTTGATGCATTATGTGAATAGAACGACTCTTGAGGAATTGTGAAATGTGTGATTACTTGATGGTCATGTGAAGGGAATGAGAAAATTGATAGTTTTTACGTGGGTGTCTTAAATTTGTTCTATCTTGATTTTAAAGTTTCAGATCTAAACTCTCTTTCAAATATCTAGCTTACCCTGTGATTTTGGTGTTGTGTTTGGCTTTTTCTTAAACCTGTGATGATCGTGTATAATTTACACGGGAGCAGATGATGTTGCAGGAAGTAGAGCTCCTCAGTGAGTGGTCGCCGGAAGGAGATCGCCTGTTTCTATTTCTGTTAGGCGATCACCCTTTTTTCCGTTTTCTGATAGGAGATCGCCTTTTTGCTGTTAGGAGATCGCCTGTCTTTCTATTTTACTGTATTTTGTTTACGTTGTTGGAAAACTAACCGATGATGTATTAAACTCCATGTGAGGAGAAACTTGATTACATATATATATAATTATGTTGATTTCAATATTATTGTTTTACCTTTAATTCGTTTTATAATTATGAAAAGAATTTGGCGGGATGTTACACTGTGCAACTCCTCATTCTTGGCCTGTGAGGCGGCCAGGTCCTCCTGCATGCGCGCCTGATGCGCTCTGGATTCCGCCACCGTCTCCTGGAGGGCGCGCATTGTTTCCATGAGTTATTGCATGGTAACGCTTTCGCCTCCATTTGGTCGAACAGACCCTTGTCTTGTATTCCTCATCTCCGTAGTTTTCTGCTCTCACTCTCGTGTATGGGACCTTGTTTTACTTCGGCCCCACGGTGGGCGCCAAATGTTCTTGCTGGTTGACTCTCCTGTCGGTTGACTCTATGACACTCACACGCCTCCTTCCTCACCTTGATAAATGCTTGGTTCTTTCGAAGCAATCTGCACCTGCAAAAGAGAAAGGGGTGCCCTAGAGGCCGTTTGCACTCCGACGCTCAAGTCAAGATGGGGCAAAAAACACCAAGTGTATTGAGTCTCTCTGTGTTTAGGTCTAGAAACTGTGTACCTTTGTGAAGTATCTCACTTTCCCTTATATAATCTAGGGTTTACTGCGCCGCTAGCCCTAATTAGGGTTCACTGCGCTGCTAGCCATATTCTGGGTTTACTGGAATACCCTCGTGTCGCTATCACCCAGTCTTAGGGTAATCTAGCACATAAGGTTTCCTTTTCTGGAGTGCAAACACTACAGGATGACCACCTGGATGCCTCCTCGTGCACCTAGTCTCTGGGGCCACCTGTTCAGGGAGTGCCCTTACTGTTCACGTGCCATGCATGTAGCCTTTACTGGGAAACCCTAGTTCTGATGAGTACTCGACCCCTCAGGACTCTGCACCTAACTGTGCTTTCCCTGCCACACGCATAAGCTCTTCGTGATTCAGGCCTCTCCCTACTTCTGGGTATTTAATTGGTCATTGGCCCACTCTGGGAACCAACCTTAGTTGTTCTGGTTGTGTTGTTCAAATCACCCAAGACCGATGTCACCTCGTCACACTCTGTTGCCAAGGACTGATCAACCTGCGGAGCGACGAGGACACATCAGTCCCTTCTGGTAATCACCCTTCTCTGTGGGAACACGTTGATGACTAATCACCCGCTAATCCAAACTGCCTGCGGGGTCCATTCCACGTGGCTTTGGCCCATGCTGTGGGACCCAGCTGACGTGGTTCACCCTTTACTATCTGTTCTCAATGTCCGAGGACTGATCGGTACAGTTATTAAACATTTTAATATCTTTTACCCCTAAAATGTCCTCCGCTTTTGAATTGCATACCTTTTCCCACATAACCCAAGCTACCTTCCTTCCCCCATCCCCATAGAAATTTTCTTTGAATGCTTTTGATAGTATTCACCATTACCACCGGCACCTTGAAGAAAGATAGATAAAACAGGGGAAGGGAGGTTAAATTTATCTAAGCATACAAATTCTTCCTCCAAATATAGAAACTTTCCTCTCCATTTGTCCAACCTTTTCCTAATCTTATATATAACTCCATCCCAGAACCTGATCCTCCTGTATTTCCACCCACCATACCTAAATATGTAAACGAGATTTTCACAACTTCACAATTTAGCATGGAAGCATAATAAAGCATATGGGCATGATTTACACCCACCTCTCCTATTTTGCTTTACGAGAAGTTCACTTTCAAGCCTGTTAGAAGTGAGTTGATTTTAGGATTGCACATTTTAGAAATTTCACTTTGCTTATGAGTTTATGATTAAGCAGGATATGGTGATAGGTCTTGAGAAGATTTTCACTGGACACTTACTTAACCAAGTAGTTAAGTAAGTGTGAAGATTGTTTTCGAAAGAGAAAAAGAGAAAACACAATATCAGGTGCTGATGAAGATGAGGTGCAGGATTTAAAATGAACAAAGATGAGTAAGCACTAGTACAAAATATGAATTCTACGACGCCATATAAAGATGGTTCATAAAGAACCGTCGTTATAAAAGAGGCTGTGGCATTTTTGTAGTTTTTCACAAAATTTTAGCGTTTATAACGACGGTTCCCGCCTGAACCGTCGTTATATGTGTATGTAGTGTGTTTTTAACGACTGTTCAACAAGGAACTGTCGTTATATATGGCTCCTGGAGTGCTTTTTTCTACGCTCCCCCTTCACTCTCACTCTTATTTCATCTTTTTCCTCTCATCCCTTCACCTTCCTCACCCTCACCCTCACTCTCACTCTCACTCTCACTCTTCTCCCTTCACCTTCAACCTCCCCCAAACCCGCCACACCCTAAGGTTGTGCGCCGCTGCCACCTCCCTCCCTCCCTTCCTCTTCCAACCGCGCGCCCCTGCCTCCTTCCCTTCCTCCTGCAACCATGTGCGTTACCATCGAGAAGGAGGGCGTGGCGCTGCTGCGAGGTTAGGGTTAGGGTTAGGATTTTTTAATATTGTTTTAATAAATTTGTTAATATACAACATGTTGGTTGGTTTTGAGTCCGGAGGTGTTCGACCTTCGGCAATTTCTATTTAGATTTAGAGAGTTTTTGAATTATATAGTATTTGCGTTGATTTTGAGAATGCGCGTCAACTCTTCGCGTCTGCACCGCACACCCATACACAGCCAGCACCTCCATTATAGAAGGTTTGTATTTTTAGGGTTTGGAATTTAAAATTTTTTAATAAATATTTGAATGCATGTGTTGATTAGTTAATAGTTTAGGGTTTGTGTTGGAGAAGGGTTATAGATTCGGATTTGCCAAAAATTAGCGTGACAAAACTTCAAACGACCATAACTTTTGATAGAAAAGTCGGATGGAGATGTGTAAAAAATGAAAGTTGTCCGAAACGAGGTAACGAAGCCCATGGCCAATAACGGATTGGCGCCACCAAAATTCCAAAAGTCCACCATTTACTATCATTTTTTTATTTTTTAGTATTATTTAGGTATTTTTTAGGTATTTTTGAGGTTTAGGTTCTCATACTTACATGCCCTAATTATTCTGAAAATTTGATATTTTATGCAGAATTAGAGTGAGTAGTGAGTATATATAATAATAATTTTTTTTAAAATAAAAAACTATTTATAATGACGGTTCCCAGTGGGAACCGTCTTTAAAAGCCCATATAACCACTTTTAATGACGGTTCCTAGTGAGAACTGTCGTTATAAGTCATTTTATTTTTTAAATTGGTATGCTAATTGCTTTTCATATGTGTCATTGATGCGGGTTTGTAACGACGGTTCTAGAACTGTCGTTACAAGCAAATGACTTATAACGACACCCGCAATAACGACGGTTTGGGAACCGTCTTTATATAGCCTTTTTAACCGTCGTTAATAAACTATTTTGTACTAGTGAAGACAAGATGAAAACCGAATTAAAGGAAGGAAGAACACCAAACAAAAGAGAAATGGAAATGGCACAAGGAAGAAAGTAAAAGATGAAGACATAAGAGAAGCTTAGGAGTGGAGATGGTGTCACGTCACTTGGACGGTGGGAGACTCCAAGATGAGTGGTGCAGAGTCGTCACTTAAAGTGTGATACACTCAAGATAAGACCAAAAATACAAGAGTAAGCAGACTCACTAAACACTCACGCATAATTTTTTTTTTCCTATAATCAATTTAAAGTGTGAAATACATGAGGCAAGACACCCTATTTATAGGAGAGGGGTGTCTTGGTGGGCAAGATGGGAGGAGAGACACTACAAAAAAACGTGTATGTGGTGGCGGTTATTTTCGTATAACCTGACAATTATAACCGTCACATTTTACATCTGTGGCGGTACCACGTACCACCAGAATTCTTGTCGCCACAAAGTTTAATGTGACGGTCAATTGAGAACCGTTGTAGCAGACGCCATATAATGTATTGTATAAAGTAACAGTTTTAAGCGTGTAATTTATGTCAGTTATAAATGTCGTAATTTTAAATCTGGGATACCAATCCGAGCGTAAATTGCGGTAGTTATAAACGCCACTTAATACAGTATAGTATGACATTTATAATAACCTTTATGACTGTCATAATTCAAATATTAAATATTTAATTTAATTTTTAATATTTATAATAATTTATTTAATTCCATTTTATAATTTGATTTCATAATATTATTTAATTTCATATTATAATTAAATTTCATAATATAATTAAATTGTAACATAAACTAATTTCATAATATAATTATACTTAATATAATTAAAATTGATAAATATAATAATCAAAAGATGACTTCATTCAATCATTGAGAACAAAGTTGATAATGTCAAACTAATCCAAACAAAAAAATTGAATTATCAAAATATAAATGGTTTAATTTGTCTTATTGCCTCCACTTGATCCCATAATATTCTGGCTTGATGATGCAACACCACTTCCAACATCCGGTGCCTGGAATAAATTAAAATATGCTTAGAGTTAATTAACAAATTTTGAAAAATAAATGAAAAAAATATTATATTATGAAATTCAAGGTATAATATGAGAGAAAAAATATGTTATACTCAATTGCAAGTTTATTATGCATATGTGGCTTTCTGCATAGCATAAACACTAGCTTAAAATCAGTTTAAAAAAATTGAGATTATATATATATATGTGTGTGTGTGTGTGTGTATATGTATATATATATTCCAATTCAACAATTAGAAAGCCTAAAAGAGTAATGACTTCAACTTTAAATGTGTGACATTAAAAACCTTGTGTTTCCACGGTCCTCTGTATGCTGGATTAGGAATCTTTGAGGGCTTCCATAGTCCATCGTCGTCATCATCCACTACAAAAGGATTAGTATTCCAAACAAGTAAAAAGTGGAATTGAAATATCAACCACAACATTATAGATTATAAAATTAACTTAACCATACTAGAGGGATAGCCAATATGGAGTATCACCATAATTAAAAGAATATATGGTTGAACAAATATTCACATGTACAATAAAGCTCAAAAGTATAAATATTAGAAAAGGGGCACATGGGAGTCGGGTGTATCCTACAATAAGTTAGAAACCATAAGTTCCAAATCTAGTTCTGCACATTTCCTCATAGAAAAGGAAGGAAACTACTGAACGCCCAACCAATGCTTACACTAATATCGTGAGCAACTTCTCTTAATACGACACTTACCCAAGTGCAGATGAAATCCATTCTCTATGAGTTTTAGCATTCAACATGATTTCAGTTGTTGTAAAAGTCTTTAAAACAACCACAAAGTGTAAAATGTGACGGTTATAAATGTGAGATCCATTCTCTAAGAGTTTTAGCATTCAACATGATTCCAGCTATTGTAAAAGTCTTTGAAACAACCACAAAGTGTAAAATGTGACAGCTAATGGGAACCAATGTCTGGTGCTTATATGTGGAATAGATTACCCTATGCTTCTATGTTTTCTCATGATTGCAGGTTGAACAGATTCTAAACAAAGAACATTCCAAAAAGCAACCCAAGGATTTTTCTCCATCAAATAGGGGGAGATTGTTGAACAAGGGAAGCTTTGATGTTTTCAAATCCTCTTAAAGCTTGAAGAATCTAATCCTTTTCGTGTTGGGTTTAGAATAGGGTGTTTAGAATCTCTGTTAAAGATCAGATCCTAATCTCAGCACTTCTTGATCAATCAGATTTCAAAGAAACAAAGTGTTGTAAAAGTCTTTGAAACAACCACAACTACAATTGTTACAAATAATAATAAGACATACAAGATATAAGATAATCTAGTAATTGAATTTTTTTAAAATAGTTTAGCACCCTACTATCTAATGAAATAATATGAAGTGAACTATCTATAGTTCCTACCTACAATTTTTAACGATTCAATAATAAATTTTAAAATTCGCAGCTATTGTATTCATGAGGTTGCAGCTGCTTGGCCCTAGCCTTCTCCAACAACTTCTTCCACTTTCTTTAAAATAAATAGATATCAATCTACAATGTACATTAAATATACCTTTTCACAATTAAGAACCACCTTACATTAGAGGAGAGGGAGAGAGAAAGATCAATCTCTCTCAAATTAAGAAAAAAAAAAACTCAAAGCAAACAATAAGAACAATAAAAAATGAGATTCTTACAAAAATTTTACATAAAGGAAGGATTAGTTTGTCTTCCTAATTCTTGATCTTGGTATTGGATTTACACGGTAGGCACATTCAAGAGTCAATGGTTCAACAAATGCAAATTGATTTTTTTTTTTATATTATAGGGAAATATCTAGAAGCATAGTACAACTATTATTACCTATCTTTTTCATGAATGTCCATTTACAAGGCTCCATCGAATTTTGATCATGAACCATATGCATTGGATCTGCTCTCTTTATGATGATTCTTATCTTTTCCCTCTTTGCAATGCTGTAGTAATTTTTTAATACATTGTTTCCAGCAATTTCAAATAAAGGAACTGTTAACTGAACAATTGCTATACAAATCACAATCATAAAACCATGGGAATCGAAATAAAGTATTGTACCATCTAGACTAATTTTCCATTATCTAAGACTTTTTTTCAATAATAAAACAATTAAAGAATCTGATAAATATATTGATTTATGTTCTTTTCCTACAACATTTGGCCTTTTGCTTTATCTTTTGGCAGTTGAATGTCCAAAAAATGCATACTACGGTTTGACATCAAGAAATTGAAAGTTATGTATATTAATGGAAAAATGCGTAATTAAATGGAACCTGATGATCGAATTAGTGTGCTTCCCACAAGGAATAGAGGACCCAGAAAAACCCTAAATCGGTCCAACATTTGGCAATACAATTTTCTATGTTGTGCACATCCATAAGAACCCTAAAACAGCGAAACAAGAGTTTAGGAGTGTGAGAAGCATAATATGAAGAAAGAAACATGCAGCGTGTTGGTGGAGTGAGAAATTGAATCACACCTGTTGACTTCGAGAAGGATGACGAGATCTTAAATCACACCTATCGTAGTAGTTGGTGGATGTGGCGAAGAAGACGGTGATGCATAGGGGGATTCAAAGAGAGAGAGATAGATTGTAACAGAGAAGCGAGGGTTCAAAGAGAAATTCAAAGAAAACTGTGGGCTCTCAAATGGGGAAGCTTCACTCTCAGATTTTGTTTTTTTTGGGATTTTTGGGATTTGGGTTTTGATTTCGCAATGAGGTTCATACATTGGATTTGGAAACTAGTTAGCTCTAGGATTTCACTTTTGGATTTGGGAACAAGGTTCAGAGCTTAGCTTTAATTTGGAAACAAGTTTGAGAGCTTTGATTTGGGAACGCAATTTAGAGGTTTGGCTTGGGAACAAGGTTCAGAGGTGAGCTTAGGGTTTCAAAGGGTTTTAGAAAATTTTGAAGGATGGAACGAGAATAGGATTTTGAAAATTTTCAATTTTGAGTAATTGTTGGAAATGAAATTTTATGGAGGAAAAAAGCAAATATGATGGAGGGAATCAAACATATAAGCATTTATTTTAGAGGATAATTATGGCAATTCTAAATATCACATTTCGAAGGAAGATTATGGCAGTTATGAAGTTGTAGTATTATGCAGCTAATTATGACGGTTTTTAAGAACCGCCATATTATAACCGCCACCACATACAAGTTTTTTTTTGTAGTGAGAGGAAAAGGGAGAGGGGATGGGCGACCTAGGGTTGACTCTAGGTCAATGTCGCCCCCTTAGCCCAAGTTTATTGGAGCTAGGTTAAAAACCCTATTCCTAGGTGCACTTGTCATGAAATGTGGGCTTGACACAAGCCTATTTTATGCTAAGTACACCCAAATTATGCTACATACACCCTAATTTACTGAAATTAAAATAAAGAAACTAGCTGGTGCTCAGCTCCCATGTGGGCTTTGCTCCTAATGAACCTCTGAGGAATGATAGGCTTTGAGGACTAGCTATGGAATGATCCTGACCTAGTCATAGGTCTTATCTCATGCTCTTGGTCATCCTTCTGGAAGGTTGGACTAGCTCAGTGGATGCTCTATCTCTCAGGGCTTCATCATGCTCCTTGGGTTGGAGAGAATTCGTCCATGAATTCGTTTACTTTCAATCTTGATGGATGTAAGTTAATTTTAGGATTGCACATTTTAGGAATTTCACTTCCTTTATGAGTTTATGATTAAGCAGAATATGGTGATAAGCCTAGAAAATATTGTCACTAGACACGAACTTAACCAAGTGGTTAAGTAAGTGTGAAGGTTCTCTTCTTGAGAGCAAAAGAGAAAACATAATATAAGGCAATGATAATGATGAGGTGCAGAATTTAAAATGAACAAAGACGAATAAGACAAGATGGAAACCGAATTAAAGGAAGAGATAAAGAACACCAAAATAAAGGGAAATGGAAATGGCATAAGGGAAGAAAGTGAAAGATGAAGAGATAAGAGAAGCTTAGGAGTGGAGATGGTGTCACACCACTTCAAGGGTGGGAGACTCCAAGATGAGTGGTGCAGAGCCACCACTTGACGTGTGATACACTCATGCTAAGACCAAAAATACTAGAGTACTTAGACTCTCTAAACATTCACGCAAAGTTTCCTTTCTATAATCAATTTCAAGTGTGAAATACATGAGGCAAGACACCATATTTATAGGAGAGGGGTGTCTTGGTTGGCAAGATGAGAGGAGAAAGGAAAAGGGAGAGGGGAGGGGCAACCTAGCTCAATGCCACCCTCTTAGGCATAGTTTCTAGAAGCTAGGTTATAAACCATACTCCTAGGTGCACTTTCATGAAATGTGGGCTTTGCACAAGGCCATTTACGCTGAAGTACACCCCAAATTATGCGACATACACCCTAATCTACTTAAATTTAAAATAAAGAAACTAGTTGGTGTTAAATTGATGGCTTAAAAACAGAGGGGGGTGAATTGTTTTTAAAAGATTCTCGCAAATATTTGATTAAGAATGAATCTTTATCAAACAAACACAGATAAGCAATCAGAGAAGCAATCAAACAATGAACACAGAAACTATTATAGAATTATAATCGGTTAAAATATCGTTTTAATCGGTTGTTCTTATGACAGCAGAAGCAATTTATATCAAACAGTTTCAAATGAAGGCAGAGATAGAGGGATACGAACACAGAGAGTTATATTGGTTCACTCACACATTGAGCTACATCTAGTTCTCAGAAAATTATCTGAGTTCCACTAGTAATAAACCTGATTACAATCACACACCCACCAAAGAAGTGATCTTGACTCACACAAGAACACCCACTTCTCTTGGCTTAACCACACCATAGATCAGAATAATCCTCTGTCTCTGTGAACCACAATTCTTTACAAATTTATCAAATACAAGAACTATACAAGGATAGAAAACACCTAAAGATTACAACAGGAAATCCTAAGACAGATCTTGAAAAACTCAGCAAAGCTTGGTAGCAATCTTGCTCCTTTAAAAAACTGTTATCTCTCTTTTTATCTCAAAATCTCTTTCTTAAAATTTGTTATTTTCTTTTTGAAAGAAGGGCTATATTTATAGCACTTAAAAACTAGCCGTTTTTGGCACTTTGAATCAGCTAAAATGGTTTTAAAACAGTTTTTGAAAAAGCTGTTATGAAGACACACATGTAACTGGTTGAAACCACGAATTAATCGGTTAAATGGGTCAAGCTGTTACTTAATAGATTCAACAAGCAGTTTCAAAACCCTTATGCCAGTTAGGTAACAAACAACAGGTTATTTCGAAGATCTAATCGGTTGCTTTCCCTTTGCTTGAAAAACACTTTGTTTCTTTGAAATCTGATTGATCAATCAGTGCTGAGATTAGGATCTGATCTTTAACAGAGATTGTAAACACCCTATTCTAAACCCAACACAAAAAGCATTAGATTCTTTAATCTTTTAGAGGATTTGAAAACATCAAAGCTTCCATTGTTCAACAATCTCCCCCTATTTGATGGAGAAAAATCCTTGGGTTGCTTTTTGGAATGTTCTTTGTTTAGAATCTGCTCAACCTGCAATCATGAGAAAACATAGAAACACAGGGTAATCTATTCCACATTTAAGCACCAGACATTGGTTCCCATTAGGTGATTTCCAAAACTAGAACATCAGCCAAATCAGATGAGAAAACCAGCAAGCATACACAGACGAACAATCGATTATTTCGCAAAGATAACCAGTTAAACAACTGTATCAGAGATTTAAACAGATACAAGCAAATCAGATTTAAACCACAGTTCAATAGTCATACCAGCAATGTTCAAAACAATTATAAAGGTAGTTTAAAGAACATATTACAGACCCAAATTCTCCCCCTATTTGTCTCATCAAATAGACAAAAAAGAAGAGATTAAACATGAGATATCGCATGTATATCAATTATGCCTAGATCATTTCTAAAAGTGTAAAACCTATCCTTGGAAAGATGTTTGGTGAAGATATCAGCTAGTTGCCTTTCAGTTGCAATAAATTTTACTTCACATTCACCATTCTCTACATGGTCTCGGATGAAGTGATGCCTTATTTCAATATGCTTGGTCCTTGAGTGTTGTACTTGATTCTTGGTAAGGTTGATTGCACTTGTATTGTCACAGTAGAGTGGGGTCTTGCTGATCTTCAGTCCAAAGACTTCCAATTGCTGTTTAATCCATAAAATCTGGGTGCAACAGCTACCTACAACTATATATTCTGATTCAACTGTTGATAAAGCAACACATGCTTGCTTTTTGCTATGCCATGATATTAAGCTTGATCCAAGCAAGTGGCATGTTTTGATGGTGATTTTTCTGTCTAATTTGCAACCTGCAAAGTCAGAATCAGAGAAACCAACAAGCTTTATAGAGGAATGAGAGGGATACCACAGTCCAACTTGAGAACTGCCTTTGAGATACTTTAGGATTCTCTTGGTAGCTTTGAGGTGAGACTCCTTGGGACATGATTGAAACCTTGCGCAGAGGCAGACAACAAATATAATTTCTGGTCTGCTTGCAGTAAGATACAGTAGAGAACCGATTAAGCCCCTGTATTTGGTTTGATCCACTTCTGGTCCAGCTTCATCAACATCTAGATAGCAGTTTGTAGCCATAGGTGTTGTTGCAGATTTATTGCTATCCATTTCAAACTTCTTGAGTATGTCATTGCAATACTTGATTTGACACACAAAGATTCCTTCTACTGTTTATTTGATTTGTAGTCCAAGGAAGAAGGTGAGTTCCCCCATCATTGACATCTCAAATTCTCCCGTCATAGCTTGTACAAAATCCTCACATAGTTTCTCATTAGATGAACCAAAAATAATGTCATCTACACATAGTTATACTAAAATGACAGCAGATTCAGATTTCTTAATGAAAAGGTTTTTGTCAATCTTCCCTCTTTCATAATGATAAGATAGGAGAAAGCAACTTAACCTCTCATACCATTGCCTTAGTGCTTGTTTAAGACCATACAATGCTTTCTTCAATTTATACACATGATTAAGAAACTTGTGATCTTCAAATCCAGGAGGTTGTGAGACATAGATCGCTTCATTCACGAATCCATTCAAGAAGGCACTCTTCACGTCCATCACAAAAGTTTGAAACCATTCATGCAAGCGAAAGCCAATAATAGTCTCACTGCCTCTAACCTTGCTACTGGTGCAAATGTTTCATCATAATCAACTCCTTCTTGATTGTAGCCTTTGGCAACCAGCCTTGCCTTGTTCCTTGTAATGACTCTTGAATCATCTGACTTATTTATGAACATCCACTTTGTGCCTATGATATTCATCTGAGTTGTTTGAGGGACAAGGGTCCACACATCATTTCTCACAAACTGGTTGAGCTCCTCATGCATAGCTCTTGTCCAGTGTTCATCTTTCGGTGCTTCCTTGATTGACTTTGGTTCAATCTTGGAGAAAAATGTTGTATGATTGCAGTAGTTTACTACATTCCTTTTGGTAGATACTCCTTTGTTGATCTGCCCAATGATGTTTTCAACAAATAGATCTTTGGGAATTCTTCATTCCTTTTAAACGAACTCTGCTGCAAATTTTCAATCAGTTCTTTCGCAGGTTCAAGCGGTTGAATTTTTGTACTATTTTCCAGATTCTTCAGAAATGTGTTCTGTTCATCTTCTTCAATGCTGTCTTTTGCTATATCTTGCTCAGATTTGTTAGTTTCATTAAAAACAACATGTGTAGATTCTTCAACAGTCATAAGCCTTTTATCGTATACTCTATATGCATGACTAGATAGAGAGTATCCTATGAAAATACCTTTGTCAGCCTTAGCATCAAATTTGTCCAGATTTTCCTTACCATTGTTGAGGATGTAGCACCTGCATCCAAAGACTTTTAGATGGCCTATTTGTGGCTTCCTTCCATTTAGCAGCTCATAAGGAGTTTTCTTCAAAATTGGCCTGATGAGGACATATTTCATCACATAGCAGGTTGTACTTACTGCACCAGCCCAAAAGCATTTAGGCGAAGATGATTCATTCGTAATTGTCCTTGCTAGCTCTTCAAGTGACCTATTCTTTCTCTCCACCACTCCATTTTGTTGGGTTGTTCTTGGTGCTGAAAAATTGTGGAAGATCCCCAACTTGTTCCAGATCTCATTCTGAAATTCACCACCATGGTCACTCCTAATCGCTCCAATGTTGCTGCAGCATGTATTTTGCAACCTTTTGGCTAGTTTCTTGAATTAAGAGTAAGCCTCCTTCTTTAAACGTAGGAATACTGTCCAAGTGAACCTGGAATAGTCATCTACAACCACAAAAGCATATAAATTTCCTCCAAGACTCGTAGTCCTAGAAGGATTGAAAAGATCCATGTGCAAGAGTTCAAGAGGTTTTGAAGTTGAAACACAAATTTTCAATTTAAAAGATTTTCTGGTTTGTTTCCACTTTTGGCAAGCCTCACACACACGTTCCTTTTCAAATTTGAGTTTGGGTAAGCCAAGAACAAGTTCATTTGAAATCAGTTTATTCAAATGATGCATATGTATGTGAGCAATCCTCCTATGCCAAAGCCATGATTCCTCATGCTTTGTTAGCAAACAACCGATTGATGTGGAGTTAGAGATATCAAGTAAATAGACATTGTTTGATCTCTTACCAGCAAGAAGGACTTCCTTTGAATTAGGTAACCTAATTTCACATGAATTGGTTTTGAAGGTGACTTGGTAGCCCCTGTCACAGAGCCAACTGATGCTCAACAGGTTGTGCTTTAGTCCTTCTACATAGAGCACATCATGGATGAGAAAAATGCTTTCATTACCTATGGTGCCTTTGCCAAGGATTTTTCCTTTATTGTTATCTCCATAGGTAACATATCCATCTTATTTGAGAGTGACGCTAACAAATTTAGATGCATCCCGTGTCATATGCTTGGAGCAGCCATTGTCTAGATACCATAGGTGTTGTTTTCCCTCCACGCAACCTTGCAAAAATTAAATTCAAGTGGCAAGATCTGGTCCCCTTATAAATTTGGGTCCATGACAATTAATTTGTTTCCAAGGAACCTTAGGATTCTTAGGAACCCATTTTTGGACACCTTTTGGAACGAAAACCTTGCGAACTCTTCAGAATTTCACAGAATGACCATTTTTCATATAGTAAAAACAAGTAACAACCGGTTGTTTCGACGTTTTAACCGATTGAAATTCTTTAACGGTTGAAAAAGGTTTTTCACATCCACTTTTTTTGCTTTGTGGGTTAAAACCCAAATCAAATTTTCCAAAAACAAAGTTTTGTGAGGCAAGAACAGTTTCGAAATTGGACTTCCCTTTAGAAAACTTATCCACAGTTTTTAAAAGATACAAAACTTTCTTTTGAAGATTTTCACAATTTTCACAAGACTTAGAATCACACTTGCAAGAAGAATTTTGATAAATCAATTCAAGGTTTTTGAAATCAGTTTTCGAAATATCCAATTTTTTTCCAAGATTCTGACTCTTTCATTTAACCTGTTGTTATCAAGTTTCAACTGGTTGTTTAAAAGGGTTAATCTATGAGCTTCTTCATAAGTCTCTTGAAAAGCTTCAAGCAATTGAGAATAACTTTCACTTTTATTGTAAGAGGATGCACTTACTTGGCTTGATTCAAATTCTTCTTTTACCATAAGGCAGACCTCTATCTTGGTTTCTATAGAAGATGATCCAGTGGAAGATTCTTCGTTGTCCAGAACGTCACCTCTTGTATTCTTATGACATTTCTCAAGAGTGTCCCACATTTCTTTTGTTGAGATACACTCTGAAACTTTGAGCAATTCATCAGAATCAAGTGCAGAGACAATTACATTTTTTGCTATACAATCAAGATGCTCTCTTTTCTTTTTTGTTAATGCAGAGTTATTTTCAGGCATATACATGAAGGCATTTTTTGAAATAGCATTCCAGATTTCTTTATCTAGTGACTCAATAAAGAAATTCATTCTTATAAACCAAAGTTGATATTTTTCACCACAAAATAGAGGTGGTTTATTCAAAGCTGCACCTTCCCCAAAACACCACTTGTTAGCCATGTTTGAAAAGGTTTTTCAGAAAAACAGAAACTTGAATATTTTTCAAGAACCTACCTCTTGATGGCATAAAACAAGAGGGGGGAGGGTGAATTGTTTTCAAAAGATTTTCGCAAATATTTGATTAAGAATGAATCTTTATCAAACAAACACAGATAAGCAATCAGAGAAGCAATCAAACAATGAACACAGAAACTGTTACAGAATTATAACCGGTTAAAATATCGTTTTAATCAGTTGTTCTTATGACAGTAGAAGCAATTTATATCAAACAGTTTCAAACGAAGGCAGAGATAGAGAGATACGAACACAGAGAGTTATATTGGTCCACTAGTAATCAACCTGATTACAATCACACACCCACCAAAGAAGTGATCTTCACTGACACAAGAACACCCACTTCTCTTGACTTAACCACACCACAAATCAGAACAATCCTCTGACTCTGTGAATCACAATTCTTTATAGATTTATCAAACACAAGAACTATACAAGGATAGAAAACACCTTTAGATTACAACAAGAAATCCTAAGACAGATCTTTAAAAACTCAGCAAAGCTTGGTAGCAATCTTGCTCCTTTCAAAAACTATTATCTCTCTTTTTATCTCAAAATCTCTTTCGTAAAATTTGTTATTTTCTTTTTGAAAGAAGGGCTATATTTATAGTACTTAAAAACTAGCCGTTTTTAGCACTTTGAATCAGCTAAAACGGTTTTAAAATAGTTGAAACAATTTTTCAAAAAGTTGTTATGAAGACACACATTTAACCGATTGAAACCACGAATTAATCAATTAAATGGGTCAAGCTATTAATTAACAGATTCAAAAAGTAGTTTCAAAACCCTTGTGCCAGTTAGGTAACAAACAACCGGTTATTTCAAAGATCTAATTGGTTGTTTTCCCTTTGCTTGAAAAAACACTTTGTTTCTTTTGAACTCTGATTGATCAAGTAGTGTTAAAATTAGGATCTGATCTTTAATAGAGATTGTAAACACCCTATTCTAAACCCAACACAAAAAGCATTAGATTCTTCAAGCTTTAAGAGGATTTTAAAACATCAAAGCTTCCCTTGTTCAACAGTTGGTGCTCAGCTTCCATCATGTAGGCTCTACTTCTGGTGATCCTCTGAGGAATGATAAGCTTTGAGGCACCGGCTATGGAGTGATCTTGACCTATCCCTGGGTCTTATGTCATGCTCCTAGTCATTCTTCTAAAAGGTTAGGTTAGCTCAGTGGGTGCTCTATCTCTCAGGGCTTCATCACTAATGCTAACTCAAAACCAGAAGAATTGCTTTCAGATTCAAGACATTCTGTGTACTATCTTTACAAAAGTAAAAGGTGTCGGCCGGATAATGTAACATATTAACCTTGACCTTGCTACCACCTTCTTCCACACTTTGTAATAGATCTTTTGTTATTGCCTGCCTAACAACCTCTACCAACCCCTCAGCCACATTAAGGAAAAGGAAGGGTGTGAGGAGATCACCTTGTCTAAGCCCTCTGCTATTAACCAGCACCAACACCGATGATGACTCTAAACATGATTTCATCCATACGATCCATTTATCACAAAAGAAAATCCCACTTCACTGAGTCATATGCTTTCTCCTAATCCAATTTTAGAAACATCCACTTTCCTTTCTTTCTCTTAACCTCCTCTAAGGTGTCATTTGCTACTAAAAAACTATCCATTAGGCCCATACCCCCTAGGAACTTCGACTACCTCTGATCAATAACCTTGCTCAACACTCTTTTTAGTTTCCACGATAGAATCTTAGTCACTATTTTGTATACACAGCCAACTAAAGAGATCAACCTAAAACCATTTTGGGATGTGGGACTACTGACCTTATGCACTAGGGATATAAAAGAGGCATGTGTTCCCCTAGGCCACTTCCCACTTTCCGCAAAATTCTCTATTGCTCTAGCTATGTCATCCTTTATAATCTCCTAGCAGAATTTGATAAACCCAAAGTTGTACCCATCTGGTCTCGTACATTTAAAGCTTTCACAGTCCCATACTGCTTCCTTTATTTCTTCTACATTAATAGCACCTACTAACATTTCGTTGTCCTCTTCCATTAGAACATTGAAGGTCACACTATATAATTTAACTTGTAAACTATCCCCTCCTCTAAATCTAGATTAAAGAAGTCCTTAACCTCTCCTTTATGAATCTCGGTGTCCTCCCACCATTGGTCATTTTCTATTAGGTTGTTTATTTCTTCTACATTAATAACACCTACTAACAGTTCGTTGTCCTCTTCCATTAGAACACTAAAGTTCACATTATCTAATTTAACTTGTAAACTATCCCCTCCTCTAAATCTAGATTAAAGAAGTCCTTAACCTTTCCTTTAAGAACCTTGGTGTCCTCACACCATTGGTCATTTTCTATTAGGTCGTTTATTCCATTCATAGCCTTTCTCCACTTCTATAATTGCATCTCTCTTGTGTTTAACGATAAAATCTTTGTTCTTTATCTCACCAGATCCATCTATTGACTTAAAAAACATTGGTCCACTCTCAACGATAGCCATAAAATTTATAAATGGCCTTCTTTGAGGATCACTCCACTCATCACTAACAATTGTTACACCTTTCTGATTCCATGAGTTTTTTTATAGACTATAAAGGGTTTTCTACATAAATTCTTTCTTTTGAAAGTAAAGGACCTCTCAATTTATTATATGTTGATGGTACATATCCACTAAGATTAGAAGTATTAGCTACATAAGAAAATGCACTTCTATTATAAGGATTTCTTGCTAAATGGAATGGTAGTCCTGAAAAATAAAACATTCATGTAATTTCACAACCCAAAGTATCTCTCACATGAATATTGAAAGAACCTAGTAAAAAACCTTTGATTTTTGGGTTAACATCATTATTTGTTCTGACTTCCTTCATGAGATACATGAGGTTGAGGGACATTTTTTTTTCTTTGAATTTTCTATTTTCAATGTTGCTTTGTCTAATTTTTTAAACTTAACAAGTTTTAACACTTCACGTTTGGACAAATTCCAAATTATTCTCCCTTAATTTTTAATAAATGATCTCTTATCGAGTTTAAGATCCATTGAATGAAAAATCACAAAAACTACATTTGATCATATTTTTTCCACCACTAGGAGTTTTTCTTAACTTTGAAATATTTCTCCACAAAGGTTTTGTTTCATCTTCTTGTTTGATAGCTTGATTAGGTATATTTGTAACATCCCGCCAAATTTCCTTTTCATATTTATGTAATAAAATAAAGGTGAAACAAATATATCGAAGTGAACATAATTATATATATGTAATGAAGTTTCTCCTCACAGGGAGTTTAATACATAATCGGTCAGTTTTCCAAAAACTTAAACAAAATACAGTAAAATAGAAAGACAGGCGATCTCCTAACAGAACAAGGCGATCTCCTATCATAAAACGGCGATCTCCTATCAGAAAACAGAAAAAGGGGTGATCGCCCGACAGAAATAGAAACAGGCGATCTCCTTCCGGCGACCACTCACAGAGGAGCTCTACTTCCTGCAACATCATCTGCTCCCGTGTAAATTATACACGATCATCACAGGTTTAAGAATGATGTTTCCATTATGGTGGACCACACACATCCAATATGTGCTCCAAGGGGAATTTAGAGAAAAGATGCTACACATGCCAAAAGACGGGACACGTTGCTAGAGAGTGTCCTAACAAGAATAGGATGACCCAATCCGGTGGTTCTCAGCAGTTTAGGAATGAAGGCAGCAGACCTCAGGCAGCAGGGAGAGTGTTTGCTATGTCAGGAGCTGAGGCATCTCGGTCAGGTAACTTAGTGCAAGGTGTTTGTTTTAGAGCTGGTAGAAGTGTAAAAGCCTTGTTTGATTCTGGAGCGACACACTCTTTTGTGTCAAGTCTGTGTGTAGCCGAGTTGGGCCTTCTAGTGAAGGAGTTGTCGTTTGAACTGTTGGTCTCTACACCTACATCAGGACAGGTATTGGCCTCTACAGTTTGCTCTGAATGTCCAGTAATAGTAGAGGGATGCAGGTTCAAAGTAAATTTGATCTGTCTACCTCTTCAGGACCTGGATGTTATCCTAGGAATGGATTGGCTATTTGCCAATCACATTCTCATAGATTGCGGTAGATAGAAAATAGCATTTCCGGACTTCCAAGAGTCAGATGTGATATCTGCTCAGCATGTGTGGTCAGAGTTGAAAGAAGGGTCGAGGTGCTTTGTGATCCTAGCTCAAATGGAATTGAAGAATGAAGAAGATATGGGCAGTATACATGTGGTGAAGGACTTCACGGATGTATTTCCAGAAGAAATACCTGGATTACCTCCTGATCCGGTCGGTCATCAATAGTTGATGACGTCAGCAGCCGTTGACCACGTGGACCATGCACAGGGTGGCACGTGGTAGAAAGAGCAAGTGAATCAGGGAGGAGATCACCTAGAACGGTGATCGGTAGTCAGATACCAAGTGGCCACCACTCCCAGTTCAGAGCATAGATAAGCGCCTGGAAGCACCGCACGGATGTCGGTGGATAGTCATGAGGCACCGCACGGACGTTGGTGGATAGTCATGAGGCACCGCCCGGTCATCGGTGGAAGTTATGAGGCACCGATCGGGTGTGACTGCATGAAGAGCGCGATCGAGCGTTAAGAGGGAGATCGGTCGTAAGTGCATGCAGAGGGCGATCGGTCATCGGGGTTCCCAGCGAGAACGCTACGCATGCACCTCGCATGATGCCCACTCAGAGGACGTGCGGTGAGGCCATGCAGGCAGGATGCGCCTGGCGCTCTCCTGGGAGCATGCGGCCCACATAGAGGGAAGCGCAGAAGCCCTCCAAGTGTGACGCGTGTAAGGTAGATGCCAGCTGCATGCCTCCACGTGTCACCATCTGGGATAGAGGCGCGGCTCAGGTATAAAGCACTCCACGTCATGTGAGGTAAGGGGATTCTTTCCAGATTACAAGTTTGCACATGCTCACTACACTTAGTTTCTGAGTCACTGTGGGAGCGTTCTTACACGTGGCACAGTGATAACAGAAAATAGTTATAGAGAGAGAAAGTGGATCTGAGAGCACACACGAGTCTCACAGAGAGATTCAGTGATAGTTTTGGTGTTCCTGTTGCCTGACTTGAGCGTCGGAGCTACAACGGCCGCCAGAGACGCCGTCTGTGTGTTTTGCAGGCAGCGTTTGGAGTTCCGGTGAAGTTTCTTGGAGCGTTCCTGCAGAACAGAAGGCTAGACGAAGGAGTGACGAGGCAATCCTCCATGTTTGAGTCAAGCGGCAGGATCATTGGCGCCCACCGTGGGGCCGTGTGAATTTTGTTCCCGTCCACGTCGCAGTTCTTGAAGTTTCTTGAGGTTTCTTGAAGTTTCTTGGAGCTTCTTGATCTTTTCGTCGAAGTGAAGTTACGTCAAAGTATAGAGGAGATGAGTAGAAGAACCAGACGAACCTCACCTACGCCACCTGCTGAAGAAGGTGCTGTTACCATGGCGCAGGTCATGGAGATGATGCGCGCGCTGCAAGATAGTGTCACGGCATCAAGAGTTGAGCAAGAGAGGATGCGTGCAGAGCTGACTGCATCGCAGAGAAGAAACGAAGAGTTGAACCGTATGAATGAAGAACTGCGTAGGGAATTGCAGGCGCAGAAGGAGCGTGCAGTTGAAGAGAGGACTTCGACGTTGCCATCGCCTCCGAGAGCAGTCCCTATGCCTTTCTCCCCCGAGATCATGAACACGGTGGTGCCTCCCAATCTGGTGGGATTGAAAGCGTCGTTCACGGGGGTGGAAGATCCAGAAGCACACCTGACACCCTTCCACACTCAGATGATGCTGACTGGAGGTTCAGATGCTGTGTACTGCAAGATGTTCATGAGTACACTGAGCGGAGTGGCTATGGAGTGGTTCGTGAGCCTGCCAGAGGGCCACGTCACTTCCTTCCATCAGTTTGCGAAGCTGTTCACAGAGCAGTACATCGTCAACAGAGCGCCACCAGTGGTGTCCTATGATTTGTTCGACGTGCGCCAGCACCAGGGGGAGTCGCTGAAGGACTACCTCAGCCGTTTTGGCGCGCACGTGGTGAGATTGCCCAGCAAGGATGAGGACATGCTGGTGCATGCATTCAAGAGAGGTGTCCTCCCTGGTCCTTTCAGTGAATCGCTCATCAGGAGCCACCCTGCCACCTTCACCGAGATACGGCGACGCGCGATGGCACACATAGTAGCAGAGACAGAGGTCTCTAAGAAGAGAGGAAATGCTGCACCGTCAAAGCCACGTGGAGGTCAGGGGAATCAGCAACAGCAGGTGTGGGTGCATGAGACCAAGGAAGGGAGGAAGAAGCAGGGAAGGTCTCGCCCTTATGCACCCAGAAAGGACCAGACCAGGGGGCGTGCAAGCAACGCACCCCCCAGGTATGATTTCATGATAAGTTTGGCGGAGCTGATCGCCATCCCTGTTGTGGCAGCAAGACTCCAGGTGCCAGAGAAAACCGACAGGGTACTTGGAGGGAGGAAGGATGAGTGGTGTGAATTCCATCAAGCTTATGGACATACACTCCGTAACTGCCTGGCGTTGGGGCGTCAGCTTGCTGAGTTGGTGGAGACAGGGTTCCTAACCGATTACCTGCAGGAGACACAAGGTGATCGCGCTTCGGGGTCCCAGGCAGGCGACCAGCAGCATGAACTCCCTGTGTTTGGGGAGGTGAGGTGATGGAAGAGGCTACACTGGGGGGGCTCCCAGAGCTGAAGCAGAAGGCATGATCGCCCCACGTGTGTGCATCGCCAGGGCGGTCATCGCCGGTTAAAGGAGACCCCATCCAGAGTGGTTGAGACGTTGGAGAATCGAGCTTGTCGGCTGGAGACTCTGGACGGAATGGCTGTTCCCAGAACCCAGGACGCTACACGCTTGTTTCCTACTCTGGTTAAGTTGTAAAGTAGATGCGCTATCGCGCTGTACACACACTTAGTATTTTAAACAGTTGAGCAGATCAGGGGGCACTCTTTTTAACGATGCCACCCAATAAAAGATTTTCAGTGCATAAAGTGTGCGAGTGTTCCCAGTTTAAAGTTCTCCTTGCCCCAGGTGCAAGTACAGGTGATTGGTGGTCAGTTACCGAGTGGCCACCACCCACAGATCAGCCCCTAGATAAGCGCCTGGATGTAGAGCGCGATCAGCCATCAGTGCATGCAGACCGGGATCAGCCGTCGGTGCATGTAGAGAGTGAGTGCTCGATCGGTGCATGGTCATCGGGATCTTGCTAACACGTGTTAAGCTGGAACCCAAGTTCCCAGCGAGAGCGTTAAGCATGCACAACGCATGATTCCAGAAGAAGAGCTCCTCGCCGATGGGGATGCGCATGCACTCACACAGAGAATGCGCGATGAGACCATGCAGGCAGGATGCGCCTGGTGAGTGCGCTTTGACAAGCCATGCCTGGCGCTCCCCTGGGAGCGTGCACCCACGAGAAAGTCCTCTTCCTCTGCTTTATACAGCAAGGTTGAGGCAAGAGAAAGTCCTCTTCCTTTGCTTTTTACAGCAAGGTTGAGGCAACAGAGAAAGTCCTCTTCCTCTGCTTTATACAGCAAGGTTGGGGCAAGAGAAGAAAGTCCTCCCTCGACTTTGTACAGCGAGGTGCAGGCGAGAGAAAGTCCTCTTCCTCTGCTTTATACAACAAGGTTGGGGCAAGAGAAGAAAGTCCTCCCTCGACTTCTTACAGCGAGGTGCAGGCGAGAGAAAGTCCTCTTTCTCTGCTTTATACAGCAAGGTTGAGGCAAGAGAAAGTCCTCTTCCTTTGCTTTATACAGCAAGGTTGAGGCAAGAGAAAGTCCTCTTCCTCTGCTTTATACGGCAAGGTTGAGGCAAGAGAAAGTCCTCTTCCTCCGCTTTTTACAGCAAGGTTGAGGCAACAGAGGAAGTCTTCCTTGCCTTTGAGCAAGTGCAGGCGAGACAGAGGAAGTCCTCCTTGCCTTTGAGCAAGTGCAGGCAACAGAGGAAGTCCTCCTTGGCTTTGAGCAAGTGCAGGCAACAGAGGAAGTCCTCCTTGCCTTTGAGCAAGTGCAGGCGAGAAAGAGGAAGTCCTCCTTGCCTTTGAGCAAGTGTAGGCAACAGAGGAAGACCACCTTGCCTTTGAGCGAGTGCAGGCGAGAAAGAAGAAAGTCCCCCCTTGACTTTGTACAGCGAGGTGCAGGCGAGTGAAAGTTCTCACCTCGACTTTGTACAGCGAGGCTGAGGCAAGAGAGAAAGTCCTCTTCCTCTGCTTTTTACAGCAAGGTTGAGGCAAGAAGAAAAGTCCTTCTCCTTCGCTTCTTACATCAAGGTTGAGGACAAGAGAAAGTCCTCACCTCGACTTTGTACGGCGAGGCTGAGGCATGAGGAAAAGTCCTCTTCCTCTGCTTTTTACAGCAAGGTTGAGACGAGAGGAAAGTCCTCTTCCTCTGCTTTTCACAGCAAGGTTGAGGCGAGAGAAAAGTCCTCTTCCTCTGCTTCTTACAGCAAGGTTGAGGCAAGAGAACCAAGTCCTCTTCCTCTGCTTCTTACAGCAAGGTTGAGGCAAGAGAACCAAGTCCCTTCCCTCTGCTTTTTATAGCAAGGCTGAGGTGAGAGAAGCAAGACCTCACCCATGACTTCTTACAACGAGGTTGAGGCAAGAGGGGTCGTCGAGAAGCACTTTTCTTCCCCAAAACACAGGCGTCATAGTTGGTGTTCAGGTCCTCTATGCACTCAGCGCTGGTGTGGCAGAGAAGTGTAGCGAAGTCAGAAGCGCGATGACTGATCGGTGGTGCACTAACATGCTAGTCGGTGGTCGGTGGTAGAAGCAAGTTCTGCTGCGTGAAGCCGAAGCGTTTAGGCCCCGTTAAGTCAGTCATCCAGCACGAAGTTATGTTGAAGGCAATGCTAAGGTAACAGTTAGCCGCGATCAAGTCAGAAGCCAAGTTTGAGGGGTTGCAGTGAGATCGCGCTAAAGCCTAAGCTAGTTAACAGTTAGTCACATGCAGAGAGTTAAAGAGAAGAAACGCAGCGAACCCTAGCGCGGTTGAGAAGAAGAAAACAGAGAAGGTGAATCTCTAGATGATCCAGAGGTATGTGCACGCTTCTGTTGAATAAAGGAAACGGTAGCAACACTCAGTGGGGGCCATTAATGCGTCCATGTGTCGAGAGATAAAGTATGGAAGCCGTGACGCCGAGGAACAGATACGTGAGCAGCACGTGACGTGGCCCCACTTGCCACGTGGACCGAGGGTGCGACCACTTAGTCTCTTCGCTGAGAACAAGTTCACAGCTCGAGACTGGGGGGCTTGTGATCCGGTCAGTCATCAGTAGTTGATGACGTCAGTAGCCGTTGACCACGTGGACCATGCACAGGGTGGCACGTGGTAGAAAGAGCAAGTGAATCAGGGAGGAGATCACCTAGAACGGTGATCGGTAGTCAGATACCAAGTGGCCACCACTCCCAGTTCAGAGCATAGATAAGCGCCTGGAAGCACCGCACGGACGTCGGTGGATAGTCATGAGGCACCGCACGGACGTTGGTGGATAGTCATGAGGCACTGCCCGGTCATCGGTGGAAGTTATGAGGCACCGATCGGGTGTGACTGCATGAAGAGCGCGATCGGGCGTTAAGAGGGAGATCGGTCGTAAGTGCATGCAGAGGGCAATCGGTCATCGGGGTTCCCAGCGAGAACGCTACGCATGCACCTCGCATGATGCCCACTCAGAGGACGTGCGGCGAGGCCATGCAGGCAGGATGCGCCTGGCGCTCTCCTGGGAGCATGCGGCCCGCACAGAGAGAAGCGCAGAAGCCCTCCAGGTGTGACGCGTGTACGGTAGATGCCAGCTGCATGCCTCCACGTGTCACCATCTGGGAGAGAGGCGCGGCTCAGGTATAAAGCACTCCACGTCATGTGAGGTAAGGGGATTCTTTCCAGATTACAAGTTTGCACATGCTCACTACACTTAGTTTCTGAGTCACTGTGGGAGCGTTCTTACACGTGGCACAGTGATAACAGAAAACAGTTATAGAGAGAGAAAGTCGATCTGAGAGCACACACGAGTCTCACAGAGAGATTCAGTGATAGTTTTGGTGTTCCTATTGCCTGACTTGAGCGTCGGAGCTACAACGGCCGTCAGAGGCATCGTCTGTGTGTTTTGCAGGCAGCGTTTGGAGTTCCGGTGAAGTTTCTTGGAGCGTTCCTGCAGAACAAAAGGCTAGACGAAGGAGTGACCAGGCAATCCTCCACGTTCGAGTCAAGCGGCAGGATCACCTCCTAAGAGAGAAGTGGAATTCTCTATTGATTTGGTACCTGGAGCTGGACCAGTGTCAATGGGACCTTACCGAATGGCTCCAGCTGAGTTGGTAGAATTAAAGAAGCAAGTAGAAGATTTGTTAGAGAAGCGACTCATCAGACCTAGTGTATCTCCATGGGGGGCTCCAGTGCTTCTAGTTAAGAAAAAGGATGGAGGGTCTCGGTTGTGTGTGGATTACAGACAGTTGAATAAGTTGACCATCAAGAACAAGTATCCTCTACCTAGAATTGATGATTTGATGGATCAATTGCATGGAGCCTCGGTGTTCTCAAAGATTGATTTGAGAACGGGATACCACCAAATTTTGGTAAAGGCTGAAGATGTTTAGAAGACGGCATTTAGGTCTCGTTATGGACACTATGAGTATGTGGTGATGCCGTTTGGAGTAACAAATGCTCCAGCTCTGTTCATGGACTACATGAATAGAATTTTTCGTCCCTTCTTGGATAAGTTTGTTGTAGTCTTTATAGACGACATACTTATTTATTCAAGGACCGAGGAAGAACATGAAGAACATCTGAAGACAGTATTGGAGATTCTGAGGGAGAAGCAATTATATGTTAAGTTCTCTAAGTGTGAGTTCTGGTTGAAGGAAGTCAACTTCTTAAGACATGTAATATTTGCTCAGGGGATCTCAGTGGATCCAGCCAAAGTAGAGACAGTGCTTCAATGGGAACGTCCTAAGACGGTCACTGAGATAAGGAGTTTTGTGGGTTTAGTAGGCTACTATCGGAGGTTCATTGAAGATTTTTCCAGGGTAGTAGCTCCTTTGACTCAGTTAACTCGCAAAGATCAACCTTTTGCTTGGACTGACAAATGTGAGCAGAGTTTCATGGAGCAAAAGAAGAGATTGACTAGTGCTTCGGTGTTAGTTATCCCGGATATAGGAAAACCTTTTGAGGTTTACTGTGATGCTTCACATCAGGGTTTGGGATGTGTTTTGATGCAAGAGAAAAGAGTAGTTGCATATGCTTCAAGGCAACTCAAAGTTCATGAGAGAAACTATCCTACTCATGACTTAGAGTTGGCGGCTGTGGTGTTTGCCTTGAAGATTTGGAGGCATTATTTGTATGGAGCTCAGTTTCAGGTGTTTAGTGACCATAAAAGCCTGAAATATCTGTTTGATCAGAAGGAGTTAAATATGAGACAAAGAAGATGGATGGAGTTTCTAAAGGATTATGATTTCCAACTGATGTATCATCCAGGGAAGGCCAATGTAGTGGCAGATGCTTTGAGTAGGAAATCAATACAAGTATCAACCATGATGATTGAAGAGCAGAAGTTGATCGAGCAGTTTAGAGATTTAAACTTTGGATTAGAATTTCATGTTAATCATATTAGTTGTAGTAAGTTAACTATAACTAATGATTTCATTGGAATGATAAAGGATAAGCAATTAGAGGATCCTAGTCTGAAGCGTATTGTGGAATTACTAGGCACTAATCAGGCTAAAAGCTTTGTGATGGGAGACAATGGAATCTTGAGATTTAATGGCAGAATTTGCATACCTGCAAATGAAGAGTTGAAGAAGATGATCCTAGAAGAAGGCCACAAAAGTTATCTTAGTTTACATCCAGGTATGAATAAGATGTACCAAGATTTAAAGGAGTCATTTTGGTGGTCGGACATGAAGAAGGAAATAGCTCGGTATGTTGCTACCTACTTGACATGTCAGAAGGCGAAGGTAGAACATCAAAGGCCTGGTGGTTTGTTGCAGCAATTGGATATTCCTGAATGGAAATGGGACAGCATCGCCATGGATTTTGTTACCCATTTACCTAGATCGGTAAGGGGTCATGATGCAATCTGGGTCATAGTTGATCGGCTGACAAAGAGTGCTCACTTTCTTCCAGTTAATCTGAGGATATCTGTGGCCAAGTTGGCACAGCTGTACATCAGAGAAATTGTGAGGTTGCATGGAGTGCCTTTCAACATTGTTTCGAATAGAGATCCCAGGTTTACTTCACGGTTTTGGCAGACCTTACAAGATTCCTTGGGAACTAAGTTGAGAATGAGCTCAGCATATCATCCTCAAACAGATGGACAGTCTGAAAGAACGATCCAGTCCTTAGAAGATCTGTTGAGGACATGTATCTTGGAAAATCTGGGAAGCTGGGATGAGATGTTACCGTTGGTGGAGTTTACTTATAATAACAAGTATCATGCCAGTATTGGGATGGCGCCATATGAAGCTTTGTATGGGAGGAAATGCAGAACTCCCTTATGTTGGTACCAGGAGGGCGAAACAGTTTTGATTGGGCCAGAGTTAATTCAACAGACAACCGAGAAGGTGAAATAGATACAAGACAGAATGAAAGCTTCTCAAAGTCAGCAGAAATCCTATGCAGATAAGAGGAGAAAACCCTTGGAGTTCGCAGCTGGAGACCATGTTTTTATGAGAGTGACACCAACCAAGGGTGTAGGACGAGCTATCAGATCAAAGAAGCTATCTCCTAAGTTCGTTGGACCATATCAGATCTTAAGGAAGATAGGTCTAGTAGCTTATAAGATTGCTCTACCTCCCCAATTAGCAAATCTGCATAATGTCTTTCATGTATCACAGCTGCGAAAGTATATTCCAGACCCTAGTCACGTGTTGGAAGTGGACGATGTGCAGATCAAGGATAACTTGTCGTTTGAAGCAAAACCAGTTAGGATCGACGATCAACAGAGTAAACAACTCAGAGGCAAGACTATCAATATGGTAAAGGTGGTGTGGTATGACAGATCTGGTGATTCAACTTGGGAATTAGAAGAAACCATGAGAGAAGCCTATCCCTACCTCTTTTCCTGGTAAGTCAATTTTCGGGGACGAAAATTTTTCTTGTTGGGGAGAATGTAAGGATCTAGAAATTTATTTGGAATAGAAGTGGTATATTTTAAATGATTTCTGAATATGTTATTATTTAAAATGAAAAAGGTCATATAATAGAAAATCCATAGTAGTCAGACCTCGGACGTCGCCCAAGAGGTCTGAGGTCAGTATGGTAGAGGTCGGTCGGTGGACCATAGTGGGTTCCAGAAATCACATGTATCAAGGTGTGATTTGAACCTTAGATACGCCATGCATGCGGGATAAATGCGAAACTCTATGCTTTGGCATAAGAGATTGTCCTCAGTGTTGCATGCATTGGCGCGTGAGGAGTTAGTACCGACCTGTCCTCGGGCAGGAGAAGCTACCGACGTCACCGAGCCATGTGGGGGTGATAACACAGACGTGGAGTAGTGAGTCGATGAGCCTTCAGCAGGGGTGACGAGGTGTCATCAGACATCGGTCGTCTGCCAGGGAGAGACATCTGTCGTCTGCCAGGGAGAGACATCGGTCGTCTGCCAGGGAGAGACATCGGTCGTCTGCCAGGGAGAGACACCAGTCGTCTTCCAGGGAGAGACATCAGTCGTCTGCCAGGATGAGACATCAGTCGTCTGCCAGGATGAGACATCCGTCGTCTGCCAGGATGAGACATCCGTGGGTAGTCATCCCCAGATCAGTCATCGGTTCCTGTTATACGCAGATAAGCTGGGACCCAGGCTTCCAGCGAAGGCGTTCTGCAGGCGCGACACGTAGACAGTAAGGGTCCCCAGAGCAGTTGGCAACAGAGAGTAAGTAGGGCAGGTGGCTCCAGAGTTTTGGGCATATAAAGGTGTCCACGTGGCCATCCTGTCAGAAAATAAAATTAGAAAAATAAAATAAAATTATGTAGATAAAAAGAAAAACTTGATAACCAAAATTAAATTGGATTCCCTGGCATCGGCGCCAAATTTGATAGTTGTCGTTTTGCTGTCAAATTAATATGATTCTATCGTAGACTTGTCTAACATTAGAGAGATGATAGCATAATTGTGGTCAGATGACCCCAAGTCATTTCCCAACGAATTCAATAGTAAAATCAGTGTTTAGAATTTATCTGCAAGCAATAAAAGTTAGCAATAACAATAATAATAAAAAGGAGGTTTGAGATAGTTGTGCAAAACTTATAAAAGAGATTAAATTAGCAAATAAAAAGCAATAGATCCCCAAGTTCTTCCACCATTGAATTCTTCACAGGTTCTCTAAAGATTATTCCTTTCTCAATCCTCCAACAAAGCTAAACCAAATTGAACATGTGCCAATCTAATTCAACTGAAACTCACCAATAAAACATTCGTCTACTAGTTTAATCAATACCCACTTTGTTCCATGCGTATACTCCATGGGAATGTTTATCTCCTCTCCCTTGAATCATGCGCCCAAGAAATTAATTAGAACAATGCGAACTAACTAAGAAACCAAAGTTTAAGATAAGAAAGACTCTCAATCATGCGTTCAAGTACAACCTCTCACAAAAACCAGTTTTCTAGGAGATTAGACAATAAAAACAACTGCTATAGAGAATTAAAAATCGAAACTTTATTGAACAAAACCTCAGAACTCAATGGGGAATTACAAAGGAATCAACCAAAAAGGTTTAGTCTTCCATGCAGAGGCAAAACAAAAGAACTACAAAGAAGAAAAGAAACTAAGAAAACCTTATGAAGAATAGGCTTTTCTGCTCCAAGGATATTGGGAAAATATTGTAGTTTATATTTTGTTAACAATTTCCAACTTTCCAACTTTCCAGATTTCTTATATTTTGCAGAAGATTTGCTTCCAATTATGTTTATGAGATACTGTAGATTTTATTTCTCTTTCTTCTCCTCATAATTTGTTTTCTGTTTTGGTTCAAGAAGCAACTTGGAGTTTTTCATATTTGGCCCATTCACAAAGGTAGATGCTCCATCTAGATAATTTACTCTAAAAACACAAAATTAACAAAAATAATAGTTAAGACCCAAATAAACCCAATTATATGAATATTAATTAAAACAATGAATTTATTTATTATTAGAGTCCAATAATCTATAATTAAGGCTATTGAATGTGAATAAATATATGTTCATCAAGTATCAAATAATAAATTTGAAAAGCTAACTAAAGAGATTGAAGGTGAAGAACAAAAACAATGCTAGACAAACAATAAAAATTATGCTAGTGATCTTGTTAAAAAACTTTAAATAACATCTAATTGAGCATCAAAGCGTCTAGTGTAAGGATCTAGAAATTTATTTGGAATAGAAGTAGTATGTTTTAAATGATTTTGAATATGTTATTATTTAAAATGAAAAGAGCTTGTAATAGAAATTTCATAGTGGTCAGACCTCGGATGTCGTCCAAGGTCTGAGGGCGGCATGGTAGAGGTCGGTCGGTCGGGTCATAGTGGGTTCCAGGAAATCACATGTGCCAAGGTGTGATTTGAACCTTAGGTACGCTATGCATGCGAAACTCTATGCTGGGGCATAAGAGATTTTCCTTAGTGTTGCATGCATTGGCGCGCGAGGAGTGAGTACTGACCTTTCCTCAGTCGGGAGAACTACCGACGTCACCGAGCCATGTAGGGATGATGCCACAGGTGTGGAGTAGATAGTCGATGTGTAACATCTCGCCAAAATGCTTTTCATAATTATAAAATGAAATAAAGGTAAAACAATAATATTGTAGTGAACATATGTATATATATATATAATGAAATTTCTCCTCACAGGGAGTTTAATACATAACCTGTCAATTTTCCAAAACTTAAA
Organism: Phaseolus lunatus; assembly: GCA_013389735.1. NCBI lineage: Eukaryota > Viridiplantae > Streptophyta > Magnoliopsida > Fabales > Fabaceae > Phaseolus > Phaseolus lunatus. Next base: position 12,509,958 of record CM023861.1, read on the forward strand.
CAAAATACAGCAAAATAGAAAAACAGGCAATCTCCGAACAGAAAAAGGTGATCTCCTATCAGAAAAAGGCGATCTCCTATCAGAAAACAGAAAAAGGGTGATCGCCTAACAGAAACAGAAACAGGCGATCTCCTTCCGGCGACCACTCACTGAGGAGCTCTACTTCCTGCAACATCATCTGCTCCCGTGTAAATTATACACGATCATCACAGGTTTAAGAAAACATCCACAAAACAAAAACGCAGGGTAAGCTAGATATTTGAAAGAGAATTTAGATATGAACTTTAAAATCAAGATAAAACAAATTTAAGACACCCACGTAAAACCATCAACTTTCTCATTCCCTTCACATGACCATCAAGTAATCACAGATTTCACAATTTCCTCAAGAGTCGTTCAATTCACATAATTCCATCAAGTGTCTATCAATTCAATGTTTCTCATTTATCACGTCAGACTTCCACTGACTCATCACACAAGACACTTGACACTACTTCCGGAAGACTCGTGCATTGACTAGACTCAGAGATCTGCACATGTCATACTGCACCACTGTGAAATCACACACATTCACAAGCGTATAAATGAATCTCAATATCATCACTATCCTAGCATGACAGGGTTAATCCATACAACGGGTCAAGCTCGTTCTCTTTCAAACAACTCACCCATACATATGAACCTCCTTCGACTCTCAACGCCCGAATAACTTCCTCTATATGATTCCATTATATCAGGAGAGTCAGGATATCTCATAATAAACGAATCACCGGTCAATGCACACTCTACACGATCTTACACGGTATTTTCTTTTCTGAAAATACTATGTCTTGATCCTACATTCACCACATTCCATACATCATACCACACATAAAGAACAATTCCATCATAGAATACTTTGAATCTTTTCTTAAACGACCCCACTCACAAAAACAAGCATACCACCGTTTAGGTTTTCGAATAGCATATACATTTTTCATTTCAATCTCAACAAGTTCAAAGCGACACTAAAACAGGGGAGTTCGAAAACAACATTAAAACCGGCGATTACGTCGCCCCACACATAAAAACAGAGTATCGTGAAAAGCATATGAAAACCGGTGACCATGTCGCCCTCACTTCAGAACCTACTCGCCTAACGTTTTTATAAACGAAAATGCTAGCTTCCCTTACCTGGACTTGCGCAAACACCAAGAGCTTCAAAACCCACCGAAGCTTAAGATGCCTTAACTCTGTTCTAGCGTCCTGACGGAAAACTCGCAGAGAACTCCCCAGGTGTCCAAGTGTAGTCGTCGCTCGTCGTACTGGTGCTTGAGGATGTCTGAATCGCAGCGCGAAGGAGAGAAAAGAGAATGATGAAGGTGAACTCACTCTGTCACTCTTGAACCATAGCAACGTTCTTGTAACATCCCGCCAAATTGTTTTTTTTTTTTTATATTTGTAAAACGAATTAAAGGTAAAACATTAAGATTGAAATGAACATAATTATATATATGTAATGAAGTTTCTCCTCACAGGGAGTTTAATACAAAATCGGCCAGTTTCCAAAAGTGTAAACAAAATACAGCAAATAAAAGACAGGCGATCTCCTATCAGAAGACCCAAAACAGCCGATCTGCTATCAGAACAGAAAACAGGCGATCACCACGTAGAGACAGAAACAGGCGATCTCCTCCCGGCGACCACTCACTAAGGAGATCTACTCCCTGGAAGATCATCTGCTCCCGTGTAAAATACACGATCATCACAGTTTTAAGAGAAAATAGCCACATAACAATACAAAGGGTAAGCTAGATATTTTTAAACTTTAAATTATGAATTGGACAACCAACATAGATCAGCCTTTTTAAACATTCACAAAAGTCCATCACTTTCTCATTCATATCACACAGCCATCAAGTAATCACAGATTTCACAATTTCCTCAAGGGTCGTTCAATTGACATAATTCAATCAAGTGTCTATCAATTCAATGGTTCTCATTTCTCACGTCAGACTTCCACTGACTCATCACACAAGACACTTGACACTACTTCCGGAAGACTCGTGCGTTGAACTTAGCATCCACAGACATGCACCTGTCATACTGACCCACTGTGAAATCACACACATTCACAGGGTCGCCGTGAAATCACACACATTCACAAGCGTATAAATGAATCTCAATATCTTCACTCTCCTAGTATGACAGGGTTAATTCATATAACAGGCCGAGCTCGTTCTTTTTCACACGACTCACCCATTTATATGAACCTCCTTCGACTCTCACCAACTGAATAACTTCCTCTATGTGATTCCATTATCTCAGCAGAGTCAGGATCGCCTCATTCACAGGATACTCACAGATCAATACACCCTCATAAATCTCCACACGGTATTTTCTTTCCTGAAAATACTATGCTTTGATCACTCTTTCACATTCATTCAATGCATCATTCAACACGTAAAAGCACAATACCATCATATAACATTTCGAATCTTTTCTCAAACAATCCCAATCACAGTAACAAGCATACCACCGATCAGGTTTTCGAATAGCATATACATTTTTCATTTCAATCTCGACAAGTTCAAAGCGACACTAAACAGGGGAGTTCGAAAAACAACGCCAAAACCGGCGATCACGTTCAAAACAGGGAATTTCGAAATCTGTATTTAAAACCGGCGATCACGTCGCCCAAACACATAGAACAGAGTATCACGAAAAAGAATATGAAACCGGCAACCACGTCGCCCTCACTTCAGAAACAGCTAATCTACGGCTTTTATTGAAAATAAAGCTAGCTTCCCTTACCTGGACTTGCGCAAAACACCAAGAGCTCCAAAACCCACCGAGCTTAAAGGATGCCTTGGCTCTGTTTTAGCGTCTGGTTTGTAGAACTTGCAGAGAACCTCCCAGGTGCTCCAAGGGCAGTCGTCGATAGCTAAGCAGGAACGTGATAAGGCCTGAATGGCAGAGTGAAGGAGAGAAAAGAGAAGGATGAAGGTAACTCACTCACTCACTCTGTCACTCTTGAACCACAGCACCTTTTTTGCCTCTCAGAAGTGAGTTTTTAAATCTTAAACCAACTTGTCCACAAAAGCCGCTGCCACCACCCACTCTGCAGGAAGCTTGCGTGCACGCTGCCCTGAACAGTACGACCACGCGTGACTCTGCGCATGCCAACATTCTGAGGTCACTATTCTGAACCACCCTTTTTGTCTACGTGTCGCGCGTGCAGTACGTCTGATGCTGCGAGCCTGGGTCCCACCTTATCTGCATGAAACTCGACATCGCGCGATAACCTTCCACCGATGACCGCTCGCGCGATGACTATCCACCGAGGCCTCATCCTGGAGGACGACCGATGTCTCTCCCTGGGAGACGACCGATGTGTCTCTCATACCGGCGATGACTGATGTGCCTCATCCCGGTGATGACTGATTCCTCACACTGGCAGACAACCGATGTCTTACCCAGGCAGACCACCGATGTCTCACCCTGGAAGACAACCGATGTCTCAACCTGGCAGACCACCGATGTGTCTCCCATCCTGGTTGATGACCGATGTTCCTCTCATCCTGTTGGCGATCTCTTATCGCCCTTGTGTGTGACGAGAACACATCGCCTTACTCTGCTCACTGATGTCATATCGTCACACCTTGCTGAAGGTTCTCCATCCCACTATGTTACGTCCAAGGTATTACCTCCACATGGCTTGGTGACATCGGTAGCTTCACATTTCCAAGAGTAGATCAGCACTACTCCTCGTGCTCCCATGCATGCAACACTAAGGATGACTTCTTATGCTCAAGCATAGAGCTTTGCATGCACAACGTATCTAAGGCTTAACCACACCTTGATACGTGTGGTTTTGTGGAACCCACTCTGGTTGATCCAGTATCTTGACTACGTACTACGTGCACTCCCGTCGATCACGTACACCATAGGCGATTGGCGGTCATGTCTCCTCTAGGCGACAGGCGATTATGTCCTAGAGAAGTCGGAGATCGCCTCCGTCTTCAATAACGGCGATCTCGTAGAAGACTTCTTAACTACACTTTTCTTCCTTTACTCTTCTTGATCCACACGTCATCCGACCGACCTCTACCAGCTGACCCCAGATCTTGGGCGACGTCCGAGGTCCGACTACTACGAAACTTCAATTACCAACTCTTTGTATTTTAAATAATAACATCCTCTGAAATTATTTAAGTCTAACACTTTTATTCCAATTAAAGTTTCTAGGTCCTTACAGTTCTCCCTCTCAGAAGTGAGTGTTTTAATCTAAACCAACTTGTCCACAAAAGCCGCAGCCACCACCCACTCTGCAGGGAAGCTTGCGTGTACGCATCCCTGAACAATACGACTACGCGTGCTTCTGCGCAGGCCAACACTCTGATGTCACTATTCTGAACCACCCTTTTTGTCTACGTGTCGCGCGTACAAGACGTCTCATGCTGGGAGCCTGGGTCCCACCTTATCTGTGTGAAACTCGACATCGCGCGATAACCTTCCACCGATGACCGCTCGCGCGATGACTATCCACCGATGTCTCATCCTGGCGGACGACCGATGTCTCACCCTGGGAGACGACCGATGTCTCGCCCTGGCGATGACCGCATGCCTCGCGCCCTGGTGATGCCCGCAAGCCTCGCGCCCTGGCGATGCCCGCATGCCTCGCGCCCTGGCGATGCCCGATGATACATCGCCACGCCTTGCTGAAGGTTCTTCATCCCACTATGTTACGTCCAAGGTATCATCTCCAAATGACTTGGTGACGTCGGTAGCTTCACATTTCCAAGAGTAGATCAGCACCACTCCTCGTGCGCCCATGCATGCAACACTAAGGACGATCTCTTATGCTCAAGCATAGAGCTTCGCATGCACAGCGTATCTAATGCTTAACCCACACCTTGATACGCGTGGTTTTTGGAACCCACTCTGGTTGATCCAGTATCCTGACCACATACTGAGTGCACTTTCGGCGATCATGTGCACCATAGGCGATTGGCGATCATGTGTAATCTAGGCGACAGGCGATTATGTACTAACCAAGCGATCTCATAGTCTTCTAAGCTACACTTTCCTTCCTTTTTATTTTAAATAAAAACATACTTAGAATTCATTTAAAATATATTCCTTTTATTCCAATTTAATTTTACAGGTCCTTACACGATGAACCCTCAGCAGGGTGTGACGATGTGACATCGGGGACCAGAGTGAGGCGGTGTGTCCTCATCACACGCAAGGGTGATGAGAGATCGCCAGGGTGAGAGACGCATCGGTCGTCTGCCAGGGTGAGGCATCGGTCATCTGCCAGGATGAGGCATCGGTCGTCTGCCAGGGTGAGGCATCGGTCGTCTGCCAGGATGAGGCATCGGTCGTCTGCCAGGATGAGGCATCGGTCGTCTGCCAGGGTAAGAGACAATCGTTCATCGGTGGATAGTCATCGCGCGGTTAGTCATCGGTGGATGGTCATCACGCGAGGTCGTGTTTCACACAGATAAGGTGGGGCCCAAGCTCCCAGCATGAGCGTTCTGCATGCGCGACACGTAGTAAGAGTGCTTCAGAACATTTGGCACCAGAGAGTTGGTATGGAAAATGACCCAGAGTTGGTGTGCGCAGAGACCCACGTGGCCATCCTGTTCGAGGAAACGTGCACGCAAGCTTTTCCACAGAGTGGGTGATGGCAGTGAAGGCTACAGAGCCGTTCGACCATAATAGCTGAGGGAATAAGCTCATTTCGTTTCCTTTCTCCTTTCTCCTCCTTCTCTCAACGTCACGGACGCCTCCCTCACCAGTTTGACGATGGTGACTGCCACTGGACTGTGGCGTTTTTCTCTGCAAGTTTTCCGATCAGGACGCTAAAACAGAGTAAGTCGTTTTACTCTGTTTTTCGAGTTGATTCTGAACTTGAGAGGGTTGCCTCTGCATAGGCGTTGCATGCGACTCTCTTAGCTTCAGAAATCGTCTCTGTTAACGTAGAAAATGAGTAGTATAGTCAGTTTTGTGATTAAGGCTCCATGGTGCAGGTTAGGACATCTTTAAGTTTCGGTGGGTTTGGAGCTCTTAGTGAGTTTTTACGCAAGTCCAGGTAAGGGAAGCTAGATTTATTTTCAATAAACCTTAAGCTAGAAGATTCTAATGTTGGGGTGACATGGTCGCCGATTTCAAACTTTCTTGCATGATGCTCTGTTTTATGTGTGGATCGGAATTTGTTTGAGCTTGAAAATGTGATACTTTAAATATGGTAGATGCTGTGAAATGCATATGATCTTTTAAATCTTGAACTTGAGTATGATTTGGATTGTTTAGAAACGGTGTAAAAATATGTATGATTGACTGGTTCAAATTGTGTGTTGTATGATATATGGAGTAATGTGAAAAGTGGGATCAAGGCATAGTATTTTCAGGAAAGAAAATACCGTGTAAGATCTTGTAGAGTGTGCATTGACCGGTGATTTGTCTAGAAGGAGATATCCTGACTCTCCTGATATAATGGAATCATATAGATGAAGTTATTCAGGCGTTGAGAGTCGAAGGAGGTTCATATGTATGGGTAAGTTGTTTGAAAGATAACTAACTTGACCTATTGTATGGATTAACCCTGTCATACTAGGAGAGTGATGATATTGAGATTGAGATTATTTTTATGCGCATAGCTGTGTGGATTTCACAGCAACCCTGTGTGGATTTCACAGTGGTGTAGTATGACAGGTGCAGATCTCTGAGTCTAGTCAATGCACGAGTCTTCCGAAAGTAGAGTCAAGTGTCTACGTGTTGTGAGTTAGTGGAAATTCTGACGTGAGAAAGATGAATATTGAAATTATTGGTAGACACTTGATGAAATTGTGAAATGTGTGAAAAATGATGGTTTATGATGATATCAAGTTTCATATTTAAAGTTTTTAAAATAGTTAGCTTACCCTGTGTTTTGTTTTGTGGTTGTTTCCTTTAAAACTGTGATGATCGTGTATAATTTACACGGGAGCAGATGATGTTGCAGGTAGTAGAGTTCCTCATTGAGCATTTTGGAGGAAGGGATCGTCTGTCTTGAATGCTGTATTTTGTTTTATTTTGAAAACTCCTGATGGAGATGTATTAAAATTCCCTAGAAAAGGGATGTTATTTTGAGATACAATGTATGGAATGGATGAATTATATTATATATACCTATGTAAATTTTTGATATTATTGTTTTACCTTTATTTTATTATATAAAAATGAATAAGATATTGAGGGGCGTTACATCTAGTCTTTTTGTTTAATAAGTAAATTATTTTAAATATATTTTTTTATCAACATTTTAAATATAAAGATGGAAAAGAGAAAGTTCATATAACTTGATTCAATTAGACTTAAAACTTCTTATTGATTATAGATGATGAGTGCTAACAACACCATTTTTTTCATTTTTCATTTTTTTCATTTTTTTTTATTAGTTGAGATTCGTTTGAAATAATTTCTAAACCGAGACATTTATTAAATAAGAAGTAAAATCACAATTTGTAATTTTTAACAAAGAGAGTTTATATTTTACTGAGATTTTTATAATGAGAATAGTATAATCAGTTTGAAAATTCTCTTAATTTATGGCCTACCATATGATCTGTTATATAAGTAGGTAAATGTTCTTTTCCATTATGGATAGAGATGGTATGACCAATCATTGTAGGTAGATGTTCTGGACCAAGTGAATATTAATGGAATGATATGGTAAGTAGAGATTATTATTTTGTTAGAAGACAAAGCTTTTGGTTCAAGATCTCCATTATGAGACTTTAGTTCATATTACCAATGAGAATGAAAGTAATAAAATTAATAATGTAATGTTAAAGGAGGGGTATAAGAGCAAATACTATACACTAATAATTGTTCTGCATCTTTTTCTTTTTCTTTTTACTTTACAACTCTCATTAATCATATTTAAATTTTAGAATTTTTTAAATAATTTTTCTTTTATTATTTTTCTAAATTATATAGCAAAATGGAAAATATAAGTGATAAAAGATTAACACTAGAACGAGAAAGACAAACTTGAAGACTAAATATTGCAAATAAAAAATGAAACATTGAACAAATACTTTACTTCTTTTAAATTTTTAAATGAGAGGAAAAATAAAATACATCTTGAATATTGATCTATTCTATTATCTGCATTTCAGTCTTGGGGAAGGGAGAATTTTGGTGTTGGAATGGACGTGGTTTCAGCAGGGTTTTTTTTCTGTGCAGACTTGAGTGCATATCTGTGCAGGTTTTTAGCCAGAAACAGTGAAGATGTTGGAAGCAGGAGAAGAAGTAGAAGGGAACAGTAAGTGTAAATATTTAGGGGCTCTTCTGGTGTTCTTGCTGGTGTAGTCGGTGTAGGAGCTGCAGGGTTTTCATTTTCTTTTTTATTACTGATTTATCTGACTGGTTTTCATAGAAGAAGTAAAGGGTAAGGGCTTTCTTGTGACTAAGCAGACAGGTGTGGGAAGTGGAAGGATTATGATTCTTTGGTGTTGCTTTTGGTGTGATGATGCTATATGGTTTTGGACCTATTAGTCCATCTCATGTTTGCCTTACGTAAGTTTAGATGCAGGTTACAATTTCTATCAAATTTATGAACATACATTGGAGTGCAAGGAAATAGGAAGCAAGAATGTGGCTCTGCTTTTGCAAAGGGATTCTTCTATTTTTATTTTTTTTTAAGTTCATTGCTGCAAAAAATTTTATATTTGCTTGGTTTTTTGGCTTTTTCTGCAGCAAAATTTGAGAGCTTGGTGGGTGAGTTAGTGATTTTTATTTTTTTTAATAAGGGTTGTGAGATTTTTGAAATGTTTTTTTTATTTTAATTTTATTAATTATTTGCTGATAAAAAAAATTAATATTTATTTGGTACCTTAGAATTTATTATTGTAAAACTATGACATGATAAATTAGTGTTTTTTTTTTTAGAATATATATATATATATATATATATATATATATATATATATATAGTTTATATTTTATTATTAAACTTTTTAAGACACCAAATTCATAATTAACTATTGCGATGGTTATGTAAATTGTATAACATTTGTATAAATTTACCATATTGCATGACATTTGTAAATTTATCATATTGCATGAATTTATTATGTATAAATATTATATTAATTATGTTTTCACAATATATCAGTAGGTGTACTTAGATAATTTATATGTCTTATAATTTATATTCATATTTATTTAATTAAATTTTAATATTAAATATAAATATATATAAATATAAATGATAAAAGTAAAAAATCGGATACATCGTACCTATGTTTTCGTTAGTATATATAAAAAAATTTTAAATTTTATATAGTAATTTTTGTAAAATTCATCTTGATTAAAAGTTTTTATCACAAAACTATATTTATGAAGTTTTATATTAATTTAAGTAATGTTATTTCGTACTTTTTATATAGATAAAATTGATGTAATATACATGTTAAAAAATATATTAAAATATAAATAATTTCATCAATTTATCATTATAATTTAATTTTAATAAAATGAAATGTGAATATATAAAACTATAATTAATAATTGAATTGTAATTGTATTGTAATTGTAATTATATACAATTGAGAGAAATATATTAAATATGAAACTTATATAAGAGTAATCTCTCTCCTCGTCTGTGTATATATATATATATATATATATATATATATATATATATATATATATATATATATATATATATATATATATATATATATATATATAAATATGAACAGTTATATTATTATATCTTTATATATAAGGAAAGTATCAAAATATATTAGGTATTAGCACATAGTTAATAACGCGTTGGTTAACGATAAGTCTAGAACAAAAGTAAAATACAATAAGCTCTCTCTCTCTCTGGTAATTTTCTCTTCAATTTGGGGTTTTCAGAATTCTGTTTCGCGAGAGTGGTTATCTTTTTTAAAGATATAAGAAATTTCGAATGAGTGTTGGAAAATTTTGTGTTATGTTGTTAGGGTTTTTTAAATTTCTCTAGTTAGTGTTTGATTCTGGTGTATTGATATTTGTGATTGTAAACTGTTCCCAATCACGATCATTTTTCAGTTATTGTTATTGCTAAGCCTTATTCCGCTAGGTAAGGTTCAGAAATGTTATTACATGTTAAGTGCAATACTATGCGTGTATAAAGTTTCCACCTTGCCGAGGTTTTTGAATGGGTGATGACAAAAGTTGAATGTAAATTGCTACATCTGGTTCTGCAATTTCTGATATTAATAATTTTTAAATTTCAATTTGATAGTTTTGTGTTGTAGTGGTAAGCGATGATTAAAGATGCCCAGTTTAAATTATTGCGTGGATGTTATTTGAAAAGAAACCAAATGATTTATCACGTGCGTGCTATGATTTCTCTGCAAATTTAATTTCTGGAATGAACAAATATGGTAAATTTTGAGAGTCTTTGTTTTGACTGTCTCTTAAAATATGGGGTAGGGGTAGAAAATTTTCAGGGGTTTAGTTTTGCATACAGCTCCCGCAAAACCAATGCCGAGGATCTGGTTATTTGCAGTGAAGTGTATGTCCCTACATCATTGATTCTCTCTCTTTGTCGTATTGATTGTCATAAAACCCTTGCAGCCAAGCCTCCAATCAGTGGTTTTTATCAATGAAATTTTCAAAGTTAATCAGTTGGGTATTCTATCATTCTGATGTTTTTCGGGGTTTGATTTAATTTGTTGTGACATCTTTCTCTGTGCCTTTTTTGAATCTTGGTTGATGATTAGATTTTTTTTTTTTTCATTAGAGAGTTGGGGTCTCTTCTGTTCTTTTTGTTTTTGTTTGGTTTAACTTTTGTTTTTCTTTAGTGCTTCTGCATTTTGCATTTTGGGGTCATACAGTTCATGATCGAAGCTGTGTAAAAATACTTTATTGATGCATTATATATGTTCCTAAAAAGTATTTGGTGTCTAGAATATAATTCACACGTATTAATGTAGCTGTTAATCTTTTAGTGTTTTTATCATGTTGCAAGCATCGATGCATGTCTATAACTTTGTCCCCTTCATCTGATAGTGATCCTGTGACAAAGAAGAGAGAAGATGGCACCTCAATTGGCATTAACCTACTCTTCTCTTCTCCGTCTTCCTCCCTCTCCTGCATGTCTTCGTTTTGGAAGGTATAGTATCTCGCCAATTACAGTTCACTACTTGATTTTTTTCGCTTCTGATACATTCATCATCATTATTAATTTATGATTATTATTGCTCTTAGCTTATAAATCCATTACATCCACAGTGAATTCAAGCAAGTAGAACATTTCCTCGTCATGTTTTGCTGATGTTGTATAATTTGTATTATGAGGAAACCCATGTTTGTAATTTCGTGGTTTAAGCAGTATGTATATATTATCTTTGTATACTGAGTGATGAAACACTAGTGCTTTTCATGTAATAGACAAACAATGGAATTGAATTTGGTGATTGATCAGTCCTCTTCCGTTTTTGATAGAACCTTCTTTTCATTGTCAAAAATATTAAGGGTTGTTGGAAATAGGTCTTCTAACAAGGGTTGATTTAAATTTCAAAACACTAAATTTTTGGAAATCATGCTTATTAATCCTTGAGTTGTGATATCTCTCACTGCCTGTAATTGTTGATGTCCCCTTAGCCATTTTGGGTAGATCATAAGCATGGATCCATTTCTGTTCTTTGTAATTTGATAAGAAGCAGAAGGATTCTATTATGTTTGTTGGGAGTAGGGTTTCATTGGTTAGATTTTGGGCTAATTTAGATTAAATTATGAATTTCATAGTGCACTCTTTAGGTTAATCCTAGTTAGCTTATATCAGAAAGGACCTTATAATAGCAAGGAATTTGAAAATCAAGACACCTTGTTAAGCTTTTTTTGTTTAGTAAATGTTCATGTTAGAGTGACTTTTGTCAATGTATACTTGTTTGTCTCGTGGTTCAAAACTGATGAGTTGGTTTTCTAATATCATGGTCCCTCTTGCTTGTCTATTTACATTTGAAACTCACCTTTTTTATTGGTTTTAAACTAGGAACAAAGATTCGATTCCAGAAAGAGGCAACAGGACAAAGAATCATACCATGACAGCTTTTGTAGGCAATGCCCTTTGTAAGTTAGCATCTTGCTTCCCAATATTTTCTATCTAATTTTAATATGTAAAAGTTCATTAATTTGTTTGTAATAAAATAATAGATCTTAGCAAAATATTTGCTATAAGAATAATGAAATAATGGGATATTTGAGACTTGTATGTTGATGTAGCTAATCTTGTCACAACCTTTTCCTTAATGCCAAGTCATTTGTACAAAGACACGTATACAGCATGTCATCTAAATACTACATACTTTTTAAAATTTTTTGTATCAGGCAACTCAGCTATCCAACTCACTACTGTTTCATCTCCTCTATTTACTGATAAAGAAGCTCGCCTCTCACTCAGACCTCCTATGTCTCAAAGGGGCAATTCTAAGTTCTGTGGACAAGCATTTATATATCATACGTCTGGTTTCCGAATCCCGGCAAATGCTGAGAAGCCAGAATGGTGGTGGAGGGCTTTATCCTGTATTCCCTATCTAATAGCATTGCAGATGTCTGCAACTGGGTTTTATCTAGAACCTATCATTCAAAAATTTCCATTATTTCAGAGTTTGATTTTCTATATCCCAGGAGGTGTCAACCGATTACCAATCTGGTTTCCTATGTTATACTGCTATCTGGCTATTGTAGGAGTGGTAAAAAACAGGGACTTGCCCCTTATCTTCAGATTCCATGTAATGACGGGAATGCTACTTGAACTTGCTTTGCAGATAGTGTATATTTCAAGCAATTTCATGCCACTTGTACACTTCCCAGGGGGAACACTGGGGTCATACTACTGGGCTGGTGTGGCATTGACATTTATTTTTATAATGATGAAGTGCATAAGATGTGCGCTTCTGGGAACATTTGTGAGCATCCCTTTGGTCAGTGAATCAGCTTTCATTCATTCTCTATTTGGTTTAGGAGGATTACAACGGCCTTTTTAGGATGTTGTGATTAAGAGCAAATGTAATTTAAAGGTAGTTTTGCAGTTTAACCAACGGTTCTCTATATTTCTTGTAGTTGATTTTTATTGTTGCCTTGAATAGAAGTAAATGATAATGTTTCTTTTTTTTTATTCTAGTTGCTTCTCTTCTTTTTTTTCTCGTCTTTCCTCGCGTAAATTAAACTTGAAAGGCTGGTATTTATCTGATGTTTGGGCTTTATTGACTCTGGCTTCTAGATTTTACTAGGGTTTTAGGACCCTTTGACTTCAAATTACCTGTTAAAAATGATTTTTTACCAAAATTAGATGTAAAATGTTTTGCACAATGTTAGAATATATGAAAATATCATGTAAGTAGTTGAAATGCAAGATTTATTTTGTACCTCATTGAAAAGTAAGCTGAAAATGAAAAAAACCGAGTTGAAAGTTGAAAAATTAGTTAAAATGTGAAGTCCTCTTATTGTATTATTAGTGCTCGGGAAAGATTGTAAAATAGCAAATAGGAATATGTTTGTATGATACTTTCTTATCTATCTATAAATATATTATGGAACCCACTCAAAGGGTAACCTTGGACACATGTCACCACCACAGAATTCTCGAAAAAAAAATTGAAAAACATTTTTTTACCACAAAGGGAATAGTTTATGTGTGTCACTCTCACGGCACATCATCGTGGCTTTCTATATGCACGACACATGGTGCATCAGAAATTATCCATGTATCCCATCCCATATTTACCTTTTTTTCACTTTGACCCTCTGCATTTCCTCTCGCAGACTTTGCACACCTTCTCCTCACTCTCTTCATTCCCTCAGCACACTAAACCCTAACTCTTTCCATTCCCTCTAAAACTCTCATCTTTCTGTCCTGTACTTTGTCTTCTCTTTCACAAATTTGGCAACTGCAACCACTGCTCATTGCAAATACACCACTACAAATTTCTTCTTTCCTGTATTCTTCACTTGGCGCGCATTTTGAATTTTGAAATGGTTATCAAGATTGGTTTTTGAGAATATATAGGTGTAGAGGTCCATTCATCTCTCATTTCTTCTTTTCATTTGCCGAAGAACAGGTGATTATTTAATCATTTCTTTTCATTTTTGTTGGGTTTTGATGTATTTTTTATTCGCAAATGATGATTTTTTTAGGATTTTATGATCAAAGTTGCTTGCTTTTGTCTTTTATCTTTTATGGTTTTCGCTGTTCTTTGGGTTTCTCATCAAAGTTTCAAACTTTGATCTACTTCGAACATAAAAGGTGATTTTTTTGTCATTTATTTCCATTTTTTAGGGCATTTTCTGTCGTTTTATTTATGTTTGTGGTTCTATGTTTCATACGTTTTTCGTTGTTCTTGGGGTTTCTCATCAAAGTTTCGAACTTTGATCTGCTCCGAACATAAAAGGTGATTCTTTTATCATTTATTTCAATTTTTTGGTGCATTTTCTACAGTTTTATTTATGTTCACTGTTATATATTTCCATGAAAGTAAAGAACTTTGATCTTTTTCGAAGAAAAGTTCATTCTTTTATCATTTCTTTCCATTTATAGTTGCATCCATAACATTAGTTTTCTTCAAATTGTTTGTCAATTTTTTTTCTGTCTTCTTCATATTTATTTATGTTTTCGCTAATAAAATGTGATTTGTTTATATTGTTTAGTACTTCTTCAAACCATGTCAGATACAGATTTGGATTCAGATTGGGATGAAATACTAAGGCTGCCAACCAAGGGAATATTTAGCTCCATGAACATATGCGGTGAAGTTGCTTGCTTTTGATGTTTTTTTCCGATTCTCTTCATCTCTTTTACGGTTTGTTTGCTCCACTATTCTTGATATTGTTACTTCTCATTTTACCATAAAAATGATTTTTTTTTTGTTTTCTTATCAAAGTTGTTTGCTTTTATCTGATTTGTCAATTCTCTTAATATCTTTTACGATTTGTTTGCTCCATTATTCTTGATATTTTTGCTCCTCTGTTTGTTATGTTTTTTCACAACATAAAAATGATTTTTTTTTAGCTTTCTAATCAAAGTTACTTGTTTTTTTTTCTTTTATGGTCAATGTTTCTTGCGTTTATTGGTTTTGTCCAATTTGTTCATCTCATTCTTTTCATTTTCTGCTTTTTTTTTTCTATTCTGTTCAGTGTTTCTTGCATTTAGCTTTCCTGTACATTTTGTTCATCTCATTCTTTTCGTTTTTTCCAGTTTGTTTTCTTTTTTTGTTCATTGTTTCTTGCATTTACCTTTTTTGTCCATTTTGTTCATCTCATTCTTTTCGTTTTCTGCAGTTTGTTTTCTTATCTATTTAGTGTTTCTTGCATTTAACTTTTCTATCCATTCAGTTCATCTCATTAACAGTTTGTTTTTTGTGCAATCTGATATTCATTTTTTCTTCATCTAATTTGTTCTTTTGATCCAACTTTTAAAGTTTATTTTGTTGGAATCTATTTTATGTTTCCATCACTAATTACGTGTAATAATGGTTTACTGCCTCATCATTCCCTATGTATTCATTATTACATTCATTAAATCTTACTGCTAAGTGTCATCTCACAACATTTTTTTAGAGTTGGACCTTATAATATCACTCCATTTTTCTGACCTTAGTAATTAGTAATATATTATATAACTTAGCAAAATGTTATATTTGCAGGCAAGCAGAAGCAAACATGCATGTGTATTTCTTTGATGAAAAAGACAAATTATTAAAGCGTTGCTGATAGGAATATGATTAAGTACATTTCTTTTAGGAATTTATTTATTATTTAATAGTGTACAATTTAAATTTAATTTAATTTCTATGTAATATGTATTTTTTTCTTTGTTATTTTAAATTTAATCTGCAGTGAATCTTATATTTTACAATGTTTACTGATCCGGTCAGTCATCGGTAGTCGATGACGTCAGCAGCTGATGACGACGTGGGTCAGTCGCAGACTGACGCGTGGCACGAGAAAGCAGATGAACCAGGGTGGAGATCGTTCAAGAACGGCGATCAGTGGTCAGCTATCGAGTGACCACCACCAGAAGATCGGTTCCTACTTGAGCGCCTGGAAGCAGAGCGCGAGAAGTGACGAAACACCGATCAGTCATCGGTGAGTGCAAAGTGATCAGTCATCGGTGCATGCATTGTGATCAGTCATCGGTGCATGCATTGTGATCAGTCATCGGTGCATGCAGAGTGATCAGTCATCGGGGGTTCCTGGTCAACACGTATTAAACTGGGACCCAGGCTCCCAGCGAGAACGTTACTCAAGGACCTCGCCTGATTCCATAAGCAGAGCACGAGGACGTGAAGAAGCACATCGGTCATCGGTGTGTGTTGAGGTGACATCGGCCGCGCGATGTGAACAACGCAATCGATGATCAGTAAAGCGCCCAGAGGCAGTGAATGGCCTTAGTCGCGAGACGACCACGCATGAAGATGAGAAGACGCAGTTAAGTGCAGAATCCTGCTGGGACGAGAACCCATCAAGGTTAGAGTCTCCCAGTGGGGTTGCATGTCTGCCACGTGGATGGTGAAGATGTTCCCAAAGAATAGGTAGGGCAGATAGGCACAGAAGTCGAGGAGTGCAGAGGTACCCACGCGGCCTCCCCTGTCAGACTTGGCACTCAAGTCAAGAAGGCTGGCACGCAAGGTAGCCCTGGGGAGTGGAAACGACAGTGCAGAGTAATTAAGTGGCCCTAGAGGTAGCCTGTAGGGGCTACGCGGGTTTATATGAGGAAGAAGAACACCAAACCAGGTAGGCAATCTTTACCTCAGAATACACAACACAAAGCCAAGAGCACTCAGTTTTCGAATCAAAGAGAACTGAGGGCACACACACATGGTCTCACACAGAGAGATCCGAGAGAGAGTTTTGGTGTTCCCGTTGCCTGACTTGAGCGTCGGAGCTACAACGGCCGCTAGAGGCGCCATCTGTGCGTTTTGCAGGCATTGTTCGAAGTTTCGGTGAAGGTTCCTAGAGCCTCCTTGCAGAACGCGCAGCAGATAGAAAGCTAGACGAAGGAGTGACGAGGCGTTTTCCCCACGCTCGAGTCCGCGGCGAGATCATTTACCTTCTTCGTTTTCTTCATAAAAAATCTTTGTAAGTAATTCATAGTATTTTTTTGTTAAACCATAAATTAAATTATAAATAAATACTTTCAAATAATAACAAATTTATTGAATTTGATTTTCATTCCATATAATTTTATGAACAAAATATAAATTATAATATTAAATAATTAATGAATAAAATAAAATAATATTAATAATTAAATGGAAATTTAACACGAGTTATACAATAAATTATTAATTTAAAAAAGATATTTATATAATTTTATTAATGTCAATCGAATTCTTAAAACCTGTCTTTATTAGACAAAATCTGAAATTATTAAATAAAATTTTTAAGATTTTCAAAATCCTAAATAAATAAAAATCCAGAAATTTGTAATATCATTTTTAAACCAAAATTTGATTCAAAATCCTAAATATATCCATATTTTAAATTATTTAATGTTATTATTGAATAAAAATCTAAAATGAACAAAATTTCTAAGTTTTCTAAAATTATAAACAATACAAATCCTAAATTGTTTTATTTCCTACTTAAATAATAATCTAAAAGAAATAAAATTTCTAAAATTTTCAAAATCTAAATTATATAATTTTCTACTTAAATAAACATCCAAAACAAACTATATTCCAAATTTATTCAAAATCATAAATAAATACATACCTAAATTATTTAATATCATACATAAATACAAATTAGAAATAAATGAAATTCATAAATTATTCAAAATCTTAAATAAATATAAATCTAAATTATTTAATGTCCTACTTAAATAAAAATTTTCAAGAAATACAATTTCTAAATTATTCAAACTTCTAAATATACAAATCCTAAATTATTGAATATTCTACTTAAATAAAAATTGAAAAAAATAAAATTCCTAAATTATTCAAAATCCTAAGTAAATACAAATCCTAACTTATTTTATGTCATACTTAAATAAAAATCTCAAATAAATAAAATTTCTAACTTTTTAAAAATCTTTAATTATTTTATGTCCTACTTAAATAAAAATCTAAAACAAATAAAATTTATAACCTTTTCAAAATCCTAAATTAATATGAATCCAAAAAAAAATAATTATGTCATTCTTAAATAAAAAATTCAAATTTAAAAAAATGCCAAAAATATTTAATTTCATTCTTAAACAAAGATCTAAAATTAATAAAATTTCTAACTTTTTCAAAATCTTCAACTATTGTATTTCTTACTTAAATAATAATCTAAAATAAATAAAATTTATAAATTTTTTAAAATCCTAAATAAATTTATTTTCTTATTTACATGTACATTTATATATATAATTATAAAATTATTTATAGTGAAAGAAAATAAAATTATTTATATACAAAATAGTGAAAGAAAATGTGTCAAATAAATCAACAAAACTTAGAGCGGGATTGAAAAATTTATGTATGTTTAAATGATTTCAAAGAAGGTGACAAGATTGATTTTGAAACAGGTTAACCTACCAAATAATGAGATTCATTCGAGTGATTTGGAATTAATTATTTTTTAACATAACTGTTTATTATTACTTACTTTTCTCAAGATTTGTGCCAAGTTATTGATATTTAAACAATTTAATTATTTAAGTTTATGTATTGTTTATATTAATTTTAGTATGTTTAGTTTTGTTATTTGTTTGCATCTCTTGATATTTGTTTCCTATATATTAATGTTTCTTTTGTATTTTTGTATTTATTTATTTACTTACATTTATATTTAGTAATTTATATATATATATATATATATATATATATTATATATATATATTTAATTATATAAATTGTACTTTTATACAAAATAGTAAAAGAAAATGTGACAAACAAATGAACAAAATTTGGAAAACTTGGAACGGAATGAATGAATTTATGTATGTTAAATGATTTAAAAAGATAAAGTAAAATTGTTTTTGAAAAAGTTAACAAACAAAATCACAAAATTCGGGTTATTCAACTTTTATAATGAATCATTCCCTAAAAAATTTCTATCATTTTCAAAATCTTAAATTATTTTATTTCCTATTTAAATAAAAATATGAAATAAATAAAATTTATAATTTTTTTAAAATTCTAAATAAATATAAGTCCACCTCAATTTTAATGTCATTTTTAAATAAAAATCGAAAATCAATAAAATTATTATATTATTCAAAATTTAAATAAATACATATCCTAAATAATTTAATGTGATTTCTAAATAAAAATCTCAAATAAATAAAATTTTTCTAAGTTTTTTAAAATCCTAAATAATCAAAAAATCTTAAATTATTTTATTTCTAATATAAATAAAATTAAAATAAATGAAATTTATAGGTTTTTCAAAATCCTAAATAAATATAAGTCTAAAAAGATTTAATGTATAAAATAATAATATTTCTATTTAAATAATAATATAAAATAAATAATATTTCTAAAATTTTTAAAATTATAAATAAATAAAAAATCTAAATGATTTAATGTTTTACACAAATAAAAATTTTAAATAAATTAAATTCCTAAATTATTCAAAATCCAAAATAAATATAAATCCTAAATTATTGAATGTCATATTTAAATAACAAAATTGTAATAAAAAAATTTCTAAGTAATTTAAAATTCTAAAGAATACAAATATTAGATTAATAAATGTAGTACTTAAATAAAAAATTTTAGTAAATAAAATACCAAAATTATTTAAAATTAGAAATAAGTACAAATCCTAAATTATTGAATGTCATTCTTAAATAAAAATTTACTATAAATAAAATTCTAAATTATTTAAAATTATACATAAGTACAAATCCTAAATTATTGAATTTCATACTTAAATAAAAATTTATAATAAATAAAATTTTAAACAAATACAAATCATAAATTATTTAATGTCCTACTTAAATAAAATATCTAAAATAAATAAAATTCTTAAATTATTCAAAATATTAATACAAAATCAGAAATTATTTTATTTTCTATTTAATAAAAATATAAAATAAATAAATTTTTTCAGTTTTTTGAATATTCCTAAATAAATAAAAATCCGAAGATTTGTAATATCATTGTAAGATAAAAATCGAAAATCGATAAAATTTCTACATTAATCAAAATTCTAAATAAATCCATATCCTAAATTACTTAATTTCATTCTTAGATAAAAATATAAAATTAATAAATTTCTACATTTTTTAAAATCCTAAATAAATTTAAATCCTAAATTATTTTATTTCCTACTTAAATAATAATCTCAAAGAAATAAAATTTCTAAAATTACTTATTTGTATATGCTCATTTTATTTCTTATATATCAATATTTGCATTGTAATTTTATTTTTATTTTCTTATTTTTCTTATTTACATATATATATATATATAATTATATAATTATATAAATTATATGTTTATACAGAAAAGTGAAGGAAAACGCGTCAAATAAATCAACAAAAATTGAAGCGGGATGAAATAATTTTATGTTAAATAACTTCAAAGAAGACAATAAAATTGTTTTTGAAGCAGAGGTTAACATAAGAAATAATGAAATTCGGGTTATTCGAATTTTTGGATGAATCCTTTTTTACATAACTCTTTATACATATACATATACATACATACATATATATATATATAATTATATAAATTATACTTTTATACAAAAAGTGAAAGAAAAAGCGTCAAATAAATCAACAAAATTTGGAACAGGATAAAATAATTTTATGTTAAATAACTTTAAAAAAGACAATAAAATTGTTTTTGAAGCAGATGTTAACATAACAAATATTCGGGTTATTCACATTTTAGGATGAGTCATTTTTTATATAACTGTTTATTATTACTTATTTTTCTCAAAATTTTCTTCAGTTTGTTATACTTAAATTATTTATTTATGTGTATTATTTATGTTCATGGATTGTTTAGATTAATTTTAGTATGTTTAGGCTTTTTTATTTATTCGCATGTGCTAATGATTATTTCTTATATATATCGTAATTTTTTTTTCATTTGCAATTACATTTATATATATATAATATTTATATATATTTAATTATATAAATTATATTTTTATTTATAATAGTAAGGGAAAACCTTCCAACTAAATCAACAAAACTTGAGCGGGATGGAAGATTTTTTTAGGTTAAATGATTTCAAAGAAAACGATAAGATTGTTTTTGAAGTAGAGATTAACATACCAAATAATTAAATTCAAGTTATTCCCATTTTAGGATGAATCCTTTTTTTTACATGACTGTTTATTGTTACTTTCTCAAAATTTGTGTTAGTTTGTTGATACTTGAACAATTTATTTATTTACGTGTATTATTTATCTTTATGCATTGTTTATATTAATTTTAGTATGTTTAGTTTTTTTATTTATTCGTATATGCTAATGTTTATTTCTTATATATTAATATTTGATTTGTATTTTTTTAATTTTCTTATTCACAATTTACATTTACATTTATATATATATATATATATTTAATTATATAAATTATATTTTTATACAAAATAGTGAAGAAATCGCGCCAAATAAATCAACAAAATTTAGAGTGGGATGAAAGAATTTATGTATGTTAAATGACTTCAAAGAAAGTGATAAGATTGTTTTTGAAGTAGGTGTTAACATACCAAATTATTAAATTCGAGCTATATGCCTTTTAGGATGAATCCTTTTTTTTACATAAGTGTTTATTGTTACTTACTTTCCTCAAAATTTGTGTTAGTTTGTTAATACTTGAGCAATATATTTTTTTACCTGTATTATTTATCTTTATGCATTGTTTATATTAATTTTAATATGTTTAGTTTATTTATTTATTCGTATAGGTTGATTTTTATTTCTTATATATTAATGTATGATTGTAATTTATTTATTTATTTTCCTATTTACATTTATATATATATATATATAATATAATTATATAAATTATATTTTTTTTACAAAATAGTGAAAAAAACACGTCAAATAAATCAACAAACACTTGGAATGAGATGAAAGAATTTAAGTATGTGAAATGATTTCAAAGAATGCGATAAAATTGTTTTTGAAGCAGAAGTTAACATACCAAATTATGCAATTCGAGTTATTTCCCTTTTATGATGGATCATTTTTTTTACATAACTGTTTATTGTTACTTATTTTCCTAAAACTTTGTGTCAATTTGTTGATAGTTGAACAATTTATTTATTTATGGTATATTATTTATAATTATGCATTGTTTATATTAATTTTAGTATGTTTAATTTTTTTATTTATTCAGATATGCTTATGTTTATTTCTTATATACTAATATTTGTTTTGTATTTTTTTTATTTAATTTCTTATTTACATTTACACTTATATATATTTAATATTTAATTATGTAAATTATATTTTTATACAAAATAGTGTAAGAAAACACATCAAATAAATCAACAAAACTTAAAGCAGAATGAAAGAACTTTTGTATGTTAAATTATTTCAAAAAAGTCATTTAACATACTTTTTGAAGTAGATGTTAATGTATCAAATAATGAAATTTCTAAATTATTCAAAATCATAAATAAATACAAATCCTAAATTACTCAATGTTATACGAAAATAAAAAATTGTAATAAAAAATTCCTAAATTATTTAAAATTCTAAACAAATACAAATTCTAAATTATTAAATATAGTATTTAAATAAAAAATTTCCAATAAATAAAATACTTAAATTATTTAAAATTATAAATAAATATAAATCCTAAATTATTGAATGTCATACTTAAATAAAAATTTACAAGAAATAAAATTCCTAAATTATTCAAAAATAAAATTCCTAAATTATTCGAAATTTTAAACGAATAAAAATCTTAAATTATTTAATGTCCTACTTAAATAAAATATCTGAAATAAATAAAATTCTTAAATTATTCAAAATATTAATAAATAATAATTCTAAATTATTTAATGCCCTACTTAAATAAAAATTTAAAATAAAATAAAATTTATAAAATATCTAAAATCCTAAATAAACACAAATCATAATTTATTTTATGTGATACATAAATAAAATTTAAAAAATTTTTAAAAATCCTAAATAAATACAAAATCAAAAATTATTTTATTTCCTACTTAAATAAAAATATAAAATAAATAAAATTTCTCTGTTTTTCAAAATTTTAAATAAATAAAAATCCAAATCTTTGTAATGTCTTAAACATCAAAAATCAATAAAATTTTTAAATTATTCAAAATAATAAATAAATTTATATCCTAAATTATTTAATATCATTCTTAGATAAAAATCTAAAATTAATAAATTTCTAAGTTTCTAAAACCTTAAATAAATAAAAATCCTAAATCATTTTATTTCCTACTTAAATAATAATCTCAAATAAATATTGTAATAAAATAATATTTTCTAAATTATTTCACTTACAAAAATTATTGTAATTTTTCTTTTAATAATACGGACCTAGTTTATTAAATTTAGTTTGATAAACATATTTATTATGTTATAATTGTAATCAATTTTTAACTTGCAATATTTAATTTGTTGTATATATGTTTTTCTCATTATGTATTTTACTATTGATTTGATAATATATTAAGAATTTTAATTGACACACACTTTAGTGAATGCATATTTTAATCATATTGATTAGTATACAAATTAAAATATTTTAAAGTATAATGTTAAAATAATATAATAAATAATGTAAACCGTGTTTGAATAAGATTTGTAAAAATATAAATTATGAAGAATAAAGTTTGTAAGGACCTGTCAAAATTAAATTAGAATAAAAGGAATATATTTTAAATGAATTCTAAGTATGTTTTTATTTAAAATAAAAAGAAAGGAAAGTGTAGCTTAGAAGACTATGAGATCGCTTGGTTAATACATAATCGTCTGTCGCCTAGACTACACATGAACGCCAATCGCCTGTAGTGTACATGAACGCCAATCGCATATGGTGCACATGATCGCCGAAAGTGCACTCAGTATGTGGTCAAGATACTGGATCAACCATAGTGGGTTCCAAAAACCACGCGTATCAAGGTGTGGGTTAAGCCTTAGATACGCTGTGCATGCGAAGCTCTATGCTTGAGCATAAGAAATCGTCCTTAGTGTTGCATGCATGGGCGCACGAGGAGTAGTGCTGATCTACTCTTGGAAATGTGAAGCTATCGACGTCACCAAGTCATGTGGAGATGATATCTTGGACGTAACATAGTGGGATGAAGAACCTTCAGCAAGGCGTGGCGATGTGTCGTCGGGCATCGCCAGGGCGCGAGGCATGCGGGCATCGCCAGGGCGCGAGGCATGGGGCATCGCCAGGGCGCGAGGCATGCGGACATCGCCAGGGCGCGAGGCATGCGAGCATCGCCAGGGCGAGACATCGGTCATCTTTCAGAGAAAGACATCGGTCGTCCGCCAGGATGAGACATCGGTGGATAGTCATCGCGCGAGCGGTCATTGGTGGAAGGTTATCGCGCGATGTCGAGTTTCACACAGATAAGGTGGGACCCAGGCTCCCAGCATGAGACGTCCTGCACGCGCGACACGTAGACAAAAAAAAGGTGGTTCATAATAGTGACATCAGAGAGTTGGCATGCGCAGAGACACACGTGGCCGTACTGTTCAAGGAAGCGTGCACGCAAGCTTTCCTGCAGAGTGGGTGGTGGCAGCGGCAATTGTGGACAAGTTGGTTTAGATTCAAACACTCACTTCTGAGAGGCAAAGAACGCTGCTGTGGTTCAAGAGTGACAGAGTGAGTTCACCTTCATCCTTCTCTTTTCTCTCCTTCGCGCTGTGATTCAGGCATCCTCAAGCACCAGTACGACGAGCGACGACTGCACTTGGACACCTGGGAGGTTCTCTGCAAGTTCTCCAAACCGGACGCTAAAACAGAGTTAAGGCATCTTTAAGCTTCGGTGGGTTTTGGAGCTCTTGGTGTTTTGCGCAAGTCCAGGTAAGGGAAACTAGCATTTTCGTTTATAAAAACGTTAGGCAAGTAGGTTCTGCAGTGAGGGCGACGTGGTCGCCGGTTTTCATATTCCTTTTCACAATGCTCTGTTTTTATGTGTGGGGCGACGTGATCGCCGGTTTTAAATGTTGATTTCGAACTTCCCTGTTTTAGTGTCGTTTGAAACTGTTTGAGATTTAAATGTGATATTCGAAAATCTGAACCTTGGAATGATTGTTGCTGTGATTGGGATCGTTCATTTAAGTGTTATATGATGTGTTGAATATTGTGAATGTGGGATCAAGGCATAGTATTTTCAGGAAAGAAAATATCGTGTAAGATCGTGTAGGATGTGCATTGATAGGTGATTTCTATAATGAGATATCCTGACTCTCCTGATATAATGAAATCATATAGATGAACTTATTCAGGCGTTGAGAGTCGATGGAGGTTCATACGTATGGGTAAGTTGTTTGAAAGATAACTACTTGACCTGTTGTGTGGATTCACCCTGTCATACTAGGAGAGTGATGAGATCGAGATTGAGATTATGTTGATGCGCATAGCTGTGGGAACTTTACAGCAGTGTAGTATGACAGGTGCAGATCTCTGAGTCTAGTCAATGCACGTGTCTTCCGGAAGTAGTGTCAAGTATCTGTGTGTGATGAGTCAGTGGAAGTCTGACGTGAGAAATGAGAAACATTGAAATTGATAGACACTTGATGGATTATGTGAATTGAACGACTCTTGAGGAAATTGTGAAATATGTGATTACTTGATGGTCATGTGAAGGGAATGAGAAAGTTGATGGTTTTTACGTGGATGTCTTAAATATGTTTTATCTTGATTTTAAAGTTTCATATCTAAATTCTCTTTCAAATATCTAGCTTACCCTGCGTTTTTGTTTTGTGGATGTTTTCTTAAACCTGTGATGATCGTGTATAATTTACACGGGAGCAGATGATGCTGCAGGAAGTAGAGCTCCTCAGTGAGTGGTCGCCGGAAGGAGATCGCCTGTTTCTGTTAGGCGATCGCCTGTTTTCTGTTTCTGATAGGAGATCGCCTGTTTTCTGTTAGGAGATCGCCTGCTTTTCTATTTTGCTGTATTTCGTTTAAGTTTTGGAAAACTGACTAGATATGTATTAAACTCTCTGTGAGAAGAAATTTCATTATACATATATATATACTACATATGTTCACTTCGATATTATTGTTTTACTTTTATTTCATTTTATAAATATGAAAAGTATTTGACGGGATGTTACAAAGTTCTGTAAAAAAGCAAAATAGGAAATTTACAAATACTAAAAAGGTGAAAGCACTTAAAATATAAAAACTGGATTAAGATAACGTTTAAAAAAATATTACAAGATACTAAAGTTTATTCATTCTAATCATCTTACTTTTTTTAATCTTTATACATACTATTTTTCTATCATATAAATTTTTAGATACTACATGAGATTAAAAAGAAGTATAAAGTTAGAAGATATAGTTTATAAATATAAGAATTAAAAAATAAATTTTGTTTAGCTATAAAAAACAAACAAATAGTTAAACCTATCATGAAACACAACAACATCTATTATACAACAAACGAATGGTTAAACCTATAATGAAACACAACAATATCTATAATACAACAAATCATACATCACTTCAAAATTGCATGAGGATTTGTCAACAAAGACTGTGTCCGTTTTCTTTAATCCTGCACACAATCTAGTGTCTTCTAACTAGTAATGTAGGTTTTACCATTATCTGTGATTGAACTATGATATAACCAACAACTCATAGGAAATCACGCAAATGGATGCAATTCATACAGACTCTCAGTTTGTTTTAAGGATCGAGCTGAGCCAAATTAAGGTCTGTAGCCGTTGAAGAAGAATCAGCCCATGGAACACCTTTTGTTAAGCTCAAACTTCGAGTGTCACTTGTTTTATTTTCATCCATTTGACTGTAAAACTCTCTCATTACCTCCAGCTTCATCTCATCCATTACTTCGCTACAATGTGAATCAAACTCTGGGACCATTGTTCTGCCTTCAAGCATGCTTAGCACTAAAGACATACAGGGCCTGTAGCTTGAAGTGACATGGGTGCAAAGGAGAGCCACTTTGACAATCAACCTTACCTCATCTTCATTGAAATCTAAATTCAACTTTGGATCAACTAGCTCCATTATGTTACCTCTCTCATTCAACAAACGTGCCTGAAGAAAAACAGAAAAACGTTTTTGATTTGAGAGTCTTGCATAGTTGAAACAAAACATATGGCTGTGTAACAAGTATGTAACGCAGTTTTAAGGATGAAGATTCTTTATCACAGGATATTGGCCACTTTGACTGCATCTAGAATTTCAAAAAAGATTACAATGGTGTTATTTGAATTACTTAAAGTTACTAATTTTTTGGAAAATCATAGAAAGGTGAAATGCATGCAATATTTTTCTTCTAGAGTTGCACAAGATGAAAATTGAATCATAGATTAACATACCACAGAAAAGTAATATTTGTTATGAATATTCAGAAAGATATCAACAATGGAGAATGTTGACAAAAGAAGTTACCCAATCCAGAAGATAGAAAGCTTCCCCTTTTGACTGCTGAATAGTGTTTCTCTTTCCACTTACAATTTCCGATATAACAACTCCAAAACTAAAAACATCTGCTTTTTCAGTTAGATAACCATGCATTGCATACTCAGGAGCCATATATCCCCTGCACAATTAAAATACAAATTCAAGCAACCTAATGTTAAATAGCAGTCTGACTTTTATGTCAAAAACCTTTCTAGATTGGATTTGATGAGGCTTGTCAGTGTACATCACCTTTGAAAAATATCTAGAAAAAAAATTTGAGCTTAATGAACATACACTATCAGTGTAAAGTTTTTTACACTGTTAACCAATTAGAGATCATACTAAGTTTTAATGTAATGATCTTCAAAGTCAACAAACTTGTCATGGTGATTTATGATTGAAGGCAGTGTAAAACCACTTTATACTACTAGTTTATATCCTATTTTTCTCAAAAAATAAAATATAGGAACTCACCAAGTCCCTGCAATTCTGGTGCTTATGTGTGTATTGTCCCCTACACGAAGTCTGGCCAAACCAAAATCAGATATCTTGGGGTTTAGGTCTTCATCAAGCAACACATTAGAGGTCTTTAAGTCTCTGTGAACAACTCTCAGTCTTGATTCTTCATGCAGGAAAGCCAAACCTCTAGCAATGCCAAGACAAATATGTTTTCTTGTTGGCCAATTCAATTTTAAATGGCTATCTTCTGAGTCTTTTGCGAGTGACAAAAATTAGACAGCAAGTCATTTAGCCGTGTATACTTTTTAAAGATTGAAAGAGCCAAACAAGAGTAAATTAGAGCAATGACTTACCAAATAAAGCATGTGCAAGGCTATTGTTTTCCATATATTCATACACTAACAACAATTGATCACCCTCAGCACAGCAACCATAAAGTTTAACAAGATTAGGGTGTCGCAGAGCAGAGATCATGCCTATCTCATTTATAAACTCACGGGTTCCTTGGTCTGATTTAGATGAAAGTTGTTTAACTGCTATCGGTTTGCTGTTCGGCAGAATGCCCTGCATCATTTTTGTGGAATTTCAAAACACAGATTTAGTCATTAATATCCATAAATACATTAAGATTACACACAAAAATTATATAATTGGATACCTTATAAACAGGACCGAAGCCTCCTTCTCCAATCTTATTGGAAATATCAAAGTTATTTGTTGCAACTTTGATTTGATGCAAGGTAAATACACCAGTTAGCAGTTCTATATCCCCGAGACCTGCAAATAAAAGAAAAAAAAAAATATGTATCCTGTGAAATTTTGTGTCATTAAGCTTTTGGAAGAAAAGACGTGATTCCACCACCATTGCTCCGAAAAGGAGGAAACATATGCATATCTTTGTTTTGATTAGATTGTCCATTCATAGTCCTTTATTTTTATTATATAGAATTAGCAAGATAAGCTACTAGAATGAATGGTTAAATCTCATGAATAAAAAATCAATGTGGTGCTTGATGATTCTCAAATGTTTCAGGTGAATGATTGGAGAATGGAAATCATGATAGCAAATGTAGTTACTTGTGATTACCTTTCATTAATAAATGTTCATTTCCACCAAAATGACGTCCGAATTTTGACTTAGACCTTAACCCCTCCACCAAGGAATGCCAACAAGTATCAAGATGACAACAATTAATGAAACCCCTCCAACGAAGTACGCTAACAGTAATCAAGATGACAACAATCACCAATGCAACTGCTATTACAACAATAAG
The DNA here is from genome assembly GCA_013389735.1 of Phaseolus lunatus. NCBI lineage: Eukaryota > Viridiplantae > Streptophyta > Magnoliopsida > Fabales > Fabaceae > Phaseolus > Phaseolus lunatus. The sequence goes on from CM023861.1 coordinate 12,539,256, forward strand.
TCCTACAGAATGGCCACCTGTTGAGTCTTCTTTTGTTTTGGTTCCACCTGTAAAATCTGTTTGATTATTAGATAGATAGAGGCACATGAATCAGATAATAACATGAAGGTGACCATATAAAAAATAACACTTACATGAAAACCCACCATATGTGACAGAAAGGGCAGATATAAGAGGACCATTTACTGATTTATATGGGATATATGTTGTCCCTTTGCCTGCCCAGTAGAAGCGGATCTCCAGGTCATTACCACTCACATGAGCAACAAATTCTTTTATGAGTTCCTTTCCAACTCCTTGTGCTTCATTTGCAATGTTAAAATCTTTCAACACTCGCTTTCCCTATAATGTTTCAAATAGAAGCCTAAATGAGATTTGTTAATGAATTCTATTCAAAATTATTGTCGCAACTGATTCTACTTATGAAGTCAATGAACTGATTGCACTAAGGTCCTTCTGTTTTGATAAACATCTCCATCAAGACTATTAAGATAGAGAAAAAAAAGAAAAACGAATGAAATGAACTTCACTACAAGTTAAAATTAACTTATGCATAAACTAATTGTAAAAGTTCTTGTATAACTACTCTAAACTTATAATTTTCAGATGATGATCCTAACCAAAGTAGTGACTATATGGTTAAAATGCTGTACCTGAATGTATACATCAAATACACGCTTCCCTAAGTCGCTGTATGTTTTATCATCAGTGAACATTATCTCAGCAAAGTGAAGCTTTACTGTGTAGTTTCCATTTGCTAAGCAAAATCCATAATAAGTCAATGACATAGGAGAAACACGTGCATTCTTATATAACTCAGCATTATTCATGTAAAGTCTAGTTTCATTTTCTGTGGTATAGGGTCCTAGAGGAATAGAACCATTGTCCATGAAGTGACCCGTGTTGCTCAATGCCCAATTCTTTCCACTTTGTTTATATACTGCTGGTCCAGCAGGATATAGATCTTCATCATATGTTATACCTCCAATAGTAGTCTGGTTTCCACCACAATTTATGTGTAGAGATGTAACTTCTGGAACAAGAAGCAAAGGGTCAATATTCAAAACCATTACAAAAGTCAAGCACAAAAAGAAATGGTAAAGGAAGGAAATTCATTCAAATTATAATATTTCATCACAGTATTTTTATCTTTTCTTTCTCTGTTTTCCCTGGACATGCACATAACATTAACTTTATAGCTGCCATTTTTCTTTTCTTTTGTTGATGGTGAAGGAGGTAAGGAATCAAAAAATAGAATTTAAGGGATCCAGACAAGAAAGATAACTTACGTTGTTGCAGACGTTGGCAAAAGAGAATTACAATATTAATAAGACCATTGAGTTTACAGAAGTTACATATTTCGTTAACTTACTTTTAGTACAGGTTCTATTGCTGCTGTTACAAGACACTGGTCCTCTGAGGGAACACAAAGTGGATAAAAATTACAACATAAATTACACAAGAGAAAAAAAAAGTCAAAGAGTCCATGTCTACATGTTATGAAGAGTTAGCACATGAGATATAAAACTCACGAGTTATTCCTTGAGAAGCTTGCAAACAAGTTCCTATGACATAGAAAGACTTAGTTAACGCCCAGATAACTTCATGATTGACAGAAGACAAAAGATCACATGGATATAAGTTTTCATACACATTTTGCTGGTTGCATGTCTTTGGCTCTTGGTTTCCAACACTAAAGTTGTTATATGAAAGATCCCTGCATAATATGAACAGAGTAATTCAGAAACTTGGAAGATCAAACAATCTCATTAGGCCATATAAATTATTTTTGATATAAAATACTTCTTTTGTTTGCTTTCCAAAGGAAAATTTACAGCTTGAATGTTTGACCAAAAAAGTCAAAATGATTTAGATGAGTGATGCATAAGTTTTTTTTGCTAACTATGTAAAAATACTAATTATTTTTTGGAAATAATGTTACAAAAAACATTCCACTAACATTTGATGATGAAATGAGAAATGATTAACTATGATGTTTTGAAATATTGGTTAAACAAATCAATAATAGGAGATTGGAAACTCAGATGCTAGAAGAGGTGATTGTGAAACTAAATTCCTGAGCATAACTTATTTGATTATCCTTATTAACTTTCATGTTTATATGCACATCTAAAATATTATTTTATTTAATATAAAAGGATACTCTACTCCATCTATCTCGTCCCAGAAAAAATTATTCACAAAATAAATTACTATATACTAAAAAAAATCATTAAATAATAATTAATTTAAAAACACAAAGTTATTAATCATTATATTAATTAAATTAAATATTATTTTATAAACTAAAAAATTATAAATATCTAAAATATCTTTTATTATTAATACAAATTTATAAAATAGTTTTTAAATTGATATTTAATATTAATTATTAATTTAAAATTTAAAATAATTAATAGTTAAAATCGTGATAGCTAATGTTTGATATTAATTATTTTATAAATTTTTATTAATAATAAAAATTACTTTGGATATCATTAGTTTTATAGTTTATAAAATAATATATCATTTAATTAATATAATAATTTTTTTTTCTAAATTTAATTTTTATTTAATAATTTTTTTTATAGTGTGACTTGACAAAATAGAAAGAGTAGTTTTACAGTTCCAAGTAAAAAAAATATGAAGTCTTGGCACTTGGCTTTAAGAAAAAGAAAATAAGTGACTGTAGAAGTTCTTCAACCACAAATATGTGAATTATTCAAGGTGTTATATGAGTAATGCTCAAAATAGGACTTACAAACTTCTGTTATTGTCCACTGTCCACTCAGGCACCGGTCCAGTGAAGAAGTTTCCTGCTAAATATCTAAAGCAAATTTTTTGTTATCAATACCTGAAGTAAAATAATATCCTCAGAGCACATCATAAATAAGCTAGTCATCTGTACTACTACTACATAAGTCTTATATACAAGCTAACTTTTATTAAGATTTTGTCTAAAAAGGGTAATTCAAATAAAGAATGATGAGTTTGAAAACAAATTCAACATAAATTTTGAATTTTTAAAATGGGGAAGGATGTATCTTAGAAAATAGTGTGTCTGAACAGAAATTCGACTGTCTCCTTATTTACATGATGTTATCAACATACATTTATTTATGATTAATTTTCTCATTACTAGTTTTGCAGCTTATTTCTAAATTGCAATGTGCACTTTATAAAGGGTACTCATCCATTGAAATACAGTATCATAAGAAGTTGCCACCTATGAAACTCGGACATTCTTCTTAAATGGTGTATCCGTATCGGATACGACATTTACAAGACATTTGTAGGACACTTATCATTGAAGTATTAAATTTAAAAAATATTTGTTGGATTTCTGACAATTTTAGTACGATTCTCATACAATTTTTAAAAAAATAAATACATTAATTTTCTAAAAACTTAAATTTATTGTATACATTTTTATTATGATTATAGAAATAGAAATAAATAACAAATCCTTTTGAACCAATTATGAAAAATGTCTTTCTGTTCCACAAAAAAATTGAAACATACTTGTGCACATAAATCTTCATTGTCAATTTATATAATTCATAATTATATAATATATACTTCCGTGACCCCATATCCTACATTTTAAAAATTATACGTATCTCTGTGTCCGTGTCGTATCAATGTCTGTGTGAGTGTCTGTCCTACGTAGGCTACCACATAATCATAGTCTTATCCATGTACACTTCCAAAGGCTTCCCTAATGATTCATAGAATTGCCCCATTTTATCTGAGACTTGCCTTGGTTTACCTACACTTCCAAGATATCAAGTTTACATGTGTCTGAGTTTAGCTTTCCCTTCAGGCGCTCACTAGTTAATAACAAACAACTAATACCAAAGCCAACCTAAATTTGTTTTACAAAGAGACATAATAATATGATAAATAGGCAAAATGAGGGTCTAATATCTGAATTTTATTTTATTTTTTATCAGCATCTGAAACCTAATGATCATTTCATTTGATTATTTATAGATAGAAAGTGGCTTCTGCAAAGTAAGCAGCTAAAGTACAATGTGTAAAAATATTATCTTACTTTACTCAACAACCAAAATAGTATCTATTCCTGTTTTGGACTACAATTAATTGGAAATGTTAAAAATTCTTACATATAGGCTGCTGCTCTTATTAATTGTTGAAGGTTTCTTGGCACTGGTCCATATAATTTGTTAAAGCTTAGGTCTCTGAAAGAGAAATTTTATCCCAAAATATGTCAAAAAAAGTACAGAGAATAAACATCAAAATATGTATTTTCTACATGGGAGGACCACAAGAAGCATGCTATGTTATATCCATCAGAGAAAATAGTATAAAATGCAGAGCCATGCAATTTGACACTGTTCAACATGCAAAAACACCTGAAACAAAAGCATTTGTTGGATCTGTTAGGAGAATCCATAAGCACTCATTTGAGTTGAGAGAAAAATAAAAAATAAAATCAGTCCTCCACTGAAAATTAGTTTGTGCATAAGCTAATTTGAAAAAAATAATATTTTATCAACGTTTTCAAAATCTGACTTTTACTCATAAATAAATTGATTTTAAAGTAAAAGAAACTAATTTCCTTTTTTTCCTTTTTATTTTTCTCTTCCAGAAAATATTTATAGAGAAGTTCACTCCAAACAAAACCAAGGATCTTGTTGGTTGGTTTAGACTTTTCAAATTGTAGGGATCTTAGATGATCTTAAAAAAAGAGAAAATCATGATATCATTGGAAGAAAAGTGAATTAGCACTTACAAAACCTTCAAAATCGACAGGTCTCCTAGATACTGAGGAAATGTGTCATTGATATTGCAACTCCTTAATATCCTGTTAAATAATCAAATATATGAATTCTGCAATAACAAATTATCAATATCTCATTCTTTGGATTTAGTCATTCTCAAATCAGTACCTACACTGAGGCACTGACTCCAAAGAAAAAAATTAGAATAAAACAATTATAGTGTTACTGTAATTCACTCACAAAGTATCCAGACTTTTCATATTTTCAAGTGGTGGAAAAGTAGAATCAGGTCCATTCAAGTCACTAATCCTCCTGCATTTCATATTTGAAGGATGAAAAAACTACAGTTATAGAGAAATTTAGGTTGAGGCCTTCGTTACAAATGAAAGATTAAACTATTTATTTAGTCCCTCTAGTCATCTTTCTTTTAAGTTTATATGAGAAATAAGTTTTAATTTCTGTATAGTCTTTTATGGTAATTTAATACTGTCAAAACACTCATGTGTCGATTTTAAACCACCAGAAAATGTTTTCTGGTGTTAGTAGTAGAGGCCAAAAAACAAAATTTTATGCGTATGTAAAAACTTACCCATAATTTTCTTAAATAGAGACTATAAAACTTAAAGCAAGAACAACTATAAAACCTTTATATAAGAAGTTCATGCTTACAAGTCTGTTAAGTGTAGAAGTGAAATTCCAGGAGGAATTGGTCCACTCAAACCACTCCCTTGCATATGTCTTCAAAATAAGAACACGTTTTGATCATAGTTAAGGATCAGAATTTGAAATAAAATCAAACTTCAATAACAAAAAAAAACAAAGAAAAAAAGAAAATGGTTTGTACAGTTGACCAAGACTTGTCAAATTCCGAAGCCAATCAGGTATGTTGCCAGATAACTGGTTGTCACTAATTCGGCTGCCTCATGTGAGAACAATCATGCAAAGTTACTGTCAGTTCCGAACCAAAATTTATAATATAATTCAAAGTAACCACGGAAATTTAAATAAGAACCATACAATTGTTTCATTGCAGTAAGACTCGAAAGACTTGCAGGCAATTGACCAGTGAAGTTATTGGAGCTTAGATGCCTGTAGTAACAATAAATTTTCATTATCATGAACTTAACAACTATTGTATACAAAACTCGGGTGAAAAACTTTTTTATATCAAACAACAATATGTCAACATTAGAGGAAAAAAAATCCACTTCCATTGTCCTGACATAATCTTGATTGCCGAAGACTATAAGGAAAATTGAATACTATTAAGAAGTGAACTTTAAACCTAACTCAACTTTATAAAATTGGTTTATAAGGTATGAAATGTCATAATCTCTAGTGCTCATGGGATCTCAAACATACTCCCAACGCCGAGACTGTCAACTCGTGCGCATGAGACTATATGTTAATGGATGGTCCGCTAGCGGCGCGATAACGGGTAGTTATAAGCTCAACAAACTGTCACTAAGATAGAGTCTAAATGATTCTAAAATTATATTAAGAAGTTGACTTTAAGCCTATCTCAATCTTATAAAACCAGCTCGAGATTTGCACCACTTATATGTTATGAAATACTATAAAATGTCCTTATCTCCAACAAATACAATAAAACATCATTGTTTCTTAATAACAAAGAGAACTAAAATGAAGGGCTTACAGTTTTTCAATGTGGACAAGATTTCCAAGCTGTGAAGGAAGATTTCCAGATAATTGATTGAACTCAAGGATCCTGTGCATTTGAAATTATGTTACATTGAAATATTATACACAGAATATCAATCAATGAGGAAAGTAGAACCTCACAAGCCTGTAAGATAGGGGAGTTTTCCCAGCTCACTTGGGATTGGACCAGTTAGTCTGTTTCCAAGAAGGAAACTAAAGGAAAACACAAATTAGATTCATGTAACATGAAACAAAGTAACTAAAAAATGAAACTCGCGTGAATTTCAACAAAGAGGTATAATGTTTGAGACAAAACTTTAAAGGGTGTATTGCTAAATAATAGTCTTTCTCACACATGCTACACAACACAAGATACCATATAAAACAATACCCTCATGTTACAATCATATGCTAAAGACATAATGAGATCTTTCATAAGTGGAAAGAGAAGCACACATTTTTTGAAGGTTGGAGGAGCCCCATTCTCTAGGAATTGAACCACAAAGGTAGTTACGACTGAGTTCACTGTAACAAAGTGAGAAAAAAAGAAGAAAGCAATTAAACAGATTACAGTGAAACATTAGCACACACTACTTCACACTCTTCTTCAGAGTATTAAATACATTTCTTGGAGATAAGGTAATTTGTTCAGTTGTGGAGGGAGAATGCCTTGAAGACTCTGTGATTTCAGAGCTCTGTCACCAAAAATTGAAAAATAGTTAGAAGTACATATATGAACATGATAAAAAAACGGAGTATTTAAAACATCTAACTACAGACAGTGCAACAAAAGACATCCCAAAATAATAATTTGTGCATGCAAATGTCTTTTTCTTTTCTTTTATAATATGCTATTCACGGAAAATATTAATCAGTTTTTGTAGTGGACCAAGGACTATTTGCAGTTTACTCCTTAAAGATAAAAGATATTGTTCCCAGTGATATTTCATTGGTATCCAAGTGGTTATTCATTTAGGGTTTGTTGCACTCTAAGGAGATAGAATTCCACACAATTGTACTGTTAAGATTACACACATAGTAACAGAGTTCTCTTCCATTGAATATTCTCTCACTAGAGATAAGATTTTCGTATGGGAAATTAGTTACTAGTGATAACCTAATGACACTCTATAAAAGGAGTTTAAGGTCCCACGTGAAGGTACATAATTCTAAATACACTTTTTGAATACTGAAGTTATTCGTTTTTTATTCTTTCTTAAAGCACTTACTTACTAGTGAACCGGCCACAACAGTTTTAATATGATAAATATATGTTATAGAATTTGATCAAATAATTTAAATGAAATCGCTACAGCAATGTTATTGTTACCATTCATAAAAATAAGAAAATAAGAAAACCCGATTCTATTTGAACCAATCACTGAGAAATATCGATTGCTATTCTTGCTTTTGTTCAAACTGAAATAAATTGTAGTCGGAAAAGAGAATAAAAAAGTACTCATGTCAGTCATTTTCACATCAAAATCCTATTTTAATTTTTTAATGTTTTTTAATATTTTTTTATTATCTTATTGATCTTAGGTTATTATTTAGATTTTAAAAGTTTATATAATTACGTCACCATCAAAAGGAGACTTAAGGTATATTTATTTTATATTACTATCACTTTGATTACTTTGATTTTTTTTTTATTAGTTTAAGTGTAGGACAGTTTTTTTTTATAGATTAGGTGACAAACCAAGCCAGCCAGTCAACAGCGTCAATCAAGCGGATTAGACAAAAGGTGGACTGACCCGTTGGTCTTTTTTCTTTTTTTTTTTTAAATTAAAAATTAAAATAAGAAAAATTTAAGAGTTTATTTTTTTTACTATATTATTTGAAAGATGTAAATATAAAATAATATTTTAATCTAAATTATTAATATTTAAAATTTAAATTCCAATTATTAGATATAATGAAGTAATTAAATATATTAATTATTTTAATTTATCTAATAGAAATATTAATTAATTAATTAATTAAAGATTTTGAAAATATTTACGTGATTAAGTATGCTTTTAAATACATACATATATATATATATATATAAAATTTAAAAAAAATGTTTAATAGGTTGTTTACAATTATATTTGGACATTATTTTTATGTAGTCCTATTGTTTTGAAAGACATCCATTTGATCCCAATTTTATTTAAAATGAGTCTGATCTTTTATGTTAGATTTAAGATAACACTATTAAGAGAGTGACAATGTAGCACACTAAGCATCAAACGTGGCAGAGACGGTGAAGATGACGTGAATCAAGAACACCATATCGAGAATATAGGGACAAAAAAGGCGATGACAATTGTTGGAAAACAAAACAGTCAACATAGAGGAAGAGGCTGATCTATAAGAACCAAAGGCCACAGAGGCAAGAGGAGGCGGTGAGGGCAGCATTTGCGGGAAAGAGATGGGGGAAGGCAGAAAGGAAGAGGCAAAGGAGATTTGGGATGAGAATATTAATATAAAACTCACGTAGTAAAATGTGTTCCAATCAGTATATCATATTAAGACCTCCATTCAACAATTAGTGTAATCTTTTTCCTAAATTTGTTGAGTAGTCTAACTACTAAATTTCTCCGTCTAACCTAATAAATAAAAAATGACACAATCATTCTAGACAAACTAGAGAAAAAAAAAATTGTGTCTCATCAAAGAAAAAATGCAGTAGCACCTAAGCATAAAATTTGGACTCTTTCTTCCTACACCTCCATAGCTTCTTCTCTTATCTCTATAAATTTTTGTATTTCCAAAAATGTTCCTCTATAATATTCCAGATTACGTAATCCGGAAGTCATTTTTTAAATTTGTAATTAGCTTCCGGATTACATAATCCAGAAGTTTTTTTTCAGATGCATGATTATTTTCCGGATTATGTAATCTGGAAGTCTTTTTTAGCTTTTGGATTATGTAATCCGGAAGTCTTTTTTCAAATACGTTTTCAGATTACATAATCTGGAAGTTACTATATGGAGGTGGCAAAAAAGGATAAAAATGTATTTTTATGTTGTCTATGGGGGTGGCAGAAGAAGATATGGAGGTGCAGGAAGAAACAGTCTAAAATTTGTTATAGGACACATGAAATATCTCAAGGCCCATCTGAATAAGGTTACAAATATCTTCCAAAGGAATATCACTCTTTTCCTTTAGGAAACTTCACAACATACATAAAAGAAAGAGGCAAAGATAGGAAATGAGAGTGAATGCTTATTGTGCCAAATTATCCACTACAAGAAAATCATTGATAAGAAACCAATTTTATACACAAAAAATAATTAGTTGTTATATTGACCAGATTAGAGACTAAAAACAAATTTTGGTTTCTAAATTAAATTGGTATCTAATTAACGACCAGTTTAGTCTCCAAAATAGTCTCTAATTTGGTCACTATAGCAACTAATTATTTTTTGTCTCTAAAATTGGTTTCTAATAAATAATTTTCCTGTGTTGATCACTCTTTCAACACTATTAATACAAATTCAACAAAATGGACCATCAAAATAGGTTGGGTTAGTTTTTTTTGCCACCCCTATCTACAAAAGAACCTCCATTTAGGGCTCAAATATCACCTAGAGTTCATTCCTACTGACAAATCAACACAAAAGTCCTACCCGTGTCAATAATTCATTCAACTATGTTTCACATTTTGGTAAGAACATTCCTCTAGTCCAATTTTTGGCACAAATTTAATGAGTGCATTTCTCAAAGATTTATATGCACACAACCATAACTCTATGGTCGAACCTCCAATACAATTTTCTATATAAGCACATATCTCACAGCTCTATGATCCATCCCCTTATGGAATTTTCTAGATGAGAGCATATATCATACTCATGTGGACATAGACACAACCCTATGGTCAAACTTCTAGTGCAATTTCTATATGCATGTTTCTCTCACAACCATTTTAACCCAGTCACAACTTTAAAATAAAACCTCTTGTCAAAGTGTCTATATAAGCATGTCTCCTATACCCATATAAACACAACCACAACCTTATCGTTGAATCTCTTGTTTAATATTTTATATGAATATGTTTCTCACACACATATGAATGCAACCACGGTCCTTTAGTTAAACCTCTTATACAATTTTCTATAAGTGTGTCTCTCACACATATATGGACATTTTATAATCATTGGTCAAACCTTTGGAGCAATTTTGAATATGAGTGTGTCCCTCACACCTTTATAGGCACAACCACATCTCTATAGTTGAACCTATAATGCATTTTCCCTACAAGCATACAATGTCACTCATATGGGTGCATCCACACTCAAGAAATTTCAAAAGTAAGACTGATAAGTGTCATAATTCAATAATATTTCATACAAAATGATAGGCACTTATGGACTTTAATTGATAAAATAGTTATAATTCAACCCCTAATTTAGAATTTTGAACCTTTTTACATATTTTTGGATTATAAGATAAATGAGAACAATTTATTCCCAAATTTGTGTTAATTTTAGGATTCTATGGAAAAATGGAGATAAAAGAGTTAAAGAAGAATGAACAAATTGAAGACAAGAAGAAAAGATAAAGTGGAGCATTGAAAACTCGCCCAAGGCTCGTTTAAGCGAGTTTAGTCCAGTAAAGTTGGACTTTTTCTTGTAAAGCTCGCTTAAGAAAGTAATATCTCACTTAAGCGAGTAGTCACTTAGCCCAAGCCCAATTAGGTTAAATAAAAAACATGAGGCATAACCCTATACATTATTGGGAGGAACCAAAGGAAGGAAACCCTAAAGGAGACAACCATCAAGGAGAAACGTTTTGGATCTCAAAAGCTTTAAATGTTTCACTCTTGGCAAAAAAATAATTGTACTAAAAATTGTATTCTATATTCTCAAACTCACGAACACTTAAAAATGACAAAGTTCTTTTGTTTTCAAAAAGAAAAAGTCCATCAATTTGTCTCTCTGCTTAGCAAAAGTTGTTTGAATTTCAAGATTAGAGGACTTATGTACCTATCTACTACTAAGATACACAAAATCTCAATTAAGTAGTTATTAACGAAGGCATTATAGATAACATAATAACATATCTATTAATATTTTTTAATATATTTTTTTATTAACTTATTGATTTTTATCTTATTAGTTAGAGACTGAAAATATAATAGAGTATTTTTTTTCACCAATATATCTTAATTTAAAGTTGGTTAAGCTATATATTTATTCTTTATTTTATTTTTCTCGTTTTAAATGTTAATCTTAACACGGAGATTTTAATCAATTTTATTCCTTAGAAATGAATAAAATTCAATTTTAGTGTTGATTGTTAACATTAAAAAAATTGGTTTCATATAACTGCCAAAAAAGTTCCTGGTAAATATATAAATTTCTAAAAAAATATATAAGAATAAACTTGTAACTTTTTAATATTTGAATAAATAAAGTTAGAAAGTATAAGAACTATGTATTGAAAAATATAACATCTGTTATATATATTAAATCAATCTTACAAAATTTAAAGATAATTTATAAACACAATTATTTTAATTCACCTAGATATCTTACAACATCAAACTCTTGAAGATGCTAACAATAAGGTTAAAGTGACAATATTTAGAATACTATAACTTAAACAATGTTATTATATATCCAATACTTTCACAAAGTTTATTTTAGTTTAAGAGGATTTTATCATTTTATATATTTTTAAGATGTTATTTTGCAAAGTTTAGTTTAAATGACGATATCTTATGAAATTCACACTTTTGCAGTATTTTATTTGAAATTTAAAATTAAAAAAATTAATTATTATAATTATATGAAAAAAGCTGACATTATAGTTATATAAAATAAAACATTATAAAAAAAATAAATTTGAATTTAAAACTGAACAATTATAGTTTGTGTGAATAATATTTGATATCATATTTCTTAAATGTTATCACAATGCATATTTGGATAATTATTTTCCTCGGTGGTCTCGATACACGTTATTTATATTGAAATCTAATTTTTTATTTTTAAAACAAAGAGTTTTGTACAATCTCACTGTATCACGTCACCAGGTTAAAAAACTCAAAAGACATCTTCAATCAAAAGTTAATCTTAAGCTTAAGAAATAAATTTTATAAAAATTCATAAGCAACAATTAGAAAAAGTATCTTAAAAATATAAAATAAAACCTCTAATATATTAATCCTTCATTCACTACGATAAAAACACTAATTAGCTAATAAGAATAAGTATGGGTAAAAATAGGGACACAAATAGCGAAAGTCAATATGTTTAAAAATCCACATCACTTCAAAATAATTTATACACACATTCATATGTTAATCTACTAAAATGTGTTTGAAAAGCATAAATTCTAATGTCCTTGAAAAACAAAAAGCTCTTCCATAATATTTCAGATGTGATGAAATGCTAACTAACTTGAGATTGAAAAACTGTTAAGAATGAGAACCTAAAGAGCAATAAACCAGGTGTGACAAACTCTCAAAATTAAAGACAGTGAAGAGAAAGAAAGGGACATACATTTTCTCTACATGGCAGAAGCTGTCATTGGTTATTTTGCAATTGCAAAAAACCATATTGTCATTTGATTTGGTCCAGTTGCATGGATCTACATTGAAGTCCCAATCCTTCTTTCCAAGTGTTATAGCTATCTCTTTCAGCACTGACACTGAAATAGACACACAAATTGAAGTTCTGCAACAAATGTGATCACTTAAACAAATTTTGATTTGTTTCAAGAGATATATATTTGCATGCATGTCCTACCTTCATTCTTTGGCAGTGTGACTCCAAAAGCAAGCCATGAGAAGCAAATTGGAAGGAGTGAAAGGAGGAAGAAATGTGAGGAAATGATGGTGTTCATGGTGGTTGGCGTTGGCATGGAGAAAGTGAAGAGAAGAATAATGAGAAATCGGAGATTAAAGGAGGAAGGCGTGAAGAAGGGTCCAGGGAAGACTTTAAAGTCTCAGCAACGTGTCAATAAGGATCACCAAACAGACTCAGTCAACCTTGACATTGTTATTCCAGCTAAGTGTTTAACATATGAATCCTGTTATCTTCACACTGCCTACAGAAAAAACACACTCCTAACAAACAAACAAATAAATTAATATTTTTATTATTTTATTTTAATTTTTAATTTAAAATATTATAATATTATTATAAAGGGTTGTTGAATGGTATTATTCACTGGAGGCAGGGTTAACAAAACTTTTTCCTATATAACATATGATCCTGCCGCTTGACTCGAACGTGGAGGATTGCCTCGTCACTCCTTCGTCTAACCCTCTGTTCTGCAGGAACGCTCCAAGAACCACCACCGGAACTCCAAACGCTGCCTGCAAAACACACAGACGGCGCCTCTGGCGGCCGTTGTAGCTCCGACGCTCAAGTCAGGCAACAGGAACACCAAAACTATCACTGAATCTCTCTGTGAGACTCGTGTGTGCTCTCAGATCCACTTTCTCTCTCTATAACTGTTTTCTGTTATCACTGTGCCGCGTGTAAGAACGCTCTCACAGTGACTCAGAAACTCAGTGTAGTGAGCATGTGTAAACTTCTAATCTGGAAAGAAATCCCCTACCTTACATGACGTGGAGTGCTTTATACCTGAGTCGCGCCTCTCTCCCAGATGGTGACACGTGAAGGCACCAGCTGGAATCTACCGTACACGCGTCACACCTGGAGGGCTTCTGCGCTTCTCTCTGTGCGGGCCGCATGCTCCCAGGAGAGCACCAGGCGCATCCTGCCTGCATGGCCTCGCCGCACGTCCTCTGAGTGGGCATCATGCGAGGTGCATGCGTAGCGTTCTCGCTGGGAACCCCGATGACCGATCGCCCTCTGCATGCACTTACGACCGACCTCCCTCTGCATGCACTTACGACCGATCTCCCTCTTAACGCCCAATTGCGCTCTTCATGCAGTCACACCCGGGCGGTGCCTCATAACTTCCCCTGATGACCGGGCGGTGCCTCATGACTATCCACCGACGTCCGTACGGTGCTTCCAGGCGCTTACCTATGCTCTGAACTGGGAGTGGTGGCCACTTGTTATCTGACTACCGATCACCGTTCTAGGTGATGTCCTCCGTGATTCACTTGCTCTTTTTACCACGTGCCACCCTGTGCATGGTCCACGTGGTCAACGGCTGCTGACGTCATCAATTACTGATGACCGACCGGATCACAAGCCCCCCAGTCTCGAGCTGTGAACTTGTTCTCAGCGAAGAGACTAAGTGGTCGCGCCCTCGGTCCACGTGGCAAGTGGGGCCACGCCACGTGCTGCTCACGTATCTACTCCTCGGCGTCACGGCTTCCATACTTTATCCCTCGACACATGGACGCATTAATGGCCCCCACTGACTGTCGCTACCGTTTCCTTCATTCAACAGAAGCGTGCGCATCCCTCTGGATCATCTAGAGATTCACCTTCTCTGTTTTCTTCTCTTTAACTCTCTTAGCATTGCCTTCAACATAACTTCGTGCTGGATGACTGACTTAACGGGGCCTAAACGCTTCGGCTTCACGCAGCAGAACTTGCTTCTACCACCGACCACCGACTAGCATGTTAGTGCACCACCGATCAGTCATCGCGCTTCTGGCTTCGCTACACTTCTCTGCCACACCAGCGCTGAGTGCATAGAGGGCCTGAACACCAACTATGACGCCTGTGCTTTGGGGAAGAGAAGTGCTTCTCGACGACCCCTCTTGCCTCAACCTCGCTGTAAGAAGTCGTGGGTGAGGTCTTGCTTCTCTCACCTCAGCCTCGCTGTACAAAGTCGAGGTGAGGACCTTTTCTCTCGCCTCGGCCTCGCTGTAAAAAGCAAAGGGAAGGGACTAGGTTCTCTTGCCTCAACCTTGCTGTAAGAAGCAGAGGAAGAGGACTTTTCTCTCGCCTCAACCTTGCTGTGAAAAGCAGAGGAAGAGGACTTGGTTCTCTTGCCTCAACCTTGCTGTAAGAAGCAGAGGAAGAGGACTTGATTCTCTTGCCTCAACCTTGCTGTAAGAAGCAGAGGAAAAGGACTTTTCTCTCGCCTCAACATTGCTGTGAGAAGCAGAGGAAGAGGACTTTTCTCTCGCCCCAACCTTGCTATGAAAAGAAGAGGAAGAGGATTTTTCCTCGTGCCCCAGCCTCGCTGTACAAAGTCGAGGTGAGGACTTTCTCTGTTGCCTCAACCTTGCTGTAAGAAGCGAAGGAGAAGGACTTTTCTTCTTGCCTCAACCTTGCTGTAAAAAGCAGAGGAAGATGACTTTCTCTCTTGCCTCAGCCTCGCTGTACAAAGTCGGGGTGAGGACTTTCACTCGCCTGCACCTCGCTGTACAAAGTCGAGGGAGGACTTTCTTCATTCTCGCTTGCACTCGCTCAAAGGCAAGGAGGTCTTCCTCTGTTGCCTACACTTGCTCAAAGGCAAGGAGGACTTCCTCTGTTGCCTACGCTTGCTCAAAGGCAAGGAGGACTTCCTCTGTTGCCTGCACTTGCTCAAAGGCAAGGAGGGCTTCCTCTGTTGCCTACACTTGCTCAAAGGCAAGGAGGACTTCCTCTGTTGCCTGCACTTGCTCAAAGGCATGGAGGACTTCCTCTGTTCTCGCCTGCACTTGCTCAAAGGCAAGGAGGACTTCCTCTGTTGCCTGCACTTGCTCAAAGGCAAGGAGGACTTCCTCTGTTTCGCCTGCACTTGCTCAAAGGCAAGGAGGACTTCCTCTGTTGCCTCAACCTTGCTGTAAAAAGCAAAGGAAGAGGACTTTCTCTTGCCTCAACCTTGCTGTATAAAGCAGAGGTGAAGACTTTCTCTGTTGCCTCAACCTTGCTGTAAAAAGCAAAGGAAGAGGACTTTCTCTTGCCTCAACCTTGCTGTATAAAGCAGAGGTGAGGACTTTCTCTGTTGCCTCAACCTTGCTGTAAAAAGCAAAGGAAGAAGACTTTCTCTTGCCTCAACCTTGCTGTATAAAGCAGAGGTGAGGACTTTCTCTGTTGCCTCAACCTTGCTATAAAAAGCAAAGGAAGAGGACTTTCTCTTGCCTCAACCTTGCTGTATAAAGCAGAGGAAGAGGACTTTCTCTCGCCTGCACCTCGCTGTACAAAGTCGAGGGAGGACTTTCTCGTGGGTGCACGCTCCCAGGGGAGCGCCAGGCGTGGCTATCTAAGCGCACTCACCAGGCGCACCCTGCCTGCATGGTCTCACCGCACGTCCCGACCGGCGAGGATCTCTTCTTCTGGAATCATGCGAGGTGCATGCTTAACGCTCTCACTGGGAACTTGGGTTCTAGCTTAACACGTGTTAGCAAGACCCCGATGACCATGCACCGACCGAGCACTCACTCTCTACATGCACCGACAGCTGATCGCGGTCTGCATCCAAGTGCTTATCTAGGGGCTGATCTGCGGGTGGTGGCCACTCGGTAACTGACCACCGATCACCTGGACTTGCACCTGGGGCAAGGAGAACTTTAAACTGGGAACACTCGCACACTTTATGTACTGAAAATATTTTTTTGGGTGGCATCGTTAAAAAGAGTGCCCCCTGATCTGCTCAACTGTTTAATACACTAAGTGTGTGTATAGCGCGATAACGCATCCACTTTACAACTTAACCAAAGTAGGAAAGAAGCGTGTAGCGTCCTGGGTTCTGGGAATAGTCGTTCCGTCCAGAGTCTCCAGCCGACAAGCTCGATTCTCCAACGTCTCAACCACTCTGGATGGGGTCTTCTTTAACCGGCGATGACCGCCCTGGCGATGCACACACGTGGGGCGATCATGCCTTCCGCTTCAGCTCTGGGAGCCCCCCCAGTGTAGCCTCTTCCATCACCTCACCTCCCCCAACATAGGGAGTTCATGCTGCTGGTCGCCTGCCTGGAACCCCGAAGCGCGATCACCTTGTGTCTTCTGCAGGTAATCGGTCAGGAACCCTGTCTTCACCAACTCAGCAAGCTAATGCCCCAACGCCAGGCAGGTACGGAGTGTATGTCCATAAGCTTGATGGAATTCACACCACTCATCCTTCCTCCCTCCAAGTACCCTGTCGGTTTTCTCTGGCACATGGAGTCTTGCTACGACAGCAGGGATGGCGATCAGCTCCGCCAAACTTATCATGAAATCATACCTGGGGGGTGCATTGCTTGCACGCCCCCTGGTCTGGTCCTTTCTGGGTGCATAAGGGCGAGACCTTCCCTGCTCCTTCCTCCCTTCCTTGGTCTCATGCACCCGCGCCTGTTGCTGCTGATTCCCCTGACCTCCACGTGGCTTCGACGGTGCAGCACTTCCTCTCTTCTCAGAGACCTCTGTCTTTGCTACTATGTGTGCCACCACGCGTCGCCGTATCTCGGTGAAGGTGGCAGGGTGGCTCTTGATGAGCGATTCACTGAAAGGACCAGGGAGGACACCTGTAACATCCCGCCAAAATAATACATACATACATGTGTAATGAAATTAAGTGTAACCAAATAATATTGAAGAGTACAAGATAATATGTATATATATATATCAGAAATGAAGTTACTCCTCTTAGGGAGTTTAATACATAACCAAATCAATTGTTTCTCAAGGTTTAACGAAAATAAATGAAATACAGTAAGACCGGCGGTCTCAAAAAAAACGGCGATCTCCAACATAAAACGACGATCCCAAACAGAAGACCTCAAAACGGGCGATCTCCTATCAGGACACGAAAACCGGCGATCACCACCGAGAGGTGGAAATAGGCGATCTCCTTCCCCGGCGACCACTCACTAGAGAGCTCTTCTTCCTGGAAGATCATCTGCTCCCGTGTAACAATTACACGATCATCACAGTTTTGAGAAAACAACCACAATAACAGATAAAAGGGTAAGCTAGATAATTTAAAAGAAGTTTAAATCAAGAACATGAAAATCCAAGTAAACCAAGTTCCAAAATATCCATGTAAAACGTAGAGCTGCTCATAGCATTCAGCTGATCGCCCAAAATCACAAACTTCACTACATTCACCCATAGTCATTCCATTTCACAATACAGCATCAAGTGTCTATCAATATTCAAGTTTCTCATTTCACATGTCAGACTTTCCACTGACTCACCACACAAGACACTTGACACTACTTCCGGATTGACTCGTGCGTTGATTAGACTCAGAGATCTGCACCTGTCATACCACACCACTGTGAAATCCACACAGGGTCGCTGTGAATCCACACAGCATGCGCATATATCATCTCAATGTTACCATAGTTCTCCTGGTATGACAGGGTTAATCCATAGGACAGACGGAGCTCGTTCTTTTTCACACGAGACGCCCATCATATAGACCTCCTTCGACTCTCAACAACTGAGTAACTTCCTCTACGTGATTCCATTACCTCAGCAGAGTCAGGATATCCCCTTAGGAATCACCGATCAATGCACCTACCACAAGATCTTACACGGTATTTTCTTTCCTGAAAATACTATGCCTCGATCCCACATTCACAGCATTCAAAAACATCATACCACTCGAGTAATTGATTCAAGTCACAGCAACGAATCATTTCAAGGTTCAGATCTTCGAATATTTCATTTAAATCTCAAGTAGTTTCAAAACAACACCCAAAAACAGAGAGTTCACAAACAACGCCAAAACCGGCGATCTAGTTCAAAAAACAGGGTGTTTCGAAGACTGTATATAAAACCGGCGACCACGTCGCCCAAGCACACAAACAGAGCATTTTACGCAGATGAAAACAAAAATGGCGACCACGTCGCCCTCACTTCAGAGATAGCTACACTATGGCTTGTATGGAAAAAGAGGTCTAGCTTCCCTTACCTGGACTTGCGCAACCACCAGGTGCTTCGAAATCCAACAGAGTTTGAAGAACGCCTTGGCTCTATTTTTGCGTCTGGTTTTGAAGGAGTTGCAGAGAACTTTCCCAGGTGCTCCAATGGTGTTGCTTCTCGTCGTACTCTTGTGTGGAGATGCTGCAATCGCAACGCGGAGGAGGTAACTGGAGGAGAAGGGAAGAAACTCACTCTTTCTCTCGTCGAATACAACAATGTTTTCTTTTCTCTCAGCAGTGGATTTTTGTAACTTAAACCAACTTATCCCTCCAAAAGCAGCTGCCACCACCTACTCTGCAGGGAAGTTTGCGTGCACGCTTCCCTGAACAGTACTACTAAGCGTGCCTCTGCGCAGGCTACGCTCTGAGGTCACTATTCTGAACCACCTTTTCGTCTACGTGGCGCGCGTGCAGAACGTCTCTTGCTGGGAGTCTAGGTCCTACGTTCTCGGTGTGTAACTAAGCGCCGCGCGATGACCTTTCGCCGATGGCTACCAGCACGAAGACAAACCACCGATGACCTCTCGCGCGATGACAAACCGCTGATGACCTCTCGCGCGAGGACAAACCACTGATGACCTCTCGCGCGAAGACAAACCACCGATGACCTCTTCCTGGCGAACGACCGATGTCTCACTCTGGGAGACAACCGATGTCTTCCCTGGCGATGCCTGCATGCCTCTCGCGCCCGCGCGATGCCTGCATGCCTTTCGCGCCCGCGCGATGTCCACCTGGCGCTCATGTGTAGCAGGCGACCGGCGACCTCGTAGCCTTCTAAACTTAACTTTTTCCTCCCTTTCTATTCTAAATAAAAATAATACTTAGAATTTATTTAAAACATACTCTTTCATTCCAATAAATTTTTCAGGTCCTTACATTCTCCCCAACAAGAAAATTTTCGTCCTCGAAAATTGGATTACAAGGAAAAGAGGTATGGATAAGCCTCCCTCATGGGTTCTTCTAACTCCCAAGTTGAATCCCCCGATCTCTCATCCCACACCACTTTCACCATGTCGATGGTCTTGCCCCTGAGCTGTTTACATTGCCGATCGTCAATCCTGACTGGTTTGGCTTCAAAGGACAAGTCATCCCTAATCTGCACGTCGTCTACATCCAGCACATGACTAGGGTCTGCCATGTACTTCCTCAGCTGTGACACGTGAAACACATTGTGCAGATTCGCCAGATGGGGAGGTAGGGCGATCTCATACGCCACTGGGCCAATCCTTCTTAAGATCTGATATGGTCCCACGAACTTAGGGGACAACTTCTTTGACCTGATCGCCCGCCCTACACCCTTGGTTGGTGTCACTTTCATGAACACGTGATCTCCAGCAGCAAACTCCAAAGGCTTTCTCCTCTGATCTGCATAGGACTTCTGCCTACTCTGAGAAGCTTTCATTCTGCTTTGTATCTGCTTTACCTTCTCGGTCGTCTGTTGAATCATCTCTGGCCCAACCAAGACTGCCTCGCCCTCTTGGTACCAACATAAGGGGGTTCTGCATTTCCTCCCATACAGGGCTTCATATGGGGCCATCCCGATGCTGGCGTGATAACTGTTATTATATGTAAACTCCACCAGTGGCAACACCTCGTCCCAATCTCCCAATTGATCCAAAACGCATGCCCTCAGCAGATCTTCCAAAGATTGGATCGTCCTCTCTGACTGACCATCTGTTTGGGGATGATATGCAGAGCTCATCCTCAACTTGGTTCCCAAACACTCTTGTAAGGTCTGCCAAAACCGTGAAGTGAACCTGGGATCTCTATCTGAAATGATGCTGGAAGGCACTCCATGCAACCTCACAATCTCCTTGATGTACAGCTGTGCCAACTTGGCCATGGGCATCTTCATATTTACTGGGAGGAAGTGGGCACTCTTCGTCAGCCTATCAATGATGACCCAGATTGCATCATGACCCTTTACCGATCTGGGTAAATGGGTGACAAAATCCATGGCAATGCTGTCCCACTTCCACTCGGGGATATCCAGTTGCTGCAACAGCCCGCCAGGTCTTTGATGCTCTACCTTCGCCTTTTGACACGTTAAGCAGGTTGCCACGTACTGGGCGACGTCCCTCTTCATGCCTGACCACCAAAATGACTCCTTCAAGTCATGGTACATCTTGTTCATGCCTGGATGGAGGTTAAGGCGACTCTTATGACCTTCCTCTAGGATCATCTTCTTCAACTCTTCATTTGCAGGTATGCAAATTCTGCCATCAAACCTCAAGATCCCATCATCGCCCATCTCAAAGCCTCTCGCCTGATCTGTCCCTAGTGACTCTACAGTGCGCTTCAGGCTAGGGTCCTCCAATTGCTTATCCTTCAACATTCCCAGGAAGTCATTAGTTATAGTCAGCTTGCTACAACTAATGTGATTCACGTGAAATTCTACTCCAAGGTTTAAGTCTCTGAACTGCTCGATCAGTTTCTGCTCTTCCATCATCATGGTGGCGACTTGTATAGACTTCCTACTCAAGGCATCTGCCACTACATTGGCCTTCCCTGGGTGATACATGAGTTGAAAGTCGTAATCCTTTAGGAATTCCATCCACCTTCTTTGTCTCATGTTTAGTTCCTTCTGATCGAACAGGTATTTCAAGCTCTTGTGGTCACTGAATACCTGGAACCGAGCTCCATAAAGATAATGCCTCCAGATCTTCAAGGCAAACACTACCGCTGCCAACTCCAAATCATGAGTAGGGTAGTTTCTCTCATGCACCTTGAGTTGCCTTGAAGCATATGCAACCACTCTCTTCTCTTGCATCAAGACGCATCCCAAGCCTTGATGTGAGGCATCACAGAAGACATCAAAAGGTCTTCCTACTTCTGGAATCACCAGCACTGGAGCACTGGTCAACCTCTCCTTTAGTTCCCTGAAGCTCTGCTCACATCGGTCGGTCCAAGCAAAGGGTTGGTCCTTGCGGGTCAGTTGTGTTAAAGGAGCCACTACTTTGGAAAAATCCTCAATAAACCTCCGATAGTAGCCCGCCAACCCCACTAAGCTCCTTATCTCAGTCACTGTCTTAGGACGTTCCCATTGCAGCACTGCCTCTACCTTGGCTGGATCTACCGAGATCCCCTGGGCAGATATCACGTGTCCTAAGAAGTTGACTTTCCTTAGCCAGAACTCACACTTAGAGAACTTGGCATAGAGCTGCTTCTCCCTCAGTATTTCCAATACTGTCCTCAGGTGTTCCTCATGCTCTTCCTCGGTCCTTGAATAAATGAGGATGTTATCTATGAAGACCACCATAAACTTATCCAAGAAAGGGCGAAAGATCCTATTCATGTAGTCCATGAATAGAGCTGGAGCATTGGTGACTCCAAATGGCATCACTACATACTCGTAGTGCCCATATCGAGACCTAAAAGCTGTCTTCTGAACATCTTCAGCTTTTACCAAGATTTGGTGATACCCCGATCTCAGGTCAATCTTGGAGAACACCGAGGCCCCATGAATTTGGTCCACCAAATCATCAATCCGAGGTAGGGGGTACTTGTTCTTGATGGTCAATTTGTTCAATTGCCTGTAGTCTATACACAGCCGAGACCCTCCATCCTTCTTCTTGACTAGGAGCACTGGAGCTCCCCATGGAGATACGCTGGGTCTGATGAACTGCTTCTCCAGCAACTCTTCCACTTGCTTCTTTAACTCCACTAACTCGGCTGGTGCCATCCTGTAAGGTGCCATTGACACTGGTCCAGCTCCAGGTACCAAGTCAATAGAGAATTCCACTTCTCTCTTAGGGGGTAACCCAGGCACCTCTTCTGGGAATACATCTGTGAAATCTTTCACCACTTGTATCCTGTTTACGTCCCCTTTATTCTCCACTTCCAACCGGGCGAGCACTACGAAGCACCTCGCCTCTCCTTCCAGCTCTGATCGCCCTTGTTGAACTGACAACACATCCGGTTCTTGGGGGTCTGGAAACGCTACCTTCTGCCTACCACAGTCTATGAGAACGTGATTGGCAGCTAACCAATCCATTCCCAGGATGACATCCAGGTCCTGAAGAGGTAGGCAGATCAAGTTCACCTTGAATCTGCGTCCTTCTACAATCACTGGACATTCAGGGCACACTGTAGAGGTCGACACCTGTCCTGACGCAGGTGTAGAGACCAACAGCTCGAAAGGTAACTCCTTCACTAGGAGGCCCAACTCGGCTACACACAGGCTTGACACAAAGGAGTGTGTCGCTCCAGAATCAAACAAGGCCCTTACACCTCTACCAGCAATAAAACAAACACCTTGGATGAGGTTACCTGACTGAGCTGCCTCTGCTCCAGACATGGCGAACACCCTCCCTGTTGCCTGAGGTCTGCCGCCCTCGTTTCTCAACTGTTGGGAGCCACTGGGTTGGGTCGCCCCATTCCTGCTAGGGCACTCTCTAGCAACGTGCCCTGTCCTTTGGCAGACGAAACATTTCCTCTCTGAAGTCTTCTTGAAACAAGCATTGGAGGCGTGTGGTCCACCACAGTGAGGACACTTGGGTTTCCAAGGTTGCTGCTGTTGAAACTGGGGAGGTGCTGCTCCTGCCCGATGTGGTGGAGGTCTCGCATAGGGTTTGCTTTGTGGGTGCTGTGCCTTAGCTCTCCCACTGGAGGAACCTCCTTGGTGTGACCTGATCACCCGAGAATCACCCTTTTCCAGGGTCTCCACCATCTTTGCCTTCTCCACTAAGGCGTGGAATTCCCTGATGCACATCGGGGCTAGGGTCCTCTTCAGCCCATGCTTCAGTCCTTCTTCGAATTTTCTACATCTCCAGGCCTCGGAGGTCGCCTGGGTATAAAACCGGGCGAGGTACTCAAAACGAGCAGCATAGGCGTTTACTGACATGTCCCCCTGCTCCAACTTTAAGAACTCAGCTTCCCTTGCAAACTTGGCGCTGTCTGGGAAGTATTTCTCCAAGAACTTCACCCTGAAGCTCTCCCAATCCAGAACATCCTCTCGGGCCTCCATCATCTGCTGAGCTCCCATCCACCAGAACTCAGCTTCTCCTGATAGCAGATACGTGGCAAACAACAGCTTCTTCTCTTCAGGGCAGGAGGTCGCCCTAAAGATTTTCTCCACCTCCCTGACCCACTGATCTGCCTGGTCAGGGGTAGCATTCCCACTGAACTTAGGTGGGTTGTGCCTCATGAACTCGGCCAGTCCCATCTGTTCTTGGGGCTGACCGACGTGGGAGTTTGTCTCAGCAGATTGGGCAGTTTCCCAGTGCTGCATTGTGGCTTGATGGTTCTGAGCCATCGCCGCATTCTGCTGCTGAATGGCAGTCGCCATCATCTCGATGGCCTTGGCGATCTGACTCATCTCTGAGGAAGGTTGGGGTGGGGTAGCAGGTCTACGTGCCATCTTCTGAATCTATTGACTTCTATATTCCCTACAACTATAAGAATGAAATCGATAAGAATCAATTCATTCAAGGGGTAACAGCTAGACCTTACAAAGGTCAGCATCTCAAAGTCATCTAGAATTTGAGTTCATCAACAGAATCATAACACTTATAACTTCACACAAAACACCAGAACAGTTACTGGTGTGCAAACATCAGTCCAAACTACCACCTCAGTCAAATTCAAGAACACTCAAAAATCACACCAGAATTCAATGTAGGCTAAACATCAAACCTTTGGAATTAAGATTAAGAATTATCTTGATCCAGTTATGAGTGTGCACCCTCACCACTTTATCAAGACCTTCTTATTCTTAATACTAAGATTTTCAGTTAGGCACACGTTCACCCAAGCACACGCAAGAGTTCAAAACTAAAACGTTTGAAAACCTTCCACTATAGTGGTTATTTAAAACTCAAATAAATTTTATGAGCAGAAGAAACACAATGGATCCACAGCCCTCAGGTCATCCTAAGGCGAACTGCTCTGATACCATTAATGTAACATCCCGCCAAAATAATACATACATACATGTGTAATGAAATTAAGTGTAACCAAATAATATTGAAGAGTACAAGATAATATGTATATATATATATCAGAAATGAAGTTACTCCTCTTAGGGAGTTTAATACATAACCAAATCAATTGTTTCTCAAGGTTTAACGAAAATAAATGAAATACAGTAAGACCGGCGGTCTCAAAAAAAACGGCGATCTCCAACATAAAACGGCGATCCCAAACAGAAGACCTCAAAACGGGCGATCTCCTATCAGGACACGAAAACCGGCGATCACCACCGAGAGGTGGAAATAGGCGATCTCCTTCCCCGGCGACCACTCACTAGAGAGCTCTTCTTCCTGGAAGATCATCTGCTCCCGTGTAACAATTACACGATCATCACAGTTTTGAGAAAACAACCACAATAACAGATAAAAGGGTAAGCTAGATAATTTAAAAGAAGTTTAAATCAAGAACATGAAAATCCAAGTAAACCAAGTTCCAAAATATCCATGTAAAACGTAGAGCTGCTCATAGCATTCAGCTGATCGCCCAAAATCACAAACTTCACTACATTCACCCATAGTCATTCCATTTCACAATACAGCATCAAGTGTCTATCAATATTCAAGTTTCTCATTTCACATGTCAGACTTTCCACTGACTCACCACACAAGACACTTGACACTACTTCCGGATTGACTCGTGCGTTGATTAGACTCAGAGATCTGCACCTGTCATACCACACCACTGTGAAATCCACACAGGGTCGCTGTGAATCCACACAGCATGCGCATATATCATCTCAATGTTACCATAGTTCTCCTGGTATGACAGGGTTAATCCATAGGACAGACGGAGCTCGTTCTTTTTCACACGAGACGCCCATCATATAGACCTCCTTCGACTCTCAACAACTGAGTAACTTCCTCTACGTGATTCCATTACCTCAGCAGAGTCAGGATATCCCCTTAGGAATCACCGATCAATGCACCTACCACAAGATCTTACACGGTATTTTCTTTCCTGAAAATACTATGCCTCGATCCCACATTCACAGCATTCAAAAACATCATACCACTCGAGTAATTGATTCAAGTCACAGCAACGAATCATTTCAAGGTTCAGATCTTCGAATATTTCATTTAAATCTCAAGTAGTTTCAAAACAACACCCAAAAACAGAGAGTTCACAAACAACGCCAAAACCGGCGATCTAGTTCAAAAAACAGGGTGTTTCGAAGACTGTATATAAAACCGGCGACCACGTCGCCCAAGCACACAAACAGAGCATTTTACGCAGATGAAAACAAAAATGGCGACCACGTCGCCCTCACTTCAGAGATAGCTACACTATGGCTTGTATGGAAAAAGAGGTCTAGCTTCCCTTACCTGGACTTGCGCAACCACCAGGTGCTTCGAAATCCAACAGAGTTTGAAGAACGCCTTGGCTCTGTTTTTGCGTCTGGTTTTGAAGGAGTTGCAGAGAACTTTCCCAGGTGCTCCAATGGTGTTGCTTCTCGTCGTACTCTTGTGTGGAGATGCTGCAATCGTAATGCGGAGGAGGTAACTGGAGGAGAAGGGAAGAAACTCACTCTTTCTCTCGTCGAATACAACAATGTTTTCTTTTCTCTCAGCAGTGGATTTTTGTAACTTAAACCAACTTATCCCTCCAAAAGCAGCTGCCACCACCTACTCTGCAGGGAAGTTTGCGTGCACGCTTCCCTGAACAGTACTACTAAGCGTGCCTCTGCGCAGGCTACGCTCTGAGGTCACTATTCTGAACCACCTTTTCATCTACGTGGCGCGCGTGCAGGACGTCTCTTGCTGGGAGTCTAGGTCCTACGTTCTCGGTGTGTAACTAAGCGCCGCGCGATGACCTTTCGCCGATGGCTACCAGCACGAAGACAAACCACCGATGACCTCTCGCGCGATGACAAACCGCTGATGACCTCTCGCGCGAGGACAAACCACTGATGACCTCTCGCGCGAAGACAAACCACCGATGACCTCTTCCTGGCGAACGACCGATGTCTCACTCTGGGAGACAACCGATGTCTTCCCTGGCGATGCCTGCATGCCTCTCGCGCCCGCGCGATGTCCACCTGGCGCTCATGTGTAGCAGGCGACCGGCGACCTCGTAGCCTTCTAAACTTAACTTTTTCCTCCCTTTCTATTCTAAATAAAAATAATACTTAGAATTTATTTAAAACATACTCTTTCATTCCAATAAATTTTTCAGGTCCTTACAACACCTCTCTTGAACGCATGCACCAGCATGTCCTCGTCCTTGCCGGGCAATCTCACCACCTGCGCCCCAAAGCGATTGAGGTAGTCCTTCAACGACTCCCCCTGATACTGGCGCACGTCAAACAGGTCGTAGGACACCACTGACGTCGGTCGGTTGATGATGTACTGCTCCGTGAACAGCTTCGCAAACTGATGGAAGGAAGTGACGTGGCCCTTTGGCAGGCTCACGAACCACTCCATAGCCACTCCGCTCAGCGTACTCATGAACATCTTGCAATACACAGCATCTGAACCTCCAGTCAGCATCATCTGAGTGTGGAAGGCTGTCAGGTGTGCTTCTGGATCTTCCACCCCCGTGAACGACACTTTCAGTCCCACTAGATTGGGAGGCACCACCGTGTTCATGATTTCGGGGGAGAAAGGCATAGGGAATGCTCTCGGAGGAGACGGTGGCGTCGACGTCCTCTCTTCAGCTGCGCGCTCCCTCTGCACCTGCAATTCCCTACGCAGCTCTTCATTCATACGGTTCAACTCTTCGTTTCTTCTCTGCGATGTAGTCAGCTCTGCACGCATTTTCTCTTGCTCAGCTCTCGATTCCGCGACGCTATCTTGCAACGCGCGCATCATCTCCACTACCTGCGCCATGGTAACAACTCCTTCTTCAGCAGATGGCGCAGGTGAGGTTTGCCTGGTTCTCCTACTCATCTCCTCTACACTTCGACGTAACTTCACTTCGACGAAATGACCAAAAAGCTCCAAGAAACCTCAAGAAACTTCAAGAACTGCGACGTGGATGGGAACAAAATTCACACGAGCCCCACGGTGGGCCCCAATGATCCTGCCGCTTGACTCGAACGTGGAGGATTGCCTCATCACTCCCTCGTCTAGCCTTCTGTTCTGCAGGAACGCTCCAAGACCCACCACCAGAACTCCAAACGCTGCCTGCAAAACACACAGACGGCGCCTCTGGCGGCCGTTGTAGCTCCGACGCTCAAGTCAGGCAATAGGAACACCAAAACTATCACTGAATCTCTCTGTGAGACTCGTGTGTGCTCTCAGATCCACTTTCTCTTTCTATAACTATTTTCTGTTATCACTGTGCCACGTGTAAGAACGCTCTCATAGTGACTCAGAAACTCAGTGTAGTGAGCATGTGTAAACTTCTAATCTGGAAAGAAATCCCCTACCTTACATGACGTGGAGTGCTTTATACCTGAGTCGCGCCTCTCTCCCAGATGGTGACACGTGGAGGCACCAGCTGGAATCTACCGTACACGCGTCACACCTGGAGGGCTTCTGCGTTTCTCTCTGTGCGGGCCGCATGCTCCCAGGAGAGCGCCAGGCGCATCCTGCCTGCATGGCCTCGCTGCACGTCCTCTGAGTGGGCATCATGCGAGGTGCATGTGTAGCGTTCTCGCTAGGAACCCCGATGACCGATCGCCCTCTGCATGCACTTACGACCGACCTCCCTCTGCATGCACTTATGACCGATCTCCCTCTTAATGCCCGATCGCGCTCTTCATGCAGTCACACCCGAGCGGTGCCTCATAACTTCCCCTGATGACCGGGCGGTGCCTCATGACTATCCACCGACGTCCGTGCGGTGCTTCCAGGCGCTTATCTATGCTCTGAACTGGGAGTGGTGACCACTTGTTATCTGACTACCGATCACCGTTCTAGGTGATGTCCTCCCTGATTCACTTGCTCTTTCTACAACGTGCCACCCTGTGCATGGTCCACGTGATCAACGGCTACTGACGTCATCAACTACTGATAACCGACCGGATCAACATATATCCATTTCTATCTTTGATATTGGATTATTATAAAATTTGTTTTACATCTCTATTTCCATCTAATAATAACAGTGTTCACTCTTTTATTCTCTTCAATAGTAAGGAATATTAAAAAATTTAATTTATAATTCTATAAAGTTGAAAACAGAGTATGAAATAAATTAACTTTTGTTTGGGTAACAAATTTTTTATACATTTAAATAAACTTAATTTGGATTGATCTCAAATTATTTAATTTTAAAATATTTATCTTGCTTAAATCTATTTAAATTGAATTTTAGTTTTCTTATTTAGATAAGGTATTTAAATTATATTAAATGTTAAAAATGATTTAAATATCAAATTATTATTGATAATTTAAAAATATTAATATTGATAATATTTTTTAATGGTTATTTATTGATGTTAATTTTCGGTTAAAGTTTGACAATATTTTTTTAATTGATATTGACAAACTGTTTTCTTTACTGACGTCAATCAAAATTCTTTTTAGTTAATTAGTTTGACATAGGTTAGTTTTACAATATTGTTGTTTAAATTGTTTTTTTTGTTGATTTTTCAATTCACATCGCTCAAAAGTTTTCCAAGTAAAAATTAATCCTAAATATTGACTGAAAATTTTCTCATTTAATTTAAAAAAAAAATCTAACAATATAGACAAAAAAATTGTACGGTTGATAAAAGAAAATAATCACAAAATAATGACTCTAGACATAGTTGAAGACGGAGGCGATCTCCGACTTCTCTGGTACATAATCGCCTGTCGCCTAGAGTACACATGATCGCCAATCGCCTATGGTGTACATGATCGCCGAAAGTGCACTTAGTATGTGGTCAAGATGCTGGATCAACCATAGTGGGTTCCAAAAACCACGCGTATCAAGGTGTGGGTTGAGCCTTAGATACGCTGTGCATGCGAAGCTCTATGCTTGAGCATAAGAAATCGTCCTTAGTGTTGCATGCATGGGCGCACGAGGAGTAGTGCTGATCTATTCTTGGAAATATGAAGCTACCGACGTCACCAAGCCATGTGGAGGTGATACCTTGGACGTAACATAGTGGGATGAAGAACCTTCAACAAGGCGTGGCGATGTGTCATTAGTCATCACCGGGATGAGAGGCACATCAGTCATCGACGGGATGAGAGGCACATTAGTCATTGCCGGTATGAGAGGCATCGGTGGATGGTGGATGGTCATCGTGCGACCAGGCATCGGTGGATGGTGGATGGTCATCGCGCGACCAGGCATCGGCGGATGGTGGATGGTCATCGCGCGACCAGGCATCGATGGATCTTGTTTCACACAGATAAGGTAGGACCCAGGCTCCCAGCATGAGCGTCTTGCATGCACGACACGTAGTCAGGGAGAGTGCTTCAGAACAGTGGCTCCAGAGAGTTGGTATGGAAAGTGACCCAGAGTTGGTGTACGCAGAGACCCACGTGGCATTACTGTTAGAGGAAATGTACACGCAAGCTTCCCTGCAGAGTGGGTGGTGGCAGCGGCATTCCTGGGAAGGGTGGCTTAAGTTCAAACTTCAGTCTGGATAGGCAAGGTTGGAATGCTGCTTGAGTAGAGAGAAATTGAGTGAGTTGGCTTTAGCTCCCTGTTTCTTCCCTCTCCTTCTCCATACGTTCAGACGTCCTAGCGCACCAGTTGGCTATCGGCGACTACCATAGAGCACCTGGGAGGTTCTCTGCAAGTTCTCCAAACCGGACGCTAAAACAGAGTTCAGGCATCCTTGAATCTCGTTGGGTTGGAGCTCTTAGTGAAGTTTACGCTAGTCCAGGTAAGGGAAGCTAGCTTTATTTTCAAGAAAACCTTAAGCTAGAAGATTTTGATGTTGGGGCGACGTGGTCGCAGGTTTCAAATGTTATTGCATAATCCCCTGTTTTTGGACGTGATCGTTGGTTTTAATGTTGATTTCGAACTCCCCTGTTTTAGTGTCGTTTGAAACTGTTTGAGATTGAAATGTGAAATGCATGTTATATTCGAAAATCTGAACCTTGGAATGATTGTTGCTGTGATTGGAATCGTTCATTTAAGTGTTATATGATGTGTTGAATGTTGTGAATGTGGGATCAAGGCATAGTATTTTCAGGAAAGAAAATACCATGTAAGATTGTGTAGAATGTGCATTGATCGGTGATTTCTATAATGAGATATCCTGACTCTCCTGATATAATGGAATCATATAGATGAAGTTATTCAGGCGTTGAGAGTCGATGGAGGTTCATATGTATGGGTAAGTGGTTTGAAAGATAACTACTTGACCTGTTGTATGGATTAACCCTGTCATACTAGGAGAGTGATGAGATTGAGATTGAGATCATGTTTATGCGCATAGCTGTGGGAACTTTACAGCAATGTAGTATGACAGGTGCAGATCTCTGAGTCTAATCAATGCACGAGTCTTCCGGAAGTAGTGTCAAGTGTCTATGTGTGATGAGTCAGTGGAAGTCTGACGTGAGAAATGAGAAATATTGAAATTTGATAGACACTTGAGGAGATTGTAAAATGTGTGATTTCTTGAGGGATTTTATGTGGGTGTTTTAAATCTGTTTTATATTGGTTTAAAATTTCACACTTAAAGTTTTTTTTTGGTTTAAAATATCTAGCTTACCCTGTGTCTTTGTTCTGTGGCTGTTTTCTTAAACCTGT
This sequence comes from Phaseolus lunatus, assembly GCA_013389735.1. Taxonomy (NCBI): domain Eukaryota; kingdom Viridiplantae; phylum Streptophyta; class Magnoliopsida; order Fabales; family Fabaceae; genus Phaseolus; species Phaseolus lunatus. Next base: position 12,571,026 of record CM023861.1, read on the forward strand.
GATGATCGTGTATAATTTACACGGGAGCAGATGATGTTGAAGGAAGTAGAGCTCCTCAGTGAGTGGCCGGCAGAAAGAGATCACCTGTTTTTCTTTTTATGATGTACTTAGGATTTATTTTGAAACACTTGATGGAGATGTATTAAAGCCCCTATAAGAGGGATGTTTCTCTTTGAAGATAAAATGTATGGGATGATGTATTTTCATTATATATACATATGTTAATTTTATAAATTAATGTTTTACGCTTATTCTAGTATATCAATATGAAAAGGAATTGAGGGGCGTTACACTTAATGGTATCAGAGCAGTTCGTCCTTAGGATGACCTGCGGGCAGTGGATCCATTGTGTTTCTCCTGCTCACAAATTTTATTGGGGTTTTAAATAAAAGCTATAGTGAAAGGTTTTGAAGGTTTTCTTATTGAAATTTTGTGTGTGCTGTAGTGAATATATGCTCTAACTGAAAATTTTAGTATTTAGAATGAAAGGATCTTGATAAAGTAGTGAGGGTGCACACTCATAACTGGATCAAGATGATTCTCAATCTTAATTCTGAAAGTTTGATGTTTAGCATATATTGAATTCTGGTGTGATTTGTTGCATTTTATTGAGTGTTTTTGTAATTGATTGAAATTGGTTGTTTGGGATTGATGGTTCATACCATAAGCTGTTTTGGTGATATGCTTGGGTAGGTATCATGATCGGCTGATAAACTCAAATTCTAGATGGAATTGAGATGCTGACCTTTGTAAGACCTAGTGTGGTCTTCTAAATGAATTGATTCGTTATCAAGTTCATTTTATAGGAGTATGATTAGAGAATAATAGTTTCCTAATCTTACGCAGAAAATGGCTCCTAGACCGCCTACCCCTCCCCAACCTTCTGCAGAAATGGGCCAGATCGCCAGGGCCATTGAGATGATGGCGAGTGCTATCCAGCAGCAGAATGCGGCAATGGCTCAGAATCATCAAGCTGCAATGCAGTATTGGGAGACCGCCAGATCGGCTGCAACTGCTTCCCACATTGGTCAGCCTCAGGAGCGATGGGACTGACCGAGTTCCTCAGGCACAACCCACCTAAGTTCAGTGGGAATGCTACTCCTGACCAAGCAGATCAATGGGTCAGGGGGTTAGAGAAAATCTTCAAGGTGACCTCCTGCCCTGAAGATAAGAAGTTGGTGTTTGCCACATACCTGCTATCTGGAGAAGCCGAGTTCTGGTGGATGGGAACTCAACAAATGATGGAAGCCCGAGAAGAAGTATCAGACTGGGAGAGCTTCAGGGTGAAGTTTCTGGAGAAATACTTCTCAGATAGTGCAAGGTTTGGCAAGGAAGCTGAATTCCTCTGGTTGGAGCAGGGGGAGATGTCAGTGAATGCTTATGCTGCTCGGTTTGAGTACCTCGCCCGGTTTTATACCCAAGCTACCTCTGAGGCTTGGAGGTGTAGGAAATTTGAAGAAGGACTGAAGCATGGGCTGAAGAGGACCATAGCCCCTATGTGCATCAGGGAGTTTCACGCCTTGGTGGAGAAGGCGAAGATGGTGGAGACTCTGGAGAAGGGTGAGTCTCAGGTGATCAGGTCACACCCAGGGGGTTCTTCCAGTGGGAAGGCCAAGGTGCAGCAGCAGCAGAATAAGCCTTATGCGAGACCTCCACAACATAGGGCAGGAGCAGCGTCACCCTAGTTTCAGCAGCAGCAACCATGGAAACCCAAATGTTTCCATTGTGGTGGACCACACACGCCCAATGTGTGCCCTAAGAAGGCTTCGGAGAAAAGGTGTTTTGCATGCCAAAAGACGGGACACGTTGCTAGAGATTGTCCTACCCAGAATAGGATGACTCAACCCAGTGGTTCCCAACAGTTGAGGAATGAAGGCAGCAGACCTCAGGCAACAGGGAGAGTGTTTGCCATGACAGGAGCTGAGGCGTCCCAGTCAGGTAACTTGGTGCAAGATACTTGTTTTATAGCTGGTAGAAGTGTAAAAGTCTTGTATGATTCTGGAGCGACACACTCCTTTGTGTCAAGTCGGAGTGTGGCCGAGCTGGGCCTTCTAGTGAAGGAGCTACCTTTTGAACTGTTGGTCTCTACACCTGCATCAGGACAGGTTATGACCTCCACAGTTTGCCAAGAATGTCCAGTGATAGTAGAGGGACGCAGGTTCAAAGTAAATTTGATCTGTCTACCTCTGCAGGATCTGGATGTTATCCTAGGAATGGATTGGCTATCTGCCAATCACATTCTCATAGACTGCGGTAGGTAGAAAGTGGTGTTTCCCGATCTCCAAGAGCCAGATGTGATATCTGCTCAGCAAGTACGGTCGGAGTTGAAAGAAGGGGAGACGTGCTTTGTGATCCTAGCTCGAGGGGGAGTGAAGAATGAAGAGGATATGGGCAGTATACGTGTGGTGAAGGATTTCACGGATGTGTTTCCAGAAGAAATACCTGGATTACCTCCTAAGAGAGAAGTGGAATTCTCTATTGATTTGGTACCTGGAGCTGGACCAGTGTCAATGGCGCCATACAGAATGGCTCCAACCGAGTTGGTAGAACTAAAGAAGCAAGTGGAAGAGTTGTTGGAGAAACAATTCATCAGGCCTAGTGTATCTCCATGGGGGGCTCCAGTGCTTCTAGTTAAGAAAAAGGATGGAGGGTCTCGGTTGTGTGTGGATTACAGGCAGTTGAATAAGCTGACCATCAAGAACAAGTACCCTCTGCCTAGAATTGACGATTTGATGGATCAACTGCATGGAGCCTCAGTGTTCTCAAAGATTGATCTGAGAACGGGATACCACCAAATTTTGGTAAAGGCTGAGGATGTTCAGAAGACAACATTTAGGTCTCGCTATGGACACTATGAGTACGTGGTGATGCCGTTTGGAGTGACAAATGCTCCAGCTCTATTCATGGACTACATGAATAGAATTTTTCGTCCTTTCTTGGATAAGTTTGTTGTAGTATTTATAGACGACATACTTATTTATTCAAGGACCGAGGAAGAACATGAGGAACATCTTAGGACAGTGTTGGAGATTCTGAGGGAGAAGCAACTCTATGCCAAGTTCTCTAAGTGTGAGTTCTGGCTGAAGGAAGTCAACTTCTTAGGACACGTGATATCTGCTCGGGGGATCTCAGTGGATCCAGCCAAGGTAGAGGCAGTGCTGCAGTGGGAACGTCCTAAGACAGTCACTGAGATAAGGAGCTTTGTGGGTTTAGCTGGCTACTATCGGAGGTTTATTGAGGATTTTTCCAAGGTAGTGGCTCCTTTGACTCAGTTGACACGCAAAGATCAACCTTTTGCTTGGACCGACCGATGTGAGCAGAGTTTCATGGAACTAAAGGAAAGGTTGACTAGTGCTCCGGTGCTGGTGATCCCAGATGTGGGGAAACCTTTTGATGTCTACTGTGATGCTTCACATCAGGGCTTGGGATGCGTTTTGATGCAAGAGAAAAGAGTAGTTGCATATACTTCAAGGCAACTCAAAGTTCATGAGAGAAACTATCCTACTCATGACTTGGAGTTGGCGGCTGTGGTGTTTGCCTTGAAGGTTTGGAGGCATTATCTGTATGGAGCTCGGTTTCATGTGTTTAGTGATCATAAGAGCCTGAAATATCTGTTCGATCAGAAGGAATTAAATATGAGACAAAGGAGATGGATGGAGTTTCTAGAAGACTATGATTTCCAACTCATGTATCATCCAGGGAAGGCCAATGTAGTGGCAGATGCTTTGAGTAGGAAATCAATGCAAGTATCATACATGATGATTGAAGAACAGAAACTGATCGAGCAATTCAGAGACTTAAACTTGGGAGTAGAATTCCATGTTAATCACATTAGTTGTAGTAAGCTGGCTATAACTAATGACTTCCTTAGAGTGATAAAGGATAAGCAGTTGGAGGACCCTAGTCTGAAGCGTACTGTGGAGTCACTAGGGACCGATCAGGCTAAAGACTTTGTGATGGGAGATGATGGGATCTTGAGATTTAATGGCAGAATTTGTGTAACATCCCGCCAAATCCTTTTCATATTTATATAATGAAATAAAGGTAAAACAATAATATCGAAGTGAACATATATATATATATAATGAAATTTCTCCTCACAGGGAGTTTAATACATATCCAGTCAGTTTCCAAAACTTAAACAAAATACAACAAAATAGAAAACAGGCGTTCTCCTAACAGAAACAGAAAACAGGCGATCTCCTTCCGGCGACCACTCACTGAGGAGCTCTACTTCCTGCAACATCATCTGCTCCCGTGTAAATTATACACGATCATCACAGGTTTAAGAAAACATCCACAAAACAAAAACGCAGGCTAAGCTAGATATTTTAAAGAGGATTTAGATATGAAACTTTAAAATCAAGATAAAACAAATTTAAGACACCCACGTAAAAACCATCAACTTTCTCATTCCCTTCACATGACCATCAAGTAATCACATATTTCACAATTCCCTCAAGAGTCGTTCAATTCACATAATCCATCAAGTGTCTATCAATTTCAATGTTTCTCATTTCTCACGTCAGACTTCCACTGACTCATCACACATAGACACTTGACACTACTTCCGGAAGACACGTGCATTGACTAGACTCAGAGATCTGCACCTGTCATACTACACCACTGTGAAATCACACACATTCACAGGGTCGCTGTGAAATCACACACATTCACAAGCGTATAAATGAATCTCAATATCATCACTATCCTATCATGACAGGGTTAATCCATACAACGGGTCAAGCTCGTTCTCTTTCAAACAACTCACCCATACATATGAACCTCCTTCGACTCTCAACGCCTGAATAACTTCATCTATATGATTCCATTATATCAGAAGAGTCAGGATATCCCATAATAAACGAATCACCGGTCAATGCACACTCTACACGATCTTACACGGTATTTTCTTTCCTGAAAATACTATGCCTTTATCCCACATTCACCACATTCCATACATCATACCACACATAAAGAACAATTCCATCACAGAATACTTTGAATCTTTTCTTAAACAACCCCACTCACCAAAAACAAGCATACCACCATTCAGGTTTTCGAATAGCATATACATTTTTCATTTCAATCTCAACAAGTTCAAAGCGACACTAAAACAGGGGAGTTCGAAAACAACATTAAAACCGGCGATCACATCCAAAAACAGGGGATTATGCAATAACAGTTGAAAACCGGCGACCATGTCGCCCCATCATCAAAATCATCTAACTTAAGGTTTTTTGTTGGAAATAAGGCTAGCTTCCCTTACCTGGACTTGCGTAAAATCTCACTACGTGCTCTAACCCACTGAACTTAAGGATACCCGAACTCTATTTTAGCGTCCTGATCGGAAAACTCGAAGAGAACTTCCCAGGAGTCCAAGGGCAGTCGTCGCTCGTCGTACTGCGCTTGAGGATGCCTGAATCGCAGCGCGAAGGAGAGAAAAGAGAAGGATGAAGGTAAACTCACTCTGTCACTCTTGAACAACAACAACGTTCTTTGCCTCTCAGAAGTGAGTTTTTGAATCTAAACCAACTTGTCCACAATTGCCGCTGCTGCCACTACCCACTTTGCAGGAAAGCTTGCGTGCACACTTCCTTGAACAGTATGACCACGTGGGTTTCTGCGCACACCAACTCTCTGACGCTAACTATTCTGAAACACCCTTTCTGTCTACGTGTCGCGCATGCAGGATGTCTCATGCTGGGAGCCTGGGTCCCACCTTATCTGTGTGAAACACGACATCGCGCGATAACCTTCCACCGATGACTTCTCGCGCGATGACTATCCACCGATGTCTCATCTTGGCGGACGACCGATGTCTCTCCCTGGAGGACGACCGATGTCTATCCCTGGCGATGACCGCATGTCTCTCGTCCTGACGATGCCCGCGTGTCTCTCGCCCTGGCGATGCCCGCATGTCTCTCGCCCTGGCGATGACTGATGACACATCGCCACGCCTTGCTGAAGGTTCTTCATCCCACTATGTTACGTCCAAGGTATCACCTCCACATGGCTTGGTGACGTTGGTAGCTTCACATTTCCAAGAATAGATCAGCACTATTCCTCGTGCGCCCATGCATGCAATACTAAGGACGATTTCTTATGCTCAAGCATAGAGCTTCGCATGAACAGCGTATCTAAGGCTTAACCCACACCTTGATACGCGTGGTTTTTGGAACCCACTATGGTTGATCCAGTATCTTGACCACATACTAAGTGCACTTTCGGCGATCAGGTACACCATAGGCGATTGGCGATCATGTACACTACAGGCGATTGGCGTTCATGTGTAGTCTAGGCGACAGGCGATTATGTACTAACCAGGCGATCTCATAGTCTTCTAAGCTACACTTTCCTTCCTTTTTATTTTAAATAAAAACATACTTAGAATTCATTTAAAATATAATCCTTTTATTCCAATTTAATTTTACAGGTCCTTACAATTTGCATACCTGCAAATGAAGAGTTGAAGAAGATGATCCTAGAGGAAGGTCACAGGAGTCGCCTTAGCCTACATCCAGGCATGAACAAGATGTACCATGACTTGAAGGAGTCATTTTGGTGGTCGGGCATGAAGAGAGACATCGCCCAGTATGTTACTACCTGCTTGACGTGTCAGAAGGCAAAGGTAGAGCATCAAAGACCTGGCGGTTTGTTACAGCAACTGGATATTCCTGAGTGGAAATGGGATAGCATTGCTATTGATTTTGTTACCCATTTACCCAGATCAGTAAGAGGTCATGATGCAATCTGGGTCATAGTAGATCGGCTGACAAAGAGTACCCACTTCCTTCCAGTTAATTTGAGAATATCCATGGCCAAGTTGGCTCAGTTATACATTAGAGAAATTGTGAGGCTGCATGGAGTGCCTTCCAGCATTGTTTCGGATAGAGATCCCAGGTTCACCTCACGGTTTTGGCAGACTTTACAAGACTCTTTGGGAACTAAGTTGAGGATGAGCTCTGCATATCATCCTCAAACAGATGGACAGTCTGAGAGAACAATTCAGTCCTTGGAAGATCTGCTGAGGACATGTGTTTTGGACCAATTGGGATGCTGGGATGAGATGTTGCCACTGGTGGAGTTTACCTATAATAACAGTTATCATGCCAGCATTAGGATGGCACCGTATGAAGCTTTGTATGGAAGGAAATGCAGAACTCCATTGTGTTGGTACCAGGAGGGCGAAGCTGTCTTGGTCGGGCCAGAGTTGATTCAGCAGACGACCGAGAAGGTGAAACAGATAAAAGACAGAATGAAAGCTTCTCAGAGTCGGCAAAAATCTTATGCAGATCAGAGGAGAAAACCCTTGGAGTTTACAGTAGGAGATCATGTGTTCATGAGAGTGACACCGACCAAGGGTGTAGGACGAGCTATCAGATCAAATAAGCTATCTCATAAGTTCGTCGGGCCATATCAGATCTTGAGGAGGATCGGTCCAGTGGCTTACGAGATTGCTCTACCTCCTCAGTTAGCGAATCTGCATAATGTCTTTCATGTATCACAACTGAGGAAGTACATGGCAGACCCTAGTCACGTGCTGGAAGTGGACGATGTGCAGATCAAGGACGACTTGTCTTTTGAAGCGAAACCAGTTAGGATTGACGATCGCCAGAGTAAGCAGCTCAGAGGCAAGACCATCAACATGGTGAGGGTGGTGTGGGATGATCGGTCAGGAGATTCAACTTGGGAGTTAGAAGAAACCATGAGAGAAGCCTATCCATACCTCTTTTCCTTGTAATTCAATTTTCGAGGACGAAAATTTTTCTTGTTGGGGAGAATGTAAGGACCTAGAAAATTTTATTGGAATGAAAGTGATATATTTTAAGTGAATTCTAAGTATGTTTTTATTTAAAATATAAAGGAAGGAAAGTGTAGCTTAGAAGTCTACGAGATCGCCGTTGTTGAAGACGGAGGCGATCTCCGACTTCTCTGGTACATAATCGCCTGTCGCCTAGAGTACACATGATCGCCAATCGCCTATGGTGTACATGATCCCCAAAAGTGCACTTAGTATGTGGTCAAGATGCTGGATCAACCATAGTGGGTTCCAAAAACCACGCGTATCAAGGTGTGGGTTGAGCCTTAGATACACTGTGTATGCGAAGCTCTATGCTTGAGCATAAGAAATCGTCCTTAGTGTTGCATGCATGGGAGCACGAGGAGTAGTGCTGATCTATTCTTGGAAATGTGAAGCTACTGACGTCACCAAGCCATGTGGAGGTGATACCTTGGACGTAACATAGTGGGATGGAGAACCTTCAGCAAGGCGTGGCGATGTGTCATCAGTCATCGCCGGGATGAGAGGCACATCAGTCATTGACGGGATGAGAGGCACATCAGTCATCGCCGGTATGAGAGGCATCGGTGGATGGTGGATGGTCATCGCGCAACCAGGAATCGGCGGATGGTGGATGGTCATCGCGCGACCAGGCATCGATGGATCTTGTTTCACACAGATAAGGTAGGACCCAGGCTCCCAGCATGAGCGTCTTGCATGCACGACACGTAGTCAGGGAGAGTGCTTCAGAACAGTGGCTCCAGAGGGTTGGTATGGAAAGTGACCCAGAGTTGGTGTACGCAGAGACCCACGTGGCATTACTGTTAGAGGAAATGTACACGCAAGCTTCCCTACAGAGTGGGTGGTGGCAGCGGCATTCCTGGGAAGGGTGGCTTAAGTTCAAACTTCAGTCTGGATAGGCAAGGTTGGAACACTGCTTGAGTAGAGAGAAATTGAGTAAGTTGGCTTTAGCTCCCTGTTTCTTTCCTCTCCTTCTCCATACGTTCAGACATCCTAGCGCACCAGTTGGCTATCGGCGACTACCATAGAGCACCTGGGAGGTTCTCTGCAAGTTTTCCAAACCGGACGCTAAAACAGAGTTCAGGCATCCTTGAATCTCGTTGGGTTGGAGCTCTTAGTGAAGTTTACGCTAGTCCAGGTAAGGGAAGCTAGCTTTATTTTCAAGAAAACCTTAAGCTAGAAGATTTTGATGTTGGGGCGACGTGGTCGCCGGTTTCAAATGTTATTGCATAATCCCCTGTTTTTGGACGTGATCGCCGGTTTTAATGTTGATTTCGAACTCCCTTGTTTTAGTGTCGTTTGGAACTGTTTGAGATTGAAATGTGAAATGCATGTGATATTCGAAAATCTGAACCTTGGAATGATTGTTGCTGTGATTGGAATCGTTCATTTAAGTGTTATATGATGTGTTGAATGTTGTGAATGTGGGATCAAGGCATAGTATTTTCAGGAAAGAAAATACCATGTAAGATTGTGTAGAATGTGCATTGATCGGTGATTTCTATAATGAGATATCCTGACTCTCCTGATATAATGGAATCATATAGATGAAGTTATTCAGGCGTTGAGAGTCGATGGAGGTTCATATGTATGGGTAAGTGGTTTGAAAGATAACTACTTGACCTGTTGTATGGATTAACCCTGTCATACTAGGAGAGTGATGAGATTGAGATTGAGATCATGTTTATGCGCATAGCTGTGGGAACTTTACAGCAATGTAGTATGACAGGTGCAGATCTCTGAGTCTAATCAATGCACGAGTCTTCCGGAAGTAGTGTCAAGTGTCTATGTGTGATGAGTCAGTGGAAGTCTGACGTGAGAAATGAGAAATATTGAAATTTGATAAACACTTGAGGAGATTGTAAAATGTGTGATTTCTTGAGGGATTTTATGTGGGTGTTTTAAATCTGTTTTATATTGGTTTAAAATTTCACATTTAAAGTTTTTTTTGGTTTAAAATATCTAGCTTACCCTGTGTCTTTGTTCTGTGGCTGTTTTCTTAAACCTGTGATGATCGTGTATAATTTACACGGGAGCAGATGCCACTAGTGCAAAATGATGAAATGAAGACTCCTTTCTAAGTGCGGTTTCGCGTTAAAACGCATTCGTTAAAAACGCGGTGGCATTTTTGAAATTAGTTTGTTTTACAAATGCGGTTATTGGTTAAAACCGCATTTGTAAATGAAAGCTTTTCATTTACAAATGCGGTTATGTGTATGACCGCATTTGTAAATGAAAAGTTTTTCATTTACAGATGCGGTTATACACACAACCGCATCTGTAAATGAAAAACGCTAAGACCCTTGCCGTGTTCCATTTCTTCTTCTTGTCCTCTCCTTCTCCACCCTTTGCCCATCAGTGCTCTCCACACTTATCCTTTCCCTTCACCACCGCGTCTTACTTGAGCCATCTCTTCCGCGCCTCTCGCTCCATCTCCACCACCGTAAACCTCCGCCAAGTCTTCTGGCGGGCAACACCATGCGGCAACACCTTGGGGACTTGGTTGCACCCACAACTATAGAAGGTTAGTTTTTTTAGGGTTTACGGTTTTAAATTAAATTTTTTAATTAATTTTATAATAAATATTGATATTTGGATTTGGATGTATGTTTAAAACTTGATTGTAGTGTGTTTATGTGTTTAGTGTGTGTATGTTTGGGATTTAATGTGAAAAATTTGTAGGAAAACTTCAAACGACCATAACTTTTGATGGAGAAGTCGGATGGAGACGCATAAAAAATGAAAGTTGCTCGAAATGAGGTAACGAACGCCAAGGCCAATTCCCCGAGGGGGATTGGCCTCATCAAAATTTCAAAATTCCACCATTTACTATCACTTTTTTATTTTTTAGTATTATTTAGGTCTTTTTTAGGATATTTTGAGGTTTTAGTTCTTATATTTACACTTGTTAGAAATTTCTAAAATTTTGCATAACGTTTTCTAGTATAAATTAGAGATTTATCAACCTATTTTGAAATGTAGTTCTTCACGGATGAGGAACCCATGAGTTTGTAAGCCATGACATATGTGAGACAATCTTCGTCCGCATATTTCCTAAACTTTTATAACTATCTGAATCTCTGTTTATCTGTCTGGTTGGTTGGGTATAATGAAACTGCACAAATGCTCTAAAAAAAAAACCTGATTTACAAATGCGGTTGTTTACCTTAACCGCATTTGTAAATCAAGAAATTGATTTACAGATGCGGTTGTTTACTACAACCGCATTTGTAAATGTGATTTACAAATGCGGTTGTTTACTACAACCGCATTGTAAATGTGATTTACAAATGCGGTTGTAGTAAACAACCGCATTTGTAAATAGTATTTATAGATGCGGTTCTTTATAACCGCATTTGTAAATCTCTGATTTACAAATGCGTGTTGATCAAATGCGGTTGTATAACCGCATTTATAAAATGAAAATAACCGCATTTGTTCTACGTTTCTGCACCAGTGTGCTGTTGCAGGAAGTAGAGCTCCTCAGTGAGTGGCCGCCAGAAAGAGATCGCCTGTTTTTCTTTTTATGCTGTACTTAGGATTTATTTTGAAACACTTGATGGAGATGTATTAAAGCCCCTATAAGAGGGATGTTTCTCTTTGAAGATACAATGTATGGGATGATGTATTTTCATTATATATACATATGTTAATTTTATAAATTAATGTTTTATGCTTATTCTAGTATATCAATATGAAAAGGAATTGAGGGGCGTTACATGGTGTCAATTGAAAAATACTCATCCAAAAATGTTTGAGTTTTAGTAAAGTCAACTACCCCCAATTTAAAATTCTTTAATTTTAAATAATTCATATTTTTGTTAAAATACATCTCAAATTCTTAAAAACAAGTTCCTTAAAATGAAAGAAAGATGAAGGGCAGTTTCACCACAACACAACTAATTATTCATTTCCGTTTTGTCAAGCTAATTAATCGATATGAGTGCATAATATTAATATCTAATTCTATAAAACATTTGCTTAAGTTTTTGAATTACAAAATATTGTGAAACATTAACTTTTAGTAATAATTAACGATTAAATTAAATGATAATTTTCTTTGTGAAATCAAAGATTAACGTAATATTGTTAACAAATTAAGAATTGAATAACTAATGTACTCTCGTAGTATTAACACTAAAATAAAGATTTCAGTCATATTTTGTTCAATTATTTGAATCAACTCATACGCAGCCTTGCTTTCCAAGGTCAAGAATAAATATTCTTTGTGGAGCCCTTCATTATTTGTTTTCTCCAGAAGTGTTTCTTTTTTCCTTTTTGTTTTTCAGACGAAGAAAGAAACTAAGGCCAATCACTTATAGAAAACATGGAAAACAGATTTAAAATACAGTTGTGTAATAATATCCATTTTCAAACATGGAAAATTTTCAAAACAAGAAAATAAGGGTTGAAAAATAGCAAAAACACAAGCTTATATTATTTGTTTTTTTTCTCTCTCTCTTAGGTTTAAAAATTGAAAGTCTTAAAACTACGAATAAGTAAAGGCTATTTACTGTTTTTGAAATGAAATGCTGGATTCCCAACGAAAATTGACCAAGGAAATTGTAACCAAACAACAAAATTTCCTTTAATAATCAAGAGTACTATTGATATTTTTCATCTTATAATTCTTACTAAAATTGTGAATATTATAATTTCGAGTATTAAATTGTATAGGGTCCTCGCGACTTAGTCAAGGACAATAAAGAGAGAGACGTGTGAAACATTTTAATTGTGTGAAAATATTCATTTTGTTTTTGGGAGTGTAAGGGAAGAAAATAAAAATAAAATGCAAAGTTACAATCTTATTTTTTTCTTTTTGTTTGTTACTTAATACATATTAATAAAGCAAAGTATCTACAACTAAAAGTATAGAAACTAACTTAATGCTAATTTTCTTTGATGGTATATTATTCTTTGTTTACACAATCAACAACAAAAAGTACAAGAAACACATTTTAAACTAATGATTTTACATTCTTAAACTAAAAAAAAATATATATTATACGCACTAGTGCAAAATGGTAAAACAAATACTATTTATTAAATGTGTTTTTATCTCAGACGCACATTTGTATCTCTCATTTATGTAGAAAAGAGGAGAAATGAACAGAGCACTCAAAAGAATTTTCTCTCAACAAAGGTCTATCTTGGTGTAGAAAACTTCTCAAATGAAAAAGGACAAAGTCCTAATCACTTGATCCTAGGAGAACCACAACAAAACTAAGAACTTTAAAAGACAAACAAGAAAAACTCAAAACAAAGAAAGCTAAACCAAATTGGAAGAAAAGATTATGACAAAACTTTTAAAATAAGACAAGCAAGAAAAACACACAAAAAGACTCTAAGAGACTTACTAAACTTTTAACCATGAAACTTTCTTTGGAAATTTGTTAAAGCAAAAGGATCAAAATTCCACAATTGTTGAAATCAATTTGTCAATAAAGATGAACCCCAAAATTGAAAATGTTGCTCTTTGTAAACATTGGAAACCAAATTTACGCAACTTCCATCCTCTCTCTCCCCCCCTCTCTCTCGCTCTCACTTTTTATACTTGTTCTTGGATTATAGAAATGAAATGTCCATAGTTTTGATCATGCATATTTTCATAGAATTCCAATTATCACAAAAAGTTTGGGATTCAATTTAATTGATCACTTGAAATCTTTTGTTTGGAACTTAAATCTACTTCTACTAAAACAAAGTTCTAATTACTTATAGCTTTCACAATTAAAAGCAAGTAGAGGCAAAAGAAGGACTCCTAGAACACTAAAGAACATATGACTCAAAGCAAAAGAGGCAAGAACAATAAATGACACAAAATAAAATTCAAAAGCGGAATTTAAAGGGCTAATGAATTAAAAAGCAGAATTGTAAATGACAAGAAAGTAAAGGCACCATTTAAATTGCTTGAAAGTAAAAGCAAGAATTTAAAGGTGCAAGAAAGTAAAGTGCCGAATCAACTCAAAGCAACAAAAAACTCAAAGAACCCAAGCTTTAATAACCACATGACGTGAGTTGATTTTAGATGTTTTCATTTTAGGTGACACTTTACTTAAGATTGAGATTTTAGCACAAATATGGTAAGAACCCGAAGAAGATCCCCACTGGACACGAACTTAACCAAGTGGTTAAGTAATTGTGAAGGTTCACTTCATAAGGACAAAGAGAAAAATACAAGAATATGGGTGACAATGATGCAAGACGGAAATTAAAAGAACATAAAGGAAACAACAAAAGATAATGAATGAATAGAAGAGATGGAAAATGGAAGATGGAAAAACAAAGTTGAAGGAAAAGGAAGCTTATGGATGATGGAATGAGAGAATGAACACGCCACTTAGATGGTGGATTCTCCAAGATAAGTGTACAGGGCCGCCACTTGAGAGCTCTTAACTCACTGGAGATAAGACCTTTAATGCTAGAGGACTCAAGCCTCATACACATCTCACACAATTTGTGTGAAGTAACTTTTCTATTCTAATTCAACATGAAAAGTACACTAGGTAGGCTTCCTATTAATAGGTGAAGGAGCCTTGGAGAACAAGCTAAAGGGGTAGGATGGGAAAAGGGAAAAAATGGGCAGCCTTAGGGTTTGACTAAGTCAAACCCGCATCTTAGGCTTGTCCTTATAGAAATTAGGTCAAAATGTCTTCCTAAAGGGCTAAGAACAAGTTAAAATGCTAACTACACCCCTATTATGCTAAAGGTACCTTATTCTAGCCTATCTTTGCTATTTGGACCCCTAAAGTGAGCCAAATTATTTACAACATATTTGTATCTTATAAGAAGACCAAAAGGAAGAATAGTTGGTGTGCTGATTTATGCCCAGCTCCTCTGGTGAGGTCCATGTGATCCTTGGTGGGGTCTTGAAATGTTTACTGAGATGATTGCTCACCTAGTACTTTGTCTTTTGCTTCCTTGGTCATCTTCGTATCTACTTGAGTTGTATCACCCAGACACCTCATTCGAATTATGCCAGAACCTTCGGTAATAATTTCATTTCATTATATTCATTTATAATTATATATTCTATCTAATTTAAAACAAATGTTCTTTATTTTGAGGAAACCTCGTCAGAAACCAAGTCTGAAAAGGAAGCATGAAGTTTCGATTGATGATCCTATAACTTCCTTAACTGTAGTTGCTGGACAGATTGGTCGAGATCCTTTGGAAGTTCCATGGGATGATACCTTTTTTGAAGTAAACATTGAGCCTGTACATATACATGTCAGACTTGTTAGAATTTGTTGCTGCGGATCAGGAGCTCAATATAAATATAATTCAATTTTTTATGATGTAAGTGTGTTCACCTATATTTCAATTTACTTTATGTTAAATTAGCATTGATTATTCTTTAACTAATTACTTGTAGGTTTTTGAATGGTGTCTCTATCACTGAGGGGAAAAAATGTGTATGGATTCTTAGATCCCGCATATACTAATCCCACTGGAACAAAGACAAATGAGACCTAATCATACATCACTAACACCCTGAAAAAAGAGGCAAAAGAAATTTATTTATATCCTTATATTAATGAGTAAGTTTAATTATATGTCTTCAATTATTACTATTTCATGTTTTAAACATTTACTCACTCTTTTCATGGATGATATAGGGGTCATTGGCAGTTACTTGTCTTATCAATGGTTGATAAGACTATTGTGTGGTTCTGTTACCTTCACAAGAAGCCATCCATAAGTCTTAAGAATATCATTGATAGGTAAGTACACTATAAACTTAACTCCGTATGTTACTAATTAACCATTTACTAACGAGGTTTTTTGTATTAACTAGTTCATGGCGTGGATATAACATCCTAAAAGGTTGATCCAATTCAAATTTTCAAAATTTGACCTGGATAAGACTAAGGTTTGTAATTTTTTTTCTTTCTCTTTTCATTGTTTATCAAAACTAAGTTTTACTTTTTTATTGAATTATAGTGTAATAAACAACCAGGAAGCTATGAGTGTGGTTATTATGTTATACAATGGCTGATTACCATTGTAAGACTAGACCTTAAAAGTGATTGGCATGAGGTAACACGATGTTAAATTATTTTTATAATTGTTGAACATAGTATCTTAAAACTAATTTATGTCAACCATATTTTGAAATGCAGTTCTTCACGAATGATAACCCAATGTCTTCGGAAGCCATATCATATGTGAGACATTCTTGGTCCACATATTTCCTAAATTTTTATAACTCTAGGTTAGCCAATAAATAGTGTAGGGATTAGATAGATAGATAAAGATATATTATTAGTTATTGTAATACATATTTATCAATATATAAGAATTGATTATCTAAATTTCTGTATTTGCCTGGCTGGGTTATAATTGAATAAGTTAATTTATATGGGAATTAGCACTAAACAAATTGCACTAAAAAAAAAATTATTTACAAATGCGGCTATTTACGATAGCTGCACTTATAAATCAAGCGCAAGATTTATAATTGCGGCTATTACCATAACCACATTCATAAATGACATAGCCACATTTGTAAATCTCATTTATGAATGCGGCTATGGTAATAGCTGCACTTATAAATCCCATATTTTATTATTTTTCACCCTCTCTCAGAAGCACATATGAATACGGCTATTTATGATAGCCGCACTTATAAATGGGATTTACAAATGCGGCTATTTAGCCACATTTGTATATCTTAGATTTAACACTACGTGTTCATCAAGTGCGACTATATAGCTGCACTTATAAATGGAAAATAACCACATTCGTTTGTCTTTTCTGCACCAGTGACGGTTTTCATAAAAAATTTGAAGTTCTTGAACCTATGTAGATTAATGCTTCTGTTCATAGAATCAGGATTAGATATACAAAGAGATGTTTTTTTATGAGTAAAAGAATAAATAAATAAATAAATTAGGAGTATTTTAAGGATACTCCAATCCTATTACAAATAATGATGGCAATGCAGGGCGGGCCATGCAGGGCGGCCCATGATCTGCTAGTAAAAAACGCTAGGCGGGCTCAATTTTTTTAACTCACTGACCCGCTTTAACCCATCTCACATAACCTGCAGTCTGCACGGGTCAATAGCGCGATGAGGCGGGTTGGCTTGCTAACTCGCAAAAATAAAAAAGGTTTGTGTGTTGGCTTGGCATTGGCAACTTGGACTGAAAAAAAATAGGTTTTCCTTCATTCATTCCAAAACGCTGGCACTCGCTGCAACGCACACTTTAGGTTTTCCTTCATTCCATTCCAACGCTACAACTTTGCAACGCATACACACGCATACGAGTCCATGACGCACGGCTGTTGGCGCCACTCCATTTCGTGCCTCCTCCACTGCACGACACACGATGTAAGGACCTAGAAACTTTAATTGGAATGAAAGTGTTATATTTAAATAATTTCAGAAGATGTTATTATTTAAAATACAAAGAGCTGGTAAATGAAGTTTCGTAGTAGTCGGACCTCGGACGTCGCCCAAGGTCTGGGGTCAGCTGCTAGAGGTCGGTCGGCTGACCATTGTATTAACCAAGTAGTCAGGTGCGATGACTTTATCGTGAGGTAATCACGTGGGTGTGCTCGAGGAAGACATGTGGATCAAGAAGAGTAAAGGAAGAAAAGTGTAGCTTAGAAGTCTATGAGATCGCCGTTGTTGAAGACGGAGGCGATCTCCGACTTCTCTGGCACATAATCGCCTGTCGCCTAGAGGAGACATGACCGCCAATCGCCTATGGTGTACGTGATCGACGGGAGTGCACGTAGTATGTGGTCAAGATGCTGGATCAACCATAGTGGGTTCCAAAAACCACGCGTATCAAGGTGTGGGTTAAGCCTTAGATACGCTGTGCATGCGAAGCTCTATGCTTGAGCATAAGAAATCGTCCTTAGTGTTGCATGCATGGGCGCACGAGGAGTAGTGTTGATCTACTCTTCGAAATGTGAAGCTACCGACGTCACCAAGCCATCTGGAGGTGATACCTTGGACGTAACATAATGGGAGGATGAACCTTCAGCAAGGTGTGACGATGTGACATCGGTGACCAGAGTAAGGCGATGTGTTCTCGTCACACACAAGGGTGATAAGAGATCGCCAACAGGATGAGAGGAACATCGGTCATCAACCAGGATGGGAGACACATCGGTGGTCTGCCAGGGTGAGACATCGGTGGTCCTCCAGGGTGAGACATCGGTGGTCTGTGTAACATCCCGCCAAAATAAAGCCATACATACATGTATAATGAAAATAAAGGTGAACAAATAATATTGAAGAATGATAATATATATATAAGTAATGAAGTTGCTCCTCTTAGGGAGTTTAATACATAACCAGTCAAATGTTTTCAAAATTTAACGAAATTCAATCAAATACAACAAGATCGGCGGTCTCCACACATGAACCGGCGATCTGGTAACAGAAGGCCCAAACAGGCGATCTGCTAGCAGGACATAAATCCGGCGATCACCACCAAGAGATAGAAAACCGGCGATCTCTTCCTCGGCGACCACTCACTAAGGAGCTCTACATCCTGGAAGATCATCTGCTCCCGTGTAAGTTATACACGATCATCACAGTTTAAAGAGAAAAACAGCCAACGAGCAAAATACGCAGGGTAAGCTAGATATTTTAAAGAGAGTTTAAATAAGAACATTAAAATCAGGGTAAGCAATTTTCAAGATATTCACGTAAAGCTATAGATTTTCTCAATACCCTTCACCTGATCGCCCAGAAATCACACATTTCACAATATTCTCAAGAGTCATTCTATTTCACAAAACTGCATCAAGTGTCTATAAATTTCAAGTTCCTCATTTCACATGTCAGACCACCACTGACCCAGCACACAAGACACTTGACACTACTTCCGGAAGACTCGTGCATTGACTAGACTCAGAGATCCGCACCTGTCATACTAAACAGCTGTAATGTTTACCAGCTATGCGCATCAACACAATCTCAATCTCAAGTTCATCATTCTCACAGTATGACAGGGTTAATCCATATAACAGGCCGAGCTCGTCTTGTTCACACGAGACACCCATTCATATGAACCTCCTTCGACTCTCAACGCCTGAATAACTTCATCTATGTGAATTCATTATCTCAGGAGAGTCAGGATAATCTCATTATAGACATCACCGATCAATGCACGTCCTACACGATCTTACACAGTATTTTCTTTCCTGAAAATACTATGCCTTGATCCCACATTCACATCATGCAACACATCTCATAACACTTAAAGGAAAGATTTCAATCCCAGCAAAAGCTCACTCCAAGGTTCTTATTTTCGAATATCTCATTTAAATCTCATACCGTTTCAAAGCAACATAAAAAACAGGGAGTTCGTAAACAACGCCAAAACCGGCGATCTAGTTCAAAAACAGGGTATTTCGAAGTCTGCATTTAAAACCGGCGACCACGTCGCCCAAACACATAGCACAGAGCATTTTACAAAGATGAAAACGAAAACCGGCGACCACGTCGCCCTCACTTCAGAAATAGCTAAACTATGGCTTGTATTGAAAATGAAGTCTAGCTTCCCTTACCTAGACTTGCGCAAAACACCAGGAGCTGCGAAACCCAACGAAGCTTGAACAACGCCTTGGCTCTGTTTTTGCGTCTGGTTGAAGGACTTGCAGAGAACCTCCCAGGTGCTCTAATGGTGCTGCCTCTCGTCGTACTCTTGTGTGAAGATGCTAGAATCGCGGCGCGAAGGAGATATCTGGAGGCGAAGGGAGGTAACTCACTCTTTCTCTCTTTGAATGCTGCAACGTTTTTTTTCTCTCAGCAGTGGGTCTCTGCATCTTAAACCAACTTATCCACCAAAAGCAGCTGCCACACCCACTCTGCAGAGAAGTCTGAGTGTACGTTTCCCTGAACAGTACGACTATAGTTGTCTCTTGCGCAGGCCAACCACTCCCTGAACAGTACTACTGAGCGTGCCTCTGCGCAGGCTAACACTCTGAGGTCACTATTCTGAACCACTCTTTTTGTCTACGTGGCGCGCGTGCAGGATGTTCCATGCTGGAAGTCTGGGTCCCACCTTCTCTGTGTGTAACTCGACGTCGCGCGATGACCTTTCACCGATGACCACAGGCGCGAAGTCTATCCACCGATGACCTCTCCCGCGAAGGCAATCCACCGATGACCTCTCCCTGGCGAACGACCGATGTCTCCCCCTGATGATGCCCGCATGCATCTTGCCCTGGCGACGCCTGCATGCCTCGCGCCCTGGCGACGACATGCAGTCTAGGCGACCGGCGATTATGTATTAACAAAGAACTCTTATCGTTTTCTAGACTGCACTTTCCTTCCTTTTTAACTTAAATAAAACATATTTAGAATTTATTTAAAATATACTCTTTTATTCCAATAAATTTTTCAGGTCCTTACATTCTCCCCATCAAGAAAATTTTCGTCCCCGAAAATTGAATTACAAGGAAAAGAGGTATGGATAAGCCTCCCTCATGGGTTCTTCTAACTCCCAAGTTGAATCCCCCGATCTCTCATCCCACACCACTTTCACCATGTTGATGGTCTTGCCTCTGAGCTGTTTACTTTGCCGATCGTCAATCCTGACTGGTTTTGCTTCAAAGGACAAGTCATCCCTGATCTGCACATCGTCTACATCCAGCACATGACTAGGGTCTGCCATGTATTTCCTCAGTTGTGACACGTGAAAGACATTGTGCAGATTCGCTAAATGGGGAGGTAGGGCGATCTCATAAGCCACTGGACCAACCTTTCTTAAGATCTGATATGGTCCCACGAACCTAGGGGACAACTTCTTTGACCTGATCGCCCGTCCTACACCCTTGGTTGGTGTCACTTTCATGAACACGTGGTCTCCAGCAGCAAACTCCAAAGGCTTTCTCCTCTGATCTGCATAGGACTTCTGCCTACTCAGAGAAGCTTTCATTCTGCTTTGTATCTGTTTCACCTTCTCGGTCGTCTGCTGAATCAACTCTGGCCCAACCAAGACTGCCTCGCCCTCCTGGTACCAACATAAGGGAGTTCTGCATTTCCTCCCATACAGGGCTTCATATGGTGCCATCCCAATACTGGCGTGGTAGCTATTATTATAGGTAAACTCCACCAGTGGCAACACCTCGTCCCAACTTCCCAATTGATCCAAGACGCACGTCCTCAGCAGATCTTCCAAGGATTGGATCGTTCTCTCTGACTGACCATCTGTTTGGGGATGATATGCAGAGCTCATCCTCAACTTAGTTCCCAAGCACTCTTGCAAGGTCTGCCAAAACCGTGAAGTGAACCTGGGATCTCTATCTGAAACGATGCTGGAAGGCACTCCATGCAACCTCACTATTTCTTGGATGTATAACTGTGCCAGCTTGGCCATAGGCATCTTCATATTCACTGGAAGGAAGTGGGCACTCTTCGTCAGCCTATCAATGATAACCCAGATTGCATCATGACCCTTTACCGATCTGGGTAAATGGGTGACAAAATCCATGGCGATGCTGTCCCATTTCCACTCAGGGATATCCAGTTGCTGCAACAGCCCGCCAGGTCTTTGATGCTCTACCTTCGCCTTCTGACACGTTAAGCAGGTTGCAACATACTGGGCGATGTCTCTCTTCATGCCCGACCACCAAAATGACTCCTTCAAGTCATGGTACATCTTGTTCATGCCTGGATGAAGGTTAAGGAGACTCATATGACCTTCTTCTAGGATCATCTTCTTCAACTCTTCATTTGAAGGGATGCAAATTCTGCCATTAAATCTCAAGATCCCATCATCGCCCATCACAAAGTCTCTCGCCTGATCTGTCCCTAGTGACTCCACAGTACGCTTTAGACTAGGGTCCTCCAACTGCTTATCCCTTAACATCCCAAGGAAGTCATTAGTTATAGCCAGCTTACTACAACTAATGTGATTCACGTGAAATTCTATTCCAAGGTTTAAGTCTCTGAACTGCTCGATCAGTTTCTGCTCTTCCATCATCATGGTGGCGACTTGTATTGATTTCCTACTCAAAGTATCAGCCACTACATTGGCCTTCCCTGGATGATACATGAGTTGAAAATCGTAGTCCTTTAGAAACTCCATCCACCTTCTTTGTCTCATGTTTAGTTCCTTCTAATCGAACAGATATTTCAGGCTCTTATGGTCACTGAACACCTGGAACCGAGCTCCATATAAATAGTGCCTCCAGATCTTCAAGGCAAATACCACAGCCGCCAACTCCAAATCATGCGTGGGGTAGTTTCTCTCATGAATCTTGAGTTGCCTTGAAGCATATGCAACCACTCTCTTCTCTTGCATCAAAACACATCCCAAGCCCTGATGTGAAGCGTCACAGAAGACATCAAAAGGTCTTCCTACCTCGGGGATCACCAGCACTGGAGCACTAGTCAACCTCTCCTTTAATTCCATGAAGCTCTGCTCACATCGGTCGGTCCAAGCAAAAGGTTGATCCTTGCGGGTCAGCTGTGTTAAGGGAGCCACTACCTTGGAAAAGTCCTCAATAAACCTCCGATAGTAGCCCGCCAACCCCACAAAGCTCCTTATCTCGGTGACTGTCTTTGGACGTTCCCACTGCAGCACTGCCTCTACCTTGGCTGGATCCACCGAGATCCCCTGGGCAGATATCACGTGTCCTAAGAAGTTGACTTCCTTCAGCCAGAACTCGCACTTAGAGAACTTGGCATAGAGTTGCTTCTCCCTCAGTATCTCCAATACTGTCTTCAGGTGTTCCTCATGCTCTTCCTCGGTCCTTGAATAAATGAGGATGTCGTCTATGAAGACCACCACAAACTTATCCAAGAAAGGGCGAAAAATCCTATTCATGTAGTCCATGAACAGGGCTGGAGCATTGGTGACTCCAAACGGCATCACTACATACTCATAGTGCCCATACCGAGACCTAAAAGCTGTCTTTTGAACATCTTCAGCTTTTACCAAAATTTGGTGGTACCCCGATCTTAGATCAATCTTGGAGAACACCGAGGCCCCATGTATTTGATCCATCAAATCATCAATCCTAGGCAGGGGGTACTTGTTCTTGATGGTCAACTTGTTCAACTGCCTGTAATCTATACACAGCCGAGACCCTCCATCCTTCTTCTTGACTAGGAGCACTGGAGCTCCCCATGGAGATACACTGGGTCTGATGAATTGCTTCTCCAGCAACTCTTCCACTTGCTTCTTTAACTCCACTAACTCGGCTGGTGCCATCCTGTAAGGTGCCATTGACACTGGTCCAGCTCCAGGTACCAAGTCAATAGAGAATTCCACTTCTCTCTTAGGGGATAACCCAGGTACTTCTTCTGGGAATACATCCGTGAAATCTTTCACCACGGGTATTCTGCTTACGTCCCCTTTATTCTCCACCTCCGACCGAGCGAGTCTCACGAAGCACCTCGCCCCTTCTTCCAACTCTGACTGCCCTTGCTGAGCAGATATTACATCTGATCCTTGGAGGTCTGGAAACGCAATCCTCTGACTACTGCAGTCAATGAGAACGTGATTGGCAGCTAACCAATCCATTCCCAGGATAACATCTAGGTCCTGAAGAGGTAGGCAGATCAAGTTCACCTTGAATCTGCGTCCCTCTACAATCACTGGACATTCGGGGCACACTATAGAGGTCATCACCTGTCCTGACGCAGGTGTAGAGACCAACAGTTCGAAAGGTAACCCCTTCACTAGAAGGCCCAACTCGGCTACACACAGGCTTGACACAAAGGAGTGTGTCGCTCCAGAATCAAACAAAGCTTTTACACCTCTACCAGCTATAAAACAAACACCTTGTACGAAGTTACCTGACTGAGATGCTTCTGCTCCAGACATGGCAAACACTCTCCCTGTCGCCTGAGGTCTGCTGCCTTCGTTTCTCATCTGCTGGGAGCCACTGGGTTGGGTCGCCCCATTCCTACTAGGGCATTCTCTAGCAACGTGCCCTGTCTTTTGGCAGGCAAAACACCTTCTCTCTGAAGCCTTCTTGGGGCACACGTTGGGCGTGTGTGGTCCACCACAATGGAAACACTTGGGTTTCCAAGGTTGCCGCTGCTGAAACTGGGATGACGTTGTTCCCACCCGATGTGGTGGAGGCCTCGTATAGGGCTTGCTTTGTGAGTGCTGTGCCTTAGCTTTCCTACTGGAAGAACCTCCTGGGTGTGACCTGATCACCCGAGAATCACCCTTCTCCAGGGTCTCCACCATCTTCGCCTTTTCTACTAAGGCGTGAAATTCCCTGATGCACATCGGGGCTATGGTCTTCTTCAGTCCATGCTTCAGCCCCTCTTCGAACTTCCTACACCTCCAGGCCTCAGAGGTCACCTGGGTATAGAACCGGGCGAGGTACTCAAAACGAGCAGCATAGGCGTTCACTGACATATCCCCCTGCTCCAACTTCAGGAACTCAGCTTCCCTCGCAAACTTGGCGCTGTCAGGGAAGTATTTCTCCAAGAACTTCACCCTGAAGCTCTCCCAATCCAATACATCCCCTCGGGCCTCCATCATCTGCTGAGCTCCCATCCACCAGAACTCAGCTTCTCCTGATAGCAGATAAGTGGCGAACAGCAATTTCTTCTCTTCAGGGCAGGAGGTCGCCCTAAAGATTTTCTCCAACTCTCTGACCCACTGATCTGCCTGGTCAGGGGTAGCATTCCCACTGAACTTGGGTGGGTTGTGCCGCATGAACTCGGTCAGTCCCATCTATTCTTGAGGCTGACCGACGTGGGAGTTTGTCTCCGCAGATCGAGTAGTTTCCCAGTGTTGCATTGTAGCTTGATGGTTCTGAGCCATCGCTGCATTCTGCTGCTGAATGGCAGTTGTAACATCCCGCCAAAATACTATACAAATGTATATAATGAATATAAAGGTAACAAATAGATTCTATGAACAAAATATTATATATATGAAATGTAGTTTCTCCTCACAGGGAGTTTAATACAAATTCGGTCAAATTTTCCAGAAACATAAACAAATTATAGTAAAAAAAACAAATCAGGCGATCTCCTATCGGAAGAGACCGATCTCCTATCGGACGAGGCCGATCTCCTATCAGAGGACCCAAAACAGCCGATCGGCTACCAGAACAGAAATCAGGCGATCTCCTTCCGGCGACCACTCACTAAGGAGCTCTACTTCCTGGAAGATCATCTGCTCCCGTGTAAATTATACACGATCATCACAGTTTTAAGAGAAACAACCACAGAACCAAAATACGCAGGGTAAGCTAGATATTTTAAAGAGAGTTTATATATAAACATTAAAATCAAGGTAAAACAATTTCAAGGTAACCACGTAAAACTATACATTTTCTCATTTCCTTCACCTGATCGCCAAGAAGTCATACATTTCACAATATTTTCAAGAGTCGTTCTATTCACATAATGCACCAAGTGTCTATCAATTCAATGTTTCTCATTTCTCACGTCAGACTTCCACTGACTCATCACACAAGACACTTGACACTACTTCCGGAAGACTCATGCATTGACTAGACTCATAGATTCGCACCTGTCATACTGCCCACTGTGAAATCACACACATTCACAGGGTCGCCGTGAAATCACACACATTCACAAGCGTATAAATGAATCTCAATATCATCACTATCCTAGCATGACAGGGTTAATCCACACAACAGGTCGAGCTCGTTCTCTTTCAAACAACTCACCCATACGTATGAACCTCCTTCGACTCTCAACGCCCGAATAACTTCATCTATATGATTCCATTATATCAGGAGAGTCAGGATATCATAACGAATCACCGGTCAATGCACATCCTACACGATCTTACACGGTATTTTCTTTCCTGAAAATACTATGCCTTGATCTCACATTCACAACATTCAACACATCATGCCACACTTAAAGGAATGATTTCAATCACAGCAAAACTCGCTCCAAGGTTCATGTTTTCAAATATCACATTTACATCTCAAACAGTTTCAAAACAACACCAAAAACAGGGGAGTTCGTAAAACAGCGCCAAAACCGGCGATCTGGTTCAAAAACAAGGTATTTCGAAGACTGTATATAAAACCGGCGACCACGTCGCCCTCACTTCAGAAACAGCAAAACTATGGCTTGTATTGAAAACGAAGGCTAGCTTCCCTTACCTGGACTTGCGTAAAAATACCGCGAGCTCAAAACCCACCGAGCCTGAAGGATGCCTTAGCTCTATTTTCAGCGCCTGGTCTGTAGAACTTGCAGAGAACCTCTTAGGTGCTCTAAGGGCAACGTCGCTTGTCGCACTGATGCTGGAGGTTGCCTAAGTCTCAACGCAAGGAAGGAAAGAAGGGAGGGGGGAAGTTTGCACTCACTCAAACACTCTTGAGTCTGAAACGCTCTTTGTCTTCCCGCAGTGGCTTTTGAATCCCAACTTACCTGTCCACGCATGCTGCTGCTGCCACCCCTTCTGCAGGAAAGCCTGAGAACCACTGCCCTGAACAGTACGACCACTGTTGTCTCTGGTGCATGCCAACCACTGCTCTGAACAGTACTACCACTGTTGTCGCTTGTGCATGCCAACCACTGCTCTGAACAGTACGACCGCGAGTGTCTCCTGCGCATGCCAACATTCTGATGTCACCACTCTAAACCACCCTTTTTGTCTACGTGGCGCGTGTGCAGGACGTTTCATGCTGGGAGTCTGGGTCCCACTTTACTCTGTGTGAAACTCGACGTCGTGCGATAACTTTCCACCGCTGACTCATCCTGGCGAATGACCGATGTCTCCTTCTCCCTGGAAGACGACCGATGTCTTCCTCTGGGAGACGACCGATGTCTTCCCTGGCGACGCCCTCATAACTCTCGCGCCCTGGCCACGTCCACATGCATCGCGCCCTGGCAAAGCCCGCATGCCTCTCGCGCCTTGGCCACGTCCACATGCCTCGCGCCCTGGCAAAGCCCGCATGCCTCTCGCGCCTTGGCCACGTCCACGTGCCTCGCGCTCTGGCAATGCCCGCATGCCTCTCGCGCCCGTGCGATGCCTGCATGCCTCTCGCGCCCGCGCGATGCCTGCATGCCTCTTGCGCCCGCGCGATGCCTGCATGCCTCGCGCCCTGGCGACGTCCACCTGGCGCTCATGTGTAGCAGGCGACCGGCGATCTCATAGCCTTCTAAACTTAACTTTTCCTCCCTTTTTATTTTAAATAAAACATACATAGAATTCTTTTAAAATATAACCCTTTTTATTCCAATTCAATTTTACAGGTCCTTACAGCAGTTGCCATCATCTCGTTGGCCTTGGCAATCTGGCTCATCTCTGAGGAAGGTTGGGGTGGGGTAGAAGGTCTACGTGCCATCTTCTTCGTTTTTGATTCTGAATCTATTGGTTTCTATATTCCCTACAACTACAAGAATGAGATCGATCAGAAATCAATTCATTCAGGATGTACCATCTAGACCTTACAAAGGTCAGCATCTCAAAGTCATTAAGAATTTGAGTTCATCAACAGGATTATCACACTTATAACTTCAAACAAAACACCAGAACAGTTACCGGTGTGTAAACATCAATCCAAACGACCACTCTCAGTCAATTACAAGAACACTAAATAAATCACACCAGAATTCAATGTAGGCTAAACATCAAACCTTTGGAATTAAGATTAAGAATCATCTCGATCCAGTTATGAGTGTGCACCCTCATTACTTTATTAGGATCTTCTCATTCTTAATACCAAGATTTTCAATTAGAGCATACATTCGCTAAGGCACACACAAAATTTCAATACTAAAAACGTTTTTGAAAACCTTTCACTATAGTTGTTATTTAAAACTCAAATAGATTTTATGAGCAGAAGAAACACAATGGATCCACAGCCCTCAGGTCATCCTAAGGACGAACTGCTCTGATACCATTAATGTAACATCCCGCCAAAATAAAGCCATACATACATGTATAATGAAAATAAAGGTGAACAAATAATATTGAAGAATGATAATATATATATAAGTAATGAAGTTGCTCCTCTTAGGGAGTTTAATACATAACCAGTCAAATGTTTTCAAAATTTAACGAAATTCAATCAAATACAACAAGATCGGCGGTCTCCACACATGAACCGGCGATCTGGTAACAGAAGGCCCAAACAGGCGATCTGCTAGCAGGACATAAATCCGGCGATCACCACCAAGAGATAGAAAACCGGCGATCTCTTCCTCGGCGACCACTCACTAAGGAGCTCTACATCCTGGAAGATCATCTGCTCCCGTGTAAGTTATACACGATCATCACAGTTTAAAGAGAAAAACAGCCAACGAGCAAAATACGCAGGGTAAGCTAGATATTTTAAAGAGAGTTTAAATAAGAACATTAAAATCAGGGTAAGCAATTTTCAAGATATTCACGTAAAGCTATAGATTTTCTCAATACCCTTCACCTGATCGCCCAGAAATCACACATTTCACAATATTCTCAAGAGTCATTCTATTTCACAAAACTGCATCAAGTGTCTATAAATTTCAAGTTCCTCATTTCACATGTCAGACCACCACTGACCCAGCACACAAGACACTTGACACTACTTCCGGAAGACTCGTGCATTGACTAGACTCAGAGATCCGCACCTGTCATACTAAACAGCTGTAATGTTTACCAGCTATGCGCATCAACACAATCTCAATCTCAAGTTCATCATTCTCACAGTATGACAGGGTTAATCCATATAACAGGCCGAGCTCGTCTTGTTCACACGAGACACCCATTCATATGAACCTCCTTCGACTCTCAACGCCTGAATAACTTCATCTATGTGAATTCATTATCTCAGGAGAGTCAGGATAATCTCATTATAGACATCACCGATCAATGCACGTCCTACACGATCTTACACAGTATTTTCTTTCCTGAAAATACTATGCCTTGATCCCACATTCACATCATGCAACACATCTCATAACACTTAAAGGAAAGATTTCAATCCCAGCAAAAGCTCACTCCAAGGTTCTTATTTTCGAATATCTCATTTAAATCTCATACCGTTTCAAAGCAACATAAAAAACAGGGAGTTCGTAAACAACGCCAAAACCGGCGATCTAGTTCAAAAACAGGGTATTTCGAAGTCTGCATTTAAAACCGGCGACCACGTCGCCCAAACACATAGCACAGAGCATTTTACAAAGATGAAAACGAAAACCGGCGACCACGTCGCCCTCACTTCAGAAATAGCTAAACTATGGCTTGTATTGAAAATGAAGTCTAGCTTCCCTTACCTAGACTTGCGCAAAACACCAGGAGCTGCGAAACCCAACGAAGCTTGAACAACGCCTTGGCTCTGTTTTTGCGTCTGGTTGAAGGACTTGCAGAGAACCTCCCAGGTGCTCTAATGGTGCTGCCTCTCGTCGTACTCTTGTGTGAAGATGCTAGAATCGCGGCGCGAAGGAGATATCTGGAGGCGAAGGGAGGTAACTCACTCTTTCTCTCTTTGAATGCTGCAACGTTTTTTTTCTCTCAGCAGTGGGTCTCTGCATCTTAAACCAACTTATCCACCAAAAGCAGCTGCCACACCCACTCTGCAGAGAAGTCTGAGTGTACGTTTCCCTGAACAGTACGACTACAGTTGTCTCTTGCGCAGGCCAACCACTCCCTGAACAGTACTACTGAGCGTGCCTCTGCGCAGGCTAACACTCTGAGGTCACTATTCTGAACCACTCTTTTTGTCTACGTGGCGCGCGTGCAGGACGTTCCATGCTGGAAGTCTGGGTCCCACCTTCTCTGTGTGTAACTCGACGTCGCGCGATGACCTTTCACCGATGACCACAGGCGCGAAGTCTATCCACCGATGACCTTTCCCGCGAAGGCAATCCACCGATGACCTCTCCCTGGCGAACGACCGATGTCTCCCCCTGATGATGCCCGCATGCATCTTGCCCTGGCGACGACATGCAGTCTAGGCGACCGGCGATTATGTATTAACAAAGAACTCTTATCGTTTTCTAGACTGCACTTTCCTTCCTTTTTAACTTAAATAAAACATATTTAGAATTTATTTAAAATATACTCTTTTATTCCAATAAATTTTTCAGGTCCTTACAGTCTGCCAGGGTGAGACATCGGTTGTCTGCCAGGGTGAGACATCGGTGGTCCTCCAGGGTGAGACATCGGTTGTCTGCCAGGATGAGGAATCAGTCGTCCGTCCGGAAGAGGAATCAGTCATCACCGGGATGAGGCACATCAGTCATCGCCGGTATGAGAGACACATCGGTCGTCTTCCAGGGAGAGACATCGGTCGTCCGCCAGGAGCAGTCATCGGTGGAAGGTTATCGCACGATGTCGAGTTTCACACAGATAAGGTGGGACCCAGGCTCCCAGCATGAGACGTCCTGCACGCGCGACACGTAGACAAAAAGGGTGGTTCAGAATAGTGATATCAGAGTGTTGGCCTGCGCAGAGGCACGCGTAGTCGTACTGTTCAGGGATGCGTACACGCAAGCTTCCCTGCAGAGTGGGTGGTGGCAGCGGCTTTTGTGGACAAGTTGGTTTAGATTCAAAAACTCACTTCTGAGAGGGAGAACGTTGCTGTGGTTCAAGAGTGACAGAGTGAGTTCACCTCCATCCTTCTCTTTTCTCTCCTTCGCGCTGCGATTCAGACATCCTCAAGCACCAGTGCGACGAGCGACGACTGCACTTGGATACCTGGGGAGTTCTCTGCGAGTTTTCCGTCAGGACACTAGAACAGAGTTAAGGCATCCTTAAGCTTCGACGGGTTTTGGAGCTCTTGGTGTTTTGCGCTAGTCCAAGTAAGGGAAGCTAGCCTTATTTCCAACGAAAACCTTATATTAGATGATTGAGATGATGGGGCGACGTGGTCAACTGTTATTGCATAATCCCCTGTTTTTGGACGAGATCGCCGGTTTTGGCGTTGTTTTTCGAACTCCCCTGTTTTAGTGTCGTTTGAAACTGTTTGAGATTGAAATGTGATATTCGAAAATCTGAACCCTGGAATGAGTTTTGCTGTGATTGGAATCATTCATTTAAGTGTTATATGATGTGTTGAATGTTGTGAATGTGGGATCAAGACATAGTATTTTCAGGAAAGGAAATACCGTGTTGAGATTGGTTATGAGGTGTATTGATCAGTGAGTATCCTGTGAATGAGACGATCCTGACTCTGCTGATATGATGGAGTCACATAGATGAAGTCATTCAGTTGGTGAGAGTCGAAGGAGGTCCATATGTATGGGTAAGTCGTTTTGAAAGATAACTGACTTGACCTGTTATATGGATTAACCCTGTCATACTGTGAGAGTGATGAGATTGAGATCGAGATTATGTTGATGCGCATGGCTGTGGAAACATTACAGCAATGAAGTATGACAGGTGCAGGTCTCTGGATGCTAAGTTCAACGCACGAGTCTTCCGGAAGTAGTGTCAAGTGTCTTGTGTGATGAGTCAGTGGAAGTCTGACGTGAGAAATGAGAAACATTGAATTGATAGACACTTGATGGAATTATGTGAATTGAACGACTCTTGAGGAAATTGTGAAATCTGTGATTACTTGATGGTCATGTGAAGGGAATGAGAAAGTTGATGGTTTTACGTGGGTGTCTTAAATTTATTTTATCTTGATTTTAAAGTTCATATCTAAATTCTCTTTCAAATATCTAGCTTACCCTGTGTTTTTGGTGTTGTGTTTGGCTTTTTCTTAAACCTGTGATGATCGTGTATAATTTACACGGGAGCAGATGATGTTGCAGGAAGTAGAGCTCCTCAGTGAGTGGTCGCCGGAAGGAGATCGCCTGTTTCTGTTTCTGTTAGGCGATCACCCTTTTTCTGTTTTCTGATAGGAGATCGCCTTTTTCTGTTAGGAGAT
This sequence comes from Phaseolus lunatus, assembly GCA_013389735.1. Taxonomy (NCBI): domain Eukaryota; kingdom Viridiplantae; phylum Streptophyta; class Magnoliopsida; order Fabales; family Fabaceae; genus Phaseolus; species Phaseolus lunatus. Next base: position 12,602,608 of record CM023861.1, read on the forward strand.
CGCCTGTTTTTCTATTTTGCTGTATTTTGTTTAAGTTTTGGAAAATTGACCAAATATGTATTAAACTCCCTGTGAGTAGAAATTTCATTATATATATATATACATATGTTCACTTCAATATTATTGTTTTACCTTTATTTCATTTTATAATTATGAAAAGCATTTTGGCGGGATGTTACACACGACCGTCGTGACACAGCTATGCCTGCCTTCACTGCACGTGCGCACGACCACCAGCCTCCTCTGCCGCGAGGCTCCACTTTGCCGCTGCCTCCACTCCATGCAGGTTGTTTTGAATCCATAACTATTGTTGTGAATCTAAAGTGTTTATTCACGAATGCTTTCTGAATCTAAAGTGTTTATTTATCAATGTTTATTCTTGTACTGTGGAAATGCTAAAAATTATGCATACTGTGGTGGGATTTGGTGTCTGATAAAGAAATTTTGCATCATGGCATACTCAAAATTGTCTTGCAAACTATGTAAATATATGTCTCCACTTATACTAATCATAGGACAAGAAAAAAGAGGTGCATGTGAGGGAAGTGGTGAGTGAGACAACCATAAATTATAAATTAGATTATAGATTATTTTTAGATTATAGAAATTTTAGATTATAGAATTATTTTTAGAATATATGTTTGATCCGGTCGGTCATCGGTAGGCGATGACGTCAGAAGCAGATAACCACGTGGATCAATCACGGAGTGACGCGTGACACGTGAAGGCAGATAAACCAGGGTGGAGATCGTTCAAGAACAGCGATCAGTGGTCAGTTACCAAGTGACCGCCACCAGCAGATCAGTCCCTACTTGAGCGCCTGGAAAAAGAGTGCGAGAAGGGACGAAGCACCGATCAGTCATCGGTGCGTTCAGAGTGATCTGTCATCGGTTCATGCGTTGTGATCAGTCATCGGTGCATGGAGAATGATCAGTCGTCGGGGGTTCCTTGTCAACACGTGTTAAACTGGGACCCAAGCTTCCAGCGAGAACGTCGCTCAAAGACCTCGCCTGATTCCATAAGCAGAGCCCAAGGATGTGAAGAAGCACGTCGGTCATCGGTGCGTGTTGAGGTGACATCGGCCGCGCGATGTGAACAACGCAATCGATGATCAGTAAAGCGCCCAGAGACAGTGAATGGCCTTAGTCGCGAAACAACCACGCATGAAGATGAGAAGACGCAGTTAAGTGCAGAATCCTGCTGGACGAGAACCCATCATCTCCCAGTAGGGCTGCATGTCTGCCACGTGGATGGTGAAGATGTTCCCAGAGAATAGGTAAGGCAGGTAGGCACGGAAGTCGAAGGGGTTGAGAGGAACCCACGCGGCCACCCCTGTCAGACCTGGCACTCAAGTGCAGAAAGCTGGCATGCAAAGCACCCTGGGGAGTGGAAACGGCACTGCAGGGTAATTAAATGAACCTAGAGGTAGCCTGTAGGGGCTACGCAGGGTTTATATGAGGAAGAAGAACACCAAAACGAGGTATGCAATCTTTACCTCAGATACACAACACAAATCCAAAGAGCACTCCTCTTCGAATCGAAGAGGACTGAGGGCACACACACACGGCCTCACACAGAGAAGTCTGAGAGAGACCTTTCGGTGTTCTCGTTGCCTGACTTGAGCGTCGGAGCCACAACGGCCGCTAGAGGCGCCGTTCGCATGTTTTGCAGGTACCGCTTGGAGTCGTCGAAGGTCCCTGGAACCTCCTTGCAGAACGCGCAGCAGATAGGAAGTCAAACGAAGGAGTGACGAGGCAATCTCTCCACGCTTGAGTCCGCGGCGAGATCAATGTTTATTCTATATTTTCTGACAGGATCTCAATTTGCAAATTGGATAATAATGGATGAGAAATGTACTAACATGCCTCTTTGTGAGTTTGAAATGGAGGAAGATGATATTGAGAAACAATTTGAAACTATTAAACTTGGAAAAAAGAAAATGGATAAGGTTAGCACATCTGATTCTTGGAGGTATTTTACTAAAATTGGGGAGGGAAAGGATGGAAAAGAAAGGGCTAAGTGCAATAGTTGCAACAAAATATATGTATTGGTGGAAGAAAATATGGTACTTCTCATTTAAATCATCATGTTATGAAATGTGTTAAAAGAAAAAATTGAAGATGTGGGTCAAATGATTTTAGATATGCAAGGAAGGTTAAAGGCAAAAAAAGTAGATCAAGTTGTACATAAGGAATTGTTGTCTAATATAGTTATTAGGCACAATTTGCCTTATAAATTTGTTGGGTATCCCAAACTTAGGACTTGGATAAACTACTTGTGTCCTGATGCAATTATGATTTCTAGAAACACTGTTAAGGCTGATATTGAGAGAATGTATATGAAAGAAAAAATAATACTTAAGGAATTGCTTGCTTCCATTTCTAGTAGGATATGCTTAACTTTTGATTTATGGACATCTATTAATACTGAGGGTTTCATATCATTTGAATGCAGATAAACGCTTTGCCATCCCTAATTACAAAAAGATAAGTTATCACTACAAGAAACAATAGGTTTAGAGTGGACCAAACAAAAACACAAAGGGAGAAAAATGAGCACTAAATCCTAAATAGTGTAAGCTTAGTCTCTCACAAAAAGTTGACGCTAATCAACTGGAAGCTAATGCATAAAGTGGGCCTCTTTAGCGGACACAACTAATAGCGCAAGCTAAAACTACAATAAGCCCATGCAACTTTGAAACTTAGCATTGGGTAACCCTACACAAAGATGACATTTAATATAAATAATATTAATTGTTGTGACAGTGTAGCCAACACTTAACCGATGAAATATAAAAAATATTAAAAGCAAGCATCGATGTAGCTGACACATGAATTACATTGAATATAAAAAAAAATAAAAATAGCGTGATTGGAACTGACCCAAGTATTGATATAATACTATTTTGTTTGGCTGTTTTTTTGTGTGTGTTCATATTAGATAATGAAGAAGCCCCCAAAAGCGCTGGAACTAGCAATCCCAATAAACCTCTTGAAACAAAGGGCAACCATCAATGTCACAACTTCAACTATCATAATGTCTGACACCACATATTCAAAGATTACAATCACTTTCAACGAGGACCACATATTAAATTATCTAATGATCGTTATATGCATGAGAAGTAAACAAGTTTTATACGGATAAGCTTCACATTGGCATATACTTGACTAGCAACAATTTGGATAAATGACTAGCAACAATTTGGATAAACATTGATAAGAGCCAAATTTCAGTAATATTTCATATTAAAATATAGGCACTTATGGGTATTAATTGCTAAAAGAAGTATAAAATAATCCCTAATTTATGAAATTATACCTTTTTACATATTTTATGATTTTAATTTAAATAAGAACGATTTATTCCCAAATTTGTGTTAATTTTAGGTTTCTAGGAAAGAATGGAGATAATTGGGCAAAAGGAAAATATACAAAGCTAAAAAGAGAAAGCTAGAATGCATCAACACTCACCAAAGCTGCCCAAACTCACAAAAAGCCAAGATGCCACCAATGGATCTCGCTCAAGCGAGCTCAATCTCGCTTGAGCGAGATAAGGCTAGAAAAGTTGGGCCCTTTTACGTTTTACTAGCCAAGCGAGCCCATTAGCGCCCAAGTGAGAAGTCACTTAAGCCCAAGCAAATTAGGTTAAATAGGGGGCTTGAGGCACAACCCTGGTGTGCAAGATTGAGAGGAAAACATCATTGAGTGAATTATAATCCAATTGGGAGAATATAAAGTGTTAGAAGATGTGTGGCTAATTCTACCCTTTGGCATTGAGAGTAATCTGTTTAAACTCTTATGTATTGAGGTGATATCTAAGCATAATATTCTGTTCTTGATTGATTATTGGTATTATTGTTTTGTTTATAATTCTTGATCTAGAATCTTAAATTTGATTGGAAAGTATTTTTAGGGTCCTGACCTAAATAATAATACTTAAAATATTTGTGTGCTAAGAATAGACTTGAAATGTTAATTGCTATCAACGTCTAAGCTTAATAATAAGTTGTTTTATAAATATGAGAGGAATCATTATCTAGGAAGCATTTTAATAATTTTTTATGTAAGGAATCGATATAAATGATTTTTATACGGGCATCAATAACAATCACAGGACACCATATTATCATGACTAATCAAAATACAAAAGAGTGAGAAAGATGAAACCCAATCCCTATTTTTTCAATTGAAGCAACAACTTTTTGCTTTGTTTTCTTGTTAATCATTGCCATCACAACAACTTTCAACACACTTTTATTATTCTGTTTTATATTTAGTGAATATTTTACTTGATTCTTCATCTGTTCCTTGTGGATTCAATATCTGTTCTTAATGACACATTATTACTTTTGACAACGCGGTGCACTTTTCTTAAAATAATCATCAAACATCACTGCCATAAAAACTTATCATACCTTTGATTATTTTTTAATAAAATAAAGGGCCATACATTTTGGTTGTTGGCTGGTGCAAAACCCTTTTACACTTTCTCATCCATAAAACTTATGCATGTGATACTCTAAAATAATAGAATTAAGAAAAAAAGAAACATAAGGCAAAGAAAAGTTGAATCCTGCACCAATCCAACATATTTTATGCATAAAATTGACAATTTTGCATAATGATGAATATATAGTCCAAATTACAGGAATGAAGGATTGAAGTTGCACCTATCTACTAACATGGAAGTCATTTTTAGTTCACTACATTGACCTCAAGATCTAATAAAGTTTTCGTCTATTTAATAGTTTATTTCTTCATTTGTTTTTTTAAAATCTAAAACATTTAATTTCAAACAATACTTTGTTGCTAGTATAACATACATTGTTGAATTTGTCACCCTACATTTAAAAAACATTTTAGGACAAGAGTTAGGAAACAATCACTTACCTAAAACTTTGTCTATTTGTCTAGTAATTAGACATATACATTTTGATGAGTTGACAATTTTTTGATAATAGGCTACTGTTATATCTTTTAGTTAAAAATTTGGTTGCTTGTACACCTAAAAAATTGTGGAAATGGCCCATCCATTATGAAAAAGATTCATTTTGTGGCTATCCCCGCTTTCACATCACTTGCATGGACAAAAATTTAGTTCTCAGAACTAGTAGTTATGATTTTCTAGTGAAAGATATCTATTTTTCTAACTCCTCATTTACTGTGGCCAACATAGCTGCTAAGAGGACAATTGTCCCATTCCCTTATATAAATACAACCACTACAAGAAAAAAGAGTTTTAACAGAGGTTATTTAGCAGATGTTAATATAACCCTAGGAATTGATTTAACTAACGAAGGTTTTTTTAACCTTTGTTAAGTTCCAAAAGCTATTCTAAAACATCAGTAAAAAATAGAGGTTTTTTAAAACTTTGTTAAATTTCAAAGGTTTATTTTAAACCTCAGTAAAATAACGGAGGTTTTTTTAACCTTCATTAAATTTCAAAGGTTTATTCTAAAACCTCGGCAAAATAACGGAGGTTTGTTTAACCTTCATTAAATTCCAAAGGTTTATTCTAAAACCTCAGCAAAATAATAGAGGTTTTTGTAACCTTTGCTAAATTTCAATGGTTTATTTTAAAACCTCAACAAAATAATAAAGATTTTTTTAACCTTACTTAAATTCCAAAGGTTTATTCTAAAACCTTAGCAAAACAACAGAGGTTTTTTTAACATTTGTTAAATTCCAAAGATTTATTCTAGAACCTCAATAAAACGCTCTAGATTTTTTAAACTTCAATAAATAAACAAAATTAAATCTATTTATAAATACATAATTAAAAACTATGTTGTTTTAATATATTTTATAACTAAATCCTATAAAATTTTGAAAGTGTAACTTTACATTACAAATAAGTTTTCTAAAGTTTAATTTTTTTTTTAAAAACTGACCAAAATAACATTGGATAATAAGAATTTCAACAAATAATTTTGGATAATAAGTATTTCAACAATATTTTCTGGTAGTTGGTTTATATAATTCATAGTTTTTTTTTTGTTACGAGCTTATTCTTCAAAAAATATGACTTATTTTGTTTTAGCTTTTGATATACGTATATTTTATATGCAATTTTAGTTTCAGTCATAATTTTTAATATTTAATTCTCCTAATTTTGAAATATTTTAAAATAAGCCATTTATTTTAAAATGTATCAAATAATTAATTCACTGTGAAAGTGAGAAGTGATAAAGTTAATTTTTCCTTGTAATATGTTCTTGCAATCTTTGAAGCCATCAAAGCCAAGAACACACATGGCTTTGATGATAGGTTGTGCCTTCATTACCGATTTGTTTCCTTGGAATTTTGAGAGAATTGGTGGAAGCTTTATGGAGGGAATGGAACAAGGATTACTTTAATGGAGCTATGGATTCCTTGAAGGTGCATGAAGAGTAGGGAGAGTGATTGGTTGCTTTAGAACTCCTGCAAATAACATAGTTAGTTTGTTCCCAGAGAAGATATTTCTAAGTTTAGGATGTGAAACAAACTTATGTTCATGAAGCTTGGCGAGTTCATGGGTGAATTCTAGATACAAGCCATGTTTATAAAGAATGTTTAGGGAAGAGATGATTTGTTTGTGAAAATCCTCTTAGAAGGGGATAACCTTTAGGAGGTTTTTGAAGATCATCCCTAAACTTCTTTAACAAAGATGTCAAGTATTTAGAATTATTTGGGACTGAAAAAGAGAAGGAAGAAGTATACCTAAGAGGTGCAGTGATTTTCGTTCGGGTCAACAAGATGAGACCCATTTTACTTTCCTCTTCCTTTTCATTTTCTCTTTTGGTTTTTGTTTTAATTTGGTCTTGATTTACCTATTGTAACATTATGGTTATTTTATTTGGACATTTGGCATCTGTGTCCAAAACCTAAACATTTAAAACATTTTGTGCTTGAAGTTTTGGTGGGTGACTTAGGGGTAGAGGTAGAAGGATTGTTTTTATAGACTTTTTGGTGATAAGTGGTTTCTTTTGAAAAATTGGAAGGAGAAGTTTTTGTAGAATTTTTGTTTGTATCCTTCCATGAAGATTTGTAGAAGCCATCATTATGAGTATTTTTTAAAGTTGTTTTCTTCAAAAGTTGTGATTCCATCTTGATGGCTAGGTGAACCACTTTCTTTAAAGAAGAATAATCATATAATTCTACAATATCTTGAATTTCTCTCCTCAAAACACTTACAAACCTAGCTATATTGGACTCTTCATTATCATGCATATTAATTTTAGTCAAAGTTGTTTCAAAGTCCTTAAAGTATTCATCTACCGTCCTAGGTCCTTGATGAAGGTGTTGGAGCTTCAGCAAGAGTTCCTTCCTATAAGGAGGAGGAACAAACCGCATGCGTATGCATTTCTTTAAATCGTTCCAAGAGACCACGACTGACCTCTTGTTCAAACCAATATCCATTAGAATTTGATGCCACCATTGAATGGAATAATCTAAAAACTCTAGGGAAGCTAACCTAACTTTTTGGTCCTCTGTGACCTCATACACATTAAAGAGTTTTTCTACTTTAGCTTCCCATTCTAAATACAAATTAGGGTCATTGTCCCCACTAAAACTAGGTAACTTTACAAAATGAAAAGAATTATTTGGTTGTTGTTGATGTTAATTGCGTCGTTTTATCAAAGTTGTACACTTTCCAATCTTGTTCTTGACTCCCATAATACATATGATGTCTAGTAGTTCTTCTCGGCTCCTATCTTCTTTCTTTAGGTTGCCTCTCTTGAGCCGCTTCAAGTCTTTGTAATCTCTCCTCTAATTATCACATCTCCACCTCCTTTTGGGCCAATGTTCTTTTAGCCTACGCAAGCTCTCCCAAAAGAAAAGCCTTTTGAGGAGATTATGGCTTGGAAGATTCCGCTAAAGACAAGTGAGCCATAAAGTGCACAAAGGAAACAAACAATTAGTGGAAAAAGATTAATACTTCTCTCCTCACTTGAAGTTGTTAGAATTGATGGCTTAAAAAATGAGGGGGGGGGGGTGAATTGTTTGCCAAAGATTTTCACAAATAACGCTTAAGAATGATCCTTTATTAAACAATCACAAATAAACAATTAAGGAAAACAATCAACCAATGATGCAGAAACTGTTTCCAGAAATTTAATCGGTTAAAGTTGCGATTTAACCAGTTGTTTATGTTAACAACAGAAGCAGAAACAAACAGTTCATAAACCAGAATAACAACCAATTAAAATTTTGTTTTAATCGATTGTTTATACCAGCAGAAGCAATATCAAACAGTTATAGAGAGAGAGATAGAGAGATTTACACAACGAATTTTATACTAGTTCACTCACACATTGAGCTACATCCAGTCCCCAGAAACCACTGGGTATTCCACTAGTAATCAACAACAGATTACAACCACACACCCATCAAAGAAGTGATTTTGAACCCTTCAAGAACACACACTTCCTTTGGCAAAAACACAACACAGATCAGAACACCCTCTGACTTTGTGCAATAATAGTTCTTTATAGAAATACAAATCAAAGAGAGAAAGGAATAGAATACACCTGGTACAATCATAGATTGGATTGAAAGAATACAAATAAGCCCTATTCCACTCTTAGAAAGAATCCAAAGCCTTAAGTAATCTTGGAAACTTGAAAATCTTTTTCAATATTTTGGTAATATGATCTCTTTTTCTTCAGTGATGTAAACACAAGATATATAGCCTAAAAAATAGTCGTTAAAGACTTTTAATCAAAGGCCAAAACAGTTTGAAATAAGGGAAAACAATTTTACCAGACTTAACAAATTTTGTTAAGGATTTTCAAAAAACAGTCGGTTGATTTTTCGAAATAATCGGTTAAAATGGGTTGACAACAAAGGCAAAGGCAAAGCTTTCCAAAACATTTTAAAATCCACTAAGTGTCAAACAACCTGTTGAAATTTCAACAGCTTTTTAGAAAACTCATCTTTTCAAAAGATTAAAGATTCAAATAACCTTGTATCAATTCTATGAGTGGATTACCAATTCAAACTACCAAAACACACCCAGAAACCCATCAGTAAAGTCTTCAAGCAATCCACATAGATTTGGAGACATCAAAGCTAATGTTCAACAGAAGCACTCAGTTGTGTAGAAAAGAGGACAAAGAAAAAAAAGAAAGCACTCAAAAGAATTTCTCTCAACAAAGGTCTATCTTGGGATTTCAAGCTCTCAAATGAAAAAGGATAAAGCCCTTAACACTTTATCTCAAAAGAACCACAACAACACTAAGGAATTTTAAATGACAAACAAGAAAAGCTCTAAACAAAGAAAGCTAAACCAAGTTGGAAAAGAGATTATGACAAAACTTTTAAAAAGACAAGCAAGAAAAAGCACACAAAAAAATTGAAGCGTTTGTTTTCAAACCCTAATGATGCTAAGAATCTTAGATGACATACAGATGAGAGGAAATGTGATGGCATGTATCGACATCCAGCTGATTCTATTCAATGGAAGAAATTTGATGATGGGTTTCCAGAGTTTGGTAGAGAATTAAGAAATATCCGACTTGGTTGAGCTACAGACAGAATGAATCCTGTTCCGGTCGGTCATCGGTAGTCGATGACATTAGCAGCAGTTGACCACGTGGACCATTCACAGAGTAACACGTGGTAGAGGATAGCAGACGAATCAGGGAGGCGATCACTCAGAATGGTAATCGCCTCTCGCCTGTGATGATGAGTAATCGCCTATCGCCTTGAGGTGAGTAATCGCCTATCGCCTTGAGGATGAGTAGTCGGTCATCGCCGGTATGGATCAGTAATCGCCCAGATTGCACATGATCACCGTGTATTAAGGTTGGGAGATCAGGTGGTCAGCAAGTCGCCGAAAGAGCATATCGCCAGGTGTTTGAGAAGACTTGGCAAACACTTGTTGTATGGTCTAAGTACAGAGGATAAGTGGCATATCTGCCACCATGTGTAGTGTGAGCTGCAATGCCCAGGGTTAACCAGCTCGCCATGTTAAAGCTGCAATGCCCAGAGTAACCTGTGTACTAAGCTACTCCCTGTGTGGATAACTTAGTCGCAGGGGCACAGTGGAAGTAACGTTTCAGCTGCAGATACTCCAGATGGTGACACGTGTACGACCAGATGTTATCCACGTGTCAAGAGGAATAACCGTCAGGAGAGAGAAAGACTCAGGTATATATACAAACTCTTAACGAAATTGAGAGAGAGGTTTTTACAGATTCTTACAGCTTACACATTTGAGAGTTTCAGTCACACACGGGTCTCACAGAGAGATTCAGATATAGTTTTGGTGTTCCTGTTGCCTGACTTGAGCGTCGGAGCTACAACGGCCGCTAGAGGCGCCGTCTGTGTGTTTTGCAGGCAGCGTTTGGAGTTCCGGCGGTGGTTCTTGGAGCGTTCCTGCAGAACAGAGGGCTAGATGAAGGAGTGACGAGGCAGTCCTCCACGTTCGAGTCAAGCGGCCGGAACATCAGGCGCCCACCGTGGGGCCCGTGTAAATCTGGTTCCCATCCACGTCGCAGTTCTTGAAGTTTCTTGAAGTTTCTTGGAGCTTCTTGATCATTTCGTCGAGGTTTCTTGAAGTTACGTCGAAGTGCAGAGGAGATGAGTAGAAGAACCAGGCAAACCTCACCTGCGTCATCTGCTGAAGAAGGAGCTGTTACCATGGCGCAGGTAGTGGAGATGATGCGCGCGCTGCAAGATAGCGTCGCGGAATCGAGAGTTGAGCAAGAGAGGATGCATGCAGAGCTGACTGCATCGCAAAGAAGAAACGAAGAGTTGAACCATATGAATGAAGAACTACGTAGGGAATTGCAGGAGCAGAAGGAGCGCGCAACTGAAGAGAGGATATCGACGCCACCGTTGCCTCCGAGAGCATTCCCTATGCCTTTCTCCCCCAAAATCATGAACACGGTGGTGCCTCCCAATCTGGTGGGACTGAAAGCGTCGTTCACGGGGGCAGAAGATCCAGAAGCACACCTGACAGCTTTCCACACTCAGATGATGCTGACTGGAGGTTCAGATGCTGTGTACTGCAAGATGTTCATGAGCACGCTGAGCGGAGTGGCTATGGAGTGGTTCGTGAGCCTGCCAGAGGGCCACGTCACTTCCTTCCATCAGTTTGCGAAGCTGTTCACGGAGCAGTACATCATCAACCGACCGGCGCCAGTGGTGTCCTACGACCTGTTTGACGTGCGCCAGTATCAGGGGGAGCCGTTGAGGGACTACCTCAATCGCTTTGGGGCGCAGGTGGTGAGATTGCCCAGCAAGGACGAGGACATGCTGGTGCATGCGTTCAAGAGAGGTGTCCTCCCTGGTCCTTTCAGTGAATCGCTCATCAGGAGCCACCCTGCCACCTTCACCGAGATACGGCGACGTGCGGTGGCACACATAGTAGCAGAGACCGAGGTCTCTGAGAAGAGAGGAAGTGCTGCACCGTCGAAGCCACTTGGAGGTCAGGGGAATCAACAGCAACAGGCGCGGGTGCATGAGGTCAAGGAAGGGAGGAAGGAGCAGAGAAGGTCTCGCCCTTATGCACCAAGGAAGGACCAGACCAGGGGGTGTGCAAGCAACGCACCCCCCAGGTATGATTTCATGATATGTTTGGCGGAGCTGATCGCCATCCCTGCTGTGGCAGCAAGACTCCATGTGCCAGAGAAAACCGATAGGGTACTTGGAGGGAGGAAGGATGAGTGGTGTGAGTTCCATCAAGCTTATGGACATACACTCCGTAACTGCCTGGCGTTGGGGCGTCAGCTTGCTGAGTTGGTGGAGACAGGGTTCCTGACCGATTACCTGCAGAAGACACAAGGTGATCGCGCTTCGGGGTCCCAGGAAGGCGACCAGCAGCATGAACTCCCTGTGTTTGGGGAGGTGAGGTGATGGAAGAGGCTACACTGGGGGGGCTCCCAGAGCTGAAGCGGAAGGCATGATCGCCCCACGTGTGTGCATCGCCAGGGCGGTCATCGCCGGTTAAAGGAGACCCCATCCAGAGTAGTTGAGACGTTGAAGAATGGAGCTTGTCGGCTGGCGACTCTGGACGTAACGACTATTCCCAGAACCCAGGACGCTACATGCTTCTTTCTTACTTTCGTTAAGTTGTAAAGTAGATGCGCTATCGCGTTGTACACACACTTAGTGTATTAAAACAGTTGAGCAGATCAGGGGCACTCTTTTTAACGATGCCACCCAATAAAAGATTTTCAGTACATAAAGTGTGCGACTGTTCCCAGTTTAAAGTTCTCCTTGCCCCAGGTGCAAGACCAGGTGATCGGTGGTGAGTTACCAGGTGGCCACCACCCGCAGATCAGCCCCTAGATAAGCGCTGGGATGTAGAACGCGATCAGCCATCAGTGCATGTAGAGAGTGAGTACTCGGTCGGTGCATGGTCATCGGGGTCTTGCTAACATGTGTTAAGCTGGGACCCAAGTTCCCAGCGAGAGCGTTAAGCATGCACCTCGTATGATTCCAGAAGAAGAGGTCCTCACCGGTCGGGACGTCGGTGAACGCGCGATGAGGCAATGCAGGTAGGGCGCGCCCAGTGTGTGCGCTTAGACAGCCACGCCTGGCGCCCCCTGGGAGCGTGCACCCACGAGGAAGTCCTCACCTCTGCTTTGTACAGCGAGGTGCAGGCGAGAGAAAGTCCTCTTCCTCTGCTTTTTATAGCAAGGTTGAGGCAACAGAGAAAGTCCTCACCTCTGCTTTATACAACAAGGTTGAGGCAACAGAGAAAGTCCTCTTCCTCTGCTTTATACAGCAAGGTTGAGGCAAGAGGAAGTCCTCCTTGCCTTTGAGCAAGTGCAGGCAAGAACAGAGGAAGTCCTCCTTGCCCTTGAGCAAGTGCAGGCACCAGAGGAAGTCCTCCTTGCCTTTGAGCAAGTGCAGGCACCAGAGGAAGTCCTCCTTGCCTTTGAGCAAGTGCAGGTGAGAACAAAGGAAGTCCTCCTTGCCCTTGAGCAAGTGCAGGCACCAGAGGAAGTCCTCCTTGCCTTTGAGCAAGTGCAGGCGAGAACAGAGGAAGTCCTCCTTGCCCTTGAGCAAGTGCAGGCACCAGAGGAAGTCCTCCTTGCCTTTGAGCAAGTGCAGGCACCAGAGGAAGTCCTCCTTGCCCTTGAGCAAGTGCAGGCGAGAACAGAGGAAGTCCTCCTTACCCTTGAGCAAGTGCAGGCGAGAACAGAGGAAGTCCTCCTTGCCTTTGAGCAAGTGTAGGCAACAGAGGAAGACCTCCTTGCCTTTGAGCGAGTGCAGGCGAGAAAGAAGAAAGTCCTCCCTCGACTTTGTACAGCGAGATGCAGGCGAGTGAAAGTCCTCACCTCGACTTTGTACAGCGAGGCTGAGGCAAGAGAGAAAGTCCTCTCCCTTTGCTTCTTACAGCAAAGTTCAGGCGAGAGAACCAAGTCCTCACCTCGACTTTGTACAGCGAGGCTGAGGCATGAGGAAAAGTCCTTTTCCCTTTGCTTTTTACAGCAAGGTTGAGGCAAGAGAACCAAGTCCCTTCCCTCTGCTTTTTACAGCGACGCTGAGGTGAGAGAAGCAAGACCTCACCCACGACTTCTTACAGCAAGGTTGGGACAAGAGGGGTCATCGAGAAGCAGTTTTCTTCCCCAAAACACAGGCGTCATAGTTGGTGTTCAGACCCTCTATGCACTCAGCGCTGGTGTGGCAAAGAAGTGCAGCGAAGCCCGAAGCGCGATGACTGATCGGTGGTACACTAACATGCTAGTCGGTGGTAGAAGCAAGTTCTGCTGCGTGAAGCCGAAGCGTTTAGGCCCGTTAAGTCAGTCATCCAGCACAAAGTTATGTTGAAGGCAATGCTAAGGCAACAGTTAGCCGCGATCAAGTCAGAGGCCAAGTTTGAGGGGTTGCAGGTAGATCGCGCTAAAGCCTAAGCTAGTTAACAGTTAGTCACATGTAGAGAGTTAAAGAGAAGAAACGCAGCGAACTCCAGCGCGTTTGAGAAGAAGAAAACAGAGAAGGTGAATCTCTAGATGATCCAGAGAGATGCTTTGAATGTTTGAAGGCGAAGAAGAAGGAATGAAACAGTGTTAGTATCAGAGTGTGCGCTCCGGTAGACCGTCAGAAGACGATTTCTTAGTCTCTTCGCTGAGAACAAGTTCACAGCTCGAGACTGGGGGGCTTGTGTTCCGGTCGGTCATCGGTAGTCGATGACATTAGCAGCAGTTGACCACGTGGACCATTCACAGAGTAACACGTGGTAGAGGATAGCAGGCGAATCAGGGAGGCGATCACTCAGAATGGTAATCGCCTCTCGCCTGTGATGATGAGTAATCGCCTATCGCCTTGAGGTGAGTAATCGCCTATCGCCTTGAGGATGAGTAGTCGGTCATTGCCGGTATGGATCAGTAATCGCCCAGATTGCACATGATCGCCGTGTGTTAAGGTTGGGAGATCAGGTGGTCAGCAAGTCGCCGAAAGAGCACATCGCCGGGTGTTTGAGAAGACTTGGCATGCACTTGTTGTATGGTCTAAGTACAGAGGATAAGTGGCATATCTGCCACCATGTGTAGTGTGAGCTGCAATGCCCAGGGTTAACCAGCTCGTCGTGTTAAGGTTACGCCCAGAGTAGTCTGCGTACTAAGCTACTCCCTGTGTGGATAACTTAGCCGCAGGGGCACAGTGGAAGTAACGTTTCAGCTGCAGATACTCCAGATGGTGACACGTGTACGACCAGATGTTATCCACGTGTCAAGAGGAATAACCGTCAGGAGAGAGAAAGACTCAGGTATATATACAAACTCTTAACGAAATTGAGAGAGAGGTTTTTACAGATTCTTACAGCTTACACATTTGAGAGTTTCAGTCACACACGGGTCTCACAGAGAGATTCAGATATAGTTTTGGTGTTCCTGTTGCCTGACTTGAGCGTCAGAGCTACAACGGCCGCTAGAGGCGCCGTCTGTGTGTTTTGCAGGCAGCGTTTGGAGTTCCGGCGGTGGTTCTTGGAGCGTTCTTGCAGAACAGAGGGCTAGACGAAGGAGTGACGAGGCAGTCCTCCACGTTCGAGTCAAGCGGCCGGAACAAATCCGTTTGGGAATATGAGTACAAATCAAAGTTCATGGCCTGTTTTACTAGTTATTTACAACTTACCTTCTAGATTGTGCATGAAGCGAAAATACATGATGTTGTCTATGATGATATCCGGTCCGAAACAGCCAGGGAATGACATAAATGTTTATCTAAGTCCCCTAATTGAAGATTTGAAGTTAATGTGGGATCAGGGTGTTGAAGTATTTGACGAATTTGCTAATGAAACTTTCAAGCTGCATGCCATGTTATTTTGCACCATCAATGACTTTCCGGCATATGGTAACTTATCAGGTTATAGTGTTAAGGGTCATAAAGCATGTCCAATATGCGAAGAAGACACCATTTTTCAACAATTGAAACATGGAAGGAAGACAGTATATCTTCAGCATCGGAGATTTCTTAGAAGTCATCATCCTTATCGGAGGTTGAAAAAAGCTTTTAATGGACACCAAGAGACTAGTTGTCCACCAACTCCATTAACTGGTCTTAGGTTTACGAAAAAGTAAATAACATAGACCACACCTTCGGTAAGTCAAAAGAAAACTCATCTGTGACAAACATTTGGAAGAAAAAATCAATCTTGTTTGATCTTCTGTACTAGTCGAGGTTAGAAGTCAGACATTGTATTGATGTAATGCATGTTGAGAAGAATGTGCATGATAGCTTAATTGGTACACTTCTTAACATTAACGGGAAGACGAAGGATGGTTTAAATGCTCGGTTAGATTTGATTGAGATGAACATATGAAGCGAGTTGGCACCGATACAAATGGTTAAGCGTACATATTTGCCCTGAGCTTGTTACACCATGTCAAAAGATGAAAAAGTAAGTTTCGGTCAATGTCTAAAGGGTGTGAAAGTGCCACTAGGACATTCCTCAAATGTGAAGAGCCTAGTGTCAATGCAAAATTTGAAGTTAATTGGGTTGAAGTCTCATGATTGCCACATCTTGATGCAACAGTTGTTACCGATAGCTATTCATGGGATCTTACCAAAAAATGTTAGACATACCATAACTCGTTTGTGTTCATTCTTCTCTTCTATATGTTGTAAATTCATTGATCCATTAAAATTAGATGAACTTGAAGATGAAATTGTTGTTATCTTGTGTGAATTGGAGATGTTTTTTCCTCCATCTTTTTTTAACATCATGGTTCATCTAATTGTGCATTTGGTTAGAGAAGTTAGATTTTGTGGACTAGTGTACTTAAGATGGATGTATCCTGTTGAGTGGTATATGAATATTTTGAAAGGTTATGTGAAAAATCATTATTGTCCAGAAGCTTCAATGATTGAAAGGTACATAGCTGAAGAAAGTATTGAATTTTGTTCAGAGTACATGTCAAAAGCAAATCCAATAGGTCTTCCAGCTAATTCCTGGCACCACAGGCGTTCTACAAGTAAATGTTTACGTGGTGTGAATATTGTAAGAAAATCTTGATCAGAAGTCTTGCAAGCACATTTGTATATATTGAATAAAACAGATGAAGACCTCGCAGAGAAGACCTCGGTGATCTGTCATCGACGTGTATAGTGGACCAGAACTCGGAGAAAGGACCTCGGACATTGGCGCTTGCTTCAGGAAGCTCAGCTTGACTATTGGGCCAGGATGATGAGCCACGTGTTTGGACTCAGGTATTTGCATAATAACCCGCATTCATGCATTTGGTAGAATTATTTGTGTATAAGGCCTGGTAGGTCAGTAAAGCATACGTTAATAGACCTAGGGTGCACTTAGTACATTTGGGTCTAGCATGAGTAATACGATCTCTGTCAGCTCAGGCCCAAAGTGCACTAGGGTTTGATAGAACAGTTGTTGGTATGTTACATGAGGACACATGCATGATACGTAGCGGCACATGCATGGTACTGTGATATGAAAAGGCATGTAAAAGTACTTGAAAACAGATTGGACCCCGGGAGTGGTTGCCTTAGTTGGTGCCCAGGTGGTTATTCTGTTAGGGTTTGTTGTACTCTAAGGAGATAGAATTCTACACAGCTGTGCTGTTAAGATTACGCACACTATAAAAAAATTCTCGTTATTGAATATACTCTCACTAGAGATAAGATTCTTGTGAGGAAAGGTGGTTACCAGTGGTGACCTAATGATACTCTATAAAAGGAGCTTAAGGTCCCAGGTGAAGGAAAGCAATTCTGAATATGCATTTTGAATACTGAAGCTATCTATTTCTTATTCTTTGATAAGCCCTTAATGACTTGATCGTCGGAGTGTAATCGGGCGTAAGGGCGCCCTCTGTCTCAACAGGAACAACATCTAAACAACCAAGGAAGGCACAGATATCATCGAGAGGTAGACAGAGCCAGAACTTGTTGTCAAAGTCAACCGGTAGCCAAGTCAATCGGCTAGAACAGAAGTCTTGCAAGCACATTTGTATATATTGAATAACACAAATGAAGTTATACCTTACATAGAAGCTCATAAAGCCGTTGTGCAAAAAAATAACCCAAGACAAGCAGAGAAATGGGTCTTGACCTGGTTGGCTGCTGGATTGAAGTTTGATGTCATTTCTTGTACAATGTGCGAAGTGAACAATTGTATATTTTACACGAAGTCTATGAATGAAAAGAGTATAATTTAAAATTCTAGTGGTACTCTTGAAGCCGAGTCAATGCAGTTTTTCACTTCGAAAGATACAAACCCTGTACTTGGATCAATGGCATACTATAGGTTTATAGAAGAGATATGGTAGGTTGACTATACTAAGTTTTTCGTTCCAGTTTTCAAGTGTAAATGGGTTGACAATAAAAGTGGGGTTAAAGTTGATGAATCAGGATTCACACTATTGGACTTTTGAAAGACAGGGTATCGAGATGAGCCATTTATAATGGTTCAACAAGCATTTTAGGTTTTCTACGTCCAAGATCCTACGTCAAAACATTAGTATGTCGTTTTACACGGGAAAAAACAAGGGGAGGCCATAAATGATATTGAAAATGGGGACCTCGGTTCATTCACACCAATGATAATTAATAAAGATGACGATGTAGTTAATGATGTACATGCAACCCATAAAGACCATAGTGAAGGAATTTACATATGAACATTCAACCCACTATGGTAATAAATTTATAAATATTTTTTATAATACGTATTTAGAATTTTATATATTTGTTTTATATGATTTTCTTTCGATGTAGATTAACTAATGTTTGTTACCTAATTTTTTTAACAGAGATATGGATGAGGATCATACTTATATCCGACCCTGATCCGGATGAGGGTGCAGAGGACCTACTTGATTGAAACGTCTCTCATTGAAACGTGCTGCTGGTGAGACAACACATGTTGACATTGACGTCAATACTGGAGTGGCTTTTGGTCCTAATGCAGATTCATTTAATAGCTATCTTGGAGTTGTTTCTCGTGAGAGACTCTCCATTTGATTAATTCATGGGATGACGTGTCAGAGGTTGATCTGAACATGCTCTGGGAGGATGTTTGGGTAAGCTTTACATTATTATTGTTATCATATAATGCTTTTTAATATTCATTGATTCATTTTAATTTGGTGATGTTATTTTGCAGACAAATTTTAAAATTCCTAATGTGGAATCGCTTCGATCAAAGATTATATCCAATATCAGACTTAAATTTCGTCAGTTTAAGTCAAGACTGACGACGAATTATATTTTTGGCAAGCTTAAAGGAGAAAATCCTTGTTTAAAGTACAAACATATTGATAAAGAGACATGGCGTCTTTTTGTTCAAAAGTCGTGAAAATGAAGCTTGGAAGGTAAGTGAAGTTACTTAACTATTTTTATTTATATAAAATTCATAAGTTAATATTATTTAATTCACTTTGTTTATTTCATTTATGACAGGATTGTCGGAAGAAAGCTCAAGAGATAGCTTTAAAGAATGTTACCCCGCACATACTGTCTACTTCGAGGTATCAAAAGCTTAAGCAATCACTGATGGTGGAAAAGGAGCAATGTAGACAAGGGAGTGGGTATGAGAATATGGATACAGGGGTCACTTCTCCTCCATCACCACCTTTGCGCCATGTAAAATGGAAGATGGCCCGAATTAAAAAGTCAAGTGCACCAAGTTCTGAGCAATTAGGGGTTATCATCGAAAATATTGTAAGTTACTTTTAGCCTCTTTTGCATTTATTTTAAAGCATTAATTATATTAAAAACTGATATGATTTTAGTCTCTTGCAGGATACCTTGGACTCCCAAGGTAATTTTGTTCCTGAAGGTCGTCACGATATCTTGGTTGAAGCAATTGGACGACTTCAGCACTGTGGTCGTGTTCGTGCAACTGGACAAGGGATTGGAATTAAACTATATTTTGTAGCTATTCCACGACACTCATCCTCCTCCCCCCAAGAGACCAAAGCAGAAATGAAGAGTAAGCTATGTTAAGAATTAATGGAGGAGATGAGAAAGGAGGCTGAAAGGATGCGACTAGAGTTGCGACAAGAGTTACTATTGCAACAAGTTTGTGCTGAGCCACCGATTCAGGTGCTTGTAAGTCTCGCTCCCAAGAGCACAAAGAGGAGTTGTGCGATTCCTACAACATCAGGGGAAGATATCATTGGTCAATCAAGGCAATGTGAGCTACTGGTAGAGGGCGACATGCTTCCTCAGGTGGTGGCCTTTGGAAAATTCTATGAAAAGGCCACCACCTTACATAACGTTCCTCTTTCCCTTGATGTGGCGAAGGTCACAGTTGAAAGAGTACGAGTACCTAATGGTCATGTTCCACTACCTTCAAATGAGGTAACAACTGTGGCTGATGCATTTCAGGCATTCGTAGCCTGACCTAGACACCTCATTCAAATTATGCTAGAACCTTTGTAATAATTTTATTTCATTATATTCATTTATATTTATATATTACATCTAATTTAAAATAAATGTTCTTTATTTTGTAGAAACCTCGTCGGAAACCAAGTCCGAAAAGGAAGCATGAGGTTCCGATTGACGATCCTATAGCTTCCTTAGCTATAGTTGTTGGACAGATTGGTCGAGACCCTCTAGAAGTTCCATGGGATGATACTTTTTTTGAAATAAACACTGAGGTGCCACTGTACATATACATGTTAGATTTGTTAGAATTTTTGGCTGGGGATTAGGAGCTCAATATAAATATAATTCAATTTTTTATGATGTAAGTATCTTTAACTATATTTCAATTTACTTTATGTTAAATTAGCATTGATTATGCTTTAACTAATTACTTGTAGGTTTTTGAATGGTGTCTTTATCACTGAGGGGAAGGAAAATGTGTATGGATTCTTAGATTCTGCATATACTAATCCTACTAGAACAAAGGCAAATGGGACCTAATCATACATCACTAACACCTTGGAAAAAGAGGGAAAAGAAATTTATGTATGCCCTTATATTAATGAGTAAGTTTAATTATATGTCGTCAATTATTATTATTTCATGTTTTAGAGATTTACTCACTCTTTTCATGGATGATATAAGGGTCATTGGCAGTTACTTGGCTTATCAATCGTTGATAAGACTGCTGTGTGGTTCTGTTTCCTAGACAAGAAGCCATCCACAAGGCTTAAGAATATCATTGATAGGTAAGTACACTATAAACTTAACTCCGTATGTTACTAATTAACCATCTACTAACAAGATTTTTTGTATTAACCAGTTCATAGCGTGGATATAACATCCTAAAAGGTCGATCCAATTCAAATTTTCAAAATTTGACCTGGATAAGACTAAAGGTTTGTAATTTTTTTCCTTTCTATTTTCATTGCTTATCAATACTAAGTTTTGCTTTTTATTGAATTATAGTGTAATAAACAACCAGGAAGCTATGAGTGTGGCTATTACGTTATGCAATGGATGATTACCATTGTAAGACTAGGCCTTAAAAGTGATTGGCATGAGGTAACATGATGTTAAATTATTTTTATATTTGTTGAAAATATATGTATCGTAAAACTAATTTATGTCAACCATATTTTGAAATGCAATTCTTCACGGATGAGAACCCAATGTCTTTGGAAGCCATATCATATGTGAGACATTCTTTGTCTAGATATTTCTTAAATTTTTATAACTCTAGGTTAGTTGATGAATAGTGTAGGAGTTAGATAGATAGATAAAGATATATTATTAGTGATTGTAATACATTTTTATCAATATATAAAAATTGATTCTCTGAATTTATGTATTTGTCTGGATGGGTTATAATTGAACAGGTTAATTTATATGGGAATTAGCACTAAACAGATTGCACTAAAAAAAACAACTATTTACAAATGCGGCTATTTACCATAGTTGCATTTATAAATTCAGCACAAGATTTAAAAGTACGGCTATTACCATAGTCGCACTCATAAATGAGATTTACAAATGCGGCTATGGTAAATAGCCCTATTTGTAAATCTCACACTTATGAATCCCATTTTTATATAATTTCACCTTCTCACAGAAGCACATACGAAGACAACTATTTATGATAGCCGCACTTATAAATGGGATTTACAAATACGGCTATTTAGCCGTCTTGTAACTCTTTGATTTAAGACTACGTGCTCATCAAATGTGGCTATATAGCCACACTTATAATGTAAAATAGCCGCATTCATTTTGTCTTTTTGCACTAGTGTCTGCTGGTTGTTTTGGTTTGTATCAAAAGGTGCAGAAGAGGACCAAAGGTGTCAATCCTAGAGAGATTTAGACAAGAGAGTGTAAGAGCTAGCAACTTGACAACATAACACTAATAAAAATGATCTTATCAAAATGTAAGCCAAGCACCTCATTATATAGGTTTGAGGTCTGGCCAAGGATTACAAGAAATGGTGGGAAAATTCAAATGGCAAAGGTTTAAAAGTTGAACCTAAAATCAAGTCACACTGCAAGCATGATTATGTGTGCTTCATGTGACTCATTTAGGTCTAAATGACCGCCTAGGTTAATTAGGAGTTTTAATGAAACCCTAATTTAACTTAGGTTGGTTTCTAGATGCCTAATTCCAACTCTAATTCCAAAATAAGAAAAATTACAACTAAATTTCCTACTCTAATTCCAATATAGAAAATTTACACTAAGTTATGGCATTTTTGAACATATATAGAAGGGTGTCTCTATCAGTAGCAAAGTCTCAATCTTTTTGAATCTTCCTTGCCATTGACCTAGTGGTTGTTCTTGAGCTGGACCTTCTGCCATCATTTGAAGCCCACATCTAACAGATAATGCAATTATTTAGGATATATAAAGCAGTGATAAACAGTAGTTATTGTCGAGCTAGGTAACGGTGGCTTGTGACCCAAGTTGGGGTAGTAAGGTGATGGAAGAAGCAATGACAGTGCCTTATTTAGTATTTCTTTTCCTTAGATATAATAAACATACGTGTGGTTGAATTGTGATTCCTTGCCAGGACTATTGTCGGTGGCCATTAAGCCTATGTCGGAGAGTAGTATGTCTATGGTGGAAGAGAGAAGACAGGAGGATTGTTAGAGATGGTGGAAAATGAGGTTGAAGGTTATTTCAGACAAGTTATTTTATGGAAATTTTGAAACTCAAGGTATTTTACGAAGGTTCTCAAAACCCATGGTATTTAACAGAGGTTTTGAAACCCATGGTATTTTCCAGAGGTTTTTAAACAATAGTATGTTACGGAGGTTTTTAAACCCATGGTATTTAACGGAGGTTTTTAAACCCATGGTATTTTACAAAGGTCCTGAAACCCATGGTATTTTACGGAGGTTCTTAAACCTATGGTATTTAACAAGGGTTCTGAAAGACATTTCCTGAGATTTAAAAAAACCCCAGGGAACACCTTCCCCAGGAATGATTTAGCGGAAGAAACTGCAATCATAGATGAATGACTTAATAGAGGTTTTAACATTGGATAATGTAAAAATAAACCTCGTTAAAATTATTTTTTCTTGTAGAGAACTTTGATCAAACTCCATTTTACCAATAGTTCTGAAAATTGGAATCCCTGTTTATTCTACAACTATATCACATAACCCATACATTATCACAGTTATTAAGTAGATTCATTCGTAGATCGATGTTGTATTTAGATAATTCATTCCTAGATATGGGCTTACCCGATTCCAAAGAAAATTTATGAAATATAAAACAAGTAAATGATGAATATGGTTTTATAGAGATAATAAAAGGTTGGTTTGGTTCAAATGCCAAGTCTGAAACAAATTTTAATATAAGTATAAGTTTTAGTAAAATAATATTATTTTGAACCATTTAAAAAATATAATATATATCTTTTAGAAAAAACAATGCGGGTCGTACTAGTTTACATGTTGGTGTGATTTAAGTTTCTGAGTTTCAGGCTAATTGGGTACAATGGTTATTCGATTTAATTTATATCATATTCTTTTACTTAGTTTATTTTATTTTTGAGAATTTTTTATCAACCCAAAATATTAGATTTATTGACACATAAGATTTATTTGGACAATAGAGAGAATGACTCTTTGAACAATAGGTGATTTGATCTCATTTTTAAGAGGTTAAGTGTCAAAAGTATTACAAGGGGAAGATAACTTAGTAATTTTGAATTCCTGATTAAAAAAGGAAATGGTCTAGTAAGAGAAAAAGCTTGTATAAAACTTTTATATATAAGAATGGGATTCCAATCATCAACTATCGAAAAATTGCCGATAAAAAAAAAAAAAAACTATCGAAAAATTTAAGTCTTGTCACTCTATGCTGATCCTCAATCCACATGATGAAAAATAGAACTTCAAAGGCAGTTAATAACAATAGAAAATTTTGCATTAGGATCACGTTAATGATCAATTAAGTATCACATATGCACACTATACATCAATTAGTTGCTAGAGTGGATCAAAGACATGGATAGAAAATTGTTCACTAACGTCACACCTCAAGTTTGATATATTTCATGTTCAGTACCTATGCTTAGCCAGTGCAACATTTATTAATTATTGTATTTTCTCTCTTAGAACCATTATAAGGATCTAATATTAATTGGTATAGACCCTAATAAAGTGTATGTACACAAGTTTTGTAATTTTAATAGATACAAAAGTTTCACAAAGACATAAATAGAAATTTATAGTGTTGCATCCTCAAGTATCAAAGCATTTATACCTACTGCTCTCTGGTCTCGATATGATTTTATCTAGAAATATATATGTAATTAAAAGTCATGAAACGAAAATTAAAATGATAAGCTCTAGAGGTGGATGATGAGGAATATTTGAATTGAATGGAAAACTAAGATTTGTTAGGATCTTGGTGTCTACATTGTTAGAATTAATGGCTTAAACAAGAGGGGAGTGAATTATTTGTTGAAAGATTTTCGCAAATAATGGATTGGAATGAAGATTAAAGGAGAAACACAGAAGAAGAAATCAGATCAGCTAAGAAACAAAACTATTTTGATACGAATCAACCGATTATTTATACCAGCAGTTTGTTAAAATCACAAATCAAACAGTTTTAATGAGTAAGAGAAGGAGAGAATTACACAAGCAATTATACTGGTTCACTCCTTACTAGAGCTACATCCAGTTATTAGAAAACCACTGAGATTCCACTATGTAACCAACAACAGATTACAAACACACACACCAACAAAGAGGTGATCTTGACCTCTCAAGAACACTCACCCTCTTTGATACACCACCACACTATTGATCAAGGATGATCAAGTGGTTTGATGTCTCCAAATCCAAGGTGTTTGATGAAAGGCTGGAGTTGTTGCTTGTGTGTGGGTGGGATCTGGGTAGATTAAAGTGTAATAGACTATTTCTTTGAATCCAAAACTGATTTCATTTAAAAACCTTTTAAAAATAAAGTGTTTTTCAAATAAGTGAAAAACAACCTATTGTTTTGTCGATTCAACCGGTTGTTTTGCTCTTAGAGGTTTTTGAAAAAGGTTTAAAGTTGTTTGACTTGGTTGACTTTGCTGTCAAACCAATTCAGTTGTTTTGTGATTTCAACCGATTGTTTCTTTGAAAATCCTAACAAAATTCAATTTTGATTTGTGAATCTGTCTTAAATGTTTTTTAACTAAATACGCTCCTGCTTTAAATGTTTTTAACTAACCTTTGGAGTATAAATAGTTTGTTTTACGCTCCTGGAAAGTATGAAACAATTTTGAGAATTCAGTGTGCCAAATTTGATTTCAAGTTTTCAAGATTCACATCAAACTTTTGGATTTTCAAGTGAGAGTGGAATAGGATTGCATTGTATTCATTCTATTGTGCTTTGATCAGGTGTATTCCCTTCTCAATCTCTTGTATTTCTGTAATTGTGTGTAAGTGTAGAATCAGAGGGTGTTCTGATTTCTATGGAGTTGTGTGCCAAAGGAAGCGTGTGACTTGAGGTGTTCAAGGTCACTTCTTTGGTGGTTTGTGTTGTAATCTGGTTTTGATTGCATAGTAGACACCCAGGTGTTTCTAGGGACTGGATGTAGCTCTTGATGATAAGAGTGAACCAGTATAAACTGCTTGTGTGCTTTTCTCTTGCTATGAACTCTTTCAAATTATGTTTTTAAGTTGTTTTAAATACTGCCGGTATAAACAACCAATTGAATCGAAAAAACAACTGGTTGTTTTTTTGTGTTTCACCTTAAAACAAGTTTTGGTTCTTGGCTATCTTGATTCCTTTCTCTGTAATTTCACATTGAGTTTCATTAAACCTTCAAAGTTTTCGAAAATCTTTATTAAAAAATTCACCCCCCTCTTGTTTAAGGTCATATATTCTAACAATTGGCATCAAGAGCTAAGTTCTTGAAAGTTACTCAAGTTTTCGATCCTAAATCTTTTTCTTATGGCTGAAAAACTACCTTTTGGGGAGGGTGCCTCAATAAACAGGCCACCTTTATTTTGTTGTTTGAATTACCAATTTTGGAAGGTACGAATGAAAATCTTTGTTGAATCACTAGATAGAGGAATTTGGGATGCAATTGAAAATGGCCCTTTTATTCATAAACTCTAAAAGGATGGTGTTTTTATTGAAAAACCTTGGTCCCAATGGACTGATGCAGAAAATAAAAAGGCCAAGTTTGATTGCATTGCCGAGAATATCATTACCTCTGGTTTGAATTCTAATGAGTTTTTCAGGGTCTTACAATGTGCATTGGCTAAGGAGATGTGGGATACTCTAGAAGTAACTCATGAAGGAACCAATTATGTAAAAAGGGCAAGGAAACATACTCTAATTCAAGAGTATGAGATGTTCAGGATGCTCAAAGGAGAATCAATTGCGAAAGTGCAAAAGAGATTCACTCACATAGTCAATCATCTTATGAGTATTGGAAAAGTCTTTGATAAAGAGGAGTTGAGCATCAAGATTCTCAAGTGTCTTGATAGATCTTGGCAACCAAAAGTCACAGTCATCTCATAGTCTAAAGATTTGGCATCTTTGACCACAACCTCCTTGTTTGGAAAGCTTAGAGAGCACGAGTTGGAGATGAACAGGCTCAATGTTCAAGAAAGTGAAGACAAGCATGTAAGAAACATTGCTTTGAAAGCTGCCAAGCACAAGAATAATCAAGATTCAAGTGATGAAAGTGAGGGAGAAACTCTTAGTTTGTTGTCTAAAAAGTTCAACAAATTCTTGAAAAAGAACCGCAACAAGGACTCCAATAAGGAGAGGTATGGCAAGAAGAAAACTAGTGATTTTAATCCTAACAATTATACTTGTTTTGGTTATGGAAAACAGGGGCATATAAAGGATGAATGCCCAAATAAAGAAAGCGAGAAGGAAAAGAAAGGAAAATAAAAAAGAGCCTACATTGCTTAGGATGAAAATGATGTCTCCTCATCAAGCTCCTCATCAAGTGAAGATGAAGAAGCCAATTTGTGTTTGATGGCCAAGGAAGAGGATGATGCAAGCAATGTAAGTTCTTGTGCCTCTTTAAACGCTGAAAATTATAGTCAACTTTTTCAAGCTTTCAAAGAAACCCATGAGGAAGCTA
The DNA here is from genome assembly GCA_013389735.1 of Phaseolus lunatus. Lineage (NCBI taxonomy): Eukaryota > Viridiplantae > Streptophyta > Magnoliopsida > Fabales > Fabaceae > Phaseolus > Phaseolus lunatus. The sequence continues at coordinate 12,629,533 of CM023861.1, forward strand.
ACCAATTGGCTCTCTTGAACAACCGGTTGAAAGGATTGAATAGCTGGCTTGAAAATAGAGTCAAGACACTGGAAGAAGAGTTGGAAAATTCCAAAACTGATTTTGAAAATCTTGAACTGCTTTACAAGAACTCTTCTTGCATGTGTGACTCAAAAGTTTGTGAAAATTGTGAAGTTCTTGAAAATAAAATCCACTATCTTGTAAAAACTATGGATAAACTTTCAAAGGAAAAAATCCAACTTTAAGACTGTCTTGGCATCTAAAAAATGTGTTTTTAGAAAATCTGGATTGGGGTTTAATCCACAAAGTAAGAAAAGTGGGATTTTAAAGCCTTTTTCAAAAGTGCCAGAAAAACAACCAATTGAAAAATCGAAACAACCAGTTGTTACATGCTTTTACTACATGAAGAGAGGCCACTCAATTAGATTCTGCAATATTAGGAAATATTTTGTTCCTAAAGGTGTTATGAGATGGATTCCCAAGAATTCAAATGTTCTAAGTGATAAAGATAATGCAAAAGGACCCACTTTTGTAAGGGGACCAAATCTTGTTGCTTGAATTTGTCTTTTGTAGGGAAGCTTGATGGAGAATATGCAGTTGTGGTACCTAGACAATGACTGTTCCAAACACATGACTGAAGATAAATCTAAGTTTGTGAACATCACTTTCAAGCAAGAAGGACATGTGACCTATGGAGATAACAACAAAGGAAGAATTCTTGGTAGAGGCACTATTGGAGACAAGAACAACTTCTTGATTCATGATGTCTTGTATATGGAAGGCCTCAAGCACAATCTTCTTAGCATTAGTCACTTGTGTGACAAGGGATATCAAGTTATCTTCAAGCCAAATTTTTATGAGATCTGTCTACCCAACTCAAAGGAAGTAGTTTTGATTGGTAAAAGAATCAACAATGTTTATCTTTTAGATATCTCTTCTCCTACTTCTATTGGCTGTCTTCTTTCTAAGCATGATGAATCTTGATTATGGCATAGAAGAATAACCCATATTCACATGAATCATTTGAATAAATTAATTTCAAAAGATCTTGTGATAGGATTACCCAAACTCAAGTTTGAGAAAGACCACATATGTGAAGCATGCCAAAAGGGGAAACTAATTAAACATTCTTTCAAATTGAAAACTGTTGTTTCAACCACAAAACCTCTTAAGCTGCTGCACATGGACTTGTTTGGTCCTTCAAGAACCATGAGCCCTGGTGGAAACTATTATGCTCTTATTATTGTTGATGATTTTTCCAGGTATACTTGGACACTCTTCTTGAAGTAAAAAAGTGATGCTTTCTGTTCTTGCCGGTTGACTCACTTGCTGCCTGACTCTAACGACGTCCACACGCCCTCTTATCTTCGCCTAGGTTTGTGTTTTCCTTGGATCGAAACACCTATACCTGCAAAGACAAAGGGGCGCCCTAGAGGCTGTTTGCACTCTGGCGCTCAAGTCAATCTTAGGGCAAGAAACAGTATGTGAGAGTAATAGTTCTAGTTTGATAAACTGCGTGATGTGAGTTGATTTTAGATTCATTATATTTGTGACACTTTTAAGAATTAGGATCAAGATTCTTAGCAATTTAAGGTCAGTCACCTAAGGAAAATTCCCACTGGACATTAACTTAACAAGTGTTAAGTAGATGTGAAGGTTCATTTCCAAAGGTCCAAGGTTAAAACACAATTAGAGATATGAATGGATGACAATTAAGGTGCAGAATCCAGATTTGAATGGTGCAAAAAAAAGCTGGAAACAAAATTGAAATTAAGCACAAAAACAGAATTGAAACAACACACAAATTCAAGGAAGCTTAAGGAATCATCAATGGAGACAATGCCTTCCAAAATGATGAACCAAACTCAACTATGAGTGCTATATCCTTGTACACAACAATTGATATAGGAAGAACACAAAAACAGAACAGAATTGGAAAGGAAAACAGAATTACTGAATAGAAACACAAATTGAAACAAAAGAACTGATTGAAATTGAAGAACAAGGCATAGAATCAAAACTACGGATTGAAATGACAATGGAAGATGAAAGAAGATGAAACTTATGTGGTTGTAGCCATAGATTGGGAATGGACACGCCACTTGGAGGTGATGATCCAAGATAAGTGCAGATTTGCCGCCACTTGAGAGCTCCCAAAACTCACAAGATGAGACTAGGAAGGAGAAAGCAATTCTCACACTCACACAAATTTGTGTATAGTAACTTTACTCTAAATTCAATCTTATTTTACATGAGCATAGCACCTCTATTTATAGTGTGAGAGGGCTGAAATTAAAGTGGGAAAATTCAAATGAGAAGCATTTGAATTGGGAGCCAAAACACATGTCACAAGGGAGGTGTGACTTGATTTATACTTTGGCACCTCCTAAAACTACACCTACACCTACTTTTTATGTCACATGGAAGGTGTGACTTGTTTTTGTACATTAACACCCCTTATTTTAATATCTACACCTTCCTTTAATGTTCTACTAAAAACTACACAAAAGAAATTACAAAAGAGATACATCTATTCATGCTTATTTCCCAAAGCTTTAGCCTTGCTCCTATTGATGCTCATGGATTGGGCTTGGGCCCCCACTTGACTTGGGCTTCTTGGCTTGGGCTTCTTGGGCTTGGGCTTCTTGGGCTTGAGCCCTCTTTATTTATACTACTACGTGGATTCTTCAAGAGAACCCAATTATTTATAAAAATGTTCTACTCTTTAAGAAGACTAGTAAGAAGAACTTCAAGTGCTTTAGAATATGGCCCTTTCTTATTTTTGTGAAGTCTTCTTTTGATTGTTGAGATGACCCTTTATATATAGCATCTTTGGTCATCCTTAAGTGGTCTTGACTTGCATCACTGCGTAACTCTTTAGGGTTTCTTACTATCCTTTATATAGTCTAGGGTTTCCTCTATTTTCGTTACCCGCATTTAGGGTTTCTGGAGGAATGTCCTTGTGCCGCTATTACCCAGTCTTAATGTAATCTAGCGCATAACGCTCCCATTGCTGGAGTGCAACCTCTAATGGAATGACCACCTGGGTACCAACTTGTGCACCTAGTCTCTGGAGGCATTCGTTCTGGGGGTGCCTTAACTATTCACGTGCTATGCATGCGGTCTGGTCCCGGGAAACCCTAACCTAACGGGCCTTAGCGCCCTCAGGGCCCTTTGCTTGTACCACGCCCAAATGCGCTATTCACACCTTGTGACTCAGGCTTCCCCCTACCTCTAGGCGTTTCACTGATAATTTGTGTGTTTCCTGGGATTCACCTTTCGTGGTCCAATTTAGCTGTTTGAACCACCGATGCCTTACATCACATCGGCCTCACTCTGTTGCTGAGTACACATTGACATATCTTGGTGATCGACATCCGACCACTAATCGGCATACTGGCTCATGCCACTTGTGGGACACTGTCTCATGCTGCCTGTGGGACCCAGCTTACGTGGCCCACCATTGCTAGCGGTCGTCGATGTCCGAGGACTGGTTGGTACACAAGCCCCCCAGTCTCGAGCTGTTAACTTGTTCAGCGAAAAGACTAAGTCGTTGCCCTTGGCGACCTACATGGTACTAGGTGAAAGGAAGTGAACAGTGCGCCAAAATGACGTCTCTCCGTACCTGATTTAATCTGCGCACACGTGGCTTGACCAACGGATAGGACTTATTGCCGCTTGCACTCCCTTGTTTATGTTAACTCTTTCAAAACCTCGTGCTTCTTTACTGTTCCATCATTTCACAACAAACTCTCTTCGCTCATTCTCCTTCTCTCGAACGCTCTCACTTCTCTTTCATCAATCTCGACCTTCAACTCTCAACTGCTTTAAAGGTATGATTTTTATCTCATGATTTGTTTTTGTTTTGTGATTCTGCTGCTCATAACATGCTATAACTGCTCTGGGTCTGTTTAAGATTTCCGCACTTTAGGTTTTCCTGCATTTTACACTGTTGTGTTCTTCACTTCTATTTCTCTAGTTCATTGAGTCACATCGTCGCTTCTTTTGAACCCTTGTCTTTCTTCCTTTCTCCTCTCCCTTTTTAGCTTTCTTCAAGATGGCCAGAACCAAAACCACCTCCAACCCTCCCCCCCAACATTGATTACAAAGCCCTCTACCCTTGGGCTTCTGAGGACCTCCTTGCTGAGATCTCCTAACTCACTTTAAGTGGGGACGTGACACAACATAGGAAGGACGAGGCTGCCTATATGAGCCGCGTGTTTGGGAGGGAGTGTGACGCTTATGTCTCCGTTCGACCCAGCGTGGAGGGCGAACCTGTATGCACTTACGATCACGTCAATGATGGGGAACCCTTCTTCTTCCTATACACCACCCACCATCTTCAAGCGGATCAAACTCCGCTTACCACTCACGGGGTTCGAGCTGGCGCTCTTAACTGAAATAAATGTGGCCCCTGCCCAACTGCAACCCAACAGCTGGGCCTTCGTGAGGGCATTCGCAATCCTGTGCAACCATCTAGGGCACACCACCTCAGTGGATGTCTTCCTCTACTTCTTTGAGGCAAAGAGCTCAGGGAAAAAGCTTGGGTAAGCTTCAACGGGGTGGTGGGGAGAGTTCTCCTAACCCTCTTCCAGCAATCTTATAAGGGCTTCAAAGGGAAGTTCTTTAAGGTGTGTTGCACCGATCATGCCCTACCTTGCTAGATGGGTTCCCCCTTTACTGGGTGGGGAAACTAAAGTTCAAGAAACCCAGGGGTCTTGAGGAGCGGACTCCCCCTATGTCAGCTTCTTTCAAGCTTAGGAGTGGTGTTTAACACCGCTCAACTGATCAAGCATGAGTTCAACGCCAAGGCCCTCAAGGGTTACATCGGTACTTGTTTTTACCTTTTCCCCACCTCGTTTTGCATAACTGTTGTTAGCTTACACATCACACGCTTTGTCTTTCATGCTTGCGCATCCACTAATTTACCCTTTGCATATTGTGGTTCTTGTGGTTCTTGTTGCTGGTTGTATACTGCGTAAGATTATCTTCTCATGTTTCATTGTCTTGGTGCAAGTATGGTGCTCAATGAGGAGAAAAGGAATAAATTGGCTGAGCTGATTGCTCGCCACCAAGCGGCACCTACTGGTGCAAGTGGCTCAGCCTCTGCCAGTCCTCTAACTGTTGCCCAGGACTCCCCCAACCCAACCCCAGTTGATAAGAATAAAGGAGTGGTTGCGATTGACTTCGAGGACAAGGACACCGGGGAGGGCCTTGTCTTCAAGAGGCCAAGGGTGGGGGTCGCGACGACCTCACTCTCTACTACTGATGACCACCCCTCCATCATTCATGGACAACCCCTCCAACGCCTCTTCTCCTCGTGGACATCCCATGCTCGAAGGCGGTGGGAGAACACTCCTGGGGGTGACCAAGTGCCCCCTGCCCCTGAGCTGCCCGTCATACTCCAACAAGCCCTCAAGTGCTTCGAAGATAAGGAGGCGGCAGAGGCTTTGGGCGGAGACTTGTTGAGGGAGCGCATGGGTTGCCTTGAGGAGTTCCTCGTCAACCCCCTCACTTTCGTGAGCCAAGCAGAGGCAAGGATGAGAGGGGAACTTGCCCTCCAAGCCCGGGTCTTCGCCAACCACGAAACTACCCTGAACCAAGAGCTGAGCAGCCTCTGCCAATTGGAGAAAGAGGCCAAGAAGCTGCTCTTTGACAAGGGTCAGGAGGCCCTTCAGCTGGAGGCAAAGATCCTGCCTCTGCGCAACAAAGTGATCGATCAGGAGGAGCAGGCAGAGGGGGCAAAGGCTAAAATGGCCAAACTGGAGGAGCGGGCCACCCAACAAGAGGTCTAGTTGGGCAGTGTGGAGGGTGAGCTTGCTTAAAAGATTGAGCTCTTCAACAAGACTGAGGCGAAGCTCACCAAAGACGCCACCGATGCGTATGGGAGCAGGGTTTGAGGATGCCCTCGCTCAGGTTTCCTGCTTGCACCCTGAGCTGGACCTCTCTCCCTTCGCGGTGATGAAGTGTGTCATTGATGGGCAGCTCGCGCCCAGGATCTAGTTCACTCTAACTTGTAATAACTTGGCCTTTTGAAGAACAATTTGTACTTTGTATATATACTTTGTCCTTATTTACGAATCTATCTACTTTAAGCTACTTTGTTTGCCTTGGTTGCTAACTGTCGTGTCTCATCCTAACATCGCTAACAACACAGTTGATGAATATTCATACTCTAGGTAGCGCGCTTGTCCACCACTTGCTCAACCTTGCCTTCTTCGATTCTTTAGTGGCCTAAGGTAACGGTGTTGTGCGCACAAACCCTTAATTGGCCTTACCTAGGCTATGCTAAGATAAGGGAATTCTTTGTTGCTCTTCAATCCTACCTTACTGATGCAAGCCACGACCACATAAAGATGACCAAGGATGCTAAACTTGAAGGGTCATCTCAACAAGCAAATAAAGACTTCATTCATAGGAGGAATGGACAAGGGCCAAAACATTTGAAGTTCTTCCTATTAGTCTTCTTTAATATTTCGAAAAATGTTGTAAGTAAATTGGGCTCAAATGAGGGGTCCAAATAGTAGAAATAAGGTAGAATAAAGTGCCTTTAGCATAGTACGGGGTGTGGGTAGCATTCTTGTTTGTTCCTAGCCCATTTGAAGGCATTTTGACCTAATTTCTAGAAGGATAAGCCAAGAATATGGGATTGACTTAGTCAAACCCTATGGCTGCCCACTTTTTTCCCTTTTCCCATTCTACCCTTTAAGCTTGCTTTCCAAGGCTCCTAAATCTATAAATAGGGAGGCCTACCTCATGTATTCACATGTTGAATTTAGAGTAAAGTTACTATACACAATTTGTGTTAGAGTTTGTGAGCTTTGTCTCCTTACACCATTGTCTTATCTTGTGAGAATTAGAGAGCTCTCAAGTGGCGGCATTCCTCACTCATCTTGGAGCAAACCACCATCCAAGTGGCGTGATCCTTCTCTAGCTTCATCCTCCTAAGCTTCCTTTTCCTTCATCTTTTCCTTCCATTATCATTCCATCTATTCATAAACATGTTCTTATTTTGCTTCAATATGTCTATTCGATTTTTATATGTTGCTCTTGTTTTCCTTATGTAATTCCACACCATAACTTGTCATCATCATCACCTTATAATTGTGTTTTCCTTTTCCCTTTGTGAAATGAACCTTCACATCTACTTAACCACTTGGTTAAGTTAATGTCCAGTGGGGATTTTCCTTAGGTTCTCACCATACTTGTCTCATAAAATCCAATCCTAAGTAAAGTGTCACCATAAAAATGAACAATCATAAAATCAACCCACATCACTTACAAGACAAGAGAAGGAGGTATAGATCCACTAACTGACCTCGCCCTTACTTTACTGAGTCTGGAGATGTCTTCTTGATGCCGCTGGTGAGGCATGCTGCTCTCAGCCTCGACTTACAAACAAGGGAGAGGTTCGGTCTTCAGACCTTGACCTCGCTTCAGGGGGACGAAGGAAGGCTTACCTATTTGAACCATGCTGTCTTCACCTTGGCGTTCTCACTCAAGAGGGAGGCATTCTCTGCGAACCATCCTATCCCAACTTTGAGGCTTCTAACCCAAGGGGGAGTTCGTAACTGACCTCGTCCTTGTTGTATGAAGCCAAGGGAGGATTTGATAACTGACCTCATCCTTGCTGTACGAAGTCAAGGGAGGATTTAACTGGTGAACCCTATTGTTCAGCTTTGGTGTTTTCACTCAAGAGGGGGGTGTTCTCTGCGAACCTACCTTCCCTGGACTTGAGGCTTCTAACACAAGCAAACGGTTCATAACTGACCTCGTCGTCGCCCAAGGGCGAGAGAGGATTTAACTGGCGAATCATACTGTTCGACCTTGGCGTTTTCACTCTGTAGGGAGGCGTTCTCTGCGAACCTTCCTTCCCCAACTAAGACTTCTAACTCAAGGTTGAGGTTCCATAACTGACCTCGCCCTCGCTGTTTAAGGCAGGAGAGGATTTTAACTAGCGAACCATACTGTTCGACCTTGGCATTTTCACTCAGTAGGGAGGCATTCTCTGCGAACCTTCCTTCCCCAACTAAGACTTCTAACTCAGGTTCGAGGGTCCATAACTGCACTGTATAAAATATACTTTTAAATTGAGACTTTATTGGGTGACCTCATTAAAAAACCCTTATAAGGGTAAAAGAGTGTCCCCTAAACTATGTACAATGCAATAGTTCCACTGAAATACAACATTAACAATTTAACTGAAGTAGAATTTTAGATTGGCTGAATTCCAAGTACAAGGGATCACTCCACCTTCCAAAGTCTCGAGCCTGTGTGCTCCGTTTCCAAGGGCCTCTGTCACTCTAAAAGGACCAGTCAACTTAGGAGACAACTTGTTCTCTAGCTGGTATGGGTGGGCCTTCCTCATCACCAAGTTGGCGACTTGGAACTGCCAAGGTCTTAGCTTCGAGTTGTGCTTGTATTCCACCCTTCTCTTCAAGGCTTCAGCCTTGATTCTTGCTTCCTCCCTTACCTCATCCAGTAGGTCCAGGTTAACCTTCCTTTTTTCATTAGACTCTTCGGCCATGAAGTTCTGAAAACATGGCGAGTTCTCCTAGATCTCTACAAGAATCATTGTGTCCGATGTAAGGACCTGTAAAATTGAATTGGAATAAAAAGGGTTATATTTTAAAAGAATTCTATGTATGTCTTATTTAGAATAGAAAGGGAGGAAAAAGGTAAGTTTAGAAGGCTATGAGATCGCCGGTCGCCTGCTACACATGAGCGCCAGGTGGACGTCGCCAGGACGCGAGAGGCATGCAGGCATCGCGCGGGCGCGAGAGGCATGCAGGCATCGCGCGGGCGCGAGAGGCATGCAGGCATCGCGCGGGCGCGAGAGGCATGCAGGCATAGCGCGGGCGCGAGAGGCATGCAGGCATCGCGCGGGCGCGAGAGGCATGCAGGCATCGCGCGGGCGCGAGGCATGCGGGCATTGCCAGGGCGCGAGGCATGTGGACGTGGCCAAGGCGCGAGAGTTATGAGGGCGTCGCCAGGGAAGACATCGGTCGTCTCCCAGAGGAAGACATCGGTCGTCTCCCAGAGGAAGACATCGGTCGTCTTCTAGGGCGAAGGAGACATCGGTCGTTCGCCAGGATGAGTCAGCATTGGAAAGTTGTCGCGATGGCGAGCCTCACACAGATAAAGTGGGACCCAGACTCTCAGCATGAAACGTCCTGCACGCGCGCCACGTAGACAAAAAGGATGATTCAGAGTGGTGACATCAGAATGTTGGCATGCGCAGGAGACACTCGCAGTCGTACTGTTCAGAGCAGTGGCTGGCATGCACAAGCGACAACAGTGGCAGTACTGTTCAGAGCAGTGGTTCTCAGACTTCTCTGCAGAGTGGGTGGTGGCAGCTGCTTTTGGTGGATAAGTTGGTTTAAGATGCAGAAAACCCACTGCTGAGAGAAAGAAAACGTTGCAGCCTTCAAAGAGAGAAAGAGTGAGTTACCTCCCTTCTCCTCCAGTTGCCTCCTTCGCGCTGCGATTCTAGCACCTTCACACGAGAGTACGACGAGCGACAGCCACCATTAGAGCACCTGGGCAGTCCTCTGCAAGTCCTTCAACCAGACGCAAAAACAGAGCCAAGGCGTTCTTCAAGCTTTGTTGGGTTTCGGAACTCTAGGTGTTTGCGCAAGTCCAGGTAAGGGAAGCTAGACTTCATTTTCAATACAAGCCATAGTTTAGCTATTTCTGAAATGAGGGCGACGTGGTCGCCGGTTTCGGTTGCATCTGCGTGAATGCTCTGTTCCATGTGTTTGGGCGACGTGGTCGCCGGTTTTTAAATACAGACTTCGAAATACCCTATTTTTGAACCAGGTCGCCGGTTTTGGCGTTGTTTGCGAAACTCTCTGTTTTTGGTGTTGCTTTGAAACTGTTGAGATTTAAATGAGATATTCGAAAATAAGAACTTTGGATTGAGTTTTGCTGTGATTGAAATCATTCCTTTAAGTGTTATGTGATGTGTTGGATGTGGTGAATGTGGATCGAGGCATAGTATTTTCAGGAAAGAAAATACCGTGTAAGATCGTGTAGGATGTGCATTGATCGGTGATGTCTATAATGGGATTATCCTGACTCTCCTGAGATAATGGATTCATATAGATGAGGTTATTCAGGCGTTGAGAGTCGAAGGAGGTTCATATGTATGGGTGAGTCGTGTGAAACAGAACGAGCTCGGCCTGTCATATGGATTAACCCTGTCATACTGTGAGAATGGTGAACTTGAGATCGAGAATGTGTTGATGCGCATAGCTGTGGAAACATTACAACAGCTTGTATGACAGGTGCAGAATCTCTGAGTCTAGTCAATGCACGAGTCTTCCGGAAGTAGGTCAAGTGTCTTGTGTGCTGGGTCAGTGGTGGTCTGACATGTGAAATGAGGAACTTGAAATTTATAGACACTTGATGCAGTTTTGTGAAATAGAATGACTCTTGAGAATATTGTGAAATGTGTGATTTCTGGGTGATCAGGTGAAGGGTATTGGGAAAATCTATAGCTTTACGTGAATATCTTGAAATTGTTTACCTTGATTTTATTTTAATTATCCTTATTTAAACTCTCTTTAAAATATCTAGCTTACCCTGCGTGTTTTGGTTCTGTGGCTGTTCTCTTAAAACTGTGATGATCGTGTATAACTTACACGGGAGCAGATGATCTTCCAGGAAGTAGAGCTCCTTAGGGAGTGGTCGCCGGAAGCAGATCGGCTGTTTTGGGTCCTCCGATGGGAGATCGGCCTCGTTCGATAGGAGATCGGTCTCTTCCGATAGGAGATTGCCTGCTTCGTTTTTTTTTTACTGCATTTTGTTTATGTGTCTGGAAAAATTTGACCGAATTTGTATTAAACTCCCTGTGAGGAGAAACTACATTTCATATATATAATATTTTGTTCATAGAATCTATTTGTTACCTTTATTTTCATTATATACATTTGTATAGTATTTTGGCGGGATGTTACATTAATGGTATCAGAGCAGTTCGTCCTTAGGATGACCTGAGGGCTGTGGATCCATTGTGTTTCTTCTGCTCATGAAATTTATTTGAGTTTAAAATAACAACTATAGTGAAAAGTTTTCAAACGTTTTTGTATTGAGATTTTGTGTGTGCTTTGGTGAATATATGTTATAACTGAAAATCTTAGTATTAAGAATGAGAAGGTCCTGATAAAGTAGTGAGGGTGCACACTCATAACTGTATCGGGATGAGTCTCAACCTTAATTCCAAAGGTTTGATGTTTAGCATATATTGAATTCTGGTGTGAGCTATTTCATTTTCTTGAGTGTCCTTGTAATGGATTGAAAATGGTTGATTGGATTGATGACTGCATACCAGTAGTTGTTCTGGTGTTATGCTTGATGTTATAAGCATTATGATTCTGTTGTTGAGCTCAAATTCTTAATGATTTTGAGATGCTGACCTTTGTAAGGTCTATATGTTACCTCCTGAATGAATTGATTTCTTATCGATCTCATTCTTGTAGTTGTAGGGAATATAGAAACCTGTAGTATCAACTCTGAAACGAAGAGAGATGGCACGTAGACCTTCTACCCCTCCCCAATCTTCTTCAGAGATGAGCCAGATTGCTAAGGCTATCGAGATGATGGCAACTGCCATCCAGCAGCAGAATGCAGCGATGGCTCAGAACCATCAAGCTACAATGCACCACTGGGAAACTGCTCGGTCGGCTGAGACAAACTCCCACGGCGGTCAGCCTCAAGAACAGATGGGACTGACCGAGTTCATGAGGCACAACCCACCCAAGTTTAGTGGGAATGCTACCCCTGATCAGGCAGATCAGTGGGTCAGAGAGCTGGAGAAAATCTTTAGGGCGACCTCCTGCCCTGAAGAGAAGAAATTGTTGTTCACCACTTATCTACTATCAGGAGAAGCTGAGTTCTGGTGGATGGGAGCTCAGCAGATGATGGATGCCCGAGGGGATGTTTTGGATTGGGAGAGCTTCAGGGTGAAGTTCTTGGAGAAATACTTCCCTGACAGCGCCAAGTTTGCGAGGGAAGCTGAGTTCCTGAAGCTGGAGCAGGGGGATATGTCAGTGAACGCCTATGCTGCTCGTTTTGAGTACCTCGCCCGGTTCTATACCCAGGCGACCTCTGAGGCCTGGAGGTGTAGGAAGTTTGAAGAGGGACTGAAGCATGGGCTGAAGAGGACCATAGCCCCGATGTGCATCAGGGAATTTCACGCCTTGGTAGAGAAGGCGAAGATGGTTGAGACCCTGGAAAAGGGTGATTCTCGGGTGATGAGGTCACACCCAGGGAGTTCTTCCAGTGGGAAGGCTAAGGTGCAGCACTCACAAAGCAAGCCCTATACGAGGCCTCCACCACATCGGGTGGGAACAACGTCATCCCAGTTTCAGCAGCGGCAACCTTGGAAACCCAAGTGTTTCCATTGTGGTGGACCACACACGCCCAACGTGTGCCCCAAGCAGCCTTCAGAGAGAAGGTGTTTTACCTGCCAAAAGACAGGGCACGTTGCTAGAGAATGCCCTAGCAGGAATGGGGCGACCCAACCCAGTGGCTCCCAGTAGAGGAGAAATGAAGGCAGCAGACCTCAGGCGACAGGGAGAGTGTTTGCCATGTCTGGAGCAGAAGCATCTCAGTCAGGTAACCTCGTGCAGGGTATATGTTTTATAGCTGATAGGGGTGTAAAAGCTTTGTTTGATTCTGGAGCGACACACTCCTTTGTGTCAAGCCTGTGTGTAGCCGAGTTGGGCCTTCTAGTGAAGGAGTTACCCTTCGAACTGTTGGTCTCTACACCTGCATCAGGACAGGTGTCGACCTCTACAGTGTGCCCCGAATGTCCAGTGATTGTAGAGGGACGCAGATTCAAGGTGAACTTGATCTGCCTACCTCTTCAGGACCTAGATGTTATCCTGGGAATGGATTGGTTAGCTGCCAATCACGTTCTCATTGACTGCGGTAGTCAGAAGATTGCGTTTCCAGACCTCCAAGGATCAGATGTAATTTCTGCTCAGCAAGGGCAGTCAGAGTTGGAAGAAGGGGCGAGGTGCTTCGTGATACTCGCTCGGTCGGAGGTGGAGAATAAAGGGGACGTAAGCAGAATACCCGTGGTGAAAGATTTCACGGATGTATTCCCAGAAGAAGTACCTGGGTTACCCCCTAAGAGAGAAGTGGAATTCTCTATTGACTTGGTACCTGGAGCTGGACCAGTGTCAATGGCACCTTACAGGATGGCACCAGCCGAGTTAGTGGAGTTGAAGAAGCAAGTGGAAGAGTTGCTGGAGAAGCAATTCATCAGACCCAGTGTATCTCCATGGGGAGCTCCAGTGCTTCTAGTCAAGAAGAAGGATGGAGGGTCTCGGCTGTGTATAGATTACAGGCAGTTGAACAAGTTGACCATCAAGAACAAGTACCCCCTGCCTAGGATTGATGATTTGATGGATCAAATACATGGAGCCTCGGTGTTCTCCAAGATTGACCTGAGATCGGGGTACCACCAAATTTTGGTTAAAGCTGATGATGTGCAAAAGACAGCTTTTAGGTCTCGGTATGGGCATTATGAGTATGTGGTGATGCCGTTTGGGGTCACAAATGCCCCAGCCCTGTTCATGGACTACATGAATAGGATTTTTCGCCCTTTCTTGGATAAGTTTGTGGTGGTCTTCATAGACGACATACTCATTTACTCAAGGACCGAGGAAGAGCATGAAGAACACCTGAGGACAGTATTGGAGATACTGAGGGAGAAGCAGCTCTATGCCAAGTTCTCGAAGTGTGAGTTCTGGCTGAGGGAACTCAACTTCTTAGGACATGTGATATCTGCCCAGGGGATCTCGGTGGATCCAGCCAAGGTAGAGGCAGTGCTGCAGTGGGAACGTCCAAGAACAGTCACCGAGATAAGGAGCTTTGTGGGGTTGGCGGGCTACTATCGGAGGTTTATTGAGGACTTTTCCAAGGTAGTGGCTCCCTTAACACAGCTGACCCGCAAGGATCAACCTTTTGCTTGGACCGACCGATGTGAGCAGAGCTTCAAGGAACTAAAGGAAAGGCTGACTAGTGCTCCAGTGCTGGTGATCCCCGAGGTGGGAAGACCTTTTGACGTCTTCTGTGACGCTTCACATCAGGGCTTGGGATGTGTTTTGATGCAAGAGAAAAGAGTGGTTGCATATGCTTCAAGGCAACTCAAGGTTCATGAGAGGAACTACCCCACGCATGATTTGGAGTTGGCGGCTGTGGTATTTGCCTTGAAGATCTGGAGGCACTATTTATATGGAGCTCGGTTCCAGGTGTTCAGTGACCATAAGAGCCTGAAATATCTGTTCGATCAGAAGGAACTAAACATGAGACAAAGAAGGTGGATGGAGTTTCTTAAGGACTACGATTTTCAACTCATGTATCATCCGAGGAAGGCCAATGTAGTGGCAGATGCCTTGAGTAGAAAATCAGTACAAGTAGCCACCATGATGATGGAAGAGCAGAAACTGATCGAGCAATTCAGAGATTTAAACCTTGGGGTAGAGTTCCACGTGAATCACATTAGTTGTAGTAAGCTGACTATAAGTAATGATTTCCTTGGGATGTTAAGGGATAAGCAGTTAGAGGACCCTAGTCTGAAGCGTACTGTGGAGTCACTAGGGACCGACCAGGCTAGAGACTTTGTGATGGGCGATGATGGGATCTTGAGATTTAATGGTAGGATTTGCATCCCTGCAGATGGAGAATTGAAGAAGATGATCCTAGATGAAGGTCATAAGAGTCGCCTTAACCTCCATCCAGGCATGACCAAGATGTACCATGACTTGAAGGAGTCATTTTGGTGGTCAGGCATGAAGAGAGACATCGCCCAGTATGTTGCTACCTGTTTGACGTGTCAGAAGGCAAAGGTGGAACATCAAAGGCCTGGCGGGTTGTTACAACCATTGGATATCCCTGAGTGGAAATGGGACAGCATTGCCATGGATTTTGTCACCCATTTACCCAGATCGGTCAAGGGCCATGATGCAATCTGGGTCATCACTGATCGGCTGACGAAGAGTGCTCATTTTCTCCCAGTGAATATGAGGATGCCCATGGCCAAGTTGGCACAGTTGTACATCCAGGAAATAGTGAGGCTGCATGGAGTGCCTTCCAGCATTGTTTCCGATAGGGATCCCAGGTTCACTTCACGGTTTTGGCAGACCTTGCAAGAATGCTTGGGAACTAAGTTGAGGATGAGCTCTGCATATCATCCCCAAACAGATGGTCAGTCAGAGAGAACGATCCAGTCCTTGGAAGACCTGCTGAGGACGTGTGTCTTGGATCAATTGGGGAATTGGGACGAGGTGTTGCCACTGGTGGAGTTTACATATAATAACAGTTATCACGCCAGCATAGGGATAGCACCATATGAAGCCCTGTATGGGAGGAAATGTAGGACTCCCTTATGTTGGTACCAGGAGGGCGAGGCAGTCTTGGTTGGGCCAGAGTTGATTCAGCGGACGACCGAGAAGGTGAAACAGATACAAAGCAGAATGAAAGCTTCTCAGAGTAGGCAGAAGTCCTATGCAGATCAGAGGAGAAAGCCTTTGGAGTTTACTGCTGGAGACCACGTGTTCATGAAAGTGACACCAACCAAGGGTGTAGGAAGAGCGATCAGGCCAAGGAAGTTGTCCCCTAAGTTCGTGGGACCATATCAGATCTTAAGGAGGATTGGCCCAGTAGCTTATGAGATCGCCCTGCCTCTCCATTTAGCGAATCTGCACAATGTCTTTCACGTTTCACAGCTGAGGAAGTACATGGCAGACCCTAGTCATGTGCTGGAAGTGGACAACGTGCAGATCAGGGATGACTTGTCCTTTGAAGTGAAACCAGTCAGGATTGAAGATCGTCAAAGTAAACAGCTCAGAGGCAAGACCATTAACATGGTGAAAGTGGTGTGGGATGAGCGATCGGGTGACTCAACTTGGGAGTTGGAAGAACCCATGAGAGAAGCCTATCCATATCTCTTTTCCTTGTAATTCAATTTTCGAGGACGAAAATTTTTCTTGTTGGGGAGAATGTAAGGACCTGTAAAATTGAATTGGAATAAAAAGGGTTATGTTTTAAAAGAATTCTATGTATGTCTTATTTAGAATAGAAAGGGAGGAAAAAGTTAAGTTTAGAAGGCTATGAGATCGCCGGTCGCCTGCTACACATGAGCGCCAGGTAGACGTCGCCAGGACGCGAGAGGCATGCAGGCATCGCGCGGGCGCGAGAGGCATGCAGGCATCGCGCGGGCGCGAGAGGCATGCAGGCATCGCGCGGGCGCGAGAGGCATGCAGGCATAGCGCGGGCGCGAGAGGCATGCAGGCATCGCGCGGGCGCGAGAGGCATGCAGGCATCGCGCGGGCGCGAGGCATGCGGGCATTGCCAGGGCGCGAGGCATGTGGACGTGGCCAAGGCGCGAGAGTTATGAGGGCGTCGCCAGGGAAGACATCGGTCGTCTCCCAGAGGAAGACATCGGTCGTCTCCCAGAGGAAGACATCGGTCGTCTTCTAGGGCGAAGGAGACATCGGTCGTTCGCCAGGATGAGTTAGCATTGGAAAGTTGTCGCGATGGCGAGCCTCACACAGATAAAGTGGGACCCATACTCTCAGCATGAAACGTCCTGCACGCGCGCCACGTAGACAAAAAGGATGATTCAGAGTGGTGACATCAGAATGTTGGCATGCGCAGGAGACACTCGCGGTCGTACTGTTCAGAGCAGTGGCTGGCATGCACAAGCGACAACAGTGGCAGTACTGTTCAGAGCAGTGGTTCTCAGACTTCTCTGCAGAGTGGGTGGTGGCAGCTGCTTTTGGTGGATAAGTTGGTTTAAGATGCAGAAAACCCACTGCTGAGAGAAAGAAAACGTTGCAGCCTTCAAAGAGAGAAAGAGTGAGTTACCTCCCTTCTCCTCCAGTTGCCTCCTTCGCGCTGCGATTCTAGCACCTTCACACGAGAGTACGACGAGCGACAGCCACCATTAGAGCACCTGGGCAGTCCTCTGCAAGTCCTTCAACCAGACGCAAAAACAGAGCCAAGGCGTTCTTCAAGCTTTGTTGGGTTTCGGAACTCTAGGTGTTTGCGCAAGTCCAGGTAAGGGAAGCTAGACTTCATTTTCAATACAAGCCATAGTTTAGCTATTTCTGAAATGAGGGCGACGTGGTCGCCGGTTTCGGTTGCATCTGCGTGAATGCTCTGTTCCATGTGTTTGGGCGACGTGGTCGCCGGTTTTTAAATACAGACTTCGAAATACCCTATTTTTGAACCAGGTCGCCGGTTTTGGCGTTGTTTGCGAAACTCTCTGTTTTTGGTGTTGCTTTGAAACTGTTGAGATTTAAATGAGAAATTCGAAAATAAGAACTTTGGATTGAGTTTTGCTGTGATTGAAATCATTCCTTTAAGTGTTATGTGATGTGTTGGATGTGGTGAATGTGGATCGAGGCATAGTATTTTCAGGAAAGAAAATACCGTGTAAGATCGTGTAGGATGTGCATTGATCGGTGATGTCTATAATGGGATTATCCTGACTCTCCTGAGATAATGGATTCATATAGATGAGGTTATTCAGGCGTTGAGAGTCGAAGGAGGTTCATATGTATGGGTGAGTCGTGTGAAACAGAACGAGCTCGGCCTGTCATATGGATTAACCCTGTCATACTGTGAGAATGGTGAACTTGAGATCGAGAATGTGTTGATGCGCATAGCTGTGGAAACATTACAACAGCTTGTATGACAGGTGCAGAATCTCTGAGTCTAGTCAATGCACGAGTCTTCCGGAAGTAGGTCAAGTGTCTTGTGTGCTGGGTCAGTGGTGGTCTGACATGTGAAATGAGGAACTTGAAATTTATAGACACTTGATGCAGTTTTGTGAAATAGAATGACTCTTGAGAATATTGTGAAATGTGTGATTTCTGGGTGATCAGGTGAAGGGTATTGGGAAAATCTATAGCTTTACGTGAATATCTTGAAATTGTTTACCTTGATTTTATTTTAATTATCCTTATTTAAACTCTCTTTAAAATATCTAGCTTACCCTGCGTGTTTTGGTTCTGTGGCTGTTCTCTTAAAACTGTGATGATCGTGTATAACTTACACGGGAGCAGATGATCTTCCAGGAAGTAGAGCTCCTTAGGGAGTGGTCGCCGGAAGCAGATCGGCTGTTTTGGGTCCTCCGATGGGAGATCGGCCTCGTTCGATAGGAGATCGGTCTCTTCCGATAGGAGATTGCCTGCTTCGTTTTTTTTTTTTACTGCATTTTGTTTATGTGTCTGGAAAAATTTGACCGAATTTGTATTAAACTCCCTGTGAGGAGAAACTACATTTCATATATATAATATTTTGTTCATAGAATCTATTTGTTACCTTTATTTTCATTATATACATTTGTATAGTATTTTGGCGGGATGTTACATCCGAACCATATACCAAGCTGAGTGGTGTTTCCTTGGTGATGGACTGGGGAGTAGTGTGGTAAGCCCACACAATTCTAGGGACTTCTTCTGTCCAGGTCCCTTTAGCTTTCTTTTAGCCTTCTCTTCAGACCTATGAGCAGAACTTGGTTGGCGGACTCGACCTGCCCATTTGTCTGTGGGTGTGAACACCTGTTTTATCCCAAGCTCTGTGCATAGCTTGCCCAACTATTGGTTCGCAAACGGGGTGCCATTATAAGACACCAACCATTTGGGAACTCCAAAATGGCATACTATGTTTTTCCACACGAAGTGCTGGTTCTTGTGGGCTGTGATCTGCGCTACTAGCTCGGCCTCTATCCACTTCGTGAAATACTCTATGGTAACCACAAGGTACTTCATCTGCCGTATCACCAAAGGGAAAGGCCCCAAAATGTCGATCCCCCAAGTATAAAACGGCCAAGGGCTGTAGATCGATTTGAGCTCTTCCAGCGATGCCTGGTGCCAGTCAGCGTGTTGCTGACATTGCTTGCATTGTTGTGCGTACTTTGTGCAGTCTTCCTTCATGGTTGACCAATAATATCTTGCACGGATGGCCTTTGATGTGAGAGATCGGCCACCGATGTGGCTCCCACATATCCCCTCATGGAGTTCTGCCATTATCCGCTTGCACTGTTCTTCATTTACGCATACCAAGATAGGGTGGGTGAACCCGTGTCTGAACAATTCCCCATCGATGAGAGTGTATTTGCTCGAGTTCTTCTTTATTTTCCTGGCCTCTGTGGGCTCCATGGGGAGCATCCCATCAGCCAAGTAACACTTGTAAGGCATCATCCAGGTCTCTCTTATTTGAACTAGGCAGACCTGCACCGACTCTTCTCCAGAAGCTAGATATGTGCTTATTCTGGGCGTCTTCATTGTTTCCTGAGTCAATGACCGATGACTCCTCTTCACTCCATCCGACGTGCTAATATGCTGGACTTCTACCAAGTTATCTACAGTGAAGGTCCAAGGTGTCCTCAAGGTTTCCTAGATGACTGTCCTCTGTCTGCCCCCCTTACCCGAACTGGCGAGCTTTGCTAGCAAGTCATCTCGGGCATTTTGCTCTCTAGGGACATGGACTAGCTCGAACATTGCAAAAGTCTCGTTCAAGACCTGGACATACTCCAGATAGGCGCCCATATGGGGATCTTTGGCTTGGTACCCTCCTGTTACTTGGCCCGTGACCAACTGGGAGTCACTCTTTGCCAACAGACTCTTCGCACCCATCTCCTTAGCTAGCAGCATTCCCACAATCAAAGTCTCATATTCTGCTTGATTATTGTTGGCCTTGAAAGTGAAACACAGGGCTTGCTCAATCAACAAACCGTTGGGCCCTTCTAAGATAACGCCAACCCCACTACATTGTTGATTGGAGGAGCCGTCCACAAAGAGCACCCATCTGAAGTCTTCTCCCTCTTGGTGCGTGGCAGCCAAGGAGAGCTCTACCACGAAGTTAGCGTAAACCTGGCCTTTAATGGGGCCTCTAGGCTCATACTGTACATCAAACTTTGACAGCTCCACTACCCAACGTACCATCCTTCTCGCAACGTCTGCCTTTTGCAAGACCTTGTGAATGGGAAGGTCCGTCATCAGTATCACTGTAAAGCTCTGGAAATAGTGATGCAGTCTTCACACTAAGAACACAACAGCTAGAGCTACCTTCTCTATGGCCTGGTATCTCACCTCAGGTCCCTGCAATACTTTGCTTACAAAGTAGATCGGCTTCTGCACCTGGTCTTGCTCTTGCACAAGGACCGAGCTGATCACCCGATCTGTGACTACAAAGTATAGGCGAAGCAAGGTACCCAGCTGCGACTTGCACAACACTGGTGGGCTGGCCAGGTACTCCTTTAGCTTGAGGAATGCCTCCTCACACTCTCTGGTCCATACGAACCTGCTGTTCCTCCTCAGGCACAGGAAGTAGGGGTGACCTTTATCCCCTGCAGCTGATAGAAACCTGAACAAAGCGACCATCCACCTTGTCAACTGCTGCACCTCTTTGAGTGAGATCGGGCTCCTCATGGTGATGATCACAACATATTTCTCAAGGTTCCCCTCGATCCCACGCTCAATGAGCAGGAATCCTAAGAATTTACCTGCTTCCACGCTGAACACACTTCTCAGGGTTCAGCTTTAGTTGGTATTTAGCTATTGTAGTAAATAGCTCTTCCAAATCAGTGACGTGTTGATCCTTCACCTGCGAGGTGACCACCATATCATCCACATATGCTTGCACATTTCGCCCTATCATGGGCACAAGCACTTAGTCCATCAACCTGTGGTAAGTGGCACCTGCATTCTTCAGCTCAAAGGGCATCACTTTGTAGCAATAACAAGACAGCTCTGTCATGAACATTGTCTTGCATTCATCCATGGGGTGCATCTTAATCTGGTTGTACCCAGAAAAGGCATCCAAGAAGTTGAGTAGTCTGCAACCAGAGGCGTTGTCTACCAAAGCGTCAATACATGGCAAAGGTTTTTATGTGTGGGGCGACGTGATCGCCGGTTTTAATGTCGTTTTCGAAATCCTCTATTTTAGTGTCGTTTGAAACTGTTTGAGATTGAAATGTGATATTCGAAAATCTGAACCTTGGAATGATTGTTGCTGTGATTGGAATCGTTCATTTAAGTGTTATATGATGTGTTGAATGTTGTGAATGTGGGATCAAGGCATAGTATTTTCAGGAAAGAAAATACCGTGTAAGATCTTGTAGGATGTGCATTGATCGGTGATTTCTATAATGAGATATCCTGACTCTCCTGATATAATGGAATCATATAGATGAAGTTATTCAGGCGTTGAGAGTCGATGGAGGTTCATACGTATAGGTAAGTTGTTTGAAAGATAACTACTTGACCTGTTGTATGGATTCACCCTGTCATACTAGGAGAGTGATGAGATTGAGATTGAGATTATGTTGATGCGCATAGCTGTGGGAACTTTACAGCAATGTAGTATGACAGGTGCAGATCTCTGAGTCTAGTCAATGCACGTGTCTTCCGGAAGTAGTGTCAAGTGTCTGTGTGTGATGAGTCAGTGGAAGTCTGACGTGAGAAATGAGAAACATTGAAATTGATAGACACTTGATGAATTATGTGAATTGAACGACTCTTGAGGAATTGTGAAATATGTGATTACTTGATGGTCATGTGAAGGGAATGAGAAAGTTGATGGTTTTACGTGGGTGTCTTAAATTTGTTTTATCTTGATTTTAAAGTTTCATATCTAAATTCTCTTTCAAATATCTAGCTTACCCTGTGTTTTTGGTGTTGTGTTTGGCTTTTTCTTAAACCTGTGATGATCGTGTATAATTTACACGGGAGCAGATGATGTTGCAGGAAGTAGAGCTCCTCAGTGAGTGGTCGCCGGAAGGAGATCGCCTGTTTCTGTTTCTGTTAGGCGATCACCCTTTTTCTGTTTTCTGATAGGAGATCGCCTTTTTCTGTTAGGAGATCGCCTGTTTTTCTATTTTGCTGTATTTTGTTTAAGTTTTGGAAAACTGACCGGATATGTATTAAACTCCCTGTGAGGAGAAATTTCATTATATATATATATACATATGTTCACTTCAATATTATTGTTTTACCTTAATTTCATTTTATAATTATGAAAAGGATTTGGCGGGATGTTACACGGGCAGGAGAAGCTACCGACGTCACCGAGCCATGTTGATGGATATCAAGGAAGAGAGGATTTCACTAATGGAGGAAGAGGCCATCCACCAAAACATTTAAAGTTTTTCTTATTAGTCTTTTCAAAAGAGGAGGCCCAAGCCCAAAGCCCAAGCCCAAAAAGGCCAAGTCCAAGAAGCCCAAGTCCAATCCATGAGAAGCAAGGCCAAGCATTAAATAAAAGAGCATCATTTGTATTTCTTTTGTATAAGTTGTAGGAGGTGTGGATATTAAATATAGGAGTGTGAATATGTAAAATAAAGTCACATTGTACATGTGACTTAGGAGAGTAGGTGTAAGTGTAGTTTTTAGGAGGTGTCATAGTAGAAAAAGGTCACACCTCCCATGTGACTTGTTTTGGTGGGAATTTCAAAAAAGTTTCTTTTGAATTTTCCCACCTATTTTTCAGCACCCTCACACTATAAATAAAGGTGTGGGCTCTTGTAAAATGCAGATTTGAATTTTTGAATTTTGAATTAGAGAAACTTTACTCAATTTTTGAGTGAGCATTGGAGAGCTTTGCATCTTCTTCACTAGTCTTATCTTGAAGGTTCAATGGTTACCTCAAGTGGCGGCTTGCACACTCATCTAGGAGCCTTCATCCTCTTAGTGACGTGATCATCCAACCATACCTCCATCTTCATGAGCATTCTCTTCTCCTTCCTTCCTTCTCTTTTAGTTTTCATGTCTTAGCTTGTGTTCTTGTGTTTTGGTTCGGTGCCTTTAATTTCCAGCACTTATATTCAGTTTTCTATCACTTTAATCGGTTCAATTTGACAATAATTGGAACTTCCATATGAGTTTGTGTTTTGGCATTAGTTTTTGGTGAGTTCTTGACTTAGAACATTGATCCAATTCTAAGAAAAAGTGCCTCTCTAATGACCAACTCATGATGTTTCCTAAGAATGTCAAGAACCTTTCATCTTATGTTCTTGAATTCACATCATGTGGTATCTAGAGTTTAGGTGTGTTCTTGTTTAATTTTGAGTTGTGTTGCACTTTAATTCAAGAGCTCTATATTCTTGTGTTTACATTTCTATTTTTAGGTTTTTTTTGAGTTTTATTGCTGTTTTCTTATTTGTGCCTATCATATGTTTGAGTATTTTCCTTTTTGAATCTATAATAGTTTTGTCATTGTCTTGTTTTTCCATAATATGTCATCACTTCTTGTAGTACTTTTATTGCAATTTTTTGTTTCTTGCTTTGGTTTACATTCTGTTTTTTGAGTTTATTACTTGATCCTTTGTGCATTTTCTGTTTTAGATTGAGTTCATACTTGTATTTTAGACCGATACAAGTTCTATTACACAATTTCCATTATGTCTTTGCTAGTTCATAATTCTGTTTTTCATTCCTCTTAGGATTCCTCTGTTTCTGAAAACAAGTGCTTACTGTTTTTGCTTATTGCAATTGATTTACTCACTGGAAATTTCTGAAATTCTGGATTTGTGATCTTCAAAGTGTTAGAAAAGAATAGAAAAAAGAAGTACAAAAAAATTCAACGTACACAAAAAATGATAAATAAAATACAAAAAGTGTACATTCCTGCCGAAAAAAATACGGTAATCTGGCAGCGATTTTGAAAAATTTATCTCATTTTATTGGCTTGCTGTTTTTACATAATTCCAGTGCCATTTTTGAGTTAACATCTTGAAGTTTGTGTGGTTAAAATTTCATAGTCCAGTTCGCTCTATATCATTCCAGATAAATCAGTGAATATCAAGCACAGTTTGCATAATTTTTTTTTTTCCAGTAGCTCATGTTTTTTGTTTTCTTCATCTACTCTAGTGCTTTTCTTTAAGTATTCTTTTGTGTACCTACTTTCTCATTGAGTTCCTTATTTTTCTTGCTTGTCTAATTGTTCATTACTCTTTGAGTTTGTATACATCTAGTATTCCTTTTGAAATTGCCTTTTCTTGCTTATACCTTTTCTTGTTTGTCTTTATTGTTTCTTTGGTTTTGTGGTGTTGGCTTTGAGATTGGTGTGCCTTGCTTTGACATATTTCATTTGAGGTTTCCAAGACCTCAAGATCATATTGGTGCAAGGACTTTATTTCTTTGAGAGTGATATATTTTCTGCCTCAATTCAGTTCGGCAGTTTCATTGCCAAGCTCACTGTTTTGCCCATTTTAATTCTTAACTTGTTTGCTGTTTTGTGTCTTTGCTGTTTTTGTTTTTTTTAATTACAAATGGCAGGATTTTCAAGTGATGCATCCTACAAGCAGAATTCTCCTTCCAAAGCTTCAATCCTTGGTGAATTACATGAAGCACAAACAGCCATTAGACGCTTGGAAGAAAAATTACAAGAGATGGAGTTGCAACAGGCTAGGCCATCTCCCTCTCTTCATGATGGACATCATTCACCAAGACATTCCACAAGAGCTTTGTAAGGACCTAGAAACTTTAATTGGAATAAAAGTGTTATATTTAAATAATTTCAGAAGATGTTATTATTTAAAATACAAAGAGCTGGTAATAGAAGTTTCGTAATAGTCGAACCTCGGACGTCGCCCAAGGTCTGGGGTCAGCTGGTAGAGGTCGGTCGGCTGACCATTGTATTAACCAAGTAGTCAGGTGCGATGACTTTATCGTGAGGTAATCACGTGGGTGTGCTCGAGGAAGACATGTGGATCAAGAAGAGTAAAGGAAGAAAAGTGTAGCTTAGAGGTCTACGAGATCGCCGTTGTTAAAGACGGAGGCGATCTCCGACTTCTCTGGCACATAATCGCCTGTCGCCTAGATTACACATGAATGTCAATCGCCCATAGTGTACATGATCGCCGAAAGTGCACTTAGTATGTGGTCAAGATACTGAATCAACCATAGTGGGTTCCAAAAACCACGCGTATCGAGGTGTGGGTTAAGCCTTAGATACGCTGTGCATGCGAAGCTCTATGCTTGAGCATAAGAAATCGTCCTTAGTGTTGCATGCATGGGCGCACGAGGAGTAGTGCTGATCTATTCTTGGAAATGTGAAGCTACCGACGTCACCAAGTCATGTGGAGGTGACACCTTGGACGTAACATAGTGGGATGAAGAACCTTCAGCAAGGCGTGGCGATGTGTCATCAGTCATCGCCAGAGCGCGAGGCATGCGGGCCTCGCCATGGCGCGAGACATGCGGACATCGCCAGGGCACGAGGCATGCGGGCATCGCCAGGGCGAGAGACATGCGGGCATCGCCAGGGCGAGAGACATGCAGGCATTGCCAGGGCGCGAGACATGCGGTCATCGCCAGGGATAGACATCGGTCGTCTTCCAGAGAGAGACATCGGTCGTCCGCCAGGATGAGTCATCGGTGGAAGGTTATCGCGCGATGTCATGTTTCACATAGATAAGGTGGGACCCAGGCTCCCAGCATGAGACGTCCTGCACGCGCGACACGTAGACAAAAAGGGTGGTTTAGAATAGTGGCATCAGAGAGTTGGCTTGCGCAGAGACACACGTGGCCGTACTGTTCAGGGAAGCGTGCACGCAAGCTTTCCTACAGAGTGGGTGGTGGCAGCGGCAATTGTGGACAAGTTGGTTTAGATTCAAAAACTCACTTCTGAGAGGAAAAGAACGTTGCAGTGGTTCAAGAGTGACAGAGTGAGTTTACCTTCATCCTTTTCTTTTCTCTCCTTCGCGCTGCGATTCAGGCATCCTCAAGCACCAGTACGACGAGCGACGACTGCCCTTGGACACCTAGGAGGTTCTCTGCAAGTTCTCCAAACCGGACGCTAAAGCAGAGTTAAGGACCTGTAAAATTGAATTGGAATAAAAAGGGTTATATATTAAAAGAATTCTATGTATGTTTTATTTAAAATAAAAAGGGAGGAAAAGTTAAGTTAGAAGGCTATGAGATCGCCGGTCGCCTGCTACACATGAGCGCCAGGTGGACGTCGCTAGGGCGCGAGGCATGCAGGCATCGCGCGGGCGCGAGAGGCATGCAGGCATCGCGCGCGAGAGGCATGCGGGCATCGCGCGGGCGCGAGGCATGCGGGCATTGCCAGAGCGCGAGGCACGTGGACGTGGCCAAGGCGCGAGAGGCATGCGGGCTTTGCCAGGGGGAGACATCGGTCGTCCACCAGGAGAGGTCATCGGTGGATAGTCTTCGCGCGAGAGGTCATCGATGGATAGCCTTCGCGCGAGAGGTCATCGGTGGATAGTCTTCGCGCGAGATGTCATTCGGTGGATTGTTTTCGCGCGAGGGGTCATCGACGAAAGATTATCGCGCGATGTCGAGTTGCACACAGAGGGGGTAAGACCCAGACTCCCAGCAAGAAGCGTAGTGCACGCACGCCACGTAGACAAAAAGGGTGGTTCAGAATAGTGACATCAGAATGTTGGCATGCGCAGGGGACACTCGCGGTCGTACTGTTCAGAGCAGTGGCTGGCATGCACAAGCGATAACAGTGGCAGTACTGTTCAGAGCAGTGGTTGGCATGCACCAGAGACAACAGTGGTCGTACTGTTCAGGGCAGTGGTTCTCAGACTTCTCTGCAGAGTGGGTGGTGGCAGCTGCTTTTGGTGGATAAGTTGGTTTAAGATGCAGAAAACCCACTGCTGAGAGGAAGAAACGTTGCAGCCTTCAAAGAGAGAAAGAGTGAGTTACCTCCCTTCTCCTCCAGTTGCCTCCTTCGCGCTGCGATTCTAGCACCTTCACACGAGAGTACGACGAGCGACAGTCACCATTAGAGCACCTGGGCAGTTCTCTGCAAGTCCTTCGACCAGACGCAAAAACAGAGCCAAGGCGTTCTTCAAGCTTTGTTGGGTTTCGGAACTCTAGGTGTTTGCGCAAGTCCAGGTAAGGGAAGCTAGACTTCATTTTCAATACAAGCCATAGTTTAGCTATTTCTGAAGTGAGGGCGATGTGGTCGCCGGTTTTCGTTTCATCTTTGTAAAATGCTCTGTTCTTATGTGTTTGGGCGACGTGGTCGCCGGTTTTATATACAGACTTCGAAATACCTTGTTTTTGAACCAGATCGCCGGTTTTGGCGCTGTTTTACGAACTCCCCTGTTTTTTGTGTTGTTTTGAAACTGTTGAGATTTAAATGTGATATTCGAAAACATGAACCTTGGAGTGAGTTTTGCTGTGATTGGAATCATTCATTTAAGTGTGGCATGATGTGTTGAATGTTGTGAATGTGGATCGAGGCATAGTATTTTCAGGAAAGGAAATACCGTGTAAGATCGTGTAGGATGTGCATTGATCGGTGATTCCTCAGGGGATATCCTGACTCTGCTGAGATAATGGAATCACATAGAGGAAGTTACTCAGTTGGTGAGAGTCGAAGGAGGTTCATATGAATGGGCGTCTCGTGTGAAAAAGAACGAGCTCCGCCTGTTCTATGGATTAACCCTGTCATACCGGGAGAACTATTGACATTGAGATTATATATGCGCATGCTGTGTGGATTCACAGCGACCCTGTGTGGATTTCACAGTGGTATGGTATGACAGGTGCAGATCTCTGAGTCTAATCAATGCATGAGTCTTCCGGAAGTAGTGTCAAGTGTCTTGTGTGTTGAGTCAGTGGTGGTCTGACGTGAGAAATGAGAAACATTGAATTGATAGACACTTGATGCAGTTTTGTGAAATAGAATGACTCTTGAGAATATTGTGAAATGTGTGATTTCTGGGTGATCAGGTGAAGAGTATGAGAAACTTGATAACTTTACGTGAATATCTTGAAATTGTTTACCTTGATTTTATTTTAAGTATCCTTATTTAAACTCTTTTTAAATGTCTAGCTTACCCTGTGTTTTCGTTTGTGTTGTGGCCTTTTCTTAAACCTGTAATGATCGTGTATAATTTACACGGGAGCAGATGATGTTGCAGGAAGTAGAGCTCTTTAGAAAATTGTCGCTGGAAGGAGATCGCCTGTTTTCTTTTCTGTTGGGTGATCGCCCCTCTTGCTGCTTTATAATAGGAGATCGCCTTTATGAAAGGAGATCGCCCTTCTTATAGGAGATCGCCTATATGAAAGGAGATCGTCCTTCTTATAGGAGATCGCCCTTTTTGCCAGGAGATCGCCTATCTGTCTTTTGTATTGTATTTCGTTTACGTTTTAATGGAGAAGTGATCGTTTGTATTAAACTCCCTGTGAGGAGAAACTTATTTATTTTATATAAAGATTTTGCTCACTTCAATCTATTTGTCACCTTTATTTTCGTTTTATATTTATTTTCAAAGAAATTTGGCGGGATGTTACACTGCGATTCAGGCATCCTCAAGCACCAGTACGACGAGCGACGACTGCCCTTGGACACCTAGGAGGTTCTCTGCAAGTTCTCCAAACCGGACGCTAAAGCAGAGTTAAGGCATCTTTAAGCTTCAGTGGGTTTTGGAGCTCTTGGTGTTTTTGCGCGAGTTCAGGTAAGGGAAGCTAGCATTTTCGTTTATAAAAACTTTAGGCGAGTAGGTTCTGAAGTGAGGGCGACGTGGTCGCCGGTTTCATATTCTTTTTCACGATGCTCTGATTTTATGTGTGGGGCGACGTGATCGCCGGTTTTAACGTTGTTTTCGAAATCCCCTATTTTAGTGTCGCTTTGAACTTGTTTGAGATTGATATGTGAAATGCGTGTGATATTGGAAAATCTGAACCTTGGTACGATTGTTGTTGTGGTTGGAATCGTTAATTTAAGTGTTGTATGGTGCATTGGGTGAATTGGTGATATCGAGCTGTCCTGTGTGGACTTCACTTGCTGTCCTGTGTGGACTTCATTAGCTGTCCTGTGTGGACTTCACTTGCTGTCCTGTGTGGACTTCATTAGCTGTCCTGTGTGGACTTCATTAACTGTCCTGTGTGGACTTCACTTGCTGTCCTGTGTGGACTTCACTAGCTATCCTGTGTGGACTTTACAGTGGTGTGGTATGTGTCTATGTGTGGTGAGTTAGTGGAAGTCTAACGTGAGAAAGAGAATTGTTGAAATTTGATAGACACTTGATGGTTTATGTGAAACAAATAACACTTGATGAAATTGTGAAGTGTGTGAAATGAATGGGAAAATTGATGGATTTTACGTGAGTGTTTTAAAATTGTTTTATCTTGATTTTAAAGTTTCATATCCAAATTCTCTTTAAAATATCTAGCTTACCCTGCGTTTTTGTTTTGTGGATGTTTTCTTAAACCTGTGATGATCGTGTATAATTTACACGGGAGCAGATGATGTTGCAGGAAGTAGAGCTCCTCAGTGAGTGGTCGCCGGAAGGAGATCGCCTGTTTCTGTTTCTGTTAGGCGATCGCCTGTTTTTTGTTTCTGATAGGAGATCGCCTGTTTTCTGTTTTCTGTTAGGAGATCGCCTGTTTTTCTATTTTGTTGTATTTTGTTTAAGTTTGGAAAACTGACTGGATATGTATTAAACTCCCTGTGAGGAGAAATTTCATTATATATATATATATATATATATATATATGTTCACTTCGATATTATTGTTTTACCTTTATTTCATTATATAAATATGAAAAGGATTTGGCGGGATGTTACAAGCTTCCTCAAATGACATAGGCCGTGAAGAGGACCATAGGAGAAGAAGAACTTCACCCCAATTTCATGGCCAAAGACATCACAATCAAAGGGAGAGACCTCACCATGGCAATGGATACTATCAAGATGCAAAGTCAAGGCTTCCTTCAGTCAAGCTTCCTAATTTTAGTGGCTCTAGTGATCCAAATGTATATTTAGATTGGGAAGCCAAGTGTGAACAAATATTTGAGATCCATGAGATCCAAGAAGAGCACAAACTTAAGCTAGCTACCTTAGAATTTAGTGATTATGCCATGAAATGGTGGCATGGAGTTGTAAAGGACATTATATATCACAAGGGTCCTCTCGTGGACTCTTGGAACTCTTTAAGATATCAAATGCGCGCAAGGTTTGTTCCTCCTTCTAGGAAGGAACACTTGTTGAAGTTCCAAAGGCTTCATCAAGGACATAGGACGGTAGATGAATACTTTAAAGATTTTGAAACAACTTTGACTAAAATGAATATGCATGCTAAAGAAGAGTCAAAGATTAAATGGTTTGTAAGTGGTTTAAGAAGACATATTAGAGATTTGGTAGACCTAGATGAGTACTCTTCTTTAAAGAAAGTGGTTCACCGAGCCATCAAAATAGATTCATATTTGAAACCAACTTTCAAACATGCTACTGATGATGGTTTCTACAAATCTTCAAGGAAGGATGCAAAAAAAAAATTTCCTCAAATTTCTCCTTCCAATTTTTCCAAACAAACCACTTTGCCAAAAAAAGTTTCTACTTCAAATCCTTCTACCCCTAAGTCACCTACCAAAACTTCACGCACCAAATGTTTTCAATGTTTAGGTTTTGGGCACATAGCTCTTCATTGTACACAAAAACGAACTTTCATGATAAACAAGGTAAATCAAGACCTAACTCAACCACCTACCAAAGGTGCAAAAGATAAAAACAAAGAAGGCCAAAGTGACAAGCGACTTATCCTTTCCCCTCCCAGGTGTTTTCCTTCCTTATCTTTTTCATTACCAAAGGTTCTTACTTCACCACCATCTTGGTTAAAAAATGTTAGGGATGATTTTTTTCATACCTCCTAATGGTTTTCACCATTTAAGCGGATTTTTTCCAAAAAATATCATCATTCCCAAACAAATTTTTCCAACTTGGTCTGTCTATAGGACTTCCTTTTCTGAACTCCCACTACTTTCAAAATCTAAGTCATGTTTGCCTTTTTCTTTTTCATCTATTAATTTTGATAGTAAACTGACTTTGTCATATGCAGGGATTCAGAATTCGTGGGCGAATTCTCTCCAACTCGGGGAGTATGATGGATATCAAGGAAGAGAGGATTTCACTAATGGAGGAAGAGGCCATCCACCAAAACATTTAAAGTTTTTCTTATTAGTCTTTTCAAAAGAGGAGGCCCAAGCCCAAAGCCCAAGCCCAAAAAGGCCAAGCCCAAGAAGCCCAAGTCCAATCCATGAGAAACAAGGCCAAGCATTAAATAAAAGAGCATCATTTGTATTTCTTTTGTATAAGTTGTAGGAGGTGTGGATATTAAATATAGGAGTGTGAATATGTAAAATAAAGTCACATTGTACATGTGACTTAGGAGAGTAGGTGTAAGTGTAGTTTTTAGGAGGTGTCATAGTAGAAAAAGGTCACACCTCCCATGTGACTTGTTTTGGTGGGAATTTCAAAAGAGTTTCTTTTGAATTTTCCCACCTATTTTTCAGCACCCTCACATTATAAATAAAGGTGTGGGCTCTTGTAAAATGCAGATTTGAATTTTTGAATTTTGAATTAGAGAAACTTTACTCAATTTTTGAGTGAGCATTGGAGAGCTTTGCATCTTTTTCACTAGTCTTATCTTGAAGGTTCAATGGTTACCTCAAGTGGCGGCTTGCACACTCATCTAGGAGCCTTCATCCTCTTAGTGGCGTGATCATCCAACCATACCTCCATCTTCATGAGCATTCTCTTCTCCTTCCTTCCTTCTCTTTTAGTTTTCATGTCTTAGCTTGTGTTCTTGTGTTTTGGTTCGGTGCCTTTAATTTCCAGCACTTATATTCAGTTTTCTATCACTTTAATCGGTTCAATTTGACAATAATTGGAACTTCCATATGAGTTTGTGTTTTGGCATTAGTTTTTGGTGAGTTCTTGACTTAGAACATTGATCCAATTCTAAGAACAAGTGCCTCTCTAATGACCAACTCAGGATGTTTCCTAAGAATGTCAAGAACCTTTCATCTTATGTTCTTGAATTCACCTCACATGTGGGGGTGATAACACAGGTGTGGAGTAGTGGTAGGACGAGCCCTCAACAGGGTGTGACGATGTGGCGTCAGTCGACAGAAGCAAGGCGATGTGTCCTCGCCACATCAAGGACGATGAGAGATCGCCGAGGTGAGAGACACGCGGGGATCGCCAGGGCGAGAGACACGCGGAGATCGCCAGGGCGAGAGACACGCGGGCATCGCCAGGGCGAGAGACACGCGGGCATCGCGAGGGTGAGAGACACGCGGGCATCGCCAGGGCGAGAGACACGCGGGCATCGCCAGGGCGAGAGACACGCGGGGATCGCCAGGGTGAGAGACACGCGGGCATCGCCAGGGCGAGAGACAGACGGTCATCGCCAGGATGAGGGACGCATCGGTCGTCTTCCAGGGAGAGACATCTGTCGTCTTCTGGGGAGAGACATCGTTCGTCCGCCAGGATGAGACATCGGTGGATAGTCATCGCGCGAGCAGTCATCGGTGGAAGGTTATCGCGCGATGTCGTGTTTCACACAGATAAGGTGGGACCCAGGCTCCCAGCATGAGACGTCCTGCATGCGCGACACGTAGACAAAAAGGGTGTTTCAGAATAGTTAGCATAAGAGAGTTGGTATGCGCAAAAACCCACGTGGTCATACTGTTCAAGGAAGTGTGCACGCGAGGTTGCTCAGAGAGTGGGTAATGGCAGTGAAGGCTAAAGAGTCGTTCGACCTTAAGAGCTGAGGGAATCAGCTCATTTAGTTCCCCTTTCTCCTTTCTCCTCCACTCGAAGACACAGCTATCCCCACGTACCAGTGCTACGATCGGCGACTACCTTTGTCCTTCTGGGAAGTCTCTGCAAGTTCTCCCGTCAGGACGCTAGAACAGAGTAAGTCGTTTTGCTCTGTTTTTCGAGTCAAATCTGAGCTTGAGAGGGTTGCCTCTGCATAGGCGTTGCCGACGACTCACTTAGCTCCATAAATCGTCTCTGTTAGCATAGAAAATAAGTAGTATAGTCAGTTTTGTGATAAAGGCTCCATGGTGCAGGTTAGGACATCTTTAAGCTTCGGTGGGTTTTGGAGCTCTTGGTGATTTTGCGCAAGTTCAGGTAAGGGAAGCTAGCATTTTCGTTTATAAAAACTTTAGGTGAGTAGGTTCTGAAGTGAGGGCGACGTGGTGGCCGGTTTCATATTCTTTTTCTCGATGCTCTGTTTTTATATGTGGGGCGACGTGATCGCCGGTTTTAATGCAAATTTAGAAATCCCCTGTTTTAGTGTCGTTTTGAAATTGTTTGAGATTGAAAGGTGAAATGCATATGATATTCGAAAATCTGAACTTTGGTATGATTGTTTTGTGATTGGGATTGTTTAAGAAAAGATTCAAAATATTATATGATGGAATTGTGCTTTTACGTGTGGTATGATGTACTGGATGAATGTGAAAGAGTGATCAAAGCATAGTATTTTCAGGAAAGAAAATACCGTGTGGAGATTTTATGAAGGTGTATTGATCAGTGAGTATCCTGTGAATGAGGCGATCCTGACTCTGCTGATATGATGGAATCACATAGATGAGGTCATTCAGTTGGTGAGAGTCGAAGGAGGTCCATATGTGTGGGTAAGTCGTTTGAAAGATAACTGACTTGACCTGTTATATGGATTAACCCTGTCATACTGAGAGAGTGAGGATATTGAGATTGAGATCGAGATTATGTTGATGCGCATAGCTGTGGGAACTTTACAGCAATGTAGTATGATAGGTGCAGGTCTCTGGATGTTAAGTTCAACGCACGAGTCTTCCGGAAGTAGAGTCATGTGTCTATGTGTTATGAGTCAGTGGAAAGTCTGACATGTGAACCATGAGTATTGAATGTATTGAATAGACACTTGACGAGTTTGTGGAATATGGGGATGTTGATGGTTGAAATTGATATAGATTATGAATGGTGTGAAGATTTATGCTTTCTATTGATATAAAGTTTCATATTTAAAGTTTTTAAAAATATCTAGCTTACCCTTTTGTGTTGTATCGTGGTTGTTTTTCTTAAACCTGTGATGATCGTGTATTTTTGCATGGGAGCAGATGAGGTTGCAGGTAGTAGAGCTCCTCAGTGACCATTTTCTGGAGGAGGAGATCGCCGGTTTTTGAATGCTGTTGTTTTGTTTTATTTTGAAAACTCCTGTATGGAGATGTATTAAAACTTCCTCGGAAAGGGATATTATTTTGAGGCACATTTGTATTAATGGATGAATTATATTATATATATATATATATATATCTATGTTAAATTTTGATATTATTGTGTCACCTTTATTTTATTATAAAAACAAAATGAACGATATTTTGAGGGGCGTTACATTAGGCGCTACATAGAAGGAGCTAGAAGTGCCTTTTCCAACTCCTTCCCTTGTAACCCAAACCGGTCACCCTTGCTATAAATAAGGGGCTTTGGTTCATAATAATACAAGTTGAAATTTAGAAGTAAAGAAACTATCTTGAGTTGTTGTGAGAGAGAGTTGTGAGCTTTGTCTCTTCCTCCTCCTTCCATGTCTTATCTTGTGAGCTTTGGAGACTCTCAAGTGGCGGCACCTCCCACTCATCCTGGAAGAACCACTCTCCAAGTGGCGTCAGCACATCTCCAAAAAGACTACAACCACATAAGTCATTTCTATTCATCTTCTAAAAATACCCATTTTTGTTCTACTTGCTTGTTTGCAATTCCAATTAGTTCATCCTCTTCCTTATGATTTTCTCTTTCATTTGATGTGTTGTTCTTCCATTTTGAACGGTTCAATTGTGTTATAGCAACCTGTTTTGGTTCGGCTTCCATAGAGTAACCATGTTCACGTTATTTTCTTGAATTTCTAATAGTAGGTTGTGTTCTTGTTGTGATTCTATTGTAGTTTCAATTCTTATTTTGATTCTACTTTTAATCTTGTGTTCTTGAACTATTCTGGTGTTGTTCATACATATTCCTTGTTGTTCTTGATATACCCACATGGTTTTAATCCATAAAATTCATAAAAGAGACATAAACATGTGTTTTTCCTTTGGACCTTTAGAAATGAACCTTCACATCTACTTAGCACTTGCTAAGTTAATGTCCAATGGGGATTTTCTCTAGGTGACTCACCATAATTGCCTTAAGAATCTTGATCCAATTCTTCATTAAGTGTTACAAAATAAACAAGGATGAATTCAACTCACATCACCTCTCAAGAACACCACCCTCTTTGATACACCACACACACAAAGTCAGAACACCCTCTGACCTTACTAGACCAATAGTTTACAGATATACAGACTAGAAAAAAATTACAAAAGTGAATAGGAAAGATTACACTTGATACAGGAAATTATAGCTGATCCTATTCCACTCTTTAACTAATGCAAAGCCTAAGCAATCTTGCAATCTTGAAACTTTTCACAATCTTTGAAAAGTGTTTTCAATCTCTCTTTCTGTGTATTTGAAACAAGGAAGTAATCCTAGTTTTATAGCTTTCAAAAATAGCCATTTAAGGTAGTTAATCATGAGCCAAAACAGATTGACACCATAGAAAATAGATTTAACAAACTTAACTAAAACTGTTAAGGATTTTCAAATATCAACTGATTGAATTGTCGAATCAATCGATTGAATTGGTTTGACAGCTAAGTCTACCAAGGTCAAACAAGTTTTAAAAACCTTTCAAACATACTAAGAGAAAAGCAACCAATTAAAACGATAAATCAACAAGTTGTTTTTCACTTACTTTGAAAAACACTTTTTCTTTTAAATTACAAATTGATTCAGATTTGAACTGAGCTAAGATTGGATTAACAAATTCTAAACTACCTAGAACCCATGCCCACAAACCAGAATCCATGTATTTTCAACTTGAATTTCAAGTAAAGAAACTCTGCTTGAGTGAATTTTTGAGTCTGAGTACTCTAGGTTATATGGGTCTTATCTTGAGTGGGTAGTATCCTAAGTGGCGACTCTAAATCTCATCTTGAGTAAGTGACATCTCAAGTGGCGGCTCTTGCACCACTTGTCTTGGAGCCCATCTGCTCCAAGTTGCGTGACAACCTCCAATCGTCCCTAAGTCTTCTCATCCTTTCATCTTTTCCCTTTCATTCTCTTTTTATGTGTCACCTTCCTCTTCCCTTTTTCCATCTATCATCTTCTTTTCTTATTCACTTTATTGTTCCTTGTTTATGCGTTTTGTTATTGTTTCATTCTCTTAAATTCCGCAATTTGCATCATTGTCACCTCATATTTGTGTTTTTCTCTTTGCCCTTCTGAAGTGAACCTTCACACTTACTTAACCATTTAGTTAAGTTCGTGTCTAGTGGGAATCTTCTTAGGGTTCTCACCTTGCATTTCTTAAAATTCAAAATTTATAAACAAAAGTCAAACCTTTAAAATGTGCAACCTAAATCAACTCACATTATGTGGTAATCAGAGCAAGGTTCTATTGTGCTTATATTACTGAGTTGATATTCTGCTTTTGAATTTTTGCACATTTTAATTTCACGCTTTTACATTCAAGCAATTTAAATTCTGCCTTTAAATTCCTATCATTTACAATTTCTACTTTTTTATTCATTAAGCACTTTAAATTCCACTTTTTGAATTTCCGTTTTCTGTCATTTCTTTTTCTTACTGCTTTTGCTTGCGTCTGATGTTCTTAGTGTTCTAAGAGTCATATATATTTTCTGCTTATTTTCATTTTAATTGTGAAGAACTAAAATCAAATTATGAATTGTTAGAGTAACTGTTCTTGCCAGTTGACTCGCCTGTCGGTTGACTCAAGACACTCACACACCTCCTTCCTCACGTTGATACGTGCTTGGTTCTTTCGAAGCAATCTGAACCTGCAAAAGAGAAAGAGGGCGCCCTAGAGGCCGTTTGCACTCCGACGCTCAAGTCAGTATAGGGCAAGGACACCAAGTGTATATGTTTCTCTCTGTGTGTTTAGGTCTAGAAACTGCGTACCTTTGTGAAGTATCTTACTGTCCCTTATATAGTCTAGGGTTTACTGCGCCGCTAGCCCTAATTAGGGTTCGCTGCGCTACTAGCCATATTTAGGGTTTACTGGAATACCCTTGCGCCGCTACCACCCAATCTTAGGGTAATCTAGCACATAAGGTTTCCTTCTCTGGAGTGCAAACTCTCACAGGGTGACCGCCTGGGTGCCTCCTTGTGCACCTAGTCTCTGGGGCCACCTATTCTGGGAGTGCCTTCACTGTTCACGTGCCATGCACGTAGCTTTACTGGGAAAACCCTAGCTCTAGGGAGTACTCGTCCCCTCAGGACTCTACACCCAACTGTGCTCTCCCTGCTACCCGCATAGGCACTTCGTGATCCAGGCCTCTCCCTTCCTCTGGGTATTTAACTGGTCATTGGCCCCCTCTGGGAACCAATCTTACCTGTTCTGTTTATGCTGTTCAAATCACCCAAGGCCGATGTCACCTCGCCATACTCTGTTGCCGAGGACTCCTCGACCTGCTGAGTGACGATGACACCTCTGCCCATCCTGGTGCTGACGACTACTCACCCGTCTCTATAGGCTGATGACTCGTCACCCCTCTCTGTAGGCTAATGACTCGTCACCCCTCTCTGTAGGCTGATGACTCGTCACCCCTCTCTATAGGCTGATGACTCATCACCCCTCTCTGTAGGTTGATGACTCGTCGCCCCTCTCTGTTCCATACCCCCTGTGGGGTCTATTCCACGTGGCTTTGACTCATGCTGTGGGACCCAGCTGATGTCCGAGGACTGGTCAGTACACAAGCCCCTCAGTCTCAAGCTGTTAACTTGTTTTAGCGAAGAGACTAAGTGATAGGCGAGGACTGATCGGTACACAAGCCCCCCTAGTCTTGAGCTGTTAACTTGTTCCAGCGTATGGACTAGGTCATTGTCTTGGGCGGCCTACGTGGCTCTGCGCATAAGTACATGAATAGTACGCTGAGAAGACACTTCACCAACCCCCTCTCATCTGCTAACACGTGGCCGTATCAACGGTTTGAGATTCATAACGTTTACGCTCCCTAGGGCTACGTTAAACCTCTTCAAAACCTCGCGCCACTTCACTGTTTCATCACTTTGCATTCTCACCTTTGCATACTCTATCTTCCAGCGCACGCTCTCTTCTTCCCAACAGATCCTTCACGCTTCTTCGCTCTTCATCAACCAAAGGTATGATTTTTATGTCTTCTTTTCCTTCATATTGATCATCCATACGGTATGCTGTAACTGTTTACGGGCCTGCGTGCGGCTTATACATTCTAGGGTTTTGTTCTTCTTTCCTGGGTTCATTCTACCTTTGAGTCTTCGTCCACCATTGTTTTCTTCTGAGCCTTTCTTCTTTTCCTGCCTCTCATTTGTTTAGATTCGAGATGGCCAGAACCAAAACCACTTCCAACCCTCCTCCAACGGTAGCGGTCGATTACAAGGCCCTCTACCCCTGGGCTTCTGAGGATCTTCTTGCAGAGACCTCCAAACTCACATCCTGCGAAGATCTTCGCAAGCACCGGGATGATGAGAATGAGATTAAAGGACGCGTCTTCGGCAGGGAAACGGACGCGTACGTCTCTGTGCGCCCCTGCCCAGTAAACGAGCCCGTATGCGCCGATGATCGTTGCAACAATGGGGAGCCCTTCTTCTTCTTCTACGCCACCATCTTCAAAAGAGTCAAAGTCCGTCTCCCCTTCACAGGATTTGAAAGGGCTTTGCTCACCGAGTTAAACGTGGCGCCCGCTCAACTGCACCCCAACAGTTGGGCCTTTATCAGGGCGTTCTCCATCCTCTGCAATAACCTAGGGTTCACCCCCTCTGTCGATGTCTTCCTTTACTTCTTCGAGGCGAAGAGCCCCGGCAAGAGGCTTTGGGTGAGCCTGAATGGGGTGGCCGGGAGAGTCCTCCTAACGCTCTTCTCGCAGTCGTACAAGAACTTCAAAGGAAAGTTCTTCCGAGTCTGCTGCAGCTCTTACGACCCCACCATGCTCGATGGATTTCCGTTGTACTGGGTGGGGGAGTTGAAGTTCAAAAAGCCACGCAAGCTCGAGGAGTTGACAGCTCCCGATCAAGAACTCTGCCAAATCATTTCCAGCTGGGGGGTGGTGTTTGACTCCACCCAGCTGATTAGGCATGAGTATGACGCTGAGACTCTCAGCGTGTACCTTGGTATACTAACTTCACCTTGCATTTATCTGTTCGCATGCTCAATATTTTGCCTTTCTAACACTTTCGAATTGTTCACTGCAGGCATGGTACTCAGCGCTGATAAGAAGAAAAGGCTGGCAGACGTGCTGAGTCGCCGCAATGCTAGCGGTTCAGCCCCTGCAGGTCCGTCATCACCCGCAGGTGTTGCCCTGGAACCCATCGCTGAAAAATCCAAGAGGGCAGCCCCTGTGGAGGTTTCTGACGACGAGGACACCTGCTCCGGCCTCGTCTTCAAAAGGAAAAAGGTGGAGACAGCCGCAGAGGTCTCTTCAGCCACAGAAGGGCACCCTTCTTCTTTTAGGGAGCACCCTCCCAGCGCCTCCTCCCCCCCTGAGCCAATCCTAACACTTGAGGGGGGTGGGGAGAGTGCTCCTTCCTCTGGTCCAATGCCTTCTGCCCCAGAACTTCCTTCTCTGCTCCAAAGGTCACTCGCTCAAATGCCTGGCAGAGCTGTCTTGGAGGCCATGGACAGAAACTCTCTTGAGAACCTCCTCAGCCATGGTCTCGGGGAGTTCTTGGCCGCTTCCAACTCCTTGCTGGTCAAGGGTAGTGTTGAGGCGGAGCTGCTAGAGGAGACCGCCCAACTGAAAAGGGAGCTGGAACAAAAGGATCTCCAACTTCGTCAAGCGACGCGAGAGACTGTCCTCAATCAAGAACTGGGTAGTCTCCGTCAATCCGAGAAGGAGACCAAGAAGCTTCTTTTTTCTAAGGGGCAGGAGGCCCTCCAGCTTGAAGCTAAGATACTCCCCCTCCGCAACAAGATTATAGAACTGGAAGAGCAAGCAAAGGGGGCTCAAGCTAAAATGGCCAAGCTAGAGGAGAGGGCGACCAATCGAGAAGTTCAGCTGGGCAAGGTTGAGGAGGAACTTGCCCAACAGATCGAACTGTTGAAGAAGACTGAGGCTGAGCTTATTGATGACGCCGCCGACGCCTATGGGGAAGGCTTTGGTGATGCCCTTGCTCAGGTTGCCTGCGTGCATCCTGAGATGGACCTCTCACCATACTCCGCAACTCTGCAGGTGGTTGACGGGCAAATAGTGCCCAGATAGGTCCTCGAAACAGTTGTATTTTAGCTGAACATCTTTGTAATTATCCTCTTTGCAATATAAAAATGTTTATGCATTGTTCATCTTTTCGTCGTGCTTTGTATTTGATGGGCTCACGATCACAAATAACGCACCTGCAAAATGAACCTCGAGTAACATGTCTTTCCGTTAACTTCATTAATGAACCTTTACCTTAACTTGGGCGTTCTCATTTGGAGGGGAAAATGTTCCTTATGAACTCCCCATTCCCCTTACGAGACCTCTAACCCCACTCATAGGTTCTGACTGACCCGTCATCGTTCATGGTCGATGGAGGATTTAACCAAGCGAACCTTTCTTTCACATTGGAAGTTCTCACTCGAAGTGGAGGTGTTCTCTACGAACCTACCTCTCCACTTACG
Source organism: Phaseolus lunatus (assembly GCA_013389735.1). NCBI lineage: Eukaryota > Viridiplantae > Streptophyta > Magnoliopsida > Fabales > Fabaceae > Phaseolus > Phaseolus lunatus. Next base: position 12,669,998 of record CM023861.1, read on the forward strand.
AGACCTCTAACTCCACGTGACAGGTTCTAACTGACCTCACATCGCTCACAGGCGAGGAGGATTTTCCTGGGCGAACCCTTCTTTCACATTGGAAGTTCTCACTCGAAGTGGAGGTGTTCTCTACGAACCTACCTCTCCACTTACGAGACCTCTAACTCCACGTGACAGGTTCTAACTGACCTCACATCGCTCACAGGCGAGGAGGATTTTCCTAGGCGAACCCTTCTTTCACATTGGAAGTTCTCACTCGAAGTGGAGGTGTTCTCTATGAACCTACCTCTCCACTTACGAGACCTCTAACTCCACGTGACAGGTTCTAACTGACCTCACATCGCTCACAGGCGAGGAGGATTTTCCTGGGCGAACCCTTCTTTCACATTGGAAGTTCTCACTCGAAGTGGAGGTGTTCTCTACGAACCTACCTCTCCACTTACGAGACCTCTAACTCCACGTGACAGGTTCTAACATCATTATACAAACACATTAAAAACATATATCTTTAACTGAATTTTATTGGGTGACCTCATTAAAAACCCTTAGAAGGGAAAAAAGAGTGTCCCCTGTATTATGTTGCGTACAAGATTACATGGCTTTAACTGAAATAATACTTCAAGTGAGTCGCATTCCATGTTCGAGGAATCGGACCTCCTTCTAAAGTCTCAAGCCTATATGCTCCATTCCCTAGGGCCTCTGTCACTCTAAAAGGACCAGTCCACTTGGGGGATAGCTTGTTCTCTATCTGGTATGGAGATGCCTTCCGCATGACAAGGTCTACCACCTGGAAATGCCGAGCTCTCAGCTTGGAACTGTGTTTGAGCTCGACTCTCCTCTTTATCGCCTCAGCCTTGATTCCAACTTCTTCCCTGGCTTCATCCAAAAGATCAAGATTCACCTTCCTCTCTTCATTGGATTCCTCAGCCACAAAGTTCTGGAAACGTGGCGAGCTCTCCTGGATCTCCACAGGGATCATGGCATCTGAACCATACACCAAACTAAAGGGAGTCTCCTTGGTAGTGGACTGGGGGGTAGTATGGTAAGCCCATACTATCCTGGGAACCTCCTCAGCCCACCTTCCCTTTGCTTTCTCCAGCCTTCTCTTCAATCCTCTGAGGAGGACTCGGTTGGCTGACTCGACTTGCCCATTGGTCTGTGGGTGTTCGACTGATGCAAACACCTGCTTGATTCCCAACTTTGTACATAGCTTTCCCAACTGTTGGCTTGCAAACTGAGTGCCATTATCAGACACTAAGCGTTTTGGTATGCCGAAGCGGCAAACTATGTTCTTCCACACGAAGTGTTGGATCTTTTGTGCTGTAATCTGTGCTACTGGCTCAGCCTCAATCCACTTCGTGAAATATTCTATGGCGACCACGAGGTACTTCATCTGTCTTATCGCCAAAGGGAAAGGCCCCAAGATGTCAATTCCCCAGGTATGAAACGGCCAAGGGCTGTAAATCGACCTGAGCTCCTCTGGTGGTGCCTTAGGCCAGTCAGCATGCAACTGGCACTGCTTGCACTGCTGTGCATATTTAGTGCAATCTTCCCTCATTGTCGGCCAGTAGTACCCTGCTCGTACGGCCCTAGAGGCCAGCGCTCGGCCTCCGATATGACTACCGCAGATACCTTCATGGAGCTCCGCCATTATCCTCACACACTGCTCGCCATGCACGCAGACTAAGATGGGGTGAGTAAACCCATGTCTGTACAACTCGCCTTCAATGAGTGTGTACTTGGACGAGTTTTTCTTTATCTTTTTTGCCTCCTCCGGCTCTGCTGGGAGCATTCCATCTGCTATATAACGCTTGTAGGGCGTCATCCATGTCTCACCATTTTGTAATAGACAGATCTGTGGCGCTTCTACCCCCAATAGCATGCATGCGTTGACTCGTGGCTTCTTTAAAGTTTCTTGAGTCAACGACTGATGACTCCTCTTCTTGCCATCTGACTGGCTGATCTGATGGACTTCCACCAAGTTATCAGCTGTATAGGTACGAGGCGCCCTCAGGGTCTCCTGGATGACTGTCCTCTGTCTGCCCCCCTTGCCTGAGCTGGCGAGTTTGGCCAACAAGTCAGCTCTGGCATTTTGCTCCCTGGGCACGTGTACCAGTTCAAATACCTCAAATGAACTCTTCAATCTCTGGACATACTCCAAGTAAGAGGCCATCTGAGGATCTTTGGCCTGGTATTCTCCGGCCACCTGACCGGTGACCAACAACGAGTCACTCTTGGCTATAAGGCTCTGTGCTCCCATCTCCTTTGCCAATAACATCCCAGCGATCAAAGCCTCATACTCCGCCTGGTTATTGCTGGCTTTGAACGCGAATCGCAGGGCCTGCTCTATTAACAACCCCTTGGGTCCTTCTAAGATCACCCCCGCTCTGCTGCCTTGCTGATTCGAGGACCCATCTACTGACAATACCCATTTAAAATTGGGTCCCTCTTGCTGGGCTTCGGTTGAAGACATCTCTGCCACAAAGTCAGCGTAGACTTGTCCTTTGATCGGGCCCCTGGGTTCATACTGGATGTCAAATTCTGACAGCTCAACTGCCCAGCGCACCATCCTTCCAGCCACATCAGGCTTCTGCAAGACCTTACATATCGGCAGATCTGTCATCACCACCACTGTGAAGCTTTGGAAATAGTGGCGTAATCTCCTGGCCGAGAACACCACTGCTAATGCTGCCTTCTCTAAGGCTTGGTACCCGGCCTCGGGTCCCTGTAGCACCTTGCTGACAAAATAAATGGGCTTCTGGCTCTGTTGTTGTTCTTGTACCAAGACAGAACTCACCGCCTTGTCTGTAACTGCAAAGTACAAACGCAGGGGTGTGCCGAGTTGAGGCTTGCACAAAACTGGTGGGCTGGCCAGTTATTCTTTGAGCTTGAGGAAAGCCTGCTCACACTCCGCCGTCCAGGTGAATCTGCTATTCCTCCTTAAGCACTGGAAATAAGGGTGACCTTTATCTCCCCCGACTGACACGAACCGGGAGAGTGCAGCCATCCAACCTGTCAACTGTTGCACTTCTTTGACCGACGTCGGGCTCCTCATGGCGATGATTGCTGCACACTTGTCTGGGTTGGCCTCAATCCCTCTTTCCGTGAGCAAAAACCCAAGGAACTTGCCTGCGTCCACCCCAAAGACGCACTTTTCGGGATTCAACTTTAACCTGTACTTCGCTATAGTGTTGAACAGCTCCTCCAAGTCGTCAACATGCTGATCCCGTGCCTGGGACGTCACTACCATGTCATCTACATATGCCTGCACATTGCGTCCCAGCATGGGAGCGAGGACCTTGTCCATCAGCCTCTGGTATGTGGCACCCGCATTCTTCAAGCCAAACGGCATGACTGTGTAGCAGTAACAAGACAGCTCTGTCATGAACGTCGTCTTGTTCTCATCCATCGGGTGCATTTTGATCTGATTATACCCAGAGAAAGCGTCCAAGAAACTGAGCAGTTTGCAGCCTGAAGCACTGTCCACCAGCGCATCTATGTTGGGCAGAGGATAGGAATCTTTTGGACAGGCCTTGTTAAGATCTGTAAAGTCCACACACATCCTCCATTTCCCGTTAGCCTTCCTTACCAAGACGACGTTCGCAAGCCACTCAGGGTATTGTATTTCCCGTATGTGACCTGCTTTCAGCAATTTGTGTGTTTCCTCCCTGACTACCTGCCTTCGCTCATCATTGAACTTCCGCCTCCTCTGGCGGACCGGCCTGGCCTGGGGATTCAACGCCAGGCGGTGGCATAGGAAATCAGGGTCTATGCCAGGCATGTCTGAGGGGGACCAAGCGAAAGCGTCCAGATGCTTCCCTATAACTCTCGCTACCTGATCCTGGGTCTCCTGAGATAGGGATTTACCCAGCCTGAAGATCTTCCCTCCGATCTCCTTCTCCACGACCTCCTCTGCGGGTTCTGGCCGCCTCACCCGGGCGACCTCTGCTCGGGTGACCCCGACATCACCTCGAGGCATACCTGCTTCATTGGCTCCTCCTCCCGGTGGTGAGGTGGTCACCATGCAGACTCCCCTCTTCGTCTTGAGGCTATTTTCGTAGCACCTTTTAGCCTCCTTTTGGTCCGACTTGATGGTTACCACCTTCCCCTCCATCGATGGCAACTTCATCTTCATGTGCCTTGTGGACACTACGGCCCCCAACCGGTTCAGGGCCGGTCTGCCCAGAAGTATATTGTAGGCAGAGGGAGCGTTCACCACAAGGTACCTGATGTTCTCTGTGCGGGACGCTATTCCGTCGGTGAACGTGGTCCTCAACTGTATGTATCCCCACACTTCTACCTGATCTCCTGCGAACCCATATAAACAGCCGACGTAAGGTCGCAACTGATCAGGGGACAGCTGTAGTTTGTTGAAGGTCGACCAGAACATCACATCGGCCGAGCTTCCCTGATCGACCAGCACCCGGTGCACCTTACGTGCGGCAGTGACTACTGAAATAACCACCGGATCGTTGTCATGGGGAACAACATCTCGGCGATCGGCTTTTGTAAAGACGAGGTCAATGTCCGGAAAGTGATCTTCCTCGCAGGCCTCCACTGCCATCACTGAACGTGCATACCTCTTTCGTTGTGAAGAGGTGCATCCTCCTCCTGAGAATCCACCTGATATAGTGTGGATCTCCCCATGAATGGGCACTTCATGCCCCTGGTCTGCCCTTGGTGCAGCAACTGTCTCACCTTCCGATGCCTCCTTCAGATAGTCGTTCAGAAATCCACTCTTCACCAACTCGTCCAATTGGTGAGCCAGAGCTAGGCAGTTTCGAACGGGGTGCCCAAAAGCCTAATGGAATTCGCACCATGCATTTTTATTGGGCCCCAACCTCTTGTCACTCTTTGGGGGCACCTTCAATCTTTCTGCCACGTTAGGAATGGCAATCAACTCCTTCAAATCCACCACGAATTCATGCCTAGGGGGCATGTCATCTTTGCTTCGCGCCCTAGGCTGTGGTTTTCGGGGCTCGTAGGGCTTCTGTTTCCCTTGAGCTTTTTTCTTCGTGGTTGCCTCATGTACCCGCAGCGATTGAGGCCGAATAGGCGCTCAGGGTCTTAACGAAGCCGCACTTTCTCTCTTCTCGCTGAGCTCCCCCTCAGCGACAATGTGGGCCACAGCACGCCGTTTTATGTCACTGAAGGTCTTGGGACGGCTGCGTATTAAGGACTCGCTGAAAGGCCCTGGCAGTACGCCCTTCCTGAAGGCGTGCACCACCATGTCTTCATCCTTGGTGTGTAACCTTACCACCATCGCTCCAAACCTATTGAGGTACTCTTTGAGGGATTCCCTCTGATGCTGCCTTACAATAAAAAGATCGTAAGACACTGGCGGAGGGGCTCTGTTGACAAGATATTGCTCCCTGAACAGCGCGGAAAACTGAGCGAAAGACGTGATATGTCCTTCTGGCAAACTCACGAACCATTCTAGCGCAGTTCCTGTCAGTGTGGCCATAAAGAGTTTACAGTGCACTGCGTCGGACCCTCCTGACAACATCATCTGCGTGTGAAAAGCAGTGAGATGCGTTTCAGGATCTTCCTTCCCGGTGAACACGGTTTTGGGTCCTACAAAGGTAGCTGGGACCACCGTGTTCATGATTGCTTGGGAGAAAGGCATGGGAAAGGCCTTTGGAGGCACTGGTGGGGCTCGATCATCTTCCCCACGATCTCCAGCTTGTTGTATATGCTGCAAATTCAAGCGCAACTACTCATTTGCCCGGTGTAACTCTTTGTTCCTGGCCTGTGAGGCGGCCAGGTCTTCCTGCATACGCGCTTGATGCGCTTGAGACTCCGCCACCGTTTCTTGGAGGGCGCGCATCGTTTCCATCAGCTGTTGCATGGTAACGCTGTCGCCTCCGTTTGGTGGAACGGACCCGTGTCTGGTATTCCTCATCTTCCGTGGTTCTTACTCTCACTCTCGTGTATGGGACCTTGTTTTACTCCGGCCCCACGGTGGGCGCCAAATGTTCTTGCCGGTTGACTCGCCTGTCGGTTGACTCACGACACTCACACACCTCCTTCCTCACGTTGATACGTACTTGGTTCTTTCAAAGCAATCTGCACCTGCAAAAGAGAAAGAGGGCGCCCTAGAGGCCGTTTGCACTCCGACGCTCAAGTCAGTATAGGGCAAGGACACCAAGTGTATATGTTTCTCTCTGTGTGTTTAGGTCTAGAAACTGCGTACCTTTGTGAAGTATCTTACTGTCCCTTATATAGTCTAGGGTTTACTGCGCCGCTAGCCCTAATTAGGGTTCGCTGCGCTACTAGCCATATTTAGGGTTTACTGGAATACCCTTGCGCCGCTACCACCCAATCTTAGGGTAATCTAGCACATAAGGTTTCCTTCTCTGGAGTGCAAACTCTCACAGGGTGACCGCCTGGGTGCCTCCTTGTGCACCTAGTCTCTGGGGCCACCTATTCTGGGAGTGCCTTCACTGTTCACGTGCCATGCACGTAGCTTTACTGGGAAAACCCTAGCTCTGGTGAGTACTCGTCCCCTCAGGACTCTACACCCAACTGTGCTCTCCCTGCTACCCGCATAGGCACTTCGTGATCCAGGCCTCTCCCTTCCTCTGGGTATTTAACTGGTCATTGGCCCCCTCTGGGAACCAATCTTACCTGTTCTATTTATGCTGTTCAAATCACCCAAGGCCGATGTCACCTCGCCATACTCTGTTGCCGAGGACTCCTCGACCTGCTGAGTGACGATGACACCTCTGCCCATCCTGGTGCTGACGACTACTCACCCGTCTCTATAGGCTGATGACTCGTCACCCCTCTCTGTAGGCTGATGACTCGTCACCCCTCTCTGTAGGCTGATGACTCGTCACCCCTCTCTATAGGCTGATGACTCATCACCCCTCTCTGTAGGCTGATGACTCGTCGCCCCTCTCTGTTCCATACCCCCTGTGGGGTCTATTCCACGTGGCTTTGACTCATGCTGTGGGACCCAGCTGATGTCCGAGGACTGGTCAGTACAGTAACGATTGATTTAATTCTAATACATAGATTACAAGCGTTCATATAACTTGAATCCCAATATCTTGTCTTTTTCGAAAATTGAAAAGTGAATCCCATCTCCATGCATAACATCATTTGAAAATTTTCAACCTGTCAATTCAGGACAAAAAAAAAAAAGAAGCAAAAACAACACAAAATTTTAAGTGCATTCACCTTCCAAATTTCGTTTACAAAAGAGATTCTAACTATATGACAAATTGTTTTCGTAATTGTGGAGTTTAATCCCACTTACTTCAATTTCTAAAACCCTTCACATCTTTATAATTAAAGTTTAAGTAAGTTTCTTTGCGTTCTTTTCATGCTTTTCTTGTTTGTCTTATTCAAAGTTTTGTCTTCACCTTATTTTCCTTTTGGCTTCGCTTTTCTTGCTTGTGTCTCATTGTTTCTTTGGTTTTGTTTTTGGGGTACATTGGTGAGCAAGTGTAAGAGCTTTGTCATATTTCACTTGAGGTGTTGCTACAAGTGTAGACCCTTTTTGAGGGACTATCTTTCTTGATTGATACACGAGAGTGAGAGTTTAACTTGTAATTTTTTCACTAATTGTTTGTTTCTTGTGCAAAATTATGGCTAATTTGTCTTTAGGTGAATCTTCAAAGCTGCAATCACCTCAAAAGGCACACCTTTTGGGAGAGCTTGCGGATGCCAAGAGGGGAATGGCCCATAAAGACGAAGAAATAAGACAACTAGTGGAAAGATTGCAAAGAATAGAAGAGGCTCAAGAGAGACAAACCTGAGAAAGGAGATGGAAGCCGATAAGAGCACCTAGAAAATCCATGTACTATGGGAGTCAAGAACAAGAGTGGAGAGTGCACAATTTGGAAAAATGACACCATCAACACCAACATCCACTAAAGAATTCTTTTAATTTTGTAAAGTTACCTAGTTTTAGTGGGGATAATGTCCCTAATCTGTATTTAGAATGGGAAGCTAAAGTAGAACAACTCTTTAATGTGTATGAGGTCACTGAGGACCAAAAATTTAGGTTAGCTTCCCTAGTTTTTTTAGACTGTGCCATACAATGGTGGCAACAAACTGTAATGGACATTAGGCTAAATGAAAGGCTAGCCATGGTCTCTTGGAGTGATTTAAAGTTATGCATGCGAGCGGTTTGTTCCTTCTCATTATAGGAAGGAACACTTGTTGAAGCTCCAACGGCTTCATCAAGGATCTAGGAGTGTAGATGAGTATTTTCAAGATTTGGAAGTAACATTGACTAAAATTAATATGCATGAAAGTGAAGAGTCAAAGATTGCAAGATTTGTGAGTGGATTACGGCAAGAAATACAAGATGCTATAAAATTATATGAGTATACTTCTTTAGACAATTGGTTCACCTAGCCATCAAGGTTGAATCACAAGTTTTGAAGAAAACATCTTTTAAAAATACTCATAATGATGGCTTTTACAAATCATCTTGGAAGGGAAAAAACAAATTTCAAAACCAAGAATCCTTCCAATTTCTCAAAAGAAACCACTCCACATCCTAAAGATTCGAAAGATAAACCTTCTACTCCTAAATCACCCACCAAAACCTCAAGTCAAAAATGCTTTAAATGTTTAGGTTTTAGGCACATCGCTGCCAGTTGTTCAACCAAAAGCACCATGTTGGTAAATAAAGATCAATTAAAAATGAAAAATGAAAAAAAGGACGCAAATAACAACACGGGGCTCATTACCTCACCAAACATGGTGAAAATCGTAATGTAGACCCATCCCAAAATAAAAACTGTCGGCTCACTTCAGTACTTTCCTTCCTTCTCTTGTTTATCTCTTGATAACTCTAAGTACATGCAATATTTGTTAGACAAATGTGGGAATCTTTTTCAAAACTCTTCTAAAGGTTTACATCTTATAAGAAGTTTTTCACACCAAGTTCCCTTTTCTCTACAAACATTACATGTAACTAGAACCCCATTCCACCCAAACTCCGAAAAATTAATGAACATAAGTTTGCTTCACCACTCTCGTATATAAATCAAGTGAACGAACTAACTATGTTATTTGCAGGAGTTCTAAATTCGAGGACGAATTCTTTCAAACATGAGGGGCATGATACAAACCACAACAACCAGCAGATGACTAAGGACACATCAAGCACTTCACGAAAAAGGTCAGTCATCTCAGCATACAAAGTTAGGTCCCACTAAACCTCGAGAAAGCATTAGTAGAAGAAGAACAAGCTATAAACTAGAATATCAGAAGTTCTTCCTTTTTATCTTCCCACCAAGAGAAGTTATGTAAATAATTTGGGCTCATTTTGGGGTCCAAATAGTAAAATAGGCTAGAATAAGGTGCATTTAGCATAATAGGGGGTGTAATTATCATTGTAGCTTGTTTATAGCCTTTTAGGAAGGAAATTTGACCTAGTTTCTAGAAGAACAAGCCTGAGGTGCACTTTTGACTTAGTCAAACCCTAAAGGCAGCCTCTCACACATTTACCACCATACCCTTGCCCTTCTTGCCCACCAAGGCACCCATTCCTATAAATAGGGGGCCTTACTCCATGTATTTTCAACTTAAATTTGAAGTAAAGAAACTCTGCTTGAGTGAATTTGTGAGTCTGAGTACTCTAGGTTATATAGGTCTTATCTTGGGTGGGTAGTATCCTAAGTGGCGACTCTGGATCTTATCTTGAGTGATTGACATCTCAAGTGGCGGCTTTTATGTAAGGACCTATAAATTAATTGGAATAGAAGTGATAGATTTTAAATAATTTCTGAGTATGTTATTATTTAAAATAAAAAGGACATAAAAATAGAAAATATCGTCGTGGTCAGACCTCGGACGTCGCCCAAGGTCTGGGATCAGCTGGTAGAGGGCGATCGGTTGACCATTGTACCAACCAAGTAGTCAGGTGCGATGGCTTTAACGTGAGGTAATCAAGTGGGCATGCTTCAAGGGAGGGAGGCACGTGAATCAAGAAGGGTAAGAGAAAGGAAGGTGTAGCTTAGAAGTCGATGAGATCGCCGTTTGATGAAGAAGGCGGCGTCCTCCGACTTCCCCCGTATGAAATCAGAGATCGCCTATTTTGCGCATGATCGCCGTGTGCGAAGATTCCACATAATCGCCAATCGCTTAGAGTACACATGATTGCCGAAAGTGCACTTAGCATGTGGTCAAGATGCTGGATCAACCATAGTGGGTTCCAAAAACCACGCATATCAAGGTGTGGGTTGAGCCTTAGATACGCTGGGCATGCGAAGCTCTATGCTTGAGCATAGAGATCGTCCTTAGTGTTGCATACATGGGCGCACGAGGAGTAATGCTGATCTATTCTTGGAAATGTGAAGCTACCGACGTCACCAAGCCATGTGGGGGTGATAACACAGGCGTGGAGTAGTGGTAGGATGAGCCCTCAACAGGGTGTGACGATGTGGCATCAGTCGATAGAAGCAAGGTGTAAGGACCTGTAAAATTGAATTGGAATAAAAAGGGTTATATTTTAAAAGAATTCTATATATGTTTTATTTAAAACAAAAAGGGAGGAAAAGTTAAGTTTAGAAGGCTATGAGATCGCCGGTCGCCTGCTACACATGAGCGCCAGGTGGACGTCGCCAGGGCGCGAGGCATGCAGACATCGCGCGGGCGCGCGAGGCGTGCAGACATCGCGCGGGCGCGCGAGGCGTGCAAACATCGCGCGGGCGCGCGAGGCGTGCAGACATCGCGCGGGCGCGCGAGGCATGCAGACATCACGCGGGCGCGCGAGGCATGCAGACATCGCGCGGGCGCGAGGCATGCGGGCATTGCCAGGGCGCGAGGCATGTGGACGTGGCCAAGGCGCGAAAGGCATGCGAGCATTGCCAGGGCACGAGGCATGTGGACGTAGCCAGGGCGCGAGAGTTATGAGGGCGTCGCCAGGGAAGACATCGGTCGTCTCCCAGAGGAAGACATCGGTCGTCTTCTAGGGCGAAGGAGACATCGGTCATCTTCCAGGGCGAAGGAGACATCGGTCGTCTTCCAGGGCGAAGGAGACATCGGTCGTTCGCCAGGATGAGTCAGCAGTGGAATGTTATCGCACGACGTCGAGTTTCACACAGAGTATAGTGGGACCCAGACTCTCAGCATGAAACGTCCTGCACGCGCGCCACGTAGACAAAAAGGATGATTCTGAGTGGTGACATCAGAATGTTGGCATGCGCAGGAGACACTCGCGGTCGTACTGTTCAGAGCAGTGGCTGGCATGCACAAGCGACAACAGGGGCAGTACTGTTCAGAGCAGTGGTTGGCATGCACCAGAGACAACAGTGGTCGTACTATTCAGGGCAGTGGTTCTCAGACTTCTCTGCAGAGTGGGTGGTGGCAGCTGCTTTTGGTGGATAAGTTGGTTTAAGATGCAGAAAACCCACTGCTGAGAGAAAAAAACGTTGCAGCCTTCAAAGAGAGAAAGAGTGAGTTACCTCCCTTCTCCTCCAGTTGCCTCCTTCGCGTTGCGATTCTGGCACCTTCACACGAGAGTACGACGAGCGACAGCCACCATTAGAGCACCTGGGCAGTTCTCTGCAAGTCCTTCAACCAGACGCAAAAACAGAGACAAGGCGTTGTTCAAGCTTCGTTGGGTTTCGGAGCTCCTGGTGGTTTGCGCAAGTCCAGGTAAGGGAAGCTAGACTTCATTTTCAATACAAGCCATAGATTAGCTGTTTCTGACGTAAGGGCGACGTGGTCGCCGGTTTTCGTTTGCATCTGCGTGAATGCTCTGTTCCATGTGTTTGGGCGACGTGGTCGCCGGTTTTTAAATACAGACTTCGAAATACCCTGTTTTTGAACCAGGTCGCCGGTTTTGGCGCTGTTTGCGAAACTCTCTGTTTTTGGTGTTGCTTTGAAACTGTTGAGATTTAAATGAGATATTCGAAAATAAGAACCTTGGATTGAGTTTTGCTGTGATTGAAATCATTCCTTTAAGTGTTATGTGATGTGTTGGATGTGGTGAATGTGGATCGAGGCATAGTATTTTCAGGAAAGAAAATACCGTGTAAGATCGTGTAGGATGTGCATTGATCGGTGATGTCTATAATGGGATTATCCTGACTCTCCTGAGATAATGGATTCATATAGATGAGATTATTCAGGCGTTGAGAGTCGAAGGAGGTTCATATGTATGGGTGAGTCGTGTGAAACAGAACGAGCTCGGCCTGTCATATGGATTAACCCTGTCATACTGTGAGAATGGTGAACTTGAGATCGAGAATGTGTTGATGCGCATAGCTGTGGAAACATTACAACAGCTTGTATGACAGGTGCAGAATCTCTGAGTCTAGTCAATGCACGAGTCTTCCGGAAGTAGGTCAAGTGTCTTGTGTGCTGGGTCAGTGGTGGTCTGACATGTGAAATGAGGAACTTGAAATTTATAGACACTTGATGCAGTTTTGTGAAATAGAATGACTCTTGAGAATATTGTGAAATGTGTGATTTCTGGGTGATCAGGTGAAGGGTATTGAGAAAATCTATAGCTTTACGTGAATATCTTGAAATTGTTTACCTTGATTTTATTTTAATGTTCTTATTTAAACTCTCTTTAAAATATCTAGCTTACCCTGCGTATTTTGGTTCTGTGGTTGTTTTTCTTAAAACTGTGATGATCGTGTATAATTTACACGGGAGCAGATGATCTTCCAGGAAGTAGAGCTCCTTAGTGAGGGGTCGCCGGAAAGGAGATCGCCTGATTTCTGTTCTGGTAGCCGATCGGCTGTTTTGGGTCCTCTGATAGGAGATCGGCCTCGTCCGATAGGAGATCGGTCTCTTCCGATAGGAGATCGCCTGCTTTGTTTTTTTTTACTGTATTCTGTTTATGTTTCTGGAAAATTTGACCGAAGTTGTATTAAAACTCCCTGTGAGGAGAAACTACATTTCATATATATAATATTTTGTTCACTTCAATCTATTTGTTACCTTTATTTTCATTATATACATTTGTATAGTATTTTGGCGGGATGTTACACAAGGCGATGTGTCCTCGCCACACCAAGGACGATGAGAGATCGCCAGGGCGAGAGGCACGCGAGGATCGCCAGGGCGAGAGACATGCGGGCATCACCAGAGCGAGAGACAGACGGTCATCAACCAGGATAGGAGACACATCGGTGGTCTTCCAGGGTGAGACATTGGTGGTCCTCCAGGGTGAGACATCGGTTGTCTGCCAGGGTGAGGAATCAGTCATCGCCAGGATGAGAGGCACATCAGTCATCGCCGGGATGAGAGACACATCGTTCATCGGCGGATAATCATCGCGCGGTTAGTCATCGGTGAATGGTCATCGCACGAGGTAGTGTCTCACACAGATAAGGTGGGACCCAGGCTCCCAGCATGAACGTTCTGCATACGCGACACGTAGACATTAGGAGTGTTTCAGAATAGTTAGCATCAGAGAGTTGGTATGCGCAGAGACCCACATGGTCATACTGTTCAAGGAAGTGTGCACGCAAGCTTTCCTGCAGAGTGGGTGGTGGCAGCGGCATTTCTGGGCAAGTTGGTTTAGATTCAAAACTCACTCCTGAGAGGCAGTGGACGTTGCTGTGGTTCGAGAGTGATTGAGAGCGTTAGCGTTGGTTCCCTGTTTCTTTCCTCTCCTTCTCCCTGCGTTCAGACATCCTAGCGAACCAGTTGAAGATCGGCGACTACCCTGGATTCCTGACGTTGTGCTCTGCAAGTTTTATGCTCAAAGCCCTAAAACAGAGAAAGTTGTTTTGCTCTATTCTTTGAGTCGAGTCAGAATTTGAGAGGGTCGTCTCTGCATAGGTTGTGCATACAACTCTTTTAGCTTCAGAAATCGTCTCTGTTAACGCAGAAAATGAGTAATCTCGTTAGTTTTGTGATCGGGACTCTATGGTGCAGGTTCAGGCATCTTTAAGCTTCGGTGGGTTTTGGAGCTCTTAGTGAGATTTTACGCAAGTCCAGGTAAGGGAAGCTAGCATTTTCGTTTATAAAAACTTTAGGCGAGTAGGTTCTGAAGTGAGGGCGACGTGGTCGCCGGTTTCATATTCTTTTCACAATGCTCTATTTTTATGTGTGGGGCGACGTGATCGCCGGTTTTAATGTTGATTTCGAACTCCCCTCTTTTAGTGTCGTTTGAAATTGTTTGAGATTGAAATGTGAAATGCGTGTGATATTCAAAAATTTGAACTTGGGCGTGATTGTTTCTGTGATTGTGATTGTTTAAGAAAAGATTCAAAATATTATATGATGCAGTTGTGCTTTTACGTGTGATATGATGTACTGGATGAATGTGAAATTGTGATCAAGACATAGTACTTTCAGGAAAGGAAATATCGTGTTAAGATTGGTTATGAGGTGTATTGATCAGTGAGTATCCTGTGAATGAGGCGATCCTGACTCTGCTGATATGATGGAATCACATAGATGAAGTCATTCAGTTGGTGAGAGTCGAAGGAGGTCCATATGTATGGGTAAGTCGTTTGAAAGATAACTACCTTGACCTGTTATATGGATTAACCCTGTCATACTGAGAGAGTGAGGATATTGAGATTGAGATTGAGCTCGGGATTATGTTTATGCGCATGGCTGTGGAAACTTTACAGCAATTTCGTATGACAGGTGCAGGCCTCTGGATGCTAAGTTCAACGCACGAGTCTTCCGGAAGTAGAGTCATGTGTCTATATGTTATGAGTCAGTGGAAAGTCTGACGTGTGAACCATGAGTATTGAATGTATTGAATAGACACTTGACGAGTATTGTGGAATATGGGGATATTGATGGATGAAATTGTTATAGATTATGAATGGTGTGAAGATTTATGCTTTCTATTGATATAAAGTTTCATATTTAAAGTTTTTAAAAATATCTAGCTTACCCTTTTGTTTTGTATCGTGGTTGTTTTCTTAAACCTGTGATGATCGTGTATATTTGCACGGGAGCAGATGAGGTTGCAGGTAGTAGAGCTCCTCAGTGAGCATTTCTGGAGGAGGAGATCGCCGGTTTTTGAATGCTGATTGTTTTGTTTTATTTTGAAAACTCCTGTATGGAGATGTATTAAAACTTCCTCGAAAAGGGATTTTATTCTGAGGCACATTTGTATTAATGGATGAATTACATTATGTATATACCTATGTTAAATTTTTGATATTACTGTTTCACCTTTATTTTATTATATGAAAATGAACAATATTTTGAGGGGCGTTACATTAATGGTATCAGAGTAGTTCGTCCTTAGGATGACCAGCGGGTAGTGGATCCATTGTGTTTCTCCTGCTCACAAATTTTATTGGGGTTTTAAATAAATGCTATAGTGAAAGGTTTTGAAGGTTTTCTTATTGAAATTTTGTGTGTGCTGTAGTGAATATATGCTCTAACTGAAAATTTTAGTATTAAGAGTGAAAGGATCTTGATAAAGTAGTGAGGGTGCACACTCATAACTGGATCAAGATGATTCTCAATCTTAATTCTGAAAATTTGATGTTTAGCATATATTGAATTCGGGTGTGATTTATTTCATTTTATTGAGTGTTTTTGTAATTGATTGAAAGTGGTTGTTTGGATTGATGGTTCATACCATTAGCTGTTTTGGTGATATGCTTGGGTAGGTATCATGATCGGCTGATAAACTCAAATTCTAGATGGATTTGAGATGCTGACCTTTGTAAGACCTAGTGTGGTCTTCTAAATGAATTGATTCGTTATCAAGTTCATTTTATAGGAGTATGATTAGAGAAAAATAGTTTCCTAATCTTAGGCAGAAAATGGCTCCTAGACCGCCTACCCCTCCCCAACCTTCTGCAGAAATGGGCAAGATCGCCAAGGCCATTGAGATGATGGCGAGTGCTATCCAGCAGCAGAATGCGGCAATGGCTCAGAATCATCAAGCTGCAATGCAGCATTGGGAGACCGCCAGATCGGCTGCAACAGCTTCCCACATCGGTCAGCCTCAGGAGTAGATGGGACAGACCGAGTTCTTGAGGCACAACCCACCCAAGTTCAGTGAGAATGATACCCCTGATCAAGCAGATCAGTGAGTCAGGGAGTTGGAGAAAATCTTTAGGGCAACCTCCTGCCCTGAAGAGAAGAAATTGGTGTTCGCCACCTATCTGCTATCTGGAGAAGCCGAGTTCTAGTGGATGGGAGCTCAGCAGATGATGGAAGCCAGAGCTGACGTTTTAGACTGGGAAGGTTTCCGAGAGAGGTTCCTAGAGAAATACTTCCCAGATAGTGCAAGGTTTGCGAAGGAAGCAGAATTCCTCAGATTGGAGCAGGGGGAGATGTCATTGACTGCTTATGCTGCTCGGTTTGAGTACCTCGCCCGATTCTATACCCAGGCGACCTCTGAGGCTTGGAGGTGTAGGAAATTTGAAGAAGGTTTAAAGCATGAGCTGAAGAAGACCATAGCATCCATGTGCATCAGGGAATTTCATGCCTTAGTAGAGAAGGCAAAGATGGTGGAAACCTTGGAAAGGGGTAATTCTCGGGTGATCAGATCACACCCAGGGGGTTCTTCCAGTGGGAAGGTCAAGGTACAACACCCACAAAGCAAGCCTTATGCGAGACCTCCACCACATCGGGCAGGAGCAGTTCCGCCCCAATTTTAGCAGCAACAAACATGGAAACCCAGATGTTTCACATGCCAAAAGATGGGGCACATTTCTAGAGATTGTCCTAGCAGAAATAGGATGACTCAACCCGTTGGTTCTCAGCAGTTGAGGAATGGAGGCAGTAGACCTCAAGCAGCAGGGAGAGTGTTTGCCATGACAGGAGCAGAGGCATCTCAGTTAGGTAACCTAGTGCAAGGTGTTTGTTTTATAGCTGGTAGATGTGTAAAAGCCTTGTTTGATCTGAAAGAGTTGAACATGAGGTAGAGAAAAGGGGTGGAGTTTATGAAAGATTATGATTTCCAACTTATGTATCATCCAGGGAAGGCCAATGTAGTGGCAGATGCCTTGAGTAGGAAATCAATACAAGTATCAACCATGATGATTGAAGAGCAGAAATTGATTGAGCAGTTTAGAGATTTAAACTTTGGAGTGGAATTTCATGTTAATCATATTAGTTGTAGTAAGTTAACGATAACTAATGATTTCATTGGAATGATAAAGGATAAGCAATTAGAGGATCCTAGTCTGAAGCGTATTGTAGAATTACTAGGCACCGATCAGGCTAAAGGCTTTGCGATGGGCGATGATGGAATCTTGAGATTTAATGGCAGAATTTGCATACCTGCAAATGAAGAGTTGAAGAAGATGACCCTAGAAGAAGGCCACAAGAGTTACCTTAGTCTGCACCCAGGTATGAATAAGATGTACCAGGATTTAAAAGAGTCATTTGGTGGTCGGGCATGAAGGAGATAGCTCAGTATGTTGTTACCTGCTTGACATGTCAGAAGGCGAAGGTAGAACATCAAAGGCCTGGCGGTTTGTTGCAGCAATTGGATATCCCTGAATGGAAATGGGACAGCATCGCCATGGATTTTGTTACCCATTTACCCAAATCGGTAAGGGGTCATGATGCAATCTGGGTCATCATTGATCGGCTGACGAAGAGTGCTCACTTTCTTCCAGTGAATATGAGGATGCCTATGGCCAAGTTGGCATAGCTGTACATCAGAGAAATTGTGAGGTTGCATGGAGTGCCTTCCAGCATTGTTTCGGATAGAGATCCCAGGTTCACTTCACGGTTTTGGCAGACCTTACAAGATTGCTTGGGAACTAAGTTGAGAATGAGCTCGGCATATCATCCTCAAACAGATGGACAGTTAGAGAGAACGATCTAGTCCTTGGAAGATCTGCTGAGGACGTGTGTCTTGGATCAATTGGGAAGTTGGGATGAGGTGTTGCCGCTGGTGGAGTTTACTTATAATAACAGTTACCACGCCAGTATTGGGATGGCACCATATGAAGCCCTGTATGGGAGGAAATGCAGAACTCCCTTATGTTGGTACCAGGAGGGCGAAGCAGTCTTGGTTGGGCCAGAGTTGATTCAGCAGACAACCGAGAAGGTGAAACAGATACAAGGCAGAATGAAAGCTTCTCAAAGCCGGCAGAAATCCTATGCAGATCAGAGGAGAAGACCTTTGGAGTTTGCTGCTGGGGATCATGTGTTTATGAGAGTGACACCAACCAAGGGTGTAGGACGAGCTATCAGATCAAAGAAGCTATCTCCTAAGTTTGTTGGACCATATCAGATCTTAAGGAAGATAGGTCCTATAGCTTATGAGATTGCTCTACCTCCCCAATTAACAAATCTGCATAATGTCTTTCACGTGTCACAGCTAAGGAAGTATCTTGCAGACCCTAGTCACATGTTGGAAGTGGATGACGTGCAGATCAGGGATGACTTGTCGTTTGAAGTGAAACCAGTCAAGATTGACGATCAGCAGAGTAAGCAGCTCAGAGGCAAGACCATCAACATGGTAAAGGTGGTGTGGGATGACAGATCGGGTGATTCAACTTGGGAATTAGAAGAAACCATGAGAGAAGCCTATCCCTACCTCTTTTCCTTGTAATTCAATTTTCGAGGACGAAAATTTTTCTTGTTGGGGAGAATGTAAGGACCTATAAATTAATTGGAATAGAAGTGATAGATTTTAAATAATTTCTGAGTATGTTATTATTTAAAATAAAAAGGACATAAAAATAGAAAATATCGTCGTGGTCAGACCTCGGACGTCGCCCAAGGTCTGGGATCAGCTGGTAGAGGGCGATCGGTTGACCATTGTACCAACCAAGTAGTCAGGTGCGATGGCTTTAACGTGAGGTAATCAAGTGGGCGTGCTTCAAGGGAGGGAGGCACGTGAATCAAGAAGGGTAAGAGAAAGGAAGGTGTAGCTTAGAAGTCGATGAGATCGCCATTTGATGAAGAAGGCGGCGTCCTCCGACTTCCCCTGTATGAAATCAGAGATTGCCTATTTTGCGCATGATCGCCGTGTGCGAAGATTCCACATAATCGCCAATCGCTTAGAGTACACATGATCACCGAAAGTGCACTTAGCATGTGGTCAAGATGCTGGATCAACCATATTGGGTTCCAAAAACCACGCGTATCAAGGTGTGGGTTGAGCCTTAGATACGCTGGGCATGCGAAGCTCTATGCTTGAGCATAGAGATCGTCCTTAGTGTTACATGCATGGGCGCATGAGGAGTAGTGCTGATCTATTCTTGGAAATGTGAAGCTACCGACGTCACCAAGCCATGTGGGGGTGATAACACAGGCGTGGAGTAGTGGTAGGACGATCCCTCAACAGGGTGTGACGATGTGGCATCAGTCGACAGAAGCAAGGCGATGTGTCCTCGCCACACCAAGAACGATGAGAGATCGCCAGGGCAAGAGGCACGCGGGGATCGCCAGGGCGAGAGACACGCGGGGATCGCCATGGCGAGAGGCACGCGGGGATTGCCATGGTGAGAGGCACGCGGGGATCGCCAAAGCGAGAGACACGCGGGCATCGCCAGAGCGAGAGACAGACGGTCATCAACCAGGATGGGAGACACATCGGTGGTCTTCCAGGGTGAGACATTGGTGGTCGTCCAGGGTGAGACATCGGTTGTCTGCCAGGGTGAGGAATCAGTCATCACCGGGATGAGAGGCACATCAGTCATCGCCGGGATGAGAGGCACATCAGTCATCGCCGGGATGAGAGACACATCGTTCATCGGCGGATAATCATCGCGCGGTTAGTCATCGGTGGATGGTCATCGCACGAGGTAGTGTCTCACACAGATAAGGTGGGACCCAGGCTCCCAGCATGAACGTTTTGCATGCGTGACACGTAGAGATTAGGAGTGTTTCAGAATAGTTAGCATCAGAGAGTTGGTATGCGCAGAGACCCACGTGGTCATACTATTCAAGGAAGTGTACACGCAAGCTTTCCTGCAGAGTGGGTGGTGGCAGCGGCATTTCTGGGCAAGTTGGTTTAGATTCAAAACTCACTCCTGAGAGGCAGTGGACGTTGCTGTGGTTCGAGAGTGACTGAGTGAGTTAGCTTTGGTTCCCTATTTCTTTCCTCCCCTTCTCCCTGCGTTTAGACGTCCTAGCGTACCAGTTGAAGACCGGCGACTGCCATAGAGCACCTGGGAAGGTTACTCTGCAAGTTCTCCCGTCAGGACGCTAGAACAGAGTAAGTCGTTTTACTCTGTTTTTCGAGTCGAATCTGAGCTTGAGAGGGTTGCCTCTGCATAGGCGTTGCCGGTGACTCCCTTAGCTCCAAAAATCATCTCTGTTAGCGTAGAAAATGAGTAGTATAGTCAGTTTTGTGATAAAGGCTCCATGGTGCAGGTTAGGACATCTTTAAGCTTCGGTGGGTTTTGGAGCTCTTAGTGATTTTGTGCAAGTTCAGGTAAGGGAAGCTAGCATTTTCGTTTATAAAAACTTTAGGCAAGTAGGTTCTGAAGTGAGGGCGACGTGGTCGCCGGTTTCATATTCTTTTTCACGATGGTCTTTTTTTATGTGTGGGGCGACGTGATCGCCGGTTTTAATGTTGATTTCGAACTCCCCTGTTTTAGTGTCATTTGAAACTATTTGAGATTGAAATGTGAAATGCGTGTGATATTCGAAAATCTGAACTTTGGCATGATTGTTTCTGTGATTGTGATTGTTTAAGAAAAGATTCAAAATATTATATGATGCAGTTGTGCTTTTACGTGTGATATGATGTACTGGATGAATGTGAAATTGTGATCAAGACATAGTATTTTCAGGAAAGGAAATACCGTGTTGAGATTGGTTATGAGGTGTATTGATCAGTGAGTATCCTGTGAATGAGGCGATCCTGACTCTGCTGATATGATGGAATCACATAGATGAAGTCATTCAGTTGGTGAGAGTCGAAGGAGGTCCATATGTATGGGTAAGTCGTTTGAAAGATAACTGACTTGACCTGTTATATGGATTAACCCTGTCATACTGAGAGAGTGAGGATATTGAGATTGAGATTGAGATCGGGATTATGTTTATGCGCATGGCTGTGGAAACTTTACAGCAATTTCGTATGACAGGTGCAGGCCTCTGGATGCTAAGTTCAACGCACGAGTCTTCCGGAAGTAGAGTCATGTGTCTATGTGTTATGAGTCAGTGGAAAGTCTGACATGTGAACCATGAGTATTGAATGTATTGAATAGACACTTGACGAGTTTGTGGAATATGGGGATATTGATGGTTGAAATTGATATAGATTATGAATGGTGTGAAGATTTATGCTTTCTATTGATATAAAGTTTCATATTTAAAGTTTTTAAAAATATCTAGCTTACCCTTTTGTTTTGTATCGTGGTTGTTTTCTTAAACCTGTGATGATCGTGTATATTTGCACGGGAGCAGATGAGGTTGCAGGTAGTAGAGCTCCTCAGTGAGCATTTCTGGAGGAGGAGATCGCCGGTTTTTGAATGCTGTTGTTTTGTTTTATTTTGAAAACTCCTGTATGGAGATGTATTAAAACTTCTTCGAAAAGGGATATTATTTTGAGGCACATTTGTATTAATGGATGAATTATGTTGTATATATATCTATGTTAAATTTTGATATTATTGTTTCACCTTTATTTTATTATATAAAAATGAACTATTTTTTGAGGGGCGTTACAACAAAGTTGTAAGAAATGCAGTGAGATGGTTGAATATAAGAATAGGACATCGTATATCCAAGGGTAGCAAATAGAATAGAAGCAAAACTAGTTTTAGATTTGACTTTTGCTTTTATAAATTGGAGGAAAACTGATTATGACTCATCCTTTTGGAATATATCTTATAGACATACATATTAACATCAAAAGGACTAATCAAAAATACTAATTATGAATCCTTTTCATGACTTTAATGTGCAGCGCAGAAACAAATTAAAGCAAGCAAACCAATGTGTCTTTTTGGTTATAGGTTTTAATAGTAAAATTGTTAGATCTTGTTACATAAAAAATCTCTACAGGTTTATTAAAGGAGAATGAAAAGACTAAATTAAGGACAAATATAGTTTGTATTATCTATAGTGTTAGTTATTATTGTTTTTCTGTTTTTTGTTACAACTTGTAAATGAATGGTATTTTCCTTTATATTGTGCCTTGGTTTCACCAAAAGGAGGTTAGGAATTTGCATTTTGTGTAAATAACGAATTCTAGTGAAGAAAAAGAAAATCCTTTTGGGAGTAAACTTCTTTATCTTGTAAATTGGGAATTCCACTATAGAAAAGGAGAATGCAACATATTGGTTCTTCTATTAGAGACAAAAAAATCCAAGAATCCATCTTGGAAAGAATTTTTCGAAGCATTGATGACAAGATGTGGATCATCTGTTGTTGTAGACACATTAACAAAATCAGTTGCGATATTATTTCTATATAGTTATTAACTATCTCATGAAAAGATTTAGCTACGTATAGTCATGACCTTGTCTCAATGTGATGAACCAAGTTTTATCAGGCATTATATGCTCATGATCAAAATATGCAGAAAATATACTCAAATTGAGTATTCATTGTACTTGGACTTTAAGAAAATGGAATAAATGCTATACTGAGTTTCAAACTGGTCACCATAAATTTGAACCACAAAATAAATATAGATATAGGTCAATAATCCAATCAAAATCAGCACACTCCAAGCAAATAATAAATCATCACAATCACAATCACAATCACAGTCACAACCAACAGAAAACTCACCTGAACACAACTATCAGCTTCATACCACAAGCACTTCCCTAAACACCATACTAACTGATATGAATAAAAAAAAAAGTATCAAAAAAAAAAAAAATGGCCATTGAACTCTATACTTTCCAAGCAAAATTGACAAAACTCACCTTTAGGGTTTCAATTCTACCCCCGAAGCCTATCTCCTCACGAACACAACCTTCATATGCCTTCACCTTTAAGATTTTGGATTCGGACTTGCACCCCTTGGCAAATTATGGTTTGTCAAAACTTCACCTTTCAAAGATGGAGGGTTTGGAAATTTACTTACTAGGTAGGTCTTCCAAGCTCCACTAGCAATGTCGAAAATTTGGGGCCACGATTAGGAACTTGGGGAGAGGATTCGGAGAGCACAGTGGATTTGGGGAGCACGAGGGTATTGTTAGAATATATGGCTTTAAACTAGAGGGGGGTGAATTGTTTAAAGAGGGTTTTGCAATCTTTTTGAAGCTAGAATGAATTTATTTTAGAAACCAATTGATTAAGGAATTCAGTTAGCCAAAACAGTAAGCAAAACTGCACTGCCAGGAAAACAATCGGTTGTTTCTTCGAAACAATCGGTTGTTTATATCAGCAAACAACAAACAAACTGAATTTAAAGAGTAAGGGATAAAGAGATTGTACACAGTTGTTTATACTAGTTCACTCCAACCCAGAGCTACATCCAGTCTTCTCAGAACCCCTGAGGAAATCCACTAAGCAATCACACCTTGATCACTTACACAACAACAAAGAGAATGAACTTGAAAACCTCAAGACACACTCTCCTTGGCCAACACTAAGATTGCTGATCTTGAACACCTCAAGAACACACAGCCAATCTCAGCAACAATACACAGAACAAATATTTCAGTAGTTTACACATATTACACTTGTTACAGATGAAGATCTAAAATCAATACAAGTAGAATCCTATTCCAGCACCTTGATCAATCCCTTGAGCTCTTAAGCAATCTCAACTCTTTGAAAACTCTCTTAGAAAAACTTTGTCAAAAGCATTTTTCTTATTTAAAACAGTTTTTCTGAATTTATATAAAGAAGTTTGTTATCAAATCCTAACAAACCCATAATTGCTTTAAAAAAGATTGGTCAAAGCATTTAATGACTGGAGCGTATTCAGTTTCAAATCATTTAAAGCTCAGTCAAAGAAAACGGTTTTTCTGTTAAGGTTCCAGAACAAACAATCGGTTGTTTCCTCGAATCAATCGGTTGTTTTGTCACTTAACAGTTTTCTTCATTCAAAAATAGTTTTCAAACTTTCTCAAAACATCTAAGTGTAAACAATCGGTTGTTTCGACAGAACAATTGGTTGTTTCAACTTAGTTTGAAAAACACTTTACTTTATTTAAAGATTGAGATGCTAATTGCTTTGAGATTTAATCTAAGGGTGGATTACAACATTAAACTACCCCAGAACAAAACAATAAACCAGCACAGCAGCATCAAGCAAAGCAGAGGCTTCATCATCCTTCAAAGGATTTGGATTCTTCAAAACCTTGAACACACTTGGTTCAACAATCTCCCCTTATTTGATGAAGACAAATCCCAGGTGCTTGTGTTGTACTGATTAAATCTGAAGCAGTTCCTGCAGAGAAAACATTTTCACTATCCAAAGCTTCTTACAGCAGCAAGTTGGATTATACCTCTTTTAACATAAAATTCAATCGGTTGTTTATACGAAACAATCGATTGTTTCTATCAGCAACAACAGAAAACACTTTTATACTCAGAGATTTAAACATTTTTATGCATATAAGATACAGATATACAAGTACCAATAATTCTCCCCCTATTTGTCTTCACAAATAGATTTTAACATGTATCAAACACAGAATTTAAGAGAGATTATTTAGATCAAGAATACCTAACTCATTTCTTAAGAAGAAAAACCTCTCTTTTGGAAAAGGCTTTGTGAAGATGTCAGCTAGCTGCAGTTTGGTCTCCACAAACTTCACTTCCCAGTTCCCATTTTGCATATGATCTCTGATGAAATGATGTCTTATTTCAATATGTTTGGTCCTTGAGTGCTGGATTTCATTTTTGGTAAGATTGATTGCACTTGTGTTATCACACATCAAAGGAACTTTGCTGATTTGTACACCAAAATCTGCAAGTTGTTGTTTGAGCCATAGGATCTGTGCACAACAGCTACCAGCAGCTATATATCCTGCCTCAGCAGTAAAAAGCACAACACATGCTTGTTTCTTGCTATGCCATGAGATTAGGCTAGAGCCAAGAAGGTGACAAGTGCCACTTGTGCTTTTTCTATCTAGCTTGCAACCTGCAAAATCAGAATCTGAATAACCAATTAAATGTATTGGAGAATGAAAGGGATACCATAATGCTACAGATGATGTTCCTTTGAGATATTTCAGAATCCTCTTTGCAGCTTTGAAGTGACTCTTTAGGATTTTCTTGAAATCTTGCACATAGAGACACCGCAAACATAATGTCCGGTCTACTTGCTGTTAGATAAAGCAATGATCCAATCAAACATCTCAATTTTGTTTGATCTATACTCTTTCCAGCAGAATCTGCATCCATGTAGCAACTTGATGGCATTGGAGTGCTTGCCTCTTTGCAATTCTCCATTTCAAACTTTTTGAGAATCTCCTTGCAATACTTTGATTGACTTAAGAAGATCCCATCCTTTGTTTGTTTAACCTGCAATCCAAGAAAGAAAGATAGTTCTCCCATCATAGACATTTCAAACTCACCTTTCATAGCAGCCACAAATTCTTCACACAACCTATCTTGTGTAGCACCAAAGATGATGTCATCAACATATATTTGCACAAGAATTATTTCTGCATGTGACTTCTTGATGAAGAGAGTCTTGTCTATCATTCCTCTTTCATAACCAAGAGATAGCAGAAAATTGCTAAGCCTCTCATACCACTGCCTTGGAGCTTGTTTCAGTCCATACAAAGCTTTCTTCAACTTGAAGACATGGTTGGGATACTTGTGGTCTTCAAAACCCGGTGGTTGATCTACATAGATTTCCTCATTGATGTAGCCATTCAAGAAGGCACTTTTTACATCCATTTGGAAGAGTTTAAAACCACTCATACATGCAAAAGCCAGCAGCAGCCTCACAGCCTCCAATCTAGCCACAAGAGCAAAGGTTTCACCATAGTCTAAGCCCTCTTCTTGATTGTAGCCTTGGGCAACTAGCCTTGCTTTGTTTCTAGTGATCACTCCTTCCTCATCTAGCTTGTTCCTGAAAACCCATTTTGCACCAATAATATTCATTTCATTAGTTCTAGGAACAAGAAACCATACCTCATTTCTTTCAAATTGATTTAGCTCTTCTTGCATAGCTTCAACCCACTTCTCATCCTTGAGAGCTTCTTCAATTGACTTTGGTTCAATTTGAGAGACAAAAGTTGTGTGTCTGCAGTAGTTTGAGATGGAGCTACGTGTGGAGACACCTTCCTTTATCTGCCTTATGATGTTATCCACTGACATATCTCTTGGAATCCTCCACTCTTTGGGCAGCTCACTCTGTTGCAGAATTTCAATCGGTTGTTTCTGCGAATCAACCGGTTGTTTTTTTGCACAGATATCCAGCTTCTCCAAACTGATGCTTTGTTCGTCTTCCTCAGCACTGATCCTTGGATTCTCACTGATTCTGCGATCTACCTCATCAAAGACTACATGAACTGATTCTTCTACAGTCATCAACCTTTTGTTGTAGACTCTATAAGCATGGCTTGTGAGTGAATAACCAATGAAAATACCAAGGTCAGCTTTCTCATCAAATTTTCCCAAGCTTTCCTTTCCATTGTTGAGAACAAAACAGTTACAGCCAAAGACTTTGAGGTGACTAATGTTAGGCTTTCTTCCATTGAAAAGCTCATATGGAGTTTTCTTCAAAATGGGCCTTATAAGCACCCTATTCATCACATAACAAGAGTTACTCACTGCATCTGCTCAAAAATACTTAGGAAGTGAAGATTCACTAAGCATTGTCCTTGCAAGCTCTTCAAGAGACCTGTTCTTCCTCCCTACAACTCCATTTTGCTGTGGTGTTCTTGGAGCAGAGAAATTGTGTAGGATTCCCAACTTCTCACAGAACTTGACAAACTTCTCATTTTGAAATTCTCCTCCATGGTCACTCCTTGTTGAGCCTATGTTGCTGCCCTTTGTGTTTTGAAGTCTTCTTGCTAGCTTTTTGAATGCAGCAAGGGCATCACTCTTTGATTCCAAGAACAAGGTCCAAGTGTACCTAGAGAAATCATCAACAATAACAAGAGCATAATAATTTCCACCAAGACTCATAGTTCTAGAGGGTCCAAAGAGATCCATGTGAAGGAGTTCAAGAGGTCTCAATGAAGAGACAACATTTTTGGTTTTAAAAGAACTTTTCACTTGTTTCCCTTTTTGGCAAGCTTCACAAATGTGATCCCTCTCAAACTTGAGTTTTGGCAGCCCAATCACAAGATCTTTTGATATTAGCTTGTTCAAATGATTCATATGAATATGAGCAATTCTTCTATGCCAAAGCCAAGATTCATCTTGCTTGGATAGAAGACATCCAATTGAACATGGTGAAGAGATATCTAGAAGATACACATTATTAACTCTCTTACCTACCAACATTACCTCTTTAGTGTTGGATAGACAAATTTCACATGTGTTTGCCTTGAACATCACTTGATAC
This sequence comes from Phaseolus lunatus, assembly GCA_013389735.1. NCBI lineage: Eukaryota > Viridiplantae > Streptophyta > Magnoliopsida > Fabales > Fabaceae > Phaseolus > Phaseolus lunatus. The sequence continues at coordinate 12,697,296 of CM023861.1, forward strand.
CCCTTGTCACACAGTTGGCTAATACTCAGCAGATTATGCTTTAGCCTTCAACAAAGAGCACATCATGAATTACCAAGATGCTCTCATCTCCTATGGATCCTCTTCCAAGTATTCTTCCTTTGTTGTTATCTCCATAGGTGACATGACCCTCTTGCTTGAAGGATATTCTCAGGAACTTTGATTTGTCCTGTAAGGACCTGTAAAAATTAAATTGGAATAAAAGGAATATATTTTAAATGAATTCTAAGTATGTTTTTATTTAAAATAAAAAGGAAGGAAAGTGTAGCTTAGAAGACTATGAGATCGCCTCGCCTAGACTACACATGAACGCCAATCGCCTATAGTGTACATGATCGCCAATCGCCTATGGTGCACATGATCGCCGAAAGTGCACTCAGTATGTGGTCAAGATACTGGATCAACCATAGTGGGCTCCACAAACCACGCGTATCAAGGTGTGGGTTAAGCCTTAGATACGCTGTGCATGCGAAGCTCTATGCTTGAGCATAAGAAATCATCCTTAGTGTTGCATGCATGGGCGCACGAGGAGTAGTGCTGATCTACTCTTGGAAATGTGAAGCTACCGACGTCACCAAGTCATGTGGAGATGATACCTTGGACGTAACATAGTGGGATGAAGAACCTTCAGCAAGGCATGGCGATGTGTCGTCGGGCATCGCCAGGGCGCGAGGCATGCGGGCATCGCCAGGGCGCGAGGCATGCGGGCATCGCCAGGGCGCAAGGCATGCGGACATCGCCAGGGCGTGAGACATGCGGACATCGCCAGGGCGCGAGGCATGCGGGCATCGCCAGGGAGAGACATCGGTCGTCTTCCAGAGAAAGACATCGGTCGTCCGCCAGGATGAGTCATCGGTGGAAGATTATCGCGCGATGTCGAGTTTCACACAGATAAGGTGGGACCCAGACTCCCAGCATGAGACGTCCTGCACACGCGACACGTAGACAAAAAGGGTGGTTCAGAATAGTGACATCAGAGAGTTGGCATGCGCAGAGACACACGTGGCCGTACTGTTCAGGGAAGCATGCACGCAAGCTTTCCTGCAGAGTGGGTGGTGGCAGCGGCAATTGTGGACAAGTTGGTTTAGATTCAAAAACTCACTTCTGAGAGGAAAAGAACGTTGCAGTGGTTCAAGAGTGACAGAGTGAGTTTACCTTCATCCTTCTCTTTTCTCTCCTTCGCGCTATGATTCAGGCATCCTCAAGCACCAGTACGATGAGCGACGACTGCACTTGGACACCTGGGAGGTTCTCTGCAAGTTCTCCAAACCGGACGCTAAAACAGAGTTAAGGCATCTTTAAGCTTCGGTGGGTTTTGGAGCTCTTGGTATTTTGCGCAAGTTCAGGTAAGGGAAGCTAGCATTTTTGTTATAAAAACGTTAGGCGAGTAGGTTCCGAAGTGAGGGCGACGTGGTCGCCGGTTTTCATATTCCTTTTCACGATGCTCTGTTTTTATGTGTGGGCCAACGTGATCGCCGGTTTTAAATGTTGATTTCGAACTCCCCTGTTTTAGTGTCGTTTGAAACTGTTTGAGATTGAAATGTGATATTCGAAAATCTGAACCTTGGAATGATTGTTGCTGTGATTGGAATCGTTCATTTAAGTGTTATATGATGTGTTGAATGTTGTGAATGTGGGATCAAGGCATAGTATTTTCAGGAAAGAAAATACCGTGTAAGATCGTGTAGGATGTGCATTGATCGGTGATTTCTATAATGAGATATCCTGACTCTCCTGATATAATGGAATCATATAGATGAAGTTATTCAGGTGTTGAGAGTCGATGGAGGTTCATACCTATGGGTAAGTTGTTTGAAAGATAACTACTTGACCTGTTGTGTGGATTCACCCTGTCATACTAGGAGAGTGATGAGATTGAGATTGAGATTATGTTGATGCGCATAGCTGTGGGAACTTTACAGCAGTGTAGTATGACAGGTGCAGATCTCTGAGTCTAGTCAATGCACGTGTCTTCCGGAAGTAGTGTCAAGTGTCTATGTGTGATGAGTCAGTGGAAGTCTGATGTGAGAAATGAGAAACATTGAAATTGATAGACACTTGATGGATTATGTGAATTGAACGACTCTTGAGGAAATTGTGAAATATGTGATTACTTGATGGTCATGTGAAGGGAATGAGAAAGTTGATGGTTTTTACGTGGGTGTCTTAAATTTGTTTTATCTTGATTTTAAAGTTTCATATCTAAATTCTCTTTCAAATATCTAGCTTACCCTGTGTTTTTGTTTTGTGGATGTTTTCTTAAACCTGTGATGATCATGTATAATTTACACGGGAGCAGATGATGTTGCAGGAAGTAGAGCTCCTCAGTGAGTGGTCGCCGGAAGGAGATCGCCTGTTTCTGTTTCTGTTAGGCGATCGCCTGTTTTCTGTTTCTGATAGGAGATTGCCTGTTTTCTGTTAGGAGATCGCCTGTTTTTCTATTTTGCTGTATTTTGTTTAAGTTTGGAAAACTGACTGGTTATGTATTAAACTCCCTGTGAGGAGAAATTTCATTATACATATATATATACATATGTTCACTTCGATATTATTGTTTTACCTTTATTTCATTTTATAAATATGAAAAGAATTTGGCGGGATGTTACATGTCCCCTGTCATATGCTTGGAGCATCCACTGTCCAAGTACCAAAGCTACTTTCTTTCCTCCAAGTTTTCCCACAAAGAAAATTTTCAAGTACATAGGTTTGGTCTCCTTATGAATGAGGGTCCATCTGGTTTATACTCATCAACACAAGCTTTATTTTTCTTGGGAATCCACTTCATAAGCCCTTTAGGAACAACATGTTTTCTGATTTTATAGAATCGCACAGAATGACCTCTTTTCATGCAATAGAAGCATGTAACAATCGATTGTTTCGATGGTCCAATCGATTGTTTTTCTGGCATTTTCGAAAAAGATTTTGAAAATCTATCTTGCTGGTTTTGTGGATTAAAGCCCAATCCTGATTTTCCAAAAACACACTTTTGAGATGCTAGCACACTTTCAAAGTTAGATTGGCCTTTAGAAAGCTTATCCACTATTTTAACAAGATAGTGGACCTTCTTTTCAAGATTTTCGCAATTTTCACAAACTAGAGTATCACACTTGCAAGAGGAGTTTTTGTAAATGATTTCCAGATTTTCAAAATCCATTTTTGAATTTTCTAAATCCTCCTCCAGTGCTTTTACCCTGTTTTCAAGCCAGCTATTATTTTCTTTCAATCGATTGTTTAAGAGAGCCAATCGGTTTGCTTCTTCATGTATTTCTTGAAAGGCTTGAAGCAATTGACCATAATTTTCAGAGTTTGAAGAGTTTGATGAACTTACACTACATGAGTCATCCTCCCTTCTGGCCATTAAGCAAAGATTGAGGTTTTTCTTATTTTGTCTTTTCTTCCTTCTTACTTGACTCTTTGTCATTGCTTCCTTTGGTTCATGAGCAGCCTTGAGAGTCTCCCACATTTCCTTAGCAGTTTTGCACTTTGATATCCTGAAAAATTCATTAGTATCTAGTGCAGAAGCTATAATGTTTTGAGCAGACCTATCAAGCTAAGCCATCTTACATTCATCATCTGTCCATTTGGACAAAGGTTTTATAGTAAAGGAATTATTCTTTTTGAACTTTGGAATGTAAGGACCATTCTCAATTGAGTCCCAAATTCTTTGATCAATTGATTCAATAAAAATTTTCATTCTTGCTTCCCAAAACTTATAATTCAATCCACAAAATAAAGGTGGTTTGTAGATTGAAGCACCCTCCTCAAAAGATAGTTTTCCAGCCATAAAAAAAGATTTTAGATCAACTTGAATAACTTTCAAGAACCAAGCTCTTGATGCCAATTGTTAGAATATATGGCTTTAAACTAGAGGGGGGGGGGGTGAATTGTTTAAAGAGGTTTTCGCAATCTTTTTGAAGCTAGAATGAATTTATTTTAGAAACCAATTGATTAAGGAATTCAGTTAGCCAAAACAGTAAGCAAAACTGCACTGCCAGGAAAACAATCGGTTGTTTCTTCGAAACAATCGGTTGTTTATATCAGCAGACAACAAACAAACTGAATTTAAAGAGTAAGGGATAGAGAGATTGTACACAATTGTTTATACTAGTTCACTCCAACCCAGAGCTACATCCAGTCTTCTTAGAACTCCTGAGGAAATCCACTAAGCAATCACACCTTGATCACTTACACAACAACAAAGAGAATGACCTTAAAAACCTCAAGACACACTCTCCTTGGCCAACACTAAGATTGCTGATCTTGAACACCTCAAGAACACACAACCAATCTCAGCAACAATACACAGAAGAAATGTTTCAGCAGTTTACACAGATTACACTTGTTACAGATGAAGATCTGAAATCAATACAAGTAGAATCCTATTCCAGCACCTTGATCAATCCCTTGAGCTCTTAAGCAATCTCAACTCTTTGAAAACTCTCTTAGAAAAACTTTGTCAAAAGCATTCTTCTTATTTAAAACAGTTTTTCTGAATTTATATAAAGAAGTTTGTTATCAAATCCTAACAAACCCATAATTGCTTTCAAAAAGATTGGTCAAAGCATTTAATGACTGGAGCGTATTCAGTTTCAAATCATTTAAAGCTTAGTCAAAGAAAACAGTTTTTCTGTTAAGGTTCCAGAACAAACAATCGGTTGTTTCCTCGAATCAATTGGTTGTTTTGTCACTTAACAGTTTTCTTCATTCAAAAACAGTTTTCAAACTTTCTCAAAACATCTAAGTGTAAACAATCGGTTGTTTCGACAGAACAATCAGTTGTTTCAACTTAGTTTGAAAAACACTTTACTTTGTTTAAAGATTGAGATGCTAATTGCTTTGAGATTTAATCTAAGGGTGGATTACAACATTAAACTACCCCAGAACAAAACAATAAACCAGCACAGCAGCATCAAGCAAAGCAGAGGCTTCATCATCCTTCGAAGGATTTGGATTCTTCAAAACCTTGAACACACTTGGTTCAACAGGTATGTGGGAGATAGAGGTTGATCATTAGACTCATTGAAGTTTTCTATTTTATTTGATATGTTATTTTAATGCTTTCTTTTTCATAAACTGACATAATGAACCTAGTTAGCATTGCGTAATCCAAACAAAAGAGAGAGAAATTTATGTGTGTCTAGTATACGTGAATATTAAATGTATTTTATTAATATTATACATTTTATAAAAAATATTTGTGTTATTTGTACCCACACAAAAATGATATTTTTTAATTAAAATTTTTTTTATTTGTATTATCAAGGATGATGCTAACTATTTATTATTATTTTGATTTTTTAAAAATTTTTAGTGTAGGTTTAACGTCTTTTTAGTCAACTTTAAGATTTTTATATATTCTTTTTGTGAAATTAGTGTCTACTTGGCTTACACTATTAGTCTCCATATTATGGCGCCACTCATATTTGTGGTAGCTAATCAGTGTTATTCTAGTAGTGTATGTATATGGATAATCCTAGAAAAAGAAAAAAACAATTAACCTAAAAAATCACCCACAACATCATCCACCCCAAACAAGTTAACCAATGTTGTATGACACTCCATAAATTGATGTTCGAGAGATTCTAGTCTTAATTCTGCATCCAATTTAATTGATTCTGTGGAGGAATTATTTCTAGATCGTATAATATTTCAAATAAATTCCATGAGCAGGACGTAAATTCTTCAATAAACCTATTAAAGCAAAATTTCTAAATTCTTTCCAAATTTTTTGATGAATCAATATTAATAGAAACTTTAATTTGATAAACAATTAATCAGAATGAATCAATTTAGAATTGAACAAAATTACTGAAAAAACCCATAATATGTAAATGATTTAAATTATTTCTAATATGAAAAAAAACACTAATACGAAAAAAAAACCCTTATATGTAAATTCCTAAAATTTTCCTAAGTATTTTAAGGGCATGTTCTATGGACTATTCTTATTATTCATGCATTAAGAAAAGAACACAACAATATATTAAAGTATAGTTCTATAGTATGTTTGTAGATATGTTTGTTTAACTGGTGCATTATTAGAAGAAATCCAGGTTAATTACATTAATTTGATCCAAAAGTTTGAACATACATACCTAGACTAGTTAGACAGTTTAGTCTGCTTAATATTTCTGCTGACGCTCTAGCAATAGAGCATCTAATTGATTTTCCTCACCTATTTCTATTCATCCTGATTCTGAAAATGATATCATGGCGGAAAGAACTCTAAGAGAGATAGTTGCACCTAATATCAACATTTAGGCTTTATGTATTCAATATCCCGCTTTAGATGTGCAGTGTAAAATAAAATCCGATTTAATCCATCTTTTGCCAAAGTTTCATGGTCTTGCAGGTGAAAACTCTCACAACATTTGATGGAATTCCATATCATCTGCACTACCATAAGAGCTTCTAAAGTCTCAGAGGAACATATAAAGTTGAAGGCATTTCCATTCTCCTTGCAAGATATAGCAAAAAACCAACTGCACTACCTTCCACTTGAATCAATCACTAGCTGGGAGAGTTTAAAGATGATGTTCCAAGAAAAATTCTTTCCTACATCAAGAGTGACTACGATTCACAAGGAAATATGTGGGATACGAAAACTGGAAAAAGAGAGTATATACGAATACTAAAAAAAGATTTAAGAGACTCTATGCAAGTTGCCCATACCACCAGATTCATGAGCAATTGCTCATCCAGTACTAATAACAATAGACAATAGGCAAACAAATAAAAGACACGGCTAGTGGAGGAGTTTTAAGACTCCAGTTGTAGTGAGACAATTAATTGAGAACATGACTTCAAACAATTAGTAGTTCAGCACCAGAAGCAACTATGCAATAGTGATTAAAGGAGTCCATAAGGTAGGGACTACACCTGTTGATCACTCAAAACTGGAAACTAAACTAGATGATCTAGCGTTTATGGTAGAACGTCTTAAACTAGATGATCTAGCGTCTATGGTAGAGCATCTAGTCATCGATTGCTAAGGTATGTGAGATTTGTATTTCTAATAATCATTATTGTGAGTCTTTCTTCACATTACATGAATATGAAGGAGAAAATAGTTGCCCTCAATCATCTGCTGCCAACATTTACATTAATGATAGATTGTCTATAGGATTTCCTTTTAATAGTAAATTGTTTGCTAATATCGATGGAACAAAATGTCTACTTAATCTATAGAATTTAAAATACAATAGAAATAAAAAAACCATTAGTCAATATAATGAGATTATTCACGGTTGAAATCGGGTTTATATGAAGGAAAAAACATTATTGGATAAAAAATGGTACCAAACACTTCAATGCCATCAAAACACTATTACAATTACAAATTAAAAATGTTACAATCAAGAGGGAAGACTTTACCCCAACGCAATAACAAGGAAGAAATAAAATTTTTATATTACAACAAAATTATTCATACAAATTAATCCAATTAGGTTCCGAAGTCTCTATCCTCTCTTCTGCAAGTAAGAAGAATCCAGGGTTAAAGGATAAAGATCTGCTGCAGAAGTAGATGAGGAAGTCCATGGCTCATCCCTTGAGATACTCAACTCTTGGTAGTATTGTCTCATTTTCTCTAACTTCTTCTCTTCCACATCACTTGCCTCTGAAAACACTTCCTCAACAACAGTTCTTCCTTCTAGCATGCTTACCACTGATGACATGCTTGGCCTAACTGTTGTAGTAACATTAGTGCATAAGAGAGCCACTCTTATCAACACTAACACCTCCTCTTTGTTGAAGTTTGAACCCAATCTTCTATCAACTAGGTCCATTAGATCTCCATTCTCTTTCAACAGATGTGCCTGGAAAATACAATAATATAGTCTGATTCCTAGGTAACCTTTTATAACAGATTTATAATTGAGTTCAAAGTTTATATGGGCTTCTTGTTTGGATATATATATATTAAACAATGGACAAATTTGTATAACAAGAAGCTTAAAGGGCAGAGGTACTCAAAAGCAAGAATTTTGACATAAGAAAAGTGAGTCAAAAGAAGTGTATGGTTAATACCTCACTTTTATATATTTGATCATTGTTAGCTTGAAGAATAATGCTATCTAAAATCGCAGTAATAGAATAGACAAATTTGTGTAACAAGAAGCTAAAAGGGCAAAGGTACTCAAAAGCAAGAATTTTGACCTAAGAAAAGTGAGTCCAAAGAAGTGTATGGTTAATACCTCTCTTTTTTTTTTTTTAAATATATTTGATCATTGTTTGTTAGCTTGAAGAATGCTATCTAAAATCCCAGTAATAGAAACCCAACAATATTATTTCTAAATTAAATCTTACAAGCAGTTGGTTAATATTCTCAAAGACAAAGACGACAGTTGACATGAACACAAATTGAGAATACTTACCCATTCAAGAATGGAGAATGATTGTTCTTTTGGACGGTGAATGGTATTGTTCCTTCCATTTATGATTTCCAAGACAACAATTCCAAAACTATAGACATCTGCTTTATCAGTCAAATAACCATGCATGGCATATTCTGGAGCCATATATCCACTGTATAATAATAATAAAAAATGTCATGATAAACTTGAGAAACCTGCATAATCTTCATTAATTATTTTTACTACAACAAAAACAACCTAATTCTATTCCTACCAGGTACATGGATCATGTTATGTTAGATTGTATTAGATACTAAATTTTTATTTAATCGGCTTGTTCATGCATCATATTTGCAGCCCATAAATTAAGCTCGATTGTTCGAAAATTTGAATTTGATTAGGTAAATCATCTCCAACCCCTGTACATTTGTTTCTTTAGACTCCAATCATATGCATAAAAAATATTCCCAATAAAAACCTACACAAAAGATATAGGAACTTACTATGTTCCAGCTATGCGGGTGCTAATATGTGTATTTTCTTCCTCATCCAGTTTGGCCAAACCAAAGTCAGATATCTTTGGATTGAGATCTTTATCAAGCAACACATTAGTGGTCTTAATGTCTCTATGAACAACCTTTAATCTTGATTCTTCATGGAGGTATGCCAAACCTCTAGCAATACCAACACAAATCTTGTATCTTGTTGGCCAATCCAATCTTATTTGGTGTTCTTCAGGTCCTTTATTGGTAAAATTATAGAAATCAGAGGACAGTTCCATATTGTCATGGGCATAAGTCAAAAATATCACTTAAATAACAACCAAAGTTGACTATGTTGGAAGAATTACCAAATAAAGCACGAGCAAGGCTATTGTTTTCCATATATTCATATACCAGTAATAGTTGATCTCCCTCCACACAACATCCATAAAGTTTAACAAGATAAGGATGTTGCAAAGCAGAAATCATGCCTATCTCATTTAAAAATTCACGATTTCCTTGTTTTGATTTAGAAGAAAGTTGCTTCACTGCTATCAGTGTTCCATCTGATAGACATCCCTGTTATCATGAATGATACATAGTTATTGCAATGTAAACAAATATTTTTAAAAAATGAAAAGTGTAAAATATATAAATGTGTGGTAATATAGACAATTTATTATATTATAGATAAAATACCTTGTACACAGGACCAAATCCTCCTTCTCCAATCTTATTTGCAACATCAAAGTTGTTTGTCGCTACTTTGATTTCTCTTAAAGTAAACACACCAGTTCGCAGGTCTAAACCCTTTAGCTCTGTTAATTGAGGTAGAAGAAATATCAGAGACCTTATAATGACTAATTATCATGTTTGCACTCTGTTTAGAGCAAGCCTGCTACTTTGTACTTAGCAAGAAAGTCACTAGTATAAAAGGTCCAATAACAAGATACACTAATCAAGGCACACATTCAAACTTTAAGAACATGCACAAATTCCATTTTTTCACATTTATAAATCTGTGTTTTACCAAAATGTTTGATTGATAATCATGATAATAAAAATAATTTCTTTGTAATTACCTCTTTCTAAAGAACTTTTCTTTCCTAGACATCCTTTCCACCAAAGAATGACAAGTACAAGGATGATAACAATTACTCCTGCAACCACAATTCCAACCACAGCTCCTACAGATACGCTACTTCCATTCTCTGAGGGTGGTGTAAAGTCTGTTTGATTATTATACAAGAGACATCTACATTAGATGATAATATCAAGACCACATAGCATGATAATAATAAACTTATACAGCAAATAGCAACTCACTAGGTTCCACAGATATAGCTGATATAAGAGGACCATATACTGATCTATATGGGAGACTAGTTGTCCCTTTTCCAGCCCAATACAAACGTATCTCCAAGGTATTACTACTCACAACAGCAGTGAAGTTTTTTATGATTGCTTTATCAATTCCTCCCGCTTGTTCTACAATATTGAAGTCTTTCTGCACTAGCTCTCCCTGCAACATTTAATTCAAATCTTAATGTTTCATGATGAATACAAGCCTTAAAATATTTCAATCTTCTTACTGTTTTAAAATATTGTAGCAAATAGTAATTGATTTGATTAATGAAGTTTCCGTAGAGACTATAAACTGGAAAATATACAATTGTTAAGATATTTCAATTGCACGGATTAAAACAATTCACCTATGTTCCTAATAAAATCTAGATCATGTTCATTTTCAACATGAAAAATCTTTATGAAAAGGGTAAAAGAAGTGTTGACCATATACATATCTATACCTGAATATAGATGTCAAATACTCGTCTTCCTAAACTGTTAAATGTTTGATCATTAATAAACATGATGTCTGCAAAATGTAGATGAACTGTGTAGTTTCCTTTTCCCAAGCAAAATCCATAATACGTTAGAGAAGTGGGAGAAACTCGGGCATCCATGTAGAGGTCAGCATTGTCCATTGAAAGCGATGATTTATTTTGCGAGATAGAGTAGTCGCCAGCGTCATTATCCATGAAGTTACCAGTAGTGACAAATGCCCAATTTTTTGTTCCACTTCGGTGAAATCTAGCTGGACCTCCATTATCTAAATCATCATCATATGTGTTTCTGCCCTCTGTTACCATCTTTCCACCACAATTTATATGAAGGGAGTATGAGCCTATGACAAACATAACAAGGTAACCAATGATGAAATTAAGAAAACAATGTATTGACATTGAAACAGTTTTGTAATAAGAATACTTCAAAATTGACACCAAAGAAAACCTAAATCTTATATTTGTACCATTATGAACTGTTAAGTGATTTCACATGACTAACTTCTAGAGTACCAAAACAATAATTTGTATATAAGCATGGTAGTTTTGGTTTCCTTTACTTCGTAAAAGGATTCAAATAAACTTTTGTAAAAGATTTTCTTTGAAGAAACTTACTTTTTTGACAGACATTGCTTCCCAAGCAAGCAACTGTTCCTCTGAGAAAATGGTCGAAGGGGCGAAATGCATTAGCTTAATTTCATCATGGTCATATAAGATTCCTAAGATAATAAATTGCAAAAACTATATAAATGTAATGAAAATAGTAAACTTACGAGTCACTGTGCGTTGTGGAGCTAGAAAACAAGTTCCTGTGACATATAACAGAACACTATGACTTACATTCTTAAATTTGCAAACAAAAATGCTCATAACTACAAGGATTCTTACACATTTCCATTTTGACATGTAGTACTCCCTTGGCTTGTGGTGCTGAAGTTGTTATATGAAATATCTCTGCATACAAGTTATAAAATTTGAATTAGACTTTTGATATTAGTAAACCAACCTAAAAAATATGTGGAATCTTCAAAAGAAACCTAAGAATATTAAAACCAATAATCCAATAAACAAGATTCACAATCAGACTACAAGGCAATAAACGTTCCAAAAAGATTCCTTTACTACGAATAGGTGAACTATTCCTATATGTAGCATTTGAAAGAGAACTTACACATTATCAGCGTTCTCTGTCCATGCAGGTACTGGTCCATTGAGAAGATTTCCAGTTAAATATCTACGTTAAAAAATGTGAAGGGATTAATATACAGAACCTATGGTCTATTGATGATCCAACAAAATAAGTTGTCATTCTTACTTAAAATCCTACATCGACTAGATATATGATCAAACTATACCTAACATTTTTACATGTATGGATGTTTTAAAATTTGTTTAACATTTCAATGTCATCCAAATAAACTTAATTGAATTAATGTTTTTTATATTTAATAACTCCCAACTCAATCATGATTGGGTTGAGTTGATCATCAAGAACTTAAATAAACCATCACCTCTCAATAACAAAATCATATCTTAAAACAACAATACTAACAATAAATACTTAAAAAAATATTTATATAATAAACATAAAAATAAAAATAGTTAAAGTTGAGGTATATGTATGATAAGTTTCTTACATGTAATCGACTTTTCTTAGGGCATCATAGTTACTCGGAATTGGTCCAGTCAATTTGTTAAAGCTGAGGTCTCTGAAAAGGAAAACATATTAAGAATGAGTTTGAAAGCATTAGAAGAAAATGGTCATAGCAAAGAATTTCTGCAACTTAATAGGTTAAACTGAAACATGTGATCAAAGCAGTGTAATTCTGAACTAAAAAGTATATAGAAGTTGCAAAATAAACTAAACAATATCAGAGTTGTAAGGAGTAATTGCAATCAAACAAAGTGGAAAAGCATGTACTTACAAGTTTTTCAAGGTTGTCATTGTCCCAAGATATATTGGTAGAGTTCCATTAATGTTGCAATTCCTCAAAATCCTGGGAAACAAAAAATGGATAGCATTCTGCTATTAGAACCTCTTGCTTGACTTTTTTGAATTTTATTCCATAAAAGAGCTAAAGATTTAAACTCACAGATATTTTAACGTCATGTTATTAAGTTGTGGAAAAGGTGAATGTTCAGATCCATTCAGATCACTAATTCTCCTGCATATCATCACATTAGAAAAATAGTTAAGTAAACACAGCTAATTAAAACTATTATTGATTTTTAAACTTTGTTTACTAAATAAATTCATACATACAAGTCAGTTAAGTTTTTCAGAAGTGAAATTCCAGAAGGAATAGGCCCATTTAATCCACTCCCCTGAATAACTCTGTCAAAGCATAGTAATCATTAATAACTACAGGAAATAACACAAACTGATTCAATCAATAGAAACATAAAGTATACTGGTAAAATAAAAATGAAGGAGTGTTCATACAGTTTTTGGAGACTTGTCCAACTTTGAATAAAATCAGGTATCTTCCCAGAAAACTGATTGTCCCCAATTCGACTGCATAGTGAAAGGGAAGAAAATGAGGAATGGTTACTTTTAGTTCAAAAACAATTTTTTAAATTAGTCATCATTGAATAGTATAATAAAAATTTAAGCTTACATATCCTGCAATGTAGTGAACTTGGCCAATGTTTCAGGTAACTCTCCTGTAAAATTGTTGGAGGAAAGTAGCCTGTACATAAATAATCAGAACAAACACGATTAAATTATGAATTTAAGCCATGGAAATCAACTAGATTTCAAATATTGGCCTTTATTGCAACGGAAATTCTTACCACTTCCACTTGCCAAATGATATGAACATAGGGACATGTAAATGACAAATAAATTGAAGTGCTTACAGTCTTTGAATTTGGGGTAGATTCCCAAGCTCAGGAGGAAGATCTCCAGATAGTTGATTGGCCTCCAAGACACTGCCCATCTCAAGATAAAGTACAGTTCCATCACATGACTCTTAAAATTAATTATTACATAATAATTTCATGTGTATGAAATGGAAAAATGTTCTTTGATAAGAGAAACTCACAAACTTTGAAGAGTGGATATGTTTGCTATCTCTTTTGGTATTGAGCCCGTTAATCGATTTCCAAGGAGGGAACTGTTATGATTAAGAAACATGTTGCAATTATAGTTTCTTGTTGAAATGTATAGGTAACAGAAAAGATGCAATTTAATATAGAACAAAACATGGGTATAATTCTCTTAAGTGCTATTGATATTTCTCTCTGGTTAAAGTTGGAGTTTCATCTCAATAACCAAAACTCACCTTATGTGAGGGTCATGTATTATATAAATTGATTATTTTAAGCTCAATAAAAAATGACAGAAAATCATACATGTTGAGAAGTTTCGTGGAGCCCCATTCTTTAGGAATTGTACCGTTCAGGTAATTGCGACTAAGGTCACTGCAAAACAATTCATAGATGTTGGCAACTGAAGAAAATAAGCAAATTCTTCATCTGCGATTGAATGTGAAAAAGTTAAGAATTACGTACATTTCTTGTAGGTAAGGCAATCTGAACAGATCTTGTGGGAGAGTGCCAGGGAGATTTTGTGCTTTCAAAATTCTACACATTTATTTATCAACGAAATGGTTAATCTTCTTAATCGCTTTAGTTATCCCCTTTATTCTATCTTTTCATTCCATTTTTTGAATTGAAATGTTTCTTTATAATACATGAAATTAATCTTATATCACAACTTAATAAATCTAAAATATAATTATACATTAAAAACTATAAATTCTAATAGTACAATGCATAAACTAAAATAATAGTTAAGTTTATTTTAAAACCCTTGCTAGAACTGCCTATGTAGCAATAATATAATCTGTTTGTTGCGTGCACATTGAACATGATCTTTATAATAAAAATGAAACTAAGAAACCTAATTTCACAGTGTTTCGAAAGCAATGGTACAACTTGGTAGACAACTTGGTAGACAACCCACATGTCACAGGCAAGTTGCGAAAAATACAAACAACATGTTAGAGAATTAGGGATGGTGGGGTTTCAAAAGTCAAAGGTGAAAGATTGACGAGTCATTTACTTTGTCATGAAGCAGTACAGTGTCTACTGCAGAATCAAATGAGCACCTCAAAGTTGACTGAACCCATTCATGTGGATATTTAATTGTGTTTACACTACATTTATAGACCATGGTACCGTCTTGGATATTTTGGCTAGGTTTAGAAATTACTGCAAACTACAGCATTTAACTGAGTTTGATTGCTTCATCCTAGATTTGGCTTCTGATGAATTTTAGGGAGTCTTTATGCAGAAATCTTTTCAACATATGTTCAAAACATGATTAACTAAATTTGATTTTATCTATCTCAATCTACAAATCACATTTTTTTATCTACTCCCTCAGTTTTTTAATAATTTCTTTTTCTTTTTTTATGACGTTTTTAGAATTACAAGATGATATTTTTTTTCTAATTAAATATTTAATTTTATTAATATAAAAAGAAAAATTTATTTATAATAATAACATTGAAAAGTTGTAATTATACATAGTTATACAGTTTTTTTCTTTTTAATATAATTTTAAGTGAATAATTTATTACGGCTTTCAATTATCTTATTTATGTGTAATTATATTATCTATTATTATAATTATTAATTTCTCTCATATTAATTAAATAAAATATATAATTAAAAAATTTATGTTATCTTCAAATTTAAAATGTAAAAAAGGAACATTTTCTTTTGTCAAAATGCCCACAATTAAAAGTGAAACATGGGAAAAGGATTAAGGAACAAAGAAAATATTAAAATAAAAACCACTCTATTGACTTTTCTCGAAATCAGTGAATGATTGAAGCAAGCCAGAGTGTATCTATATTTTTAAGAGTGAGAATCATTCTATCTTATGCAACTATTTCACCATTGTTTTTATTTTTTTATTAGATAATTTAATTTATATTTTAATAAAATGCCTTAATTTTATTTTATTATTAAACAAAACTTGTAAGTGAGAAAAAAAGTTTTAAAATATCTTTTTGCTATTTCTAAAAAGTAATGTGATGAAATACCACATACTTAACTAAGTTTTTTTATCATAATTACCCTATCATAACCTTGAATACCTACGAAGAACATAGAGAATGAGTGAGAGATTTACATGTTGGTGACATGACAAACGGTGCCATTGTTGTAGGTGCAATTGCATCTTACTTCATTTTCACTCCCTTTTACTTGTACTGCAGATGTCCAATTTCGTTCTTTACTGCATGGATCCACGCTGAAATCCCAGTCCTTCTTCCCAAGTATCTTAGCTATATCTTCCAGAGCTTTCACTGTCATAACAAAATCATCAACAACTTTTATCATCTCTCATCTTATACCAATTTCTTATATGGAGTCATGTCCATTATTAGAACTAAACAATAATTCAATAGATAATTTTAGGTGTTTTTTTCTTTTGCTTTTCACTTACTACAATAGAAATTTCAAAACCCCTTCAATCTTATTATTCATACAATAGACTTCATTTTGATTTGAAGGATAAATATGAACTTCCTATTGATACAGATATAAACTAAAAGATTCATTGTGCATAGTGGCTTTTACTGAATATGGTGCAAGCTATTTACATACCTTCATCTTGGGGCAGAGTGGCTCCAGAAGCAAAGGAGGCAAAGCAAAAGACAGCAAGGAGCAGAAGGAATAAGAAGAAACGAGGGTAACTCACCCTCATGCTTACTCTTGCTGATTTGATGAGTAGACAATATTACTAAACCTTAGAGCTTTTGAGAAGGGATTCAGAAGCTTGAGGATCATATATTGTCAGTGTATATAATGACTTGATAAAAGTGGTGGGCTTGAGTGATCCAAAAGTGAACGCAGACCAAAACTTTAATTGGTTTGGTGAGGAATTGAATGAGAAAAATCTCACACGTTGTTACACAATAAAGGGTGTTTGCTGAAAGATATATGTATATTAAAAATAGTGACTAAACTATCTGTGGGGTGTTTAAGACAACGTCAACTCCATAGTGGTGGTCCATTTGTATAATTCAATGAAAGTAATGTTATAAAATAGATATGATTTTAGTTTTTAAGAGATATTATATGAGGATAAACATTGCTGAAAAATATACAAGAATCGAAGACTAGTGACCACTGTTCTTTTACAAATCTAAAAGTAGTAGTTGGTGACAGCATGAAACAATTGGCTAAGTCAACTTTTCGGAGGGCATAGAATTTGTCAGTTTAGGCAGAAAACACGGATGTGAATTAATGCATGCTATCAAGAGGTGACAAAAGTTGTTTTAACCAAAAGTTTTAATGTTTTTATTAGAATTTAATTTTTATACATTTTTACATTGTCAATCTATCACCAATTATCCCTACTGTAATTTTAAAATAATTATTGTAAAATTTGATTAATCTGTTTTTGACAGTTTGAATTAATGGTATAATTATTTTTATTGAAAGCCAAAACAAGTCTGTGTTATAAAATCTTTCGGGTTTAAAGAGTTTGGACAATTTACAATTTGCCATGCATAATTGAGCTTGGCAAGTTCACTGGTTTTTCTCCGATGGTTTTCCCTTGTTTTGATTTTTCTTTGTCTGCCAACCTGCAATCTGTGGTCCCTCTTATTTTGTTCTTTTGTTTCCTAAAATAGTTTATTTTTCCTTACTTTCTTGTCGGACATGGCAGTCGTTTCTCCCATTAAGCTTCTTTAACAAGTTGTTACTAATAAATTCCTCATTCTTATAAAAAACATAGGTTATGAGGAATACACCTATTACAGCCCGATTGCCATGCTTAGAATCACTCTGCCAAGCTCGCTTCATCCTTTCTTCACACTTTCTTCTTTCTTCATACTTTAGTGAGGAATCCATTTGTAACATCAACACTTTTTTTTTGTTCGTATTTTCATAATCGATGCAAACAAGAATAACACCCTCTTATCCATCCACATGAAACACAACGTAAATGATACGGATAAGAGAAGGCATCTCTATGGTTAACTGATCTAAGATTTATTTTCCTTTTGAGAATGGAGGGTTGAAGATTAACAATTTGCAGCATGAAAATAATGCATATCTTCTCAAGCTTACTTGGAATTTTAGATATAATAATAAGTCTTTGTCTCTTCTCCTGAAAGCCAGAGTTCTTAAATCTATATATCAGCTTAGCTTGACTTATAACTCCTCTTTGGACTGAGATTAAACAATTTATGATATTATTCTTTAGCATACTTCTTGAACAATTGGTACAAGTAATGATATTAATTTCTAGAATGATAAGTGGTGCTCTTCTACCTGTTTATCAATCATTGCAAGGGTCCCTGATGGTTCTAGAAGTTCTCTGGTGACCAAAGTTTTCCAAGCATGGAATGGTAGTGATTGGATTATTCCCTCGACTCTTCAACCGGTAAATCATTATTTTGATGATATTATTATTAGGCAAGATCGGGATACTCCCAATTGGACTCTAGACAAATCTGGAAATTTCAGTCTCAAATATGCTAGGAAGTTCTTCTTGGATCCCAGAGTTCCTTGTAGCTGGGGTAAGCTTATCTGATCTCAATATATTCCTCATTCCAAAACTCTAGTCCTTTGGAAAGTTTTTCATGGACAACTTCTGATGAAGCCCTGAGAGATAGAGAACCAATTGAACTACCCCAACCTTCCAGAAGGATCACTAGGAGCATGACACAAGACACAGGGTTAGGTCAGGATCACTCCATAGCTAGTGCCTCAGAACCTATCATTCCTGAAAGGATCACCAAGAGCAGAGCCCACATGATGGGAGCTGAGCACCAACTAATCCCTTTATTTTTAATTTCAGTAGATTAGGGTGTGTATAACATAATATGGGGGTGTACTTAGCATAAATTGGGCTCACTTTGGGGGTTCCAAATAGAAGAATAAACTAGAGTAGGGTGTGTTTAGTAATTTGAGTAGGGTGTACTTAGTAATTTGGGTTTGTGCCAAGCCCACCTTTCATGACAAGTGCTTCTAGGTTTAGGGTTTCTTTGACCTACCTTCTAGAAGACTTCTCACAAATGACACCTCCTACCCCTCTATCTTGTTCTCCAAGACACACTCTCCTACAAATAAAGTGTCTTGTCTTATGTATTTGCACATTGAATTTTTAGTAGAAAAGAAACTTTGTAAGAGTGTTTAGTGAGTCTAAGTACTTTAGAATTTTTGGGTCTTATCTTGGGTGTTGGTGCACTTCAAGTGGTTGCTCTTCACCACTTATCTAGAAGTCTCCTCCCCCTCCAAGTGGCGTGATTCATATTCCCATAAGCATCTCTTAATCTTTTTATTTTTCTTTCCTTTTTCTTACGCCATTCTTCCATACTTTTATTCATTATTATTTGGTTTTCTTCTTCATCTTGTGTCTCTTTTCATGTCCTTTATTTTCGCACCTTCATCATCATCATCACCATATTTGTGTTTTCTCTTTGTCCTCTAGAAGTGAACATTCACATTTACTTAACCACTTGGTTAAGTTCGTATCCAGTGGGAATCTTCTTTGGGTTTCTCACCATAATTGCTAATTTCAAAAAGATTAAACAAAAGTGAAACCTCTAAAATGTGCAATCCTAAAATCAACTCACATAAACTTCTTACTAACCAACACATTCAACACAGAGGTTTGTATATATGTTCTATGTGTATTCTTTATGAAAAGCAGGAAGAATCCATTCAACACTTATTTTTTGAATGTCCCTATGCTTTGCATAAATGGAGCTGGATGCATCAAATTTTCTTTAATGCTCATTTCTCTAATGCTGATGATCTCATTTCTTTTGTTAAAAGTGATGGTAGTCCTTTGGTTAATTTGATTAAACTTGTTGTGATTACTTTCTCTATTTGGATGATATGGCATATGCGAAATTATGCTACATTTCAGGTTAAGATTGATCTTTCAATGGCCATTTATACTAGTAAAGACTTCATTTGTTGGGTGGGTAATTCATCTAAAAGTTCCATGAGGAATGATATGTTTGACTTCTTTGTGCTTAAGTTCTTTGACATCAATACACGAATTATCAAAGTCCTTCATCCTCTTCTTGTTAGATGGGATATCCCTTCTCCTAGTTGGATTAAAATTAATATAGATGGTGTTGCTAGGGGTTCTCCTAGCCTTGCTGCTTGTGGTGGTATTTTTCATGGGAGTATGGGATAGTTCATTGGTGGTTTTTCTAATTTCCTAGATATTCAAAATGCTTTGATTGCAGAGTTCTATGTGGTGATTCATGCTATTGAAGAAGACAAAAAGATGGGTTTTCCATGTTTGTGGGCTTGAATGTGACTTTGCCTTAGTTTGTGTTGCATTTACTGCTAGAACTAATGTTCCTTGATGATGTGAGTCTCTTATGAACCTTTCTTGGTTTGGGTTGAGTTGATATAGGTTTCATTGTATTCATGACACTTTCAAGAATTAGGATCAAAATTCTAAAGAGCAATTAATAGAGTTTCTACTTAAGAAAACAAAGGTTCATACTAAAAACACATGAATAGGTAACTTGTAGTGTAAGATAACAATGGAATATGAATGGGTAATTCAAGAACAGTACCAAACTTCAAAGGAAACACAAGAACAACATAAGAACACCAAGAACAAGTGAAAATACTGATTGAAATTCAATAGGAATTAGAAAATCACAAAGAAATTCATCAAAGAACAAAAAACCCATGGATGGAAAACAAGAACAACACATGTATATGGAAACCCATGGTTTGGACGAAATTAAAACAGCAAGAAAACAAGGAAATAAACCAAACAAAGTGCAGAACAATGGCAGCAAATGAAAGGAAACAACTCATGGAAAAGATTGAACCGATTAAAAATGGAAAAACTACAAGAAAACATAAATGGGTATTTTTAGAAGATGAATAGAAATGACTTATGTGGTTGTAGCCTTTTGGAGATGTGATTCACGCCACTTGGAGGGTGGTTCTTCCAAGATGAGTGGGTGGTGCCGCCACTTGAGAGTCTCCAAAGCTCACAAGATAAGACATGGAGGAGAAGAAGAGACAAGTCTCACAAACTCACTCTCTCTCTCAATTTCAAGATAGTTTCTTTTCTTCTAACTTTCAACTTTTTTTTATTCAAAGTACCAAGCACCCCTATTTATAATGGAGAGGGCTGGTCATGTTACAAAGGGGAAGGAGTGGGAAGAGTCACTCTTCTAGCTCCTTCTAGTGCCTAAGAGAGAAAGGAGTAGAAAAGTCACTTTTTCCACTTTTTCCTAAAGAAAGTGCCTAAAATGCCTTACATTTAGAGGTTTCTTTTGGTTTTCCTCTTTGGCATACTCCTAAGGATATTTCTATATTATTTACAAATTTATACAAGAGTATTTACAAAGATTTATTTATACTACTATCTTTTGAATTTTCAAGAGAACCCAAACTGTTCTACTTTTTAAGAAGACTAGTAAGAAGAATTTTAAATGCTTGGGTGGATGACCTCTTCCTCCATTAGTAAAATCCTCTTCTACTTGATCTCCATCACTTGAACCCTTCATAATAGGTGGAAGAAAATGCCTTGATTATTGTGGGAAAATTCTCACATTTTTCGTTAAGGCAATGATTGTGCTAACAAGCTTGCTAATTTAGGTTTCATTCATAGGAAGAAGTTTCATTGGTATAATAAGCTTCCATCCAACTTATTCTTATAATTCTTTATTAATAGGTGTAGATTACCTAAGTATCACTTTTCTTAAGTTGTTTTTTTTTTTTATGGATTTTGGCCTAATTCCCCTATATTTGCTTTTATTTTCTTTAATTTTTCTTTTTTAATAATACTCCTTTCATGTCATGGCAGATGATTGTTGAAACCTGCAGTGTTAGTCTAGTTGAGATCTCAAGTTTCATCGTGATGCCTTAAGCTTTCGAAACAATGCAATGTATTGGTGGACAAACCTAGAAAGAGATAAATACCTCCATAAGGAACCTCCCATTACATATTGGAATGACCTTTGGGGAGCCTTGAGATGTCACCATATTCCTTCTTACTACAATAGCGAGTTAATGGACAAGCTCCAAAGACTCCAACAAAAGAATATGAGTGTAGAAGAATATAGGAAGAAAATGGAGCTATACATGATGAGAGCATCCATTAGGGGACGAAGAAACCACCACCATATCTAGGTTTTTAAGTGGTCTCAGTCTTGAGATAAGGGGATGATCCGGTCGGTCATCGGTAGTCGATGACATCAGCAGCAGTTGACCACGTGGACCATTCACAGGGTAACACATGGTAGAGGATAGCAGGCGAATCAGGGAGGCGATCACTCAGAATGGTAATCGCCTGTCGCCTGTGATGATGAGTAATCGCCTATCACCTTGAGGATGAGTAATCGCCTATCGCCTTGAGGATGAGTAATTGCCTATCGCCTTGAGGATGAGTAATCGCCTATCGCCTTGAGGATGAGTAGTCGTTCATCGCCGGTATGGATCAGTAATCGCCTAGATTGCACATGATCGTCGTGTGTTAAGGTTAGGAGATCAGGTGGTCAGCAAGTCGTCGAAAGAGCACATCGCCGGGTGTTTGAGAAGACTTGGCAAGCACTTGTTGTATGGTCTAAGTACAGAGGATAAGTGGCATATCTGCCACCATGTGTAGTGTGAGCTGCGATGCCCAGTGTTAACCAGCTCGCCATGTTAAGGTTGCGCCCAGAGTAGCCTGTGTACTAAGCTACTCCTTGTGTGGATAACTTAGTTGCAGGGGCACAGTGGAAGTAACGTTTCAGCTGTAGATACTCCAGATGGTGACACGTGTATGACCAGATGTTATCCACGTGTCAAGAGGAATAACCGTCAGGAGAGAGAAAGACTCAGGTATATATACGAAACTCTTAAGGAAACTAGGAGGAGTTTTTACAGATTCTTACAGCTTACACATTTGAGAGTTTCAGTTACACACGAGTCTCACAGAGAGATTCAGATATAGTTTTGGTGTTCCTGTTGCCTGACTTGAGCGTCGGAGCTACAACGGTCGCCAGAGGTGCCGTCTGTGTGTTTTGCAGGCAGCGTTTGGAGTTCCGGTGGTGGTTCTTGGAGCGTTCCTGCAGAACAGAAGGCTAGACGAAGGAGTGACGAGGCAATCCTCCACGTTCGAGTCAAGTGGCAGGATCAGGGGATAAATTAGAACTTCTACCCTACAGGGATCTTAATGACTTGGTCCAACTTTGTATCAAAGTTGAACAACAAAATTTAAGAAAAGGATCAAGTTGTAAAGAAAGTTCTTACTCTAAATATTATCCCAAGAAGGTGTATAAAAAGGACTATAAAAGGTAGGAGAGTTATCAAAAAGAAAAACCCAAACTAGAAACTCCCAAAAGCCTAGGTAGATGAAAAGATGTGCAAACCCCACACAAACTGATGGAAGAGGCCCAAGCCCAAGCCCAAGTCCAAGCCCAAACCCATGTTCAAGTTCAAAAACAAAGCTCAAGCCCACCAAATAGAAGATATGGGCCAACTACAAGGGCTATGGCAAGAAGAATACAAGAGTATTGGGACACTACTATTGATGACAGAGAGACTTTCCTCTACATGATAAAGATGCCATAAGCTTAGTATAGAAGTAGAATTTAATTTTCTTGTCAAAATTAAAATAGGAAAATAATTGTAATTTTATTAGAATTAATTTTGGTACCTAAAACACCAACCTAGGTTAATTTAGGGTTTCTAAAATCACTAAATTAACCAAGGCTGGTTGGAAAGCCCATAGAGGGAGTGAGCTTGCAATGCTACTCACACCCCTCCCATGTGCTTTCATTTAGGCGCCACTTTTGGTGGAAATATCATTTGAATTTCCCTCCACTTTCATTTGAATTTTCAGCCCTCTAACACTATAAATAAGAGGGCTTGCTTTATGTATTTTCAAGATTAATATACTTAGTGAATTGCTGCCAAGTTTGAGCCAATTTCACTTCTTGCCCAAAAAACCTCTCAAGGTTAGGCAATTGATCTTCAATTCTCACCTTACCAAAGAGAGATGGCCTCACCACTCTCATTCCCTACCTAGCATGCACCTCCAAGGTCACCAGACCTCTTAGGAGGACCTTGTTCATTTTCAATCCACAATTGCTTCCGCTCACCAACAATTTCTCCAAGCATGAAGGCACTCTTCCATCATTTGGTATCTAGAGCATTGGTCTTCAAGAGATAAGTGCCTTATCTTGTTTTATTTTTGTGTTCATTTCAATTCCGTGTTGTTCTCCATGATTTCTTGATTGTCTTGCTGTTTTGAGTTTTGTTTTTGTGTTTGATGCTGTTTTGGTTCAATCCAATCGGTGAAATCATGTTCAAATTGCTCTTGAGCTTCTATTTTGCAAATTTTATGTAGGATTCCATATAGAATTGTGCTGCTGTTTTGTTTTTGTAGGATTTGAGTCTTTCTTTGAGATTCAATCGGTGCAAACTGTTTTGGTTCTTGAGTCTTTTGATTTTATGAATCTATACATGTTATGTCAAGTCATGTGTTTCCAAGAATTGTCATCCAATTCTAGTAGTACATTTCTTGATTGATTTGGTTTCTTGATTTAATTTGAGTCCAGTTATAATTTGAATTGCTTGATCCTATGGTGCATTTTTTTCTTTTAGATTTGAGTTCATATTTGTGTGTTAGATCTGTACAAATTCTTAGATATCAATTCCATTGTGTTTTTGAGAGTTTCTTCAAACTGTTTTTAATTACAAAATTATGATTTCTCTGTTTTAAATTCTGTGCTGGCTGTTTTTGCTTATCAAATTAAAATCCTTTGAAATTTTTTTTTTAAATTCTGGATTTACACAGATTGATGTGTTAGAAAAACAATAAAAAAAGAATCAAGTCAAAATAAAAAATACAAAAAAAAATGATAAATCAAATGAAAAAAGTGTGCATTCTGGCGCGAACAGAGACGGTAATTTGGCAACATATTTGAAAAATTTATCACAATTGATTGGTGCGGTGTTTTGGTGTGATTCCAGCGCCAAAATTTTGCTCAGATCTTGAGCTGCTTGTGGTTTAAATTTCAAATTCAAATTTCAAATAGTCAGTTTAGCATAAATTTTCTAAGTCACGCTTTTTGTGCCTCAAAATTCCAGTAGTACTGTTTTGGTTTTCTTAATCAATTCTAGTGCCATTCTTTAGGTTCAATTTGTGTGCCACCTTTTATTGATCACCTTATTTGATTGCTTGTCAAATTTATTCAATACTGTTTCAAGTTGTGTCATACAATTACTCCATTTGATGTTGTCCTATTTCTAAATTGAATTGTTCTTTGCTTTAAATTTGTTGACCTCTAATTGTTGGTGAAAGAATTTTGAAGTGGTGCTTGTTAAGTTTGGAATTAACCTTTGAGGTGAGTCCATCTCTACTTAGTAGGTACTGTTTTGAAGATTTAAATCGACTAACCTTAAGAGGTTAAGCAAAGGGCTGCTGCAAATAAGATTACAAAAACCTATAAAGTGTGGAACACAACAAGAAGGAGTACCAAAAGTAAAGGAGTGCATAGTATAGGAAATTTGAATTTTATTTTTTCTTTTGTAATTCAAAATTTCCATTGTATTTCTTTAAGTTGTAATTACATTCAACTTTGATTAATTAGTGGAATAATTACGTAATTAGTCGACGAGTGTGTCTTGAAGGTTCACAAGTGCCAACAAGCCTCATTATTAGGAATTCGACTAGTTTTAAAGCTTTTTAGTTAGTGAATCTTTAATTGTGCTTAGATAATTGCTTTGCTTTAATTACTTGTTTTGTATTGTTTAATTGCTTTGCATTTTTCTTGCATAAAATAGTGTTTTCATTCTTATTTGTGGTCTAAGTAAAATACTTAGAAAAAGATTTGTGAAAAGTCTTGAGGGATAGATTTTGGAAAGGAAAGACTTGGTACTTAAGAGATCCTAGTGATCCACCTCTCTTTCCTGGAAAGCTACCTTCATTACTCTCCTTGTTTTTTTTGAGGTAAATTACTTTTAACACAAAACTTTAATCATGTCAACTCATTCTTCTAATGAAAGTGATCTAAAGTCCATTAAAACTCTTTTAAAACAACTAGCAAAGGATTTTCAATCACTCTCATATAGACATTTGGAACATGAGGAACAAATTAAAGAGCTGAAAATGGCTAAAGAAAAGAGTGATTACTCTAATAAAACTAAAAAGAGTTTACATGCATCTAGTTCTAAAGATCATGAATCTTATGGGGAGGAAAGTCTTAGGATAAATGAGTATTATCAACCACTCCCTAGGAGAACTAGAAGAGAAAGAAAAGAAAAAGAAAGTGTTAAGGAGGTTAGGGTAGATCTGCCTTATTTCCATGGGAAAGAGAATGTAGAAGCTTACCTAGAATGTAGAAGCTTGCCATAGAGTAAGTGAGGAACGAAAAGTACCCCTAGCTACCCTTAGCTTTCAAGGAAATGCTATGTATTGGTGGATTGCCTTAGAGAGAGATAGGTGCCTTCATAAGGATCCTCCCATAGAATATTGGAATGATCTTAGGGGAGCCTTAAGACGCCAATATATCCCTTCCTACTATAACAGGGAGTTAATGGACAAGCTTTGTAAGGACCTGTAAAATTAAATTGGAATAAAAGGAATATATTTTAAATGAATTCTAAGTATGTTTTTATTTAAAATAGAAAGGAAGGAAAGTGTAGCTTAGAAGGCTATGAGATCGCCTGGTTAGTACATAATCGCCTGTCGTCTAGACTACACATGAACACCAATCACCTATGGTGCTCATGATCGCCGAAAGTACACTCAGTATGTGGTCGGGGTACTGGATCAACCATAGTAGATTCCAAAAACCCCGCGTATCAAGGTGTGGGTTAAGCATTAGATACGCTGTGCATGCGAAGCTCTATGCTTGAGCATAAGAGATCGTCCTTAGTGTGGCATGCATGGGCGCACGAGGAGTAGTGCTGATCTACTCTTGGAAATGTGAAGCTACCGACGTCACCAAGTCATGTGGAGATGATACCTTGGACGTAACATAGTGGGATGAAGAACCTTCAGCAAGGCGTCGCGATGTGTCGTCGGGCATCGCCAGGGCGCGAGGCATGCGGGCATCGCCGGGCGCGAGGCATGCGGGCATCGCCAGGGCGCGAGGCATGCGGACATCGCCAGGGCGCGAGGCATGTGGTCATCGCTAGGGTGAGACATCGGTCGTCTCCCAGGGAGAGACATTGGTCGTCCGCCAGGATGAGACATCGGTGGATAGTCATCGTGCGAGCGGTCATCGGTGGAATGTTATCGCGCGATGTCGAGTTTCACACAGATAAGGTGGGACCCAGGCTCCCAGCATGAGACGTCCTGCACGCGCGACACGTAGACAAAAAGGGTGGTTCAGAATAGTGACATCAGAGAGTTGGCATGCGCAGAGGCACGCGTGGTCGTACTGCTCAGGGAAGCGTGCACGCAAGCTTCCCTGCAGAGTGGGTGGTGGCAGCGGCATTTTTGGACAAGTTGGTTTAGATTCAAAAACTCACTTCTGAGAGGGAGAAGGTTGCTGTGGTTCAAGAGTGACAGAGTAGTTTACCTTCATCCTTCTCCTTTCTCTCATTCGCGCTGCGATTCAGACATCCTCAAGCACCAGTACGACGGGCGACGACTGCCTTTGGATACCTGGGGAGTTCTCTGCGAGTTTTCCGTCAGGACGCTAAAACAGAGTTAAGGCATCTTTAAGCTTCGGTGGGCTTTGGAGCTCTTGGTGTTTTGCGCAAGTCCAGGTAAGGGAAGCTAGCATTTTCGTTTATGAAAACGTTAGGCGAGTAGGTTCTGAAGTGAGGGCGACGTGGTCGCCGGTTTTCATACTCCTTTTCACAATGCTCTGTTTTTATGTGTGGGGCGACGTGATCGCCGGTTTTAAATGTTGATTTCGAACTCTCCTGTTTTAGTGTCGTTTTGAACTTGTTGAGATTGAAATGAAAAATGTATATGCTATTTGAAAACCTGAAAGGTGGTATGCTTGTTTTTGGTGAGTGGGGTTGTTTAAGAAAAGATTTAAAGTATTCTATGATGGAATTGTTCTTTATGTGTGGTATGATGTATGGAATGTGGTGAATGTGGGATCAAGGCATAGTATTTTCAGGAAAGAAAATACCGTGTAAGATCGTGTAGAGTGTGCATTGACCGGTGATTTGTTTATTATGAGATATCCTGACTCTCCTGATATAATGGAATCATATAGAGGAAGTTATTCGGGCGTTGAGAGTCGAAGGAGGTTCATATGTATGGGTGAGTTGTTTGAAAGAGAACGAGCTTGACCCGTTGTATGGATTAACCCTGTCATGCTAGGATAGTGATGATATTGAGATTCATTTATACGCTTGTGAATGTGTGTGATTTCATAGCGACCCTGTGAATGTGTGTGATTTCACAGTGGTGCAGTATGACAGGTGCAGATCTCTGAGTCTAGTCAATGCACGAGTCTTCCGGAAGTAGTGTCAAGTGTCTGTGTGTGATGAGTCAGTGGAAGTCTGACGTGAGAAATGAGGAACATTGAAATTGATAGACACTTGATGAATTATGTGAATTGAACGACTCTTGAGGAATTGTGAAATATGTGATTACTTGATGGTCATGTGAAGGGAAAGAGAAAGTTGATGGTTTTACGTGGGTGTCTTAAATTTGTTTTATCTTGATTTTAAAGCTCATATCTAAATTCTCTTTCAAATATCTAGCTTACCCTGTGTTTTTGGTGTTGTGTTTGGCTTTTTCTTAAACCTGTGATGATCGTGTATAATTTACACGGGAGCAGATGATGTTGCAGGAAGTAGAGCTCCTCAGTGAGTGGTCGCCGGAAGGAGATCGCCTGTTTCTGTTTCTGTTAGGCGATCACCCTTTTTCTGTTTTCTGATAGGAGATCGCCTTTTTCTGTTAGGAGATCGCCTGTTTTTTTCTATTTTGCTGTATTTTGTTTAAGTTTTGGAAAATTGACCGGATATGTATTAAACTCCCTGTGAGGAGAAATTTCATTATATATATATATACATATGTTCACTTCAATATTATTGTTTTACCTTTATTTCATTTTATAATTATGAAAAGGTTTTGGCGGGATGTTACATTAATGGTATCAGAGCCGTTCGTCCTTAGGATGACCTGAGGGCTGTGGATCCATTGTGTTTCTTCTGCTCATAAAATTTATTTGAGTTTTAAATAACAACTATAGTGAAAGGTTTTCAAACGTTTTCGTAGTGAAATTTTGTGTCTGCTTTAGTGAATATATGCCCTAACTGAAAATCTTAGTATTAAGAATGAGAGGATCTTGATAAAGTAGTGAGGGTGCACACTCATAACTGGATCGAGATGATTCTCAATCTTAATTCCAAAGGTTTGATGTTTAGCATACATTGAATTCTGGTGTGATTTATTTCATTTTATTGAGTGTTTTTGTAATTGATTGAAAGTGGTTGTTTGGATTGATGGTTGTATACCAGTAGCTGTTCTGGTGTTTTGCTTGAGGTTATAAGTATTATGATTCTGTTGATGAACTCAAATTCTTAATGACTTTGAGATGCTGACCTTTGTAAGGTCTAGAGGTTACCTCCTTAATGAATTGATTTCTTATCGATCTCATTCTTGTAGTTGTAGGGAATATAGAAACCAATAGTTTCAAAATCTGAAACGAAGAAGATGGCACGTAGACCTCCTACCCCTCCCCAGCCTTCTTCGGAAATGAGCCAGATTGCCAAGGCTATTGAGATGATGGCAACTGCCATCCAACAACAGAATGCAGCAATGGCTCAGAATCATCAAGCTGCAATGCACTGTAAGGACCCAGAAAATTTTATTGGAATAAAAGTGGTATATTTAAATAATTTCAGAAGAAGTTATTATTTAAAATACAAAGAGCTGGTAAATGAAGTTTCGTAGTAGCTGGACCTCGGAAGTCGCCCAAGATCTGGGGTCAGCTGGTAGAAGTCGGTCGGATGATGTGTGGATCAAGAAGAGTAAAGGAAGAAAAGTTAAGTTTAGAAGGCTACGAGGTCGCCGGTCGCCTGCTACACATGAGCGCCAGGTGGACATCGCGCGGGCGTGAGAGGCATGCAGGCATCGCGCGGGCGCGAGAGGCATGCAGGCATCGCGCGGGCGTGAGAGGCATGCAGGCATCGCGCGGGCGCGAGAGGCATGCAGGCATCGCGCGGGCGTGAGAGGCATGCAGGCATCGCGCGGGCGCGAGAGGCATGCAGGCATCGCGCGGGCGGAAGAGGCATGCAGGCATCGCGCGGGCGCGAGAGGCATGCAGGCATCGCGCGGGCGTGAGAGGCATGCAGGCATCGCGTGGGCGCGAGGGGCATGCAGGCATCGCGCGGGCGTGAGAGGCATGCAGGCATCGCGCGGGCGCGAGGGGCATGCGGGCATCGCGCGGACGCGAGGCACGCGGGCATTGCCAGGGCGCGATGCATGTGGACGTGGCCAAGGCGCGAGAGTTATGAGGGCGTCGCCAGGGAAGACATCGGTTGTCTCCCAGAGGAAGACATCGGTCGTTCGCCAGGAAGATGTCATCGGTGGTTATCTTCGCGCGAGGTCATCGGTAGTTGTCTTCGCGCGAGGTCATCGGTGGATCGTCTTCGCGCGAGAGGTCATCAGTGGCTTCTCTTCGAGCTGGTAGTCATCGGCGAAAGGTCATCGCGCGACGTTGAGTTACACCCAGAGAACGTGGGCCCCAGACTCCCAGCAAGAGATGTTCTGCACGCGCGCCACGTAGACAAAAAGAGTGGTTCAGGCTAGTGACCTCAGAGTGTTAGCCTGCGCAGAGGCACGCTTAGGTGTACTGTTCAGCGAAGCGTACACGCAAACTCCCTGCAGAGTGGGTGGTGGCAGCGGTTTTTGTGGAGAAGTCAGCTTAAGATGCAAAAACCCATTTCTGAGGAAGAAGGAAAGAAACGTTGCTGTGGTTCCAGAACTAAAGGGTGCGTTTATCTCCCTTCTCCTCCATTCTCTCCTTCGCGCTGCGATTCTAGCACCTTCACACGAGAGTACGACGAGCGACGGCCACCATTAGAGCACCTGGGAGGTTCTCTGCAAGTCCTTCAACCAGACGCAAAAACAGAGCCAAGGCGTCGTTCAAGCTTCGTTGGGTTTCGGAGCTCCTGGTGTTTGGCGCAAGTCCAGGTAAGGGAAGCTAGCCTTTGTTTTCAATACAAGCCATAGTTGCTGTTTCTGAAGTGAGGGCGACGTGGTCGCCGGTTCTCTGTTTCTTTTCGAAATGCTCTGTTTTATGTGGTTGGGCGACGTGGTCGCCGGTTTTAAATACGAGTTTCGAACTCCCCTGTGTTTGACATTGTTTGAAACTGTTTGGGATTTAAATACAATATATGTGATATTCGAAAGTTTGAAACGTTGAAATGATTGTTGCTGTGATTTGAAATATTCCTTTGTATGGCATGACGTCTTGAATGCTGTGAATGTGGGATCGAGGCATAGTATTTTCAGGAAAGAAAATACCGTGTAAGATCTTGTAGTAGGTGCATTGATCGGTGATTCCTAAAGGGATATCCTGACTCTGCTGAGGTAATGGAATCACGTAGAGGAAGTTACTCAGTTGTTGAGAGTCGAAGGAGGTCTATATGATGGGCGTCTCGTGTGAAAAAGAACGAGCTCCGCCTGTCCTATGGATTAACCCTGTCATACCAGGAGAACTAATGACATTGAGATGATATATGCGCATGCTGTGTGGATTCACAGCGACCCTGTGTGGATTTCACAGTGGTGTGGTATGACAGGTGCAGATCTCTGAGTCTAATCAACGCACGAGTCAATCCGGAAGTAGTGTCAAGTGTCTTGTGTGGTGAGTCAGTGGAAAGTCTGACGTGAGAAATGAGAAACATTGATAGTTTATAGACACTTGATGCAGTATTGTGAAATGGAATGACTATGGGTGAATGTTGTGAAATGTGTGATTTTGGGCGATCAGGTGAATGATATGAGCAACTCTACGTTTTACATGGATATTTTGAAACTTGTTTTACTTTGATTTTCATGTTCATGATTTAAACTCTCTTTAAAATATCTAGCTTACCCTGCGTGTTTTGGTTCTGTGGTTTTCTCTTAAAAACTGTGATGATCGTGTATTTTACACGGGAGCAGATGATCTTCCAGGAAGTAGAGCTCCTTAGTGAGTGATCGCCGAGGAGGAGATCGCCGGTTTTCTGTCTCTATCGGGTGATCGCCTGTTTCTGCCTCTATCGGGTGATCGCCTGTTTTTTTTTCTGTCCTGATGGGAGATCGGCCTCGTTCGATAGGAGATCGGTTTCTTCCGATAGGAGATCGCCTGCTTTGTTTTTTTTACTGTATTTTGTTTATGTTTCTGGAAAATTTGACCGAATTTGTATTAAACTCCCTAAGAGGAGCAACTTCATTTCATATATATAATATTTTGTTCATAGAATCTATTTGTCACCCTTACTTTCATTTTATATTTATTTCAAAATATTTTGGAGGGATGTTACATTAATGGTATCAGAGCAGTTCGTCCTTAGGATGACCTGAGGGCTGTGGATCCATTGTGTTTCTTCTGCTCATGAAAGTTATTTGAGTTTAAAATAATAACTATAGTGAAAGGTTTTCAAACGTTTTTGTATTGAAATTTTGTGTGTGCTTTGGTGAATATATGTTCTAATTGAAAATCTTAGTATTAAGAATGAGAAGGTCTTGATAAAGTAGTGAGGGTGCACACTCATAACTGGATCGAGATGAGTCTCAATCTTAATTCCAAAGGTTTGATGTTTAGCATATATTAAATTCTGGTGTGAGCTATCTCACCCTCTTGAGTGTCTTTGTAATTGATTGAAAATGGTTGATTGGATTGGTGACTGCATACCAGTAGTTGTGCTGGTGTTATGCTTGATGTTATAAGCATTATGATTCTGTTGATGAGCTCAAATTCTTAATGATTTTGAGATGCTGACCTTTGTAAGGTCTAGCTGTTACCCCCCTTGAATGAATTGATTTCTTATCGATCTCATTCTTGTAGTTGTAGGGAATATAGGAATCTTATAATCTCAAAATCTGAAAACGAAGGAAATGGCACGTAGACCTTCTACCCCTCCCCAACCTTCTTCGGAGATGAGCCAGATTGCCAAGGCTATCGAGATGATGGCAACTGCCATCCAACAGCAGAATACGGTAATGGCCCAGATTCATCAGGCTGTAATGAATCATTTGGAAACTGCTGGATCGGCTGCAACAGCTTCCCCTGTCAATCAGCCTCGGGAGCAGATGGGGATGACCGAGTTCATGAGGCACAACCCAACCCAGTTCGGTGGGAACGTTTCTCCGAACCAACCAGATCAGTGGATCAGGGAATTCCATGCCTTAGTAGAGAAGGCAAAGAGAGTGGAGACCCTGGAGAGGGGTGGTTCCAGGGTAATCAGATCACACCCAGGGGGTCCCTCCAGTGGGAAGGCCAAGGTGCCGCACCCACAAAGCGAGCCTTATGCGAGACCTCCACCACATCGAGCAGGAGCAGTTCCTCCCCAGCTTCAGCAGCAACAACCGTGGAAATCAAGGTGTTTCCGTTGTGGTGGGTTACATAACGTCAAGGTGTGCCCCAAGAGGAATTCAGAGAAAGGGTGTTTCACATGTCAAGAGATGGGGCACATTTCTAGAGATTGTCCTAACAGAAAAAGGATGACTCAACCCGTTAGTTCCCAGCAGTTGAGGGACAAAAGCAGCAGACCTCAGACAGGAGGGAGAGTGTTTGCCATGTCTGGAGCGGAGACATCTCAGTCAGGTAACTTAGTGCAGAGTGTTGCTCTATAGCTGGTAGATGCGTTAGAATTTTGTTTGATTCTGGAGCGACACACTCCTTTGTGTCTAGCCTGTGTGTAGCCGAGTTGGGCCTTCTAGTGAAGGAGTTACCGTTTGAACTGTTGGTCTCTACACCTGCGTCAGGGCAGGTGTTGACCTCTACAGTTGCCCTGAATGTCCAGTGATGGTAGAGGGACGCAGATTCAAAGTAAACTTGATCTGCCTACCTCTTCAGGATCTGGATGTTATCCTGGGAATGGATTGGCTAGCTGCCAATCACGTTCTCGTAGTCTGCGGTAGTCAGAAGATAGCGTTTCCAGACCTCCAAGAGGCAGACGTGATATCAGCTCAGCATGGGTAGTCGGAGTTGAGAGAAAGAAGCGAGGTGCTTCATGATCCCAGCTCGGTTGGGAGTGAAGAATGAAGAGGACGTAAGCAAAATACCTTGGTGAAAGATTTCATGGATGTATTTCCAGAAGAGATATATGGATTACCTCCTAAGAGAGAGGTGGAACTCTCTATTGTCTTGGTACCTGAAGCTGGACCAGTGTCAATGGCTCCAGCTGAGTTGATGGAATCAAAGAAGGAAGTGTAAGTTAGATTTAGTGTACCAAGGTTTAGTTCCAGCTACATATAAGTTATGGAGAGTATATAAGCAGAATGTTGAGGGTTTAAGGACTTAAGCACGTGTATCCAGGGGAAGTACCGGAGTTAAGTTCCAAGAATGAAAGAATGAATTTTCTTCTAATTGAAGCTTGGGAGATGTATCGTGTCGATGAAACAGCATGAGGTGACGTTAGCTTAACCACAAGCTTAAAAGGAAAGAGGAGATATTGTATTTGTGTCTAAAGTTCTTTAGGCCAGAGGAAGTTGTTGAAGAATACCAAGTAGAGAAATTACTGGGAGAAGAGAGAAAGCTCCACGCAGAATGGATGCCGTTTTGTGGATCGTGATTTGGAAGATGAGTATGGAAATGGTGGATGAGGAGTGATGAGAAAGGGAAATGGAAAGATATTCTTGTATCCGAATATGACTCGGAACTTGGGAGAAGCCGAACTCATCCGAAATATCAATCGTGGTGGTGGAGAGACGTACGTAGGATGTGCGAGGAGGGTGAAGATGATGATTAGTTCCAAAAAGTCATTGTTTGGAAAGTTAGAGGCGGAGGGGATGTGAGATTTCAGGAGGATGTGTGGGCCACTAACTCTAACTTTAAAGCAACGTGGTTGGTCTATGTGCTTCAAGTGGATAAGTGCTCTATTTGTTCGACATAAGGATTTGAGGTCCCACCTTGAGAACTTTTATCTTATACGTATGTCATCCAAGTAGAATCAGGTGTGGAAGGGAATGTGGGTGGCAATAGTCTGTTGTATCTTGGAGAAGAGGAATAGAGTTGTCCTTAAGAAAGAAAATCCTGGATGCAGAGGAAATTTTCCAATCGGCTCCACTACTTGCATGGTTGTGGTTGAGATATATGGTGCGTTCGTTCTTGTATACCTTTTCAGATAGGCACCTGAACCCAAATCAATGCATCCAATGTATACATTGAACAAGGAGGAAATGATGGGAACAGGAAGCCGAGTTGGCAAAAGGAAGTCATGATGATGGTTTAGAAAGTAACAGCAACAAGAACTTTGTCTTTATAAGGTGCAGAATTATGTGGTATAGTGGTGAACCAAAGGTGTTCCTTTAGGGAGCGTGAGAATTAGATCAGCAGTTGGGAAGTCGATGGATGGTTTTGATCAAGATGCGGAAGTTGATTCCTGGAAGGATATTTCGGATCCTAGTTGAATTGGCTGGGGGACATGAGCAGTAGTCAGCGGTCCTCTTTCCTTCCGATGAAGGGATCTTGCTCACTTTTTCTCTACAGGGGGCTAGTCCTGGTTCTGTTAAGGGCTTAGTTCTGGACTTACTCGATCAAGTCTTCAGAGTTGGAAGTAGGGTGTGAGTGCTGGAGTTGGCGCTCAATGGAGCAGCATATTCCACATGCAGGGATGGAGAATGGAATTTGATGAAGAATTGGAGTAGTAAAGGTTGGTTCAACAGACAACCGAGAAGGTGAAACTGATGCAAAGCAGAATGAAAGCTTCTCAAAGTCGACAGATGTCCTATGCAGATCAGAGGAGAAGACCTTTGGAGTTTGCTGCGGGGGACCATGTCTTTATGAGGGTGACACCAACCAAGGGTGTAGGACGAGCTATCGGATCAAAGAAGCTGCCCCCCTAAGTTTGTTGAGCCATACCAGATCCTGAGGAGGATCGGTCCAGTAGCTTGAGATCGCCCCACCTCCCCATTTAGCAAACCTGCATAATGTATTTCACGTATCACGGCTAAGGAAGTATCTTGCAGACCCTAGTCACGTGTTGGAAGCGGACGACGTGAAGATCGGGTGATTCACCAGGGGGAGTTTGAAGAAAACATGAGAGAAGCATATCCCTACCTCCTTCCCTTATAATTCAATTTTCGAGGACGAAAATTTTTCTTGTTGGGGAGATTGTAAGGACCCAGAAAATTTTATTGGAATAAAAGTGGTATATTTAAATAATTTCAGAAGAAGTTATTATTTAAAATACAAAGAGCTGGTAAATGAAGTTTCGTAGTAGCTGGACCTCGGAAGTCGCCCAAGATCTGGGGTCAGCTGGTAGAAGTCGGTCGGATGATGTGTGGATCAAGAAGAGTAAAGGAAGAAAAGTTAAGTTTAGAAGGCTACGAGGTCGCCGGTCGCCTGCTACACATGAGCGCCAGGTGGA
This sequence comes from Phaseolus lunatus, assembly GCA_013389735.1. Taxonomy (NCBI): domain Eukaryota; kingdom Viridiplantae; phylum Streptophyta; class Magnoliopsida; order Fabales; family Fabaceae; genus Phaseolus; species Phaseolus lunatus. The sequence continues at coordinate 12,733,482 of CM023861.1, forward strand.
CATCGCGCGGGCGTGAGAGGCATGCAGGCATCGCGCGGGCGCGAGAGGCATGCAGGCATCGCGCGAGCGTGAGAGGCATGCAGGCATCGCGCGGGCGCGAGAGGCATGCAGGCATCGCGCGGGCGTGAGAGGCATGCAGGCATCGCGCGGGCGCGAGAGGCATGCAGGCATCGCGCGAGCGTGAGAGGCATGCAGGCATCGCGCGGGCGCGAGAGGCATGCAGGCATCGCGCGCGCGTGAGAGGCATGCAGGCATCGCGCGGGCGCGAGAGGCATGCAGGCATCGCGCGGGCGTGAGAGGCATGCAGGCATCGCGCGGGCGCGAGAGGCATGCAGGCATCGCGCGGGCGCGAGAGGCATGCAGGCATCGCGCGGGCGGAAGAGGCATACAGGCATCGCGCGGGCGCGAGAGGCATGCAGGCATCGCGCGGGCGTGAGAGGCATGCAGGCATCGCGCGGGCGCGAGGGGCATGCGGGCATCGCGCGGACGCGAGGCACGCGGGCATTGCCAGGGCGCGATGCATGTGGACGTGGCCAAGGCGCGAGAGTTATGAGGGCGTCGCCAGGGAAGACATCGGTTGTCTCCCAGAGGAAGACATCGGTTGTTCGCCAGGAAGATGTCATCGGTGGTTATCTTCGCGCGAGGTCATCGGTAGTTGTCTTCGCGCGAGGTCATCGGTGGATCGTCTTCGCGCGAGAGGTCATCAGTGGCTTCTCTTCGAGCTGGTAGTCATCGGCGAAAGGTCATCGCGCGACGTTGAGTTACACCCAGAGAACGTGGGCCCCAGACTCCCAGCAAGAGATGTTCTGCACGCGCGCCACGTAGACAAAAGAGTGGTTCAGGCTAGTGACCTCAGAGTGTTAGCCTGCGCAGAGGCACGCTTAGGTGTACTGTTCAGCGAAGCGTACACGCAAACTCCCTGCAGAGTGGGTGGTGGCAGCGGTTTTTGTGGAGAAGTCAGCTTAAGATGCAAAAACCCATTTCTGAGGAAGAAGGAAAGAAACGTTGCTGTGGTTCCAGAACTAAAGGGTGCGTTTATCTCCCTTCTCCTCCATTCTCTCCTTCGCGCTGCGATTCTAGCACCTTCACACGAGAGTACGACGAGCGACGGCCACCATTAGAGCACCTGGGAGGTTCTCTGCAAGTCCTTCAACCAGACGCAAAAACAGAGCCAAGGCGTCGTTCAAGCTTCGTTGGGTTTCGGAGCTCCTGGTGTTTGGCGCAAGTCCAGGTAAGGGAAGCTAGCCTTTGTTTTCAATACAAGCCATAGTTGCTGTTTCTGAAGTGAGGGCGACGTGGTCGCCGGTTCTCTGTTTCTTTTCGAAATGCTCTGTTTTATGTGGTTGGGCGACGTGGTCGCCGGTTTTAAATACGAGTTTCGAACTCCCCTGTGTTTGACATTGTTTGAAACTGTTTGGGATTTAAATACAATATATGTGATATTCGAAAGTTTGAAACGTTGAAATGATTGTTGCTGTGATTTGAAATATTCCTTTGTATGGCATGACGTCTTGAATGCTGTGAATGTGGGATCGAGGCATAGTATTTTCAGGAAAGAAAATACCGTGTAAGATCTTGTAGTAGGTGCATTGATCGGTGATTCCTAAAGGGATATCCTGACTCTGCTGAGGTAATGGAATCACGTAGAGGAAGTTACTCAGTTGTTGAGAGTCGAAGGAGGTCTATATGATGGGCGTCTCGTGTGAAAAAGAACGAGCTCCGCCTGTCCTATGGATTAACCCTGTCATACCAGGAGAACTAATGACATTGAGATGATATATGCGCATGCTGTGTGGATTCACAGCGACCCTGTGTGGATTTCACAGTGGTGTGGTATGACAGGTGCAGATCTCTGAGTCTAATCAACGCACGAGTCAATCCGGAAGTAGTGTCAAGTGTCTTGTGTGGTGAGTCAGTGGAAAGTCTGACGTGAGAAATGAGAAACATTGATAGTTTATAGACACTTGATGCAGTATTGTGAAATGGAATGACTATGGGTGAATGTTGTGAAATGTGTGATTTTGGGCGATCAGGTGAATGATATGAGCAACTCTACGTTTTACATGGATATTTTGAAACTTGTTTTACTTTGATTTTCATGTTCATGATTTAAACTCTCTTTAAAATATCTAGCTTACCCTGCGTGTTTTGGTTCTGTGGTTTTCTCTTAAAAACTGTGATGATCGTGTATTTTACACGGGAGCAGATGATCTTCCAGGAAGTAGAGCTCCTTAGTGAGTGATCGCCGAGGAGGAGATCGCCGGTTTTCTGTCTCTATCGGGTGATCGCCTGTTTCTGCCTCTATCGGGTGATCGCCTGTTTTTTTTTCTGTCCTGATGGGAGATCGGCCTCGTTCGATAGGAGATCGGTTTCTTCCGATAGGAGATCGCCTGCTTTGTTTTTTTTACTGTATTTTGTTTATGTTTCTGGAAAATTTGACCGAATTTGTATTAAACTCCCTAAGAGGAGCAACTTCATTTCATATATATAATATTTTGTTCATAGAATCTATTTGTCACCCTTACTTTCATTTTATATTTATTTCAAAATATTTTGGAGGGATGTTACATGCACCATTGGGAAACTGCTCGGTCGGCTGAAACAAATTCCCACGTCGGTCAGCCTTAGGAACAGATGGGACTGACCGAGTTCATGAGGCACAACCCACCCAAGTTCAGTGGGAATGCTACCCCTGATCAAGCAGATCAGTGGGTCAGGGAGTTGGAGAAAATCTTTAGGGCGACCTCCTGCCCTGAAGAGAAGAAATTAGTGTTCGCCACCTATCTGCTATCTGGAGAGGCCGAGTTCTGGTGGATGGGAGCTCAGCAGATGATGGAAGCCAGAGCTAAAGTGTTAGACTGGGAGAGCTTCAGGGTGAGGTTTCTGGAAAAATACTTCCCAGATAGTGCAAAGTTTGCGAAGGAAGCATAATTCCTCAGATTGGAGCAGGGGGAGATGTCAGTGAATGCTTATGCTGCTCGGTTTGAGTACCTCGCCCGATTCTATACCCAGGCGACCTCTGAGGCTTGGAGGTGTAGGAAGTTTGAAGAGGGACTGAAGCATGGGCTGAAGAGGACCATAGCCCCGATGTGCATCAGGGAATTTCACGCCTTGGTAGAGAAGGCGAAGATGGTGGAGACTCTGGAAAAGGGTGATTCCCGGGTAATCAGGTCACACCCAGGGGGTTCTTCCAGTGGGAAGGCCAAGGTGCAGCACCCACAAAGCAAGCCCTATGCGAGACCTCCACCACATCGGGCAGGAGCAGCGTCATCCCAGTTTCAGCAGCAACAACCCTGGAAACTTAAATGTTTCCATTGTGGTGGACCCCACACAGCCAATGTGTGCCCCAAGAGAGATTCAGAGAGAAGATGTTTTGCCTGCCAGAAGACGGGACACGTTGCTAGAGATTGTCCTACCCAAAATAGGATGACTCAACCCGTTGGTCCTCAGTAGTTGAGGAATGGAGGCAGTAGACCTCAAGCAGGAGGAAGGGTGTTTTCCATGACAGGAGCAGAGGCGTCTCAGTCAGGTAACCTAGTGCAAGTTGTTTGTTTTATAGCTGGTAGGGGTGTAAAAGCCTTGTTTGATTCTGGAGCGACACACTCCTTTGTGTCAAGCCTGTGTGTAGCCGAGTTAGGCCTTCTAGTGAAGGAGTTACCGTTTGAACTGTTGGTCTCTACACCTGCGTCAGGACAGGTGTTGACCTCTACAGTTTGCCCCGAATGTCCAGTGATAGTAGAGGGACGCAGATTCAAAGTGAACTTGATCTACCTACCTCTTCAGGACCTGGATGTTATCCTGGGAATGGATTGGCTAGCTGCCAATCACGTTCTCACAGACTGCGGTAGTCAGAAGATAGCGTTTCCAGACCTCCAAGAGTTAGATGTGATATCAGCTCAGCACGGGTGGTCGGAGTTGGAAAAAGGGGCGAGGTGCTTCGTGATGCTAGCTCGAATGGAAGTGAAGAATGAAGAGGACGTAAGCAGGATACATGTAGTGAAAGACTTCACGGATGTATTTCCAGAAGAGGTACCTGAGTTACCCCCTAAGAGAGAAGTGGAATTCTCTATTGATTTGGTACCTGGAGCTGGACCAGTGTCAATGGCACCTTACAGGATGGCACCAGCCGATTTGGTAGAATTAAAGAAGCAAGTGGAAGAGTTGTTGGAGAAACAATTCATCAAACCCAGTGTATCTCCATGGGGGGCTCCAGTGCTCCTAGTTAAGAAGAAGGATGGAGGGTCTCGGCTGTGTATAGATTACAGGCAGTTGAACAAGTTGACCATCAAGAACAAGTACCCCCTACCTAGAATTAACGATTTGATGGATCAAATACATGGGGCCTCGGTGTTCTCCAAGATTGACCTAAGATCGGGGTACCACCAAATTTTGGTAAAAGCTGAAGATGTTCAAAAGACAGCTTTTAGGTCTCGGTATGGGCACTATGAGTATGTGGTGATGCCGTTTGGAGTAACCAGTGCTCCAGCTCTGTTCATGGACTACATGAATAGGATTTTTCGCCCTTTCTTGGATAAGTTTGTGGTAGTCTTCATAGACGACATACTCATTTATTCAAGGACCGAGGAAGAACATGAAGAACATCTGAGGACAGTGTTGGAGATTCTGAGGGAGAAGCAACTCTATGCCAAGTTCTCTAAGTGTGAGTTCTGGCTGAAGGAAGTCAACTTCTTAGGACACGTGATATCTGCTCGGGGGATCTCAGTGGATCTAGCCAAGGTAGAGGCAGTGCTGCAGTGGGAACGTCCTAAGACAGTCACTGAGATAAGGAGCTTTGTGGGTTTGGCGGGCTACTATCGGAGGTTTATTGGGGACTTTTCCAAGATAGTGGCTCCTTTAACACAGCTGACCCACAAGGATCAACCTTTTGCTTGGACCGACCGATGTGAGCAGAGCTTCATGGAACTAAAGGAGAGGTTTACTAGTGCTCCAGTGCTGGTGATCCCAGAGGTAGGAAGACCTTTTGATGTCTACTGTGACGCTTCACATCAGGGTTTGGGATGTGTTTTGATGCAAGAGAAAAGAGTGGTTGCATATGCTTCAAGGCAACTCAAGGTTCATGAGAGAAACTACCCTACGCATGATTTGGAGTTGGCGGCTGTTGTGTTTGCCTTGAAGATCTGGAGGCACTATTTATATGGAGCTCGGTTCCAGGTGTTCAGTGACCATAAGAGCCTGAAATACCTGTTCGATCAGAAGGAACTAAACATGAGACAAAGAAGGTGGATGGAGTTTCTAAAGGACTACGATTTTCAACTCATGTATCATCCAGGGAAGGCCAATGTAGTGGCAGATGCTTTGAGTAGAAAATCAGTACAAGTAGCCACCATGATGATGGAAGAGCAGAAACTGATCGAGCAGTTCAGAGACTTAAACCTTGGGGTAGAATTTCATGTAAATCACATTAGTTGTAGTAAGCTGGCTATAACTAATGACTTCCTTGGAATGATAAAGGATAAGCAGTTGGAGGACCCTAGTCTGAAGCGTACTGTGGAGTCACTAGGGACCGACCAGGCTAAAGACTTTGTGATGGGCGATGATGGGATCTTGAGATTTAATGGCAGAATTTGCATACCTGCAAATGAAGAGTTGAAGAAGATGATCCTAGAGGAAGGTCACAAGAGTCGCCTTAGCCTACATCCAGGCATGAACAAGATGTACCATGACTTGAAGGAGTCATTTTGGTGGTCGGGCATGAAGAAAGACATCGCCCAGTATGTTACTACCTGCTTGACGTGTCAGAAGGCAAAGGTAGAGCATCAAAGACCTGGCGGGTTGTTACAGCAACTGGATATCCCTGAGTGGAAATGGGACAGCATCGCCATGGATTTTGTTACCAATTTACCCAGATCGGTAAAGGGTCATGATGCAATCTAGGTCATAGTAGATTGGCTGACGAAGAGTGCCCACTTTCTTCCAGTAAATTTGAAAATGCCCATGGCCAAGTTGGCACAGCTGTACATCAGAGAAATTGTGAGGTTGCATGGAGTGCCTTCCAGCATTGTTTCGGATAGAGATCCCAGGTTCACTTCACAGTTTTGGCAGACCTTACAAGATTGTTTGGGGACTAAGTTGAGGATGAGCTCGGCATATCATCCTCAAACAGATGGCCAGTCAGAGAGGACGATCCAGTATGGAAGGAAATGCAGAACTCCATTGTGCTGGTTGTAACATCCCGCCAAAATACTATACAAATGTATATAATGAAAATAAAGGTAACAAATAGATTCTATGAACAAAATATTATATATATGAAATGTAGTTTCTCCTCACAGGGAGTTTAATACAAATTCGGTCAAATTTTTCCAGAAACATAAACAAAATACAGTAAAAAAAAACGAAGCAGGTGATCTCCTATCGGAAGAGACCGATCTCCTATCGGACGAGGCCGATCGCCCATCGGGGGACCCAAAAACAGCCGATCTGCTTCCGGCGACCACTCACTAAGGAGCTCTACTTCCTGGAAGATCATCTGCTCCCGTGTAAGTTATACACGATCATCACAGTTTTAAGAGAACAGCCACAGAACCAAAACACGCAGGGTAAGCTAGACATTTTAAAGAGAGTTTAAATAAGGATAATTAAAATAAAATCAAGGTAAACAATTTCAAGATATTCACGTAAGTTATCAAGTTTCTCATACTCTTCACCTGATCACCCAGAAATCACACATTTCACAATATTCTCAAGAGTCATTCTATTTCACAAAACTGCATCAAGTGTCTATCAATTCAATGTTTCTCATTTCACCTGTCAGACTTTCCACTGACTCACCACACAAGACACTTGACACTACTTCCGGATTGACTCATGCGTTGATTAGACTCAGAGATCTGCACCTGTCATACCACACCACTGTGAAATCCACACAGGGTCGCTGTGAATCCACACAGCATGCGCATATATCATCTCAATGTCAATAGTTCTCCTGGTATGACAGGGTTAATCCATAGGACAGGCGGAGCTCGTTCTTTTTCACACGAGACGCCCATCATATAGACCTCCTTCGACTCTCAACAACTGAGTAACTTCCTCTACGTGATTCCATTACCTCAGCAGAGTCAGGATATCCCCTTAGGAATCACCGATCAATGCACCTACTACAAGATCTTACACGGTATTTTCTTTCCTGAAAATACTATGCCTCGATCCCACATTCACAGCATTCAAAAACATCATACCACTCGAGTAATTGATTCAAGTCACAGCAGCGAATCATTTCAAGGTTCAGATCTTCGAATATGTCATTTAAATCTCAAGTAGTTTCAAAACAACACCCAAAAACAGAGAGTTCACAAACAACGCCAAAACCGGCGATCTAGTTCAAAAACAGGGTGTTTCGAAGACTGTATATAAAAATGGCGACCACGTCGCCCTCACTTCAGAGATAGCTACACTATGGCTTGTATGGAAAAAGAGGTCTAGCTTCCCTTACCTGGACTTGCGTAAAATACCGCGAGCTCAAAACCCACCGAGCCTGAAGGATGCCTTAGCTCTGTTTTCTGCACCTGGTCTGTAGAACTTGCAGAGAACCTCTTAGGTGCTCTAAGGACAACGTCGCTTGTCGTACTGATGCTGGAGGTTGCCTGAGTCTCAACGCAAGGAAGGAAAGAAGGGAGGGAGGAAGTTTTTGCACTCACTCTAACACTCTTGAGTCTGTAACGTTCTTTGCCTTCCCGCAGTGGCTTTTGAATCCCAACTTACCTGTCCACGCATGCTGCTGCTGCCACCCCTTCTGCAGGAAAGTCTGAGAACCACTGCCCTGAACAGTACGACCACTGTTGTCTCTGGTGCATGCCAACCATTGCTCTGAACAGTACTACCACTGTTGTCGCTTGTGCATGCCAACCACTGCTCTGAACAGTACGACCGCGAGTGTCTCCTGCGCATGCCAACATTCTGATGTCACCACTCTAAACCACCCTTTTTGTCTACGTGGCGTGTGTGCAGGACGTTTCATGCTGGGAGTCTGGGTCCCACTTTACTCTGTGTGAAACTCGACGTCGCGCGATAACTTTCCACTGCTGACTCATCCTGGCGAACGACCGATGTCTCCTTCTCCCTGGAAGACGACCGATGTCTTCCTCTGGGAGACGACCGATGTCTTCCTCTGGGAGACGACCGATGTCTTCCTCTGGGAGACGACCGATGTCTTCCTCTGGGAGACGACCGATGTCTTCCTCTGGGAGACGACCGATGTCTTCCTCTGGGAGACGACCGATGTCTTCCCTGGCAAAGCCCGCATGCCTCTCGCGCCTTGGCCACGTCCACATGCATCGCGCCCTGGCAAAGCCCGCATGCCTCTCGCGCCTTGGCCACGTCCACATGCCTCGCGCTCTGGCAATGCTCGCATGCCTCGCGCTCGCGCGATGCCCGCATGCCCCTCGCGCCCGCGCGATGCCTGCATGCCCCTCGCGCCCGCGCGATGCCTGCATGCCCCTCGCGCCCCGCGCGATGCCTGCATGCCCCTCGCGCCCGCGCGATGTCCACCTGGCGCTCATGTGTAGCAGGCGACCGGCGATCTCATAGCCTTCTAAACTTAACTTTTCCTCCCTTTTTATTTTAAATAAAACATACATAGAATTCTTTTAAAATATAACCCCTTTTTATTCCAATTCAATTTTACAGGTCCTTACACTGGTACCAGGAGGGCGAAACAGTATTGGTTGGACCAGAGTTGATTCAACAGACGACCGAGAAGGTGAAACAGATACAAAGCAGAATGAGAGCTTCTCAAAGTAGGCAGAAGTCCTATGCAGATCAGAGGTGGAAGCCTTTGGAGTTTGCTGCTGGAGACCATGTGTTCATGAGAGTGACACCAACCAAGGGTGTAGGACGGACGATCGGATCAAAGAAGCTGTCCCCTAAGTTCGTGGGACCATATCAGATCTTAAGGAGGATTGGTCCAGTGGCTTATGAGATCGCCCTACCTCCCCATTTAGCGAATCTGCAAAACGTCTTTCACGTATCACAGCTGAGAAAGTACATGGTAGACCCTAGTCATGTGCTGGAAGTGGACGATGTGCAGATCAGGGATGACTTGTCCTTTGAAGCGAAACCAGTCAGGATTGACGATCGGCAAAGTAAACAGCTCAGAGGCAAGACCATCAACATGGTGAAAGTGGTGTGGGATGAGGGATCGGGCGATTCAACTTGGGAGTTAGAAGAACCCATGAGAGAAGCCTATCCATACCTCTTTTCCTTGTAATTCAATTTTCGAGGACGAAAATTTTTCTTGTTGGGGAGAATGTAAGGACCTGTGAAATTTAAATTGGAATAAAAAGGAATATATTTTAAATAAATTCTAAGTATGTTTTTATTTAAAATAAAAAAGAAGGAAAGTGTAGTTTAGAAGACTATGAGATCGCCTAGTTAGTACATGATCGCCTGTCGCCTATGTTACACGTGATCGCCAGTCACCTATGGTGCACATGATCGCCGAAAGTGCACTCAGTATGTGGTCAGGATACTGGATCAACCAGAGTGGGTTCCACAAAACCACACGTATCAAGGTGTGGGTTAAGCCTTAGATACGCTGTGCATGCAAAGCTCTATGCTTGAGCATAAGAAATCGTCCTTGGTGTTGCATGCATGGGCGCACGAGGAGTAGTGCTGACCTACTCTTGGAAATGTGAAGCTACCACGTCACCAAGTCATGTGGAGATGATACCTTGGATGTACATAGTGGGATGAAGAACCTACAGCAAGGCGTGGCGACGTGTCGTCGGGCATCGCCAGGGCGCGAGGCATGCGGGCATCGCCGGGCGCGAGGCATGCAGGCATCGCCAGGGCGCGAGGCATGCGGGCATCGCCGGGCGCGAGGCATGCGGGCATCGCCGGGCGCGAGGCATGCGGGCATCGCCAGGGCGTGAGGCATGCGGGCATCGCCGGGCGCGAGGCATGCGGTCATCGCCAGGGCGAGACATCGGTCGTCTGCCAGGGAGAGACATCGGTCGTGCGCCAGGACGAGACATCGGTGGATAGTCATCGCGCGAGAGGTCATCGGTGGATAGTCATCGCGCGAGAGGTCATCGGTGGAAGGTTATCGCGCGATGTCGAGTTTCACACAAATAAGGTGGGACCCTGGCTCTCAGCATCAGACGTACTGCACGCGCGACACGTAGACAAAAAGAATGATTCAGAATAGTGACATCAGAGTGTTGGCACCGCAGGGGCACGCGCATTTGTACTGTTCAGGGAAGCGTACACGCAAACTTCCCTGCAGAGTGGGTGGTGGCAGCGGCTTTTGTGGACAAGTTGGTTTAAGACTCAAAAACCCACTTCTGAGAGGAGAGGACGTTGCAGTAGTTCAAGAGTGAAAGAGTGAGTTTACCTTCATTCTTCTCCTTTTCTCTCCTTCGCGCTGCGATTCAGGCATCCTCAAGCACCAGTGCAACGAGCGACGACTGCCCTTGGAGCACCTGGGAGGTTCTCTGCAAGTTCTACAAACAAGACGCTAAAACAGAGCCAAGGCATCCTTTAAGCTCGGTGGGTTTTGGAGCTCTTGGTGTTTTGCGCAAGTCCAGGTAAGGGAAGCTAGCCTTATTTCCAACGAAAAACCTTATAGTAGATGATTGAGATGATGGGGCGATGTGGTCGCCAGTTTTCAGCTGTTATTGTATAATCCCCTGTTTTGGACGAGATCGCCAGTTTTGGCGTTGTTTTTCGAACTCACCTGTTTTTGGTGTTGTTTGAAAACTGTTTGAGATTTTAAATGTGATATTCGAAAATCTGAACCAGGGGATGATTGTTGTTGTGATTGGGATTGTTCATTAAATGTTGTATGATGTGTTGAATATTGTGAATGTGGGATCAAGGCATAGTATTTTCAGGAAAGAAAATACCGTGTAAGATCGTGTAGGGTGTGCATTGACCGGTGATTCGTTTTTATGAGATATCCTGACTCTCCTGATATAATGGAATCATATAGATGAAGTTATTCAGGCGTTGAGAGTCGAAGGAGGTTCGTATGTATGGGTGAGTTGTTTGAAAGAGAACGAGCTCGACCCGTTGTATGGATTAACCCTGTCATGCGAGGATAGTGATGATATTGAGATTCATTTATACGCTTGTGAATGTGTGTGATTTCACAGCGACCCTGTGAATGTGTGTGATTTCACAGTGGTGCAGCATGACAGGTGCAGATCTCTGAGTCTAGTCAATGCATGAGTCTTCCGGAAGTGGTGTCAAGTGTCTTGTGTGATGAGTCAGTGGAAGTCTGACGTGAGAAATGAGGAACATTGAAATTGATAGACACTTGATGCATTATATGAAATAGAACGACTCTTGTGAATATTGTGAAATGTGTGATTACTTGGTGGTCATGTGAAGGGAACGAGAAAATTGATAGTTTTTACGTGGGTGTCTTTAATTTGTTTCATCTTGATTTTAAAATATCATATCTAAACTCTTTTTCAAATGTCTAGCTTACCCTGTGATTTTTGGTGTTGTGTTTGGCTCTTTCTTAAACCTGTGATGATCGTGTATAATTTACACGGGAGCAGATGATGTTGCAGGAAGTAGAGCTCCTCAGTGAGTGGTCGCCGGAAGGAGATCGCCTGTTCCTACTTCTGTTAGGCGATCACCCCTTTTTCTGTTTTCTGATAGGAGATCGCCGTTCTCTGATAGGAGATCATCGTTTTGCTGTTAGGAGATCGCCTGTTTTTCTATTTTACTGTATTTTGTTTATGTTTTTGGAAATTTGACCGATTATGTATTAAACTCCCTGTGAGGAGAAACTTCATTACATATATATAATTATGTTCACTTCAATATAGTTGTTTACCTTTATTTTTATTATATAAATATGAAAAGCATTTGGCGGGATGTTACAAAAATGACTCCTTCAAGTCATGGTACATCTTGTTCATGCCTGGATGTAGGCTAAGGCGACTCTTGTGACCTTCCTCTTGCCAGAGCATGACCACCAATATGGCTTCCGTATATTACTTCGTGGAGCTCCGCCATTATTCGCGTGCATTGCTCACCATGTACACACACCGAGATGGGGTGGGTAAACCCATGCCTGTACAATTCCTCGTCGATGAGAGTGTACTTGATCGAGTTCTTCTTTATTTTTCTCGCTTCCGTTGGCTCCATTGGGAGCATCCCATCAGCCAAGTAGTGCTTGTAAGGCGTCATCCATGTCTCTCCTCTGTGCACCAGGCAGACCTGCGACGATTCTTCCCCCAACGCTGGATAAGCATTGACCCTTGGCGTCTTCAAGGTCTCTTGAGTCAACGACTGATGACTCCTCTTCCCACCATCCAACTTGCTAATATGATGGACTCCTACCTAATTGTCAGTAGTGTAGGTGTGAGGTGTCCTCAAGGTCTCCTGGATGACTGTCCTCTGTCTGCCCCCTTGCCCGAACTGGTGAGTTTTGCTAACACGTCAGCTCGGGCATTTTGGTCTCTAGGGACGTGCACCAACTCAAATGCTATAAATGACTTCTTCAACACCTGGACGTATTCTAGGTAGGAGGCCATCTGAGGGTCTTTGGGCTGGTACTGTCCCGCCACTTGGCCTGTAACCAATAGGGAGTCACTTTTTGCTAGCAGACTCTGCGCACCCATCTCTTTGGCCAACAACATCTCAGCAATTAAGGCTTCGTACTCTGCCTGGTTGTTGCTATCCTTGAAAGCAAACCGCAGGGCCTGCTCAATCAGTAGCCCCTTTGGTCCTTCCAAGATTACGCCAGCTCCGCTGCCTTGCTAGTTAGAAGACCCATCTATAGAGAGTACCCATCTGAAGTTGGATTCTTCGTGGCGTGTTTCTGCCGAGGACAGTTTGACTACAAAATCAGCATATGATCCGGTCGGTCATCAGTAGTCGATGACATCAGCAGCAATTGACCACGTGGACCATTCATAGGGCAACAAGTGGTAGAGGATAGCAGGTGAATCAGGGAGGCGATCACTCAGAATGGTGATCGGTGGTCGGCTGCTAAGGGACCATCACCCACAGATCAGTGTCAGGTGAGCGCCTTGAGGCAGAGCGCGATGAGCGCCTGGAAGCAGAGTGCGAGAGGTAAAGAAGCACTGATCAGTCATCGGGGGTTTCCTGTTAACACACAGTTAAGCTGGGACCCAGGCTCCCAGCGAGAGAGTTACGCAAGAAGTACAGGTCGAGTAATCGCCTATCGCCTTGAGGATGAGTAATCGCCTATCGCCTTGAGGATGAGTAATCGCCTATCGCCTGTGAGGATGAGTAATCGCCTATCGCCATGTGTGAGGATGAATAATCGCCTATCGCCGTGTGTGAAGATCATTAATCGCCTAAGTTGCACATGATCGCCGTGCGTGAAGGTTAGGAGATCAGGTGGTCAGCAAGTCGCCGAAAGGAGCACATCGCCGGGAATTTGAGAAGGCTTGGCAAGCACTTGTTGTATGGTCTAAATACAGAAGATAAGTGGCATGTCTGCCACCATGTGTAGTGTGAGATGTGATACCTAGTGTTAACCAGCTCGCCATGTTAAGGTTGCGCCCAGGGTAGCCTGTGCACTAAGCTACTCCCTGTGTGGATAACTTAGTCGCAGGAGCAAAGTGAAGGTAAAGTTTCAGCTGCAGGTACTCCAGATGGTGACATGTGTATGACCAGATGTTATCCACGTGTCAAGAGGAATAACCGTCAGGAGAGAGAAAGACTCAGGTATATATGTGAAATTCTTAACAGAATAAGGGGGGATTCATTTTCAGTTGTAATTCACTTGTACACGGTTCTAAGTTTTCTTTGAAGTTCTTTGTTGATTCACTCACTGACTTGAGCGTCGGAGCGCAATCGGCCACAAAGGCGCCACATTGTTCTTTCAGGTGTCTTGGAGGAGCTGAAGGTGGAGGTCATTGGTGTAACATCCCGCCAAAAATACTATACAATTGTGTATAATGAAAATAAAGGTAACAAATAGATTGAAGTGAACTAAATATTATATATATGAAATGTAGTTTCTCCTCACAGGAAGTTTAATACAAATTCGGTCAAATTTTTCCAGAAACATAAACAAAACACAGAAAAAAAAAACAAAACAGGCGATCTCCTATCGGAAGAGACCGATCTCCTATCGGACGAGGCCGATCTCCTATCAGAGGACCCAAAACAGCCGATCTGCTACCAGAACAGAAATCAGGCGATCTCCTTCCGGCGACCGCTCACTAAGGAGCTCTACTTCCTGGAAAATCATCTGCTCCCGTGTAAGTTATACACGATCATCACAGTTTAAAGAGAACAACAGCCAACGAGCAAAATACGCAGGGTAAGCTAGATATTTTAAAGAGAGTTTAAATAAGAACATTAAAATCAGGGTAAGCAATTTTCAAGATATTCACGTAAAGCTATAGATTTTCTCAATACCCTTCACCTGATCACCCAGAAATCACACATTTCACAATATTCTCAAGAGTTATTCTATTTCACAAAACTGCATCAAGTGTCTATCAATTTCAAGTTCCTCATTTCACATGTCAGACCACCACTGACCCAGCACACAAGACACTTGACACTACTTCCGGAAGACTCGTGCATTGACTAGACTCAGAGATTCTGCACCTGTCATACAAAGCTGTTGTAATGTTTCCACAGCTATGCGCATCAACACATTCTCGATCTCAAGTTCATCATTCTCACAGTATGACAGGGTTAATCCATGTAACAGGCCGAGCTCGTTCTGTTTCACATGACTCACCCATACATATGAACCTCCTTCGACTCTCAACGCCTGAATAACTTCATCTATATGAATCCATTATCTCAGGAGAGTCAGGATAATCTCATTATAGACATCACCGATCAATGCACATCCTACACGATCTTACACGGTATTTCCTTTCCTGAAAATACTATGCCTCGATCCACATTCACAACATTCAACACATCATACCGCCCTTAAATAAATGATTCAAGTCACAGCAACGATCATTTCAAAGATTCAGATTTTCGAAGATCACATTTAAGCTTCAACAGTTCAAAGTAACACCAAAAACAGGGAGTTCGCAAACATCGCCCAAACCGGCGACCTGGTTCAAAAACAGGGTATTTCGAAGTCTGTATTTAAAAACCGGCGACCACGTCGCCCAAACACATGGAACAGAGCATTCACGCAGATGCAAACGAAACCGGCGACCACGTCGCCCTCATTTCAGAAATAACTAAACTATAGCTTGTAATGAAAATGAAGTCTAGCTTCCCTTACTTGGACTTGCGTAAAACACCAGGAGCTCCGAAACCCAACGAAGCTTGAACAACGCCTTGGCTCTGTTTTTGCGTCTGCTTGAAGGACTTGCAGAGAACCTCCCAGGTGCTCTAATGGTGCTGCCTCTCGTCGTACTCTTGTGTGAAGATGCTAGAATCGCAGCGCGAAGGAGATATCTGGAGGAGAAGAGAGGTAACTCACTCTTTCTCTCTTTGAATGTTGCAACGTTTTTGTTCTCTCAGCAGTGGGTCTCTGCATCTTAAACCAACTTATCCACCAAAAGCAGCTGCCACACCCACTCTGCAGAGAAGTCTGAGTGTACGTTCCCCTGAACAGTACGACTACAGTTGTCTCTGGTGCATGCCAACCACTGCTCTGAACAGTACTACCACTGTTGTCGCTTGTGCATGCCAACCACTGCTCTGAACAGTACGACCGCGAGTGTCTCCTGCGCATGCCAACATTCTGATGTCACCACTCTAAACCACCCTTTTTGTCTACGTGGCTCGTGTGCAGGACGTTTCATGCTGGGAGTCTGGGTCCCACTTTACTCTGTGTGAAACTCGACGTCGCGCGATAGCTTTCCACTGCTGACTCATCCTGGCGAACGACCGATGTCTCCTTCGCCCTGGAAGACGACCGATGTCTTCCTCTGGGAGACGACCGATGTCTTCCCTGGCGACGCCCTCATAACTCTCGTGCCTTGGCCACGTCCACATGCCTCGCGCCCTGGCAATGCCCGCATGCCTCTCGCGCCTTGGCCACGTCCACATGCCTCGTGCCCTGGCAATGCCCGCATGCCTCTCGCCCGCGCGATGCCCGCATGCCTCGCGCCCGCGCGATGCCCGCATGCCTCGCGCCCGCGCGATGCCCGCATGCCTCGCGCCCGCGCGATGCCCGCATGCCTCGCGCCCGCGCGATGCCCGCATGCCTCGCGCCCGCGCGATGCTCGCATGCCTCGCGCCCTGGCGACGTCCACCTGGCGCTCATGTGTAGCAGGCGACCGGCGATCTCATAGCCTTCTAAACTTAACTTTTCCTCCCTTTTTATTTTAAATAAAACATGCATAGAATTCTTTTAAAATATAACTCTTTTTATTCCAATTCAATTTTACAGGTCCTTACAATTGGTGTATTTGGCGTGAAGCTGGTAAGGACGAGGTTCGAGAAGGAGAAGCTCTAGCGCTTTGGTCAAGATGTTGGATCATCAGGCGCCCACCGTGGGGCAGTGTAAACTGTGATTCCCATCCACAGGTGAGTTTGTGAGGTTTTCGGTAGTTTTTGTTCGATTGCTTGCTGCTGCAATCGTTTTTCGGAGGTTTTAACCGTTTGAATCGAAGTCCAATCGGTGAAGAGTGGTTTTCTGGAGGTTTTTACCGATTGATTCCTGGATCGAACGTTGTACGAAGGAAGTTGTGTGCGAAGGAAGTTGAAGGTGTCTTGAGCGTTGTTGCAAGATAGGTTCTGCGTGTTGAAAGGCAGCTGTGTGAGATTAGTAGAAGTTTCATGAGGAAAATGAGGACAACCAGGTATGGTTCAGTTGCGCCACAATCTGAAGAGAATAACGTGACGATGTCGCAAATGCTGGAGATGATGCGTGCTTTGCAAGAAGATGTGGCAGCATCGCGCGTCGAGCATTCGAAGATGCACGGCGACCTGGTCACTTCCCAGGCCAGGAACGAAGAGCTGAGCAAGGTTAATGAAGAGTTACGTCAGGCTCTTCGCGAGCAGAGGGAGAGTGCCGCGACTAGTGGAGGCGCGCCAACGTCTCCGCCATGAGTTTTTCCAATGCCATTTTCGCAGGCGATCATGGATGCTGCGATTCCTACAAACATGACGGTGGTTAAGGCCTCCTTCACTGGAGTGGAAGATCCAGAGGCTCACCTCACCGCGTTTCATACGCAGATGATGTTGTCGGGAGGATCGGATGCGGCCTATTGCAAGATGTTCATGAGCACTCTCCACAGTACAACATTGGATTGGTTTGTGAGCCTACCTACTGGGTGTAAGGACCTGAAAAACTAAATTGGAATAAGAGTTATATTTTAAATGAATTCTAAGTATGTTTTTATTTAGAATAGAAAGGGAGGAAAAAGTTAAGTTTAGAAGGCTACGAGGTCGCCGGTCGCCTGCTACACATGAGCGCCAGGTGGACATCGCGCGGGCGTGAGAGGCATGCAGGCATCGCGCGGGCGCGAGAGGCATGCAGGCATCGCGCGGGCGTGAGAGGCATGCAGGCATCGCGCGGGCGCGAGGGGCATGCGGGCATCGCGCGGGCGCGAGGCACGCGGGCATTGCCAGGGCGCGATGCATGTGGACGTGGCCAAGGCGCGAGAGTTATGAGGGCGTCGCCAGGGAAGACATCGGTTGTCTCCCAGAGGAAGACATCGGTCGTTCGCCAGGAAGATGTCATCGGTGGTAGTCTTCGCGCGAGGTCATCGGTGGTAGTCTTCGCGCGAGGTCATCGGTGGTAGTCTTCGCGCGAGGTCATCGGTGGTAGTCTTCGCGCGAGGTCATCGGTGGATCGTCTTCGCGCGAGAGGTCATCAGTGGTTTCTCTTCGAGCTGGTAGTCATCGGCGAAAGGTCATCGCGCGACGTTGAGTTACACCCAGAGAACGTGGGCCCCAGACTCCCAGCAAGAGATGTTCTGCACGCGCGCCACGTAAACAAAAGAGTGGTTCAGAATAATGACCTCAGAGCGTAGCCTGCGCAGAGGCACGCTTAGGTGTACTGTTCAACGAAGCGTACACGCAAACTCCCTGCAGAGTGGGTGGTGGCAGCGGTTTTTGTGGAGAAGTCAGCTTAAGATGCAAAAACCCATTTCTGAGGGAGAAGGAAAGAAACGTTGCGGTGGTTCCAGAGCTCAAGGGTGCGTTTATCTCCCTTCTCCTCCATTCTCTCCTTCGCGCTGCGATTCTAGCACCTTCACACGAGAGTACGACGAGCGACGGCCACCATTAGAGCACCTGGGAAAGTTCTCTGCAACTCCTTCAAAACCAGACTCAAGAATAGAGCCAAGGCATTCTTCAAGCTCTGTTGGATTTCGAAGCTCCTGGTGGTTGCGCAAGTCCAGGTAAGGGAAGCTAGCCTTCGTTTTCAACACAAGCCATAGTTTGCTGTTTCTGAAGTGAGGGCGACGTGGTCGCCGGTTCTCTGTTTCTTTTCGAAATGCTCTATTTTATGTGTTTGGGCGACGTGGTCGCCGGTTTTAAATACGAGTTTCGAACTCCCCTGTGTTTGACATTGTTTGAAACTGTTTGGGATTTAAATACAATATATATGTGATATTCGAAAGTTTGAAACGCTGAAATGGTTGTTGCTGTGATTTGAAATATTTCTTTGTATGGCATGACGTCTTGAATGCTGTGAATGTGGGATCGAGGCATAGTATTTTCAGGAAAGAAAATACCGTGCAAGATCTTGTGGTAGGTGCATTGATCGGTGATTCCTAAGGGGATATCCTGACTCTGCTGAGGTAATGGAATCAAGTAGAGGAAGTTACTCAGTTGTTGAGAGTCGAAGGAGGTCTATATGATGGGCTTCTCGTGTGAAAAAGAACGAGCTCCGTCTGTCCTATGGATTAACCCTGTCATACCAGGAGAACTAATGACATTGAGATGATATATGCGCATGCTGTGTGGATTCACAGCGACCCTGTGTGGATTTCACAGTGGTGTGGTATGACAGGTGCAGATCTCTGAGTCTAATCAACGCACGAGTCAATCCGGAAGTAGTGTCAAGTGTCTTGTGTGGTGAGTCAGTGGAAAGTCTGACGTGAGAAATGAGAAACATTGATAGTTTATAGACACTTGATGCAGTATTGTGAAATGGAATGACTATGGGTGAATGTTGTGAAATGTATGATTTTGGGCGATCAGGTGAATGATATGAGCAACTCTACGTTTTACATGGATATTTTGAAACTTGTTTTACTTTGATCGTCATGTTCATGATTTAAACTCTCTTTAAAATATCTAGCTTACCCTGCGTATTTTGGTTCTGTGGTTTTCTCTTAAAACTGTGATGATCGTGTATTTTACACGGGAGCAGATGATCTTCCAGGAAGTAGAGCTCCTTAGTGAGTGATCGCCGAGGAGGAGATCGCCGGTTTTCTGTCTCTACCGGGTGATCGCCTGTTTCTGCCTCTATCGGGTGATCGCTTGTTTTTTTTCTGTCCTGATAGGTGATCGGCTGTTTTGGCTCCTCCGATAGGAGATCGGTTTCTTCCGATAGGAGATCGCCTGCTTTGTTTTTTTACTGTATTTTGTTTATGTTTCTGGAAAATTTGACCGAATTTGTATTAAACTCCCTAAGAGGAGCAACTTCATTTCATATATATAATATTTTGTTCATAGAATCTATTTGTCACCCTTACTTTCATTTTATATTTATTTCAAAGTAATTTGGAGGGATGTTACATTAATGGTATCAGAGCAGTTCGTCCTTAGGATGACCTGAGGGCTGTGGATCCATTGTGTTTCTTCTGCTCATGAAATTTATTTGAGTTTAAAATAACAACTATAGTGAAAAGTTTTCAAACGTTTTTGTATTGAGATTTTGTGTGTGCTTTGGTGAATATATGTCATAACTGAAAATCTTAGTATTAAGAATGAGAAGGTCTTGATAAAGTAGTGAGGGTGCACACTCATAACTGGATCGGGATGAGTCTCAACCTTAATTCCAAAGGTTTGATGTTTAGCATATATTGAATTCTGGTGTGAGCTATTTCATTTTCTTGAGTGTCCTTGTAATGGATTGAAAATGGTTGATTGGATTGATGAATGCATACCAGTAGTTGTTCTGGTGTTATGCTTGATGTTATAAGCATTATGATTCTGTTGTTGAACTCAAATTCTTAATGACTTTGAGATGCTGACCTTTGTAAGGTCTAGATGGTACCTTCTGAATGAATTGATTTCTGATCGATCTCATTCTTGTAGTTGTAGGGAATATAGAAACCAATAGATTCAGAATCCAGAACGAAGAAGATGGCACGTAGACCTTCTACCCCACCCCAACCTTCCTCAGAGATGAGCCAGATCGCCAAGGCCATCGAGATGATGGCGACTGCCATTCAGCAGCAGAATGCGGCGATGGCTCAGAACCATCAAGCCACAATGCAACACTGGGAAACTGCCCGATCTGCTGAGACAAACTCCCACGTCGGTCAGCCCCAAGAACAGATGGGACTGGCCGAGTTCATGAGGCACAACCCACCTAAGTTCAGTGGGAATGCTACCCCTGACCAGGCAGACCAGTGGGTCAGGGAGTTGGAGAAAATCTTTAGGGCGACCTCCTGCCCTGAAGAGAAGAAGCTGCTGTTCGCCACTTATCTGCTATCAGGAGAAGCTGAGTTCTGGTGGATGGGAGCTCAGCAGATGATGGAGGCACGAGAGGATGTATTGGATTGGGAGAGCTTCAGGGTGAAGTTCTTGGAGAAATACTTCCCTGACAGTGCCAAGTTTGCAAGGGAAGCTGAGTTCTTAAAGTTGGAGCAGGGGGACATGTCAGTAAACGCCTATGCTGCTCGTTTTGAGTACCTCGCCCGGTTTTATACCCAGGCGACCTCCGAGGCCTGGAGATGTAGAAAATTCGAAGAAGGACTGAAGCATGAGCTGAAGAGGACCCTAGCCCCGATGTGCATCAGGGAATTCCACGCCTTAGTGGAGAAGGCGAAGATGGTGGAGACCCTGGAAAAGGGTGATTCTCGGGTGATCAGGTCACACCAAGGAGGTTCCTCCAGTGGGAGAGCTAAGGCACAGCACCCACAAAGCAAACCCTATGCGAGACCTCCACCACATCGGGCAGGAGCAGCACCTCCCCAGTTTCAACAGCAGCAACCTTGGAAACCCAAGTGTCTTCACTGTGGTGGACCACACGCCTCCAATGCTTGTTTCAAGAAGATTTCAGGGAGGAGATGTTTTGTCTGCCAAAAGATAGGGCACGTTGCTAGAGAGTGCCCTAGCAGGAATGGGGCGACCCAACCCAGTGGCTCCCAACAGTTGAGGAACGAGGGCAACAGACCTCAGGCAACAGGGAGGGTGTTCGCCATGTCTGGAACAGAGGCAGCTCAGTCAGGTAACCTCATCCAAGGTGTTTGTTTTATTGCTGGTAGAGGTGTAAGGGCTTTGTTTGATTCTGGAGCGACACACTCCTTTGTGTCAAGCCTTTGTGTAGCTGAGTTGGGCCTCCTAGTGAAGGAGTTACCTTTCGACCTATTGGTCTCTACACCTGCGTCAGGACAGGTGTCGACCTCTACGGTGTGCCCCGAATGTCCAGTAATTGTGGAGGGACGCAGATTCAAGGTGAACTTGATCTGCCTACCTCTTCAGGACCTGGATGTTATCCTGGGAATGGATTGGTTAGCTGCCAATCACGTTCTCATAGACTGTGGTAGGCAGAAAGTAGCGTTTCCAGACCCCCAAGAATCGGATGTGTTATCAGTTCAACGAGGGCGATCAGAGCTGGAAGGAGGGGCGAGGTGCTTCGTGGTGCTCGCCCGGTTGGAAGTGGAGAATAAAGGGGACGTAAACAGGATACAAGTGGTGAAAGATTTCACAGATGTATTCCCAGAAGAGGTGCCTGGGTTACCCCCTAAGAGAGAAGTGGAATTCTCTATTGACTTGGTACCTGGAGCTGGACCAATATCAATGGCACCTTACAGGATGGCACCAGCCGAGTTAGTGGAGTTAAAGAAGCAAGTGGAAGAGTTGCTGGAGAAGCAATTCATCAGACCCAGCGTATCTCCATGGGGAGCTCCAGTGCTCCTAGTCAAGAAGAAGGATGGAGGGTCTCGGTTGTGTATAGACTACAGGCAATTGAACAAATTGACCATCAAGAACAAGTACCCCCTACCTCGGATTGATGATTTGATGGACCAAATTCATGGGGCCTCGGTGTTCTCCAAGATTGACCTGAGATCGGGGTACCACCAAATTTTGGTTAAAGCTGATGATGTGCAGAAGACAGCTTTTAGGTCTCGGTATGGGCATTATGAGTATGTGGTGATGCCGTTTGGGGTCACAAATGCTCCAGCTCTATTCATGGACTACATGAATAGGATCTTTCGCCCTTTCTTGGATAAGTTTGTGGTGGTCTTCATAGATGACATCCTCATTTATTCAAGGACCGAGGAAGAGCATGAGGAACACCTGAGGACAGTATTGGAGATACTGAGGGAGAAGCAACTCTATGCCAAATTCTCGAAGTGTGAGTTCTGGCTGAGGGAAGTCAACTTCTTGGGACATGTGATATCTGCCCAGGGGATCTCGGTTGATCCAGCCAAAGTGGAGGCAGTGCTTCTATGGGAACGTCCTAAGACAGTTACTGAAATAAGGAGTTTTGTGGGCCTAGCTGGCTACTATCGGCGGTTTATTGAGGATTTTTCCAAGATAGTGGCTCCTTTAACACAGCTAACCCGCAAGGATCAACCTTTTGCTTGGACCGACCGATGTGAGCAGAGCTTCAAGGAACTAAAGGAAAGGCTGACTAGTGCTCCAGTGCTGGTGATCCCCGAGGTGGGAAGACCTTTTGACGTCTTCTGTGACGCTTCACATCAGGGTTTGGGATGTGTTTTGATGCAAGAGAAGAGAGTGGTTGCATATGCTTCAAGGCAACTCAAGGTCCATGAGAGGAACTACCCTACGCATGACTTGGAGTTGGCGGCAGTGGTTTTTGCCTTGAAGATCTGGAGGCACTATCTATATGGAGCTCGGTTCCAGGTGTTCAGTGACCACAAGAGCTTGAAGTACCTGTTCGATCAGAAAGAACTAAACATGAGACAAAGAAGGTGGATGGAATTCCTAAAGGATTACGACTTTCAACTCATGTATCACCCAGGGAAGGCCAATGTAGTGGCAGATGCCTTGAGTAGGAAGTCTATACAAGTCGCCACCATGATGATGGAAGAGCAAAAACTGATCGAGCAGTTCAGGGACTTAAACCTTGGAGTAGAATTTCACGTGAATCACATTAGTTGTAGCAAGCTGACTATAACTAATGACTTCCTGGGAATGTTGAAGGATAAGCAATTGGAGGACCCTAGCCTGAAGCACACTGTAGAGTCACTAGGGACAGATCAGGCGAGAGGCTTTGAGATGGGCGATGATGGGATCTTGAGGTTTGATGGCAGAATTTGCATACCTGCAAATGATGAGTTGAAGAAGATGATCCTAGAGGAAGGTCATAAGAGTCGCCTTAACCTTCATCCAGGCATGAACAAGATGTACCATGACTTGAAGGAGTCATTTTGGTGGTCGGGCATGAAGAGGGACATCGCCCAGTATGTGACAACCTGCTTAACGTGTCAGAAGGCGAAGGTGGAGCATCAAAGACCTGGCGGGCTGTTGCAGCAACTGGATATCCCTGAGTGGAAGTGGGACAGCATCGCCATGGATTTTGTCACTCATTTACCCAGATCGACAAAAGGTCATGATGCAATCTGGGTCATCATTGATAGGCTGACGAAGAGTGCCCACTTTCTTCCAGTGAATATGAAGATGCCTATGGTCAAGCTGGCACAGCTATACATCCAAGAAATAGTAAGGCTGCATGGAGTGCCTTCCAGCATCGTTTCAGATAGAGATCCCAGGTTTACTTCACGGTTTTGGCAGACTTTACAAGAATGCTTGGGAACTAAGTTGAGGATGAGCTCTGCATATCATCCCCAAACAGATGGTCAGTCAGAGAGAACGATCCAATCTCTGGAAGATCTGCTGAGGGCGTGCGTCTTGGATCAATTGGGAAGTTGGGAGGAGGTGTTGCCACTAGTGGAGTTTACCTATAACAATAGCTACCACGCCAGTATTGGGATGGCCCCATATGAAGCCCTGTATGGGAGGAAATGCAGAACCCCCTTATGTTGGTACCAAGAGGGCGAGGCAGTCTTGGTTGGGCCAGAGTTGATTCAACAGACGACCGAGAAGGTAAAGCAAATACAAAGCAGAATGAAAGCTTCTCAGAGTAGGCAGAAGTCCTATGCAGATCAGAGGAGAAAGCCTTTGGAGTTTGCTGCTGGAGATCACGTGTTCATGAAAGTGACACCAACCAAGGGTGTAGGGCGGGCGATCAGGTCAAAGAAGTTGTCCCCTAAGTTCGTGGGACCATATCAGATCTTAAGAAGGATTGGCCCAGTGGCGTATGAGATCGCCCTACCTCCCCATCTGGCGAATCTGCACAATGTCTTTCACGTGTCACAGCTGAGGAAGTACATGGCAGACCCCAGTCATGTGCTGGATGTAGACGACGTGCAGATCAGAGATGACTTGTTCTTTGAAGCAAAACCAGTCAGGATTGACGATCGGCAAAGTAAACAGCTCAGAGGCAAGACCATCGACATGGTGAAAGTGGTGTGGGATGAGAGATCGGGGGATTCAACTTGGGAGTTAGAAGAACCCATGAGGGAGGCTTATCCATACCTCTTTTCCTTGTAATCCAATTTTCGAGGACGAAAATTTTTCTTGTTGGGGAGAATGTAAGGACCTGAAAAATTAAATTGGAATAAAAGAGTTATATTTTAAATGAATTCTAAGTATGTTTTTATTTAGAATAGAAAGGGAGGAAAAAGTTAAGTTTAGAAGGCTACGAGGTCGCCGGTCGCCTGCTACACATGAGAGCCAGGTGGACATCGCGCGGGCGTGAGAGGCATGCAGGCATCGCGCGGGCGCGAGAGGCATGCAGGCATCGCGCGGGCGTGAGAGGCATGCAGGCATCGCGCGGGCGCGAGAGGCATGCAGGCATCGCGCGGGCGCGAGAGGCATGCAGGCATTGCCAGGGCGCGATGCATGTGGACGTGGCCAAGGCGCGAGAGTTATGAGGGCGTCGCCAGGGAAGACATCGGTTGTCTCCCAGAGGAAGACATCGGTCGTTCGCCAGGAAGATGTCATCGGTGGTAGTCTTCGCGCGAGGTCATCGGTGGTAGTCTTCGCGCGAGGTCATCGGTGGATCGTCTTCGCGCGAGAGGTCATCAGTGGTTTCTCTTCGAGCTGGTAGTCATCGGCGAAAGGTCATCGCGCGACGTTGAGTTACACCCAGAGAACGTGGGCCCCAGACTCCCAGCAAGAGATGTTCTGCACGCGCGCCACGTAGACAAAAGAGTGGTTCAGAATAATGACCTCAGAGCGTAGCCTGCGCAGAGGCACGCTTAGGTGTACTGTTCAACGAAGCGTACACGCAAACTCCCTGCAGAGTGGGTGGTGGCAGCGGTTTTTGTGGAGAAGTCAGCTTAAGATGCAAAAACCCATTTCTGAGGGAGAAGGAAAGAAACGTTGCGGTGGTTCCAGAGCTCAAGGGTGCGTTTATCTCCCTTCTCCTCCATTCTCTCCTTCGCGCTGCGATTCTAGCACCTTCACACGAGAGTACGACGAGCGACGGCCACCATTAGAGCACCTGGGAAAGTTCTCTGCAACTCCTTCAAAACCAGACTCAAGAATAGAGCCAAGGCATTCTTCAAGCTCTGTTGGATTTCGAAGCTCCTGGTGGTTGCGCAAGTCCAGGTAAGGGAAGCTAGCCTTCGTTTTCAACACAAGCCATAGTTTGCTGTTTCTGAAGTGAGGGCGACGTGGTCGCCGGTTCTCTGTTTCTTTTCGAAATGCTCTGTTTTATGTGTTTGGGCGACGTGGTCGCCGGTTTTAAATACGAGTTTCGAACTCCCCTGTGTTTGACATTGTTTGAAACTGTTTGGGATTTAAATACAATATATATGTGATATTCGAAAGTTTGAAACGCTGAAATGGTTGTTGCTGTGATTTGAAATATTTCTTTGTATGGCATGACGTCTTGAATGCTGTGAATGTGAGATCGAGGCATAGTATTTTCAGGAAAGAAAATACCGTGCAAGATCTTGTGGTAGGTGCATTGATCGGTGATTCCTAAGGGGATATCCTGACTCTGCTGAGGTAATGGAATCACGTAGAGGAAGTTACTCAGTTGTTGAGAGTCGAAGGAGGTCTATATGATGGGCGTCTCGTGTGAAAAAGAACGAGCTCCGTCTGTCCTATGGATTAACCCTGTCATACCAGGAGAACTAATGACATTGAGATGATATATGCGCATGCTGTGTGGATTCACAGCGACCCTGTGTGGATTTCACAGTGGTGTGGTATGACAGGTGCAGATCTCTGAGTCTAATCAACGCACGAGTCAATCCGGAAGTAGTGTCAAGTGTCTTGTGTGGTGAGTCAGTGGAAAGTCTGACGTGAGAAATGAGAAACATTGATAGTTTATAGACACTTGATACAGTATTGTGAAATGGAATGACTATGGGTGAATGTTGTGAAATGTATGATTTTGGGCGATCAGGTGAATGATATGAGCAACTCTACGTTTTACATGGATATTTTGAAACTTGTTTTACTTTGATCGTCATGTTCATGATTTAAACTCTCTTTAAAATATCTAGCTTACCCTGCGTATTTTGGTTCTGTGGTTTTCTCTTAAAACTGTGATGATCGTGTATTTTACACGGGAGCAGATGATCTTCCAGGAAGTAGAGCTCCTTAGTGAGTGATCGCCGAGGAGGAGATCGCCGGTTTTCTGTCTCTACCGGGTGATCGCCTGTTTCTGCCTCTATCGGGTGATCGCCTGTTTTTTTTCTGTCCTGATAGGTGATCGGCTGTTTTGGCTCCTCCGATAGGAGATCGGTTTCTTCCGATAGGAGATCGCCTGCTTTGTTTTTTTACTGTATTTTGTTTATGTTTCTGGAAAATTTGACCGAATTTGTATTAAACTCCCTAAGAGGAGCAACTTCATTTCATATATATAATATTTTGTTCATAGAATCTATTTGTCACCCTTACTTTCATTTTATATTTATTTCAAAGTAATTTGGAGGGATGTTACACTGGGCACATTTCCAGTTTCCAGCAGTTTTCTAAGCTTTTCGTCGATCAGTACATTGTGAATAGGGCGCCGCCTATGGTGTCGTATGACCTGTTCGACGTAAGGCAATTCCAGGGGGAATCTTTGAAGGACTATCTGAATAGGTTTGGAGCTCAGATAGTCCGACTACCAGGTAGAGATGAAGAGATGTTCGTGCACGCCTTCAAGAAGGGCGTGCTACCTAGACCCTTCAGTGAATCGTTAATCAGGAGCCACTCTGCAACGTTTGCAGAGATTCGGCGACGTGCTGTTGCTCACATTGCCGCCGAGAATGAAGTGATAGAGAAGAGAGGGAATATGGCTCCTACGAAACCACGCACCCAAGCCAAGACTCAGCCTCAGAAGGTGTTGGAGATGGCGGTGGTGAAGAAGGATCAAAGGACATACCATCCTTATGATTCGAAGAAAAACAAAGGTGATGGCAGTGGTAGAGGAAGAGGGCCAGGTCGCCTGAGGGAGTTCAAGTGCCCTCCGAGGCATGAGTTCGTGATGGGATTGCTGGACCTGATCACCATTCCCAGTATAGCTGCCAGGCTGAAGGTGCCTGAAGAGATGTCGGATAAGGTGTTGGGGCCAAAGCCAGACGCGTGGTGTGAATTCCTCAAAGGTTTTGGCCACACCCTTGACTCCTACCTGTCGCTGGGATACCAACTCGACGAGTTGGTTAGAAGTGGATTTCTGAAGGACTATTTGCTGGAGAAGAAGGTAGCAAATGCGTTGAGCTCCCAACCGGCGAGCAGCGAGGGCCAACAACATGAAGTGCCCATCCACGGGGAAATCTACACTATAGCTGGGGGTTTCTCAGGAGGTGGGTGCACCGAGTCACAGCCAGTGGAAGAGTTCTTTTACCTCATTTGAGGTAGTCCACGTACCAAGGGAGCAAAATGCCCGAGCTGACTTGCTGGCCAAGCTCGCCAGTTCGGGCAAGGGGGGTGGACAGAGGGCAGTTATTCAAGAAACATTGAAGACACCTAGGGCGTTTGTGGCGAATCACCAGGTGCTTCAAGTGAGCAAGTCAACAGAGGGAACGGCGAGGAATCACAGGTCTTTGACACAGGAGACCTTGAGAATGCCAAGGATGAGGGCATCCCCTATGGATGAAGTGAATTTTATTCCAGTTAAAGCTTCGTAAGTAGTACAAACTCAGGGGAATCATGAACAATTTTGTAAAAACAGTGACAAGGGGGCACTCTCTTTTTTCCCTAAGGAAGGTTTTTAACGAGGCCACCCAAGGAATAAGATATTCAAAATTTAAATTTTGAAGTATACTAAAGTTTGTGTGCATATCGTTTTAAAGAAGTTTTTGGAAAAACCTTATCACGTAAATTGATTCGAGGTAGAAATAAACCGATTGCGCACGTTTTAAGTGAAAAGTTTTAAAGTCCTCATCGCCCTTAGGCGATTAGGGGCACAAGTGAAAAGTTTTAAAGTCCTCATCGCCCTTAGGCGATTAGGGGCACAAGTGAAAAGTTTTAAAGTCCTCATCGCCCTTAGGCGATCATAGGCACAAGTGAAAAGTTTTAAAGTCCTCATCGCCCTTAGGCGATTAGGGGCACAAGTAAAAAGTTTTAAAGTCCTCATCGCCCTTAGGCGATCAGGGGCACAAGTGAAAAGTTTTAAAGTCCTCATCGCCCTTAGGCGATTGGGGGCACAAGTGAAAAGTTTTAAAGTCCTCATCGCCCTTAGGCGATCAGGGGAACAAGTGAAAAGTTTTAAAGTCCTCATCGCCCTTAGGCGATCAGGGGCACAAGTGAAAAGTTTTTAAAGTCCTCATCGTCCTTTGGCGATCAGAGGCATCCAGCGAAGTTCAAAGTCCTCGATGTCCTCGTGCATCTTGAGGCAACAGAGGAAGACCTCCTTGCCTTTGAGCAAGTGCAGGCAAGAAAGAGGAAGTCCTCCTTGCCTTTAAGCAAGTGTAGGCACCAGAGGAAGTCCTCCTTGCCTTTGAGCAAGTGTAGGCAACAGAGGAAGACCTCCTTGCCTTTGAGCAAGTGCAGGCGAGAAAGAGGAAGACCTCCTTGCCTTTGAGCAAGTGTAGGTGTAAGGACCTGAAAAATTAAATTGGAATAAAAGAGTTATATTTTTAATGAATTCTAAGTATGTTTTTTTGAATAGAAAGGGAGGAAAAAGTTAAGTTTAGAAGGCTACGAGGTCGCCGGTCGCCTGCTACACATGAGCGCTAGGTGGACATCGCGCGGGCGCGAGAGGCAGGCAGGCATCGCGCGGGCGCGAGAGGCATGCAGGCATCGCGCGGGCGCGAGGCACGCGGGCATTGCCAGGGCGCGAGGCATGTGGACGTGGCCAAGGCGCGAGAGTTATGAGGGCGTCGCCAGGGAAGACATCGGTCGTCTTCCAGAGGAAGACATCGGTCGTCTTCCAGGGCGAAGGAGACATCGGTCGTTTGCCAGGATGAGTCAGCAGTGGAAAGTTATCGCGCGACGTCGAGTTTCACACCGAGAAGGTAAGACCCAGACTCCCAGCATGAAGCGTAGTGCACGCACGCCACGTAGACAAAAAGGGTGGTTCAGAATAGTGACATCAGAATGTTGGCATGCGCGGGAGACACTCGCGGTCGTACTGTTCAGAGCAGTGGCTGGCATGCACAAGCGACAACAGTGGCAGTACTGTTCAGAGCAGTGGTTGGCATGCACCAGAGGCAACAGTGGTCGTACTGTTCAGGGCAGTGGTTCTCAGACTTCTCTGCAGAGTGGGTGGTGGCAGCTGCTTTTGGTGGATAAGTTGGTTTAAGATGCAGAAAACCCACTGCTGAGAGGAAGAAACGTTGCCGCCTTCAAAGAGAGAAAGAGTGAGTTACCTCCCTTCTCCTCCAGTTGCCTCCTTCGCGCTGCGATTCTAGCACCTTCACACGAGAGTACGACGAGCGACAGCCACCATTAGAGCACCTGGGCAGTCCTCTGCAAGTCCTTCAACCAGACGCAAAAAATAGAGCCAAGGCGTTCTTCAAGCTTTGTTGGGTTTCGGAACTCTAGGTGTTTGCGCAAGTCCAGGTAAGGGAAGCTAGACTTCATTTTCAATACAAGCCATAGTTTAGCTATTTCTGAAATGAGGGCGACGTGGTCGCCGGTTTCGTTTGCATCTGCGTGAATGCTCTGTTCCATGTGTTTGGGCGACGTGGTCGCCGGTTTTTTAAATACAGACTTCGAAATACCCTGTTTTTGAACCAGGTCGCCGGTTTTGGCGCTGTTTTACGAACTCCCCTGTTTTTGATGTTGCTTTGAAACTGTTTGAGATTTAAATGAGATATTCGAAAATAAGAACCTTGGATTGAGTTTTGCTGTGATTGAAATCATTCCTTTAAGTGTTGGGTGATGTTTTGAATGCTGTGAATGTGGGATCAAGACATAGTATTTTCAGGAAAGGAAATACCGTGTTGAGATTTGGTTATGAAGTGTCTTGATCTGTGAGTATCCTGTGAATGAGGCGATCCTGACTCTGCTGAGGTAATGAAATCATATAGAGGAAGTTACTCAGTTGGTGAGAGTCGAAGGAGGTTCATATGAATGGGTGAGTCGTGTGAAAAAGAACGAGCTCGGCCTGTCATATGGATTAACCCTGTCATACTGTGAGAGTGATGAATTGAGATCGAGATTGTGTTGATGCGCATGGCTGTGGAAACATTCCAGCCAATGAAGTATGACAGGTGCATGTCTCTGGATGCTAAGTTCAATGCACGAGTCTTCCGGAAGTGGAGTCAAGTGTCTTGTGTGCTGGGTCAGTGGTGGGCTGACATGTGAAATGAGGAACTTGAAATTCATAGACACTTGATGGAATTATGTGAACTGAACGACTCTTGAGGAAATTGGGAATTATGTGATTTCTTGATGGCTGTGTGATATGAATGAGGAATTGATAGTTTTACGTGGGTATCTGAAATTTGTTTTATCTTGATTTTAAAGTTTCATATCTAAATTCTCTTTAAAAATATCTAGCTTACCCTTTATTTTGTATTGCTCTGTGGCTGTTTCCTCTTAAAAACTGTGATGATCGTGTATTTTACACGGGAGCAGATAATCTTCCAGGGAGTAGAGCTCCTCAGTGAGTGGTCGCCGGAAGGAGATCGCCTATTTCCGTCTCTATCGAGTGATCGCCGGTTTATGCCTCCATCGGGTGATCGCCTGTTTTTCTGTCCTGATAGCAGATCGGCTGTTTTGGGCCTTCTGTTACAGATCGCCGGTTCATGAATGGAGATCGCCGGTCTTGTTGTATTTGATTGAATTTCGTTTTAAATTTTGAAAACAATTGACCTGGTCATGTATTTAACTCCCTAAGAGGAGCAACTTCATTTCTTATATATATAATATCATGTACTCTTCAATATTATTTGTTTACCTTTATTTTCATTATACATGTATGTATGGTTTTATTTTGCGGGATGTTACAGTAGGCATAGAGGAAGACCTCCTTGCCTTTGAGCAAGTGCAGGCGAGAAAGAGGAAGTCCTCCTTGCCTTTGAGCAAGTGTAGGCAACAGAGGAAGTCCTCCTTGCCTTTGAGCAAGTGTAGGCAACAGAGGAAGACCTCCTTGCCTTTGAGCAAGTGCAGGCGAGAAAGAGGAAGACCTCCTTGCCTTTGAGCAAGTGCAGGCGAGAAAGAGGAAGACCTCCTTGCCTTTGAGAAAGTGCAGGCGAGAAAGAGGAAGTCCTCCTTGCCTTTGAGCAAGTGTAGGCAACAGAGGAAGATCTCCTTGCCTTTGAGCAAGTGCAGGCGAGAAAGAGGAATTCCTCCTTGCCTTTGAGCAAGTGTAGGCACCAGAGGAAGTCCTCCTTGCCTTTGAGCAAGTGTAGGCAACAGAGGAAGACCTCCTTGCCTTTGAGCAAGTGCAGGCGAGAAAGAGGAAGACCTCCTTGCCTTTGAGCAAGTGTAGGCACAGAGGAAAACCTCCTTGCCTTTGAGCAAGTGCAGGCGAGAAAGAGGAAGTCCTCCTTGCCTTTGAGCAAGTGTAGGCTGTTGAAGCTGAAGGAAGCTTCTTCCCAACCTTGTCTTAAAGTGTGTTTGATGAAGAAAATTGCTTCGGTACTTTATAGTTTTGTAAAAGGATTTAAGTGAATTTTGGTTTAGGCTTAGGAGGTGAGGAAGTGATGAGGCACCGATCTGTCATCGGTCATTGGGGGAAGTATGAGGAACCAATCGGTCGTCGGTCATTGGGGAAGTATGAGGAACCAATCGGTCGTCGGTCATTGGGGAAGTATGAGGAACCAATCGGTCATCGGTCATTGGAGGAAGTAATGAGGTACGATCGGTCATCGGTCTTTGAGAAAGTAATGTGGTACGATCGGTCATTGGTCTTTGAGAAAGTAATGTGGTACGATCGGTCATCGGTCATTTGGAAAGTAATGTGGCGCCGGTCGGTCATCGGTCATTCTGTTCTAGTTGCCTAAAGCAAGCTTAAACCAAACACAAGGAGTGTTTAAAGTTTTCAAAAATGCTGTTTAAAGTTTTCTCAAAAAGTCTGAATACTGGACAAAAATAAATCTGTTTCCTGGATAATAAATAGATTTATTTTGGTTCTGTTATTCTTAACTGTTTTTCAAACTGTTTTTTGAAAAGTGGTTAGAAACTGGTTTCTTTAAATATAGAAGACTTCTCTCACACAAAATACACAGTGCAATCACGTTTCAATCAGTTTCTGAGTGAGAAGAAGAATTCAAAGGCTTTTGTGAAAGGTTTTCAAAAGGAATTTCAAGTGTGCTTGTTCTAGGAAAACCTTGTGCTTTGTGAAGGTGCTGGTGCAGTTTTTGCAGCAGATTGAACTACTGGTTTGAGTTCTTGCATCTTCTTTTCAGGTGTATTTTTTTCCTTTCTCATTTGTTGTAAAGGTGGAAGTGTTAGTCACTTCTTGATAGGGTTTCTTGGAGTGCAAGGTGTGCTGAAATAGGTGTTTTTCAGCCTTGTATGTGAGTGTTCTTGTAGGTTTCAAGAACTGCTGTATATGTTGTAATTGTTGTATGTGTTTAGTGAATTCCACCTTGGTGTAAGGTGAACTGGATGTAGCTCTTGATGAGTGAACCAGTATAAAACTTGTGTGCAATCTTCTCTCCTTTCTTGCATTTATTTCTGGAATTTGAATTGATAACTGTCCAAAATAAATCTGTTCATTTGAAATTGAATCTGTTAATTCTGGGTTTAATAAGAACTGTTCTTCTCTTGGTTGAAACCTTCTTGCAAATATCTGAACAAGTGTGTTCTGCTGTTCCTTCTAATTGTGTAAAATCTTGTTTGATTAAGTTCTGATTGTACAAAGGTGATTTGGAAAAATAAATCTGTTTTATTTGAAATCAATCTGTTCTTTTAATCTCTGTTATACAGAAGTCAGTTCCTGTTGCAAAAATTTTAAAAGATCAATTCACCCCTCCCCTCTTGATCTTCAGACCCTGCTTAACTCTAACAATTGGTATCAAGAGCAAGGGCTTGTAGGTTACTCAAGTTGTGCAGAAATGTCTGAATTCAAGATGCCTTTTGCTGAGGGAGCATCCATCAATAGGCCTCCTATGTTCGGTGGAGTCAACTATGCTTTCTGGAAAATCAGGATGAAGATTTTCATGGAGTCCATTGATATGGGCATCTGGGATGCTGTGGTGAGCGGACCTTTCATACCTATGCAGACTGTGAAAGATGAAACTGTGAAGAAACCATGGTCCGAATGGAGTGAAGCTGAAAGGAAGAAGGCTCAATATGATTCTCTGGCCAAGAACATCATCACCTCTGCACTGAATATGGATGAGTTCTTTAGGGTGTCTCAATGTCAATCAGCTAAGGAAATGTGGGAGATACTGGAGGTAACTCATGAAGGCACAGAAGATGTTAAACGGGCTAGGAAGCACTCATTGATCCAGGAATATGAGTTGTTCAGAATGCAATCTGGTGAGAGCATTGCAGATGTACAGAAACGATTTACACACATTGTAAATCATCTCACGGGTCTTGGCAAGGTTTTTGATAAGGAAGAGCTCAACATAAAGGTATTGAAATGCCTTGATAGGAGTTGGCAGCCAAAGGTAACAGCAATTTCAGAATCAAGGGATCTTTCCAAGATGTCCACTGCAGCACTCTTTGGAAAGCTGATGGAACATGAATTGGAGCTGAAAAGATTGAAAGACCAAGAAACTGTGGAGAAGAAAGTCAAAGGAATTGCCTTAAAGACCACCATGGAGCATGACACAAGTGAAGAAGAAGAAGAGAATCCTGAACAAGATGAAACCTTAAGCTTGCTCACTAGAAAATTCAGCAAATTCCTTAAAAGGAAGACTAGAGACAGAACACAGCAAAGAAAAAGGTATTCAAAACAGAATGATTCTAATTCTTCTACTTACACCTGTTTTGGATGTGGCAAACCAGGTCATATAAAAGCTGATTGTCCAAACAATCCACATAAAGAAAAATCAGCAAGCAAGAAGAATGAAAAAGGCAAGGGAAAAAGGGCTTACATATCTTGGGAGGATAATTATGTATCTTCAACAAGTGAATCCTCAAATGAGAGTGAAGAAGCAAATCTGTGCTTCATGGCAAATGATGAAGGTTCAACTTCAGACTCAGTAAGTAATTACTCAACTGATTCTGAAAATTATGATCAGCTTTTAATAGCGTTTAAGGAAACTCATGATGAAGCCAATAGACTTGCTGTCATGTGTAATAAGCTGACCAGAATTAATAAAGTTCTTGAACCTAAGGTAAAGGCTCTTGAGGAAGAACTAAACAAAGCTAAAACTGAGTTAATTAGTCTTGAATTAACCTGCCTGCATGCATCCATCAAAACATGTGAAAATTGTAAGAAATTGGAAAAACAGGTTGAATATCTTCTAAAGACTTTATCAAATTTCACAAAAGGAAGAGAAAATCTTGAAACATTGCTGGGTTCACAAAATGCTGTCCTTAATAAAAATGGTTTAGGATATAATCCTGGAATAAAGCAAAATGTTAAAAAGCTGTCCAATTTTTTTGTTCCTGCCAAAACAGGTTTTTCTTCTTTTAACAGATTAAATACAATATATACTGCATCCTGTTTCTACTGCATGAAATCTGGTCATACATCAAGAACATGTAGGGCTAGAAAATATCTTGTTCCTAAAGGCTTAGCCAAATGGCTTCCTAAGGAAAGGTATTAATCATGCTGGACCCTATACTAAGAGGGGTACCATATATGTAATCTGTTTTGCAGAAAAACAGCAGGAAAAATAAGTGGTACCTTGATAGCGGCTGCTCAAAACATATGACAGGTGATTTGGCCCAGTTCATAAGTTTGAAACTCAGAGCTGAAGGTTATGTCACATATGGGGACAACAATAGAGGAAAAATTCTTGGAAGAGGAGATGTTGGCACTAAAGACTCAACTATAATTGAGAATGTCCTATATGTTGAAGGCTTAAAGCATAATCTTCTCAGTATTAGTCAGCTTTGTGATAAGGGATACTTGGTTAATTTTGAAGCCAACACATGTACAATTTCAAATCAGAACTCTGGTAAGGTGCTGTTCACAGGGAAAAGGGTAAACAACATCTATCTCCTAGACATTGTTAATAACAATTCTAAAAGTAAATGCTTGTTGTCAAAAAGTGATGAGTCTTGGCTATGGCACAGGAGGTTGGCTCATATCCATACAGATCACTTGAATAAATTGTTGTCTAAGGACCTTGTTTCTGGTCTACCAAAAATATGTTTTAAAAATAACAGGTTGTGTGATGCATGTGTAAAAGGAAAACAGATTAGAACCTCTTTTAAATCTAAAGATATAGTTTCTACAAATAAAATTCTGGATGTATTGCATATGGATTTATTTGGACCATCTAGAACTGCTAGCCTTGCTGGAAATTATTATGCTTTGGTGATTGTTGATGACTTTTCTAGATATACTTGGACTCTATTCATTGCTTCTAAAAATGATACATACAAAGCTTTCAAGAAATTGGCAAAGGTTTTGAACAATGAAAATGAGAACTGCATAAAACAGATTCGTAGTGATCATGGGGGAGAATTTCAAAATGCAAAATTTGATAAGTTTTGTGAAAAGCATGGCATAACACATAGCTATTCTGCTCCTAGGACACCTCAACAAAACGGTGTGGTTGAAAGAAAGAATAGATCTTTGGAAGAATTAGCAAGAACTATGTTAAATGAATCAAATTTACCAAAGTATTTCTGGGCTGATGTTGTTTATACTGCTTGCTATGTGCTTAACAGAACATTGATAAGACCTATTCTTAAGAAAACCCCTTATGAACTGTACAAAGGAAGAAAACCTAGCATTAGCCATCTTAGAGTATTTGGGTGCAAATGTTTTATTCTAAATAATGGTAAAGATAATCTTGGGAAATTTGACCCTAAATCTGATGAAGGTATACACCTTGGTTATGCTATAAATGGACATGCTTATAGAGTCTATAACAAAAGATTGCTTGCTGTAGAAGAGTTTATGCATGTGGTGTTTGATGAAACAGATTGTTCTATACCGAAATCTGTTTTGGATGAATCTGGTGTGGATGATTTAAGAATAATTCTGCAGAAAAATCAATCCACTGAATTTGATACAACTAATCCAAATGCTGTCAAAGAGTCTGTTGTGAATGCAGGGTTGCCTAAGGAATGGAAGACTCCCAAGGATCTTACTCTTGACAATGTAATTGGAAAACTAGAGAAAGGAGTCTCAACCAGAAATTCTCTCAACAATTTCTGCAGAACAGTAGCTTTTGTGTCACAGATTGAGCCTAAAAGCCTGGAAGAAGCACTGCAAGACAGCAATTGGATAACAACAATGCAGGAAGAACTGAACCAGTTTGAATACAATGAAGTGTGGACCTTAGTTCCAAGAAAGCATGAGATGAATATCATAGGAACCAAGTGGGTGTACAGGAACAAGCTGGATGAACATGGAGCTATCACTAGAAACAAAGCAAGGCTGGTTGCTAAAGGATACAACCAAGAAGAAGGTATTGATTTTGGTGAAACCTATGCACCAGTAGCACGCCTTGAAGCTGTCAGATTACTTCTAGCATTTTCCAGCATCAAAGGCTTCAAATTGTTTCAAATGGATGTTAAAAGTGCATTCCTAAATGGGTACATAAATTAGGAGGTGTTTGTTTCCCAGCCCCCAGGCTTTGAAGATTACAAAAATCCAGAACATGTGTACAAGCTTAAGAAGGCCTTGTATGGACTAAAACAAGCACCAAGGCAATGGTATGAAAGGTTAAGTGAATTTTTGCTTTCTCAAGGCTATAACCGTGGTAATTCTGACAAGACTCTATTCATTAAGAAGAAAAGGGAAGATATTATCCTGGTACAAGTGTATGTAGATGATATAATCTTTGGGTCAACCAATGAGGAAATGTGTGAAGCTTTTGTCAATACAATGATGAGAGAGTTTGAGATGTCAATGTTGGGAGAAATGAACTTCTTCCTTGGCCTACAAGTGAAACAGCTCAAGGATGGAATCTTCATTAGTCAAGAAAAATACTGCAAAGAGCTGCTGAAAAAATTTGATATGGATCAATGTAAGGCAATTAGCACTCCTATTTCAACAAGCTGTCAACTAGACCAAGACTGTGCAGGAAAACCTGTTGACCAATCCAAGTTCAGAAGCTTAATTGGATCCCTGCTATACTTAACTGCCAGCAGACCTGATATTATGTTTGCTGTATGCCTATGTGCCAGATATCAATCTGATCCAAGGGAATCTCACTACAATGCAGTCAAGAGAATTCTGAAATACTTGCAAGGGACAAAATCTGTTGGACTATGGTATCCTAACCATGTTTCCTTATACTTAAACTGTTTTTCAGATTCTGATTTTGCAGGGTGCAAGGTTGACAGAAAGAGCACTAGTGGAACATGTCACATGCTAGGATCAAGCCTGATTTCTTGGCATTGCAAGAAACAAGCTTGTGTTGCCCTCTCTACAGCAGAAGCAGAATACATTGCTGCTGGAAGCTGATGTGCTCAAACATTATGGCTAAGGCAACAGCTAAGTGACTATGGAATACTGTTAAACAAGATACCTATTAATTGTGATAATACCAGTGCCATAAACCTGTCTAAAAATCCTGTGTTACATTCAAGAACAAAGCACATAGAGATTAGACATCATTTCTTAAGAGAAAATATAGCTAATGGTATTTGTGATATTAAATTCATTAGTACTGAGTTTCAATTGGCTGATCTGTTTACAAAACCTCTGGCTAAAGATAGGTTTTATTTCTTGTTAAACGAATTGGGTATTATCAGCTTAAACTGTTCACTGCAGTGATATTTTAAATCTATAACATGTTATTTCTCTAGTTAATCTGTTTATTTCTGTGCCTAAAATATACATAACTAGGAAAGAGAAATTATACATGCACCTTAACTGCTTTATTGCTTTGACCAGCAGGTTTATGGCTGTTCTGTCTGGATATTCAAACTGGTTTGACTAACTGTATGGAAAGCTATTTCTCACTAAAAGCTAAAACACTTTTTCAAAATGATTTTGCCTCTTTCCAAAAACTGAAACTGCTGCAGGAATAAAATCTGTACTGACTCTGTGTTTTTTATTTGTTTCTTCTTCACACTCCAACTCTGGTAAGCATTAATACAATCTGTTTGATTCTATAAATAATGGTATTCAAAACCTGTAGTTCACACATTCAACTTCTGCTTGCAATCTCTCAGTTTTCTTTTGATAAAGAGGAACAGGTTTCAGAAATGGCATCACTGGTATACAAAAGGAAGAAATCCCGTGAGCAGAAGAATAACACTCAAGGTATTTTAGAGAAATGGTTCGATGGTGATGCTGAAGCCATGACCACTTACTTACATGAGATAAGTAGAAAACAGGTAAATGTGCCAAAGATCCTCGAGTTTTCATGGATGAAGAGTGAAAAGCTGACTGAACCCAAAGCACTTCTCAAGCATCAGAGATTGAAGCCATTTCTTGAAATGACTGGCAACATCTATCCAGATCTAGTGAAGGTATTCTATACCAATCTGACCCTTGATGGGAAAAATTTAATTTCCCACGTAAAAGGTGTCCAAATAAAAATAACAAGTGAAGTTTGGAGCAACATTGCTGGAATCAAGTATTCAGGCCTCAAGGTGGGAAAGGGGAACACAACCATGATTCAAGAATTCAATAAAATTCAGTTCTACACAAGCTGCATGAGAGATAAGAATCAACACATAAACAGGTTTCATGCAGGTAATCTGAACCTAACTCCTAGGTTTCTAGCCTATGTTATTGCATGGCAACTGACACCTAGGGGAAGTAATCATGCTACATTACATGAGGAAGACCTCATTTTACTCTACTGTCTCATGCATCGCATAAAAATAAATTGGGTTTGTGTAATGACAGAGCATATGCTCAAATCCAAGAGGCTATCTGATTACAGATTTCCCTATGCAATTTTCATTTCAAAATTAATCGATTGTTTTGAGATTGACACTACTAATGAGAGAAACGAGCCAATCAAAGCAATTAGTGAAATCGACAACTCTACGCTCATGAAGATGGGATTCCTCAAGGAAGGTGAAGAGTGGGTTTTTAAAAGGACAACAGGTCCTAGAATGGAACATGGTACGTCCAACCACAACAACAATGATGATGAAGAACCTGCTGTTCCTATGGAAGATGACAATGTTCATGCTGATCATCAACCGAATCATGATGACTTGGATGCTACAGAAAACAATGCACTGGTTGCATATCATTCTCCCGAATTCAGAGGTGAACCTTTGTCTAGTTTTGAAAGGCAAGTACTGCATCGACTTGACAATCTTTCAGAAGACCAGAAAGCCTACTTTGAGATGACTCAAGCCAGGTTCCAGCATCTAGATTATCAACTCGAGGGAGTACAGGAACAACTGGCTGAGCTTTACTACAGGGAATAGTTTTCTTTCTTCCCAATATTGTCTTCTTATATCTGTTGAACATTATCCTTTTATTTATGTTTCATCTCTATTCTGGAATGTATTCCCCTCTTAAGGACTTTATGAACTATCATGTATGGCTATTATATGCTTCTGTTTTTATTTGATCCCATGCTGTTTGATGAATCCAAAGGGGGAGAAAAATAGCTGATCTTATAAGCTGCAGTGGTATAGGGAGGTATATATATTCTCTACTCTTCTCTTATTCAATATTCACTTTAAATCTGTGTATTGTGGAATCAAGCTTTGTACAGGTATTGATCTTTCTTCAAAGCAATCGAGCTATGGGGATTTGTCTCCATCAAACAGGGGGAGATTGTTGAAGCTGAAGGAAGCTTCTTCCCAACCTTGTCTTAAAGTGTGTTTGATGAAGAAAATTGCTTCGGTACTTTATAGTTTTGTAAAAGGATTTAAGTGAATTTTGGTTTAGGCTTAGGAGGTGAGGAAGTGATGAGGCACCGATCTGTCATCGGTCATTGGGGGAAGTATGAGGAACCAATTGTAAGGACCTAGAAACTTTAATTGGAATGAAAGTATTATATTTAAATAATTTCAGAAGATGTTATTATTTAAAATACAAAGAGTTGGTAATTGAAGTTTCGTAGTAGTCGGACCTCGGACATCGCCCAAGATCTGGGGTCAGCTGGTAGAGGTCGGTCGGATGATGTGTGGATCAAGAAGAGTAAAGGAAGAAAAGTGTAGTTAAGAAGTCTTCTACGAGATCGCCGTTTTTGAAGACGGAGGCGATCTCCGACTTCTCTAGGACATAATCGCCTGTCGCCTAGAGGAGACATGACCGCCAATCGCCTATGGTGTACGTGATCGACGGGAGTGCACGTAGTACGTAGTCAAGATACTGGATCAACCAGAGTGGGTTCCACAAAACCACATGTATCAAGGTGTGGTTAAGCCTTAGATACGCTGTGCATGCAAAGCTCTATGCTTGAGCATAAGAAGTCATCCTTAGTGTTGCATGCATGGGAGCACGAGGAGTAGTGCTGATCTACTCTTGGAAATGTGAAGCTACCGATGTCACCAAGCCATGTGAAGGTAATACCTTGGACGTAACATAGTGGGATGGAGAACCTTCAGCAAGGTGTGACGATATGACATCGGTGAGCAGAGTAAGGCGATGTGTTCTCGTCACACACAAGGGCGATAAGAGATCGCCAACAGGATGAGAGGAACATCGGTCATCAACCAGGATGGGAGACACATCGGTGGTCTGCCAGGGTGAGACATCGGTGGTCTGCCAGGTTGAGACATCGGTTGTCTTCCAGGGTGAGACATCAGTCATCACCGGGATGAGGCACATCAGTCATCGCCGGTATGAGAGGCACATCGGTCGCCTCCCAGGGAGAGACATCGG
Source organism: Phaseolus lunatus (assembly GCA_013389735.1). Classification (NCBI taxonomy): domain Eukaryota; kingdom Viridiplantae; phylum Streptophyta; class Magnoliopsida; order Fabales; family Fabaceae; genus Phaseolus; species Phaseolus lunatus. The sequence continues at coordinate 12,774,844 of CM023861.1, forward strand.
TCGTCCTCCAGGATGAGGCCTCGGTGGATAGTCATCGCGCGAGCGGTCATCGGTGGAAGGTTATCGCGCGATGTCGAGTTTCACGCAGATAAGGTGGGACCCAGGCTCGCAGCATCAGACGTACTGCACACGCGACACGTAGACAAAAAGGGTGGTTCAGAATAGTGACATCATAATGTTGGCATGCGCAAGAGACACTCGCGGTCGTACTGTTCAGGGAAGTGGTTGGCATGCACAAGAAGACAACCGTGGCCGTACTGTTCAGTGAAACGTACACTCTGGCTTTCTTGCAGAGGGGGTGGTGTCAGCAGCATGCATAGACAAGTAGGCTTGGATTCAAAAACCCACTGCGAGGAGACAAAGAAGGTTGCAGTGACTCAAGAGTGAAAGAGGGAGTGCATCTTCATCCTCCTCTTTTCTCTCCTTCGCGCTGTGATTCAGGCATCCTCAAGCACCAGTGCGACGAGCGACGACTGCCCTTGGAGGACCTGGGAGGTTCTCTGCAATTTCCACAAACAAGACGCTAAAACAGAGCCAAGGCATCCTTTAAGCTCGGTGGGTTTTGGAGCTCTTGGTGTCTTGCGCAAGTCCAGGTAAGGGAAGCTAGCTTTATTTTCAATAAAAGCCGTAGATTTGCTGTTTCTGAAGTGAAGGCGACGTGGTCGCCGGTTTCACCTTCTTTTTGTGATGCTCTGTTCTATGTGTTTGGGCGACGTGGTCGCCGGTTTTAAACCCCTTTTTCATGATGTTCTATTCTTATGTGTTTGGGCAACGTGATCGCCGGTTTTTAAATACAGATTTTGAAATCCCCTGTTTTTGGACGAGATCGCCGGTTTTGGCGTTGTTTTTCGAACTCCCCTGTTTTTGTGTTGTTTGAAACTGTTTGAGATTTAAATGTGATATTCGAAAATATGAACCATGGAATGATTTTTGTTGTGATTGGAATCATTCATTTAAGTGTTATATGATGTGTGGAATGTCGTGAATGTGGGATCAAGACATAGTATTTTCAGGAAAGGAAATACCGTGTTGAGATTTGGTTATGAAGTGTATTGATCTGTGAGTATCCTGTGAATGAGGCGATCCTGACTCTGCTGAGATAATGGAATCATATAGAGGAAGTTATTCAGTTGGTGAGAGTCGAAGGAGGTTCATATGAATGGGTGAGTCGTGTGAAAAAGAACGAGCTCGGCCTGTTATATGGATTAACCCTGTCATACTGTGAGAGTGATGAATTGAGATCGAGTTTGTGTTGATGCGCATGGCTGTGGAAACATTACAGCAAATGAAGTATGACAGGTGCATGTCTCTGGATGCTAAGTTCAACGCACGAGTCTTCCGGAAGTAGTGTCAAGTGTCTTGTGTGATGAGTCAGTGGAAGTCTGACATGAGAAATGAGGAACATTGAAATTGATAGACACTTGATGAATTATGTGATTTTAACGACTTTTGAGGAATTGTGAAACATGTGATTTCTTGATGGCTGTGTGATATGAATGAGAAAGTGATGGACTTTTGTGAATGTTTAAAAAGGCTGATCTATGTTGGTTGTCCAGTTCATAATTTAAAGTTTAAAAATATCTAGCTTACCCTTTGTACTGTTATGTGGCTGTTTTCTCTTAAAACTATGATGATCGTGTATTTTACACGGGAGCAGATGATTTTCCAGGAAGTAGAGCTCCTTAGTGAGTGGTCGCCGGAAGGAGATCGCCTGTTTCTGTCTCTATATGGTGATCGCCTGATTTCTGTTCTGATAGCAGATCGGCTGTTTTGGGTCTTCTGTTAGGAGATCGCCGGTTTATGTAGGGAGACCGCCGTTTGCAATTTATTTGGCTGTATTTTGTTTAAGTTTTGGAAAAATTGACCGGTTATGTATTAAACTCCCTGTGAGGAGCAACTTCATTTTATATAAATACGTATGTTCACTTAAATATTTTTGTTTTACCTTTATTTCATTTTATACTTATGAAAAGTAATTTGGCGGGATGTTACACCAATCGGTCGTCGGTCATTGGGGAAGTATGAGGAACCAATCGGTCATTGGAGGAAGTAATGAGGTACGATCGGTCATCGGTCTTTGAGAAAGTAATGTGGTACGATCGGTCATCGGTCTTTGAGAAAGTAATGTGGTATGATCGGTCATCGGTCATTTGTAAAGTAATGTGGCACCGGTCGGTCATCGGTCATTCTGTTCTAGTTGCCTAAAGCAAGCTTAAACCAAACACAAGGAGTGTTTAAAGTTTTCAAAAATGCTGTTTAAAGTTTTCTCAAAAAGTCTGAATACTGGACAAAAATAAATCTGTTTCCTGGATAATAAATAGATTTATTTTGGTTCTGTTATTCTTAACTGTTTTTCAAACTGTTTTTTGAAAAGTGGTTAGAAACTGGTTTCTTTAAATATAGAAGACTTCTCTCACACAAAATACACAGTGCAATCACGTTTCAATCAGTTTCTGAGTGAGAAGAAGAATTCAAAGGCTTTTGTGAAAGGTTTTCAAAAGGAATTTCAAGTGTGCTTGTTCTAGGAAAACCTTGTGCTTTGTGAGGGTGCTGGTGCAGTTTTGCAGCAGATTGAACTACTGGTTTGAGTTCTTGCATCTTCTTTTCAGGTGTATTTTTTTTCCTTTCTCATTTGTTGTAAAGGTGGAAGTGTTAGTCACTTCTTGATAGGGTTTCTTGGAGTGCAAGGTGTGCTGAAATAGGTGTTTTTCAGCCTTGTATGTGAGTGTTCTTGTAGGTTTCAAGAACTGTTGTATATGCTGTAATTGTTGTATGTGTTTAGTGAATTCCACCTTGGTGTAAGGTGAACTGGATGTAGCTCTTGATGAGTGAACCAGTATAAAAACTTGTGTGCAATCTTCTCTCCTTTCTTGCATTTATTTCTGGAATTTGAATTGATAACTGTCCAAAATAAATCTGTTCATTTGAAATTGAATCTGTTAATTCTGGGTTTAATAAGAACTGTTCTTCTCTTGGTTGAAACCTTCTTGCAAATATCTGAACAAGTGTGTTCTGTTGTTCCTTCTAATTGTGTAAAATCTTGTTTGATTAAGTTCTGATTGTACGAAGGTGATTTGGAAAAATAAATCTGTTTTATTTGAAATCAATCTATTCTTTTAATCTCTGTTATACAGAAGTCAGTTCCTGTTGCAAAAATTTTAAAAGATCAATTCACCCCTCCCCTCTTGATCTTCAGACCCTGCTTAACTCTAACATAGGCAACAGAGGAAGTCCTCTTTGCCTTTGAGCAAGTGTAGGCACCAGAGGAAGTCCTCCTTGCCTTTGAGCAAGTGTAGGCAATAGAGGAAGACCTCCTTGCCTTTGAGCAAGTGCAGGCGAGAAAGAGGAAGTCCTCCTTGCCTTTGAGCAAGTATAGGCAACAGAGGAAGTCCTCCTTGCCTTTGAGCAAGTGTAGGCGAGAAAGAAGAAGACCTCCTTGCCTTTGAGCAAGTGCAGGCGAGAAAGGAGAAGTCCTCCTTGCCTTCGAGCAGGTGCAGGCAAGAAGGGTTCATATATAGGAACGACAGGTGAAAAAGCGAATAGAAGGTTGCAAAAGGTGATCCCACAAAGGACGCCTTATTTGGGTAAAGAAGGCAACATCGCCCAAAATTAATTCGGCGAGTACCAAATCAGAGGAATTTCTGGCGATGATGCAGAACACTTGGCATGTCAGTTAAACGCACAAAGAGACAAGGCTAAGTGAAGAGAACGGAAGATGACCTTTACAAACAACACACACAAGGTGAAAGTTGAGCTGTAAAGGAGAAAGAGTAATTCGAGTTGTAAAGACAAGATTTATAATTCATTCATTACATGACCTCGGTCGTCGGCAAAAAGGTGAGAGCCCGTCAGCCCGGTAGGTCCAATAGCGATCAGGCGAGTTGTAAGGCTCTTCGTTGAGACAAGTCACGACTCGGGCCTGGGGGGCTTGTATAGTGGCCAGACCTCGGTCGTCGAGAACAGATAGTAAAGGGTGAACCATGTCAGCTGGGTCCCACAGCATGGGCCAAAGCCACGTGGAGTGGACCTCGCAGGTAGCTTGGATTAGCGGGTGATTGGTCATCAGTGTGTCCCCTCAGAGGGAGGTGATCGGTCATCAGTGTGTACTGACCAAGTAGTCAGGTGTGATGACGTAATTGTGAGGTAATCCTGTGGGCATGCTGGAGGAGAACACGTGGATCAAGAATTTGCAAAGAAAGAAAAAGGAAGAGATGAGGGAAGGTGACTTAAAGGAAAGGTTCAAAGAAAAAGGAAGAATGAACAAATGAGGGGTTTATAAGAACAGTGGTCGTCAGAAAAACCCTAAGTTACGAGAAGGATCAGAAAGCATCCCACAACGTATGCACCAAAAAAGCGTCACGAAGGCTGGAGATTGAAGAAGTCGAAGGGTCTCACAGAGAAATGCTTTGAATGTCTGAAGGCAAAGAAGAAGGAATGAAACAGTGTTACTGCCAGAGTGTGCGCTCCTATAAACCGCCAGAAGACGATTTCTTAGTCTCTTCGCTGAGAACAAGTTCACAGCTCGAGACTGGGGGGCTTGTGATCCGGTCGGTCATCAGTAGTCGATGACATCAGCAGCAGTTGACCACATGGACCATTCACAGGGTAACACGTGGTAGAGGATAGCAGGTGAATCAGGGAGGCGATCACTCAGAATGGTGATCGGCGGTCGACTGCTAAGGGACCATCACCCGCAGATCAGTGTCAGGTGAGCGCCTTGAGGCAGAGCGCGATGAGCTCCTGGAAGCAGAGCGCGAGAGGTAAAGAAGCACTGATCAGTCATCGGGGGTTTCCTGTTAACACACAGTTAAGCTGGGACCCAGGCTCCCAGCGAGAGCGTTACGCAAGAAGTACAGGTCGAGTAATCGCCTATCGCCTTAAGGATGAGTAATCGCCTATCGCCTTGAGGATGAGTAATCGCTTATCGCCTTGAGGATGAGTAATCGCCTATCGCCTATGAGGATGAGTAATCGCCTATCGCCATGTGTGAGGATGAATAATCGCCTATCGCCGTGTGTGAAGATCAGTAATCGCCTAAGTTGAACATGATCGTCGTGCGTGAAGGTTAGGAGATCAGGTGGTCAACAAGTCGCCGAAAGGAGCACATCACCGGGAATTTGAGAAGGCTTGGCAAGCACTTGTTGTATGGTCTAAATAAAGAAGATAAGTGGCATGTCTGCCACCATGTGTAGTGTGAGCCGTGATACCCAGTGTTAACCAGCTCGCCATGTTAAGGTTGCGCCCAGGGTAGCCTGTGCACTAAGCTACTCCCTGTGTGGATAACTTAGTTGCAGGAGCAAAGTGAAGGTAAAGTTTCAGCTGCAGGTACTCCAGATGGTGACACGTGTATAACCAGATGTTATCCGCATGTCAAGAGGAATAACCGTCAGGAGAGAGAAAGACTCAGGTATATATGTGAAATTCTTAACAGAATAAGGGGGGATTCATTATCAGTTGTAATTCACTTGTACACGGTTCTAAGTTTTCTTTGAAGTTCTTTGTTGATTCACTCACTGACTTGAGCGTCGGAGCGCAACCGACCACAGCGACGCCACATTGTTCTTTCAGGTGTCTTGGAGGAGCTGAAGGTGGAGGTCATTGGTGTATTTGGCGTGAAGCTGGTAAGGACGAGGTTCGAGAAGGAGAAGCTCTAGCGCTTTGGTCAAGATGTTGGATCAGCATAAACTTGGCCTTTGATAGGGCCTCTGGGCTCGTACTATATGTCAAACTCTGAAAACTTTACAGCCCAGTGTACCATCCTTCCTGCTACGTCTGACTTTTGCAAGACCTTACGAATGGGAAGGTTTGTCATCACCACCACTATGAAGCTCTAGAAGTAATGGCGAAGCCTACTCGCCGAGAACACCACTGTTAATGTCGCCTTCTCTAGGGCTTGGTACCTCACCTCAGGCCCTTGCAATTCTTTGCTAACAAAGTAGATTGGCTTCTGAACCTGGTCCTGCTCCGGCACAAGAACTGAACTTACCGCCCGATCAGTGACTGCAAAATATAGGCGCAGCGGGGTGCCAAACTGTGGTTTGCATAACACTGGTGGGCTGGCCAGGTACTCCTTCAGCTTGAGGAACTCTTCCTCACATTTCTTGGTCCACAAGAACCTACTGTTCCTCCTCAAGCCCTAAAAATAGGGATGACCTTTATCTCCCCCAGCTGATACAAATCTAGACAGAGTGACCATCCGCCCTATCAACTGCTGAACCTCCTTCACTGAAGTCGGGCCTCTCATAGCAAGGATTGCAATGCACTTGTCAGGGTTTGCCTCTATCCCACGCTCGGTGAGCAAGAAGCCTAAGAACTTGCCTACTTCCACCCCAAAAACACACTTCTCTGGGTTCAGCTTCAGCCTGTACTTAGCTATTGTTGTAAATAGCTCTTCCAAATCAGCGACGTGCTGACCCTTCACCTGGGAGGTCACCAAAATGTCATCTACATAGGCTTGCACGTTGCGTCCTATCATAGGTACGAGTACCTTGTCCATCAACCTCTGGTAGGTGGCACCTGCGTTCTTCAACCCAAAGGGCGTCACTGTGTAACAATAACAAGACAGCTCTGTCATAAACGCTGTCTTGCACTCATCCATTGGATGCATCTTGATCTGGTTGTAGCCAGAAAAGGCATCCAGGAAGCTGAGCAACTTGCAACCTGAGGCACTGTCTACCAAAGCATCAATGCTTGGCAGGGGATAGGAATCCTTTGGGCATGCCTTGTTGAGGTTGGTGAAGTCTACACACATCCTCCACTTCCCATTGGCTTTCTTCACCAGCACCACATTAACCAGCCACTCCGGATATTGGATCTCCTAGATGTGACCAGCCCTCAACAATTTCTGCCTTTCCTCCTTAATGACCTATCTCCTCTCTTCATTAAACTTCCTCCTTCTCTGACGGACAAGTCTGAATTGGGGATTCATAGCAAGACGATGACACAAGAAGTCGGGGTCGATGACAGGCATGTTTGATGCAGACCATGCGAGGGCATCCATGTGTCGGTCTATGACTCCTGCAATCTAGTCTTGCGCTTCTTGGCACAAGGATTTGCTAAGCTTGAACATCTTACCTCCAATCTCCCTCTCCAGGATGTCTTCAGCTGGCTCGGGTCATCTCTCTCGAGCGACCTTTACTCGGGTGACCCCTTCTCCTCCTCGAGGCTGGTCAATAATGGTGCACACCCCACCTGGTGGTTGGCTAGTCACGGTGCACACTTCCCTCTTTGTCTTGAGGCTATTCTCGTAACACTTCTTAGCCTCCTTCTGATCCGACCTGATGGTGATCACTGCTCCTTCCATAGAAGGCAGTTTCATCTTCATATGCCTCGTCGACGCCACCGCTCCTAACCTGTTCTAGGTTGGTCTGCCCAACAATACATTGTAAGCTGAGGGGGCGTTAACGACAAGGTACCTGATATTTTCTATACGGGAAGCAACGCCATCTGTGAAGGTGGTCCTCAGCTCTATGTGCCCCTACACTTCGACCTGGTCTACAACAAATCCATATAACCAACCAGTGTAAGGTCTTAACTGGTCTGGAGACAACTGCAGCTTGTTAAAGGTCGACCAAAACATCACGTCAGCAGAACTTCCCTAATCCACGAGCACCCGATGCACCTTCCTTCCCATCGTTACCACTGATATCACCACTGGATCATTGTCATGAGGGACAATGTCCTAGCGATTAGCCTTTGTGAAGGTGAGGTCAACGTCAGGAAAGTGGTCTTCCTCGCACGTCTCCACCGCCATCACGGATCGTGCATACTTCTTCTGCTATGACACGATGCACCCTCCCCCTGAGAACCCTCCTGAGATGGTGTGGATTTCACCATGTATGGGCACCTCATGCCCCTGATCAGTCCTCGGGGTCACCACCACCTCGTCCCCCTACGACTCTCGTAGGTAGTCATTCAAAAAGCCACTCTTCACCAACTTATCCAACTAGTGACCTAGAGCCAAGCAGTTGCAGATGGGATGGCCAAACGCCTAGTGGAACTCGCACCACGCGTTCTTGTTGGGCCCCAGTCTCTTGCCTGTCTTTGGGGGCATCTTCAATCTTTCCGCTACGTAGGGAATAGCGTTCAGCTCCTTCAATTCCACCAGGAAGTTATGTCTGAGGGGCACATCCTCCTTCGCGCATGCCCTGGTATGGGGCTTCCTTGCTTCATAGGGTTTCTATTTCCCTTGCGTTTTCTTCTCCGTTGTCACCTCGTGCACCCGCATGGGTTGAGGTCGATTGGGCCCTTGTGATCGTGAGGGAGCAATGCTCTCACGCTTCTCAGTAAGCTCCCCTTCTGCTACGATGTGGGCGACAGCTCGACGCCTGATCTCAAAAAAGGTTTTTGGGCGATTTTTTATTAGTGATTCATTGAAGGGTCCTGACAAGATTCCCTTCCTAAAGGCGTGAACTACCTATCCTCGTCCTTGGTGTGTAGCCTTACCACCATCGCGCCAAACTTGTTGAGATAATCTTTCAGGGGTTCTCCCTGATACTGCCTAACGTCAAAGAGATCGTAAGACACTGGTGGGGGGGCCCGATTGACAATGTATTGCTCCCTAAGCAGCATGGAAAACTGTGCAAACGATGTTATGTGTCCATCAGGCAACCTGACAAACCACTCCAACACTGTCCCTGTCAATATAGTCATGAAGAGCTTACAATGCAATGCATCGGAGCCTCCTGACAACATCATCTGAGTGTGAAACGCTGTGAGATGCGTCTCTAGGTCCTCCACCCCTGTAAAAGTGGTCTTAGGACCCATGAAGGTGGCTGGCACCATAATGTCCATGATCGCTTGGGAAAAGGGCATAGGGAATGCCCTGGGTGGCATAGGCAGGGCTCGATCATCAGCCACGCGATTCCCTCCTGCTGCAAATTCCGTAGTGCAACTATTTGTTCCTGCCTTGCAATGCCTCCAGGTCCATTTGAATGCATGCCTGATCTGCCCTGGATGCTGCCACCATTTCTTGAAGGGCGCACATTGTTTCCATGATTTGTTGCATGGTGATGCCTTCGCCTCCATTTGGTGGGACAAATCCTTGTCTGGTATTCCTCATGTCGCTAGATTCTTCTCTTTCACTTGTGAATGGGACCTTGTTTTATTTCGGCCCCACGGTGGGCGCCAAATGTTCTTGCCGGTTAACCCTCCTGTTGGTTGACTCTACGAAAATCTCGTGCCTCCTTCCTTCTCCTTAGGTAATGCTTCACTGGATCGAAACAACCTGCACCTGCAAAGATAGAAAGGGCGCCCTAGAGGCCGTTTAAACTCCGACGCTCAAGTCAATACTGGGTAAGCACACCAAGTGTATAGTATATTAGTTTCAGTCTCAAAATTGCGTACCTTTGTGAAGTGTTTTACTACCCTTTATATAGTCTATGGTTTCCTCTACACCGCTACCCACATTTAGGGTTTCTGGGAACATGCCGTTACACACTGCTATTACTCAACCTGAGAGTAATCTGGCATGTAACGTTCCCTTAACTGAAGTGCAAATTCTAACAGGATGCCCACCTAGGTACCCACTCGTGCACCTATTCTCTAGGGCCATGTGTCCTAGGAGTGCCCTCACTGTTCATGTGCCATGCATGTAGCTTCACTTGGAAACCCTAATCCTGATGGGGCATTCAAACCCTTCAAGACATTGCACCTAACTTTGCTTTCCATGCCACACGCATGGATGCTTCGTGACCTAGGCTTCTCCCTTCCTATAGGCATTTTACTGATAACTGGTACTGTTGTCGAGACCCACATTCCATGATCTAGTTTAGCTGTTCAGAACACCCAAGACCGATGTCACATCGTCCCACTCTGTTGCCGAGGACTAATCGCCCTATTATGTGATGAGGACACATCGTTCCACTTTGGTGGTTGACATGCTGATGATTAATCAGCCCACTAGTCCATGCTACTCGTGGGATCCAGCCCACGTGGCTCTGGCCCATGCTGTGGGACCCAGCTCACGTGGCTCACCGTTACTAGCTGTTCTCGGTGTCCGAGGACTAGTCGGTACACAAACTAAAACATACAAAATAAAAAATAAGTAATAAAAACAAAAGTTTAAGAAATAAAAAAAATTAAAAATTAAAACAAAAGTAATAAGAATAAAAAATAAAATAAAAATAAAACTAAAACTAAAACAAAATGAAATAGAAACTTATAATAATAACGAACTAACTAACTAAAAAAACTAAAAGAGAAGCTTATAATTATAATGAATCTAGCTAAAAAAAAAAACTACGTAAACTATAAATAAAACCTAAAATAAAACTAAAACTAAATAAAAGAAATACACTAAAAAAACTAAATAAAATAAAACAATAAAATAAATAAATATAAAAAGAAAAATTACATAAAATATATATAAGAGAGGGAGAGATTGCACATGAGATTTATATTGGTTCACTCTTACTGATGACAGAGCCCCCAGCTCCACACAACCACATAATAAGGAGGATGAAGACCTAGAGGTTATTTATGGATTTATTTGCACATATGGGTCTAATTGGGCTTTTGTTTATTTTTGTAAGCCCAATCAAGAGGAAAACTCTAGGGTGAAGGAATGTACCAACATATCCAAGAAGACCTCTAACTCATCAAAATATAAACTAGATCTTTGATCAGAAGAACACAAGAAGACTGAGTATCGGCTGACTAGTTAACATTATTTTTGGGCCAAACTTTAGCTTAAATAAATTGTATAAATTTGTTTAGGATTTCATTGGACCAAATATTTGGGCCAAGTAGCATAGTTTTTTGGGCTTGTATTTGGGCCAATGATAAAATAGGTCTAGTTAGGGTTAAAAGTGACTAGTTAGGGTAATAATTGGGCTTCTTTGAGCTCATTGTAACCCTAAAACGTCTAGGGTATATTAGAGGACGAAAATTACCTTGGCATGGAGCACATGGACGTCCACATGGCAGCCTAGGAGTGGAGAGGATTTAGCATGGAAGGTGTGAGCTAAACATGGAAAGCATCACTCTGGATGGCACTTTCTCATTAGAGAGTTTTATTTTGAATTTTCAAATTTTGGCTCCAAAATGTTCAACCCTCTCTTCTATAAATTGAGGTACTTGGCTCATGAATAAATAAGATCAAATATATGAGTGAATTATTGTCAAGTTTGCAAGCTTTCTCACTCCCTTGTCTAGACCTCTTTAGGATAAACACCTTGATCTTCTTCTTTCACCTCTCCAAGTGATATGGCCCAACCAATCACTCTTGCTACCTCTCATGCATCTTCAAGGAAAACATAGCTCCATTGGAGCCGTCCTTGTCCGCTACATCCATTTGCTTCTGCCAATCATCTCAATTCTCTAAGGAGTCCAATCAGAAATGGAGCCAACACTATCATTTTCCCTCCTTCTTGAGAGGATCTGTCCTCAGATCTACAGTTTTGATCTCGAATAGTAGCCTTATTCCTACTTTGAAAACTATGTTTGTCCTCTAGGATCAAATGACCATTTGTTGGAGTCATCAAACAAATCAAATGAGTTAGTTTCAGCAGTTGTATAATTAGACTTATTAAGTTTCCATTCCTCTTATGTTTTCTATTGTTTTTGAAAACTTTTCACAAGATTTCTTTAAAGAGGAGTACATAATTTTCTTTTCTAAGTTTTTCCTTATCTAGAATTTTATTTAAGAATGACAAATAAAGAGCTTTATTTAACAAATAGTTGCATTCTTAAATAAAGTGCTTTATTTAAGAATGTGGCTTTACCTCATAGCTGCATTCTTAAAACATTTTTTTTTACCCAAGGACAAAGTGCGTCACTTACGCTTTCATACTTCCTTCTCTATCGCTTTCGTTCTCTTAAGCTCTTTTGCTCTAGTGCTTCCTCTCATCTTCTTTGAGCCTGCATTTGTCTTCTTCATGGCACTGGTAAGTTCGTTTCAACCTCTCTACTTCTTCTTCACCATTGGTTTTTGTATTTTTTTTCGTTTCTCTTATATGTTTCTTTTCTGCCATTGCTCGAAGCTCACTATTTCATTGCCTCGCTAGTGTTTGGGTGTTTACTGTGCCTTAATTTCTCCGTCGCTGCTGCCGCTTCTGCTACTGCCATTGCTGCTGTTGTTGTTGTCGTGCTGCTCTTCAGCACCACGATTGCCTTCACGCACAAGGTTGGTGGTGTTTTAAATTTTTTTCTTTTTCATGTTTAGGTTTAGGGCTTTAATTTTTTAAAAAAATAAGAATACGGCTATTTACCGTAGCCGCCCTTATAAATCTGCATTTAAGAATGCAGCTAAAGAACCACCTTCTTCTCTGTTGGACATAAGACTACATGTACATCAAATGCGGCTAGAAAGCCACCGTTTTAAAGTGAAAATAGCTGTCCTCTTTTAACCTTTCTGCACCAGTGAACTAATTAAAAAAAGAGATAGATTTAGAAAAAAAACTTTTCAAGGAGATTACTTTTACAGTAACTTAGATCATAATGTAATGCAAAGTTATACATCAAAATCTACCTAACCAAACACACACAACTTTAAGTCTTCGAGACAGATTGGATTCATCAAAGCTTATTGGTCAACATCATACACCACCTAATGCCAATCAGACAAAGCACTGTCATTATTGATGACTCTTCTGGAGCAAGTGCATCGTGTTGTCAGAAGTAATAATTTGTCCCTAAGGACGGGTATCAAACACATAAAGAACAGTTGAATAATCAAGTAAAAAATTCACTAAATAGAAAACAAAATAATAAAGTTTGTTGAGAGTTTGTTATGATTGCAATGATTAAAAAGAAAATAAGTCAAAGAGTTTGTTGGTTCTGTAGTAGCCAGACCTCGGTCGTCGAGAACAGATAGTAAAGGGTGAACCACGTCAGCTGGGTCCCACAGCATGGGCTAAAGCCACGTGGAGTGGACCTCACAGGCAGCTTGGATTAGCGGGTGATCGGTCATCAGTGTGTCCCCTCAGAGAGAGGTGATCAGCCATCGGTGTGTTCCCTCGAAGAAGGATGATCGGTGTGCCTCCTCAGAGAGGGGTGATCAGTCATCGGTGTTTTCCCTCAGAGAAGGGTGATCAGTCATCGGTATGTTCCTTCGGAGAAGGGTCATCGGTGTGCCTCCTCAGAGAGGACTGATCAGTCATCGGTGTGTTGCCTCAGAGAAGGGTGATCAGTCATCGGTGTGTTCCCTCGGAGAAGGGTGATCAGTGTGTACTAACCAAGTAGTCAGGTGTGATGACGTAGTTGTGAGGTAATCCTGTGGGTATGCTTGAGGAGGACACGTGGATCAAGAAGAGTAAGAGAAAGGAAAGTGTAGCTTAGAAGTCGATGAGATTGTCGTTTGCTGAAGAAGGCGGCGGTCTCTGATTTCTCTCGCATGTAATCAGTAATCGCCTAGATTGCACATGATCGCCGTGTGTGAAGATTAGGAGATCAGGTGGACAACAAGTCGCCGAAAGGAGTACATCGCCGAGTATTTGAGAAGACTTGGTAAGCACTTATTGTATGGTCTAAATACAGAAGATAAGTGGCATGTCTGCCGCCGAAGTAGAGAAGATAAGTGGCATATCTGCCACCATGTGTAGGGTGAGCCGTGATACCCAGTGATTGACCAGCTCACCATGTTAAGGTTGTGCCCAGAGTAGCCTGTACACTAAGCTCATCGGTGTACTTGGCGTGAAGCTGGAGAGGAGGAGGTTTGAAAAGGAGAAGCTCTAACGCTTTGGTCAAGAGGCTGGATCAGGTTCAATTGGGAAAATTGGGATTGGGGTTCATCCTTCTTACTCTTTTGTATTTTGATTAGCATGGTAATATTCTATCATTTGATTGATATTGATTCTCGTGTAAAAATTATTTATATTGATTCCTCTCATATAAAATTATTAAGAGAGTCTCCTAAATATTGATTCCTCGCATATTTATAAAAACTTCTTATCATTATGATTAGACATTGATAGTAATTAACCTTTCAAATATATTCCTAGCATTCTCATTTGGGTCAGAAACTTGGAAGTACTTTCTAGTCAAATCTAAGGATCTAGTTCATAGAAACAAGCATTACAAATAAAATGATAATACCAACAACAAATATTATATTTAAATATCACCTCAATACATAAGATTTTAAACAGATTACTCCCAATTCCAAAAGGTAGAATTATCCAGTCACGTTTGCTTGTAATAGGACAGAATTAACCACTCATGTTGGCTATTACAAGCAGGGAGAGCAAGAAAAGAAGATCCACGAAGTTTCTCCTTGATGGCTGTCTCCTCTAGGGTTTCTAACACCTTCTATTCTCCCAATTGGATTCCAATCCTGATGTGTTTGTAAAAATCCTCTTAAAAGGTTAGAACCTTTGAGAGGTTTTGGAAGATCATCCTTAAACTTCTTTATCAAATATGTCAAATATTTAGAATTTTTAAAAAATGAAAAAGATAAGGAAGGAAAACACCTTGGAGGTGCAAGTTGTAGCATAGCCCGAGTCAACCTGATTGATATAGGTGCATATGATGAGACTTGGAGACTCGAATGTTCTTTACTTTCATTCTCTTTTTCATTTTCTCTTTTGTCTTTCATTTTTAATTGGTCTTGTTTAACCATGTTTAACATTATGGTTTGTTTAGTTGGACATGAGGGCTCTATGTGCCCAAAACTTAAACATTTAAAACATTTGAGTTTTTAAGTTTTAGTGGGTAACATAGGGGTAGAGGGTGGAAGGTTGGGTTTAGAAACTTCATGGTTAAAAGTGGTTTTGTGGGAAAAATTGGAAGGAGAAGTATTTGTAGAAATTTTGTTTGCTTCCTTGCTTGAAGATTTGTAGAAACCATCACTATGAGTATTTTTAAAGGATTCTTCTTCAAAAGGTATGATTCTACCTTGATGGCTAGGTGAACCACTTTCTTTAAAGAGGAGTACTCACTTAATTCTACAAAATCTTTAATTTCTCTTCTTAAACCACTTACAAACCTTTTTATCTTTGATTCTTCATTAACATGCATATTCATTTTAGTCAAAGATGTTTCAAAATCTTGAAAATATTTATCTACCATCCTATGTCCTTGATGAAGCCTTCGGAACGTCAACAAGTGTTCCTTCCTATAAGGAGGAGGAACAAACCTAGCGCATGCATGCCATTAAATCATACCAGGAAACCACGGGCGGTTTCTTGTTATAACCTATGTTCATGAGAGTTCTTTGCCACCATTGGTTGGCATAGTCTAAGAAAACTAAGGAAGCTAATTTAACCTTTTGGTCCTTAGTGACCTTATACACATTAAAGAGATGTTCAACCTTAGCTTCCCAATCTAAGTACAAAGAAGAGTCATTGGACCCATGAAAACTAGGTAACTTTACGAAATTAAAAGAATCTTGTGATTGAGTTTGATGTTAAGAACACTTTTTGGCAAAATGGTGCATACTCCATTTGTCCACCTCTTGATGTTTTTGCCATGCTTTAGCTTCTTTTAATCTTTGCAATCTTTTGGCAAGTTGTCTAATTTTTTCATCTTTGTGGACAATTTTGTTGCTTAACCTCCACAAGTTCTCTTAAAAGGTGAGCATTGTGATAGGCATGTGGTTTGGAAGATGCACTACTTGAAAAAGGAGCCATTAGAACAATCAAACACAAAACACAAAGAACAAACAAGGTAAGAAAACTTTGTTAGAAAAGAAAACAAAAAAAAAGGTGCTTGCGGCAATAGAGATAAAGGCACTCAAACCACTCCAAGAAAATTTTTCTTTCCTTAACCAAGCCTCTCTTGTGGATTGGATGAGCCTCAAGTGAAAGATGCCAAAGCAAACCACACTTACTCAAGAACAATCACCACAAAACTTTGAGGAAACAAGAAAAGACAAGCAATAAAAGGTATAAACAAGAAAGCTAAACCAAAGTGGAAGAAAAGATATGACAAAACTTTGGAAAAGAATATTGAATGAAAATGACAAGTAAAGAAAATAAGGCACTCAATAAAATGTAGTACACAAAGAGAACCTAGAGAATGGTACTAGAATTGGATGAAGAAAACCAAAAATAGTACTACTAGAATATGTGTAAAATTTTGTGTGACTTTAAAAATTTATGCTGAGCTGAATAATGTAAATTTGAATGTGAAATTTAAACCACAAAAAGCTCAATGTCTTAGCTCAAAGTAGGCACTGGAATTGTATCAAAACAGTGTGCCAAATAATTGTGATAAATTTTCGAAAATCACTGCCACTTCACCGTTTTTTCAGAGTCAGAATTTTGTACTCTGTCTGTATTTCATTTATCATTTTTTTTGTATTTTGTATTTTGCTACACTTCTTTTTTTCACTCTTTCTTAACACTTCACACTACTTAAATCCAGAGTTTCAGAATTTTTCTCCAACAAATTTAATTTGCATAAACGAAAACAGTCAGCACAGATTCAACAAAAGCAGAGGAAACCTATTCTGGAATTAAAAACAATTTTAAAAAACTTCAAAAACACAATAGAATTGATGTATAGGAACTTGTGTGGATCTAGCTCACAAGCATGAACTCAAATATAAAATTAAAATGCACTAAAGGCTCAACAAAACAGATTAGAAACTGCACTCAAAATTAAAAGCAATCAACCAAAGTTATCAAGAAAAGTACTACATAGAAGTGATGACAATTTAGGAAAAACATGACTTGACCAAACTTGTATGGATTCAAAATCAAAATGACTCTAACACAATTAATTTGCACCGATTAAAACAGCAAGAAAGACTCAATTAAAGCAAAAACAGAATAGCTAACACAAAAAGGAACCTAAAAAAAAAAATTATGCACAAAAATAAAGTGCTAGAAAAACAAATTGCTTGAAAGAAAGTGCCAATTCAACTCATCAACAACATCACTGTAAGGACCTAGAAACTTTAATTGGAATAAAAGTGTTATATTTAAATAATTTCAGAAGATGTTATTATTTAAAATACAAAGAGCTGGTAATAGAAGTTTCGTAGTAGTCGGACCTCGGATGTCGCCCAAGGTCTGGGGTCAGCTGGTAGAGGTTGATCGGCTGACCATTGTATTAACCAAGTAGTCAGGTGCGATGACTTTATCGTGAGGTAATCACGTGGGTGTGCTCGAGGAAGACATGTGGATCAAGAAGAGTAAAGGAAGAAAAGTGTAGCTTAGAAGTCTACGAGATCGCCGTTGTTGAAGACGG
Source organism: Phaseolus lunatus (assembly GCA_013389735.1). Taxonomy (NCBI): domain Eukaryota; kingdom Viridiplantae; phylum Streptophyta; class Magnoliopsida; order Fabales; family Fabaceae; genus Phaseolus; species Phaseolus lunatus. Next base: position 12,791,974 of record CM023861.1, read on the forward strand.
AGGCGATCTTCGACTTCTCTGGCACATAATCGCCTGTCGCCTAGAGTACACATGATCGCCAATCGCCTATGGTGTACGTGATCGACGGGAGTGCACTTAGTATGTGGTCAAGATGCTGGATCAACCATAGTGGGTTCCAAAAACCACACATATCAAGGTGTGGGTTAAGCCTTAGATACACTGGGCATGCGAAGCTCTATGCTTGAGCATAAGAAATCGTCCTTAGTGTTGCATGCATGGGCGCACGAGGAGTAGTGCTGATCTATTCTTGGAAATGTGAGGCTACCAACGTCACCAAGCCATGTGGAGGTGATACCTTGGACGTAACATAATGGGAGGATGAACCTTCAGCAAGGTGTGACGATGTGACATCGGTGACCAGAGTAAGGCGATGTGTTCTCGTCACACACAAGGGCGATAAGAGATCGCCAACAGGATGAGAGGAACATCGATCATCAACTAGGATGGGAGACACATCGGTGGTCTGCCAGGGTGAGACATCGCTGGTCTGCCAGGGTGAGACATCGGTTGTCTGCCAGGGTGAGACATCGGTGGTCCTCTAGGGTGAGACATCGGTTGTCTGCCAGGATGAGGAATCAGTTGTCCGTCAGGAAGAGGAACCAGTCATCGCCGAGATGAGAAGGACATCAGTCATCGCCGGGATGAGAGGCACACCAGTCATCGCCGGGATGAGAGGCACATCACTCATCGCCGGGATGAGAGGCACACCAGTCATTGCCGGGATGAGAGGCACATCAGTCATCGCCGGGATGAGAGGCACATCAGTCGTCGGTGGATGGTCATCGAACGATCGTGTTTCACACAGATAAGGTGGGACCCAGGCTCCCAGCATGAACGTTCTGCGTGCGCGACACGTAGACATTAGGAGTGTTTCAGAATAGTTAGCATCAGAGAGTTGGTATGCGCAGAGACCCACGTGGTCATACTGTTCAAGGAAGTGTGCACGCAAGCTTTCCTGCAGAGTGGGTGGTGGCAGCGGCATGCCTGGGAAGGGTGGCTTAAGTTCAAGCTTCAGTTTGGATAGGCAGGGTTCGAACGCTGCTTGAGTAGAGAGAAACTGAGTGAGTTAGCTTTGGTTCCCTGTTTCCTTCTTCCCCTTCTCCCTGCGTTCATACGTCCTAGCGAACCAGTTGAAGATCGGCGACTACCCTGGATTCCTGACGTTGTGCTCTACAAGTTTTCTACTCAAAGCCCTAAAACAGAGTTAAGGCATCTTTGAGCTTCGGTGGGTTTTGGAGCTCTTGGTGATTTTGCGCAAGTTCAGGTAAGGGAAGCTAGCATTTTCGTTTATAAAAACTTTAGGCGAGTAGGTTCTGAAGTGAGGGCGACGTGGTCGCCGGTTTCATATTCTTTTCACGATGCTTTGTTTTTATGTGTGGGGCGACGTGATCGCCGGTTTTAATGTTGTTTTCGAAATCCCCTGTTTTAGTGTTGCTTTGAACTTGTTTGAGATTGATATGTGAAATGCATGTAATATTGGAAAATCTGAACCTTGGTACGATTGTTGCTGTGGTTGGAATCGTTAATTTAAGTGTTGTATGGTGCATTGGGTGAATTGATGATATCTAGCTGTCCTGTGTGGACTTCACTTGCTGTCCTGTGTGGACTTCACTTGCTGTCCTGTGTGGACTTCACTTGCTGTCCTGTGTGGACTTCACTAGCTGTCCTGTGTGGACTTCACTTGCTGTCCTGTGTGGACTTCACTTGTTGTCCTGTGTGGACTTCACTAGCTGTCCTGTGTGGACTTCATTAGCTGTCCTGTGTGGATTTCACTTGCTGTCCTGTGTGGACTTCACTAGCTGTCCTGTGTGGACTTCATTAGCTGTCCTGTGTGGACTTCACTAGCTGTCCTGTGTGGACTTTACAGTGGTGTGGTATGTGTATATGTGTGGTGAGTCAGTGGAAGTCTGACGTGAGAAAGAAAAATATTGAAATTTGATAGACACTTGATGGTTTATGTGAAACAAATAACACTTGATGAAATTGTGAAGTGTGTGAAATGAATGGGAAAATTGATGGATTTTACGTGGGTGTTTTAAATCTGTTTTATATTGATTTTAAAGTTTCGTACTTCAAGTTTTAGAATAGCTAGCTTACCCTGTGTTTTGTTCCGTGGCTGTTTTCTTAAAACTGTGATGATCGTGTATTTTACACGGGAGCAGATGATGTTGCAGGTAGTCGAGCTCCTCAGTGAGCAGTTGGAGGAAGAGATCGCCTGTTTTCTTTTTATGCTGTATTTGGGTTTTATTTCAAAACAGTTGATGGAATGTATTAAAACCCCTATAAGAGGGACGTTTCTTTTTGAGATACAATGTATGGGATGATGTATTTTCAATATATATACATATGTTGATTTTATAAATTAATGTCTACGCTTATTTTATTATATAAATATGAAAAGACTTTGAGGGGCGTTACAATCACCATAGCTCATGATACCACATGATGTGAGTTGATTTTAGATTCATTATATTTGTGACACTTTTAAGAATTAGGATCAAGATTTTTAGCAATTTATAGGTGAGTCACCTAAGGAAAATCCCCACTGGACATTAACTTAACAAGTGTTAAGTAGATGTGAAGGTTCATTTCCAAAGGTCCAAGGTTAAAACACAATTAGAGGTGAAGGATGATGACAATGAAGTACAAAATTAAAACACAATAACAGAACAGAATTAGAAAGGAAAACAGAATTATTGAATAGAAACACAAATTGAAACAAAAGAACTGATTGAAATTGAAGAACAAGGCATAGAATCAAAACTACCAATTGAAATGACTATGGAAGATGAAAGAAGATGAAACTTACGTGGTTGTAGCCATGGATTGGGAATGGACACGCCACTTGGAGGTGATAATCCAAGATAAGTGCAGATTTGCCGTCACTTGAGAGCTCCCAAAACTCAGAAGATGAGACTATGAAGAGGAGAACAAGTCTCACAAAATTCACTCACAATTTGAGTATAGTAACTTTACTTCTATTTCAATCTTCATTTACAATGACCAAGCACCTCTATTTATAGTTTTAGAGGGCTGAAATTCAAATTAAAAAAAAAGAGGGAAAATTCACATGAAAATCATTTGAATTTGGAGCCTAAATGAGTCACATGGATGGTGTGACTTGATTTCTACTTTGGCACCTCCTAAAACTACACCTACACCTTCTTTTTATATCACATGGATGGTGTGACTTAGTTTTGTACATTAGAACCCCTTATTTCTATATCTACACCTTTTTTTTTTATTTTCTACTAAAACTACTTTAAAGAGATTACAAAAAGTGACATCATTTAATGCTCATCTGCTTAAAGCTTTGGCCTTGCTCCTAGTAATTCTCTGAGATATGAGTTGAGCTTGGGCCTTATGTTGGGCTTGGGCCTTCATGTTGGGCTTGGGCTTCTTGTTAGGCTTGGGCCTCGTCTTTTAAAAAAACACTAATAAGAAGAACTTTAAATGTTTTGGCCCTTGTCCATTCCTCATATGAATGAAGTCTTTATTTGCTTGTTGAGATGACCCTTCAAGTTTAGCATCCTTGGTCATCTTCATGTGGTCGTGGCCTGCATCAAATCCACTAAATGATCTAGGGTTGTGCCTCAAGCCTCCTATTTAACCTAGTCGGAGTTGGGCTAAGTGACTTCTTGCTTGGGCGTTATTGGGCTCGCTTGGGCGAGTTGCATGAAAAAAGGCCCAATGTCACTAGAGTGATCACGCTTGGGTGGGATTGAGCTCACTTGGGCAAGATTCTCTAGAGGCATCTAGCTTGGGTGAGTTTAGGCGAGCTTGGGTGAGTGTTGGTGCATTCCAGCTTTCCCTTTTTAGCTTTGTATATTCTCCTTTTAGCCTTTCATCTCCATTCTTTCCTAAAATTCTGAAATTAACATAAATTTAGGAATAAATCATTTTTATTCAAATAAAATCACAAAATATGAAAAAAGGTATAAATTCATAAGTTAAGGGTTATTTTATGGTTATTTTATCAATTAATATCCATAAGTGCCTATATTTCAATATGAAATCTCAATGAAATCTGTCACTTATCAACTCCCCTAACTTATAATCTTGCTTGACCTCAAGTGAAGTAAATGAATATAATTAAATAATATTTGAATTTAAATATCAAAATAGCTTAATTCACTAAACAATAGATTAAATTAGAAATTGATTATGCTTCCAAATTCAAATATAGCAAAATATAGATACAATCAACTTCCAAGATCAAATCAAAACAATAAAATGACAATTCACCAAGGAATTTCTTCTCATATGCTCATAGGTAAATGTTTCTCTCTATTTTCACTGAATCATAACAAATCACAGTTGCTTTTCATTTCATCTTCATATCACAAACATATTAGAAACATGAATCTTGAGGACTTTTAAAGGGTTATAATGAGATCGGGTTTCCAAAAAATATTGGTTTTTCAGATAACAAAATGCATATTTTAAAGAAGAACATACCTACAATCCAAATATAGCACATATCTGTTATCTAATGATATGAGTTGATTTTAGGATTGCACATTTTATTGGTTGCTCTTTGTTTATGATATTTGATTTTTAGAAATGTAAGGTGAGAACCCAAAGAAGATCCCCACTGGACATGAACTTAACCAAGTGGTTAAGTAAGTGTGAAGGTTCACTTATAGAGGGCAAAGAGAAAAACACAATTATAAGGTGACAATGATGCAATGGTGCGAAAAAAAGGAGAGAATAAAGTAAAGATAACCAACAATTTAAAGACAAACATGAAGAAAGAGCAAGAGGTGAAGAGAGCTTATGGTGAAGAAAAATGAAGTCACGCCACTTGAAGCAGAGGATTCCGAGATAAGTGATGCAAGAGCCGCCACTTGAGATATTACGCACCTAAGATAAGACCCAACATGAGCTCACAAGTCTCACAAATTCACTCCTGCAAAGTTTCTTTACTATTCAAATTCAACTTGTAAATACATGAGGCAAGACACCCTATTTATAGGAAGGGGTTCCTTGGTGGGCAAGATGAGTGAAAGACAGAAATGGCATGGGAGAGGGGCCGCATAGGGTGTTAACCATGGTCAAAACCGCACCTTTAGGCATAGCTTCTAGAAAGTAGGTTAAACACCCTAATTCTAGGTGCCTTAAGCTTGGTACAAGTCCATTTTGCTAAGTACACTTCCTTTTATGCTATGTGAACCTACTCTAGCCTATTTTGATATTTGGACCCCAAAAGTTATGTGAGTTGATTTTAGATTGCACATTTTAGATGTTTTGCATTTGATTAGATTTTTGGATTTCAGCAATTTAAAGATAAGAACCCTAAGAAGATTTCCACTAGACACGAATTTAACCAAGTGGTTAAGTAAGTGTGAAGGTTCACTTTACAAGGAAAAAGAGAAAAACACAATATATGGTGGGGATGATGCGATAAGAGGTGAAATTAAGATAGCAAATCAAAGAGAACCAACAAATGAAAGACAAACATGGGAAGAACAATAAGGAACATGAAGGGAATGGAAGCGCAAAAGGAAATTAGAAAGGGGAAGCAATGGAAAGACTTATGGAGAAGAAGGGGATTCACGCCACTTGGATCAGATGACTCCAAGATGAGTGGTGCAAGAGTCACCACTTGAGATGTTACTCACTCAAGATAAGACCTGGAGTCACCACTTAGGATACTACCTACCTAAGATAAGACCCATATAACACAGAGTACTCAGACTCACAAATTCACTCAAGCAGAGTTTCTTTACTTCAATTTTCAACTTGTAAAATACACTAGGTAGGCCTCCTATATATAGGTTAAGGAGCCTTGGAAAACATGCAAGACGGGTAGGATGGGAAGGAGAAAAGTGGGGCAGCTCAGGGTGTTGACCTTGGTCAAAGCCGCCCATCACCCTAGTCTTCTAGAAGCTAGGTTAAAACAAGCCTAAATTGATAGCGCACCCTGTAAGGACCTGTAAAATTGAATTGGAATAAAAAAGGGTTATATTTTAAAAGAATTCTATGTATGTTTTATTTAAAATAAAAAGGGAGGAAAAGTTAAGTTTAGAAGGCTATGAGATCGCCGGTTGCCTGCTATACATGAGCGCCAGGTGGACGTCGCCAGGGCGCGAGGCATGCAGGCATCGTGCGGGCGCGAGAGGCATGCAGGCATCGCGCGGGCGCGAGGCATGCGGGCATTGCCAGGGCGCGAGGCATGCAGGCATTGCCAGGGCGCGAGGCATGTGGACGTGGCCAAGGCGCGAGAGGCATGCGGGCATTGCCAGGGCGCGAGGCAGGTGGACGTGGCCAAGGCGCGAGAGGCATGTGGACATAGCCAGGGCACGAGAGTTATGAGGGCGTCGCCAGGGAAGACATCGGTCATCTCCCAGAGGAAGACATCGGTCGTCTTCCAGGGCGAAGGAGACATCGGTCGTCTTCCAGGGCGAAGGAGACATCGGTCGTCTTCCAGGGCGAAGGAGACATCGGTCGTTCGCCAGGATGAGTCAGCAGTGGAAAGTTATCGCACGACGTCGAGTTTCACACAGAGTAAAGTGGGACCCAGACTCCCAGCATGAAACGTCCTACACACGTGCCACGTAGACAAAAGGGTGGTTCAGAGTGGTGACATCAGAATGTTGGCATGCGCAGGAGACACTCGTGGTCGTACTGTTCAGAGCAGTGGTTGGCATGCATAAGCGACAGCAGTGGTCGTACTGTTCAGGGCAGTGGTTCTCAGGCTTTCCTGCAGAAGGGGTGGCAGCGGCAACATACGTGGACAGGTAAGCTAGGATTCAAAAGCCACTGCAGGAAGGCAAAGAGCGTTACAGACTCAAGAGTGTTAGAGTGAGTGCAAACTTCCTCCCTCCCTTCTTCCCTTCCTTGCGTTGAGACTCAGGCAACCTCCAGCATCAGTGCGACAAGCGACGTTGCCCTTAGAGCACCTAAGAGGTTCTCTGCTAGTTCTACAGACCAGGCGCTGAAAACAGAGACAAGGCGTGGTTCAAGCTTCGTTGGGTTTCGGAACTCCTGGTGTTTTGCGCAAGTCCAGGTAAGGGAAGCTAGCCTTCATTTTCAATACAAGCCATAGTTTAGTTATTTCTGAAGTGAGGGCGACGTGGTCGCCGGTTTTCGTTTCATCTTTGTAAAATGCTCTGTTCTTATGTGTTTGGGCGACGTGGTCGCCGGTTTTATATACAGTCTTCGAAATACCTTGTTTTTGAACTAGATTGCCGGTTTTGGCGTTGTTTGCGAACTCTCTGTTTTTGGTGTTGCTTTGAAAACTGTTTGAGATTCAAATGACATATTCGAAAACATGAACCTTTGAAATGACTGTTGCTGTGATTTGGATCATTCATTTGAGTGGTATGATGTGGGGAATGTTGTGAATGTGGGATCGAGGCATAGTATTTTCAGGAAAGAAAATACCGTGTAAGATCGTGTAGGATGTGCATTGACCGGTGATTCGTCATGATATCCTGACTCTCCTGAGATAATGAATTCATATAGATGAAGTTATTCAGGCGTTGAGAGTCGAAGGAGGTTCATACGTATGGGTGAGTTGTTTGAAAGAGAACGAGCTCGACCTGTGGTGTGGATTAACCCTGTCATGCTTGGATGGTGATGATATTGAGATTCATTATACGCTTGTGAATGTGTGTGATTTCACGGCGACCCTGTGAATGTGTGTGATTTCACAGTGGGCAGTATGACAAGTGCAGATCTATGAGTCTAGTCAATGCATGAGTCTTCCGGAAGTAGTGTCAAGTGTCTTGTGTGATGAGTCAGTGGAAGTCTGACGTGAGAAATGAGAAACATTGAATTGATAGACACTTGGTGCATTATGTGAATAGAACGACTCTTGAAAATATTGTGAAACATGTGATTTCTTGATGGCTGTGTAATATGAATGAGGAAGTGATGGACTCTGGTGAATGTTTAAAAAGGCTGATCTACGTTGGTTGTCCAGTTTAAAATTTAAAGTTTAAAAATATCTAGCTTACCCTTTGTATTGTTCTCTGGCTGTTTCCTCTTAAAACTGTGATGATCGTGTATTTTACACGGGAGCAGATGATTTTCCAGGAAGTAGAGCTCCTTAGTGAGTGGTCGCCGGAAGGAGATCGCCCGATTTCTGTTCTGGCAGCAGATCGGCTGTTTTGGGTCCTCTGATAGGAGATCGGCCTCTTCCGATAGGAGATCGGTCTCTTCCGATAGGAGATCGCCTGCTTTGTTTTTTTTACTGTATTTTGTTTATGTTTCTGGAAAATTTGGCCGAATTTGTATTAAACTCCCTGTGAGGAGAAACTACATTTCATATATATATAATATTTTGTTCACTTCAATCTATTTGTTACCTTTACTTTCATTATATACTTTTGTATAGTATTTTGGCGGGATGTTACATTAATGGTATCAGAGCAGTTCGTCCTTAGGATGACCTGAGGGCTGTGGATCCATTGTGTTTCTTCTGCTCATGAAATTTATTTGAGTTTAAAATAACAACTATAGTGAAAAGTTTTCAAACGTTTTTGTATTGAGATTTTGTGTGTGCTTTGGTGAATATATGTTATAACTGAAAATCTTAGTATTAAGAATGAGAAGGTCTTGATAAAGTAGTGAGGGTGCACACTCATAACTGGATCGGGATGAGTCTCAACCTTAATTCCAAAGGTTTGATGTTTAGCATATATTGAATTCTGGTGTGAGCTATGTCATTTTCTTGAGTGTCTTTGTAATGGATTGAAAATGGTTGATTGGGTTGATGACTGCATACCAGTAGTTGTTCTGGTGTTATGCTTGATGTTATAAGCATTATGATCCTGTTGATGAACTCAAATTCTAAATGACTTTGAGGGGCTGACCTTTGTAAGGTCTAGCTGTTACCCCTTGAATGAATTGATTTCTTATCGATTTCATTCTTGTAGTTGTAGGGAATATAGAAACCTGTAGTTTCAAAATCTGAAACGAAGAGAGATGGCACGTAGACCTTCTACCCCTCCCCAACCTTCTTCGGAGATGAGCCAGATTGCCAAGGCTATCGAGATGATGGCAACTGCCATCCAACAACAGAATGCAGCGATGGCTCAGAATCACCAAGCTGCCATGCACCACTGTGAAACTGCTCGGTCGGCTGAGACAAACTCCCACGGCGGTCAGCCTCAAGAACAGATGGGACTGACTGAGTTCATGAGGCACAACCCACCCAAGTTTAGTGGGAATGCTACCCCTGATCAGGCAGATCAGTGGGTCAGAGAGCTGGAGAAAATCTTTAGGGCGACCTCCTGCCCTGAAGAGAAGAAATTGGTGTTCGCAACCTTTTTACTATCTGGGGAAGCTGAGTTCTGGTGGATGGGAGCTCAGCAGATGATGGAGGCCCGAGAGGATGTGTTGGACTGGGAGAACTTCAGGGTGAGGTTCCTGGAGAAATACTTCCCAGACAGCGCAAGATTTGCGAGGGAAGCTGAGTTCCTGAAGTTGGAGCAGGGGGATATGTCAGTAAACGCCTATGCTGCTCGTTTTGAGTACCTCGCCCGGTTCTATACCCAGGCGACCTCTGAGGCCTGGAGGTGTAGGAAGTTCGAAGAGGGGCTGAAGCATGGGCTGAAGAGGACCATAGCCCCGATGTGCATCAGGGAATTTCACGCCTTAGTAGAGAAGGCGAAGATGGTGGAGACTCTGGACAAGGGTGATTCTCGGGTGATCAGGTCACACCCAGGGGGTTCTTCCAGTGGGGAGGCCAAGGTGCAGCACCCACAAAGCAAGCCTTATGCGAGACCTCCACCACATCGGGCAGAAGCAGCACCGCCCCAGTTTCAGCAGCAACAACCCTGGAAACTTAAGTGTTTCCATTGTGGTGGGCCACACACAGCCAATGTGTGCCCCAAGAGAGATTCAGAGAGAAGATGTTTTGCCTGTCAAAAGACGGGACACGTTGCTAGAGATTGTCCTACCCAGAATAGGATGACTCAACCTAGTGGATCCCAACAGTTGAGGAATGGAGGCAGTCGACCTCAGGCAGCAGGGAGAGTGTTTGCCATGACTGGAGCGGAGGCATCTCAGTCAGGTAACTTAGTACAGAATGTTGCTCTATAGCTAGTAGATGCGTTAGAATTTTGTTTGATTCTGGAGCGACACACTCCTTTGTGTCAAGCCTGTGTATAGCCGAGTTGGGCCTTCTAGTGAAGGAGTTACCGTTTGAAACTGTTGGTCTATACACCTGCATCAGGACAGGTGTTGACCTCTACAGTTTGCCCCAAATGTCCAGTGATAGTAGAGGGACGCAGATTCAAGGTGAACTTGATCTGCCTACCTCTTCAGGACATGGATGTTATCCTGGGAATGGATTGGCTAGCTGCCAATCACGTTCTCATAGACTGTGGTAGTCAGAAGATAGCGTTTCCAGACCTCCAAGAGGCAGACGTGATATCTACTCAGCAAGGGTGGTCGGTGTTGGAGGAAGGGGTGAGGTGCTTCGTGAATCCTAGCTCAGTTGGGAGTGAAGGATGAAGAGGACGTAAGTAGGATACCTGTGGTGAAAGATTTCATGGATGTAATTTCAGAAGAAATATCTGGATTACCTCCTAAGAGAAAAGTGGAATTCTCTATTGATTTTGGTACCTGGGGCTGGACCAGTGTCAATGGCACCTTACAGGAGGGCTCCAGCCGAGTTGGAAGAGTTTACCTATAATAACGGTGATCATGCTGGCATTGGGATGGCAACGTATGAAGCTTTGTATGGAAGGAAAGGCAGAACTCCTTTGTACTGGTACCAGGAAGCAGTATTGGTTGAACCAGAGTTGATTCAGCAGACGACCGAGAAGGTGCAGATCAGGGATGACTTGTCCTTTGAAGTGAAACCAGTCAGGATTGACGATAGGCAAAGTAAACAGCTCAGAGGCAAGACCATCAGCATGGTGAAAGTGGCGTAGGATGAGAGATCGGGTGATTCAACTTGGGAGTTAGGAGCACCCATGAGAGAAGCCTATCCATATCTCTTTTCCTTGTAATTCAATTTTCGAGGACGAAAATTTTTCTTGTTGGGGAGAATGTAAGGACCTGTAAAATTGAATTGGAATAAAAAAGGGTTATATTTTAAAAGAATTCTATGTATGTTTTATTTAAAATAAAAAGGGAGGAAAAGTTAAGTTTAGAAGGCTATGAGATCGCCGGTCGCCTGCTACACATGAGCGCCAGGTGGACGTCGCCAGGGCGCGAGGCATGCAGGCATCGTGCGGGCGCAAGAGGCATGCAGGCATCGCGCGGGCACGAGGCATGCGGGCATTGCCAGGGCGCGAGGCATGCAGGCATTGCCAGGGCGCGAGGCATGTGGACGTGGCCAAGGCGCGAGAGGCATGCGGGCATTGCTAGGGCGCGAGGCAGGTGGACGTGGCCAAGGCGCGAGAGGCATGTGGACGTAGCCAGGGCGCGAGAGTTATGAGGGCGTCGCCAGGGAAGACATCGGTCGTCTCCCAGAGGAAGACATCGGTCGTCTTCCAGGGCGAAGGAGACATCGGTCGTCTTCCAGGGCGAAGGAGACATCAGTCGTCTTCCAGGGCGAAGGAGACATCGGTCGTTCGCCAGGATGAGTCAGCAGTGGAAAGTTATCGCACGACGTCGAGTTTCACACAGAGTAAAGTGGGACCCAGACTCCCAACATGAAACGTCCTACACACGTGCCACGTAGACAAAAGGGTGGTTCAGAGTGGTGACATCAGAATGTTGGCATGCGCAGGAGACACTCGTGGTCGTACTGTTCAGAGCAGTGGTTGGCATGCATAAGCGACAGCAGTGGTCGTACTGTTCAGGGCAGTGGTTCTCAGGCTTTCCTGCAGAAGGGGTGGCAGCGGCAGCATACGTGGACAGGTAAGCTGGGATTCAAAAGCCACTGCAGGAAGGCAAAGAGCGTTACAGACTCAAGAGTGTTAGAGTGAGTGCAAACTTCCTCCCTCCCTTCTTCCCTTCCTTGCGTTGAGACTCAGGCAACCTCCAGCATCAGTGCGACAAGCGACGTTGCCCTTAGAGCACCTAAGAGGTTCTCTGCTAGTTCTACAGACCAGGCGCTGAAAACAGAGACAAGGCGTGGTTCAAGCTTCGTTGGGTTTCGGAGCTCCTGGTGTTTTGCGCAAGTCCAGGTAAGGGAAGCTAGCCTTCATTTTCAATACAAGCCATAGTTTAGCTATTTCTGAAGTGAGGGCGACGTGGTCGCCGGTTTTCGTTTCATCTTTGTAAAATGCTCTGTTCTTATGTGTTTGGGCGACGTGGTCGCCGGTTTTATATACAGTCTTCGAAATACCTTGTTTTTGAACTAGATCGCCGGTTTTGGCGTTGTTTGCGAACTCTCTGTTTTTGGTGTTGCTTTGAAAACTGTTTGAGATTCAAATGACATATTCGAAAACATGAACCTTTGAAATGACTGTTGCTGTGATTTGGATCATTCATTTGAGTGGTATGATGTGGGGAATGTTGTGAATGTGGGATCGAGGCATAGTATTTTCAGGAAAGAAAATACCGTGTAAGATCGTGTAGGATGTGCATTGACCGGTGATTCGTCATGATATCCTGACTCTCCTGAGATAATGAATTCATATAGATGAAGTTATTCAGGCGTTGAGAGTCGAAGGAGGTTCATACGTATGGGTGAGTTGTTTGAAAGAGAACGAGCTCGACCTGTGGTGTGGATTAACCCTGTCATGCTTGGATGGTGATGATATTGAGATTCATTATATGCTTGTGAATGTGTGTGATTTCACGGCGACCCTGTGAATGTGTGTGATTTCACAGTGGGCAGTATGACAGGTGCAGATCTATGAGTCTAGTCAATGCATGAGTCTTCCGGAAGTAGTGTCAAGTGTCTTGTGTGATGAGTCAGTGGAAGTCTGACGTGAGAAATGAGAAACATTGAATTGATAGACACTTGGTGCATTATGTGAATAGAACGACTCTTGAAAATATTGTGAAACATGTGATTTCTTGATGGCTGTGTAATATGAATGAGGAAGTGATGGACTCTGGTGAATGTTTAAAAAGGCTGATCTACGTTGGTTGTCCAGTTTAAAATTTAAAGTTTAAAAATATCTAGCTTACCCTTTGTATTGTTCTCTGGCTGTTTCCTCTTAAAACTGTGATGATCGTGTATTTTACACGGGAGCAGATGATTTTCCAGGAAGTAGAGCTCCTTAGTGAGTGGTCGCCGGAAGGAGATCGCCCGATTTCTGTTCTGGCAGCAGATCGGCTGTTTTGGGTCCTCTGATAGGAGATCGGCCTCTTCCGATAGGAGATCGGTCTCTTCCGATAGGAGATCGCCTGCTTTGTTTTTTTTACTGTATTTTGTTTATGTTTCTGGAAAATTTGGCCGAATTTGTATTAAACTCCCTGTGAGGAGAAACTACATTTCATATATATATAATATTTTGTTCACTTCAATCTATTTGTTACCTTTACTTTCATTATATACTTTTGTATAGTATTTTGGCGGGATGTTACACACCCCCCCCCCTTTTATTCTAAATGACACCTATGCTACTGAAATTAAAAAAAAATGAAACCAACTAATGCTCAACACCCAAGGCTTATGCTCTACTCCTCATGATCCTCTGGGGCAATCTAGGTGCTGAGGTAGTAGTTGGAGAATCATGACCGGGCCCTATGTCTTGAGGCACGCTCCTTGTCTTCCTCCTCAAAGGTTGGGCTTGGTCAGTAGGCGCACTCTATCCTAGGTCCTCATCATGCTCTCCGGGTGGGAGGGAATTCGTCTACGAATTTGGAAGACTTGTAGAGAAAGGAGTCTGATGTGAGTTGATTTTATGTTCATGAATATTGTGACACTTTTTAAGAATTAGGATCAAGATTCTTAGCAATTTAAAGTGAGGCATCTAAGGAAAATTCCCACTGGACATTAACTTAACAAGTGTTAAGTAGATGTGAAGGTTCATTTCCAAAGGTCCAAGACAAAAACACAATTAGAGGTGAAGAATCGTGACAAATGTTGGTGTAGAATCCAAAATAGACAAGGCACAAAACAGAACAAAATTGAATACAAAAATAGAATTGATAACACACAAGATTCAAGGAAGCTTAAGGAATCATTGATGGAGTCAATGCCTTCCAAATGATGAATCAAACTCAAATATGAGTGTTATATCCTTGCAAACAACAATTATCGAATGAAATTGAGTTGTAAGGACCTAGAAACTTTAATTGGAATAAAAGTGTTAGACTTAAATAATTTCAGAAGATGTTATTATTTAAAATACAAAGAGCTGGTAAATGAAGTTTCGTAGTAGTCGGCCCTCGGACGTCGCCCAAGGTCTGGGGTCAGCTGGTCGAGGTCGGTCGGCTGACCATTGTAATAACCAAGTAGTCAGGTGCGATGTGTAAGAACCGAGAAGTTTATATTGGAATAAAAGTGTTATATTATAAATGAATTCGAAGCACGTGTTTATTTAAATATAAAGGAAGGAATGTATAGCTGAGAAGCCTACAAGATCGCCGTTATTAAGCGGGTAGGCGATCTCCAACTTCTCTGGCACTTGGACACCTATCGCCTAGCTTACGTTTGGACGCCTATCGCCTAGCTTACGTTTGGACGCCTATCGCCTAGCTTACGTTTGGACGCCTATCGCCTAGCTTACGTTTGGACGCCTATCGCCTAGCTTACGTTTGGTCGCCTATCGCCTAGCTTACGTTTGGACGCCTATCGCCTAGCTTACGTTTGGTCGCCTATCGCCTGTGTATACCTAGTAGCATGTCGCCTAGAGTACACCTAATCGCCGAAACTACACTTAGTGTGTAGCCAAAATGTTGGATCAACCCTGGTACGTCCCAAAAGCCACGCGTATCAAGGTGTGGGTTAAACCTTGGATACGCTGGGCAGGCGAAGCTCTATACTTGAGCATAAGAGAATCATCCTTAACGTTACACGCTTGGGCGCACGAGGACTTGTGCTAATCAACTCTTGGAAGTGTGAAGCTACCGACGTCACCAAGCCTTGTGGAGAGAATACCTTGGATGTAACATAGTGGAATGAAGAACCTCCAGGAGGGAGTGGCGAGTGTCATCGGGCATCGCAGGGCGCGAGGCATGCTGCGGGGTGTGTCTTCGCGCGAGGGGTCATCGGTCGAGAGTCTTCGCGCGAGAAGTCATCGGTCGAGAGTCTTAGCGCGAGAGGTCATCGGTCGAGAGGTCATAGCGCGACGTTGAGTACACACAGAGAACGTGGGACCCAGATTTCCAGCATGAGACGCGCGGCACGCGAGACACGTAGGCAAAAAGCGTTGGTTCAGAACAGTGACATCAGAATGTTGGCATGCGCAGGAAACACTCGCGGTCGTACTGTTCAGAGCAGCCGTTGGCATGCACAAGAGACAACAGTGGTAGTACTGTTCAGAGCAGTGGTTTGCATGCACAAAAGACAACCGAGGTCGTACTGTTCAGAGGAACGTACGCCCAGGCTTTTGCAGAAAAGGGGGAGGGCAGCAGTATACGAGGACAGGTATGGTTGGGATCAAAACCCACTGAGAGGAGGCAAAGAGCGTTACAAGTGACCCAAGAGTGAAAGAGCGAGACTATCTTCATCCTCCTCCTTTCTCCCCTTCACGCTGCGTTTTCCAGGCATCCTCAAGCACCAGTTTGACGTTTGCCCTTAGAGCACCTGGGGAATTCTCTGCAAGAGCTTAAGGCATCCTCGAAGCTCGTGGAGTTGGAGCTCTTAGTAAGGTTGCGCAAGTCCAGGTAAGGGAAGCTAGACCTCTTTTCCATACAAGCCATAGCGTAGTCTTTCTGAAGTGAGGGCGACATGGTCGCCATTTTCGTTTTTATCTGTGTGAAATACCCTGTTTGTGTGCTTGGGCGACGTGGTCGCCGGTTTTGATATACAATCTTCGAAACACCCTATTTTTGGACCAGGTCGCCGATTTTGGCGCTGTTTTACGAACTCCTATGTTTTTGATATTGTTTTGAAACTACTTGAGATTTACATGAGATATTCGAAGATCTGAAGCTTTGAAATGTTTGTTGATGTGATTTGAATCATTTATTTGAATGGTGTGATGTGTTGAATGTGATGAGTGTGAGATCGAGGCATAGTATTTTCAGGAAAGAAAATACCGTGTAAGATCTTGTAGTAGGTGCATTGATCGGTGATTAAGAACGAGATATCCTGACTCTGCTGAGATAATGGAATCACATAGAGGAAGTTACTCAGTTGGGGAGAGTCGAAGGAGGTTCACCTGTATGGGTGGGTTGTTTGAAAGAGAACAAACCGACCTGTTTTGCGTGGATTAACCCTGTCATGCTGTATGGTGATGTGTGAGATTCATCGTACGCTTGTGAATGTGAGAGATTTCACGGCGACCCTGTGGATGTGTGAGATTCCACAGTGGGCAATATGACAGGTGCAGATCTCTGAGTCTAATCAATGCACGAGTATTCCGGAATTAGTGTCTTGTGTCTATGTATTGTGAAGTCAGTGGAAAGTCTGACATGAGAAATGAGGAACATTGTATTTTGATAGACACCTGATGCATTGTGTGATATAAACTACTCTTGAGGAATTGTGAAATGTGAGTTTTTACTTGATGGTATGTGGGAAGAATGAGAAAGCTGATGTTTTTATGTGGGTGCCTTAAATTAGTTTTATCTTGATTTTAAAGTTCATATCTAAATCTCTTTTAAAACTGTCTAGCTTACCCTGCGTTTTCGTTTGTGGATGTTCTTCTTAAAACTTGTGATGATCGTGTATGATTTGCACGGGAGCAGATGACGTTGCAGGAAAGTGAGATCGCCGGTCTGATAGGAGATCGCCTGGCTGATAGGAGATCACCTGATTGATTAGGAGATCGCCCTTTTGTTAGCATATCGCCCGATTTGTCTTTTGTTGTATTTTTGTTTAAGTTTTTTTTTGGAAAGATTCACATTTTATGTATTAAACTCCCGATGAGAAGAAACTCCATTATATATATATGATCATGTTTATTTCAAAATACTTGTTTATCTTCATTTATATTATATAAATATGAAATGTATTTGGTGGGATGTTACACGATGACTTTATCGTGAGGTAATCATGTGGAGGTTCTCGAGGAAGACATGTGGATCAAGAAGAGTAAAGGAAGAAAAGTGTAGTTAAGAAGTCTCCTATGAGATCGCCTGGTTAGTACATCATCGCCTGTCGAGTAGGTTGCACATGATCGCCGAAAGTGCACTCAGTATATGGTCAAGATACTGGATCAACTAGAGTGGGTTCCGACAACCACGCGTATCAAGGTGAGGGTTAAGCCTTAGATACGCTGTGCATGCAAAGCTCTATGCTTGAGCATAAGAAGTCATCCTTAGTGTGCATGCATGGGAGCACGAGGAGCAGTCCTATCTACTCTTGGAAATGTGAAGCTACCGACGTCACCAAGTCATCTGGAAGTGATACCTTGGACGTAACATAATGGGAGGATGAACCTTCAGCAAGGTGTGACGATGTGACATCGGTGAGCAGAGTAAGGCGATGTGTTCTCGTCACACACAAAGGCGATAAGAGATCGCCAACAGCATGAGAGAAACATCGGTCATCAACCAGGATGGGAGAGACATTGGTGGTCTGCCAGGGTGAGACATCGGTGATCCTCCAGGGTGGGACATCGGTTGTCCGCCAGCGTGAGACATCGGTTGTCCTCCAGGGTGGGACATCGGTTGTCTGCCAGCGTGAGACATCGGTGGTCCTCCAGGGGTGACACATCGGTTGTCTGCCAGTGTGAGGAAGCAGTCATCACCGGGATGAGGCAATCAGTCATCGCCGGTATGAGAGGCACATCGGTCGCCTCCCAGGGAGTGACATCGGTGGATAGTCTTCGCGCCGGTGGTCATCGGTGAAAGGTTATCGCGCGATGTCGAGTTGCACACAGATAAGGTGGGACCCAGGCTCTCAGCATCAGACGTACTGCACGCGCGACACGTAGACAAAAAGGGGTGGTTCAGAATAGTGACCTCAGAGTGTTAGCCTGCGCAGAGGCATGCGTAGTCGTACTGTTCAGGGAAGCGTACACGCAACCTTTCCTGCAGAGTGGGTGGAGGCAGCGGCATTCCTGGGCAAGTTGGCTTAGATTTAAACTCACTCTTGAGAGGTAAGAGACGTGGGTGGTTAGAAAGTGATTTAGAGAGTTAGAGTTGGCTCCTTCTCCTTCCTCTCCTTCACGCTGCGATTCAGGCATTCCCCAAGCACCAGTACGACGAGCAACGACTGCCCTTAGAGCACCTGGGAGGTTCTCTGCAAGTCCTTCAAACAAGACGCAAAAACAGAGCCAAGGCATTCTTTAAGCTTCGTTGGGTTTCGGAGCTCCTGGTGTTTTGCGCAAGTCCAGGTAAGGGAAGCTAGCCTTCATTTTCAATACAAGCCATAGATTAGCTGTTTCTGAAGTGAGGGCGACGTGGTCGCCGGTTTCGTTTTCATCTTCGTGAATGCTCTGTTCTATGTGTTTGGGCGACGTGGTCGCCGGTTTTAAATACAGACTTTGAAATACCTTGTTTTTGAACCAGATCGCCGGTTTTGGCGTTGTTTTTCGAACTCCCCTGTTTTGGTGCTGTTTGAAACTGTTTGAGATTTAAATGTGATATTCGAAAATCTGAACCTTGGAATGAGTTTTTGCTGTGATTGAAATCGTTCATTTAAGTGTTATATGATGTGTGGAATGTCGTGAATGTGGGATCAAGACATAGTATTTTCAGGAAAGGAAATACCGTGTTGAGATTTGGTTATGAAGTGTATTGATCTGTGAGTATTCTGTGAATGAGGCGATCCTGACTCTGCTGAGATAATGGAATCATATAGAGGAAGTTATTCAGTTGGTGAGAGTCGAAGGAGGTTCATATGAATGGGTGAGTCGTTTGAAAAAGAACGAGCTCGGCCTGTTATATGGATTAACCCTGTCATACTGTGAGAGTGATGGAATTGAGATCGAGATTGTGTTGATGCGCATGGCTGTGGAAACATTTCAGCCAATGAAGTATGACAGGTGCAGGTCTCTGGATGCTAAGTTCAACGCACGAGTCTTCCGGAAGTAGAGTCATGTGTCTATGCATTGTGAGTCAGTGGAAAGTCTGACGTGTGAATCTTGAATACCGAAAGTAGCAAATAGACACTTGACGAGTTATGGGATATGAGAATGTTAATGGTGGTAATTGATATGGATCATGAATGGCGTGAAGTTTTATGTTTACCATTGATTTAAAAGCTTTTAAAACATTTAGCTTACCCCTTTATTTTGTATTGCTTTGTGGCTGTTTTCTCTTAAACTGTGATGATCGTGTATTTTTGCACGGGAGCAGACGAAGTTGCAGGTGGTCGAGCTCCTCAGTGAGTGGGCGCCGGGAGGAGATCGCCCATTTATATTTCCGCTAGGCGATCACCCCTTTTTATGTTGTCTGATAGGAGATCGCCCTCTTTGATAGGAGATCGCCCTTTCCTGATGGGAGATCGCCTGTCTTGTTGGGGAATCGCCTGTTTTTGTTTATTCTGTTGTATTTAGTTTACGTTTTTGGAAAACCGACCGACCTTGTATTAAACTCCCTGCGAGGAGAGAACTTCATTTCGTATATGCAATTTTGTTCACTTCAACATTATTATTTTATCTCTATTTCATTTTTTTTTTATAATTATGAAAAGGTTTTGGCGGGATGTTACATGAGTTACAAGTACAAAATTGAAAAACGAAAAACACAAGACAAACAAGATTAATCGATTTAAATGAAAGAATAAGCCATAGGAAAGATTTCTACCGATTGGAATTACTAGGATAGGTGCGGAAAATGAAAAGGAAGATGAAAGGAGAAAGACTTATGTGGTTGAAGCCATGGTTGGGAATGAACATGCCACTTAGAGGTGATGATCCAAGATAAGTGCAAAGTTTCCGCCACTTGAGAGCTCCCAAAACTCACATGATGAGACTAGGAAGGAGAAAGCAATTCTCACACTCACACAAATTTTGGTATAGTAACTTTACTCTATTTCATTCATTATTTTACATGAGTAAAGCACCTCTATTTATAGTGTGAGAGGGCTGAAATTAAAGTGGGAAAATTCAAATGAGAACCATTTGAATTTGGAGCCAAAACACATGTCACATGGAAGGTGTGACTTGGTTTCTCACATTGGCACCCCCTAAATCTAAACCTATACCTTCTTTTTATGTTACATGGAAGATGTGACTTATCTTTGTACATTGACACCCCTTATTTCTATATCTACACCTTACTTTTATGTTCTACTAAAAACTACTCAAAAGAAATTATGAAAAGAGACATCAATTGATGCTCAAGTCTTTGCCCTACTACTAGTAATTCTCTAAGGCATGTTCGATGATGAAATCATGAGTTGGGCTTGGGCCTCAGTTTGGGCTTCGGCTTTATTGGTCTTGGGCTTCTTGGGCTTGGGCCCTTTTTTATTTATTCTACTATTTTGGAACCCTCAAGAGAGCCCCATATTATTTACACATTCTTCTAATCTTTAAGAAAACTAGCAGGAAGAACTTTAGGTGCTCAAGTGGATGGCCCCTTCTTCCATGTATGACGTCTTCCTTTGATTGTTGAGATGACCCTTCATAGTTGGCATCTTTGGTCATCTTCTTGTGGATTTGGTTCATATCAGAGTCAGATCACTAATATTAAAAGAATTACTACCCAAATAGGTATCAGGTAAATCCAACTCATATGCATTGTCATTGATCCTCTTAAAGACCTAAAAAGGGACATCGCCACGAGGTAGAAGTTTGGACTTCCTTTGAGTAGGGAAGCGATCCTTCCTCAAGTGAAGCCAAACCCAATCCCCGGGTTCTAAGATTAATGCTTTCTGTCCCTTATTAGCATGCTCAGCATACTTGCCTACCTTCGTTTCTATTTAAAGCTTGATGTGATGGTGCAAGTCTTTAATAAAGGAAGCTTTTTCAAAACCATCCTTGCACAACACCTCATGAAGTATAGGGATAGGAAAGAGGTCAAGGGATGTGAGGGGATTGAACCTATACACAACCTCAAAAGGGGTGTGGGAAGTAGTAGAATTAACTACCCTATTATAGGAAAAATCAATATGAGGTATCAAGTTTTCCCACACCCTTGGGTTCCTTGAAATAAGGCACCTCAACATTTGACCCAAAGTCCTATTAACCACTTCTGTTTAACCATCAGTTTGGGGATGGCAAGTAGTAGAAAACAGGAGTTTAGTTCCAAGTTTTTCCCACAAAGTCCTCCAAAAGTGACTTAAGAACTTAGAATCCCTATTGTATACAATACTTTTAGGGAGCCCATGCAATCTAACTACTTCCTTGAAGAAGAGATTTGCAATATAACACGCATCATCTACTTTGTGGCATGGAATAAAGTGTAACTAGTACGGTGAAACTCCCTGGATCTTTAGACTTTGTTGGTAAGGATTTTTGAAAAACAACACTACATCCAACTTCTAGCTCCATTGTCTCCCACTCCTTGATTTCTTTTAGTTTGTCAACAATTCCTTCATAAACTTAGTTTTGGCATTTGTTCTAATGCTTCAGTGAATAGAATGTTTAATTGCAGTGTTTTAAAAATGCTTCATCTGTACTTTTCTTTCCAACAATTTCTTCGTTTCCTACAACTATTTTTCAATTCTTCTTCCTCCTACAATTTCCCCACTCCTTATAGTAATCGACCAAGAATGCTATTCAAATTCGTATTGGTAGGAAATTGGCCTCTTTGTTGCTCAGACAATTGCTTAGCCAACTATCCTACTTAAGTTCCCAAATTTCTTATTGAAGCTTCAATGTTTTTCTAATTTGTTATTGAACTTACATGAATTTCTCCAATGTGTCCTCCATTTTCGATTGCCTCTCAAAAATAGAGGGATACTATTGTGATTATGGAAATGGAGCTAGCCTATTTGTTGGTCTTGCCTCTTATTTCCAACCATATCCCTACCTTAGATTATTTCTCCAACCTTATGCAAAATTGTTAGCATAAACATCATTATTAGGATAAAAAAAATTACCTAGTCTTTGTTGATTTCTATTGAAGTTAACGTCTTTTTCATTGCTTGTTTTTGGATGATGGCATATCTAACAAGGTGATCTCCTCCACAAAAATCACATTAAACTTAGCTGCTTCTTTGAAATTGGATTTAACTTACAACATGTACCTGTTGTGGCAATTGAGCCATCTGTTTGGTAAGAGCTTCAATCTATTGTGTCAACTTTTTATTGTGTGCTACAATTGCATTAGTGGTGTGAAAATACAACACTTTCATTCTATAGGTTTACTTCCTCTTATATTGAGCTTGTTTATATGTTGATTACAATGCATTGATGATAGTTGTGGCTTGCTCAACATCTAATGCTATCATGATCCCTCTAGCTGTTGCATCTAGAAACATTTTAGTATTTGGTCTCAATCCATTGTAGAACATGTTGAGTTGGTCTACATCTTTAAATCCATGATTATGTTATTTCCTTAACAAAACTTGAAATCTCTCCCATGCCTCATAAAATGGTTCACCTTATCCTTCTCTGAATGTTGAAATTTCATATTTGGCACTTACATATCTTGTACGTGGAAAAAATCTAGAAAGGAATTTGTTGTACAAGTTAGCCCAATTAGTTAGACTTTGATTGGTTGTGCTTTGATCCAATCTTTAGCTTTAACAATAAAGGAAAATGAAAACAACTTCATGTGAGCAATCTTTTCTTATCCAGTTTCAAATTCCACGGTAGCACACAAATCATAAAAGGTATCCAAATGAGCTTATGGATCCTCATGCTCTTTGTCTGAAAATAGGTGAGTGGAAACAACATTCAAGAAGGTTGGTTTGATCTCAATTCCCCCGACTGCTAGTGGAATGAAAGGTATAACTTCATCAATATGATTTAGTATATACAAATGTTCTTGCAAGACTTTTGATCGAGAATTGCTTAGCATATGTACACCACATAAACACTTATAGAACGCCTATTGTTCCATGAGTTGGCTTGAAGACCTAATGGCTTGACTTTTGACATATACTCTATGCAAAAATCTATACTTTCTTCTGCTATGTACCTTTCAATCATCTAAGCTTCTGGACAATAATATTTTTGACATACTCTTTCAAAATTTTCACATATTGTTCAACAGGATACATCCATCTTATGTACACCGATCCACATAATCT
The DNA here is from genome assembly GCA_013389735.1 of Phaseolus lunatus. Classification (NCBI taxonomy): domain Eukaryota; kingdom Viridiplantae; phylum Streptophyta; class Magnoliopsida; order Fabales; family Fabaceae; genus Phaseolus; species Phaseolus lunatus. The sequence continues at coordinate 12,815,108 of CM023861.1, forward strand.
AACATCTCTTACTAGATGCACAACTATATGAACCATTATGTCAAAGAAGGACGAAGGAAAATACATCTCCAATTTACACAAGATAACAACAATATCATCCTTAAGTTCATCTAACTTTACCGGATCAATGACTTTATAACAAATGGAAAAGAAGAGTAAGCCAAAAACGGGCTATGGTATGTCTAACATCTTTTGGTAAGATCCCGGGAATAGCTACCGGCAACAACTGTTGCATCAAGATGTTACAATCATGAGACTTCAACCCAATAGGCTCTTCACATTTGATGAATTTCCTTGTGGCACTTTCATACCCTTTATGTTGAACCAAGTGGTGTTCAAGGTTTTGAAGAATCCAAATCCTTTGAAGGATGATGAAGCCTCTGCTTTGCTTGATGCTGCTGTGCTGGTTTATTGTTTTGTTCTGGGGTAGTTTAATGTTGTAATCCACCCTTAGATTAAATCTCAAAGCAATTAGCATCTCAATCTTTAAACAAAGTAAAGTGTTTTTCAAACTAAGTTGAAACAACCGATTGTTTTGTCGAAACAACCGATTGTTTACACTTAGATGTTTTGAGAAAGTTTGAAAACTGTTTTTGAATGAAGAAAACTGTTTTGGCTAACTGAATTCCTTAATCAATTGGTTTCTGAAATAAATTCATTCTAGCTTCAAAAAGATTGCGAAAACCTCTTTAAACAATTCACCCCCCCTCTAGTTTAAAGCCATATATTCTAACACTTTAGACATTAGAAAAAACTTTTTTTTTCTTCTTTTGACATAGAGTAACAGGCTGGGAGCAAAGATGTACATTTACCCACCTGTGGAGGCGCCTGGCTGCCCTAGCTACAAAGAAGGGTAATGCTGGCCCCTCCACTACTGCTCAATCTGACCCTTCCGCTGCTGCTCCCTCCCTTCTGTTTGCTCTAGGTCATTCTCACGCCACTCGGTCCCAAGGTGTGGCTGTAGTCGTTGAAGCCACCCCTTCTGATGATGAGGGCACCCAATCTAGCCTGGTCTTCAAGACGAAACGCAAAGCTGAAACTACCATCCTGATAGCCTCAGATTCAGAGGATAGTGAGACTCCCTCCTTTAGGAAGTGCCCATCGAGTGCCTCCTCTCCCCCTAATGTTGAAGAGAAAGAGGGCTGGGGGGAGAGTGCCCCTGAGGGTGAAGCGTGGGGTCCTCCTACTGCCTCTCTCCCTTCCTCCGAAGGGTGCTAAAGTCCACCCAAACACAAGAGAACCTGGGGAGCTTGGAGGTGGATACTTTAACAGAGCAAATGGCCAAGGACTTCGGGAAAGCTCTTGTTGGGTCCAACCTTCTCCTTACCAAAAATGCGGACGGCCCAGGAAGAGGCTGAGCAAAAGGTCCTTGCTGCTACTAGGGCAGAGCGTCACTTGACTGGGCTCACCTCGGAGGTGGCTGAGCTTCGTAAGGCTGATAAAGAGACCAAGGACCTCTTGTTTGGGAAATTCCAAGAGGCCCTTCAGTTATACACCAGAAACAACGACCTCCGCCTCGCCGTGGAGGATCTGAAGAAGGAGCTGGGTGGCAAGGATGAGGCCATGGCCCAGGTTGCTGAAGAGTTGGCCAGGCAGAGTGAGGACTTGGCCCAGTGGGATGTGGAGCTAGCCAGGCTGAGGGAGGAGATGGGTCAACTCAAGGAGGAAATGGTCCAGACCAAAGTTGAGATGAAGACGGAGATGGCCCATAGGGAGGAGCTCTACCAGTAGATCGAGGACGATCTCACCAACGAGAGGCAGTTGAAGCCGATGGTGCCTGCTTTGGGGATGCCATCGCCCAGGTTGCCTGCGTGCATCCTAGGGTGGATTTTTCCTAGACCGGTCTAACAAAGGTCATCGTCGATGGGCAATCGATAGAGGCCCCTGCCGAGCCTTGACCTTCTTCTTCTTTGTAAAACTTTTTGAAATTCATCATGTACATTGTAACTATCTGCACATTTCTTCTTAATTAATTTATTCTTCAATTCCTTAGCTTTCTCTTGATAACTTAATATTTTTGTATATAGCTAAATATGATCCTGCAATGCTTCCTCTTTCAACATTAACTCTGTTTTCTTCTGAACTATATCTATGTGGCTTTTTTCTTTTAACGAACTTGCATGGTCCCCATCTGATGAACTCACGAACCTGTGATGTCTTGTCTATACTCTTCTTTTTGTCTTTGTATCTGTTTCTGAGGCAATTTTTGTTAATTCAAAGGTACCCAATGACTGCTTTTACCCAAACATCACAATACCTGCTTAACTTGTTCCCTCAATCTCGTGCACTGGCCTCTTCCTCACTGTATAAGTCAAGGAAAAGAACTTCACTGGCATTGGCCTTGGCTGATAAGTCAAGGAGGACCTCCTACTAGCCTCGACCTTCCTGTACAAAGACAAGGGTGAAGACTTTTACTGGTGTCGACCTTGGCTGACAAGTCAAGGAAGACCTCTTACTAGCCTCAACCTTGTTGTACAAAGACAAGGAAGAGGTCTTTCACTTATGTCGACCTTGGCTGATAAGTCAAGGAAGACCTCTTACTAGCCTCAACCTTGCTGTATAAAGACAAGGAAGAGGACTTTCACTGGTGTCGAGCTTGGCTGACAAGTCAAGGAAGACCTCTTACTTGCCTCAACCTTGTTGTACAAAGACAAGGGCGAAGACTTTCACTTTTGTCGACCTTGGCTGACAAGTCAAGAAAGACCTCTTACTAGCCTCAACCTTTTTGTACAAAGATAAGGAAGAGGTCTTTCACTTGTGTCGACCTTGGCTGATAAGTCCAGGAAGACCTCTTACTAGCCTCAACCTTGCTGTACAAAGACAAGGAAGAGGACTTTCACTGGTGTCGAGCTTGGCTGAAAAGTCAAGGAAGACCTCTTACTTGCCTCAACCTTGTTGTACAAAGTCAAGGAAGAAGATTTTCACTTGTGTCGACCTTGGCTGATAAGTTAGGGAAGACCTTTTACTAGCCTCAACCTTGCTGTACAAAGACAAGGAAGGGGACTTTCACTGGTGTCAGCCTTGGCTAACCAGTCAAGGAAGACCTCTTACTAGCCTCAACCTTGTTGTACAAAAACAAGGAAGAGGACTTTCACTGGTGTCAACCTTGGCAGACAAGTCAAGGAAGACCTCTTACTAGCCTCAACCTTGTTGTACAAAGACAAGGAAAAGGACTTTCATTGGTGTCGACCTTGGCTGACAAGTCAAGGAAGATCTCTTACTAGCCTTAACCTTGCTGTACAAAGACAAGGAAGAGGACTTTCACTGGTGTCAAGCTTGGCTGACAAGTCAAGGAAGACCTCTTACTTGCCTCAACCTTGTTGTACAAAGACAAGGAAGAAGACTTTCACTTTTGTCGACCTTGGCTGACAAGTCAAGGAAGACCTCTTACTAGCGTCAACCTTTTTGTACAAAGATAAGGAAGAGGTCTTTCACTTGTGTCGACCTTGGCTGATAAGTCAAGGAAGACCTCTTACTAGCCTCAACCTTGCTATACAAAGACAAGGAAGAGGACTTTCACTGGTGTCGAGCTTGGCTGACAAGTCAAGGAAGACCTCTTACTTGCCTCAACCTTGTTGTACAAAGACAAGGAAGAAGATTTTCACTTGTGTCGACCTTGGCTGATAAGTTAGGGAAGACCTTTTACTAGCCTCAACCTTGCTGTACAAAGACAAGGAAGGGAACTTTCACTGGTGTCAACTTTGGCTAACCAGTCAAGGAAGACCTCTTACTAGCCTCAACCTTGTTGTACAAAAACAAGGAAGAGGACTTTCACTGGTGTCAACCTTGGCGGACAAGTCAAGGAAGACCTCTTACTAGCCTCAACCTTGTTGTACAAAGACAAGGAAAAGGACTTTCACTGGTGTCGACCTTGGCTGACAAGTCAAGGAAGATCTTTTACTAGCCTTAACCTTGCTGTACAAAGACAAGGAAGAGGACTTTCACTTGTCTCAACCTTGCTCTATAAAGACGAGGAAGAGGGCTTTTTTCACTTGCCCCGACCTTGTTGTATTAAGATGAGGAGGAGGACTTTCTCTGTGGAACCATAGTATTCTCGGCCTTGTCGAATAAAGGTAAGGGAGAGGTTCACTTATTGCTCAATACAAACATGTCTTTCTTAATTCTTTTTTCTTTTATTGGGTGACCTCGTTAAAAACCCCATGGGGAAAAAGAGTGTCCCCTTAACTAAATACAACTGAAATACAATTTAACTGAATACAACGTATAACTAAAATAAAATTTGAGGTCTGCACCATTCCATGTGCGGGGGATTGCACCTCCTTTCAAGGTCTCCAACCTGTATGCTCCGTTCCCAAGGGCTTCTGTCACACGGAATGGACTAGTCCACTTAGGAGACAACTTGTTTCCTAGGTAATAGGGATGAGCTTTTCACATCACCAAGTCGGCTACCTGGAACTATCAAGGTTTCAGCTTGGACTTGTGCTTATACTCTATCTTTCTCTTTAAAGCTTCAGATTTGATGCGGGCCTCTTCTCTGACCTCGTCTAGCAGATCTAAATTCACTCTCCTTTCCTTGTTAGATTCTTAAGCAACAAAGATCTGAAAGCGAGGCAAGCTCTCCTGGATTTCTATGGGAATCATGGCATCTGATCCATACACCCAAGCTAAAGGGTGTTTCTTTGGTAGTGGACTGTGGGGTGCTGTGATACGCCCACACAATCCTGGAAACCTCCTCTGCCCAAGTTCCTTTAGCTTTCTCTAGTCTTCTCCTTAAGCCCCTGATTAGGACTCTGTTGGTCGATTCGTCCTGTCCGTTAGTCTGGGGGTGCTCGACCGATGCGAATACCTGCTTGATACCGAGCTCTATGCACAACTTGCCCAACTTCGGGCTTGCAAACTGGGTGCCATTGTCAGACACCAAATGTTTTGGGATTCCAAAACGGCAAACTATATTCTTCCACACAAAGTGTTGGACTTTGTGAGCTGTGATTTATGCCACTGGTTCAACCTCGATCCACTTGGTAAAATATTCTATGGCCACCACGAGGTACTTCATCTGTTGAATCGCTAGGGGAAATGGCCCCAGGATGTCGATCCTCCAAGTATGGAAAGGCCTTGGGTTGTGGAGCAACCTCAATTCCTCTGGTGGCGCATTATGCCAGTCGGCGTGCTGCTAGCACTTCTTGCACTGTTGTGCATATCTCGTACAATCTTCTCTCATGGTTGGCCAGTAGTACCTAGCTCGAACGACTTTGGACGACAGAGCTCGGCCACTGGCGTGACTTCTGCATATGCCTTCTGTTAGGAAAGATGGCTTTAAACTAGAGGGGGGTGAATTGTTTAAAGAGGTTTTCGCAAAATTTTTGCAAGCTAGAATGAATTTATTTCAGAAACCAATTGATTAAGCAATTCAGTTAGCCAAAATAGCAAGCAAAGCAGCACTGCCAGGAAAACAATCAGTTGTTTCTGCGAAACAATTGGTTGTTAAAATAAGCAAACAACAAACAAACTGAATTGAAAGAGTTAGGGCTAGAGAGATTGTACACAGTTGTTTATACTGGTTCACTCCAACCCAGAGCTACTTCTAGTCTTCTCAGAACCCTGAGGAAATCCACTAAGCAATCACACCTTGATCACTTACACAACAACCAAGAGAATGACCTTCAAAACCTCAAGACACACACTCTCCTTGGCCAACACTAAGATTACTGATCTTGAACACCTCAAGAACACACAGCCAATCTCAGCAACAATACACAGGAGAAATGTTTCAGCAGATTACACAAATTACACTTGTTACAGATGAAGATCTGAAATCAATACAAGTAGAATCCTATTCCAACACCTTGATCAATCTCTTTAGCTCTTAAGCAATCTCAGCACTTTTTGAAAACTCTCTTAGAAAAACTTTGTCAAAAGCATTCTCCTATTTAAAACAGTTTTTCTGAATTCATATAAAGAAGTTTGTTATGAAATCCTAACAAACCCATAATTGCTTTCAAAAAGATTGGTCAAAGCATTTAATGACTGGAGCGTATTCAGTTTCAAATCATTTAAAGGTCAGTCAAAGAAAACAGTTTTTCTGTTAAGGTTCCAGAACAAACAATCGGTTGTTTCCTCGAATCAATCGGTTGTTTTGTTACTTAACAGTTTTCTTCATTCAAAAACAGTTTTCAAACTTTCTCAAAACATCTAAGTGTAAACAATCGGTTGTTTCGACAGAACAATCGGTTGTTTCAACTTTGTTTGAAAAACACTTTACTTTGTTTAAAGATTGAGATGCTAATTGCTTTGAGATTTAATCTAAGGGTGGATTACAACATTAAACTACCCCAGAACAAAACAATAAACCAGCACAGTAGCATCAAGCAAAGCAGAGGCTTCATCATCCTTCAAAGGATTTGGATTCTTCAAAACCTTGAATACCACTTGGTTCAACACCTTCATGGAGTTCAGACATGATACGGGTACACTGCGCTCCACTTACACAAGTCAGGATAGGATGGGTGTAGCCATGCCTAAACAAGTTGCCATCAATCAAAGTATAGCGGGCTGTATTCTTCTTCACAATTCTGGCCTCCACTAGACCCATGGGAAGCACTCTCTCAGCTAGGTAGCGTCGGTAGGGTGTCATCCAGGCTTCCCCTTCCTCGACCAGGTGAACTTGTGATGATCGCTCTTCTGGCGAACCATATGCGCTTATGCAGGGTGTTTTCAACGTTTCCTAGGTTAGTGACCTGTGACTTTTCTTTCCTTCTTTTGAAATGCTTATCATCTGAACATCTATCATGCCTTCTGTGACTGTTTGAGGTGCTCTTAGAGTCTCCTGTATGACCGTCCTCTATTTGGCCCCCTTGCCTGAGCTGGCGAGCTTTGCCAACAAGTCAGCTCTGGCATTCTATTCTCGGGGAACGTGTAGCAACTCGAACTCTATGAAAGTTCTCTTTAGGAGATCCATATATTCGAGGTAAGCAACCATCTGAGGGTCCTTGGCCTGGTATTCACCCGTCACCTGCCCCGTTATCAGCAATGCATCATGTAAGGACCAGTAAAATTAAATTGGAATAAAAGGAATATATTTTAAATGAATTCTAAGTATGTTTTTATTTAAAATAAAAAGGAAGGAAAGTGTAGCTTAGAAGACTATGAGATCGCCTGGTTAGTACATAATCGCCTGTCGCCTAAATTACACATGAACGCCAATCGCCTATGTGCACATGATCGCCGAAAGTGCATTCAGTATGTGGTCAGGATACTGGATCAACCAGTGTGGGTTCCAAAAAACCACGCGTATCGAGGTGTGGGTTAAGCCTTAGATACGCTGTGCATGCGAAGCTCTTTGCTTAAGCATAAGAAATCGTCCTTAGTGTTGCATGCATGGGCGCGCGAGGAGTGGTGCTGATCTACTCTTGGAAATGTGAAGCTACCGACGTCACCAAGTCATGTGGAGATGATACCTTGGACGTAACATAGTGGGATGAAGAACCTTCAGCAAGGCGTGGCGATGTGTCATCGAGCATCGCCGGGGCGCGAGGCATGCGGGCATCGCCAGGGCGCGAGGCATGCGGGCATCGCCAGGGCGCGAGGCATGCGGGCATCGTCGGGGCGCGAGGCATGCGGGCATCGCCAGGGCGCGAGGCATGCGGGCATCGCCAGGGCGCGAGGCATGCGGGCATCGCCAGGGCGCGAGGCATGCGGGCATCGCCAGGGCGCGAGGCATGCGGGCATTGTAAGGACCTGAAATTTATTGGAATGATAGAATATGTTTTAAGTAAATTCTAAGTATGTTTTATCTAAGTTAAAAAGGAAGGAAAGTGTAGTCTAGAAAAAAAAACTATAAGAGTTCCTTGTTTATACATCATCGCCGGTCGCCTAGACTACACGTCATCGCCTGGGCACGAGGCATGCAGGCATCGCGCGGGCGCGAGGGGCATGCGGGCATCGCGCGGGCGCGAGGCACGCGGGCATTGCCAGGGCGCGATGCATGTGGACGTGGCCAAGGCGCGAGAGTTATGAGGGCGTCGCCAGGGAAGACGTCGGTTGTCTCCCAGAGGAAGACATCGGTCGTTCGCCAGGAAGATGTCATCGGTGGTAGTCTTCGCGCGAGGTCATCGGTGGTGGTCTTCGCGCGAGGTCATCGGTGGTAGTCTTCGCGCGAGGTCATCGGTGGTAGTCTTCGCGCGAGGTCATCGGTGGTAGTCTTCGCGCGAGGTCATCGGTGGATCGTCTTCGCGCGAGAGGTCATCAGTGGGTTCTCTTCGAGCTGGTAGTCATCGACGAAAGGTCATCGCGCGACGTTGAGTTACACCCAGAGAACGTGGGCCCCAGACTCCCAGCAAGAGATGTTCTGCGCGCGCGCCACGTAGACAAAAGGTGGTTCAGAATAGTGACCTCATAGCGTAGCCTGCGCAGAGGCATGCTTAGTAGTACTGTACAGGGAAGCGTACACGCAAACTTCCCTGCAGAGTGGGTGGTGGCAGCTGCTTTTGGAGGGATAAGTTGGTTTAAGTTACTGAAATCCACTACTGAAGAGGAAGAAAACGTTGTTGTAGTCGAAGAGAGAAAGAGTGAGTTCCCTCCTCCGCGTTGCGATTTCAGCCTCTCCATACAAGAGTACAACGAGAAGCAACACCATTGGAGCACTTGGGTAGTCCTCTGCAAGTTCTTCAGACCAGACGCGAAAAACAGAGCCAAGGTATTCTGCAAGCTTCGTTGGATTTCGAAGCTCCTGGTGGTTGCGCAAGTCCAGGTAAGGGAAGCTAGCCTTCATCTTTACTACGAGCCATAGTTGAACCATTTCTGAAGTGTGGGCGACGTGGTCGCCATTTTCGCTTTCGTCTTCGTGAAATGCTCTGTGTTGTGTGCTTGGGCGACGTGGTCGTCTGTTTTAATATACAGCCTTCGAAATACCATATTTTGAACTAGATCGCCGGTTTTGGCGCTGTTTTGCGAACTCCTTGTGTTTGATGTTGTTTTGAGAACTGCTTGAGATTTACATGAGATATTCGAAAATATGAATCCTTTGAAATGGCTATTGCTGTGATTGAAATCATCCTTTTAAGTGTGGCATGATGTCTTTGAATGCTGTGAATGTGGGATCGAGGCATAGTATTTTCAGGAAAGAAAATACCGTGTAAGATCTTGTGGTAGGTGCATTGATCGGTGATTCCTAAGGGGATATCCTGACTCTGCTGAGGTAATGGAATCACGTAGAGGAAGTTACTCAGTTGTTGAGAGTCGAAGGAGGTCTATATGATGGGCGTCTCGTGTGAAAAAGAACGAGCTCCGTCTGTCCTATGGATTAACCCTGTCATACCAGGAGAACTATGGTAACATTGAGATGATATATGCGCATGCTGTGTGGATTCACAGCGACCCTGTGTGGATTTCACAGTGGTGTGGTATGACAGGTGCAGATCTCTGAGTCTAATCAACGCACGAGTCAATCCGGAAGTAGTGTCAAGTGTCTTGTGTGGTGAGTCAGTGGAAAGTCTGACATGTGAAATGAGAAACTTGAATATTGATAGACACTTGATGCTGTATTGTGAAATGGAATGGCTATGGGTGAATATTGTGAAGTTTGTGATTTTGGGCGATCAGCTGAATGCTATGAGCAGCCTTACGTTTTACATGGGTATTTTGGAACTTCGTTTACTTGGATTTTCATGTTCATGATTTAAACTTCCTTTAAATTATCTAGCTTACCCTTTTGTCTGTTATTGTGGTTGTTTTCTCAAAACTGTGATGATCGTGTAATTGTTACACGGGAGCAGATGATCTTCCAGGAAGAAGAGCTCCTTAGTGAGTGATTGCCGAGGAGGAGATCGCCGGTTTTCTTCTGTCTCTATCGGGTGATCGCCTGTTTCTGCCTCTAACGGGTGATCGCCTGTTTTTTTTATGTTCTGATAGGTGATCGCTGTTTTGGCTCCTCCGATAGGAGATCGGTTTCTTCCGATAGGAGATCGCCTCCTTTGTTTTTTTTACTGTATTTTGTTTATGTTTCTGGAAAATTGACCGAATTTGTATTAAACTCCCTAAGAGGAGCAACTTCATTTCATATATATATTATTTTATTCATAGAATCTATTTGTTACCTTTATTTTCACCATATACATTTGTATAGTATTTTGGCGGGATGTTACATTAATGGTATCAGAGCAGTTCGCCTTAGGATGACCTGAGGGCTGTGGATCCATTGTGTTTCTTCTGCTCATAAAATTTATTTGAGTTTTAAATAACCACTATAGTGAAAGGTTTTCAAACGTTTTTGTATTGAAATTTTGTGTGTGCTTTGGTGAATATATGTTCTAACTGAAAATCTTAGTATTAAGAATGAGAAGGTCTTGATAAAGTAGTGAGGGTGCACACTCATAACTGGATCAAGATGAGTCTCAATCTTAATTCCAAAGGGTTGATGTTTAGCATATATTGAATTCTGGTGTGATTTTTGAGTGTTCTTGAATTTGACTGAGGTGGTAGTTTGGACTGATGTTTGCACACCAGTAACTGTTCTGGTGTTTTGTGTGAAGTTATAAGTGTTATGATTCTGTTGATGAACTCAAATTCTAGATGACTTTGAGATGCTGACCTTTGTAAGGTCTAGCTGTTACCCCTTGAATGAATTGATTCTTATCGATTTCATTCTTATAGTTGTAGGGAATATAGAAGTCAATAGATTCAGAAGATGGCACGTAGACCTGCTACCCCACCCCAACCTTCCTCAGAGATGAGTCAGATCGCCAAGGCCATCGAGATGATGGCGACTGCCATTCAGCAGCAGAATGCGGCGATGGCTCAGAACCATCAAGCCACAATGCAGCACTGGGAGACTGCTCGGTCGGCTGAAACAAACTCCCACGTCGGTCAGCCCCAAGAGCAGATGGGACTGGCCGAGTTCATGAGGCACAACCCACCTAAGTTCAGTGGGAATGCTACCCCTGACCAGGCAGATCAGTGGGTCAGGGAGGTGGAGAAAATCTTTAGGGCGACCTCCTGCCCTGAAGAGAAGAAGCTGTTGTTTGCCACGTATCTGCTATCAGGGGAAGCTGAGTTCTGGTGGATGGGAGCTCAGCAGATGATGGAGGCCCGAGAGGATGTTCTGGATTGGGAGAGCTTCAGGGTGAAGTTCTTGGAGAAATACTTCCCAGACAGCGCCAAGTTTGCAAGGGAAGCTGAGTTCTTAAAGTTGGAGCAGGGGGACATGTCAGTAAACGCCTATGCTGCCCGTTTTGAGTACCTCGCCCGGTTCTATACCCAGGCGACCTCCGAGGCCTGGAGGTGTAGGAAGTTCGAGGAAGGGCTGAAGCATGGGCTGAAGAAGACCATAGCCCCGATGTGCATCAGGGAGTTCCACGCCTTAGTGGAGAAGGCGAAGATGGTGGAGACCCTGGAAAAGGGTGAGTCTCGGGTGATCAGGTCACACCCAGGAGGTCCTTCCAGTGGGAGAGCTAAGGCACAGCACCCACAAAGCAAACCCTATGCGAGACCTCCATCACATCGGGCAGGAGCAGCACCTCCCCAGTTCCAACAGCAACAACCTTGGAAGCCTAAGTGTCTTCACTGTGGTGGACCACACGCCTCCAATGCTTGTTTCAAGAAGACTTCAGAGAGGAAATGTTTCGTCTGCCAAAGGATAGGGCACGTTGCTAGAGAGTGCCCTAGCAGGAATGGGGCGACCCAACCCAGTGGCTCCCAACAGTTGAGAAACGAGGGCGGCAGACCTCAGGCAACAGGGAGGGTGTTCGCCATGTCTGGAGCAGAGGCAGCTCAGTCAGGTAACCTCATCCTAGGTATTTGTTTTATTGCTGGTAGAGGTGTAAGGGCCTTGTTTGATTCTGGAGCGACACACTCCTTTGTGTCAAGCCTGTGTGTAGCCGAGTTGGGCCTCCTAGTGAAGGAGTTACCTTTCGAGCTGTTGGTCTCTACACCTGCGTCAGGACAGGTGTCGACCTCTACAGTGTGCCCTGAATGTCCAGTGATTGTAGAAGGACGCAGATTCAAGGTGAACTTGATCTGCCTACCTCTTCAGGACCTGGATGTCATCCTGGGAATGGATTGGTTAGCTGCCAATCACGTTCTCATAGACTGTGGTAGGCAGAAGGTAGCGTTTCCAGACCCCCAAGAACCGGATGTGTTGTCAGTTCAACAAGGGCGATCAGAGCTGGAAGGAGAGACGAGGTGCTTCGTAGTGCTCGCCCGGTTGGAAGTGGAGAATAAAGGGGACGTAAACAGGATACAAGTGGTGAAAGATTTCACAGATGTATTCCCAGAAGAGGTGCCTGGGTTACCCCCTAAGAGAGAAGTGGAATTCTCTATTGACTTGGTACCTGGAGCTGGACCAGTGTCAATGGCACCTTACAGGATGGCACCAGCCGAGTTAGTGGAGTTAAAGAAGCAAGTGGAAGAGTTGCTGGAGAAGCAGTTCATCAGACCCAGCGTATCTCCATGGGGAGCTCCAGTGCTCCTAGTCAAGAAGAAGGATGGAGGGTCTCGGCTGTGTATAGACTACAGGCAATTGAACAAATTGACCATCAAGAACAAGTACCCCCTACCTCGGATTGATGATTTGATGGACCAAATTCATGGGGCCTCGGTGTTCTCCAAGATTGACCTGAGATCGGGGTATCACCAAATCTTGGTAAAAGCTGAAGATGTTCAGAAGACAGCTTTTAGGTCTCGATATGGGCACTACGAGTATGTAGTGATGCCTTTTGGAGTCACCAATGCTCCAGCTCTATTCATGGACTACATGAATAGGATCTTTCGCCCTTTCTTGGATAAGTTTGTGGTGGTCTTCATAGATGACATCCTCATTTATTCAAGGACCGAGAAAGAGCATGAGGAACACCTGAGGACAGTATTGGAAATACTGAGAGAGAAGCAGCTCTATGCCAAGTTCTCTAAGTGTGAGTTCTGGCTAAGGGAAGTCAACTTCTTAGGACACGTGATATCTGCCCAGGGGATCTCGGTAGATCCAGCCAAGGTAGAGGCAGTGCTGCAATGGGAACGTCCTAAGACAGTGACTGAGATAAGGAGCTTTGTGGGGTTGGCGGGCTACTATCGGAGGTTTATTGAGGATTTTTCCAAAGTAGTGGCTCCTTTAACACAACTGACCCGCAAGGACCAACCCTTTGCTTGGACCGACCGATGTGAGCAGAGCTTCAGGGAACTAAAGGAGAGGTTGACCAGTGCTCCAGTGCTGGTAATTCCAGAAGTAGGAAGACCTTTTGATGTCTTATGTGATGCCTCACATCAAGGCTTGGGATGCGTCTTGATGCAAGAGAAGAGAGTGGTTGCATATGCTTCAAGGCAACTCAAGGTGCATGAGAGAAACTACCCTACTCATGATTTGGAGTTGGCAGCGGTAGTGTTTGCCTTGAAGATCTGGAGGCATTATCTTTATGGAGCTCGGTTCCAGGTATTCAGTGACCACAAGAGCTTGAAGTACCTGTTCGATCAGAAGGAACTAAACATGAGACAAAGAAGGTGGATGGAATTCCTAAAGGACTACGACTTTCAACTCATGTATCACCCAGGGAAGGCCAATGTAGTGGCAGATGCCTTGAGTAGGAAGTCTATACAAGTCGCCACCATGATGATGGAAGAGCAGAAACTGATCGAGCAGTTCAGAGACTTAAACCTTGGAGTGGAATTTCACGTGAATCACATTAGTTGTAGTAAGCTGACTATAACTAATGACTTCCTTGGGATGTTGAAGGATAAACAATTGGAGGACCCTAGCCTGAAGCGCACTGTGGAGTCACTAGGGACAGATCAGGCGAGAGGCTTTGAGATGGGCGATGATGGGATCTTGAGATTTAATGGTAGGATTTGCATCCCTGCAGATGGAGAATTGAAGAAGATGATCCTAGATGAAGGTCATAAGAGTCGCCTTAACCTCCATCCAGGCATGACCAAGATGTACCATGACTTGAAGGAGTCATTTTGGTGGTCAGGCATGAAAAGAGACATCGCCCAGTATGTCGCTACCTGTTTGACGTGTCAGAAGGCAAAGGTAGAACATCAAAGGCCTGGCGGGTTGTTACAACCATTGGATATCCCTGAGTGGAAATGGGACAGCATTGCCATGGATTTCGTCACCCATTTACCCAGATCGGTAAAGGGCCATGATGCAGTATGGGTCATCACTGATCGGCTGACGAAGAGTGCTCATTTTCTCCCAGTGAATATGAGGATGCCCATGGCCAAGTTGGCACAGTTGTACATCCAGGAAATAGTGAGGCTGCATGGAGTGCCTTCCAGCATCGTTTCAGATAGAGATCCCAGGTTCACTTCACGGTTTGGGCAGACCTTGCAAGAGTGTTTGGGAACCAAGTTGAGGATGAGCTCTGCATATCATCCCCAAACAGATGGTCAGTCAGAGAGGACGATCCAATCTTTGGAAGATCTGCTGAGGGCATGCGTTTTGGATCAATTGGGAAGTTGGGAGGAGGTGTTGCCACTAGTGGAGTTTACCTATAACAATAGCTACCACGCCAGCATTGGGATGGCACCATATGAAGCCCTGTATGGGAGGAAATGCAGAACTCCCTTATGTTGGTACCAGGAGGGCGAGGCAGTCTTGGTTGGGCCAGAGTTGATTCAGCAGACGACCGAGAAGGTGAAGTGTAACATCCCGCAAAATAAAAACCATACATACATGTATAATGAAAATAAAGGTAAACAAATAATATTGAAGAGTACATGATATTATATATATAAGAAATGAAGTTGCTCCTCTTAGGGAGTTAAATACATGGCCAGGCCAAATGTTTTCAAAATTTAAAACGAAATTCAACCAAATACAACAAGACCGGCGATCTCCATTCATGAACCGGCGATCTGTAACAGAAGGCCCAAAACAGCCGATCTGCTATCAGGACAAAAAAAAACAGGCGATCACCCGATGGAGGCATAAACCGGCAATCACCCGATAGAGACGGAAATAGGCGATCTCCTTCCGGCGACCACTCACTGAGGAGCTCTACTCCCTGGAAGATCATCTGCTCCCGTGTAAAATACACGATCATCACAGTTTTTAAGAGAAAACAGCCACAGAGCAATACAAAATAAAGGGTAAGCTAGATATTTTTAAAGAGAATTTAGATATGAAATTTTAAAATCAAGATAAAACAAATTTCAGATACCCACGTAAAACTATCAATTTCTCATTCATATCACACAGCCATCAAGAAATCACATATTTCCCAATTTCTTCAAGAGTCGTTCAGTTCACATAATTCCATCAAGTGTCTATCAATTTTGAATGTTTCTCATTTCACACGTCAGACTTCCACTGACTCATCATACAAGACACTTGACTCCACTTCCGGAAGACTCATGCATTGAACTTAGCATCCAGAGACCTGCACCTGTCATACTTCATTGGCTGGAATGTTTCCACAGCCATGCGCATCAACACAATCTCGATCTCAATTCATCACTCTCACAGTATGACAGGGTTAACCCATATGACAGGCCGAGCTCGTTCTTTTTCACACGACTCACCCATTCATATGAACCTCCTTCGACTCTCACCAACTGAGTAACTTCCTCTATATGATTTCATTACCTCAGCAGAGTCAGGATCGCCTCATTCACAGGATACTCACAGATCAATACACTTCACAACCAAATCTCAACACGGTATTTCCTTTCCTGAAAATACTATGTCTTGATCCACAATCACGACATTCCACACATCACTCAAAGAATGATTTCAACCACAGCAACAGTCATTTCAAAGGTTCATATTCTCGAATATCACATGTATTTAACATTTAAATCTCAAACAGCTTCAAACGACATCAAAAACAGGGAAGTTCGAAATCCGTATTTAAAACCGGCGACCACGTCGCCCAACCACATAGAACAGAGCATTGTGAAAAGAAACAGGAAACTGGCGACCACGTCGCCCTCACTTCAGAAAACAGCTAATCTATGGCTTGTATTGAAAATGAAGGCTAGCTTCCCTTACCTGGACTTGCGCAACCACCAGGAGCTTCGAAACCCAACAAAGCTTGAAGAACGCCTTGGCTCTGTTTTTGCGTCTGGTTGAAGGACTTGCAGAGGACTGCCCAGGTGCTCTAATGGTGGCGGTCGCTCGTCGTACTCTCGTGTGAAGGTGCTAGAATCGCAGCGCGAAGGAGGCAATTGGAGGAGAAGGGAGATAAACGCACCCTTTAGCTCTGGAACCACCGCAACGTTTCTTTCCTTCTCCCTCAGAAATGGGTTTTTGCATCTTAAGCTGAC
Source organism: Phaseolus lunatus (assembly GCA_013389735.1). NCBI lineage: Eukaryota > Viridiplantae > Streptophyta > Magnoliopsida > Fabales > Fabaceae > Phaseolus > Phaseolus lunatus. The sequence goes on from CM023861.1 coordinate 12,831,320, forward strand.
TTCTCCACAAAAACCGCTGCCACCACCCACTCTGCAGGGAGTTTGCGTGTACGCTTCGCTGCACAGTACTACTAAGCGTGCCTCTGCGCAGGCTACGCTCTGAGGTCACTATTCTGAACCACTCTTTTGTCTACGTGGCGCGCGTGCAGAACATCTCTTGCTGGGAGTCTGGGGCCCACGTTCACTGGGTGTAACTCAACGTCGCGCGATGACCTTTCGCCGATGACCACCAGCTCGAAGAGAAACCACTGATGACCTCTCGCGCGAAGACGATCCACCGATGACCTCGCGCGAAGACTACCACCGATGACCTCGCGCGAAGACTACCACCGATGACCTCGCGCGAAGACTACCACCGATGACCTCTTCCTGGCGAACGACCGATGTCTTCCTCTGGGAGACAACCGATGTCTTCCCTGGCGATGCCCGCATGCCCCTCGCGCCCGCGCGATGCCTGCATGCCTCTCGCGCCCGCGCGATGCCTGCATGCCTCTCACGCCCGCGCGATGTCCACCTGGCGCTCATGTGTAGCAGGCGACCGGCGACCTCGTAGCCTTCTAAACTTAACTTTTTCCTCCCTTTCTATTCTAAATAAAAAAACATACTTAGAATTCATTTAAATTATAACTCTTTTATTCCAATTTAATTTTTCAGGTCCTTACATGAAGCAGATACAAAGCAGAATGAAAGCCTCTCAGAGTAGGCAGAAGTCCTATGCAGATCAGAGGAGAAAGCCTTTGGAGTTTGCTGCTGGGGATCACGTGTTCATGAAAGTGACACCAACCAAGGGTGTAGGGCGGGCGATCAGGTCAAAGAAGTTGTCCCCTAAGTTCGTGGGACCATATCAGATCTTAAGAAGGATTGGCCCAGTGGCGTATGAGATCGCCCTACCTCCCCACTTAGCAAATCTGCACAACGTCTTTCACGTGTCACAGCTGAGGAAGTACATGGCAGACCCTAGTCATGTGCTGGATGTAGACGACGTGCAGATCAGAGATGACTTGTCCTTTGAAGCAAAACCAGTCAGGATTGACGATCGGCAATGTAAACAGCTCAGGGGCAAGACCATCGACATGGTGAAAGTGGTGTGGGATGAGAAATCGGGGGATTCTACTTGGGAGTTAGAAGAACCCATGAGGGAGGCTTATCCATACCTCTTTTCCTTGTAATCCAATTTTCGAGGACGAAAATTTTTGTTGTTGGGGAGAATGTAAGGACCTGAAATTTATTGGAATGAAAGAGTATGTTTTAAGTAAATTCTAAGTATGTTTTATCTAAGTTAAAAAGGAAGGAAAGTGTAGTCTAGAAAAAAAAACTATAAGAGTTCCTTGTTTATACATCATCGCCGGTCGCCTAGACTACACGTCATCGCCTGGGCACGAGGCATGCAGGCATCGCGCGGGCGCGAGAGGCATGCAGGCATCGCGCGGGCGCGAGAGGCATGCAGGCATCGCGCGGGCGCGAGGGGCATGCGGGCATCGCGCGGGCACGAGGCACGCGGGCATTGCCAGGGCGCGATGCATGTGGACGTGGCCAAGGCGCGAGAGTTATGAGGGCGTCGCCAGGGAAGACGTCGGTTGTCTCCCAGAGGAAGACATCGGTCGTTCGCCAGGAAGATGTCATCGGTGGTAGTCTTCGCGCGAGGTCATCGGTGGTGGTCTTCGCGCGAGGTCATCGGTGGTAGTCTTCGCGCGAGGTCATCGGTGGTAGTCTTCGCGCGAGGTCATCGGTGGTAGTCTTCGCGCGAGGTCATCGGTGGATCGTCTTCGCGCGAGAGGTCATCAGTGGGTTCTCTTCGAGCTGGTAGTCATCGGCGAAAGGTCATCGCGCGACGTTGAGTTACACCCAGAGAACGTGGGCCCCAGACTCCCAGCAAGAGATGTTCTGCGCGCGCGCCACGTAGACAAAAGGTGGTTCAGAATAGTGACCTCATAGCGTAGCCTGCGCAGAGGCATGCTTAGTAGTACTGTACAGGGAAGCGTACACGCAAACTTCCCTGCAGAGTGGGTGGTGGCAGCTGCTTTTGGAGGGATAAGTTGGTTTAAGTTACTGAAATCCACTACTGAAGAGGAAGAAAACGTTGTTGTAGTCGAAGAGAGAAAGAGTGAGTTCCCTCCTCCGCGTTGCGATTTCAGCCTCTCCATACAAGAGTACAACGAGAAGCAACACCATTGGAGCACTTGGGTAGTCCTCTGCAAGTTCTTCAGACCAGACGCGAAAAACAGAGCCAAGGTATTCTGCAAGCTTCGTTGGATTTCGAAGCTCCTGGTGGTTGCGCAAGTCCAGGTAAGGGAAGCTAGCCTTCATCTTTACTACGAGCCATAGTTGAACCATTTCTGAAGTGTGGGCGACGTGGTCGCCATTTTCGCTTTCGTCTTCGTGAAATGCTCTGTGTTGTGTGCTTGGGCGACGTGGTCGTCTGTTTTAATATACAGCCTTCGAAATACCATATTTTGAACTAGATCGCCGGTTTTGGCGCCGTTTTGCGAACTCCTTGTGTTTGATGTTGTTTTGAGAACTGCTTGAGATTTACATGAGATATTCGAAAATATAAATCCTTTGAAATGGCTATTGCTGTGATTGAAATCATCCTTTTAAGTGTGGCATGATGTCTTTGAATGCTGTGAATGTGGGATCGAGGCATAGTATTTTCAGGAAAGAAAATACCGTGTAAGATCTTGTGGTAGGTGCATTGATCGGTGATTCCTAAGGGGATATCCTGACTCTGCTGAGGTAATGGAATCACGTAGAGGAAGTTACTCAGTTGTTGAGAGTCGAAGGAGGTCTATATGATGGGCGTCTCGTGTGAAAAAGAACGAGCTCCGTCTGTCCTATGGATTAACCCTGTCATACCAGGAGAACTATGGTAACATTGAGATGATATATGCGCATGCTGTGTGGATTCACAGCGACCCTGTGTGGATTTCACAGTGGTGTGGTATGACAGGTGCAGATCTCTGAGTCTAATCAACGCACGAGTCAATCCGGAAGTAGTGTCAAGTGTCTTGTGTGGTGAGTCAGTGGAAAGTCTGACATGTGAAATGAGAAACTTGAATATTGATAGACACTTGATGCTGTATTGTGAAATGGAATGGCTATGGGTGAATATTGTGAAGTTTGTGATTTTGGGCGATCAGCTGAATGCTATGAGCAGCCTTACGTTTTACATGGGTATTTTGGAACTTCGTTTACTTGGATTTTCATGTTCATGATTTAAACTTCCTTTAAATTATCTAGCTTACCCTTTTGTCTGTTATTGTGGTTGTTTTCTCAAAACTGTGATGATCGTGTAATTGTTACACGGGAGCAGATGATCTTCCAGGAAGAAGAGCTCCTTAGTGAGTGATTGCCGAGGAGGAGATCGCCGGTTTTCTTCTGTCTCTATCGGGTGATCGCCTGTTTCTGCCTCTAACGGGTGATCGCCTGTTTTTTTTATGTTCTGATAGGTGATCGCTGTTTTGGCTCCTCCGATAGGAGATCGGTTTCTTCCGATAGGAGATCGCCTCCTTTGTTTTTTTTACTGTATTTTGTTTATGTTTCTGGAAAATTGACCGAATTTGTATTAAACTCCCTAAGAGGAGCAACTTCATTTCATATATATATTATTTTATTCATAGAATCTATTTGTTACCTTTATTTTCACCATATACATTTGTATAGTATTTTGGCGGGATGTTACAGGCATCGCCAGGGCGCGAGGCATGCGGGCATCGCCAGGGCGCGAGGCATGCCGGCATCGCCAGGGCGCAAGACATGCGGGCATCGCCAGGGCGAGACATCGGTCGTCTCCCAGGGAGAGACATCGGTCGTGTAAGGACCTGAAAAATTTATTGGAATAAAAGAGTATGTTTTAAATAAATTCTAAGTATGTTTTTATTTAGAATAGAAAGGGAGGAAAAAGTTAAGTTTAGAAGGCTACGAGGTCGCCGGTCGCCTGCTACACATGAGCGCCAGGTGGACATCGCGCGGGCGCGAGAGGCATGCAGACATCGCGCGGGCGCGAGAGGCATGCAGGCATCGCGCGGGCGTGAGAGGCATGCAGGCATCGCGCGGGCGCGAGAGGCATGCAGGCATCGCGCGGGCGTGAGAGGAATGCAGGCATCGCGCGGGCGCGAGAGGCATGCAGGCATCGCGCGGGCGCGAGGGGCATGCGGGCATCGCGGGGGCGCGAGGCACGCGGGCATTGCCAGGGCGCGATGCATGTGGACGTGGCCAAGGCGCGAGAGTTATGAGGGCGTCGCCAGGGAAGACATCGGTTGTCTCCCAGAGGAAAACATCGGTCATTCGCCAGGAAGAGGTCATCGGTGGTTGTCTTCGCGCGAGGTCATCGGTGGTTGTCTTCGCGCGAGGTCATCGGTGGTAGTCTTCGCGCGAGGTCATCGGTGGATCGTCTTCGCGCGAGAGGTCATCAGTAGTTTCTCTTCGAGCTGGTAGTCATCGGCGAAAGGTCATCGCGCGACGTTGAGTTACACCCAGAGAACGTGGGCCCCAGACTCCCAGCAAGAGATGTTCTGCACGCGCGCCACGTAGACAAAAGAGTGGTTCAGAATAGTGACCTCAGAGCGTAGCCTGCGCAGAGGCACGCTTAGTAGTACTGTTCAGGGAAGCGTGCACGCAAACTTCCCTGCAGAGTAGGTGGTGGCAGCTGCTTTTGGAGGGATAAGTTGGTTTAAGTTACAAAAATCCACTGCTGAGAGAAAAGAAAACATTGTTGTATTCGACGAGAGAAAGAGTGAGTTCCTTCCCTTCTCCTCCAGTTACCTCCTCCGCGTTGCGATTTCAGCATCTCCACACAAGAGTACGACGAGAAGCAACACCATTGGAGCACCTGGGAAAGTTCTCTGCAACTCCTTCAAAACCAGACTCAAGAATAGAGCCAAGGCATTCTTCAAGCTCTGTTGGATTTCGAAGCTCCTGGTGGTTGCGCAAGTCCAGGTAAGGGAAGCTAGACTTCATTTTCAATACAAGCCATAGATTAGCTGTTTCTGAAGTAAGGGCGACGTGGTCGCCGGTTTTCGTTTGCATCTGCGTAAATACTCTGTTCCATGTGTTTGGGCGACGTGGTCGCCGGTTTTTAAATGCAGACTTCGAAATACCCTGTTTTTGAACCAGGTCGCCGGTTTTGGCGTTGTTTGCGAAACTCTTTGTTTTTGGTGTTGCTTTGAAACTGTTGAGATTTAAATGAGATATTCGAAAATAAGAACCTTGGATTGAGTTTTGCTGTGATTGAAATCATTCCTTTAAGTGTTATGTGATGTGTTGGATGTGGTGAATGTGGATCGAGGCATAGTATTTTCAGGAAAGAAAATACCGTGTAAGATCGTGTAGGATGTGCATTGATCGGTGATGTCTATAATGGGATTATCCTGACTCTCCTGAGATAATGGATTCATATAGATGAGGTTATTCAGGCGTTGAGAGTCGAAGGAGGTTCATATGTATGGGTGAGTCGTGTGAAACAGAACGAGCTCGGCCTGTCATATGGATTAACCCTGTCATACTGTGAGAATGGTGAACTTGAGATTGAGATTGTGTTGATGCGCATAGCTGGTAAACATTACAGCTTGTATGACAGGTGCAGAATCCCTGAGTCTAGTCAATGCACGAGTCTTCCGGAAGTAGGTCAAGTGTCTTGTGTGCTGGGTCAGTGGTGGGATGACATGTGAAATGAGGAACTTGAAATTCATAGACACTTGATGCAGTTTTGTGAAATAGAATGACTCTTGTGAATATGGTGAAATGTGTGATTTCTGGGTGATCAGGTGAAGGGCATTGAGAAAATCTATAGCTTTACGTGAATATCTTGAAAATTTCTTACTCTGATTTTAATGTTCTTATTTAAACTCTCTTTAAAATATCTAGCTTACCCTGTGTGTTTTGGTTCTGTGGCTATTCTCTTAAAACTGTGATGATCGTGTATAACTTACACGGGAGCAGATGATCTTCCAGGAAGTAGAGCTCCTTAGTGAAGTGGTCGCCGGAAAGGAGATCGGCTGTTTTTTTGGGTCCCCCGATGGGCGATCGGCCTCGTCCGATAGGAGATCGGTCTCTTCCGATAGGAGATCGCCTGCTTCGTTTTTTTTACTGTATTTTGTTTATGTTTCTGGAAAAATTTGACCGAATTTGTATTAAACTCCCTGTGAGGAGAAACTACATTTCATATATATATAATATTTTGTTCATAGAATCTATTTGTTACCTTTATTTTCATTATATACATTTGTATAGTATTTTGGCGGGATGTTACATTAATGGTATCAGAGCAGTTCGTCCTTAGGATGACCTGAGGGCTGTGGATCCATTGTGTTTCTTCTGCTCATGAAATTTATTTGAGTTTAAAATAACAACTATAGTGAAAAGTTTTCAAACGTTTTTGTATTGAGATTTTGTGTGTGCTTTGGTGAATATATGTCATAACTAAAAATCTTAGTATTAAGAATGAGAAGGTCTTGATAAAGTAGTGAGGGTGCACACTCATAACTGGATCGGGATGAGTCTCAACCTTAATTCCAAAGGTTTGATGTTTAGCATATATTAAATTCTGGTGTGAGCTATTTCATTTTCTTGAGTGTCTTTGTAATGGATTGAGAATGGTTGATTGGATTGATGACTGCATACCAGTAGTTGTTCTGATGTTATGCTTGATGTTATAAGCATTATGATTCTGTTGTTGAGCTCAAATTCTTAAGGATTTTGAGATGCTGACCTTTGTAAGGTCTAGATGGTACCTCCTGAATGAATTGATTTCTGATCGATCTCATTCTTGTAGTTGTAGGGAATATAGAAACCAATAGATTCAGAATCCAGAACGAAGAAGATGGCACGTAGACCTTCTACCCCACCCCAACCTTCCTCAGAGATGAGCCAGATCGCCAAGGCCATCGAGATGATGGCGACTGCCATTCAGCAGCAGAATGCGGCGATGGCTCAGAACCATCAAGCCACAATGCAACACTGGGAAACTGCCCGATCTGCTGAGACAAACTCCCACGTCGGTCAGCCCCAAGAACAGATGGGACTGGCCGAGTTCATGAGGCACAACCCACCTAAGTTCAGTGGGAATGCTACCCCTGACCAGGCAGACCAGTGGGTCAGGGAGTTGGAGAAAATCTTTAGGGCGACCTCATGCCCTGAAGAAAAGAAGCTGCTGTTCGCCACTTATCTGCTATCAGGAGAAGCTGAGTTCTGGTGGATGGGAGCTCAGCAGATGATGGATGCCCGAGGGGATGTTTTGGATTGGGAGAGCTTCAGGGTGAAGTTCTTGGAGAAATACTTCCCTGACAGCGCCAAGTTTGCGAGGGAAGCTGAGTTCCTGAAACTGGAGCAAGGGGATATGTCAGTGAACGCCTATGCTGCTCGTTTTGAGTACCTCGCCCGGTTCTATACCCAGGCGACCTCTGAGGCCTGGAGGTGTAGGAAGTTTGAAGAGGGACTGAAGCATGGGCTGAAGAAGACCATAGCCCCGATGTGCATCAGGGAATTTCACGCCTTAGTAGAAAAGGCGAAGATGGTGGAGACCCTGGAGAAGGGTGATTCTCGGGTGATCAGGTCACACCCAGGAGGTTCTTCCAGTGGGAAAGCTAAGGCACAGCACTTACAAAGCAAGCCCTATACGAGGCCTCCACCACATCGGGTGGGAACAACGTCATCCCAGTTTCAGCAGCGGCAACCTTGGAAACCCAAGTGTTTCCATTGTGGTGGACCACACACGCCCAACGTGTGTCCCAAGCAGCCTTCAGAGAGAAGGTGTTTTACCTGCCAAAAGACAGGGCACGTTGCTAGAGAATGCCCTAGCAGGAATGGGGCGACCCAACCCAGTGGCTTCCAGCAGAGGAGAAACGAAGGCAGCAGACCTCAGGCGACAGGGAGAGTGTTTGCCATGTCTGGAGCAGAAGCATCTCAGTCAGGTAACCTCATACAAGGTGTTTGTTTTATTGCTGGTAGAGGTGTAAGGGCTTTGTTTGATTCTGGAGCGACACACTCCTTTGTGTCAAGCCTGTGTGTAGCTGAGTTGGGCCTCCTAGTGAAGGAGTTACCATTCGAACTGTTGGTCTCTACACTTGCGTCAGGACAGGTGTCGACCTCTACGGTGTGCCCCGAATGTCCAGTGATTGTAGAGGGACGCAGATTCAAGGTGAACTTGATCTGCCTACCTCTTCAGGACCTAGATGTTATCCTGGGAATGGATTGGTTAGCTGCCAATCACGTTCTCATTGACTGCGGTAGTCAGAGGATTGCGTTTCCAGACCTCCAAGGATCAGATGTAATTTCTGCTCAGCAAGGGCAGTCAGAGTTGGAAGAAGGGGCGAGGTGCTTTGTGATACTCGCTCGGTCGGAGGTAGAGAATAAAGGGGACGTAAGCAGAATACCTGTGGTGAAAGATTTCACGGATGTATTCCCAGAAGAAGTACCTGGGTTACCCCCTAAGAGAGAAGTGGAATTCTCTATTGACTTGGTACCTGGAGCTGGACCAGTGTCAATGGCACCCTACAGGATGGCACCAGCCGAGTTAGTGGAGTTAAAGAAGCAAGTGGAAGAGTTGCTGGAGAAGCAATTCATCAGACCCAGTGTATCTCCATGGGGAGCTCCAGTGCTCCTAGTCAAGAAGAAGGATGGAGGGTCTCGGTTGTGTATAGACTACAGGCAATTGAACAAATTGACCATCAAGAACAAGTACCCCCTACCTCGGATTGATGATTTGATGGACCAAATTCATGGAGCCTCGGTGTTCTCCAAGATTGACCTGAGATCGGGGTACCACCAAATTTTGGTTAAAGCTGATGATGTGCAGAAGACAGCTTTTAGGTCTCGGTATGGGCATTATGAGTATGTGGTGATGCCGTTTGGGGTCACAAATGCTCCAGCCCTATTCATGGACTACATGAATAGGATTTTTTGCCCTTTCTTGGATAAGTTTGTGGTGGTCTTCATAGACGACATACTCATTTACTCAAGGACCGAGGAAGAGCATGAAGAACACCTGAGGACAGTATTGGAGATACTGAGGGAGAAGCAGCTCTATGCCAAATTCTCGAAGTGTGAGTTCTGGCTGAGAGAAGTCAACTTCTTGGGACATGTGATATCTGCCCAGGGGATCTCGGTTGATCCAGCCAAAGTGGAGGCAGTGCTTCTATGGGAACGTCCTAAGACAGTTACTGAAATAAGGAGTTTTGTGGGCCTAGCTGGCTACTATCGGCGGTTTATTGAGGATTTTTCCAAGATAGTGGCTCCTTTAACACAGCTAACCCGCAAGGATCAACCTTTTGCTTGGACCGACCGATGTGAGCAGAGCTTCAAGGAACTAAAGGAAAGGCTGACTAGTGCTCCAGTGCTGGTGATCCCCGAGGTGGGAAGACCTTTTGACGTCTTCTGTGACGCTTCACATCAGGGTTTGGGATGTGTTTTGATGCAAGAGAAGAGAGTGGTTGCATATGCTTCAAGGCAACTCAAGGTCCATGAGAGGAACTACCCCACGCATGATTTGGAGCTGGCGGCTGTGGTATTTGCCTTGAAGATCTGGAGGCACTATTTATATGGAGCTCGGTTCCAGGTGTTCAGTGACCATAAGAGCCTGAAATATCTGTTCGATCAGAAGGAACTAAACATGAGACAAAGAAGGTGGATGGAGTTTCTTAAGGACTACGATTTTCAACTCATGTATCATCCGGGGAAGGCCAATGTAGTGGCAGATGCCTTGAGTAGAAAATCAGTACAAGTAGCCACCATGATGATGGAAGAGCAGAAACTGATCGAGCAATTCAGAGATTTAAACCTTGGAGTAGAATTTCACGTGAATCACATTAGTTGTAGCAAGCTGACTATAACTAATGACTTCCTGGGAATGTTGAAGGATAAGCAATTGGAGGACCCTAGCCTGAAGCGCACTGTAGAGTCACTAGGGACAGATCAGGCGAGAGGCTTTAAGATGGGCGATGATGGGATCTTGAGGTTTGATGGCAGAATTTGCATACCTGCAAATGATGAGTTGAAGAAGATGATCCTAGAGGAAGGTCATAAGAGTCGCCTTAACCTTCATCCAGGCATGAACAAGATGTACCATGACTTGAAGGAGTCATTTTGGTGGTCGGGCATGAAGAGGGACATCGCCCAGTATGTGACAACCTGCTTAACGTGTCAGAAGGCAAAGGTAGAACATCAAAGGCCTGGTGGGTTATTACAACCATTGGATATCCCTGAGTGGAAATGGGACAGCATTGCCATGGATTTTGTCACCCATTTACCCAGGTCGGTCAAGGGCCATGATGCAATCTGGGTCATCACTGATCGGCTGACGAAGAGTGCTCATTTTCTCCCAGTGAATATGAAGATGCCTATGGTCAAGCTGGCACAGCTATACATCCAAGAAATAGTAAGGCTGCATGGAGTGCCTTCCAGCATCGTTTCAGATAGAGATCCCAGGTTTACTTCACGGTTTTGGCAGACCTTGCAAGAGTGCTTGGGAACTAAGTTAAGGATGAGCTCTGCATATCATCCCCAAACAGATGGTCAGTCAGAGAGGACGATCCAGTCCTTGGAAGACCTGCTGAGGACGTGTGTCTTGGATCAATTGGGGAATTGGGACGAGGTGTTGCCACTGGTGGAGTTTACATATAATAACAGTTATCACGCCAGCATAGGGATAGCACCATATGAAGCCCTGTATGGGAGGAAATGTAGGACTCCCTTATGTTGGTACCAGGAGGGCGAAGCAGTCTTGGTTGGGCCAGAGTTGATTCAGCAGACGACCGAGAAGGTGCAGCAAATACAAAGCAGAATGAAGGCTTCTCAAAGTAGGCAGAAGTCCTATGCAGATCAGAGGAGAAAGCCTTTGGAGTTTGCTGCTGGAGATCACGTGTTCATGAAAGTGACACCAACCAAGGGTGTAGGGCGGGCGATCAGGTCAAAGAAGTTGTCCCCTAAGTTCGTGGGACCATATCAGATCTTGAGAAGGATTGGCCCAGTGGCGTATGAGATCGCCCTACCTCCCCATCTGGCGAATCTGCACAATGTCTTTCACGTGTCACAGCTGAGGAAGTACATGGCAGACCCCAGTCATGTGCTGAATGTAGACGACGTGCAGATCAAAGATGACTTGTCCTTTGAAGCAAAACCAGTCAGGATTGACGATCGGCAAAGGAAACAGCTCAAAGGCAAGACCATCGACATGGTAAAAGTGGTGTGGGATGAGAGATCGGGGGATTCAACTTGGGAGTTAGAAGAACCCATGAGGGAGGCTTATCCATACCTCTTTTCCTTGTAATCCAATTTTCGAGGACGAAAATTTTTCTTGTTGGGGAGAATGTAAGGACCTGAAAAATTTATTGGAATAAAAGAGTATGTTTTAAATAAATTCTAAGTATGTTTTTATTTAGAATAGAAATGGAGGAAAAAGTTAAGTTTAGAAGGCTACGAGGTCGCCGGTCGCCTGCTACACATGAGCGCCAGGTGGACATCGCGCGGGCGCGAGAGGCATGCAGACATCGCGCGGGCGCGAGAGGCATGCAGGCATCGCGCGGGCATGAGAGGCATGCAGGCATCGCGCGGGCGCGAGAGGCATGCAGGCATCGCGCGGGCGTGAGAGGCATGTAGGCATCGCGCGGGCGCGAGAGGCATGCAGGCATCGCGCGGGCGCGAGGGGCATGCGGGCATCGCGGGGGCGCGAGGCACACGGGCCTTGCCAGGGCGCGATGCATGTGGACGTGGCCAAGGCGCGAGAGTTATGAGGGCGTCGCCAGAGAAGACATCGGTTATCTCCCAGAGGAAAACATCGGTCATTCGCCAGGAAGAGGTCATCGGTGGTTGTCTTCGCGCGAGGTCATCGGTGGTTGTCTTCGCGCGAGGTCATCGGTGGTAGTCTTCGCGCGAGGTCATCGGTGGATCGTCTTCGCGCGAGAGGTCATCAGTAGTTTCTCTTCGAGCTGGTAGTCATCGGCGAAAGGTCATCGCGCGACGTTGAGTTATACCCAGAGAACGTGGGCCCCAGACTCCCAGCAAGAGATGTTCTGCACGCGCGCCACGTAGACAAAAGAGTGGTTCAGAATAGTGACCTCAGAGCGTAGCCTGCGCAGAGGCACGCTTAGTAGTACTGTTCAGGGAAGCGTGCACGCAAACTTCCCTGCAGAGTAGGTGGTGGCAGCTGCTTTTGGAGGGATAAGTTGGTTTAAGTTACAAAAATCCACTGCTGAGAGAAAAGAAAACATTGTTGTATTCGACGAGAGAAAGAGTGAGTTCCTTCCCTTCTCCTCCAGTTACCTCCTCCGCGTTGCGATTTCAGCATCTCCACACAAGAGTACGACGAGAAGCAACACCATTGGAGCACCTGGGAAAGTTCTCTGCAACTCCTTCAAAACCAGACTCAAGAATAGAGCCAAGGCATTCTTCAAGCTCTGTTGGATTTCGAAGCTCCTGGTGGTTGCGCAAGTCCAGGTAAGGGAAGCTAGACTTCATTTTCAATACAAGCCATAGATTAGCTGTTTCTGAAGTAAGGGCGACGTGGTCGCCGGTTTTCGTTTGCATCTGCGTAAATACTCTGTTCCATGTGTTTGGGCGACGTGGTCGCCGGTTTTTAAATGCAGACTTCGAAATACCCTGTTTTTGAACCAGGTCGCCGGTTTTGGCGTTGTTTGCGAAACTCTTTGTTTTTGGTGTTGCTTTGAAACTGTTGAGATTTAAATGAGATATTCGAAAATAAGAACCTTGGATTGAGTTTTGCTGTGATTGAAATCATTCCTTTAAGTGTTATGTGATGTGTTGGATGTGGTGAATGTGGATCGAGGCATAGTATTTTCAGGAAAGAAAATACCGTGTAAGATCGTGTAGGATGTGCATTGATCGGTGATGTCTATAATGGGATTATCCTGACTCTCCTGAGATAATGGATTCATATAGATGAGGTTATTCAGGCGTTGAGAGTCGAAGGAGGTTCATATGTATGGGTGAGTCGTGTGAAACAGAACGAGCTCGGCCTGTCATATGGATTAACCCTGTCATACTGTGAGAATGGTGAACTTGAGATTGAGATTGTGTTGATGCGCATAGCTGGTAAACATTACAGCTTGTATGACAGGTGCAGAATCCCTGAGTCTAGTCAATGCACGAGTCTTCCGGAAGTAGGTCAAGTGTCTTGTGTGCTGGGTCAGTGGTGGGATGACATGTGAAATGAGGAACTTGAAATTCATAGACACTTGATGCAGTTTTGTGAAATAGAATGACTCTTGTGAATATGGTGAAATGTGTGATTTCTGGGTGATCAGGTGAAGGGCATTGAGAAAATCTATAGCTTTACGTGAATATCTTGAAAATTTCTTACTCTGATTTTAATGTTCTTATTTAAACTCTCTTTAAAATATCTAGCTTACCCTGTGTGTTTTGGTTCTGTGGCTATTCTCTTAAAACTGTGATGATCGTGTATAACTTACACGGGAGCAGATGATCTTCCAGGAAGTAGAGCTCCTTAGTGAAGTGGTCGCCGGAAAGGAGATCGGCTGTTTTTTTGGGTCCCCCGATGGGCGATCGGCCTCGTCCGATAGGAGATCGGTCTCTTCCGATAGGAGATCGCCTGCTTCGTTTTTTTTACTGTATTTTGTTTATGTTTCTGGAAAAATTTGACCGAATTTGTATTAAACTCCCTGTGAGGAGAAACTACATTTCATATATATATAATATTTTGTTCATAGAATCTATTTGTTACCTTTATTTTCATTATATACATTTGTATAGTATTTTGGCGGGATGTTACAGGTCGTCCGCTAGGATGAGACATCGGTGGATAGTCATCGCGCGAGCGGTCATCGGTGGAAGGTTATCGCGCGATGTTGAGTTTCACACAGATAAGGTGGGACCCAGGCTCCCAGCATGAGACGTACTGCACGCGCGACACGTAGACAAAAAGGGTAGTTCAGAATAGTGACATCAGAGTGTTGGCATGCACTCAGGCACGCGTGGTCGTACTGTTCAGGGAAGCGTGCACGCAAGCTCCCCTGCAGAGTGGGTGGTGGCAGCGGCTTTTGTGGACAAGCTGGTTTAGATTCAAAAACTCACTTCTGAGAGGGAGAACGTTGTTGTGGTTCAAGAGTGACAGAGTGAGTTCACCTTCATCCTTCTCTTTTCTCTCCTTCGCGCTGCGATTCAGACATCCTCAAGCACCAGTACGACAAGCGACGACTGCACTTGGACACCTGGAGAGTTCTCTGCGAGTTTTCCGTCAGTACGCTAGCACAGAGTTAAGGCATGTTAAGCTTCGGTGGGTTTTGGAGCTCTTGGTGTTTTGCGCAAGTCCAGGTAAAGGAAGCTAGCATTTTCGTTTATAAAAACGTTAGGCGAGTAGGTTCTAAAGTGAGGGCGACGTGGTCGCTGGTTTTCATATGCTTTTCACGATACTCTGTTTTATGTGTGGGGCGACGTGATCGCCGGTTTTAATGCTGTTTTCGAACTCCCCTGTTTTAGTGTCGTTTGAAACTGTTTGAGATTGAAATGTGATATTCGAAAATCTGAACCTTGGAATGATTGTTGCTGTGATTGGAATCGTTCATTTAAGTGTTATATGATGTGTTGAATGTTGTGAATGTGGAATGGGATCAAAGCATAGTATTTTCAGGAAAGAAAATACCGTGTAAGATCGTGTAGGATGTGCATTGATCGGTGATTTCTATAATGAGATATCCTGACTCTCCTGAGATAATGAAATCATATAGATGAAGTTATTCAAGCGTTGAGAGTCGATGGAGGTTCATACGTATGGGTAAGTTGTTTGAAAGATAACTACTTGACCTGTTGTGTGGATTCACCCTGTCATACTAGGAGAGTGATGAGATTGAAATTGAGATTATGTTGATGCGCATAGCTGTGGAAACTTTACAGCAGTGTAGTATGACAGGTGCAGATCTCTGAGTCTAGTCAATGCACGTGTCTTCCGGAAGTAGTGTCAAGTTTCTGTGTATGATGAGTCAGTGGAAGTCTGACGTGAGAAATGAGAAACATTGAAATTGATAGACACTTGATGAATTATGTGAATTAAACGACTCTTGAGGAATTGTGAAATATGTGACACTTGATGGTCATGTGAAGGGAATGAGAAAGTTGATGGCTTTTACGTGGGTGTCTTAAATTTGTTTTATCTTGATTTTAAAGTTCATATCTAAATTCTCTTTCAAATATCTAGCTTACCCTGTGTTTTTGGTGTTGTGTTTGGCTTTTTCTTAAACCTGTGATGATCATGTATAATTTACACGGGAGCAGATGATGTTGCAGGAAGTAGAACTCCTCAGTGAGTGGTCGCCAGAAGGAGATCGCCTGTTTCTGTTTCTGTTAGGCGATCACCCCTTTTTCTGTTTTCTGATAAGAGATCGCCTTTTTCTGTTCGGAGATCGCCTGTTTTTCTTCTATTTTGCTGTATTTTGTTTAAGTTTTGGAAAACTGACCGGTATGTATTAAACTCCCTGTGAGGAGAAATTTCATTATATATATATATATATATATATATATATATGTGTATATATATATACATATGTTCACTTCAATATTATTGTTTTACCTTTATTTCATTTTATAATTATGAAAAGGATTTGGCGGGATGTTACACATCACTCTTTGCCAGCAGACATTCTGCACCCATCTCCTTGGCTAGCAGCATCCCTGCGATCAAAGCCTCATATTCTGCTTGGTTGTTACTAGCTTTGAAGATGAAACACAGGGCCTACTTGATCAAGACCCCACCTAGTCCTTCCAAAATCACTCCAGCACCGCTGCCCTATTGATCCGATGATCCTTCTACTGAGTGTACCCACATGAAGTTTGCCTCTCCCTGCTGTATGGCTTCTGAGGAGAGCTCTACTACGAAATTGGCATAAACTTAGCCCTTTATTGGCCCTCTGGGTTCAAACTGCACATTGAACTCAGTTAACTCAACCGCCCAGCACAACATTCTCCCAATGACATCAGGTTTCTGCAGGACCTTGCGAATGGGGAGGTCCGTAATCACAACGATAGTGAAGCTATGAAAGTAGTGTCGGAGCCTCTGCACTGAAAATACTACAATTAGGGCTGCCTTTTCTATGGCTTGGTAGCGCACCTCAGGTCCTTGTAAAACCTTCCTAACAAAATAGATGGGTTTCTACACCTGGTCCTACTCCTGGACGAGAACTGAACTGATTGCCCGCTCCATGATGGCGAAGTACACGAGGAGTGGAGTACCTGGCAGCAGCTTGCACAAAACTGGGCTACTAGCCAGATACTCTTTCAGCTTGAGGAATGATTCCTCACACTCATCAGTCCACACGAACCTGTTGTTTCTCTTCAAACACTGAAAGCTTTCAAAAGGCAAAGCCAACTTTCAAACTATTTTATCTTCTCAAAAATGTGTTTTTGGAAAGTCTGGATTGGGTTTTAATCCACGAAGCAAGAAAAGTGGAATTTCAAAGCCTTTCTCTAAAGTGCCAGAAAAACAACCAATTGAAAACACGAAACAACCGGTTGTTACATGCTTTTACTGCATGAAGATAGGCCATTTAGTTAGATTCTGTAAAATTAGGAAATATGTTGTGCCTAAAGGAAAAATGAGATGGATTCCCAAAATTCCTAAGGTTTCAAGTGACAAATGTGATGCAAAAGGACCCACTTTTGTAAGGGGACCAAATCTAGCTACTTGAATCTGTTTTGCAGGAATGCTAAGAAGGAAGGGACCCTAGAATCATCAAATCAAGCTTCTGAAAGAAAAAGTATTCTTGAAAGAAGGATTCTTGATTAATGGATTATGACTCTTTGAAAAAGGGCTCTAAGATAAAAAGGATAAGACCTTTTATGTTTCTGTATTTCAATTCCTTTTTCAGTGTTAATATTCTATTATGTATGATTCAAATAAAGGAAATTCAATTTTGTTCAACTCTGCATGATATCTCTGTTTTTAAAAGTCATTAGTTGCTGTTACAGAAAAACAACTGATTGTTTTCTCGAAACAACCGATTGTTTCTCCTCTGACAGCACTCCATAAAACCGCTTTAATTGATTTTTGTCTTTATCAGTTGCAGATTTTGTTTTTCGAAGAAAGTGAGTCAAAAGAAAGTCTTTGAATAGTCTGTTATGGTTCAAGAGAAGGTTGCTTCTTGTCATAAAAGGAATATATTCCAAAATCTTGGAAATTCAAGTGCCTTTATGACTAGTCAAATCAATATGAACCAACCATGTGCTTCTTGTTAAGGGTTGACGTGTCACTGTGATATCTTGGACCAGTCTTCTCTACTTGGAAATTGAAGCCCACAACGTGAAAAGGGTTAAAGTAGGGTTCTTTGATGCTATAAAACCCTATGCAGCTATTTTTCTCTAGAAAAACACTCAATTGGCTTATCTCTTGCTATATCTCGTAAAAATTGATCTCCTTCTCTCTTTCTGGTTTCTGCTCTTTGCCACCACGGAAACCACTCCTCCATCATCAAAAAGAGTCAAACACAGGGCTGTAAGAAGAGGAGGAAGACTCGAAGGCTGGTTTGCAGGAGATAATGAACAGATTGAAAAGTATCAAGATGAAACAAGTAGAAAAGTTATAAACACTCCAAAGATTCTCTCATTTAGCTGGCTGAAAAGTCAGAAGCTGGATGATGTTAGGAGTCTACTCAAGGAACATTTGCTGAAAAGATTCCTTGAAATGTCTAGAAAAATCTATCCAGATCTTATAAGGGTATTCTACACAAATCTAAGGTTTGTTGACAACAATCTTGTCTCCTATGTCAAAGGAGTAGACATGGTGATAAATGATGAAGTGTGGACTGCTGTTACTGGGTTGAAATATGTTGGACTCAGAATCAACAAAGGAAACATCAGTGTGGTGGATGACTTCAACAAAATATAGTTTACAGAAACTGTTTGAAGAATCCACAAGCAAGGGTGAAGAATTTTTTAGTAGAAGGTTTAAAGCTTAATGAAAGGCTTTTGGCTCTCATTGTTACTTGGATTCTCACACCAAGGGGGAGCAACCATTCTGTCTTTACAAAGGAAGATCTTGTGTATATCTTCTGCATCACAAACAAGATAAAGGTTAATTGGATTCATACTATTAAAGAGCACATGCAAAAATCCATGAGGTTAAGTGACTACCACTACCCGTATGCTATTCTTGTTTCTAAATTTCTGGCATATTTTATCTTGAGGAAGAAACTGTTGAATTGGTGAAATCAACAAATGAAGTGAACAATGGTTCACTAAGCAAAATGGATTTTACCAAGATAAATGGAAGGTGGATAAGAAAAGGTGGAGAACAAGGTGAATCTTCAAGTGGTAAGCAAATTGATCAAGAGGATGATGACCAAGCTGCTGCTGCAAGTGCTGGAACAAGTGCTGGACATCAAGGAGACAGAATTCTCTCCATTTCACCCTTTGAGAGATTCATAGTTAATAGGTTGGACAGCCTTGGTGAAAGTGAAAGGAATCTCCAAGACTTGTGTGCTACAAACTTTCGGATATTGGTCAAAGATTCCAAAGCATGGATTCACGTTTCCTGAATCTTGATGAGCAAATTGAAGCGGTGCAGAATCAACTATTTGAACTACAATATGGAAAGGAAGATTGAAGCCATGGTTCTTTGTTTAATCTTGCTTTAGTTTGAACAATATTTTCTTTTTCTGCTCCTAATTCTGTTTTACATCTCCCTAATTCTATTTGTGAAGACAAATAGGGGGAGAATGGTTTATGTGTTGTCTTTGAAACTGCTCTGCACTCTGATCTAGTTTTGTATTTTCTGCTGCATCTGCTATTTTAAAGATTACTTGTACTGGTTTTTGGATGTTTTATTTCTGCTCATATGTTTGTACAGAAATCTGGTTTTTAATGCTTAATAACCTGCTCCTTTAGATACTGGTTTTGCATAAGTTTGTTTTGTAGGTACTGGTACAGATTCAAACAAGACCAACATAGACAACCAGGGATATTTCTTCATCAAATCGGGGGAGATTATTAATCAAGGTTGATCATGAGCTTTGAAGAATCCAAATCCTATGTGTTTGATGATGGCTGGTGTTGCTGCTGTGTAAGGGTGGGAACAGGGGTAGAATATGTGTAATCCACACCTTGTTTGAATCCAAAACAAGTTTGGTTTGAAAGCCTTTTTAAAAGAGTTTGTTTTTCAACTAAGTGAAAACAACATGTTGTTTTTTCGAAACAACCGGTTGTTCTTTGGTGAAAAGGTTTTGGAAAAGGCTGAAAAGCTTTGGCTTTGTTGACTAAGCTGTCAAAACCAAAACAATCGATTGTCCCGATAAAACAATCGGTTGTTTGTTTTGAAAATCTTAACAACTTATTGGTTTGGAATTGAATCTTTTATTAAATGTTTCTAACTAATTGCGCTCCTGTTTTACATGATCTTTGACCACTCAGTTGGTCTATATAAAGTTAGTTAGACACTCCTAAAGTCTAAGAAACAGTTTTGAGAAATCAAAGTGAGATTTGACTAAGTGCTTTCAAGATTCAATCAAGCTTTTGGATTTTCATGTGTGTACTGACCAGTCCTCGGACGTCAGCTCGGTCCCACAGCATGGGCCAAAGCCACGTGGAATGGATCCCATAGGGGGTATTGAACAGAGAAGGGCGATGAGTCATCAGCCTACAGAGAGGGGTGATGAGTCATCAGCATACAGAGAAGGACGATGAGTCATCAGCCTACAGAGAGGGGTGATGAGTCATCAGCATCAGCCTACAGAGAAGGGCGATGAGTCATCAGCCTACAGGGAAGGGTGATGAGTCATCAACATGTTCCCACAAAGAAGGGTGAGTAGTCATTAGCGTGATGGTCACTAGAAAGGGCTGATGTGTGCTCGTCACTTCGCAGGGTGATTAGTCCTCGGCAACAGAGTGTGGCGAGGTGACATCGGTCTTGGGTGATTTGAACAACGTAACCAGAACAGTTAAGATTGGTTCCCAGTGTGGGCCAATGACCAGTTAAATACCCAGAGGTAGGGAGAGGCCTGGATCACGAAGTGCCTATGCGGGTAGCAGGGAGAGCACAGTTGGGTGTAGAGTTCTGAGGGGACGAGTACTCACTAGAACTAGGGTTTTCCCAGTGAAGCTACATGCATGGCACGTGAACAGTGAAGGCACTCCCAGAAAAGGTGGCCCTAGAGACTAGGTGCACAAGGAGGCACCCAGGTGGTCACCCTGTTAAAGTTTGCACTCCAGAGAAGGAAACCTTATGTGCCAGATTACCCTAAGATTGGGTGATAGCGGCGCAAGGGTATTCCAGTAAACCCTAAATATGGCTAGTAGCGCAGTGAACCCTAATTAGGGCTAGCGGCGCAGTAAACCCTAGACTATATAAGGGACAGTAAAATACTTCACAAAGGTACGCAGTTTCTAGACCTAAACACAGAGAAACTCAATATACTTGGTGTTTCTTGCCCTACACTGACTGGAGCGTCGGAGTGCAAACGGCCTCTAGGGTGCCCCTTTCTCTTTTGTAGGTGCAGATTGTTTCGCAAGAACCAAGCACATATCAACGTGAGGAAGGTGGTGCGTGAGTGTCATGGAGTCAACTGACAGGCGAGTCAACCGGCAAGAACAATGTGTGTGGAATAGGATTGGGTTGTAATTCTGATCTTGAAGCTTTGTAACTCCCAAGTGTATCCTGTTCTCTCTTCCTTGATTACTGTATTTCTGTTTGAAGGTTGTAAGTGCAGATTCAGAGGGGTTCTGAATTCTTTGTGGTGAATTGCCAAAGGTAGTATGTTTCTTGAGGGGTTTAAGATCACTACTTTGGTGTGTGGTGTGTGTAATCTGTGATTGATTGCATAGTGGAACCCAGTGGTTTTCTGGGAACTGGATGTAGCCCTTGTGATTAAGGTGAACCAATATAAACTGTTGTGTGCATTTCTTTCATCCTTAACTCTTTAAATTGTTGTTTTAAGTTGGTTTTAATATCTGCTGATATAAACAACCGATTGTTTTGCAGAAACAACTTATTGTTTTTTTGTATTTTCCTTAAAACAGTTTGAGTTCTTAGCTAACTTGATTCCTTGATCTGTTATTCTGCACTAAGATTCATTATACCTTTAATATTTGCGAAAATCTTTTATAAACAATTCACCCCCCCTCTTGTTTAAGGCCTAACAACCTCTGCACAGACGATCCCCTCATCCCTAGGTGGTCGACTTGTGACAGAGCACACCCCTCTCTTTGTCTTGAGACTATTCTTATAACACTTTCTAGCCATCTTTTGGTCAGACTTGATGGTGATCACTGTTCCATCAAGGGAGGACAACTTCATCTTCATGTGTCTCGTCGAGGGTACTACTCCAAATCTGTTCAAAGCTGGCTTGCCCAAAAGAATGTTATAAGTAGAAGGAGCGTTTACCACAAGATACCTTATGTTCACAGTGCGAGATGCATTACCGTCTGTGAATGTCGTCCTTAACTTGATGTGGCCTCTGACCTCCACTTGGTCTCCTGCAAAACCGTATAGATAGGCATCATAAGGCCTCAGTCGGTCAGGTGATAACTGCAACTTATTGAAGGCTGGCCAGAACATCACATCTGTCGAACTTCCCTGGTCGATGAGGACCCGGTGCACCTTCCTTCCCACTGTCACCACTGAAATCACCATCAGGTCGTTGTCATGTGGGGCCACGTCCAGCTGATTAGCCTTTGTGAAAATGAGGTTAGGCTCTGGGAACTGGTTGGTTTCCCCTTCCTTGACAGTCATCACTCCTTTAGCGTATTTCCTTCGCTGGGAAGCGGTACACCTTCCTCTTAAGAATCCCCCAGAGATGGTGTTGATCTCTCCGTGGATGGGTACCTCGTGCCCCAGGTCTCTTGCTGGGGCCACCGATGCCAGGGTCCCCTATGGTTCCTGCAAGTAGTCTGTCAGAAAACCGTTTCTTAAAAATTCATCCAGTTGGTTTCCTAATGCTAGGCAGTTGCCCAGTCCGTGACCACGTGCCTGGTAGAAGTCACACCACTTGTCTTTGCTGGGTCCCAACCTCTTGTCAATTTTCTAGGGAAACTTCAGTCTGCTAGCCACCTCGGGAATGGTGATCAGCTCCTTAAGGTCTACTCTGAAGTTGTGCTTGGTGGGCTTAGGCTTCTTCGACTCATATGGTGTCGACTTAGCCTTCTTTCCCGTTGTGGCCTCATGCACCCTCATAGGTTGAGTGCGACCCGCTGCATGAGGTTTGAAAAGATCGACCCTCACACGCTTTTCTGTTACCTATTCTTCTGCACTGATGTGGGCCACAACTCGACGACGGATCTCATTAAAAGTCTTAGGCTGACACCTGATCAGGGAATCACTAAAAGGTCCTGGTAAGATCCTCGTCTTTGGTGTGCAACTTCACCACGAGCCCTCCAAAGTGGTTCAAGAAGTCCTTCAATGGCTCTCCCTGGTATTGCTTCACATCAAAAAGATCGAAGGAAACAGAAGGACGAGCCTGGTTAACGATGAACTGTTCCTTGAATAGCGTTGAGAACTGATCGAATGACGAGATGTGTCCGTCAAGGAGTCCGATGAACCAGTCCTGCATTGTTGCTGGAAACATTCTCATAAACAACTTATAGTGCATTGCGTTGGTTCCTCCTGAGATCATCATCTGTGTGTGGAAGGTCGTGATGTGGGCCTCTGGATCTTCAACGCCTGTGAAGGTGATCTTCGGGATCATGAACGTTGCTAGTATCACCGTCTCCATGATTGCCTAGGAGAAAGGCATGGGGCGAACCCTGGTTGGGGGGGCACACCCAACTCCCCCGCTGCACGTTCTCCTATCTCTCTTCGTAATTCCTCGTTGGCTCTATGCAATTCTTCATTGGTTGCCAATGACGCATCTAGTTCTGCTCTAAACTGATCCTGTCTGAGGGCCTGGTCAGCGTTGGACACCACAAACGCTTGCTGAAGGTTGCGGATGGTTTCCATGAGTTCCTATAAGGTGACGTGGTTGTTTTCCTCCCTTCCTGTAGCGCCTTGCCTAGTGTTCCTCATGTCGTCTGGTATTTCAGATTACAACTGTGGATGAGACCTAGTTTTATCGAGCCCCACAGTGGGCGCCAAATGTTCTTGCCGGTTGACTCAATCGTCGTTGACTTTGAGGCTGATGGTGGCTCCTCCTATCTTCGCGATGGTTTTGCGCTTCCCAAAGGGTGGCTCCGTTGAGACAAAGGGGGGCCCTACCTGTAAGTACACTCCGATGCTCAAGTCAATACAGGGTAAGAAACATCAAACAAGCAAAAGTGCTTAAGTTTATAATGTGTGTGTAAGAACTATGTCTTGTGTAAGGACCTAGAAACTTTAATTGGAATGAAAGTGTTATATTTAAATAATTTCAGAAGATGTTATTATTTAAAATACAAAGAGCTGGTAAATGAAGTTTCGTAGTAGTCGGACCTCGGACGTCGCCCAAGGTCTGGGGTCAGCTGGTAGAGGTCGGTCGGCTGACCATTGTATTAACCAAGTAGTCAGGTGCGATGACTTTATCGTGAGGTAATCACGTGGATGTGCTCGAGAAAGACATGTGGATCAAGAAGAGTAAAGGAAGAAAAGTGTAGCTTAGAAGTCCTCTACGAGATCGCCGTTATTGAAGACGGAGGCGATCTCCGACCTCTCTTGCACATAATCGCCTATGGTGTACATGATCGCCGAATGAGGACTTGGTCAAGGTGCTGGATTAACCAGAGTGGATTCCACAAAACCACACGTATCAAGGTGTGGGTTAAGCCTTAGATACGCTGTGCATGCGAAGCTCTATGCTTGAGCATAAGAAATCGTCCTTAGTGTTGCATGCATGGGCGCACGAGGAGTAGTGCTGATCTACTCTTGGAAAGGTGAAGCTACCGACGTCACCAAGTCATGTGGAGATGATACTTTGGACGTAACATAGTGGGATGAAGAACCTACAGCAAGGTGTGACGATGTGACATCGGTGAGCAGAGTAAGGCGATGTGTTCTCGTCACACACAAGGGCGATAAGAGATCGCCAACAGGATGGGAGGAACATCGGTCATCAACCAGGATGGGAGACACATCGGTGGTCTGCCAGGGTGAGACATCGATGGTCCTCCAGGGTGAGACATCGGTTGTCTGCCAGGGTGAGACATCGGTGGTCCTCCAGGATGAGACATCGGTGGTCCTCCAGGATGAGACATCGGTGGATAGTCATCGCGCGGTGTCGAGTTTCACACAGATAAGGTGGGACCCAGGCTCTCAGCATGAGACGTACTGCACGCGCGACACGTAGACAAAAAGGGTGGTTCAGAATAGTGACATCAGAGTGTTGGCCTGCGCAGAGGCACGCGTAGTCGTACTGTTCAGGGAAGCGTACATGCAAACTTCCCTACAGAGTGGGTGGTGGCAGCGGCTTTTGTGGACAAGTTGGTTTAAGATTCAAAAGACCCACTTCTGAGAGGCAAAGAACGTTGCAGTGGTTCAAGAGTGAAAAAGTGAGTTTACCTTCATCCTTCTCTTTTCTCTCCTTCGCGCTGCGATTCAGGCATCCTCAAGCACCAGTACGACGAGCGACAACTGCCCTTAGAGCACCTGGGAGGTTCTCTGCAAGTTCTCCAGACTGGACGCTAAAACAGAGCTAAGGCACCTTTAAGCTCGGTGGGTTTTGGAGCTCTTGGTGTTTTGCGCATGTCCAGGTAAGGGAAGCTAGCCTTATTTCCAACGAAAACCTTATATTAGATGATTGTGATGATGGGGCGACGTGGTCGCTGGTTTTCAACTGTTATTGCATAATTCCCTGTTTTTGGACGAGTAGGTCCTTAAGTGAGGGCCGTGGTTGCCGGTTTCATATTCTTTTTCACGATGCTCTGTTTTTACGTGTGGGGCGACGTAATCGCCGGTTTTAATGTTGTCTTCGAAATCCCCTGTTTTAGTGTCGCTTTGAACTTGTTTGAGATTGATATGTGAAATGCATGTGTTATTGGAAAAATCTGAACCTTGATACGTTTGTTGTTGTGGTTGAGATCGTTCATTTAAGTGTTGTATGGTGCATTGGGTGAATTGATGATCTTTAGTTGTCCTGTGTGGACTTTACTTGCTGTCCTGTGTGGACTTTCCTTGCTGTCCTGTGTGGACTTTCCTTGCTGTCCTGTGTGGACTTTACTTGCTGTCCTGTGTGGACTTGACTTGCTGTCCTGTGTGGACTTTACTTGCTGTCCTGTGTGGATTTTACTTGCTGTCCTGTGTGGACTTCATTAGCTGTCCTGTGTGGACTTTACAGTGGTGTGGTATGTGTCTATGTGTGTTGAGTCAGTGGAAGTCTGACGTGAGAAATGAGAAACTTTGAAATTAATAGACACTTGATGAATTATGTGAATTGAAAGACTCTTGAGGAAATTGTGGAATATGTGATTACTTGATGGTCATGTGAAATGAATGGGAAAATTGATGGATTTTACGTGAGTATGTTAAAATTGTTTTATCTTGAATTTTAAAGTTTCATATCCAAATTCTCTTTGAAATATCTAGCTTACCCTGCGCTTTTGTTTTGTGGATGTTTTCTTAAACCTGTGATGATCGTGTATAATTTATGTAACATCCCGCCAAAATACTATACAAATGTATATAATGAAAATAAAGGTAACAAATAGATTGAAGTGAACAAAATATTATATATATGAAATGTAGTTTCTCCTCACAGGGAGTTTAATACAAATCCGGTCAAATTTTCCAGAAACATAAACAAAATACAGTAAAAAAAAAACAAAGCAAACGATCTCCTATCGGAAGAGACCGATCTCCTATCGGACGAGGCCGATCTCCTATCAGAGGACCCAAAACAGCCGATCTGCTACCAGAACAAAAATCAGGCGATCTCCTTCCGGCGACCACTCACTAAGAAGCTCTACTTCCTGGAAAATCATCTGCTCCCGTGTAAAATACACGATCATCACAGTTTTAAGAGAAAACAGCCAGAGAACAATACAAAGGGTAAGCTAGATATTTTTAAACTTTAAATTTTAAACTGGACAACCTACGTAGATCAGCCTTTTTAAACATTCGCAAGAGTCCATGACTTTCTCATTCATATCACACAGCCATCAAGAAATCACATGTTTCACAATATTTTCAAGAGTCGTTCTATTCACATAATGCACCAAGTGTCTATCAATTCAATGTTTTCCATTTCTCACGTCAGACTACCACTGACTCAGCACACCAGACACTTGACACTACTTCCGGAAGACTCGTGCATTGACTAGACTCAGAGATTCTGCACCTGTCATACAAAGCTGTTGTAATGTTTCCACAGCTATGCGCATCAACACATTCTCGATCTCAAGTTCACCATTCTCACAGTATGACAGGGTTAATCCATATGACAGGCCGAGCTCGTTCTGTTTCACACGACTCACCCATACATATGAACCTCCTTCGACTCTCAACGCCTGAATAACCTCATCTATATGAATCCATTATCTCAGGAGAGTCAGGATAATCTCATTATAGACATCACCGATCAATGCACATCCTACACGATCTTACACGGTATTTTCTTTCCTGAAAATACTATGCCTCGATCCCACATTCACCACATTCAACACATCACATAACACTTAAAGGAATGATTTCAATCACAGCAAAACTCACTCCAAGGTTCTTATTTTCGAATATCTCATTTAAATCTCAAACCGTTTTCAAAGCAACACCAAAAACAGGGAGTTCGCAAACAACGCCAAAACCGGCGATCTGTTTCAAAAACAAGGTATTTCGAAGTCTGTGTATAAAACCGGCGACCACGTCGCCCAAACACATAGAAACAGAGCATTCACGAAGATGAAAACGAAAATCGGCGACCACGTCGCCCTCACTTCAGGAATAGCTAAACTATGGCTTGTATTGAAAATGAAGTCTAGCATCCCTTACCTGGACTTGCGTAAAATACTGCGAGCTCAAAACCCACCGAGTCTGAAGGATGCCTTAGCTCTGTTTTCAGCGCCTGGTCTGTAGAACTTGCAGAGAACCTCTTAGGTGCTCTAAGGGCAACGTCGCTTGTCGCACCGATGCTGGAGGTTGCCTGAGTCTCAACGCAAGGAAGGGAAGAAGGGAAGGAGGAAGTTTGCACTCACTCTAACACTCTTGAGTCTGTAACGTTCTTTGCCTTCCCGCAGTGGCTTTTGAATCCCAACTTACCTCTCCACGCATGCTGCTGCTGCCACCCCTTCTGCAGGAAAGCCTGAGAACCACTGCCCTGAACAGTACGACCACTGTTGTCTCTAGTGAATGCCAACCACTGCTCTGAACAGTACTACCGCTGTTGTCGCTTGTGCATGCCAACCACTGCTCTGAACAGTACGACCGCGAGTGTCTCCTGCGCATGCCAACATTCTGATGTCACCACTCTAAACCACCCTTTTTGTCTACGTGGCGCGTGTGCAGGACGTTTCATGCTGGGAGTCTAGGTCCCACTTTACTCTGTGTGAAACTCGACGTCGCGCGATAACTTTCCACTGCTGACTCATCCTGGCGAACGACCGATGTCTCCTTCGCCCTGGAAGACGACCGATGTCTTCCTCTGGGAGACGACCGATGTCTTCCCTGGCGACGCCCTCATAACTCTCGCGCCCTGGCCACGTCCACATGCATCGCGCCCTGGCGATGCCCGCATGCCTCTCGCGCCTTGGCCACGTCCACATGCCTCGCGCCCGCGCCACGACCGATGTCTTCCTCTGGGAGACGACCGATGTCTTCCCTGGCGACGCCCTCATAACTCTCGCGCCCTGGCCACGTCCACATGCATCGCGCCCTGGCGATGCCCGCATGCCTCTCGCGCCCTTGCCACGTCCACATGCCTCGCGCCCGCGCCCTGGCAATGCCCGCATGCCTCGCGCCCGCGCGATGCCTGCATGCCTCACGCCCTGGCGACGTCCACCTGGCGCTCATGTGTAGCAGGCGACCGGCGATCTCATAGCCTTCTAAACTTAACTTTTTCTCCCTTTTTATTTTAAATAAAACATACATAGAATTCTTTTAAAATATAACCCTTTTTATTCCAATTCAATTTTACAGGTCCTTACAGAGGCCCTGGGAAATGGGGCGTACAGGCTTGAGACTTTAGAGGGTGGGCCGATTCCTCGTACATGGAATGCGACCCACCTTAAGTTTTATTTCAGTTAAGACTAAGATGTAACATTGTACACAGTTTAGGGGACACTCTTTTTTCCCTTCTAAGGGTTTTTAATGAGGTCACCCAATAAAATTTTTAGTTAAGATATATTCTTGAATATTTTGTACAATTCAGTTAAGAACTTGTCACTTGGGGTTAGAGGTCTCGAAAGTGGGAAGGTAGGTTCGTAAAGAACACCTCCTCTTCGAGTGAGAACACCCAAGTTGAACAGAAGGGTTCTCCACTTAAAATCCTCCCTCGCCTATGAGCGATGAGAGGTCAGTTAAGAAGCTGTCACTTAGGGTTAGAGGTCTCGAAAGTGGAAAGGTAGGTTCGTAAAGAACATCTCCTCTTCGAGTGAGAACACCCAAGTTGAACAGAAGGGTTCACCAGTTAAAATCCTCCCTCGCCTATGAGCGATGAGAGGTCAGTTAAGAACCTGTCACTTGGGGTTGGAGGTCTTGAAAGTGGGAAGGTAGGTTCGTAAAGAACACCTCCTCTTTGAGTGAGAACGCCAAGTCGAACAGAAGGGTTCGCCAGTTAAATCCTTCCTTGCCTATGGGCGATGAGAGGTCAGCCAAGACTCGTCAGCTTGGGTTAGAAGTCTCAGAAGCGGGAAAGGAAGGATCACAGAGAACGCCTCCCCCTTTCGAGTGAGAACACCAAGGACGACTCATACCAGCAAAGTACCCACTTGTCTCGAGCAAGGAGAGGTTAGGTGGATACAAAGCGAGGTGAATCCAGATCAGTGTTAGAAATCTCGAAGTGGAAGAAAGGGGTTCGTAGAGGACACCTCCCAATCGTGTGAGAACACCAGGGTTAAATGAGGCAGTTCATCACTTAGGCCCTCTTTGGATTAGTGTAAGGAGTGGTTAGTGACGTGACGTAGTCCATTCGTCAGAGTTCGCTCATGGTGTGGTCTCTTATCCTAAAAAGGAGTTGCACTTATCACCTCTTATCAGTATTAGGCATGCTACCTGTAAGGACCTGTAAAATTGAATTGGAATAAAAAGGGTTATATTTTAAAAGAATTCTATGTATGTTTTATTTAAAATAAAAAGGGAGGAAAAGTTAAGTTTAGAAGGCTATGAGATCGCCGGTCGCCTGCTACACATGAGCGCCAGGTGGACGTCGCCAGGGTGCGAGGCATGCAGGCATCGCGCGGGCGCGAGAGGCATGCGAGCATCGCGCGGGCGCGAGAGGCATGCGAGCATCGCGCGGGCGCGAGGCATGCAGGCATCGCGCGGGCGCGAGAGGCATGCGAGCATCGCGCGGGCGCGAGGCATGCGGGCATTGCCAGGGCGCGAGGCATGTGGACGTGGCCAAGGCGCGAGAGGCATGCGGGCATCGCCAGGACGCGATGCATGTGGACGTGGCCAGGGCGCGAGAGTTATGAGGGCGTCGCCAGGGAAGACATCGGTCGTCTCCCAGAGGAAGACATCGGTCGTCTTCCAGGGCGAAGGAGGCATCGGTCGTTCGCCAGGATGAGTCAGCAGTGGAAAGTTATCGCGCGACGTCGAGTTTCACACAGAGTAAAGTGGGACCCAGACTCCCAGCATGAAACGTCCTGCACACGCGCCACGTAGACAAAAAGGGTGGTTTAGAGTGGTGACATCAGAATGTTGGCATGCGCAGGAGACAACAGCGGTAGTACTGTTCAGAGCAGTGGTTGGCATGCACCAGAGACAACAGTGGTCGTACTGTTCAGGGCAGTGATTCTCAGGCTTTCCTGCAGAAGAGGGGGCAGCAGCAGCATGCGTGGACAGGTAAGTTGGGATTCAAAAGCCACTGCGGGAAGGCAAAGAACGTTACAGACTCAAGAGTGTTAGAGTGAGTGCAAACTTCCTCCCTCCCTTCTTCCCTTCCTTGCGTTGAGACTCAGGCAACCTCCAGCATCAGTGCGACAAGCGACGTTGCCCTTAGAGCACCTAAGAGGTTCTCTGCAAGTTCTACAGACCAGGTGCTGAAAACAGAGCTAAGGCATCCTTCAGGCTCGGTGGGTTTTGGAGCTCGCGGTATTTTACGCAAGTCCAGGTAAGGGAAGCTAGCCTTCATTTTCAATACAAGCCATAGATTAGCTGTTTCTGAAGTGAGGGCGACGTGGTCGCCAGTTTCGTTTTCATCTTCGTGAATGCTCTGTTTCTATGTGTTTTGGGCGACGTGGTCGCCGGTTTTATATACAGACTTCGAAATACCCTGTTTTTTGAACCAGATCGCCGGTTTTGGCGTTGTTTGCGAACTCCCTGTTTTTGATGTTGTTTGAAGCTGCTTTGGATTTAAATGTGATATACATGTGATATTCGAAAATAAGAACCTTGGATTGAGTTTTGCCGTGATTGAAATTGTTCCTTTAAGTGCTATGTGATGTGTTGAATGTGGTGAATGTGGGATCGAGGCATAGTATTCTCAGGAAAGAAAATACCGTGTAAGATCGTGTAGGATGTGCATTGATCGGTGATTCCTAATGAGATATCCTGACTCTGCTGAGATAATGGAATCCCATAGAGGAAGTTACTCAGTTGTGGAGAGTCGAAGGAGGTTCATAGGAATGGGTGAGTCGTGTGAAACAGAACGAGCTCGGCCTGTTCTATGGATTAACCCTGTCATACCGGGAGAACTATTGACATTGAGATTATATATGCGCATGCTATGTGGATTCACAGCGACCCTGTGTGGATTTCACAGTGGTATGGTATGACAGGTGCAGATCTTTGAGTCTAATCAATGCACGAGTCTTCCGGAAGTAGTGTCAAGTGTCTTATGTGCTGAGTCAGTGGTGGTCTGACATGTGAAATGAGGAACTTGAAATTGATAGACACTTGATACAGTTGTGAAATAGAATGACTCTGGAAAATATTGCGAAATGTGTGATTTCTGGGCGATCAGGTGAAGAGTATGAGAAACTTGATAACTTTACGTGAATATCTTGAAATTGTTTACCTTGATTTTATTTTAATTATCCTTATTTAAACTCTCTTTAAAATATCTAGCTTACCCTGCGTGTTTTGGTTCTGTGGCTGTTTTCTTAAAACTGTGATGATCGTGTATAACTTACACGGGAGCAGATGATCTTCCAGGAAGTAGAGTTCCTTAGTGAGTGGTCGCCGGGAGGAGATCGCCGGATTTCTGTTCTGGTAGTAGATCGGCTGTTTTGGGTCTTCCGATAGGAGATCGGTCTCTTCCGATAGGAGATCGGCCTCTTCCGATAGGAGATCGGCCTCTTCCGATAGGAGATCGCCTGCTTTGTTTTTTTTACTGTATTTTGTTTATTTTTCTGGAAAATTTGACCGAATTTGTATTAAACTCCCTGTGAGGAGAAACTACATTTAATATATATAATATTTAGTTCACTTCAATCTATTTGTTACCTTTATTTTCATTATACACATTTGTATAGTATTTTGGCGGGATGTTACATTAATGGTATCAGAGCAGTTCGTCCTTAGGATGACCTGAGGGCTGTGGATCCATTGTGTTTCTTCTGCCCATGAAATTTATTTGAGTTTAAAATAACCACTATGGTGAAAGGTTTTCAAACGTTTTTGTATTGAAATTTTGTGTGTGCTTTGGTGAATATATGCTCTAATTGAAAATCTTAGTATTAAGAATGAGAAGGTCTTGATAAAGTAGTGAGGGTGCACACTCATAACTGGATCGAGATGAGTCTCAATATTAATTCCAAAGGTTTGATGTTTAACATATATTGAATTCTGGTGTGAGCTATTTCATTCTCTTGAGTGTCTTTGTAATTGATTGAAAATGGTTGATTGGATTGATGACTGCATACCAGTAGTTGTTCTGGTGTTATGCTTGATGTTATAAGCATTATGATCCTGTTGATGAACTCAAATTCTAAATGACTTTGAGGGGCTGACCTTTGTAAGGTCTAGCTGTTACCCCTTGAATGAATTGATTTCTTATCGATTTCATTCTTGTAGTTGTAGGGAATATAGAAACCCATAGTTTCACAATCTGAAACGAAGAGTGATGGCAAGTAAACCTCCTACCCCTCCCCAACCTTCTTCAGAAATGGGCCAGATTGCCAAGGCTATAGAGATGATGGCAACTGCCATCCAACAGCAGAATACGGTAATGGTCCAGATTCATCAAGCTGTAATGCATCATTTGGAAACTGCTGGATCGGCTGCAACAGCTTCTCATGTCAATCAGCCTCGGGAGCAGGTGGGGATGACCGAGATCATGAGGCACAACCCAACCCAGTTCCGTGGGAACGTTTCTCCGAACCAACCAGATCAGTGGATCAGGGAGTTCCATGCCTTAGGGGGGAAGGCAAAGAGGGTGGAGACCCTGGAGAGGGGTGATTCCAGGATAATCAGATCACACCCAGGGGGTCCCTCCAGTGGGAAGGCCAAGGTGCAGCACCCACAAAGCAAGCCTTATGCGAGACCTCCACCACATCGGGCAGGAGCAGTTCCGCTCCAGTTTCAGCGGCAACAACCATGGAAACCAAAGTGTTTCCGTTGTGGTGGGTTACATAACGTCAAGGTGTGCTCCAAGAGGAATTCAGAGAAAGGGTGTTTCACATGCCAAGAAATGGGGCACATTTCTAGAGATTGTCCTAACAGAAAAAGGATGACTCAACCCAGTGGTTCTCGGCAGTTGAGGAATGAAGGCAGCAGACCTCAGGCAACAGGGAGAGTGTTTGCCATGTCAGGAGCAGAGGCGTCTCAGTCAGGTAACCTCGTGCAGAGTATATGTTTTATAGCTGGTAGGAGTGTAAAAGTTTTGTTTGATTCTGGAGCGACACACTCCTTTGTGTCAAGCCTGTGTGTAGCCGAGTTGGGCCTTCTAGTGAAGGAGTTACCTTTCGAACTGTTGGTCTCTACACCTGCGTCAGGGCAGGTGATGACCTCTACAGTTTGCCCCGAATGTCTAGTGATAGTAGAGAGACGCAGATTCAAGGTGAACTTGATCTGCCTACCTCTTCGGGACCTAGATGTTATCCTGGGAATGGATTGGTTAGCTGCCAATCACGTTCTCATTGACTGCGGTGGTCAGAGGATTGCATTTCCAGACCTCCAAGGATCAGATGTAATATCTGCTCAGCAAGGGCAGTCAGCATTGGAAGAAGGGGCGAGGTGCTTCGTGATACTCGCTCGGTCGGAGGTGGAGAATAAAGGGGACGTAAGCAGAATACCCGTGGTGAAAGATTTCACGGATGTATTTCCAGAAGAGGTACCTGGGTTACCTCCTAAGAGAGAGGTGGAACTCTCTATTGTTTTGGTACCTGGAGCTGGACCAGTGTCAACGGCTCCAGCTGAGTTGATGGAATTAGAGAAGGAAGTGTAAGTTAGATTTAGTGTACCAAGGTGTAGGTTCAGCTACATATAAGTTATGGAGAGTATGTAAGCAGAATGTTGAGGGTTTAAAGACTTAAGCATGTGTATCCATGGGAAGTACTGGAGTTAAGTTCCAAGATGAAAGTAGGAATCTTTCTTTGATCTGGAGCTTGGTGATGACCTCTAGCTGGACACAAGGCTTGAAATGGAAATTTGAGATTTGGTAGAGAATAAGTTTACAAGATGATTATATCATCTTGAGATGTATCAATGATTTTGGGAAAGAGGAAAGATGAAATATCTTAATTGTGTTTAAAGTTACAGTTAGGCAAAGAAAATTGTTGAAAAGCAACAGGCGGAGAAATTGCTTGGATGAGAGAGAAAGTCTCACGTGGGATGGATGTTGTTTAATTGATTTGGATTTGAAAGCTGTATGTGATTCGAAATTGGACACTAGTTTATGTTGAGTATGTAGGAGATGAATTGGATGTTATTCCAGAAAAGGGATTAGTGATCTGTCAATCACGTTTCCAAAGGTTAAGCTCAACGAAAGATAGTGTTTCCAAAGTTCAGCCGAGTTGATTAAATTGAAGAAAATAAGTGGAAGAGTTGTTAGAGACGCAGTTAGTCAAGCCCAATATATCTCCTTGGAGTTTCCAGCATTGTTGGTTAAAAAGGAAGAGGAAGGACCTCAACTGTGTAGGGACTACAGGAAGTTGAATAAGTTGACCATCCAGGACAACTACCCTCTACCCGTAATTGATGAGTTGAGGGATCAGTTAGATGGAACTTCAGTGTCCTTAAAGTTTTATCGGAAATCTGGATAAAACCAGATTTTGCTAAGACAGAAGATGTGCAGAAGACAAGCCTTTTGAGGTTTAGTATGATGCCTCACATCAAAGTTTGAATTGTGTCTGAATACAAGAGAAGACAGGAGTTGCATATGTTCAATGCAACTCAAATTTCATGAGAGAAATTATTCTACTTATGATTTAGAATCGGCAGTGGTAGTGTTGTTATGGAGATTTGAAGACAGTAATTGTGTGAAGCTTTGTATGGGAGGAAATGCAAAATTCCCTTATTGTTGGAACCAGGAGGACGAATCAGTTTTGATTGAACAATTAGAGGATCCTAGTCTGAAACGTATTGTGGAATTTGCTAGGCACCGATCAGGCTAAAGGCTTTGTAACGGGTAAAGATGGAATATTGAGATTAATGGCAGAATTTGCATACCAGCAGATGGAGAATGGAAATTGATGAAGTATTGGAGTAGTAAGAGTTGGTTCAACCGACAACCGAGAAGGTGAAACTGATGCAAGGCAGAATGAAAGCTTCTGAAAGTCGACAGATGTCCTCGGCAGATCAGAGGAGAAGACCTTTGGAGTTTGCTGCTAGGGATCATGTCTTTATGAGGGGAACACCAGCCAAGGGTGTAGGACGAGCTATCAGATCAAAGAAGCTGTCCCCTAAGTTGGTTGGGCCATATCAGACCCAAGGGGGATCAGTCCAGTGGCTTATGAGATCACCCCACCTCCCCAATTAGCAAACCTGCATAATGTGTTTCACGTATCACAGCTAAGGGAGTATCTTGCAGACCCTAGTCACGTGTTGGAAGTGGACGACGTGCAGATCGGGTGATTC
Organism: Phaseolus lunatus; assembly: GCA_013389735.1. Classification (NCBI taxonomy): domain Eukaryota; kingdom Viridiplantae; phylum Streptophyta; class Magnoliopsida; order Fabales; family Fabaceae; genus Phaseolus; species Phaseolus lunatus. Next base: position 12,866,334 of record CM023861.1, read on the forward strand.
ACCATGGAATTTGAAGGAAACCATGAGAGAAGCATATGCCCACCTCTTTTCCTTATAATTCAATTTTCGAGGACGAAAATTTTTCTTGTTGGGGAGAATGTAAGGACCTGTAAAATTGAATTGGAATAAAAACGTTATATTTTAAAAGAATTCTATGTATGTTTTATTTAAAATAAAAAGGGAGGAAAAGTTAAGTTTAGAAGGCTATGAGATCGCCGGTCGCCTGCTACACATGAGCGCCAGGTGGACGTCGCCAGGGCGCGAGGCATGCAGGCATCGCGCGGGCGCGAGAGGCATGCGAGCATCGCGCAGGCGCGAGAGGCATGCGAGCATCGCGCGGGCGCGAGGCATGCAGGCATCGCGCGGGCGCGAGAGGCATGCGAGCATCGCGCGGGCGCGAGGCATGCGGGCATTGCCAGGGCGCGAGGCATGTGGACGTGGCCAAGGCGCGAGAGGCATGCGGGCATCGCCAGGACGCGATGCATGTGGACGTGGCCAGGGCGCGAGAGTTATGAGGGCGTCGCCAGGGAAGACATCGGTCGTCTCCCAGAGGAAGACATCGGTCGTCTTCCAGGGCGAAGGAGGCATCGGTCGTTCGCCAGGATGAGTCAGCAGTGGAAAGTTATCGCGCGACGTCGAGTTTCACACAGAGTAAAGTGGGACCCAGACTCCCAGCATGAAACGTCCTGCACACGCGCCACGTAGACAAAAAGGGTGGTTTAGAGTGGTGACATCAGAATGTTGGCATGCGCAGGAGACAACAGCGGTAGTACTGTTCAGAGCAGTGGTTGGCATGCACCAGAGACAACAGTGGTCGTACTGTTCAGACAGTGATTCTCAGGCTTTCCTGCAGAAGAGGGGGCAGCAGCAGCATGCGTGGACAGGTAAGTTGGGATTCAAAAGCCACTGCGGGAAGGCAAAGAACGTTACAGACTCAAGAGTGTTAGAGTGAGTGCAAACTTCCTCCCTCCCTTCTTCCCTTCCTTGCGTTGAGACTCAGGCAACCTCCAGCATCAGTGCGACAAGCGACGTTTCCCTTAGAGCACCTAAGAGGTTCTCTGCAAGTTCTACAGACCAGGTGCTGAAAACAGAGCTAAGGCATCCTTCAGGCTCGGTGGGTTTTGGAGCTCGCGGTATTTTACGCAAGTCCAGGTAAGGGAAGCTAGCCTTCATTTTCAATACAAGCCATAGATTAGCTGTTTCTGAAGTGAGGGCGACGTGGTCGCCAGTTTCGTTTTCATCTTCGTGAATGCTCTGTTTCTATGTGTTTTGGGCGACGTGGTCGCCGGTTTTATATACAGACTTCGAAATACCCTGTTTTTTGAACCAGATCGCCGGTTTTGGCGTTGTTTGCGAACTCCCTGTTTTTGATGTTGTTTGAAGCTGCTTTGGATTTAAATGTGATATACATGTGATATTCGAAAATAAGAACCTTGGATTGAGTTTTGCCGTGATTGAAATTGTTCCTTTAAGTGCTATGTGATGTGTTGAATGTGGTGAATGTGGGATCGAGGCATAGTATTCTCAGGAAAGAAAATACCGTGTAAGATCGTGTAGGATGTGCATTGATCGGTGATTCCTAATGAGATATCCTGACTCTGCTGAGATAATGGAATCCCATAGAGGAAGTTACTCAGTTGTGGAGAGTCGAAGGAGGTTCATAGGAATGGGTGAGTCGTGTGAAACAGAACGAGCTCGGCCTGTTCTATGGATTAACCCTGTCATACCGGGAGAACTATTGACATTGAGATTATATATGCGCATGCTGTGTGGATTCACAGCGACCCTGTGTGGATTTCACAGTGGTATGGTATGACAGGTGCAGATCTTTGAGTCTAATCAATGCACGAGTCTTCCGGAAGTAGTGTCAAGTGTCTTGTGTGCTGAGTCAGTGGTGGTCTGACATGTGAAATGAGGAACTTGAAATTGATAGACACTTGATACAGTTGTGAAATAGAATGACTCTGGAAAATATTGCGAAATGTGTGATTTCTGGGCGATCAGGTGAAGAGTATGAGAAACTTGATAACTTTACGTGAATATCTTGAAATTGTTTACCTTGATTTTATTTTAATTATCCTTATTTAAACTCTCTTTAAAATATCTAGCTTACCCTGCGTGTTTTGGTTCTGTGGCTGTTTTCTTAAAACTGTGATGATCGTGTATAACTTACACGGGAGCAGATGATCTTCCAGGAAGTAGAGTTCCTTAGTGAGTGGTCGCCGGGAGGAGATCGCCGGATTTCTGTTCTGGTAGCAGATCGGCTGTTTTGGGTCTTCCGATAGGAGATCGGTCTCTTCCGATAGGAGATCGGCCTCTTCCGATAGGAGATCGCCTGCTTTGTTTTTTTTACTGTATTTTGTTTATGTTTCTGGAAAATTTGACCGAATTTGTATTAAACTCCCTGTGAGGAGAAACTACATTTAATATATATAATATTTAGTTCACTTCAATCTATTTGTTACCTTTATTTTCATTATACACATTTGTATAGTATTTTGGCGAGATGTTACACACTTGATGGTGTATGTGAATTGAAAGACTCTTGAGGAAATTGTGAAATATGTGATTACTTGATGGTCATGTGAAGAGAATGAGAAAGTTGATGGTTTTACGTGGGTGTCTTAAATTTGTTTTATCTTGATTTTAAAGTTCATATCTAAACTCTCTTTCAAATATCTAGCTTACCCTGTGTTTGGTTCTGTGGCTGTTTTTCTTAAAACTGTGATGATCGTGTATAATTTACACAGGAGCAGATGATGTTGCAGGAAGTAGAGCTCCTCAGTGAGTGGTCGCCGGAAGGAGATCGCCTGTTTTTGTTTCTGTTAGGCGATCACCCTTTTTCTGTTTTCTGATAGGAGATCGCCTGTTTTTCTATTTTGCTGTATTTTGTTTAAGTTTTGGAAAATTGACCGGTTATGTATTAAACTCCCTGTGAGGAGAAATTTCATTATATATATATACATATGTTCACTTCAATATTATTGTTTTACCTTTATTTCATTTTATAAGTATGAAAAGGATTTGGCGGGATGTTACAACAGATAAAAAGGTTTGTAAGTGCGAAAAGAAATTAAAGATCTTGTAGAATTAAGTGAGTACTCCTCTTTAACGAAAGTGGTTCACCTAGCCATCAAGGTAGAATCACACCTTTTGAAGAAAACAACTTTCAAACATACTCACAGTGATGGTTTCTACAAATCTTCTTGGAAGGATACAAACAAAATTTCTACAAATATTTCTCCTTCTAATTTTTCAAACAAACCCACTTCTACCCATAAAGTTTCTAAACATACTTCTTTTACATCTCCACCTAAGTCACCCACCAAAACTTCAAAAATAAAATGTTTTAAATGTTTAAGTTTTGGGCACATAGCTGCCAATTGTCCAGATAAACTAACCATAATGTTACAAAAGGTAAAACCATACCAACTAAAAACAAAAACCAAAAGTGACAATGAAAGGGTAAAAGAAGGACAAGATAAAATGGATCTCATCCCTTCACCTCAAAGGTGTTTTTCTTCCTTTTCTTTTTTATTCCAAAAAAATTCTCAATACTTGACATCTTTGATAAAGAAGTTTAGGGATGATCTTCCAACACCTCTCAAAGGTTCTACCCTTTTAAGAGGATTTTTACAAACGCATCATCTCGTCCCTAAACATTCTATACAAACATGGCCTATATCGAGAATTCATTCATATGAACTCACCAAGCTTAAAGAGCAAAAGTTTGTTCCCAATTCAACCCATTGCATTATTTTGTCTATGAACAAACTAACTTTGTTATATACAGGGTTCTGAATTCGTGGTCAAATTCTCTCCAACTTGAGGGGTATGATGCAAGCCACGACCACATAAAGATGACCAAGGATGCTAAACTTGAAGGGTCATCTCAACAAGCAAATAAAGACTTCATTCATAGGAGGAATGGACAAGGGCCAAAACATTTGAAGTTCTTCCTATTAGTCTTCTTTAATATTTCAAAAAATGTTGTAAATAAATTGGGCTCAAATGAGGGGTCCAAATAGTAGAAATAAGGTAGAATAAAGTGCCTTTAGCATAGTAGGGGGTGCGGGTAGCATTCTTGCTTGTTCCTAGCCCATTTGAAGGTATTTTGACCTAATTTCTAGAAGTATAAGCCAAGAATACGGGATTGACTTAGTCAAACCCTATGGCTGCCCACTTTTTTCCCTTTTCCCATTCTACCCTTTAAGCTTGCTTTCCAAGGCTCCTAAATCTATAAATAGGGAGGCCTACCTCTTGTATTCAAAATTTGAAAATTAGAGTAAAGTTACTATACACAATTTGTGTTAGAGTTTGTGAGCATTGTCTCCTTACACCATTGTCTTATCTTGTGAGATTTAGAGAGCTCTCAAGTGGCAGCATCCTTCACTCATCTTGGAGTAAACCACCATCCAAGTGGCGTGATCACTTCTCTAGCTTCATTCTCCTAAGTTTCCTTTCACTCATCTTTTTCCATTCCATTTCCATTTTGTTCTTGCCGGTTGACTCTCCTGTCGGTTGACTCTACGACACTCACATGCCTCCTTCCTCACCTTGATAAATGCTTGGTTCTTTCGAAGCAATCTGCACCTGCAAAAGAGAAAGGGGCGCCCTAGAGGCCGTTTGCACTCCGACGCTCAAGTCAAGATGGGGCAAAAAACACCAAGTGTATTGAGTCTCTCTGTGTTTAGGTCTAGAGACTGCGTACCTTTCTTAGTATTTCACTTTCCCTTATATAGTCTAGGGTTTACTGCACCGCTAGCCCTAATTAGGGTTCACTGCGCTGCTAGCTATATTCAGGGTTTACTGGAATACCCTCGCACCGCTATCACCCAGTCTTAGGGTAATCTAGCACATAAGGTTTCCTTTTCTGGAGTGCAAACTCTAACAGGGTGACCACCTGGGTGCCTCCTCGTGCACCTAGTCTCTAAGGCCACCTGTTCTGGGGGTGCCCTTACTGTTTACGTGCCATGCATGTAGCCTTTACTCGGAGACCCTAGTTTTGATGAGTACTCGACCCCTCAGGACTCTGCATGTAACTGTGCTTTCCCTGCCACACGCATAAGCTCTTCGTGATTCAGGCCTCTCCCTACCTCTGAGTATTTAACTGGTTATTGGCCCACTCTGGGAACCAATCTTAGCTGTTCTGGTTATGTTGTTCGAGTCACCCAAGACCGATGTCAACTCGTCACACTCTGTTGCCGAGGACTGATCACCCTGCGGAGTGACGAGGATGCATCAGTCCCTTCTGGTGATCATCACAGCGATGACTAATCACCTTTCTCTGTGGGAACATGCGGATGACTAATCACCCTTCTCTGTGGGAACATGCCGATGACTAATCACCCTTCTCCCCGATGACCATACCCCGATGACTGATCGATGCTTCATTACTTCTCGCGCTCTGCTTCAAGGCGCTCATCTAGGCACTGATCTGCTGGTGGTGGTCACTTAGCAACTGACCACCAATCACCGTTCTGAGTGATCTTCTCTCTGATTCACCTGCTATCTTATTCCACGTGTCACCCTGTGAATGGTCCAAGTGGTCATCTGCTGACCCTTTACTAGCTGTTCTCGGTGTCCGAGGACTGGTCGGTACACATTCCAAATTTCAATTCCAAAATCTATGTCTTGTTCTTGTTTTAATGCTTTGTTTCCTATTCTGTTTCCTTCATTATGTTTAGTTTCCTCTTTTTAATTTCAGCACCTTTACTTGTCATCATCTTCACCATAATTGTGTTTTGCTTTTGCCTTTGTGAAATGAACCTTCACATCTACTTAACCACTTGGTTAAGTTAATGTCCAGTGGGGATTTTCCTTTGGTTCTCACCTTTATCATCCTAAAATCTCAATCCTAGATAAAGTGCCACCATAAAATGCTAAATCATAAAATCAACTCACATCACCTGAACTCCCTCTTCTTCTCCAGCAAACCCTTGCTCACCTGCCTGCCAAAGAGACAATGGAGGCCCTGGATAGGAATTCGCTAAGGGACCGCGTAAGCCACGACCTTGGTGAGTTCCTCGCCGCCTCGAGCGTCCTGTTGACCCAGGGGAATGCTAAAATATAGTTAAAAGAAGAGGAGGCCCAACTAAGGAGGGAGTTAGAGCAGAAGAAAGAACTGAAGCTTCAAGTTCAAACGGCCACCAAGCGAGAGACTGCTCTAAACAAAGACCTGAGAAGTCTCCGCCAATCAGAAAAAGAGGCCAAGAAGTTCCTCTTCACCAAGGGGTAGGAGGCCCTCCAGCTTGAAGCCAAGATCCTCCCCCTCCGCAACAAAGTCATTATTGCTGATTTGAGGACCCATCTACTGACAATACCCACTTGAAGCTGGGTCCCTCCTGTTGGGCCTCGGTTGAGGACATCTCGGCCACAAAGTCTGTAACGCCGCTCAAATCTTATTCATATTTATATCATAAAATAAACATGAAACAATAATATCAAAATTAACATATGTTTATATAATAAATACATCCATCTCATACATTGTATTTTCTTCAAAATAATATCCTTTCTCTAGGGAATTTTTAATACATAACCACCCAGTGTTTCAAAATAAAACAAGATACAGCATAAGAACAGGCGATCTCCTTGTCCAACCACTCACTGAGAAGCTCTACTGCCTACAACATCATCTGCTCCCGTGTAATTTACACGATCATCACAGTTTTAAGAAAGCAAACACAAAACAAAACACAGGGGTAAGCTAGATATTTTTAAAACTTTAAAACATGAAACTTGATATTAACGTAAACCATCAAATATTCACACATTTCACAATTCCCTCAAGTGTCATTCATTTCACATAATCCATCAAGTGTCTATCAACAATTTCAATATTTCTCTTTCTCACGTCAGACTTCCACTGACTCATCACACATAGACACTTGACACTACTTCCGGAAGACTCGTGCATTGACTAGACTCAGAGATCTGCACCTGTCATACTACACCACTGTGAAATCCACACAGGGTCGCTGTGAAATCCACACAGCTATGCGCATAAACAATAATCTGAATCTCAGTATCCTCACTCTCCTAGTATGACAGGGTTAATCCATACAACAGGTCAAGTTAGTTATCTTTCAAACAACTTACCCATACATATGAACCTCCTTCGACTCTCAACACCTGAATAACTTCATCTATATGATTCCATTATATCAGGAGAGTCAAGATATCTCCTTCTAGACTAATCACTGGTCAATGCACATTCTACACGATCTTACACGGTATTTTCTTTCCTGAAAATACTATGCCTGGATCACATTTTCACATCATTCCATATATCATACAACACCCAAACTGAACCAGTCAATCATACATATTTTTAAAACCGTTTCTAAACAATCCAAATCATACTAAAGTTCAAGATTCTGAAAAATCATATGTATTTCACAGCATCTACCATATTTAAAGTATCACATTTTCAAGCTCAAATAAATTTCCAATCCACACACCAAAAACAGAGCAGCGTGTAAGAACGTTTAAAATTGAACATTAAAATCTTCTAGCTTAAGGTTCTATTGAAAATAAATCTAGCTTCCCTTACCTGGACTTGCGTAAAATCTCACTACGAGCTCTAACCCACCGAACTTAAGGATACCCGAACTCTGTTTTAAGGCTTGATTGGAAACTTGCAGCGAACCTTCCCAGGTGCTCTGTGGCAGTCGCCGGTAGCCAAGCTGGGACATGAGAAGGCCTGAATCGCAGAGTGAAGGAGAGGAAGGAACAAAGGATGAAGACTAAACTCACTCTATCTCTCGCTACTCCAACAGCGTTCGAACTCCAACTAAGAGGAGGTGTGTTCTGAGACTAAGAAACGTAGACCCGCTATGCAGCTGCCATTACCCACTCTGTGGGAAGCTTGCGCGCACGTTTCCTCTGACAGAACTACCACGGGATGTCTCTGCGCGTACCAACTTTGGGTTACCTGCCTTACCAACTCTCTGGCGTCAACTATTCTGAAGCACTCCTAATGTCTACGTGTCGCACATGCAGAACTTTCATGCTGGGAGCCTGGGTCCCACATTATCTGCGTGAAACACTACCTCGCGCGATAACCATCCATCGATGACTGCTCGCGCGGTGACCATGCCTCTCATACCGGCGATGACCGATGCCTCTCATACTGGCGATGACTGATTCCTCTTCCTGACAGATGACTGATTCCTCACCCTGGCAGACAACCGATGTCTCACCCTGGCAGATAACCGATGTCTCACCCTGGCAGACAACCGATGTGTCTCCCATCTTGGTTGATGACCGATGTTCCTCTCATCCTGTTGGCGATCTCTTATCGCCCTTGTGTGTGACGAGGACACATCGCCTCACTCTGGTCACCGATGTCACATCGTCACACCCAGCTGAGGGCTCGTCCTCCCATTCCTCTAAGTCTGTGGTATCGCGGCTCACACTACTCATGGTGGCAGATATGCCACCTATCTTCTATATCACTCATCTTCTGTATTTAGACCACATACTAAGTGCTTACCAAGTCTTCTCGAATACTCGGCGATGTGCTCTTTTTTGGCATTCATGTGCACCATAGGCGATTGGCGGTCATGTACACCATAGGCGATTACTGATTTCATACGGGTGAAGTCGGAGGCCGCCGCCTTCTTCAACAAACGGCGATCTCGTCGACTCCTAAGCTACACCTTCCTTTCTCTTACCCTTCTTGCTTCACGTGCCCCCCCCCCTTCAAGCACGCCCACGTGATTACTTCACGATAAAGTCATTGCACCTGACTATTTGGTTGGTACAATGGTCAACCGACCGCCCTCTACCAGCTGACCCCAGACCTTAGGCGACGTCCGAGGTCTGACCACTATGATAATTTTCTATTTTTATGTCCTTTTTATTTTAAATAATAACATACTCAGAAATTATTTAAAATCTATCACTTCTATTCCAAACAAATTTATAGGTCCTTACATTCTCCCTGATCCGGTCGGTCATCGGTAGTCGATGACATCAGCAGCAGTTGACCACGTGGACCATTCACAGGGTAACACGTGGTAGAGGATAACAGGCGAATCAGGGAGGCGATCACTCAGAATGGTAATCGCCTGTCGCCTGTGATGATGAGTAATCGCCTATCGCCTTGAGGATGAGTAATCGCCTATCGCCTTGAGGATGAGTAATTGCTCATCGCCGGTATGGATCAGTAATCGCCTAGATTGCACATGATCGCCGTGTGTTAAGGTTAGGAGATCAGGTAGTTAGCAAGTCGCCGAAAGAGCACATCGCCGGGTGTTTGAGAAGACTTGGCAAGCACTTGTTGTATGGTCTAAGTACAGAGGATAAGTGGCATATCTGCCACTATGTGTAGTGTGAGCTACGATGCCCAGTGTTAACCAGCTCGCCATGTTAAGGTTGCGCCCAGAGTAGCCTGTGTACTAAGCTACTCCCTGTGTGGATAACTTAGTCGCAGGGGCACAGTGGAAGTAACATTTCAGCTGCAGATACTCAAGATGGTGACACGTGTATGACCAGATGTTATCCACGTGTCAAGAGGAATAACCGTCAGGAGAGAGAAAGACTCAGGTATATATACGAAACTCTTAACAAAATTGAGGGAGGTTTTTACAGATTCTTACAGCTTACACATTTGAGAGTTTCAGTTACACACGAGTCTCACAGAGAGATTCAGATATAGTTTTGGTGTTCCTGTTGCCTGACTTGAGTGTCGGAGCTACAACGGCCGCCAGAGGCGCCGTCTGTGTGTTTTGCAGGCAGCGTTTGGAGTTCCGGCGGTGGTTCTTGGAGCGTTCCTGCAAAACAGAAGGCTAGACGAAGGAGTGACGAGGCAATCCTCCACGTTCGAGTCAAGCGGCAGGATCACTCCCCAACAAGAAAAATTTTCATCCTCGAAAATTGAATTACTAAGGAAAGAGGTAGGGATATGCTTCTCTCATGGTTTCTTCTAATTCCCAAGTTGAATCACCCGATTTGTCATCCCACACCACTTTCACCATGTTGATGGTCTTGCCTCTGAGCTGTTTACTCTGCCGATCGTCAATCCTAACTGGTTTGGCTTCAAAAGACAAGTCATCCTTGATCTGCACCTCATCCACTTCCAGCACGTGACTTGGGTCTGCCATGTACTTCCTCAGCTGTGATACATGAAAGACATTATGCAGGTTCGCTAATTGGGGAGGTAGGGCGATCTCATAAGCCACTGGACCGATCCTCCTTAGGATCTGATATGGCCCAATAAACTTAGGGGACAGCTTCTTTGATCTGATAGCTCGTCCTACACCCTTGGTCAGTGTCACTCTCATAAATACATGATCTCCAACTGCAAACTCCAAAGGTTTTCTCCTCTGATCTGCATAAGATTTCTGCCGACTTTGAGAAGCTTTCATTCTGTCTTTTATCTGTTTCACCTTCTCGGTCGTTTGCTGAATTAACTCTGGCCCGACCAAGACTGCTTCGCCCTCCTGGTACCAACTAAAGGAGTTCTGCATTTCCTCCCATACAAGGCTTCATATGGCGCCATCCCTATACTGGCATGATAACTGTTATTATAAGTAAACTCTACCAGCGGCAACATCTCATCCCAGCTTCCCAATTGATCCAAGACACACGTCCTCAGCAGATCTTCCAAGGACTGGATCGTTCTCTCAGACTGTCCATCGGTTTGAGGATGATATGCAGAGCTCATCCTCAACTTAGTTCCCAGAGAATCTTGTAAGGTCTGCCAAAACCGTGAAGTGAACCTGGGATCTCTATCCGAAACAATGCTGGAAGGCACTCCATGCAACCTCACAATTTCCTTGATGTACAACTGAGCCAACTTGGCCATGGATATCCTCAAATTAGTTGGAAGAAAGTGAGCACTCTTCATTAGCCGATCAACTATGACCCAGATTGCATCATGACCCCTTACCGATCTAGGTAAGTGGGTAACGAAATCCATTGCAATGTTGTCCCATTTCCACTCAGGAATATCCAATTGCTGTAACAAACCGCCAAGTCTTTGATGTTCTACCTTCGCCTTCAGACATGTCAAGCTGGTAGTAACATACTGGGCGATGTCTTTCTTCATGCCCGACCACCAAAATGACCCCTTTAAGTCCTGGTACATCTTATTCATACCTGGGGGTAAACTAAGATGACTCTTGTGGCCTTCCTCTAGGATCATCTTCTTCAACTCCTCATTCGCAGGTATGTACATTCTGCCATTAAATCTCAAGATCCCATCATCTCCCATCACAAAGTCCTTAGCCTGATTGGTGCCTAGCAATTCCACAATACGCTTCAGACTAGGGTCCTCTAATTGCCTATCCTTTATCATCCCAATGAAATCATTAGTTATAGTTAACTTACTACAACTGATATGGTTAACATGAAATTCCACTCCCAAGTTTAAATCTCTGAACTGCTCGATCAGCTTCTGCTCTTCAATCATCATGATTAATACTTGCATTGATTTTCTACTCAGAGCATCTGCCACTACATTGGCCTTCCCTGGATGATACATAAGTTGGAAATCATAGTCCTTTAAAAACTCCATCCATCTTCTTTGTCTCATATTTAGTTCCTTCTGATCAAACAGATATTTCAGGCTTTTATGATCACTAAACACCTGAAACCGAGCTCCATACAAATAATGCCTCCAAATCTTCAAGGCAAACACCACAGCCGTCAACTCCAAGTCATGAGTAGGATAGTTCCTCTCATGAACTTTGAGTTGCCTTGAAGCATATGCGACTACTCTTTTCTCTTGCATCAAAACACATCCCAAGCCCTGATGTGAAGCATCACAGTAGACATCAAAAGGTCTTCCTACATCTGGGATCACCAGCACCGGAGCACTAGTCAATCTTTCCTTTAGTTCCATGAAACTCTGCTCACATCGGTCGGTCCAAGCAAAAGGTTGGTCTTTGCGAGTTAACTGAGTCAAAGGAGCCACTACCTTGGAAAAATCCTCAATGAACCTCCGATAGTAGCCAGCTAGACCCACAAAACTCCTTATCTCTGTGATTGTCTTAGGACGTTCCCACTGGAGCACTGCCTCTACCTTGGCTGGATCCACTGAGATCCCCCAAGCAGATATCACATGTCCCAAGAAGTTAACTTCCTTCAGCCAGAACTCACACTTGGAGAACTTAGCATATAATTGCTTCTCCCTCAGGATCTCCAACACCATCTTTAGATGTTCCTCATGTTCTTCCTCGGTCCTTGAATAAATAAGTATGTCGTCTATGAAGACTACAACAAACTTATCCAAGAAAGGACGAAAAATTCTATTCATGTAGTCCATGAACAGAGCTGGAGCATTTGTCACTCCAAACGGCATCACCACATACTCATAATGTCCATAATGAGACCTAAATGCCGTCTTCTGAACATCTTCAGCTTTTACCAAAATTTGGTGGTATCCCATTCTCAGATCAATCTTTGAGAACACCGAGGCTCCATGCAGTTGATCCATCAAATCATCAATTCTAGGCAGAGGATACTTGTTCTTGATGGTCAACTTGTTCAACTGGCGGTAATCTACACACAACCGAGACCCTCCATCCTTTTTCTTAACTAGAAGCACTGGAGCCCCCCATGGAGATACACTAGGCCTGATGAACTGTTTCTCCAACAATTCTTCCACTTGCTTCTTCAATTCTGTCAACTCAGCTGGAGCCATTCTGTAGGGTGCCATTGACACTGGTCCAGCTCCAGCTACCAAATCAATAGAGAATTCCACTTCTCTCTTAGGAGGTAGTCCAGGTATTTCTTCTGGAAATACATCCATGAAATCCTTCACCACATGTATATTGCCCATATCTTCTTCATTCTTCACTCCCCCTTGAGCGAGGATCACGAAGCACCTCGCCCCTTCTTTCAACTCCGACCACACATGCTGAGCAGACATCACATCTGACACTTCGAGATCTGGAAACACCACTTTCTGCCTACCGCAATCTATGAGAATGTGATTGGCAGATAGCCAATCCATTCCTAGGATAACATCTAGATCCTGAAGAGGTAGACAGATCAAATTTACTTTGAACCTGTGTCCCTCTGCTATCTCTGGACATTCAGGGCAAACTGTGGAGGTCATAACCTGTCCTGATGCAAGTGTAGAGACCAACAGTTCAAACGGCAGCTCCTTCACTAGAAGGCCCAACTCGTTTACGCACAGACTTGACACAAAAGAGTGTGTCGCTCCAGAATCAAACAAGGCTTTTACATTTCTACCAGCTATAAAACAAACACCTTGCACCAAGTTACCTAACTGAGATGCCTCAGCTCCTGATATCGCAAACACTCTCCCTGCTGCCCGAGGTCTGCTGCCTTCGTTCCTCAACTGTTGAGAACCACCAGATTGAGTCATCCTATTCTGGTTAGGACAATCTCTAGCAACGTGTCCCGTCTTTTGGCATGCAAAACATCTTCTCCCTAAAGCCCTCTTGGGGCACACATTGGACGTGTGTGGTCCACCACAATGGAAACATCTAGGCTTCCATGGTTCTTGTTGCTGAAACTGGGGCGGTGCTGCTCCTGCCCTATGCTGTGGAGGTCTCGCATAACGCTTATTCTGCTGCTGCTGCCCCTTGGCCTTCCCACTGGAAGAACCTCCTGGGTGTGACCTGATCACCCGAGAATTACCCCTTTCCAAGGTCTCCACCATCTTTGCCTTCTCCACTAAGGCATGAAACTCCCTGATGCACATAGGTGCTATGGTCTTCTTCAGCTCATGCTTTAAACCTTCTTCAAACTTTCTACACCTCCAAGCCTCAGAGGTAGCTTGGGTATAAAATCGGGCGAGGTATTCAAACCGAGCAGCATAAGCATTCACGGACATCTCTCCCTGCTCCAACCTTAGAAATTCAGCTTCTTTCGCAAACCTTGCACTATCTGGAAAATATTTCTCCAGAAACCTCACTCGGAAACTTTCCCAGTCTAACACTTCAGCTCTGGCTTCCATCATCTGCTGAGCTCCCATCCACCAGAACTCTGCTTCTCCAGATAGCAGATAGGTAGCAAACACCAATTACCTATCTTCAGGGCAGGAGGTTGCCTTGAAGATTTTCTCTAACCCCCTGATCCACTGATCTGCTTGGTTAGGAGTAGCATTCCCACTGAACTTAGGTGGGCTGTGCCTGAAGAACTCGGTCAGTCCCATCTGCTCCTGAGGCTGACCGACGTGGGGAGCTGTTGTAGCCGATCTAGCAGTCTCCAAATGCTGCATTGCAGCTTGATGATTCTGAGCCATCGCCGCATTCTGCTGTTGGATGGCGCTTGCCATTATCTCAATGGCCCTGGCGATCTGGCTCATTTCTGCAGAAGGTTGGGGAGGGGTAGGCGGTCTAGGAGCCATTTTCTATGTAAGATTAGGAAACTATTATTCTCTAATCATATTCCTATAACATGAACTTGATAAAGAAGCAATTCATTTAGACGACCACATCTAGGTCTTACAAAGGTCAGCATCTCAAAATCATCTAGAATTTTGAGTTTATCAGCAAGATCATGATACTTATAACATCAAACATAACACCAGAACAGCTACTGGTATAAAACCATCAATCCAAACAACCACTTTCAATCAATTACAAAAACACTCAATAAAATGAAATAATTCACACCAGAATTCAATATATGCTAAACATCAAACCTTTTGAATTAAGATTGAGAATCATCTCGATCCAGTTATGAGTGTGCACCCTCACTACTTTATCAAGATCCTTTCATTCTTAATACTAAAATTTTCAGTTAGGGCATATATTTACTAAAGCACACACAAAATTTCAATAAGAAAAACATTTAAAAACCTTTCAATATAGCTTTAGTTCAAAACTCCAATAAATTTTTGTAAGCAGAAGAAACACAATGAACCCACTACCTCAGGTCATCCTAAGGATGAACTGCTGTGATACCATTAATGTAACGCCCCTAAAATCTTATTCATATTTATATCATAAAATAAACATGAAACAATAATATCAAAATTAACATATGTTTATATAATAAATACATCCATCTCATACATTGTACTTTCTTCAAAATAATATCCCTTCTCTAGGGAATTTTTAATACATAACCACCCAGTGTTTCAAAATAAAACAAGATACAGCATAAGAACAGGCGATCTCTTTGTCCAACCACTCACTGAGGAGCTCTACTGCCTGCAACATCATCTGCTCCCGTGTAATTTACTCGATCATCACAGTTTTAAGAAAGCAAACACAAAACAAAACACAGGGGTAAGCTAGATATTTTTAAAACTTTGAAACATGAAACTTGATATTAACGTAAACCATCAAATATTCACACATTTCACAATTCCCTCAAGTGTCATTCATTTCACATAATCCATCAAGTGTCTATCAACAATTTCAATATTTCTCTTTCTCACGTCAGACTTCCACTGACTCATCACACATAGACACTTGACACTACTTTCGGAAGACTCGTGCATTGACTAGACTCAGAGATCTGCACCTGTCATACTACACCACTGTGAAATCCACACAGGGTCGCTGTGAAATCCACACAGCTATGCGCATAAACAATAATCTCAATCTCAATATCATCACTCTCCTAGTATGACAGGGTTAATCCATACAACAGGTCAAGTTAGTTATCTTTCAAACAACTTACCCATACATATGAACCTCCTTCGACTCTCAACACCTGAATAACTTCATCTATATGATTCCATTATATCAGGAGAGTCAGGATATCTCCTTCTAGACGAATCACCGGTCAATGCACATTTTACACGATCTTACACGGTATTTTCTTTCCTGAAAATACTATGCCTGGATCACATTTTCACATCATTCCATATATCATACAACACCCAAACTGAACTAGTCAATCATACATATTTTTAAAACCGTTTCTAAACAATCCAAATCATACTAAAGTTCAAGATTCTGAAAAATCATATGTATTTCACAGCATCTACCATATTTAAAGTATCACATTTTCAAGCTCAAATAAATTTCCAATCCACTCACCAAAAACAGAGCAGCGTGTAAGAACGTTTAAAACCGACGACCACGTCGCCCCAACATCAGAATCTTCTAGCTTAAGGTTCTATTGAAAATAAATCTAGCTTCCCTTACATGGACTTCCATAAAATCTCACTACGAGCTCTAACCCACCAAACTTAAGGATACCCGAACTCTGTTTTAAGGCTTGATTGGAAACTTGCAGCGAACCTTCCCAGGTGCTCTATGGCAGTCGCCGGTAGCCAAGCTGGGACATGAGAAGGCCTGAATCGCAGAGTGAAGGAGAGGAAGGAACAAAGGATGAAGACTAAACTCACTCTATCTCTCGCTACTCCAACAGCGTTCGAACTCCAACTAAGAGGAGGTGTGTTCTGAGACTAAGAAATGTAGACCCCCTATGCAGCTGCCATTACCCACTATGTGGGAAGCTTGCGTGCACGTTTCCTCTAACAGAACTGCCACGGGATTTCTCTGCGTGTACCAACTTTGGGTTACCTGCCTTATCAACTGTTCTGAAGCACTCCTAATGTCTACGTGTCGCGCATGCAGAACGTTCATGCTGGGAGCTTGGGTCCCACATTATCTGCGTGAAACACTACCTCGCGCGATAACCATCCACCGATGACTGCTCGCGCGGTGACCATGCCTCTCATACCGGCGATGACCGATGCCTCTCATACTGGGGATGACTGATTCCTCTTCTTGACGGACGACTGATTCCTCACCCTGGCAGACAACCGATGTCTCACCTTGGCAGACAACCGATGTCTCACCCTGGCAGACAACCGATGTGTCTCCCATCCTGGTTGATGACCGATGTTCCTCTCATCCTGTTGGCGATCTCTTATCGCCCTTGTGTGTGACGAGGACACATCGCCTTACTCTGGTCACCGATGTCACATCGTCACACCCAGCTGAGGGCTCGTCCTCCCATTCCTCGAAGTCTGTGGTATCACGGCTCACACTACTCATGGTGGCAGATATGCCGCCTATCTTCTATATCACTCATCTTCTGTATTTAGACCACATACTAAGTGCTTACCAAGTCTTCTCGAATACTCGGCGATGTGCTCTTTTCGGCGATCATGTGCACCATAGGCGATTGGCGGTCATGTACACCATAGGCGATTACTGATTTCATACGGGTGAAGTCGGAGGCCGCCGCCTTCTTCAACAAACGGCGATCTCGTCGACTCCTAATCTACACCTTCCTTTCTCTTACCCTTCTTGCTTCACGTGCCCCCCCTTCAAGCAAGCCCACGTGATTACTTCACGATGAGGTCATTGCACCTGACTACTTGGTTGGTACAATGGTCAACTGACTGCCCTCTACCAGCTGACCCCAGACCTTAGGCGACGTCCGAGGTCTGACCACTATGATAATTTTCTATTTTTATGTCCTTTTTATTTTAAATAATAACATACTCAGAAATTATTTAAAATTTATCACTTCTATTCCAAATAAATTTATAGGTCCTTACAAAGTCAGCGTAGACCTATCCTTTGATCGGGCCTCTGGGTTCATACTGGATGTCGAATTCTGACAACTCGACTGCCCAACGTACCATTCTTCCCGCCACATCAGGCTTCTGCAGGACCTTGCATATCGGTAAATTTGTCATCACCACCACTGTGAAGCTCTGAAAATAGTGGCGAAGTCTTCTGGTTGAGAACACCACTGCTAATGCTGCCTTTTCTATGGCTTGGTATCTCGTCTCAGGTCCCTACAAAACTTTGCTGACAAAATAAATGGGTTTCTGGCTCTGTTCCTGCTCTTGAACCAAAACAGAACTCACCGCCCTATCCGTAATCGCAAAGTACAGCCGCAGGGGTGTGCCGAGCTGAGGCTTGCACAAGACTGGCGGGCTGGCCAGATACTCTTTAAGCTTGAGGAAGGCCTGCTCACATTCTGCGGTCCAGGCGAATCGGCTATTCCTTCTAAGGCATTGGAAATAAGGGTGGCCTTTGTCTCCTCCGGCTGACACGAACCTGGAGAGTCAGCCATCCGACCTGTCAACTGTTGCACTTCTTTGACCGATGTCGGGCTCCTCATGGCTATGATCGCTGCACACTTGTCTGGGTTGGCCTCGATCCCTCTTTCCGTAAGCAAAAACCCAAGGAACTTGCCTGCTTCCACCCCAAAGACACACTTCTCTGGATTCAACTTCAGCCTGTACTTCGCTATCGTATTAAATAGCTCCTCCAAGTCGTCAACATGCTGATCTCGTGCCTGGGACGTCACCACCATGTCATCTACATAGGCCTGCACATTGCGTCCTAGCATGGGGGCAAGGACCTTGTCCATCAGCCTCTGATACGTGGCACCTGCATTCTTCAGCCCAAATGGCATGACTGTGTAGCAGTAGCAAGACAGCTCTGTCATGAACGCAGTCTTGTTCTCGTCCATCGGGTGCATCTTGATCTGATTGTACCCAGAGAATGCGTCCAAGAAGCTGAGTAACCTGCAGCCCGAGGCACTATCTACTAGCGCATCTATGTTGGGTAGAGGGTAGGAGTCTTTTGGACAGGCCTTGTTGAGATCTGTGAAGTCCACACACATCCTCCACTTCCCATTAGCCTTTTTTACCAGGATGACATTCGCAAGCCACTCAGGATACTGTATTTCCCGTATGTGGCCTGCTTTTAGCAACTTCTGTGTCTCCTCCCTGACAACCTGTCTTCGTTCATCATTGAACTTCCTTCTCCTCTGACGGACTGGTCTGACTTGGGGATTCAGTGCCAGGCGATGGCATAGGAAGTCAGGGTCAATGCCTAGCATGTCTGAGGGGGACCAAGCGAAAGCGTCCAAATGCTTTCCTATGACCCCCGCTACCTGGTCCTGGGTCTCCTGATACAGGGACTTACCCAGCTTGAAAATCTTTCCCCCAATCTCCTTCTCCACCACCTCCTCTGCCGGTTCGGGTCGCCTCGCCCGGGCGACCTCTGCTCGTGTGACCCCGACGTCACCTCGGGGCATCTCTGCTTCATCGACACCTCCTCCCGGTGGTGAGGTGGTCACCATGTAGACTCCCCTCTTTGTCTTGAGGCTATTCTCATAGCACCTTTTAGCCTCTTTTTGATCTGACTTGATGGTTACCACCATCCCCTCCATCGAAGGCAACTTCATCTTCATATGCCTTGTGGACACCACAGCCCCTAGCCTGTTTAGGGCTGGTCTGCCCAGCAGTATGTTGTAGGCAGAGGGGGCGTTCACTACGAGGTACCTGATGTTCTCTGTGCGGGAAGCCACTCCATCAGTGAAAGTGGTCCGCAGCTCGATATACCCCCGCACCTCTACTTGGTCTCCTGCGAACCCATACAAACAGCCGACGTAGGGTCGCAGCTAATCAGGAGACAACTGTAACTTGTTGAAAGTCGACCAGAACATCACATCGGCCGAGCTTCCTTGATCTACTAATACCCGGTGCACCTTGCGTGCGGCAGTGACAACTAAAATGACCACCGGATCGTTATCATGGGGGATAACATCTCGGCGATCAGCCTTTGTGAAGACGAGGTTGATGTCTGGGAAGTGATCTTCCTCACAGGTCTCCACTGCCATCACCGAACATGCATACTTCTTACGTTGCGAAGAAGTGCACCCTCCCCCTGAGAACCCACCTGATATAGTGTGGATCTCACCATGTATGGGCACTTCGTGCCCCTGGTCTGTCCTTGGTACAACGACCGCCTCGCCCTCTGATGCCTCCTTCAGGTAGTCATTCAAAAACCCACCCTTCACTAACTCGTCCAATTGGTGGCCCAAGGCCAGACAATTTCGAATGGGGTGACCAAAGGCCTGATGGAACTCGCACCAGGCGTTTTTGTTTGGCCCCAGCCTCTTGTCACTCTTTGGGAGCATCTTCAATCTTTCTGCCACATTAGGAATGGCAATCAGTTCCTTCAGCTCCACCACAAATTCATGTCTAGGGGGCATGTCATCTTTGCTTCGTCCCCTAGCTTGTGGTTTTTGGGGCTCAAAGGGCTTCTGTTTCCCTTGAGCCTTCTTCTCTGTGGTTGCCTCGTGCACCCGCAGCGGTTGAGGCCGATTAGGCGCTCGGGGCCTTAACGAGACTGCGCTTTCTCGCTTCTCGTTGAGTTCTCCCTTGGCGACAATGTGGGCCACATCACGTCGTTTTATGTCGCCGAAAGTCTTGGGGCGGCTGCGTATCAGAGATTCGCTGAAAGGCCCTGGCAATACGCCCTTCCTGAAGGCGTGCACCACCATGTCTTCATCCTTGGTGTACAACCTTACCACCATCGCCCCAAACCTGTTGAGGTAATCTTTAAGGGACTCCCTCTGGTGCTGCCTTACATCGAAAAGATCGTAAGACACTGGCGGAGGGTCCCTATTGATAAGATATTGCTCCCTGAACAGCGCGGAGAATTGCGCGAAAGACGTGATATGTCCTTCAGGCAAACTCACGAGCCATTCTAGCGCAATTCCTGTCAGTGTGGCCATAAAAAGCTTACAGTGCACTGCGTCGGACCCTCCTGACAACATCATCTGCGTATGGAAAGCAGTGAGATGTGTTTCAGGATCTTCTTTCCCGATGAACACGGTCTTAGGCCCTACAAAGGTGGCTGGGACCACCTGTTCATAATTGCCTAGGAGAAAGGCATGGGAAAGGCCCTTGGGGGCACTGGTGGGGCTCGATCATCCTCCCCACGATCTCCAGCTTGTTGTATGTGTTGCAAATTCAAGCGTAGCTCCTCATTTGCTCGGTGCAACTCCTCATTCCTGGCTTGTGAAGCGGCCAGGTCTTCCTGCATGCGCACCTGGTGCGCCCTGGACTCCGCCACCGTCTCCTGGAGGGCGCGCATCGTTTCCATAAGCTGTTGCATGGTAACGCTGTCGCCTCCATTTGGTGGGACGGACCCGTGTCTTGTATTCCTAATCTTCTGTGGTTTTTTCTCTCACTCTCATGTATGGGACCTTGTTTTACTCCGGCCCCACGGTGGGCGCCAAATGTTCTTGCCGGTTGACTCGCCTGTCAGTTGACTCCATGACACTCACACGCCTCCTTCCTCACGTTGATACATGCTTGATTCTTGCGAAACAATCTGCACCTGCAAAAGAGAAAGGGGCGCCCTAGAGGCCATTTGCACTTTGACGCTCAAGTCAATAGTGGGCAAGCAACATCAAGTGTATTGAGTTTCTCTGTGTTTAGGTTTAGAAACTGCGTACCTTAGTGAAGTATTTTACTGTCCCTTATATAGTCTAGGGTTTACTGCGCCGCTAGCCCTAATTAGGGTTCACTGCGCTACTAGCCATATTTAGGGTTTACTGGAATACCCTTGCGCCGCTATCACCCAATCTTAGGGTAATCTAGCACATAAGGTTTCCTTCTCTGGAGTGCAAACTCTCACAGGGTGACCACCTGGGTGCCTCCTTGTGCACCTAGTCTCTGGGGCCACCTGTTCTGGGAGTGCCTTCACTATTCACGTGCCATGCATGTAGCTTCACTAGGAAACCCTAGTTCTGATGAGTACTCGACCCCTCAGGACTCTACACCTAACTGTGCTCTCCCTGCTACCCGCATGGGCACTTCGTGATCCAGGCCTCTCCTTACCTCTGGGTATTTAACTAGTCATTGGCCCACACTGGGAACCGATCTTAGCTGTTCTGTTTACGCTGTTCAGATCACCCAAGACCGATGTCACCTCGCCACACCCTGTTGCCGAGGACTCCTTAACCTGCAGAGTGACGAAGACACATCAGCCCCCTCTGGTGACCGTCACGCTCTCTCTGTAGGCTGATGACTAATCACCCCTCTATGTGGGCTGATGACTAATCACCCCTCTATGTGGGCTGATGACTAATCACCCCACTCTGTAGGCTGATGACTAATCACCCCTCTCTGTATGCTGATGACTAATCACCCCACTCTGTAGGCTGATGACTAATCACCCCTCTCTGTAGGCTGATGACTAATCACCCCTCTCTGTAGGCTGATGACTAATCACCCCACTCTGTAGGCTGATGACTAATCACCCCACTCTGTAGGCTGATGACTAATCACCCCTCTCATCAATACCACCTGTGGGGTCCATTCCACGTGGCTTTGGCCCATGTTGTGGGACCCAGCTGACGTCCGAGGACTGGTCGGTACACTTTCCTCACCCCCTTCCTTTTTTATCTTTATTTTTGCGCAATCCATTCCATTCCTCTTTCTAATATCGTGTTTGTCTTTTAATTTTGGTTATCACTTGCCTTTCTTCATCTTATGTTCTTTCCATTTCCGCAATTTGCCTTCATCATCATAATCACCATATTATGTTTTTCTCTTTGCCCTCTAGAAGTGAACAAAGTGCAACCCATAAAATGTGCAATCCTAAAATCAACTCACATCAACACTTTACCCATTTAAGCATGTGCTGAATATGGGAATTGTGACTACATGTGTGACCTATAGCTAGGGTTTCTAGAAGCCTATGCTAGGTTATTCTTTTTAGGCCAATGTGAGCCCAATCTATTACATTTAAATCCTATCTTACAAAAAGACTAAGACAAAAAGAATAGTTGGTATCATGACCTGTGCTCTGGTGCTATGTTCCTGATGATCCTCTGAGGAATGGTGGGGCCTAAGTGGCGTGAGTTGATTTTAGGATTGCACATTTCATTGGTTGCTCTTTGTTTATTCTTTTTTATTTCGCAATTTTAGGTGAGAACCCTAAGAAGATTCCCACTTGACACAAACTTAACCAAGTGGTTAAGTAAGTGTGAAGGTTCATTTCAGAAGGACAAAGAGAGAAAAAGACAATAATATCGTATGGATAATGCAAGGGCGGAAATTAAGACAAGGATAATTAAAGAATAAGAATAAACAAAGAACAAATTAAAGATTAGAAGAAGACATATATGGAATGGAATGGAAGGTGCAAATAAAGATAAAAAGAGGAAGAGTTGCAGAGAGCTTATGGAAGAAAGAAAGATGTCACGCCACTTAGAGAAGAGAGGACTCCAAGATGAGTGGTGCAAAGAGCCTCCACTTAAGATGATACCCACCCAAGATAAGACCCAAAATGAGAGCTCACAAGTCTCACAAAATCACTCCTGCAGAGTTTCTTTACTTCAAATTTCAATGTGTAAATACATGAGGGAAGACACCCTATTACAATAGGAAGGGGTGCCTTGGTGGGAAAGAAGGGTGAAGGGTAGAAATGGCAAGGGAGATGGGTTGCCTAGGGGGTTTACCATGGTCAAAATCACCCCCTTAGGCATAGTTTCTAGAAGTTAGGTTAAAAGCCCTAATTCTAGGTGCCTTGTCTTGAAAAGGTGGGCTAGGTGCAAGCCTATTTTGCTAAGTACACTCCCTTTTATGCTATATGAACCTACTGTAGCCTATTTTTCTATCTGAACCCCTAAAGTGAGCCCAAATTATTTACAAACATGTTTTTATATTTTAAGAAGACCAAAAGAAAGAAAAGTTGATGTTTTGGTCTATGCCCAGTTCTTCTTCTGGTGAATTCCGTCTGATACTTGGTGGGGCCTTAACTTGATTGCTGAGATGACTACTCATAGTGTGAATTGTCTCTTGAATCCTTGGTCATCTGCTTGGCTACTTGGATTATATCACTAAGTTACTAAATGTCTGAGATGCTTGACCTAGCCTTGAATCTTGTTTCCTGCTCCTTATCATTCTTTTGTAAGGTTAGGCTAGCTTCTGATGGTGGTGATCCATTCATGGTTAGATCAGGTATGGTTGTAGTTGTGTTGGTAACAACAATACTTTCTCTAATTGGCATTAGGTAGTGTATAAGTCTTCTTCGATAATGATATTAACTCAACACTCGAAGCTTCCTCAAAAGCTATGCCTAGTTTGTATTCAAGGGTGTGTACTATGTGAAATTTGGGGATGAGGTAACTCTGTTTGTCTTCACAAAGGTAGAAGTGTTGTCCTTCTAAAGCGTCATCCTATCAGCACTGTCATATGGCATTCTTGCCTTGTTATGAAACTCCCTCAGCTCTTTGATTTGCATGAACTTAATGTCTCTTTATTGTCACTCATCCAGATTCCCAATTGGCTTCTTACAAAGATTGTCTGAAAAGGGTCTCAGCGTGATAGCAATGACCATGTGGTGCATTACCACCTCGGGGACTAAGGTTTCGGATACTAAGGGCAACCTACCTGAAGTGCTCTATGAAAGTGCACAAAAAATATGTTTTTTCTTGCTTTATATTTACTAGCATGATTAACATCAAGTGATGCAGCCTACTCGTAGCGAATTGTGCACCAAACTTTGTGACTAAAGTGTCAAAGCAATCAATCTAGTGTGGTGTAAGTTGTGTGAACAAGCTTAGGGAAACTCCTTTTAGGGAGGTCAGGAAGACTTTGCACAGAAATGCATCCTCGATAGTGTATAAACAAACTTATGTAACATAAAAGATGTTCATCAGAGCTGGTGGTGCCATCATACTATCTAGAGCATGGATTTTCCAATTACTTGGAAGAGAGGGCTCCATTATAGCATTTGTGAAGAGGTATCAACAGGATGATGTGTTGAGGGTACTTATTGAAGTAGGCATTTTTTAGTAGACATTGTGATACAAACCACCTTTACAAGCAGATGAATAAGGACATGACAGACACTTCACAATTAGGTTAGTCATCTCAACATAAAAGACCAGATCCACCAAACCTCAAGAGAGCCTCTACAGAAGAAGAACCAGACATAAACCAAAATATCAAATATTCTTTCTTCTAGTCTTTTCACAAGACAAGTTTGTGTAAATAAATTGGGCTCACTTTGGGGCTTTAAATAGAAGAATAAGTTATAGTAGGGTTCACTTAGCGTAAATTGGGGTGTACTTAGCCTAAATTGGGCTTATGCCAAGTCCACCTTTCATGACAAGTGCACCTAGGTCTAGGGTTTTTTGACCTACCTTCTTGAAGATTTCTCACAAATGACGCCCCTACCCCTCTCAGTCTTGCTCCCCAAGTCACTCTCTCCTATATAAAGGGTGTCTTGCCTCATGTAATTTAGACATTGAATTATGAATAGAAAAGAAACTTTGTTAGAGTGTTGAGTAAGTCTTGAGTGCTCTCTTTTTGTGGGGCTTATCTTAGGTGTTGTGCACTTCAAGTGGCAGCTCTTCACAACTCAACTTGGAGTCTCCCACCATTCCTAGTGGCATGACCACCATCATCATCCATAAGCTTCCTCTATTTCTTCATCTTTTCCTTCCTTGCGTCATTTCCATTCCTATTATATTTTTGTGTTCTTCTTTTCCTTTTTGGTTTTTCCATCTTATTTCTTTCCATTATATGGCTTAATTTCGCTCCTCATCATCACCATCACCTTATATTGTGTTTTTTTCTCTTTGCTTTCTTGAAGAGAACCTTTACACTTACTTAACCACTTGGTTAAGTTCATGACCAGTGGTAATCTTCATTGAGCCTCACCTTATTATGCTTAAAACAAAAACTCATAAACAAGTAAAACTCCTAAAATGTGCAATCTTAAAATCAACTCACATGACATTGTGGGAGTTGTCAACCTCTTGTGTTCTCGACAGGGTACATAGATTGGAGTTTGTTAAGTCTCGGGGTTCCTCGGAGGGTACTGGAACTATCATGTTGCTCTCAAGGTTGTCTCATTCTAGCATTTTTCATCCTCAAGGCACTTATCTCCTGCACATTATTTCTCTTAAGTGTTTCTAGCTCTTTCTTGTGTTCTAGCATCATTGTCATTGGATGGTCCTAATGGTTTTCATCTTCTTCTGGAATGTGTTTGTCTTTACTAATCATGTTTCATGTGGTTACCATGTGGCTTCTTCATAAGGTCTTCTCTATCCCCATGGTAGGTTCCAAAATGTTCTTGTAGAACTAGATAATTCCTTACACTTGGTTCTCTTAGTTGATCCAAGTGGTGTTCAAGGTTTTGAAGAATCCAAATTGATCCGGTCGGTCAGCGGTAGTCGATGACATCAGCAGTAGTTGACCACGTGAACCATTCACAGAGTAACACGTGGTAGAGGATAGCAGGCGAATCAGGGAGGCGATCACTCAGAATGGTAATCGCCTATCGCCTGTGATGTTGAGTAATCGCCTGTCGCCTTGAGGTGAGTAATCGCCTATCGGCTTGAGGATGAGTAATCGCCTATCGCCTTGAGGTGAGTAATCGCCTATCGGCTTGAGGATGAGTAATCGCTCATCGCCGGTATGGATCAGTAATCGCCTAGATTGCACATGATCGCCGTGTGTTAAGGTTAGGAGATCAGGTGGTCAGCAAGTCGCCGAAAGAGAACATCGCCGGGTGTTTGAGAAGACTTGGCAAGCACTTGTTGTATGGTCTAAGTACAGAGGATAAGTGGCATATCTGCCACCATGTGTAGTGTGAGCTGCAATGCCCAGGGTTAACCAGCTCGCCATGTTAAGGTTGCGCCCAGAGTAGCCTGCATACTAAGCTACTCCCTGCGTGGATAACTTAGTCGCAGGGGCACAGTGGAAGTAACGTTTCAGCTGCAGATACTCCAGATGGTGACACGTGTACGACCAGATGTTATCCACGTGTCAAGAGGAATAACCTTCAGGAGAGAGAAAGACTCAGGTATATATACGAAACTCTTAACGAAATTGAAGGAGGTTTTTTGACAGATTCTTACAGCTTACACATTTGAGAGTTTCTTACACACGGGTCTCACAGAGAGATTCAGATATAGTTTTGGTGTTCCTGTTGCCTGACTTGAGCGTTGGAGCTACAACGGCCGCTAGAGGCGCCGTCTGTGTGTTTTGCAGGTAGCGTTTGGAGTTCCGGCGGTGGTTCTTGGAGCGTTCCTGCAGAACAGAAGGCTAGACGAAGGAGTTACGAGGCAATCATCCACGTTTGAATCAAGCGGCCGGATCATTTGGCGCCCACCGTGGGGCCCGTGTAAATCTGGCTCCCATCCACGTCGCAGTTTCTTGAGGTTTCTTGAGGTTTCTTGGAGCTCCTTGATCACTTCGTCGAAGTGAAGTTACGTCAAAGTGCAGAGGAGATGAGTAGAAGAACCAGGCAAACCTCACTTGCGTCATCTTCTGAAGAAGGAGCCGTTACCATGGCGCAGGTAGTGGAGATGATGGCGCGCTGCAAGATACCGTAGCGGAATCGAGAGTTAAGCAAGAGAGGATGCGTGCAGAGCTGACTGCATCGCAGAGAAGAAACGAAGAGTTGAACCGTATGAATGAAGAGCTGCGTAGGGAATTGCAGGCGCAGAGGGAGTGCGCAGCTGAAGAGAGGACGTCGACGCCACCGTCGCCTCCGCGAGCATTCCCTATGCCTTTCTCCCCCGAAATCATGAACACGGTGGTGCCTCCCAATCTGGTGGGACTGAAAGCGTCATTCACGGGGGTGGAAGATCCAGAAGCACACCTGACAGCCTTCCACACTCAGATGATGCTGACTGGAGGTTCAGATGCTGTGTACTGCAAGATGTTCATGAGTACACTGAGCGGAGTGGCTATGGAGTGGTTCGTGAGCCTGCCAGAGGGCCACATTACTTCCTTCCATCAGTTTGCGAAGCTGTTTACGGAGCAGTACATCATTAACCGACCTGTGCCAGTGGTGTCCTACGACCTGTTTGACGTGCGCCAGTATCAGGGGGAGCCGTTGAGGGACTACCTCAATCGCTTTGGGGCGCAGGTGGTGAGATCGCCCGTCAAGGATGAAGACATGCTGGTGCATGCGTTTAAGAGAGGTGTCCTCCCTGGTCCTTTCAGTGAATCGCTCATCAGGAGCCACCCTGCCACCTTCACCGAGATAGGGCGACGTGCGGTGGCACACATAGTAGCAGAGACAGAGGTCTCTGAGAAGAGAGGAAGTGCTGCACCGTCGAAGCCACATGGAGGTCAGGGGAATCAGCAGCAACAGGCGCGGGTGCATGAGATCAAGGAAGGGAGGAAGGAGCAGAGAAGGTCTCGCCCTTATGCACCAAGGAAGGACCAGACCAGGGGGCGTGCAAGCAACGCACCCCCCAGGTATGATTTCATGATAAGTTTGGCGGAGCTGATCGCCATCCCTACTGTGGCAGCAAGACTCCATGTGCCAGAGAAAACCGACAGGGTACTTGGAGGGAGGAAGGATGAGTGGTGTGAATTCCATCAAGCTTATGGACATACACTCCGTAACTGCCTAGCGTTGGGGCGTCAGCTTGCTGAGTTGGGGGAGACAGGGTTCCTGACCGATTACCTGCAGAAGACACAAGGTGATCGCGCTTCGGGGTCCCAGGAAGGCGACCAGCGACATGAACTCCCTGTGTTTGGGGAGGTGAGGTGATGGAAGAGGCTGCACTGGGGGGGCTCCCAAAGCTGAAGTGGAAGGCATGATCGCCCCACGTGTGTGCATCGCCAGGGCGGTCATCGCCGGTTAAAGGAGACCCCATCCAGAGTGGTTGAGACGTTGGAGAATGGAGCTTGTCGGCTGGTGACTCTGGACGTAACGACTATTCCCAGAACCCAGGACGCTACACGCTTCTTTCCTACTTTCGTTAAGTTGTAAAGTAGATGCGCTATCGCGCTGTACACACACTTAGTGTATTAAACAGTTGAGCAGATCAGGGGCACTATTTTTAACGATGCCACCCAATAAAAGATTTTCAGTACATAAAGTGTGCGAGTGTTCCCAGTTTAAAGTTCTCCTTGCCCCAGGTGCAAGACCAGGTGATCGGTGGTGAGTTACCAAGTGGCCACCACCCTCAGATCAGCCCCTACGTAAGCGCTGGGATGTAGAGCGCGATCAGCCGTC
Source organism: Phaseolus lunatus (assembly GCA_013389735.1). NCBI lineage: Eukaryota > Viridiplantae > Streptophyta > Magnoliopsida > Fabales > Fabaceae > Phaseolus > Phaseolus lunatus. The sequence continues at coordinate 12,895,028 of CM023861.1, forward strand.
AGTGCATGCAGACCACGATCAGCCGTCGGTGCATGTAGAGAGTGAGTACTCGGTCGGTGCACGGTCGTCGGGGTCTTGCTAACACGTGTTAAGCTGGGACCCAAGTTCCCAGCGAGAGCGTTAAGCATGCACCTCGTATGATTCCAGAAGAAGAGGTCCTCGCCGGTTGGGACGTCGGTGAACGCGCGATGAGGCAATGCAGGCAGGGCGCGCCCAGTGTGTGCGCTTAGACAGCCACGCCTGGCGCCCCCCTGGGAGCGTGCGCCCACGAGAAAGTCCTCCCTCGACTTTGTACAGCGAGGTGCAGGAGAGAGAAAGTCCTCTCCCTTTGCTTTTTACAGCAAGGTTGAGGCGAGAGAACCAAGTCCTCTTCCTCTGCTTTTCACAGCAAGTTTGAGGCGAGAGAAAGTCCTCTTCCTCTGCTTTTTACAGCAAGGTTGAGGCAACAGAGAAAGTCCTCACCTCTGCTTTATACAGCAAGGTCGAGGCAAGAGAAAGTCCTCTTCCTTTGCTTTTTACAGCAAGGTTGAGGCACCAGAGGAAGTCCTCCTTGCCCTTGAGCAAGTGCAGGCGAGAACAGAGGAAGTCCTCCTTGCCTTTGAGCAAGTGCAGGCACCAGAGGAAGTCCTCCTTGCCTTTGAGCAAGTGCAGGCAACAGAGGAAGTCCTCCTTGCCTTTGAGCAAGTGCAGGCACCAGAGGAAGTCCTCCTTGCCTTTGAGCAAGTGCAGGCACCAGAGGAAGTCCTCCTTGCCTTTGAGCAAGTGCAGGCACCAGAGGAAGTCCTCCTTGCCTTTGAGCAAGTGCAGGCAACAGAGGAAGTCCTTCTTGCCTTTGAGCAAGTGCAGGCACCAGAGGAAGTCCTCCTTGCCTTTGAGCAAGTGCAGGCGAGAACAGAGGAAGTCCTCCTTGCCTTTGAGCAAGTGCAGGGACGAGAGGAAGTCCTCCTTGCCTTTGAGCAAGTGCAGGCACCAGAGGAAGTCCTCCTTGCCTTTGAGCAAGTGCAGGCACCAGAGGAAGTCCTCCTTGCCTTTGAGCAAGTACAGGCAACAGAGGAAGTCCTCCTTGCCTTTGAGCAAGTGCAGGCACCAGAGGAAGTCCTCCTTGCCTTTGAGCAAGTGCAGGCTAGAACAGAGGAAGTCCTCCTTGCCTTTGAGCAAGTGTAGGCAACAGAGGAAGTCCTCCTTGCCTTTGAGCAAGTGCAGGCACCAGAGGAAGTCCTCCTTGCCTTTGAGCAAGTGCAGGCAACAGAGGAAGTCCTCCTTGCCTTTGAGCAAGTGTAGGCAACAGAGAAAGACCTCCTTGCCTTTAAGCGAGTGCAGGCGAGAAAGAAGAAAGTCCTCCCTCGACTTTGTACAGCGAGGTGCAGGCGAGTGAAAGTCCTTACCTCGACTTTGTACAGCGAGGCTAAGGCATTTGAGAAAGTCCTCTTCCATTTGATTTTTACAGCAAGGTTGAGGCGAGAGAACCAAGTCCTCTTCCTCTGCTTCTTACAGCAAGGTTGAGGTGAGAGAAAAGTCCTCTTCCTCTGCTTTTTACAGCAAGGTTGAGGCAAGAGAACCAAGTCCTCTTCCTCTGCTTCTTACAGCAAGGTTGAGGCAAGAGAACCTAGACCCTGCCCTCTGCTTTTTACAGCGAGGCTGAGGTGGGAGAAGCAAGACCTCACCCACGACTTCTTACAGCAAGGTTGGACAAGAGGGGTCACCGAGAAGCACTTTTCTTCCCCAAAACACAGGCGTCATAGTTGGTGTTCAGACGCTCTATGCGCTCAGCGCTGGTGTGGCAGAGAAGTGCAGCGAAGCCAGAAGCGCGATGACTGATCGGTGGTGCACTAACATGCTAGTCGGTGGTAGAAGCAAGTTCTGCTGCGTGAAGCCGAAGCGTTTAGGCCCGTTAAGTCAGTCATCTAGCACGAAGTTATGTTGAAGGCAATGCTAAGGTAATAGTTAGCCGCAGTCAAGTCAGAGGCCAAGTTTGAGGGGTTGCAGTTAGATCGCGCTAAAGCCTAAGCTAGTTAACAGTTAGTCACATGCAGAGAGTTAAAGAGAAGAAACGCAGGGAAGCCTAGCGCGTTTGAGAAGAAGAAAACAGGGAAGGTGAATCTCTAGATGATCCAGAGAGATGATTTGAATGTTTGAAGGCGAAGACGAAGGAATGAAACAATGTTAGTACCAGAGTGTGCGCTCCTGTACACCGCCAGAAGATGATTTCTTAGCCTCTTCGCTGAGAACAAGTTCACAGCTCGAGACTGGGGGGCTTGTGATCCGGTCGGTCATCGGTAGTCGATGACATCAGCAGCAGTTGACCACGTGGACCATTCACAGAGTAACACGTGTTAGAGGATAGCAGGCGAATCAGGGAGGCGATCACTCAGAATGGTAATCGCCTATCGCCTGTGATGTTGAGTAATCGCCTGTCGCCTTGAGGTGAGTAATCGCCTATCGGCTTGAGGATGAATAATCGCCTATCGCCTTGAGGTGAGTAATCGCCTATCGGCTTGAGGATGAGTAATCGCTCATCGCTGGTATGGATCAGTAATCGCCTAGATTGCACATGATCGTCGTGTGTTAAGGCTAGGAGATCAGGTGGTCAGCAAGTCGCCGAAAGAGAACATCGCCGGGTGTTTGAGAAGACTTGGCAAGCACTTGTTGTATGGTCTAAGTACAGAGGATAAGTGGCACTTGAGAGGGTTGCCTCTGCATAGGCGTTGCATGCAGCTCTCTTGGCTTCAGGAATCGTCTCTGTTAACGTAGAAATGAGTGGTATAGCTAGTTTTGTGACTAAGGCTCCATGGTGCAGGTTAAGGCATCTTTAAGCTTCGGTGGGTTTTGGAGCTCTTGGTGTTTTTGTGCAAGTTCAGGTAAGGGAAGCTAGCATTTTCGTTTATAAAAATGTTAGGCGAGTAGGTTCTGAAGTGAGGGCGACGTGGTCGCCGGTTTTCATATTCTTTTTCACGATGCTCTGTTTTTATGTGTGGGGAGACGTGATCGTCGGTTTTAATGTTGATTTCGAACTTTCCTGTTTTAGTGTCGTTTGAAACTGTTTGAGATTGAAATGTGAAATGCATGTGATATTCGAAAATCTGAACCGTGGAATGATTGTTGCTGTGATTGGAATCGTTCATTTAAGTGTTATATGATGTGTTGAATGTTGTGAATGTGGGATCAAGGCATAGTATTTTCAGGAAAGAAAATACTGTGTAAGATCGTGTAGGATGTGCATTGATTGGTGATTTCTATAATGAGATATCCTGACTCTCCTGATATAATAAAATCATATAGATGAAGTTATTCAGGCGTTGATAGTCGATGGAGGTTCATACGTATGGGTAAGTTGTTTGAAAGATAACTACTTGACCTGTTGTGTGGATTCACCCTGTCATACTAGGAGAGTGATGAGATTGAGATTGAGATTATGTTGATACGCATAGCTGTGGGAACTTTACAGCAATGTAGTATGACAGGTGCAGATCTCTGAGTCTAGTCAATGCACGTGTCTTCCAGAAGTAGTGTCAAGTGTCTGTGTGTGATGAGTCAGTGGAAGTCTGACGTGAGAAATGAGAAACATGGAAATTGATAGACACTTGATGGCATTATGTGAATTGAACGACTCTTGAGGAAATTGTGAAATATGTGATTACTTGATGGTCATGTGAAGGGAATGAGAAAGTTGATGGTTTTACGTGGGTGTCTTAAATTTGTTTTATCTTGATTTTAAAGTTTCATATCTAAATTCTCTTTAAAATATCTAGCTTACCCTGCGTTTTTGTTTTGTGGATGTTTTCTTAAACCTGTGATGATCGTGTATAATTTACACGGGAGCAGATGATGTTGCAAGAAGTAGAGCTCCTCAGTGAGTGGTCGCCGGAAGGAGATCGCCTGTTTCTGTTTCTGTTGGGCGATCGCCTATTTTCTGTTTCTGATAGGAGATCGCCTGTTTTCTGTTTTCTGTTAGGAGATCGCCTGTTTTTCTATTTTGCTGTATTTTGTTTAAGTTTGGAAAACTGACTGGATATGTATTAAACTCCCTGTGAGGAGAAATTTCATTATATATATATATATGTTCACTTCGATATTATTGTTTTACCTTTATTTCATTATATAAATATGAAAAGCATTTGGCGGGATGTTACAATTTTCGTATGGCTATAAAATCAGATGCAGATGAACAACCAATTGCAACAACTCTTGCAATATCTCTTGCACCATCTCTTGAGAAAATTTGTGAAGAAATGCTATCCTCTGTTTTCTCATCTCTGCTGCCATTGTAAGGACCTGTAAAAATTAAATTGGAATAAAAGGGTATATTTTAAATGAATTCTAAGTATGTTTTTATTTAAAATAAAAAGGAAGGAAAGTGTAGCTTAGAAGACTATAAGATTTCCTGGTTAGTACATAATCGCCGGTCGCCTACTACACATGATCGCCAGGGCGCGAGGCATGTGGACGTCGCCAGGGCGCGAGAGCCATGCAGGCATCGCCAGGGCGCGAGGCATGTGGACGTCGCTAGGGCGCGAGGCATGTGGACGTCGCCAGGGCGCGAGAGGCATGCAGGCATCGCCAGGGCGCGAGAGAGAGACATCGGTCGTCCGCCAGGATGAGACATCGGTGGATAGTCATCGTGCGAGCGGTCATCGGTGGATAGTCATCGCGCGAGCGGTCATCGGTGGAAGATTATCGCGCGTGTCGAGTTTCACACGAATAAAGTGGGACCCAGACTCCCAGCATGATACGTCCTACACGCGCGCCACGTGGACAAAAAGGGTGGTTCAGAATAGTGACATCAGAAAGTTGGCATGCGTAAGAGACACTCGCGGTCGTACTGTTCAGGGAAGTGGTTGGCATGCACAAGAAGACAACAGTGACCGTACTGTTCAGTGAAACGTACACTCTGGCTTTCTTGCAGAGGGGCTGGTGGCAGCAGCATGCGTGGACAAGTAGGCTTGGATTCAAAAACCCACTGCGAGGAGGCAAAGAACGTTGCAGTGACTCAAGAGTGAAAGAGTGAGTGCATCTTCATCCCTCTCTTTTCTCTCCTTCGCGCTGCGATTCAGCAACCTCAAGCACCAGTGCGACGAGCGACGAGTGCCCTTGGACACTTGGGAGGTTCTCTGCAAGTTCTCCAGACCGGGACACTAAAACAGAGTGAAGGCATCTTTAAGCTTCGTTGGGTTTCGGAGTTCTTGGAGTTTTGCGCAAGTCCAAGTAAGGGAAGCTAGTACTCTACATTTATAAAAACGTTAGGCGAGTAAGTTCTGGAGTGAGGGCGACGTGGTCGCCGGTTTTCATATTTCTTTTCACAATGCTCTGTTTTTATGTGTGGGGTGACGTGGTCGCCAGTTTTAACTTTGTTTTCGAAATCCCCTACTTTTGAATGAGTTCGCCGATTTGGCGTTGTTTTTCGAACTCCCCTGTTTTAGTGCTGTTTGAAAACTGTTTGAGATTTAAATGTGAAATACATCTGATATTTGAAAATCTGAACCGTGGAATGAATGTTGCTGTGACTGAATCGTTCATTCAGTGTTGTATGATGTATTGATTGTTGTGAATGTGGGATCAAGGCATAGTATTTTCAGGAAAGAAAATACCGTGTAAGATCGTGTGTAATGTGTATTGACTAGGGGCTTGTCTAGAAGGAGATATCCTGACTCTGCTGATATAATGGAATCACATAGATGAAGTTATTCAGTTGTGGAGAGTCGAAGGAGGTTCATATGAATGGGTGAGTCGTGTGAAAAAGAACGAGCTCGGCCTGTCATATGAATTAACCCTGTCATACCGGGAGAGTGATGATATTGAGACTATGTATGCGCATGGCTGTGTGGATTTCACAGCGACCCTGTGTGGATTTCACAGTGGTATGGTATGACAGGTGCAGATCTCTGAGCCTGAGTCAACGCACGAGTCTTCTGGAAGTGGAGTCATGTGTCTATATGTTATGAGTCAGTGGAAAGTCTGACATGTGAACCATGAGTATCGAATGTATTGGATAGGCACTTGACGAGTTTGTGGTATATGGGGACGTTGATGGTTGAAAATTGATATAGTGTATGAATGGTGTGAAGATTTATATTTTCTTCTGATACAAAGTTTCATATTTAAAGTTTTTAAAACATCTAGCTTACCCTTTTATCTGGTATTGTGATTGCTTTCTTAAACCTGTGATGATAGTGTATTTTTGCACGGGAGCAGACAAGGTTACAGGTAGTAGAGCTCCTCAGTGAGTGGACGCCGGTAGGAGATCGCCCGTCTCTGTTTCTGTTAGGCGATCACCCCTTTTTCTGTTGTCTGATAGGAGATCGCCCTTTCCTTCTGATAGGAGATCGCCTGTTTGTCTTTTGCTGTATTTTGTTTAAGTTTTGGAAATTGACCGAATTTGTATTAAACTCCCTGTGAGGAGAAACTTCATTACATATATATAATTTTGTTCACTTCAATATATTTGTTTACCTTTATTTTCATTATATAAATATGAATAGTATTTTGGCGGGATGTTACATTAATGGTATCAGAGCAGTTCGTCCTTAGGATGACCTGAGGGCTGTGGATCCATTGTGTTTCTTCTGCTCATAAAATTTATTTGAGTTTTAAATAACAACTATAGTGAAAGGTTTTCAAACGTTTTTGTATTGAAATTTTGTGTGTGCTTTAGTAAATATATGCCCTAACTGAAAATCTTAGTATTAAGAATGAGAGGGTCTTGATAAAGTGGTGAGGGTGCACACTCATAACTGAATCGAGATGATTCTCAATCTTAGTTCCAAAGGTTTGATGTTTAGCATACATTGAATTCTAGTGTGATTTATTTCATTTTATTGAATGTTTTTGTAATTGATTGAAAGTGGTTGTTTGGATTGTTGGTTGTATACCAGTAGCTGTTCTGGTGTTCTGCTTAAGGTTATAAGCATCATGATTCTGTTGATGAACTCAAATTCTTAATGACTTTGAGATGTTGACCTTTGTGAGGTCTAGATGTTACCTCCTGAATGAATTGATTTCTTATCGATCTCATTCTTGTAGTTGTAGGGAATATAGAAACCCATAGTTTCAAAATCTGAAACGAAGAAGATGGCACGTAGACCTTCTACCCCCCCCCCCCAACCTTCTTCGGAAATGAGCCAGATTGCCAAGGCCATTGAGATGATGGCAACTGCCATCCAACAACAGAATGCAGCAATGGCTCAGAATCATCAAGCTGCTATGCACCATTGGGAAACTGCTCGGTCTGCTGAAACAAATTCCCACGTCGGTCAGCCTCAGGAACAGATGGGACTGACTGAGTTCATGAGGCACAACCCGCCCAAGTTCAGCGGGAATGCTACCCCTGATCAGGCAGATCAGTGGGTCAGAGAGTTGGAGAAAATCTTTAGGGCGACCTCCTGCCCTGAAGAGAAGAAGTTGGTGTTCGCCACCTTTTTGCTATCTGGAGAAGCCGAGTTCTGGTGGATGGGAGCTCAGCAGATGATGGAAGCCAGAGCTGAAGTGTTAGACTGGGAGAGCTTCAGGGTGAGGTTCCTGGAGAAATACTTCCCAGATAGTGCAAAGTTTGCGAAGGAAGCAGAATTCCTCAGATTGGAGCAGGGGGAGATGTCTGTGAACGCCTATGCTGCTCGGTTTGAGTACCTCGCCCGATTCTATACTCAGGAGATCTCCGAGGCTTGGAGGTGTAGGAAGTTTGAAGAGGGGCTGAAGCATGGGCTGAAGAGGACCATAGCCCCGATGTGCATCAGGGAATTTCACGCCTTAGTAGAGAAGGCGAAGATGGTGGAGACGCTGGAAAAGGGTGATTCTCGGGTGATCAGGTCACACCCAGGGGGTTTTTCCAGTGGGAAGGCTAAGGCGCAGCACCCACAAAGCAAGCCCTAGGCGAGACCTCCACCACATCGGGCGGGAACAACGTCATCCCAGTTGCAGCAGCAACAATCTTGGAAACCCAAATATTTCCATTGTGGTGGACCACACACATCCAATGCGTGCTTCAAGAGGAGTTCAGAGAAAAGGTGTTACACCTGCCAAAAGACGGGACACGTTGCTAGAGAGTGCCCTAACAGGAATGGGGCGACTCAACCCGGTGGTTCTCAGCAGTTGAGAAACGAAGGCAGCAGACCTCAGGCAACAGGGAGAGTGTTTGCCATGTCGGGAGCAGAAGCGTCTCAGTCAGGTAACCTCGTGCAAGGTGTTTGTTTTATAGCTGGTAGAGGTGTAAAAGCCTTGTTTGATTCTGGAGTGACACACTCCTTTGTGTCAAGCTTGTGTGTAGCCGAGTTGGGCCTTCTAGTGAAGGAGTTACCTTTCGAACTGTTGGTCTCTACACCTGCGTCAGGACAGGTGTTGACCTCTACAGTTTGCCTCGAATGTCCAGTGATAGTAGAGGGACGCAGATTTAAAGTAAACTTGATCTGCCTACCTCTTCAGGACCTGGATGTTATCCTGGGAATGGATTGGCTATCTGCCAATCACGTTCTCATAGACTGCGGTAGTCAGAAGATAGCGTTTCCAGACCTCCAAGAGTCAGACGTGATATCTGCTCAGCGAGGGTGGTCGGTGTTGGAAGAAGGGGCGAGGTGCTTCGTGATCCTAGCTCGGTTGGAAGTGAAGAATGAAGAGGACGTAAGCAGAATACATGTCGTGAAAGATTTCACGGATGTATTTCCAGAAGAAGTACCTGGATTACCTCCTAAGAGAGAAGTGGAATTCTCTATTGATTTGGTACCAGGAGCTGGACCAGTGTCAATGGCACCTTACAGGATGGCTCCAGCCGAGTTGGCAGAATTAAAGAAACAAGTGGAAGAGTTGTTGGAGAAACAATTCATCAGACCCAGTGTATCTCCATGGGGGGCTCCAGTGCTCCTAGTTAAGAAGAAGGATGGAGGGTCTCGGCTGTGTATAGATTACAGGCAGTTGAACAAGTTGACCATCAAGAACAAGTACCCCCTACCTAGGATTGATGATTTGATGGATCAAATATGTAAGGACCTGTAAAATTAAATTGGAATAAAAGAGATATATTTTAAATGAATTCTAAGTATGTCTTTATTTAAAATGAAAAGGAAGGAAAGTGTAGTTTGGAAGACTATGAGATCGCCTAGTAGTACATGATCACCGGTCGCCTGCTACACATGAGCGCCAGGGCGCGAGGCATGCAGGCATCGCGCGGGCGCGAGGCATGTGGACGTCGCCAGGGCGCGAGGCATGCAGGCATCGCGCGGGCGAGAGGCATGCGGGCATTGCCAGGGCGCGAGAGGCATGCGGGCATCGCCAGGGCGCGAGGCATGCGGGCATTGCCAGGGCGCGAGAGGCATGCGGGCTTTGCCAGGGGGAGACATCGGTCGTTCGCCAGCGAGAGGTCATCGGTGGATTGTCTTCGCGGGAGAGGTCATCGGTGGATAGACTTCGCGCCTGTGGTCATCGGTGAAAGGTCATCGCGCGACGTCGAGTTACACACAGAGAAGGTGGGACCCAGACTTCCAGCATGGAACGTCCTGCACGCGCGCCACGTAGACAAAAAGAGTGGTTCAGAATAGTGGCCTCAGAGTGTTAGCCTGCGCAGAGGCACGCTCAGTAGTACTGTTCAGGGAGTGGTTGGCCTGCGCAAGAGACAACTGTAGTCGTACTGTTCAGGGAAACGTACACTCAGACTTCTCTGCAGACTGGGTGTGGCAGCTGCTTTTGGTGGATAAGTTGGTTTAAGATGCAGAGACCCACTGCTGAGAGAAAAAAACGTTGCAGCATTCAAAGAGAGAAAGAGTGAGTTACCTCCCTTCTCCTCCAGATATCTCCTTCGCGCTGCGATTCTAGCATCTTCACACAAGAGTACGACGAGAGGCAGCACCATTAGAGCACCTGGAAGGTTCTCTGCAAGTCCTTCAACCAGACGCAAAAACAGAGCCAAGGCGTTGTTCAAGCTTCGTTGGGTTTCGGAGCTCCTGGTGTTTTGCGCAAGTCCAGGTAAGGGAAGCTAGACTTCATTTTCAATACAAGCCATAGTTTAGCTATTTCTGAAGTGAGGGCGACGTGGTCGCCGGTTTTCGTTTTCATCCTTGTAAAATGCTCTGTGCTATGTGTTTGGGCGACGTGGTCGCCGGTTTTAAATGCAGACTTCGAAATACCCTGTTTTTGAACTAGATCGCCGGTTTTGGCGTTGTTTACGAACTCCCTGTTTTTGATGTTGCTTTGAAACGGTATGAGATTTAAATGAGATATTCGAAAATAAGAACCTTGGAGTGAGCTTTTGCTGTGATTGAAATCTTTCCTTTAAGTGTTATGAGATGTGTTGCATGATGTGAATGTGGGATCAAGGCATAGTATTTTCAGGAAAGAAAATACCGTGTAAGATCGTGTAGGATGTGCATTGATCGGTGATGTCTATAATGAGATTATCCTGACTCTCCTGAGATAATGGATTCATATAGATGAGGTTATTCAGGCGTTGAGAGTCGAAGGAGGTTCATATGTATGGGTGAGTTGTTTAAAAGGAAACGAGCTCGGCCTGTTATATGGATTAACCCTGTCATACTGTGAGAATGGTGAACTTGAGGTCGAGAATGTGTTGATGCGCATAGCTGTGGAAACATTACAACAGCTTTGTATGACAGGTGCAGAATCTCTGAGTCTAGTCAATGCACGAGTCTTCCGGAAGTAGGGTCAAGTGTCTTGTGTGCTGGGTCAGTGGTGGTCTGACATGTGAAATGAGGAACTTGAAATTTATAGACACTTGATGCAGTTTTGTGAAATAGAATGACTCTCGAGAATATTGTGAAATGTGTGATTTCTGGGCGATCAGGTGAAGGGTATTGAGAAAATCTATAGCTTTACGTGAATATCTTGAAAATTGCTTACCCTGATTTTAATGTTCTTATTTAAACTCTCTTTAAAATATCTAGCTTACCCTGCGTGTTTTGCTCGTTGGCTGTTTTTCTCTTTAAACTGTGATGATCGTGTATAACTTACACGGGAGCAGATGATCTTCCAGGATGTAGAGCTCCTTAGTGAGTGGTCGCCGAGGAAGAGATCGCCGATTTTCTATCTCTTGGTGGTGATCGCCGGATTTATGTCCTGCTAGCAGATCGCCTGTTTGGGCCTTCTGTTACCAGATCGCCGGTTCATGTGTGGAGACCGCCGGTCTTGTTGTATTTGATTGAATTCGTTAAATTTTGAAAACATTTGACTGGTTATGTATTAAACTCCCTAAGAGGAGCAACTTCATTACTTATATATATATTATCATTCTTCAATATTATTTGTTCACCTTTATTTTCATTATACATGTATGTATGGCTTTATTTTGGCGGGATGTTACAAAATACATGGGGCCTCGGTGTTCTCAAAGATTGATCTGAGATCGGGGTACCACCAAATTTTGGTAAAAGCTGAAGATGTTCAAAAGACAGCTTTTAGGTCTCGGTATGGGCACTATGAGTATGTAGTGATGCCGTTTGGAGTCACGAATGCTCCAGCTCTGTTCATGGACTACATGAATAGGATTTTTCGCCCTTTCCTGGATAAGTTTGTGGTAGTCTTCATAGACGACATACTCATTTATTCAAGGACCGAGGAAGAACATGAAGAACACCTGAGGACAGTATTGGAGATCCTGAGGAAGAAGCAACTCTATGCCAAGTTCTCTAAGTGTGAGTTCTGGCTGAAGGAAGTCAACTTCTTAGGACACGTGATATCTGCCCAGGGGATCTCGGTGGATCCAGCCAAAGTGGAGGTAGTGCTTCAATGGGAACGTCCTAAGACAGTCATTGAGATAAGGAGCTTTGTGGGTTTAGCTGGCTACTATCGGAGGTTTATTGAGGACTTTTCCAAGGTAGTGGCTCCTTTAACACAGCTGACCCGCAAGGACCAACCTTTTGCTTGGACCGACCGATGTGAGCAGAGCTTCATGGAACTAAAGGAAAGGTTGACTAGTGCTCCAGTGCTGGTGATCCCAGAGGTAGGAAGACCTTTTGATGTCTACTGTGATGCTTCACATCAGGGTTTGGGATGCGTCTTGATGCAAGAGAAAAGAGTGGTTGCATATGCTTCAAGGCAACTCAAGGTTCATGAGAGAAACTATCCTACTCATGATTTGGAGTTGGCGGCGGTGGTGTTTGCCTTGAAGATTTGGAGGCACTATTTATATGGAGCTCGGTTCCAGGTGTTCAGTGACCATAAGAGCCTGAAATACCTGTTCGATCAGAAGGAACTAAACATGAGACAAAGAAGGTGGATGGAGTTTCTAAAGGACTATGATGTTCAACTCATGTATCATCCAGGGAAGGCCAATGTAGTGGCAGATGCTTTGAGTAGAAAATCAATACAAGTAGCCACCATGATGATGGAAGAGCAGAAACTGATCGAGCAGTTCAGAGACTTAAACCTTGGGGTAGAATTTCATGTAAATCACATTAGTTGTAGTAAGCTGGCTATAACTAATGACTTCCTTGGAATGATAAAGGATAAGCAGTTGGAGGATCCTAGCGTGAAGCGTACTGTGGAGTCACTAGGGACCGACCAGGCTAGAGACTTGGTGATGGGCGATGATGGGATCTTGAGATTTAATGGCAGAATTTGCATACCTGCAAATGAAGAGTTGAAGAAGATGATCCTAGAGGAAGGTCACAAGAGTCGCCTTAGCCTACATCCAGGCATGAACAAGATGTACCATGACTTGAAGGTGTCATTTTGGTGGTCGGGCATGAAGAGAGACATCGCCCAGTATGTTACTACCTGCTTGACGTGTCAGAAGGCAAAGGTAGAACATCAAAGACCTGGCGGGTTGTTACAGCAACTGGATATCCCTGAGTGGAAATGGGACAGCATCGCCATGGACTTCGTCACCCATTTACCCAGATCGGTAAAGGGTCATGATGCAATCTGGGTCATCATTGATCGGCTGACGAAGAGTGCCCACTTTCTCCCAGTGAATATGAGGATGCCTATGGCCAAGTTGGCACAGTTGTACATCAAAGAGATAGTGAGGTTGCATGGAGTGCCTTCCAGCATTGTTTCAGATAGGGATCCCAGGTTCACTTCACGGTTTTGGCAGACTTTACAAGATTGCCTGGGAACTAAGTTGAGGATGAGCTCTGCATATCATCCCCAAACAGATGGACATTCAGAGAGAACGATCCAGTCCTTGGAAGACCTACTGAGGACGTGCGTCTTGGATCAATTGGGAAGTTGGGATGAGGTGTTGCCGCTGGTGGAGTTTACTTATAATAACAGTTATCACGCCAGCATAGGGGTAGCGCCATACGAAGCCTTGTATGGAAGGAAATGCAGAACTCCATTGTGTTGGTACCAGGAAGGCAAAACAGTATTGGTTGGACCAGAGTTGATTCAGCAGACGACCGAGAAGGTGAAACAGATACAAGGCAGAATGAGAGCTTCTCAAAGTAGGCAGAAATCCTATGCAGATCAGAGGAGAAAGCCTTTGGAGTTTGCTGCTGGAGACCATGTGTTCATGAGAGTGACACCAACCAAGGGTGTAGGACGGGCGATTAGATCAAAGAAGTTGTCCCCTAAGTTCGTGGGACCATATCAGATCTTAAGGAGGATTGGTCCAGTGGCTTATGAGATCGCCCTACCTCCCCATTTAGCGAATCTGCACAATGTCTTTCACGTATCACAGCTGAGGAAGTACATGGCAGACCCTAGTCATGTGCTGGAAGTGGACGATGTGCAGATCAGGGATGACTTGTCCTTTGAAGCGAAACCAGTCAGGATTGACGATCGGCAAAGTAAACAGCTCAGAGGCAAGACCATCAACATGGTGAAAGTGGTGTGGGATGAGAGATCGGGTGATTCAACTTGGGAGTTAGAGGAACCCATGAGAGAAGCCTATCCATACCTCTTTTCCTTGTAATTCAATTTTCGAGGACGAAAATTTTGCTTGTTGGGGAGAATGTAAGGACCTGTAAAAATTAAATTGGAATAAAAGGGTATATTTTAAATGAATTCTAAGTATGTTTTTATTTAAAATAAAAAGGAAGGAAAGTGTAGCTTAGAAGACTATAAGATTTCCTGGTTAGTACATAATCGCCGGTCGCCTACTACACATGATCGCCAGGGCGCGAGGCATGTGGACGTCGCCAGGGCGCGAGAGGCATGCAGGCATCGCCAGGGCGCGAGAGAGAGACATCGGTCGTCCGCCAGGATGAGACATCGGTGGATAGTCATCGCGCGAGCAGTCATTGGTGGATAGTCATCGCGCGAGCGGTCATTGATGGAAGATTATCGCGCAATGTCGAGTTTCACACGAATAAAGTGGGACCCAGACTCCCAGCATGACACGTCCTACACGCGCGCCACGTGGACAAAAAGGGTGGTTCAGAATAGTGACATCAGAAAGTTGGCATGCGCAAGAGACACTCGCGGTCGTACTGTTCAGGGAAGTGGTTGGCATGCACAAGAAGACAACCGTGACCGTACTGTTCAGTGAAACGTACACTCTGGCTTTCTTGCAGAGGGGGTGGTGGCAGCAGCATGCGTGGACAAGTAGGCTTGGATTCAAAAACCCACTGCGAGGAGGCAAAGAACGTTGCAGTGACTCAAGAGTGAAAGAGTGAGTGCATCTTCATCCCTCTCTTTTCTCTCCTTCGCGCTGCGATTCAGGCAACCTCAAGCACCAGTGCGACGAGCGACGACTGCCCTTGGACACTTGGGAGGTTCTCTGCAAGTTCTCCAGACCGGGACACTAAAACAGAGTGAAGGCATCTTTAAGCTTCGTTGGGTTTCGGAGTTCTTGGAGTTTTGCGCAAGTCCAGGTAAGGGAAGCTAGTACTCTACATTTATAAAAACGTTAGGCGAGTAAGTTCTGGAGTGAGGGCGACGTGGTCTCAGATCCATTTTCTCTCTCTATAACTGTTTTCTGTTATCACTGTGCCACGTGTAAGAACGCTCCCACAGTGACTCAGAAACTAAGTGTAATGTTCATGTGTAAACTTGTAATCTGGAAATAATCCCCTTACCTTATATGACATGGAGTGCTTTATACCTGAGCCGCGCCTCTCTCCCAGATGGTGACACGTGGAGGCATGCAGCTGGCATCTACCGTACACGCGTCACACCTGGAGGGCTTCTACGCTTCTCTCTGTGCGGGCCGTGTAACATCCCTCCAAAACCTTTTCCTATTTATATAATAGAATAAAGCATAGATATTAAATTTATAAAATCAACATATGTATTAGATATTGAAAATACATCATCCCGTACATCGTATTCAAAAGAGACGTCCCTCTTATAGGGTTTTAATACATTCCATCAATTGTTTCGAAATAAAAACCAAATACAACATGAAAGGGACAAAACAGGCGATCTCCTATCAGAAGACCCAAAACAGCCGATCTGCTATCAGAACAGAAAACAGGCGATCACCACGTAGAGACAGAAACAGGCGATCTCCTCCCGGCGACCACTCACTGAGGAGATCTACTCCCTGGAAGATCATCTGCTCCCGTGTAAAATACACGATCATCACAGTTTTAAGAGAAAACAGCCACATAACAATACAAAGGGTAAGCTAGATATTTTTAAACTTTAAATTATGAACTGGACAACCAACATAGATCAGCCTTTTTAAACATTCACAAAAGTCCATCACTTTCTCATTCATATCACACAGCCATCAAGTAATCACATATTTCACAATTTCCTCAAGAGTCGTTCAATTCACATAATTCCATCAAGTGTCTATCAATTTTCAATGTTTCTCATTTCTCACGTCAGACTTCCACTGACTCATCACACATGACACTTGACACTACTTCCGGAAGACTCGTGCGTTGAACTTAGCATCCAGAGACCTGCACCTGTCATACTACATCACCCACACAGGGTCGCTGTGGAACTCACACAGCCATGCGCATAAATGAATCTCAATATCTTCACTCTCCTAGTATGACAGGGTTAATTCATATAACAGGCCGAGCTCGTTCTTTTTCACACGACTCACCCATTCATATGAACCTCCTTCGACTCTCACCAACTGAATAACTTCCTCTATGTGATTCCATTATCTCAGCAGAGTTAGGATCGCCTCATTCATAGGATACTCACAGATCAATACACCCTCATAAATCTCCACACGGTATTTTCTTTCCTGAAAATACTATGCTTTGATCACTCTTTCACATTCATCCAATGCATCATTCAACACGTAAAAGCACAATACCATCATATAACATTTTGAATCTTTTCTCAAACAATCCCAATCACAGTAACAAGCATACCACCGATCAGGTTTTCGAATAGCATATACATTTTTCATTTCAATCTCGACAAGTTCAAAGCGACACTAAACAGGGGAGTTCGAAAAACAACGCCAAAACCGGCGATCACGTCCAAAACAGGGGATTTCGAAATCTGTATTTAAAACCGGCGATCACGTCGCCCAACCACATAAGAACACAACATCATAAAAAAAAGGGGTTTAAAACCGGCGACCACGTCGCCCAAACACATAGAACAGAGCATCACGAAAAAGAATATGAAACCGGCGACCACGTCGCCCTCACTTCAGAACAGCTATGTCTCACCCTGGCAGACCACCGATGTGTCTCCCATCCTGGTTGATGACCGTTGTTCCTCTCATCCTGTTGGCGATCTCTTATCGCCCTTGTGTGTGACGAGAACACATCGCCTTACTGTGCTCACCGATGTCATATCGTCACACCTTGCTGAAGGTTCTTCATCCCACTATGTTACGTCCAAGGTATCACCTCCACATGGCTTGGTGACGTCGGTAGCTTAACATTTCCAAGGGTAGATCAGCACCACTCCTCTTGTGCCCATGCATGCAACACTAAGGGCGATCTCTTATGCTCAAGCATAGAGCTTCGCATGCACAGCGTATCTAAGGCTTAACCCACACCTTGATACGCGTGGTTTTTGGAACCCACTATGGTTAATCCAGCATCTTGACCACATACTACGTGCACTCCCGTCGATCACGTACACCCTAGGCGATTGGCGATCATGTCTCCTCTAGGCGACAGGCGATTATATGCCAGAGAAGTCGGAGATCGCCTCCATCTTCAACAACGGCGATCTCGTAGATTTCAAAGTTACACTTATCTTCCTTTACTCTTCTTGATCCCCATGTCTTCCTCGAGCACACCCACGTGATTACTTCACGATAAGGTCATCGCACCTGACTACTTTGTTAATACAATAGTCAGCCGGCCGACCTCTACCAGCTGACCCCAGACCTTGGGCGACGTCCGAGGTCCGACTACTACGAAACTTCTATTACCAGCTCTTTGTATTTTAAATAATAACTTCTGAAATTATTTAAATATGACACTTTTATTCCAATTAAAGTTTCTAGGTCCTTACAGGCCGCATGCTTCCAGGAGAGCGCCAGGCGCATCCTGCCTGCATGGCCTCACCGCACGTCCTCTGAGTGGGCATCATGCGAGGTGCATGCGTAAAGTTCTCGCTGGGAACCCCGATGACCGATCGCCCTCTGCATGCACTTACGACCGATCGCCCTCTTCATGCAGTCACGCCCGACCAGTGCCTTATAACTTCCCCCCGATGACCGGGCGGTGCCTCATAACTTCCCCTGATGACCGGGCGGTGCCTCATGACTATCCACCGACGTCCGTGCGGTGCTTCCCGGCGCTTATCTATGCTCTGAACTGGGAGTGGTGGCCACTTGGTATCTGACTACCGATCACCGTTCTAGGTGATCTCCTCCCTGATTCACTTGCTCTTTCTACCACGTGCCACCCTATGCATGGTCCACGTGGTCAACGGCTGCTGACGTCATCAACTACTGATAACCGACCGGATCAACTTTAATCAAAGATGTTTCAAAATCTTTAAAATATTCATCTCAAATCCTATGTCCTTGATGAAGCCTTTGGAACTTCATCGTGTTCCTTCCTATAAGGAGGAGGAGCAAACCTCACGCGCATGCATGCCTTTAAATCACACCAAGAACCACAGGCGGTTTCTTGTTATAACCAATGTCCATGAGAGTTTGTTGCCACCAATGGTTGGCATAGTCCAAAAATTCTAAACAAGCTAGTCTAACCCTTTGATCTTCTTGGACCTCATGGTCATGAAAGATTTGTTCAACCTTTGCTTCCCACCCCAAATATACATTTGGATCACCTTCACAACTAAAGCTAGGTAATTTTACAAAAGGCAAATAAGGCTTTGCCACATGTTGGCGCCTTTCTTCATAATGATGATGCCTCCTCCATTCGGTTTCCTTTTCATGTCCGTGATAGTTGGAAGAAGTTCTTGATGAATGCCTTGAAGAATGGCGTCTTCTATGGTGTGTATGGCTGGACCTAATTAGTCACTTCAAGCCTTTGCAATCTTTCTTCCAATTGTCTTATAGCTTCACCGTTTTGTGCAAGTGACCTTTTTGCTTCATCTTTTTGTGGAGAGTGTGGTTTGGAAGATTCACCACTTGAATATTGAGCCATTTTCAAAACAGTACAGCAAACACAAATAGCAAACAATTAAAGACAACAAGGTTAGAAAACAAAGAAAATATGGTGTGGTTTTGGACAAAAAAAATAAAGGCACTCAAAATCACTCCAAGAAAATTATACTTCCCTCAACCAAGCTTCTCTTGTGGAATGGAGTAACCTCAAGTGAAAGATGCCAAAGTACTCAACCACTCATCCAAAAAAAACCACCATAAAACTTGAAGAACAATAAAAGACAAGCAAGAAAAGGTACAAAACAAGAAAGGGTAGTGCAAAAGGAATACAAGATATATGACAAAACTTAAGAAATGAAAGACAAGAAAGAAAGGGCACTCAATAAGACTCAAAGAATACTCACTAAACTTTATAATCAAGAAAGAAAGTACAACTCATAAAATTGACAAGGTAAAAGGATCAAAAGTTCCACAAAGTAGACAACAATTTGCCAATCACTATGAATCCAACTTTTGTAAAGAAATCAATGTGCAAAAGAATGAAAAGATGCAAGTACCAAACTGTTTTTGATGTTTTAAAAACAGAGATGGTTCTGTTTTCCCCTGTTTCGGTATTGTTTTGCTATTTTTTTTTTTTATACAAAATGGAACTTAGGTAGTGAAAGAACCATAAAATGCATCATATGGAAGTTGAAACATCAATCAATTTGCACAAAAATTTTATGATGGATTCAAGATAATTGAACACTTGAAATCAAATGTTTGGAACCTCTAATCAATAAGTACTAAAACAAATTCAAGAGAAACACAAACTTTCAAAATCAAAAGCAAGCAAGTATAGACAAGATTTGGACACCTAGAACACTATGAACATAAGACTCAAAACAAAAGGTATGATCAATGAAAAGGCACAACTAAAAAAACATATTCAAACCAATCAAAAGTATGAATATAAGGTGCTTTAAAAATCAGAAACACGAAATTATAGGTGCTGGAAAAAAAAATTTGCCCAAAATTAAAGTGCTACTTCAACTCAAAACACAAAAACACACCAAGGCTCATGATACCACATGATGTGAGTTGAATTAATCTTTGTTTATTTTGTAGCACTTAATGAAGAATTGGATCAAGATTTTTATGGCAATTATGGTAAGTCACCTAGAGAAAATCCTCACTGGACATTAACTTAGCAAGTGCTAAGTAGATGTGAAGGTTCATTTCTAAAGGTCCAAAGGAAAAACACTTGTTTATGTCTCTTTTATAAATTTTATGGATTAAAACCGTGTGGGTATATCAAGAACAGCAAGGAATATGTATGAAAAACACAAAAACAGTTCAAGAACACAAGATTAAAGGTAGCATCAAAACAAGAATTGAAATCTACAATAGAATCACAACAAGAACACAACCTACTATTAGAAATTCAAGAAAATAACATGAACATGGTTACTCTATGGAAGCCGAACCAAAACAGGTTGCTATAACACAATTGAACCATTCAAAATGGAAGAACAACACATCAAATGAAAGAGGACATCATAAGGAAGAGAATGAACCGATTGAAATTGAAAACAAGCAAGTAGAACAAAACTGGGTATTTCTAGAAGATGAATAGAAATGACTTATGTGGTTGTAGTCTTTTTGGAGATGTACTCACGCCACTTGGAGGGTGGTTCTTCCAAGATGAGTGGGAGGTGCCACCACTTGAGAGTCTCCAAAGCTCACAAGATAAGACATGGAAGGAGGAGGAAGGGACAAAGCTCACAACTCTCTCTCACAACAACTCAAGATAGTTCTTTACTTCTAAATTTCAACTTGTTATTCAAACTACCAAGCACCCCTATTTATAATGGAGAGGGATGTTCATGTTAAAAAGGGTAAGGAGTGGGAAGAGTCACTCTTCTAGCTCCTTCTAGCACCTAAGAGAGAAAGGAGTAGAAGAGTCACTTTTTCCACTTTTTCCTAAAGAAAGTGCCTAAAATGCCTTACATTTAGAGGTTTCTTTTTGTTTTCCTCTTTGGCATACTCCTAAGGCTATTTATATATTATTTACAAATTTATACAAGAGTATTTACAAAGATTTATTTATACTACTATCTTTTGAATTTTCAAGAGAACCCAAAATGTTATACTTTTTAAGAAGACTAGTAAGAAGAATTTTAAGTACTTTGGAATATGGCCCTTTCTTCTTGATGTGAAGTCTTCTTTTAATTGTTGAGAAGACCCTTTATATATAGCATCCGTGGTCATCTTTATGTGTTCTTGGCTTGCATCAGATTTCGCCGTGTATGGGCACCTCATGCCTCTGTTCTTCTGCCGACTTTTCTCTTGTTGACCCCTCCTGGTCTTCCTGCACATAGTCATGCATGAAACCTTTCTTCAATAGTCTCGAGAACTGATAGAGTAGGGCTAAACATTTCTCGACGTCGTGCCCATAAGCTTGGTGAAATTTGCACCAAGTGTTCTTCTTTGGTCCCAAAATCTTGTTAGACTTTCGCAGGGACTTCAATTTCTCTGCAACAGCCAAGATGGTAAGTAATTCCCTGTAGGGCATTTTGAACTTAGGTCAGGGAGGCGGGCTGTTGCTTTGGGCTTGTAAGGTGTTTTTCGTGTTGACCTCTTCTCTGTTGTGGTCTCGTGTACTCTCAGGGGTTGGGTACGACTGCTCTCTCGGGCCTTGGCCGGCCCTACACCCATGTTCCCAAGCTTCGTGCTCATCCACTCCTGATGTGAGTTGATTTTATGATTGTTCAATTTTGTGGTGACACTTTACTTAGGATTGGATTTTATGAGACAAGTATGGTGAGAACCTAAGGAAAATCCCCACTGGACATTAACTTAACCAAGTGGTTAAGTAGATGTGAAGGTTCATTTCACAAAGGCAAAAGGAAAAAACATGGATTAAGGTGATTCTGATGCAAAACCGAAACTTAGAATTTAGAAAGGAGAAAAGGAATGCATCAATGGTGTACAAGCCATTCCAAATGATGCTTCCAACTCACAAAGGAGTCTCCAAAATCAAGAACAAGATTAAAGAACAAAAGAAACTAAAGATGTAAAATGGGAATGGAATAATGGAAAAGATGATGAAAGAAAGAACTTATGGAGGTGGAGCAATGGTGAATCACGCCACTTGATAGGATGGAACCACAAAGATAAGTGAAGGGAGGCTGCCACTTGAGAGCATCATCACCCCAAGATAAGACTAAGAGAGGAGCAATTTCACTCACTCACAAATCACACAAAAATTGTGTATAGTTTCTTTACTCTAATTTCAACTTATGAATACATGAGGTAGGCCTCCCTATTTATAGATTTAGGAGCCTTGGAAAGCAAGCTTAAAGGGCAGAATGGGAAAAGGGAAAAAAGTGGGCAGCCATAGGGTTTGACTAAGTCAATCCCATATTCTGGGCTTATCCTTATAGAAATTAGGTCAAAATACCTTCAAATGGGCTAGGAACAAGCAAGAATGCTTCCCACACCCCCTACAATGCTAAAGGCACTTTATTCTACCTTATTTCTACTATTTGGACGCATCATTTGAGCCCAATTTATTTACAACATTTTTCTAAATATTTAAGAAGACTAATAGGAAGAACTTCAAGTGCTCTAGACCTTGTCCATTCCTCCTATTGAAGAGGTCTTCCTTTGCTTGTTGAGATGACCCTTTATAGTTGGCATTCTTGGTCATCTTCTTGTGGAGTTGGTTTTGGAGTCTTTGTGGGTTTGTATCATGCTCCCCAGGTGCGAAATGTAAGGACCTGTAAAATTGAATTGGAATAAAAAGGGTTATATTTTAAAAGAATTCTATGTATGTTTTATTTAAAATAAAAAGGGAGGAAAAGTTAAGTTTAGAAGGCTATGAGATCGCCGGTCGCCTGCTACACATGAGCGCCAGGTGGACGTCGCCAGGGCGCGAGGCATGCAGGCATCGCGCGGGCGCGAGAGGCATGCGAGCATCGCGCGGGCGCGAGAGGCATGCGAGCATCGCGCGGGCGCGAGAGGCATGCGAGCATCGCGCGGGCGCGAGGCATGCAGGCATCGCGCGGGCGCGAGAGGCATGCGAGCATCGCGCGGGCGCGAGGCATGCGGGCATTGCCAGGGCGCGAGGCATGTGGACGTGGCCAAGGCGCGAGAGGCATGCGGGCATCGCCAGGACGCGATGCATGTGGACGTGGCCAGGGCGCGAGAGTTATGAGTGTAAGGACCTGTAAAATTGAATTGGAATAAAAAGAGATATATTTTAAAAGAATTCTATGTATGTTTTATTTAGAATAGAAAAGGAGGAAAAAGTTAAGTATAGAAGGCTATGAGATCGCCGGTCGCCTGCTACACATGAGCGCCAGGTGGACGTCGCGCGGGCGCGAGAGGCATGCAGACATCGCGCGGGCGCGAGAGGCATGCAGGCATCGCGCGGGCGCGAGAGGCATGCAGGCATCGTGCGGGCGCGAGAGGCATGCAGGCATCGCGTGGGCGCGAGAGGCATGCAGGCAACGCGCAGGCCCGAGAGGCATGCAGGCATCGCGCGGGCGCGAGGCATGCGGGCATTGCCAGGGCGCGAGGCATGTGGACGTGGCCAAGGCGCGAGAGTTATGAGGGCGTCGCCAGGGAAGACATCGGTCGTCTCCCAGAGGAAGACATCGGTCGTCTTCTAGGGCGAAGGAGACATCGGTCGTTCGCCAGGATGAGTCAGCGTTGGAAAGTTGTCGCGATGGCGAGCCTCACACAGATAAAGTGGGACCCAGACTCTCAGCATGAAACGTCCTGCGCGCGTGCCACGTAGACAAAAAGGATGATTCAGAGTGGTGACATCAGAATGTTGGCATGCGCAAGAGACACTCGCAGTCGTACTGTTCAGAGCAGTGGTTGGCATGCACAAACAACAACAGTGGTCGTACTGTTCAGAGCAGTGGTTGGCATGCACAAACGACAACAGTGGTCGTACTGTTCAGAGCAGTGGTTGGCATGCATAAACGACAGCAGTGGTCGTACTGTTCAGGGCAGTGGTTCTCAGACTTTCCTGCAGAAGGGGTGGCAGCAGTAGCAAACGTGGACAGGTAAGCTGGGATTCAAAAGCCACTGCGGGAAGGCAAAGAGTGTTACAGACTCAAGAGTGTTAGAGTGGGTGCAAAACTTCCTCCCTCCCTTCTTCCCTTCCTTGCGTTGAGACTCAGGCAACCTCCAGCATCAGTACGACAAGCGACGTTGTCCTTAGAGCACCTAAGAGGTTCTCTGCAAGTTCTACAGACCAGGTGCTGAAAACAGAGCCAAGGCATCCTTCAGGCTCGGTGGGTTTTGAGCTCGCGGTATTTTTATGCAAGTCCAGGTAAGGGAAGCTAGACCTCTTTTTCCATACAAGCCATAGTGTAGCTATCTCTGAAGTGAGGGCGACGTGGTCGCCATTTTTGTTTTCATCTGCGTAAAATGCTCTGTTTGTGTGCTTGGGCGACGTGGTCGCCGGTTTTACATACAGTCTTCGAAACACCCTGTTTTTGAACTAGATCGCCGGTTTTGGCGTTGTTTGTGAACTCTCTGTTTTTGGGTGTTGTTTTGAAACTACTTGAGATTTAAATGAAATATTCGAAGATCTGAACCTTGAAATGATTCGTTGCTGTGACTTGAATCAATTGCTCGAGTGGTATGATGTTTTTTTGAATGCTGTGAATGTGGGATCGAGGCATAGTATTTTCAGGAAAGAAAATACCGTGTAAGATCTTGTAGTAGGTGCATTGATCGGTGATTCCTAAGGGGATATCCTGACTCTGCTGAGGTAATGGAATCACGTAGAGGAAGTTACTCAGTTGTTGAGAGTCGAAGGAGGTCTATATGATGGGCGTCTCGTGTGAAAAAGAACGAGCTCCGCCTGTCCTATGGATTAACCCTGTCATACCAGGAGAACTATTGACATTGAGATGATATATGTGCATGCTGTGTGGATTCACAGCGACCCTGTGTGGATTTCACAGTGGTGTGGTATGACAGGTGCAGATCTCTGAGTCTAATCAACGCACGAGTCAATCCGGAAGTAGTGTCAAGTGTCTTGTGTGATGAGTCAGTGGAAGTCTGACGTGAGAAATGAGAAACATTGAATTGATAGACACTTGATGCAGTTTTGTGAAATAGAATGACTCTTGGAAAATATTGTGAAATGTGTGATTTCTGAGTGATCAGGTGAAGAGTATGAGAAACTTGATAACTTACGTGAATATCTTGAAATTGGTTACCTTGATTTTATTTTAATTATCCTTATTTAAACTCTCTTTAAAATGTCTAGCTTACCCTGCGTGTTTTGGTTCTGTGGCTGTTCTCTTAAAACTGTGATGATCGTGTATAACTTACACGGGAGCAGATGATCTTCCAGGAAGTAGAGCTCCTTAGTGAGTGGTCGCCGGAAGCAGATCGGCTGTTTTTGGGTCCCCCGATGGGCGATCGGCCTCGTCCGATAGGAGATCGGTCTCTTCCGATAGGAGATCGCCTGCTTCGTTTTTTTTTTTTTTTACTGTATTTTGTTTATGTTTCTGGAAAATTTGACCGAAGTTGTATTAAAACTCCCTGTGAGGAGAAACTACATTTCATATATATAATGTTTTGTTCACTTCAATCTATTTGTTACCTTTATTTTCATTATATACATTTGCATAGTATTTTGGCGGGATGTTACAATGAGGGCGTCGCTAGGGAAGACATCGGTCGTCTCCCAGAGGAAGACATCGGTCGTCTTCCAGGGCGAAGGAGGCATCGGTCGTTCGCCAGGATGAGTCAGCAGTGGAAAGTTATCGCGCGACGTCGAGTTTCACACAGAGTAAAGTGGGACCCAGACTCCCAGCATGAAACGTCCTGCACACGCGCCACGTAGACAAAAAGGGTGGTTTAGAGTGGTGACATCAGAATGTTGGCATGCGCAGGAGACAACAGCGGTAGTACTGTTCAGAGCAGTGGTTGGCATGCACCAAAGACAACAGTGGTCGTACTGTTCAGGGCAGTGGTTCTCAGGCTTTCCTGCAGAAGAGGGGGCAGCAGCAGCATGCGTGGACAGGTAAGTTGGGATTCAAAAGCCATTGCGGGAAGGCAAAGAACGTTACAGACTCAAGAGTGTTAGAGTGAGTGCAAACTTCCTCCCTCCCTTCTTCCCTTCCTTGCGTTGAGACTCAGGCAACCTCCAGCATCAGTGCGACAAGCGACGTTGCCCTTAGAGCACCTAAGAGGTTCTCTGCAAGTTCTACAGACCAGGTGCTGAAAACAGAGCTAAGGCATCCTTCAGGCTCGGTGGGTTTTGGAGCTCGCGGTATTTTACGCAAGTCCAGGTAAGGGAAGCTAGCCTTCATTTTCAATACAAGCCATAGATTAGCTGTTTCTGAAGTGAGGGCGACGTGGTCGCCGGTTTCGTTTTCATCTTCGTGAATGCTCTGTTTCTATGTGTTTTGGGCGACGTGGTCGCCGGTTTTATATACAGACTTCGAAATACCCTGTTTTTTGAACCAGATCGCCGGTTTTGGCGTTGTTTGCGAACTCCCTGTTTTTGATGTTGTTTGAAGCTGCTTTGGATTTAAATGTGATATACATGTGATATTCGAAAATAAGAACCTTGGATTGAGTTTTGCCGTGATTGAAATTGTTCCTTTAAGTGCTATGTGATGTGTTGAATGTGGTGAATGTGGGATCGAGGCATAGTATTCTCAGGAAAGAAAATACCGTGTAAGATCGTGTAGGATGTGCATTGATTGGTGATTCCTAATGAGATATCCTGACTCTGCTGAGATAATGGAATCCCATAGAGGAAGTTACTCAGTTGTGGAGAGTCGAAGGAGGTTCATAGGAATGGGTGAGTCGTGTGAAACAGAACGAGCTCGGCCTGTTCTATGGATTAACCCTGTCATACCGGGAGAACTATTGACATTGAGATTATATATGCGCATGCTGTGTGGATTCACAGCGACCCTGTGTGGATTTCACAGTGGTATGGTATGACAGGTGCAGATCTTTGAGTCTAATCAATGCACGAGTCTTCCGGAAGTAGTGTCAAGTGTCTTGTGTGCTGAGTCAGTGGTGGTCTGACATGTGAAATGAGGAACTTGAAATTGATAGACACTTGATACAGTTGTGAAATAGAATGACTCTGGAAAATATTGCGAAATGTGTGATTTCTGGGCGATCAGGTGAAGAGTATGAGAAACTTGATAACTTTACGTGAATATCTTGAAATTGTTTACCTTGATTTTATTTTAATTATCCTTATTTAAACTCTCTTTAAAATATCTAGCTTACCCTGCGTGTTTTGGTTCTGTGGTTGTTTTCTTAAAACTGTGATGATCGTGTATAACTTACACGGGAGCAGATGATCTTCCAGGAAGTAGAGTTCCTTAGTGAGTGGTCGCCGGGAGGAGATCGCCAGATTTCTGTTCTGGTAGCAGATCGGCTGTTTTGGGTCTTCCGATAGGAGATCGGTCTCTTCCGATAGGAGATCAGCCTCTTCCAATAGGAGATCGCCTGCTTTGTTTTTTTTACTGTATTTTGTTTATGTTTCTGGAAAATTTGACCGAATTTGTATTAAACTCCCTGTGAGGAGAAACTACATTTAATATATATAATATTTAGTTCACTTCAATCTATTTGTTACCTTTATTTTCATTATACACAATTGTATAGTATTTTGGCGGGATGTTACACGAAAGAATTCGTCCACGAATTTACTAGTCCTGCATAGAGCACAGTAAGTTTGTTCACATTAGATGGATATGGTAGGGGTGAAGCAAACTTATGGTGATTAGTGTTAGGGAGATGATATGTGGGAATTTGAGCTACAAGACATGTTTGAAAAGAATATTTGGGGATGAAATTTTTTGTGAAAAAATCTCTTATAAGGTGATAACCTTTAGGAGGGTTTGGAATATCATGCCTAAAGTTCCTAAGCAAAAATATCAAGTATTTAGAATTTGTAGGTAATGAAAAAGAGAAGGAATGAAAACACCTTGGAGGTGAAGGGATGAGACCCATGGTATCTTGGCCTTCTTTTTCTCTTTCATTTTCACTTTTGGATTTTATGTTAAGGTGGTCTTGTTTAACCATTTGTAACATTATGGTTTGTTTATTTGGACAATAGGTAGCTATGTTCCAAAACTTAAACATTTAAAACATTTGGTTTTTGAAGTTTGGGGGGGTGACTTAGGGGTAGAAGGATTTGGTATGGAAACTTGTTTTGGAGAAGTGGTTTGTTTTGAAAAAATGGAAGGAGAAGTTGGTGGAGAAATTTTATGTGCAACCTTCCTAGAAGAGTTATAGAAGCCATCATCATGAGTATGTTTGAAAGTTGTTTTTTGTAAAAGTTGTGATTCCACCTTGATGGCTAGGTGAACCACTTTCTTTAACGAAGAATACTCATGTAATTCTACAAAATATTTTATTTCTCTTCTCAAACCAATTACAAACTTAGCTATCTTGTATTCTTTATTATCATGCATATTAATTCTAGCTAAGGTTGTTTCTAAATCTTTAAAGTATTCATCTACCGTCCTATGTCCTTGATGAAGCCTTTGGAACTTCAACAAGTGTTACTTCCTATAAGGACATTATGCGTCCCTCAGGCAAGCTAATGAACCATTCCAGCACTGTCCCCGTCAACGTGGTCATGAAGAGTTCGCAATGCACCGCATCGGAACCTCCTGATAGGATCATCTGAGTGTGGAATACTGTGAGATGCGCCTCTGGGTCTTCCACCCCCGTGAACACGGTTTTAGGGCCCACGAAGGTTGCTGGTACCACGGTGTCCATTATCGCCTGGGAAAAGGGCATTGGGAATGCCTTAGGTGGTGTAGGCGGGGCTCGATCATCCACCACGCGATCCCCTGTTTGCTGCAAATTACGTAGGTTCATGCGCAACTCCTCATTTGCCCTATGCAATTCTTCATTCCTTGCCTGTGATGCGGCCAGGTCCATCTGAGTACGTGCCTAATCCGCCCTAGATTCTCCCACGGTCTCCTGGAGGGCACGCATCGTTTCCATGAGTTGCTGCATGGTGACACCTTTGCCCCCAATTGGTGGGACAGATCCTTGTTTGGTATTCCTCATGTCGCTAGATTCTTCTCTTTCGCTTTTGAATGGGACCTTGTTTTATTTTGGCCCCATGGTGGGCGCCAAATGTTCTTGTCGGTTGACTCTCTTGTCGGTTGATTCTACGACAATCTCACACCTCCTTCCTTCTCCTTAGGTAATGCTTCTCTGGATCGAAACAACCTGCACCTGCAAAGACAGAAGGGGCACCCTAGAGGCCGTTTGCACTCCGACGCTCAAGTCAATACGGGGGGCAAGTACACCAAGTGTATAGTATAGGAGTTTCAGTCTCAAAACTACGTACCTTTGTGAAGTGTTTTACTACCCTTTATATAATCTAGGGTTTCCTCTGCACTACTACCCATATTTAGGGTTTCTGAAGGAATACCATTGCGCCGCTATTACCCAGTCTTAGGGTAATCTAGCGCATAAGACTTCCCTTAACTGGAGTGCAAATTCTAAAAGGATGGCCACCTGGATACCCCCTCGTGCACCTAATCTCTAGGGACATCTGTTCTGGGAGTGCCCTCATTGTTCACGTGCCATGCATGTAGCTTCACTTGGAAACCCTAATCCTGACGGGCGCTCAAGCCCTTCAAGACTCTGCACCTAACTGTACTTTCCATGCCACACGTATAGATGCTTCATGGCCTAAGCTTCTCCCTACCTCTAGGCATCTTACTGATAACTGGTGTTGTTCTCGGGACCCATCTTCCATGATCTAGTTCAACTATTCGAAACACCTAAGACCGATGTCACATCTTCCCGCTCTGTTGTCGAGGACTCATCAGCCTGTTGCATGACGAGGACACATTGTTCCACTCTGGTGATCGACATGCTGACGTCTAATCAGCCCATTGGTCCATGCTACTCGTGGGACCGAGCCCACGTGGCTCTGGCCCCTGCTGTGGGACCCTCCTCACGTGGCTCACCATTATTAGTTGTTCTAGGTGTCTGAGGACTGGTTGGTACATTTATGAAAGATTTTCGCAAACTTTAAAGGTTTAATGAAACTTAATGCAGAATTACAGGCAGAGAAATCAAGTTAGCCAAGAATATAATCTGTTTTAAGTGAAACACAGAAAAACAACTGGTTGTTTATTCGAATCAATCGGTTGTTTATACTAGAACAATATAAAACAACTTAAAAACAGAATTTAAAAGAGATCAAGGTAAGAGAAATTCACACAAGCAGGTTTATACTGGTTCACTCTTATACCAAGAGCTACATCCAGTTCTCAGAAACTTCTAAGTTTCTACTATGCAATCAAAATCAAATTATAATACAACCACCAAAAGAGTGACCTTTAACCCTTCAAGAAACACACTCCTTTTGGAAAACCAATCCACAGAAATCAGAACCCTCTGATTCTGAACCTAAAACCAATTAAGGAAATACAGTAATCCAGGAAGAAGAGTGTACCGACTAGTCGTCGGACACCGAGAACAGCTAGTAATGGTGAGCCACGTCAGCTGGGCCCCACAGCATGGGCTAGAGCCACGTGGACTGGGTCCCACAAGTCCCGTGGGTTAATGAGCTGATTAGTCATCAACATGTCAATCACCAGAGTGGAACGATGTGTCATCGTCACGCAATGGGGTGATGAGTCCTCAGCAATAGAGTGCGACGATGTGACATCGATCTTGGGTGTTTCGAATAGCAGAACTAAACCATAGAAGGTGGGTCCCAAGAACGAGACCAGTTATCAGTAAATGCCTAGAGGTAGGGAGGAGCTTAGGTCACACAACATTCATGCGTGTGGCAGGGAAAGCACAGTTAGTTCAGAGTCTTGAAGGGTCTGAGTGCCCATCAGGATTAGGGTTTCCAAATGAAGCTACATGCATGGCACGTGAATAGTGAAGGCACTCTCAGGACAGATGGCCCCAGAGATTAGGTGCACAAAGGGGTACCCAGGTGGCCATCCTGTTAGAATTTTCACTCCAGTTAAAGGAAGCCTTACGTTCTAGATTACCCTAAGACTGGGTAATAACGGCACAAGGGTATTCCTGCAGAAACCCTAAATATGGGTAGCAGCGCAGAGGAAACCCTAGACTATATAAAGGGTAGTAAAACACTTCACAAAGGTACGCAGTTTTTAGACCTAAACTAAGATACTCTATACACTTGGTGTGCTTGCCCCAGTATTGACTTGAGCTTCGGAGTGCATACAGCCTCTAGGGTGCCCCTTTTGTCTTTGCAGGTGCAAGTTGTTTCGATACAATGAAGCATTACCTAAGGAGAGGGAAGGTGGCATGAGATTGTCATAGAGTCAACCGATAGGGGAGTCAACCGACAAGAACATTTGGCGCCCACTGCGGGGCCGAAATAAAACAAGGTCCCATTCACAGGCGAAAGAAGAGAATTTAGCGAAATGAAGAATACCAAGCAAGGATCTGTCCCATGGGGGTGAAGGTGTCACCATGCAACAACTCATGCAAACGATGCGCGCCCTCCAGGAGATGGTGGCAGAATCTAGGGCAGATCAGGCACGTACTCAGATGGACCTGGCCACATCACAGGCCAGGAATGAAGAATTGCATAGGGCAAATGAGGAGTTGCGCATGAACCTACGTAATTTGCAGCAGACAGGGGATCGCGTGGTAAATGATCGAGCTCCGTCTAAACCACCTAGGGCATTCCCAATGCCCTTTTCCCAGGCGATAATGGACACCGTGGTACCAGCAACCTTCGTGGGCCCTAAAACTGTGTTCATGGGGGTGGAAGACCCAGAGGCGCATCTCACATCTTTCCACACTCAAATGATCCTGTCAAGAGGTTCCGATGTGGTGCATTGCAAACTCTTCATGACCACGTTGACAGGGACAACGCTGGAATGGTTCATTAGCTTGCCTGAGGGACACATAACGTCCTTCACACAGTTTTCCACACTGTTCAGGGAGCAGTACATTGTTAATCGGGCTCCCCCGCCAGTGTCGTATGACCTTTTCTATGTAAGGCAGTATCAGGGAGAGTCCCTGAGGGATTATCTCAACCGATTTGGAGCGATGGTGGTGAGGCTGCACACCAAGGACGAGGATATGGTGGTGCACGCCTTCAAGAAGGGAATACTACCAGGACCCTTCAATGAATCGATCATCAGAAATCGCCCCAAGACTTTTGCCGATATCAAGCGCCGCACTGTCGCCCACATCGCAGCAAAGGGGGAACTGAATGAGAAATGCGAGAGCGTGGCCCCCTCACGGTCACGTGTGCCCAGCTGTCCACAACCCATGCGGGTGCATGAGGCGACGACGGAGAAGAGGGCACAGGGTAAGTAGAAACCCTACGAGGCCAGGAAGCCCCAAACCAGGGCACGCGCAAAGGAGGATGTGCCCCCTAGACATAACTTCCTGGTAGAGTTGAAGGAGATGATCATTATTCCTAATGTAGCAAAAAAACTGAAGTGGCCCTCGAAGACAGACAAGAGGCTGGGGCCCAATAAGAACGCATGGTGTGAGTTCCATCAGGCGTTTGGCCATCCCATCCGCAACTGCTTGGCCCTAGGTCACCAGTTGGATGAGTTCGCAAGAGTGGTTTCTTGAACGACTACCTGCGGGAGTCACAAGGGGGAGAGGTGGTAGCGACCCCTAGAACTGACCAGGGGCATGAGGTGCCCATACATGGTGAGATCCACACCATCTTAGGAGGAGGGTGCACTTCATTACAACCTAAGAAGTACGCCCAATCGGTGATGGCGGTTAAGGCACACGAGGAGGACCAGTTCTTAGATGTTGATCTCACATTCATGAAGGTAGATCGCCAGGATGTTGTCCCTTATGACAATGATTCAGTGGTGATATCGGTGGTTACTGTGGGAAGAAGGGTGCATCGGGTGCTTGTTGATCAAGGAAGTTCAGCTGATGTAATGTTCTGGTTGACCTTCAACAAGCTGCAGTTGTCTCTAGACCAGTTAAGACCTTACAATAGTTGCTTATATGGATTTGGTGGAGACCAGGTTGAAGTGAGGGGGCACATAGAATTGAGGACCACCTTCACGGATGGAGTGGCCTCCCATATAGAGAACATCAGGTACCTTGTCGTGAATGCCCCTCAGCTTACAACATATTATTGGGTAGACCAACCCTGAACAGGTTAGGGGCGGTGGCATCAACAAGGCACATGAAGATGAAGCTGCCTTCTATGGAAGGAGCAGTGATCACCATTAAGTCAAATCAGAAAGAGGCGAAGAAGTGCTACAAGAATAGCCTCAAAACAAAGAGAGGAGTGTGCACAGTGACCACCCAACCACCAAGTGGGGCGTGTAGCGTTGTTGACCTACCCCGAGGAGGAATCGAGGTCACACGAGTAGAGGTCGCCCGAGAGAGATGGCCTGAGCCAGCTGAAGATGTCCTGGAGAGAGAGATTGGAGGTAAGGTGTTCAAGCTTCGCAAATCCTTGTGCTAAGACGCTCAGGACCATATTGCCGGAGTCATAGAGCGACACCTGGATGCTTTCGCATGGTCTGCCTCAGACATGCCAGGCATCGACCCCTATTTCCTATGTCATTGCCTTGCAATGGACCCTCAGGTTAGACCTGTCCGTCAGAGGAGGAGGAAGTTCAATAAAGAGAGGAGACAGGTGATCAAAGAGGAAACGCAGAAGTTGTTGAGGGCTGGTCATATCCGGGAAATCCAATATCCGGAATGGCTAGCGAATGTGGTGTTGCTGAAGCAAGCCAATGGGAAGTGGAGGATGTGTGTAGACTTCACTGATCTCAACAAGGAATGCCCAAAGGACTCTTATCCTCTGCCAAGTATTGATGCTTTGGTGGACAATGCCTCAGGCTACAAGCTGCTCAGTTTCTTGGATGCTTTTTCTGGTTACAACCAGATCAAGATGCATCCCATGGATGAATGCAAGACGGCGTTCATGACCGAGCTATCTTTCTATTGCTACACAGTTATGCCCTTTAGGTTGAAGAATGCAGGTGCCACCTATCAAAGAATGATGGACAAGGTGCTTGCACCCATGATAGGATGCAATGTCCAAGCCTATGTGGACGATATGGTAGTGACGTCACAGGTAAAGGGTCAACACATCGCTAATTTGGAAGAGTTATTCACTACGATAGCTAAGTACAGGCTGAAGCTGAACCTAGAGAAGTACATTTTTGAGGTGGAAGCAGGCAAGGTTTTAGGCTTCTTACTCACTGAGCGAGGGATAAAAGCTAATCCAAATAAATGCGCCACAATCCTTGCTATGAGGAGCTCGACGTCAGTAAAGGAGGTTTAGCAGTTCACAGGTCGGATGGCCACTCTCTCCAGATTCGTATCAGCTGGGGGAGATAAAGGCCACCCCTATTTTCAGTGCTTAAGGAGGAACAACAGGTTCTTGTGGACCAAGGAGTGTGAGGAAGCATTCCTCAAGCTAAAAGAATATCTGGGCAGCCCACCAGTGTTGTGCAAACCACAGCTTGGCACCCCGCTGCACCTGTATTTTGCAGTCACTGAGAGGGCAATGAGCTTAGTTCTTGTGCAGGAGCAAGACCAAATTCAGAAGCCCATCTATTTCGTTAGCAAAGTGTTGCAAGGGCCTAAGGTGAGATACCAAGCCTTAGAGAAGGTAGCACTGGCCGTGGTGTTCTCCGCAAGAAGGCTTCGCCCTTACTTTCAGAGCTTCATGGTGGTGGTGATGACAGACCTACCCATTCGTAAAGTTTTGCAGAAACCAGATGTAGCAAGAAGGATGGTACGCTGGGCAGTAGAATTGTCAGAGTTCGACATACAGTACGAGTCCAGAGGCCCTATCAAGGGCCAAGTTTATGCCGATTTTGTAGCTGAGCTGTCCTCAGCAGAAACCCACCAAGAAGAGCCTGACTTCAGATGGGTACTCTTAGTAGATGGGTCTTCTAATCAACAAGGCAGCGGAGCTAGTGTGATCTTGGAAGGACCAAAGGGGCTATTAATTGAGCAGGCCCTACGGTTCGCTTTCAAGGCCAGCAACAATCAAGCAGAGTACGAGGCTCTAATCGCTGGGATGCTGTTGGCCAAAGAGATGGGTGCACAGAGTCTTCTAGCAAAAAGTGACTCCTTGTTGGTCATGGGCCAAGTGGCGGGAGAGTACCAGGCCAAAGACCCCCAGATGGCCTCCTACCTAGAATACGTCCAAGTTTTGAAGATTTCATTTACAGCATTTGAGTTGGTGCATGTCCCTAGAGAACAGAATGCCCCAGCCAACTTGTTAGCAAAACTCGCAAGCTCGGGCAAGGGGGGCAGGCAGAGGACGGTCATCCAGGAGACCCTGAGGACACCTTGCACCTATACAGCTGACAACTTGGTAGGAGTCCATCAAATTAGCAAGTCAAATGGTGGGAAGAGGAGTCATCGGTCGTTGACTCAAGAAACCTTGAAGAAGCCAAGGGTCAACGTGTATCCGGCGTTGGGGGAAGAGTCGTCGTAGGTCTACCTGGTGCAGAGAGGAGAAACGTGGATGACGCCTTATAAGCACTACTTGGCTGATGGGATGCTACCAATGGAGCCAATGGAGGCGAGGAAAATAAAGAAGAACTCAACCAAGTATACACTCATTGATGGGGAATTGTACAGGCATGGGTTTACCCACCCTATTCTGGTGTGTGTACATGGTGAGCAGTGCACACAGATAATGGCAGAGTTCCATGAAGGAATATGTGGGAGCCACATTGGAGGTCGTGCTTTGGCATCCAAGGCCATTCGTGCAGGATACTACTGGCCAGCCATGAGGGAAGATTGCACGAAGTATGCGCAGCAGTGCAAGCAGTGTCAACTACATGCTGATTGGCACAAGGCGCCGCCAGAAGAGCTCAGGTCGACATATAGCCCGTGGCCATTCCACACATGGGGAATTGATATTCTGGGGTCGTTACCTTTGGCTGTGCGGTAGATGAAGTATCTCGTGGTAGCCACAGAATACTTCATGAAGTGGATAGAGGCTAAGCCAGTAGCACAAATCACAGCCCATAAGATCTAGCATTTCATGTGGAAGAACATAGTATGTCGCATTAGCGTACCCAAGCGCTTGGTGTCTGATAATGGCACTCAGTTTGCAAGCCAACAACTGGGGAGGTTATGTACAGAGTTGGGAATCAAACAGGTGTTTGTATCAGTCGAGCATCCTCAGACTAATGGGCATGTCGAGTTAGCCAACTGAGTCCTACTCAGAGGAGTGAAGAGAAGGCTGGAGAAAGCCAAAGGGACTTGGGCTGAGGAGGTTCCCATAATTGTGTGGGCTTACCACACTACTCCTCATCCACCACCAAAGAGACACCCTTCAACTTGGTGTATAGTTCGGACACTATGATCTCTGTTGAGATCCAGGAGAGCTCGCCACGCTTCTAGAATTTTGTGGTTGAGGAATCCAACAAAGAAGGAAAGGTGAACTTGGACCTCTTAGATGAAGTAAGGGAAGAAGCGAGAATCAAAGCCGAAGCATTGAAGAGAAGGGTTGAACTCAAGCATAGTTCCAAGTTGAGAGCTCAGCAGTTCTAGGTCGCCGACTTGGTGATGCGGAAGGCCCATCCCTATCAGATGGAGAACAAGTTGTTCCCCAAGTAGACTGGTCCCTTTAGAGTGACAGAGGCCCTGGGAAATGGGGCGTACAAACTCGAGACTTTAGAGGGGGGGCCGATTCCTCATACATGGAATGCAACTCACCTTAAGTTTTATTTCAGTTAAATTGTAACACTGTACACAATTTAGGGGACAATATTTTTTCCCTTATAAGGGTTTTTAATGAGGTCACCCAATAAAATTTTTAGTTAAGATATATTGAATATTTTGTACAATGCAGTTAAGAACCTGTCACTTGGGGTTAGAGGTCTCGAAAATGGGAAGGCAGGTTCACATAGAATACCTCCTCTTTGAGTGAGAACATCCAAGTTGACAGAAGGGTTCACCAGTTAAAATCCTCCCTCGCCTATGGGTGATGAGAGGTTAGTTAAGAACCTGTCACTTGGGGTTAGAGGTCTCGAAAGTGGGAAGGTAGGTTCGCATAGAACACCTTCCCTTCGAGTGAGAACACCCATGTTGAACAAAAGGGTTTGCCAGTTAAAGTCCTCCCTCGCCCATGGGTGATGAGAGGTCAGTTAAGAACCAGTCACTTGGGGTTAGAGGTCTCGAAAGTGGGAAGGTAGGTTCGCATAGAACACCTTCCCTTTGAGTGAGAACACCCAAGTTGAATAGAAGGGTTCGCCAGTTAAAGTCCTCCCTCGCCCATGGGTGATGAGAGATCAATTAAGAACCTATCACTTGGGGTTAGAGGTCTCGAAAGTGGGAAGGCAGGTTCGCATAAAACACCTCCTCTTCGAGTGAGAACACCCAAGTTGAACAGAAGGGTTCATTAGTTAAATCCTCCTTTGCTTACGGGCGATGAGAGGTCAGTTAAGACTCATCAGCTTGGGTTAGAAGTCTCGGAAGCGGGAAAGGAAGGTTCACAGAGAACGCCTCCCCTTTCGAGTGAGAACACGGAGGACGACTCATACCAGCAAAATCCTCCCTTGTCTCGAGCAAGGAGAGGTCAGGTGAATACAAATCGGTGTTAGAAGTCTTGAAGGGGTAAAGGGAGGGTTCATAAAGAACACCTTCTCCTCGAGTGAAAGAACCCAAGTTGAACAACAGGGTTTGCCAGTGAGACCCACACATGCCTATAGGTGATGAGAGGTCAGCCAAGGAATAGCCTATGTTTTAGAAGTCTCGAGGTGGAAGAGAGGGGTTCGCAGAGGACACCCCCCACTCGAGTGAGAACACCAGGGTTGAATGAGGTGGTTCATTAGTTAAATCCTCTTTGGCGTGGTGCAAGGAGAGGTCAGTGAAGAGTTGTCCAATTGGGTTAGAACTCTCGAGGTTGGGAAGGGAGTCATGAAGGACCCTTCTCCCTTGAGTGAAAACGCCAAAATAGACAATTTAGTGATGTAGTCCACTCGCAAGGGCTTGCCCACAGTGTGATCTCTTATCCTAGAGAGGAGTTACACTCATCATCTCTTATCCTAGGGAGGTGTTACACCCATCAGTTAGAGTTAAGCATGCTACACACGAGGCGTTGAAGAAGTTGTTAGCTAAGTACGCTAAAGTATCCAAGCGGCCACTGAGTACCAAAGATACAAGTTGTGCAAAGAAAATATGAAGCGCCAATCCAAGTAAGTTGGTCAAGAAAGTTATATGCACAGAGTAAAATATTATTAGATTGGAAGGGTGATTACAAGACGTTCAGCTACTGAATACATCTGCTCAAGAGACCTATCTGGGCAATATTTGGCCGTTGACTAGCTGCATAGATACAGAGAAAGGCGAAAGGTCCATCTCAGGATACGCACAGGAAACCTAAGCAAGGGCATCGCCAAAACCCTCCCCATAGGCGTCAGTGGCATCTTCAGTGAGCTTTACCTCGGTCTTCTTGAATAGCTCAATTTGTTGGGCAAGCTCTTCCTCCACTTTGCCCAACTGAACTTCTTGGTTGGTGGCTGATGTGAGTCTCTTATGAACCTTCCTTGGTCTAGGTTGAGTTGATGTAGGTTTCATTGTATTCAAGACACTTTCAAAAATTAGGATCAAAATTCTAAAGAACAATTACAAGATTTTCTACTCAAGAAAACAAAGGTTCATACTAAAAACACATGAATAGGTAACTTGTAGTGCAAGATAACAATGGAATATGAATGGGTAATTCAAGAACAGAAACCAAAGTGCAGTAACAACACAAAAATAGTACAAGGAAACAAGAATTAAAACAAGAACACAACAAGAATTGAAACTAGCAATAGAAACACAACAAGAACACAACCTACTATTAGAAATTCAAGAAAACAACATGAACCATAATACCCATGGGAGCCGAACCAAAAACAGGTTCCTATAACAAGTTTGAACTGATTAAAATGGGAGAACAGCACATCAAATGATAGAGAACATCACAAGGAAGAGAATGAACCGATTAGAATTGAAAACAAACAAGTAAAACAAAAATGGGTATTTTTAGAAGATGAAAAGAAATGACTTATGTGGTTGTAGCCTTTTGGAGATGTGATTCATGCCACTTGGAGGGTGGTTCTTCCAAGATGAGTGGGTGGTGCCGCCACTTGAGAGTCTCCAAAGCTCACAAGATAAGACATGGAGGAGAATAAGAGACAAGTCTCACAAACTCACTCTCTCTCAATTTCAAGATAGTTTCTTTACTTCTAACTTTCAACATCTATTAATTATGAACCAAGGTCTCCTATTTATAATGAGGAATACCAGATTTGGGTTTACAAAGGAGGGAGTTGGAAGAGACACTTCCTAGCTCCTTCTTAGTCATTCTAGCGCCTAAAGAGAAAAGGAGTGTGAAAAGGCACTCTTCTAGTCCCTTCCTACTAAAACTAGCGCCTATGTGCCTTTGTACAAGAGTGGTGTCTTTTGGTTTTCCTCTTTGGCACATCCTAAACCTATTTCAATATTATTTACAAATTTATACAAAAGAAATTACAAAGAGAGATATTAATTGGAGCCCATTCTTGAATGCTTGTAGTCTTCTTATTGGCTTTAGGCTTGGTCCTCTCTTTATTTTAATTCTTCTTTATTTTTTAAGAAGACTAGAAGGAAGAACTTTAAATGCTTGGGTGGATGGCCTCTT
This sequence comes from Phaseolus lunatus, assembly GCA_013389735.1. Taxonomy (NCBI): domain Eukaryota; kingdom Viridiplantae; phylum Streptophyta; class Magnoliopsida; order Fabales; family Fabaceae; genus Phaseolus; species Phaseolus lunatus. Next base: position 12,934,042 of record CM023861.1, read on the forward strand.
CCTCCATTAGTGAAATCCTCTTCTACTTGATCTCCATCAGTGGCTCTCTCCTCCAGCTTAACCACCTTTGCTTGGGCCCTTTCCAGTTGTTCCTCCAGGTCAATAACTTTGTTGCGGAGGGGAAGGATCTTGGCCTCAAGCTAGAGGGCCTCCTGCCCCTTGGTGAAGAGGAGTTTTTTGGCTTCTTTCTCTGATTCATAGAGCTTCTTTGGCAGGAAGGTGTGCAAGGGCATGCTGGAGGATGGTGGGAAGTTCAGGAGTAGGAGGCGCCTGATCGTCCCTGGGAGCGTGCTCCCCCCCACCTTCGGTTGCCAAGAATTTGTTAGGAGGAGAGGAGGCGCTTGGGGGGTGCTCCTTGAAGGATGGAGGTTGCCCCTCAGTAGCGGAAGAGGTCATTGCAACAACCCCCACCCTGGCTCTTTTGAAGATGAGGCCTGAAACAGTCTCCTTGTCCTCAGAGTTAACCACCGCTGCTACCCTCTTTTGTTTGTCTTCAGAGGTTGGGCCTAGGGCAACAGCGGTGGGGGAAGAAGGTCTAGCAGGGGCCTGAGCCTCCTACTGTACGGCGACCCAGCAGATCAGCCAACCTCTTCTTCTTCTCAGCATCAAGAACCATGTCTGCAACAAACAACAAGTATGAGATAAGGTGCAACACACAAATTACTAAACACAAATGAAGGCAAAGACAAGAAGAAATAAAGCAAGTACCAATATAGATGCTGAGAGTTTCAGCTTCATACTCATGCCTAATCAGCTGGGCAGTGTTAAACACCACTCCCCAGTTGGAGAGAAGTTGGCACAAGTCACGATCACAGGGGGCCAGCTCCTCAAGACCCCAGGGTTTCTTGAACTTTAGCTTCTCCACCCAGTACAGTGGAAAATCGTCAAGCAGAGTGGAGTCATAGGAGCTGTAGCATACCCTAAAGAACTTCCCTTTGAAGCCCTTGTAGGATTGCTAGAAGAGAGTCAGCAGGACTCTCCCTGCCACCTCGTTAAGGCTTAGCCAAAGCCTCTTCCCAGGGCTCTTCACTTCAAAGAAGTGGAGGAAGACATCCACAGAAGGAGGGAACCCCAGGTGGTTGCATAGAATGGAGAAGGTCCTCACGAAGGCCCGGCTGTTGGGGTGCAGCTTGTAACATCCCGCCAAATTCTTTTCATATTTATAAAATGAAATAAAGGTAAAACAATAATATCGAAGTGAACATATGTATATATATATATATATATATGTATGTATAATGAAATTTCTCCTCACAGGGAGTTTAATACATAACCAGTCAGTTTTCCAAACTTAAACAAAATACAGTAAAATAGAAAAACAGGCGATCTCCTAACAGAAAACAGGCGATCTCCTATCAGAAACAGAAAAACAGGCGATCGCCTAACAGAAACAGAAACAGGCGATCTCCTTCCGGCGACCACTCACTGAGGAGCTTTACTTCCTGCAACATCATCTGCTCCCGTGGAAATTATACACGATCATCACAGGTTTAAGAAAACATCCACAAAACAAAAACGCAGGGTAAGCTAGATATTTGAAAGAGAACTTAGATATGAAACTTTAAAATCAAGATAAAACAAATTTAAGACACCCACGTAAAAACCATCAACTTTCTCATTCCCTTCACATGACCATCAAGTAATCACATATTTCACAATTTCCTCAAGAGTCGTTCAATTCACATAATCCATCAAGTGTCTATCAATTTCAATGTTTCTCATTTCTCACGTCAGACTTCCACTGACTCATCACACACAGACACTTGACACTACTTCCAGAAGACTCGTGCGTTGAACTTAGCATCCAGAGGCCTGCACCTGTCATACGAAATTGCTGTAAAGTTTCCACATCCATGCGCATAAACATAATCCCGAGCTCAATCTCAATCTCAATATCCTCACTCTCTCTCAGTATGACAGGGTTAATCCATATAACAGGTCAAGTCAGTTATCTTTCAAACGACTTACCCATACATATGGACCTCCTTCGACTCTCACCAACTGAATGACTTCATCTATGTGATTCCATCATATCAGCAGAGTCAGGATCGCCTCATTCACAGGATACTCACTGATCAATACACCTCACACCAATCTCAACACGGTATTTCCTTTCCTGAAAATACTATGTCTTGATCACAATTTCACATTCATCCATTACATCATATCACACGTAAAAGCATAACTGCATCATATAATATTTTGAATCTTTTCTTAAACAATCCCAATCACACCAAAGTTCAGATTTTCAAATATCACACGCATTTCACATTTCAATCTCAAACAGTTTCAAACGACACTAAAACAGGGGAGTTCGAAATCAACATTTAAAACCGGCGATCACGTCACCCCACACATAAAAACAGAGCATTGTGAAAAGGAATATGAAAATCGGCGACCACGTCACCCTCAGTTCAGAACCTACTCGCCTAACGTTTTTATAAACGAAAATGCTAGCTTCCCTTACCTGGACTAGTGTAAACTTCTCTAAGAGCTCCAACCCAACGAGATTCAAGGATGCCTTAACCTGCACCATGGAGCCTTAGTTACAAAACTAGCTATACCATTCATTCTACGTTAACAGGGACGATTCCTGAAGCCAAGAGAGCTGCATGCAACGCCTACGCAGAGGCAACCCTCTCAAGGGTAGGATCGACTCGAAGAACAGAGCGAAACGACTTATTCTGTTTTAGCGTCCGGTTTGGAGAACTTGCAGAGAACTTCCCAGGAGTCCAAGGGCAGTCGTCGCTCGTCGTACGGGTGCTTGAGGATACCTGAATCGCAGCGCGAAGGAGAGAAAAGAGGAGGATGAAGGTAAACTCACTCTGTCACTCTTGAACCACAGCAACGTTCCCTCCTCTCAGAAGTGAGTTTTTGAATCTAAACCAACTAGTCCACAATTGCCGCTGCCACCACCCACTCTGCAGGAAAGCTTGCATGCACGCTTCCCTGAACAATACAGCCACGTGTGTCTCTGCGCATGCCAACTCTCTGATGTCACTATTCTGAACCACCCTTTTTGTCTACGTGTCGCGTGTGCAGGACGTCTCATGCTGGGAGCCTGGGTCCCACCTTATCTGTGTGAAACTCGACATCGCGCGATAATCTTCCACCGATGACTCATCCTGGCGGACGACCGATGTCTTTCTCTGGAAGACGACCGATGTCTTTTTCTGGAAGACGAACGATGTGTCCCTCATCCTGGCGATGACCGTCTGTCTCTCGCCCTGGCGATGCCCGCGTCTCTGCTGCCTGGCGATGCCTGCGTGTCTCTCATACTGGCGATGACGGATGTGCCTCATCCCAGTGATGACTGATTCCTCTTCCTGACGGACGACTGATTCCTCATCCTGGCAGACAACCGATGTCTCACCCTGGAGGACCACCGATGTCTCACCCTAGCAGACAACCGATGTCTCACCCTGGAGGACCACCGATGTCTCACCCTGGCAGACCACCGATGTGTCTCCCATCCTGGTTGATGACCGATGTTTCTCTCATCCTGTTGGCGATCTCTTATCGCCCTTGTGTGTGACGAGAACACATCGCCTTACTCTGGTCACCGATGTCACATCGTCACACCTTGCTGAAGGTTCATCCTCCCATTATGTTACGTCCAAGGTATCACCTCCAGATGGCTTGGTGACGTCGGTAGCTTCACATTTCCAAGAATAGATCAGCACTACTCCTTGTGCGCCCATGCATGCAACACTAAGGACGATTTCTTATGCTCAAGCATAAAGCTTCGCATGCCCAGCGTATCTAAGGCTTAACCCACACCTTGATACGCGTGGTTTTTGGAACCCACTATGGTTGATCCAGCATCTTGACCACATACTAAGTGCACTCCCGTCGATCACGTACACCATAGGCGATTGGCGATCATGTGTCCTCTAGGCGACAGGCGATTATGTGCCAAAGAAGTCGGAGATCGCCTCCGTCTTCAACAACGACGATCTCGTAGACTTCTAAGCTACACTTTTCTTCCTTTACTCTTCTTGATCCACATGTCTTCCTCGAGCACACCTACGTGATTACCTCACGATAAAGTCATCGCACCTGACTACTTGGTTAATACAATGGTCAGCCGACCGACCTCTACTAGCTGACCCCAGACCTTGGGCGACGTCCGAGGTCCGATTACTACGAAACTTCATTTACCAGCTCTTTGTATTTTAAATAATAACATCTTCTGAAATTATTTAAATATAACACTTTCATTCCAATTAAAGTTTCTAGGTCCTTACACAGCTGAGCAGGCACCACATTGAGCTCTGTGAGGAGGGCCCTCTCGAATCCGGTGAAGGGAAAGCGGACCTTGACCCGCTTGAAGATGGTGGCGTAGAGGAAGAAGAAGGGCTCTCCGTCATTGGAGCGATCGTCCACACACACTGGTTCACCTTCTGTGCAAGGTCGAACCGAGACGTACACGTCACTTTCCCTACCAAAGACGCGCCCTTTGACCTCGTTGTCACCATCCCTGTGTCTCCTTAGGTCCTCACAGGAGGTAAGTGTTGAGGTCTCAGCGAGGAGCTCCTCAGGGTCCCAGGAGTAGAGGGCTCTGTAGTCAACTGTGGGAGGAGGGTTAGAGGTAGTTTTTGTTCTTGCCATCTCGAATCTAAAACAAAAGGAGAGGCAAGAGGAAGGAAACAAAGCTTTAGAGGAAAACGAGGGTGTGTTTCAAATGGTGGACAAAGACTCACAGACAAAGAATGCAAACAGGGTAGAAGAATAGAAACCCTAAAGTGCAGAAATCATAAACAGACCTAGAGTAGTTATAGCATGTAAGGGGTAGCAGAATCATAAAACAAAGGCAAGAGGAGGAGTAAAAATCATACCTTTAAGTAAATGAAGACGAGGGGTTGTGAGAGTTGAAGTGGGAGTGGAAACGCTCGAGAGAAGATGATGATCGCAAGAGTTTGAGTGAAAGTGATGAAACAGTGTTGAGGTGCAGGTTTCTGAAGGGGTTTAACGTAGGCAAGGGAGTGCAAATGATAAGAAGCCCTAACCATTTATCTAGCCACGTGTTCACAGATTAAGAGGGTTTGGTGAGATATCCCTTCAGTGCACTGTTCATGTCCTTTCACTCAGCGCCACGTAGGTCGCCCAAGTCGATGACTTAGTCTCTTTGCTGAACAAGTTAACAACTTGAGACTGGGGGCTTGTGTACCGACCAGTCCTCGGACAACGAGAACAGCTAGTAATGGTGAGCCACATCAGTTGGGTCCCACAGCATGGGCCAGAGCCACGTGGGCTGGGTCCCACAAGTCGCATGGGTTAATGGGCTAATTAGTCATCAGCATGTCGATCACCAGAGTGGAATGATGTGTCCTCGTCATGCAACGAGGTGATGAGTCCTCGGCAATAGAGTGCGATGATGTGACATCGGTCTTGGGTGTTTCGAATAGCAGAACTAAACCATAGAAGGTGAGTCCCAAGAACGGGACCAGTTATCAGTAAATGCCCAGAGGTAGGAAGGAGTTTAGGTCATGCAGCATCCATGCGTGTGGCAGGGAAAGCACAGTTAGTGCAGAGTCTTGAAGGGTCTGAGTGCCCATCAGCATTAGGGTTTTGAAGTGAAGCTACATGCATGGCACGTGAATTGTGAAGGCACTCCCAGGACAGATGGCCCCAGAGATTAGGTGCACAAAGGGGTGCCCAGATGGCCATCCTATTAGAATTTGCACTCGGGAAGCCTTACGCGCTAGATTTCCTTAACACTGGGTAATAGCCGCGTAAGGGTATTCCTGTAGAAACCCTAAATATGGGTAGCGACGCAGAGGAAACCCTAGACTATATAAAGGGTAGTAAAACACTTCACAAAGGTATGTAGTTTTTAGACCTAAACTAAGATACTCTATACACTTGGTGTAACATCCTGCCAAATTCTTTTCATATTTATATAATAAAAATAAAGGTAAACAAATATATTGAAGTGAACATAATTATATATATGTAATGAAGTTTCTCCTCACAGGGAGTTTAATACATAATCGGTCAATTTTCCAAAAACATAAACAAAATACAGTAAAATAGAAAGATAGGCGATCTCCTATCAGAAAAGGGCGATCTCCTATCAGACAACAGAAAAAGGGTGATCGCCTAACAGAAATTGAACCGGGCAATCTCCTTCCGACGACCACTCACTGAGGAGCTCTACTACCTGTAACCTCGTCTGCTCCCATGCAAAAATACACGATCATCACAGGTTTAAGAAAGCAATCACAATACCAGATAAAAGGGTAAGCTAGATGTTTGAAAAACTTTAAATATGAAACTTTAAATCAACAGAAAACATATATCTTTACACCATTCGTAATCCATATCAATTTCAACCATCAACATTCACATATTCCATAAACTCGTCAAGTGTCTATTCGCTACTTTCAATATTCATGGTTCACACGTCAGACTTTCCACTGACTCATAACATATAGACACATGACTCTACTTCCGGAAGACTCGTGCGTTGACTCAGGCTCAGAGATCTGCACCTGTCATACCACACCACTGTGAAATCCACACAGGGTCGCTGTGAAATCCACACAGCCATGCGCATACATAATCTCAATATCATCACTCTCCCGGTATGACAGGGTTAATTCATATAACAGGTCAAGCTCGTTCTCTTTCAAACAACTCACCCATACATATGAACCTCCTTCGACTCTCCACAACTGAATAACTTCATCTATGTGATTCCATTATATCAGCAGAGTCAGGATATCTCCTTCTAGACAAGCCCCTAGTCAATACACATTACACACGATCTTACACGGTATTTTCTTTCCTGAAAATACTATGCCTTGATCCCACATTCACAACATTCAACACGTCATACAACACTTAATGAACGATTCCAGTCACAGAAAAACTCATGCCAAGGTTCAGATTTTCGAATATCACATTTAAATCTCAAACAGTTTCAAACAACACCAAAAACAGGGGAGTTCGAAAAACAACGCCAAAACCGGCGATCTCGTTCAAAAACAGGGGATTATGCAATAACAGTTGAAAACCGGCGACCACGTCACCCCATCATCTCAATCATCTAATATAAGGTTTTCGTTGGAAATAAGGCTAGCTTCCCTTACCTGGACTTGCGCAAAACACCAAGAGCTCCAAAACCCACCGAGCTTAAAGGATGCCTTGGCTCTGTTTTAGCGTCTGGTTTGTAGAACTTGCAGAGAACTTCCCAGGTGCTCCAAGGGCAGTCGTCGCTCGTCGCACTGGTGCTTGAGGATGCCTGAATCGCAGCGCGAAGGAGAGAAAAGGAGAAGAATGAAGGTAAACTCACTCTTTCACTCTTGAACCACTGCAACGTCCTTTGCCTCTCAGAAGTGGGTTTTTGAATCTTAAACCAACTTGTCCATAAAAGCCGCTGCCACCACCCACTCTGCAGGGAAGTTTGCGTGTACGCTTCCCTGAACAGTACGACTACGCGTGCCTCTGCGGAGGCCAACACTCTGAGGTCACTATTCTGAACCACCCTTTTTGCTACGTGTCGCGCGTGTAGTACGTCTGATGCTGAGAGCCTGGGTCCCACCTTATCTGTGTGAAACTCGACATCGCGCGATGACTAACCACTGATGCCTCATCCTGGCAGACGACCGATGTCTCTCCCTGGGAGACGACCGATGTCTCGCCCTGGCGATGACCGCAAGCCTCGCGCCCTGGCGATGCCCGCAAGTCTCGCGCCCTGGCCATGACCGCATGCCTCGCGCCCGGCGATGCCTGACGACATATCGCCACGCCTTGCTGTAGGTTCTTCATCCCACTATGTTACGTCCAAGGTATCATCTCCACATGACTTGGTGATGTCGGTAGCTTCACATTTCCAAGAGTAGGTCAGCACTACTCCTCGTGCGCCCATGCATGCAACACCAAGGATGATTTCTTATGCTCAAGCATAGAGTTTTGCATGCACAGCGTATCTAAGGCTTAACCCACACCTTGATACGTGTGGTTTTTTGGAACTCACTCTGGTTGATCCAGTATCCTGACCACATACTGAGTGCACTTTCGGCGATCATGTGCACCATAGGCGACTGGCGATCACGTGCAACCTAGGCGACAGGCGATCATGTACTAACCAGGCGATCTCATAGTCTTCTAAACTACACTTTCCTTCCTTTTTATTTTAAATAAAAACATACTTAGAATTCATTTAAAATATATCCCTTTTTATTCCAATTTAATTTTACAGGTCCTTACACTTGGTGTGCTTGCCCCAGTATTGACTTGAGCGTCGGAGTGTAAACGGCCTCTAGGGCGCCCCTTTTGTCTTTGTAGGTACAGGTTGTTTCAATACAGTGAAGCATTACCTAAGGAGACGAAAGGAGGCGTGAGATTGTCATAGAGTCAACCGACAAGAGAGTAAACCGGCAAGAACAAAGAGAATAGAATACACCTGGGAATTACAAAGCTTAAAGATCAGATCACCCCATTCCTATTCCACACACTTGAAAATCCAAAGCTTGAGTGAATCTTGAAAAACCCTTTGCCCAATTTGCACTGTGATTTCTCAAAATTGTTTCTTACATTCCAGGAGCGTGTAAACAACTTTAAATACTCCAAGGGAATGATTAAAAGCATTTAAGACAGGAGCGCAATTAGTTAGAAATCATTTAAGATTCATATTTAAAAAATGAATTCTATTAGGGTTTTCAAAGAAACAATCGATTGATTTGGCTTGACAGCAAGTCAACTAAGTCAAACCTTTTTCAAAACCTTTTAAGAACAAAAACAACTGGTTGATTCAATAAAACAACCTGTTGTTTTTCACTTAGTTGAAAAACATTTCATTTTTAAAAGGTTTTCAAATCCAATCAAATCTGGATTCAAACAAGGAGTGGATTACAACACATTTAACCCCAGAACCTACCCAGACACAGCAACAACACAGCTTTCCATCAAACATCTTGGATTTGGATTCTTCAAAGCACATGATCACTCTTGATCAACAAATCCTTCCAAAGAATCCACCCCATAAAGTTCTAAAAATCCTTCTCCTTCTACGACTAAATCGCCAACCAAAACCTCAAGTACCAAATGTTTTAAATGTTTAGGTTTTGGGCACATAGCTGCCAATTGTCCAAACAAAAGAACCATCATGGTTAGGCGAGGCAAGTAGTAAGTGACCATAGTGATCAATCTTCTAGGTCTAACTCCCCTTCTCTTTAAAAAACCCTTAGTGAAAATGAATGCGAGATAACTTGTGAAGGTGACTTATTGGTGGTAAGGCGAATGTTAGGAACAATTCCAAAACCATTTGATGAAATCCAAAGAGAAAATATTTTCCACACCGACTGCCTTATCAACCACAAGTTATGTTTCATGATCATGTATGGGGGTAGTTGTGCTAATGTGGCAAGTACAAGAGTAGTGGAAAAGCTTGGATTACCCACTATCTCTCATACAAAGCCCTATAAACTACAATGGCTTAGTGAAGAGGGTGAACTCATGGTTAATAAACAAGTCCTCATAAAATTTTCCATAAGAAAGTATATAGATGAGGTTTTGTGTGATGTTGTGCCAATGGAAGCAACACATATTCTATTGGGAAGGCCTTGGCAATATGATAGACAAGTTTTACATGATGACCATACCAATAAAATTTCTTTCAACTTCCCAGGGCATAAGTGTTAGAATATATAGCCTTAAACAAGAGGGGGGGTGAACTGTTAATAAAAGATTTTCACAAACTTTGAAGGTATAATGAACTTCAATGCAGATTCATAGAGAAAGAAATCAAGGAAACAATGAAACCAAATTGTTTAAGTTGATTTCCAAAAAAATCAACCGGTTGATTTTACTATTCAACCGGTTGTTTTTATCAGCAGTGATTAAAACAACTTAGAAGCAGAATGTAGAAGAGTTCAGGGCAAGAGAAAAGCACACAAGCAATTTACACTGGTTCACTCTTATCCCAAGAGCTACATCCAGTCCCCCGAAACCACTGGTATCTACTATGCAATCAAAAACCTTATTACACACAACCAGACCAAAGAAGTGACCTTGAACACCTCAAGCCACACACTTTCTTTGGCACACAACACCACAGAACTCATAATACCTTCTGATTCTGCACTTACAACAGTTATTCAGAAATACAAGAGATAAAGAAAGGATTACGCCTGATCAATATCAAAACAAAAAGAATACAGAGCAATCCTATTCCACTCCTTTGTGAAAATCCAAAGCTTGATGCAAATCTTGAAAACTCAAATATGTTTTCTCAATCTCAGAATGTCTAATGTAACATCCCGCCAAAATACTATACAAATGTATATAATGAAAATAAAGGTAACAAATAGATTCTATGAACAGAATATTATATATATGAAATGTAGTTTCTCCTCACAGGGAGTTTAATACAAATTCGGTCAAATTTTTCCAGAAACATAAACAAAATGCAGTAAAAAAACGAAGCAGGCGATCTCCTATCGGAAGAGACCAATCTCCTATCGAACGAGGCCGATCTCCCATCGGGGGACCCAAAAACAGCCGATCTGCTTCCGGCGACCACTCACTAAGGAGCTCTACTTCCTGGAAGATCATCTGCTCCCGCGTAAATTATTACACGATCATCACAGTTTTAAAAGAACAGCCACAGAACCAAAACACGCAGGGTAAGCTATATAATTTAAAGGAAGTTTTAAATCACGAACATGAAAATCAAAGTAAAACAAGTTTCAAAATATCCATGTAAAACGTAGAGTTGCTCATATCATTCACCTGATCACCCAAAATCACACATTTCACAACATTCACCCATAGTCATTCCATTTCACAATACTGCATCAAGTGTCTATAAACTATCAATGTTTCTCATTTCTCACGTCAGACTTTCCACTGACTCACCACACAAGACACTTGACACTACTTCCGGATTGACTCGTGCGTTGATTAGACTCAGAGATCTGCAACTGTCATACCACACCACTGTGAAATCCACACAGGGTCGCTGTGAATCCACACAGCATGCGCATATATCATCTCAATGTCATTAGTTCTCCTGGTATGACAGGGTTAATCCATAGGACAGGCGGAGCTCGTTCTTTTTCACACGAGACGCCCATCATATAGACCTCCTTCGACTCTCAACAACTGAGTAACTTCCTCTACGTGATTCCATTACCTCAGCAGAGTCAGGATATCCCCTTAGGAATCACCGATCAATGCACCTACTACAAGATCTTACACGGTATTTTCTTTCCTGAAAATACTATGCCTCGATCCCACATTCACAACATTCAAGACGTCATGCCATACAAAGGAATATTTCAAATCACAGCAACAACCATTTCAGCGTTTCAAACTTTCGAATATCACATATATATTGTATTTAAATCCCAAACAGTTTCAAACAATGTCAAACACAGGGGAGTTCGAAACTCGTATTTAAAACCGGCGACCACATCGCCCAACCACATAAAACAGAGCATTTCGAAAAGAAACAGAGAACCGGCGACCACGTCGCCCTCACTTCAGAAACAGCAAACTATGGCTTGTATTGAAAACGAAGGCTAGCTTCCCTTACCTGGACTTGCGCAACCACCAGGAGCTTCGAAATCCAATAGAGCTTGAAGAATGCCTTGGCTCTATTCTTGAGTCTGGTTTTGAAGGAGTTGCAGAGAACTTTCCCAGGTGCTCCAAAGGTGTTGCTTCTCGTCGTACTCTTGTGTGGAGATGCTGAAATCGCAACGCGGAGGAGGTAACTGGAGGAGAAGGGAAGGAACTCACTCTTTCTCTCGTCGAATACAACAATGTTTTCTTTTCTCTCAGCAGTGGATTTTTGTAACTTAAACCAACTTATCCCTCCAAAAGCAGCTGCCACCACCTACTCTGCAGGGAAGTTTGCGTGCACGCTTCCCTGAACAGTACTACTAAGCGTGCCTCTGCGCAGGCTACGCTCTGAGGTCACTATTCTGAACCACTCTTTTGTCTACGTGGCGCGCGTGCAGAACATCTCTTGCTGGGAGTCTGGGGCCCACGTTCTCTGGGTGTAACTCAACGTCGCGCGATGACCTTTCGCCAATGACTACCAGCTCGAAGAGAAACCACTGATGACCTCTCGCGCGAAGACGATCCACCGATGACCTCGCGCGAAGACTACAACCGATGACCTCGCGCGAAGACTACCACCGATGACCTCGCGCGAAGACAACCACCGATGACCTCGCGCGAAGACTACCACCGATGACCTCGCGCGAAGACTACCACCGATATGTGATTTTGGGTGATCAGGTGAATGATATGAGCAACTCTACGTTTTACATGGATATTTTGAAACTTGTTTTACTTTGATTTTCATGTTCATGATTTAAAACTTCCTTTAAATTATATAGCTTACCCTGCGTGTTTTGGTTCTGTGGCTGTTCTTTTAAAACTGTGATGATCGTGTAATAATTTACGCGGGAGCAGATGATCTTCCAGGAAGTAGAGCTCCTTAGTGAGTGGTCGCCGGAAGCAGATCGGCTGTTTTTGGGTCCCCCGATGGGAGATCGGCCTCGTTCGATAGGAGATCGGTCTCTTCCGATAGGAGATCGCCTGCTTCGTTTTTTTACTGCATTTTGTTTATGTTTCTGGAAAAATTTGACCGAATTTGTATTAAACTCCCTGTGAGGAGAAACTACATTTCATATATATAATATTCTGTTCATAGAATCTATTTGTTACCTTTATTTTCATTATATACATTTGTATAGTATTTTGGCGGGATGTTACATTAATGGTATCAGAGCAGTTCGTCCTTAGGATGACCTGAGGGCTGTGGATCCATTGTGTTTCTTCTGCTCATGAAATTTATTTGAGTTTAAAATAACAACTATAGTGAAAAGTTTTCAAACGTTTTTGTATTGAGATTTTGTGTGTGCTTTGGTGAATATATGTCATAACTGAAAATCTTAGTATTAAGAATGAGAAGGTCTTGATAAAGTAGTGAGGGTGCACACTCATAACTGGATCGGGATGAGTCTCAACCTTAATTCCAAAGGTTTGATGTTTAGCATATATTGAATTCTGGTGTGAGCTATTTCATTTTCTTGAGTGTCTTTGTAATGGATTGAGAATGGTTGATTGGATTGATGACTGCATACCAGTAGTTGTTCTGGTGTTATGCTTGATGTTATAAGCATTATGATTCTGTTGTTGAGCTCAAATTCTTAAGGATTTTGATATGCTGACCTTTGTAAGGTCTAGATGGTACCTCCTGAATGAATTGATTTCTGATCGATCTCATTCTTGTAGTTGTAGGGAATATAGAAACCAATAGATTCAGAATCCAGAACGAAGAAGATGGCACGTAGACCTTCTACCCCACCCCAACCTTCCTCAGAGATGAGCCAGATCGCCAAGGCCATCGAGATGATGGCGACTGCCATTCAGCAGCAGAATGCGGCGATGGCTCAGAACCATCAAGCCACAATGCAACACTGGGAAACTGCCCGATCTGCTGAGACAAACTCCCACGTCGGTCAGCCCCAAGAACAGATGGGACTGGCCGAGTTCATGAGGCACAACCCACCTAAGTTCAGTGGGAATGCTACCCCTGACCAGGCAGACCAGTGGGTCAGGGAGTTGGAGAAAATCTTTAGGGCGACCTCATGCCCTGAAGAGAAGAAGCTGCTGTTCGCCACTTATCTGCTATCAGGAGAAGCTGAGTTCTGGTGGATGGGAGCTCAGCAGATGATGGAGGCACGAGAGGATGTATTGGATTGGGAGAGCTTCAGGGTGAAGTTCTTGGAGAAATACTTCCCTGACAGTGCCAAGTTTGCAAGGGAAGCTGAGTTCTTAAAGTTGGAGCAGGGGGACATGTCAGTAAACACCTATGCTGCTCGTTTTGAGTACCTCGCCCGGTTTTATACCCAGGCGACCACCGAGGCCTGGAGATGTAGAAAATTCGAAGAAGGACTGAAGCATGGGCTGAAGAGGACCCTAGCCCCGATGTGCATCAGGGAATTCCACGCCTTAGTGGAGAAGGCGAAGATGGTGGAGACCCTGGAAAAGGGTGATTCTCGGGTGATCAGGTCACACCAAGGAGGTTCCTCCAGTGGGAGGGCTAAGGCACAGCACCCACAAAGCAAACCCTATGCGAGACCTCCACCACATCGGGCAGGAGCAGCATCTCCCCAGTTTCAACAGCAGCAACCTTGGAAACCCAAGTGTCTTCACTGTGGTGGACCACACGCCTCCAATGCTTGTTTCAAGAAGATTTCAGAGAGGAGATGTTTTGTCTGCCAAAAGATGGGGCACGTTGCTAGAGAGTGCCTTAGCAGGTATGGGGAGCCCCAACCCAGTGGCTCCCAACAGTTGAGGAACGAGGGCAACAGACCTCAGGCAACAGGAAGAGTGTTCGCCATGTCTGGAACAGAGCCAGCTCAGTCAGGTAACCTCATCCAAGGTGTTTGTTTTATTGCTGGTAGAGGTGTAAGGGCTTTGTTTGATTCTGGAGCGACACACTCCTTTGTGTCAAGCCTATGTGTAGCTGAGTTGGGCCTCCTAGTGAAGGAGTTACCATTCGAACTGTTGGTCTCTACACCTGCGTCAGGACAGGTGTCGACCTCTACGGTGTGCCCCGAATGTCCAGTGATTGTAGAGGGACGCAGATTCAAGGTGAACTTGATCTGCCTACCTCTTCAGGACCTAGATGTTATCCTGGGAATGGATTGGTTAGCTGCCAATCACGTTCTCATTGACTGTGGTAGGCAGAAAGTAGCGTTTCCAGACCCCCAAGAATCGGATGTGTTATCAGTTCAACGAGGGCGATCAGAGCTGGAAGGAGGGACGAGGTGCTTTGTGATACTCGCTCGGTCGGAGGTGGAGAATAAAGGGGACGTAAGCAGAATACCTGTGGTGAAAGATTTCACGGATGTATTCCCAGAAGAAGTGCCTGGGTTACCCCCTAAGAGAGAAGTGGAATTCTCTATTGACTTGGTACCTGGAGCTGGACCAATATCAATGGCACCTTACAGGATGGCACCAGCCGAGTTAGTGGAGTTAAAGAAGCAAGTGGAAGAGTTGCTGGAGAAGCAATTCATCAGACCCAGTGTATCTCCATGGGGAGCTCCAGTGCTCCTAGTCAAGAAGAAGGATGGAGGGTCTCGGTTGTGTATAGACTACAGGCAATTGAACAAATTGACCATCAAGAACAAGTACCCCCTACCTCGGATTGATGATTTGATGGACCAAATTCATGGAGCCTCGGTGTTCTCCAAGATTGACCTGAGATCGGGGTACCACCAAATTTTGGTTAAAGCTGATGATGTGCAGAAGACAGCTTTTAGGTCTCGGTATGGGCATTATGAGTATGTGGTGATGCCGTTTGGGGTCACAAATGCTCCAGCCCTGTTCATGGACTACATGAATAGGATTTTTCGCCCTTTCTTGGATAAGTTTGTGGTGGTCTTCATAGACGACATACTCATTTACTCAAGGACCGAGGAAGAGCATGAAGGACACCTGAGGACAGTATTGGAGATACTGAGGGAGAAGCAGCTCTATGCCAAATTCTCGAAGTGTGAGTTCTGGCTGAGAGAAGTCAACTTCTTGGGACATGTGATATCTGCCCAAGGGATCTCGGTTGATCCAGCCAAAGTGGAGGCAGTGCTTCTATGGGAACGTCCTAAGACAGTTACTGAAATAAGGAGTTTTGTGGGCCTAGCTGGCTACTATCGGCGGTTTATTGAGGATTTTTCCAAGATAGTGGTGTAAGGACCTGAAAAATTAATTTGGAATAAAAGAGTTATATTTTAAATGAATTCTAAGTATGTTTTTATTTAGAATAGAAAGGGAGGAAAAAGTTAAGTTTAGAAGGCTACGAGGTCGCCGGTCGCCTGCTACACATGAGCGCCAGGTGGACATCGCGCGGGCGCGAGAGGCATGCAGGCATCGCGCGGGCGTGAGAGGCATGCAGGCATCGCGCGGGCGCGAGGGGCATGCGGGCATCGCGCGGGCGCGAGGCACGCGGGCATTGCCAGGGCGCGATGCATGTGGACGTGGCCAAGGCGCGAGAGTTATGAGGGCGTCGCCAGGGAAGACATCGATTGTCTCCCAGAGGAAGACATCGGTCGTTCGCCAGGAAGATGTCATCGGTGGTAGTCTTCGCGCGAGGTCATCGGTGGTAGTCTTCGCGCGAGGTCATTGGTGGTTGTCTTCGCGCGAGGTCATCGGTGGATCGTCTTCGCGCGAGAGGTCATCAGTGGTTTCTCTTCGAGCTGGTAGTCATCGGCGAAAGGTCATCGCGCGACGTTGAGTTACACCTAGAGAACGTGGGCCCCAGACTCCCAGCAAGAGATGTTCTGCACGCGCGCCACGTAGACAAAAGAGTGGTTCAGAATAGTGACCTCAGAGTGTTAGCCTGCGCAGAGGCACGCTTAGGTGTACTGTTCAGCGAAGCGTACACTCAAACTCCCTGCAGAGTGGGTGGTGGCAGCGGTTTTTGTGGAGAAGTCAGCTTAAGATGCAAAAACCCATTTCTGAGGGAGAAGGAAAGAAACGTTGCTGTGGTTCCAGAGCTAAAGGGTGCGTTTATCTCCCTTCTCCTCCATTCTCTCCTTCGCGCTGCGATTCTAGCACCTTCACACGAGAGTACGACGAGCGACGGCCACCATTAGAGCACCTGGGAAAGTTCTCTGCAACTCCTTCAAAACCAGACTCAAGAATAGAGCCAAGGCATTCTTCAAGCTCTGTTGGATTTCGAAGCCCCTGGTGGTTGCGCAAGTCCAGGTAAGGGAAGCTAGCCTTCGTTTTCAATACAAGCCATAGTTTGTTGTTTCTGAAGTGAGGGCGACGTGGTCGCCGGTTCTCTGTTTCTTTTCGAAATGCTCTGTTTTATGTGTTTGGGCAACGTGGTCGCCGGTTTTAAATACGAGTTTCGAACTCCCCTGTGTTTGACATTGTTTGAAACTGTTTGGGATTTAAATACAATATATATGTGATATTCGAAAGTTTGAAACGCTGAAATGGTTGTTGCTGTGATTTGAAATATTCCTTTGTATGGCATGACGTCTTGAATGCTGTGAATGTGGGATCGAGGCATAGTATTTTCAGGAAAGAAAATACCGTGTAAGATCTTGTAGTAGGTGCATTGATCGGTGATTCCTAAGGGGATATCCTGACTCTGCTGAGGTAATGGAATCACGTAGAGGAAGTTACTCAGTTGTTGAGAGTCGAAGGAGGTCTATATGATGGGCGTCTCGTGTGAAAAAGAACGAGCTCCGCCTGTCCTATGGATTAACCCTGTCATACCAGGAGAACTAATGACATTGAGATGATATATGCGCATGCTGTGTGGATTCACAGCGACCCTGTGTGGATTTCACAGTGGTGTGGTATGACAGGTGCAGATCTCTGAGTCTAATCAACGCACGAGTCAATCCGGAAGTAGTGTCAAGTGTCTTGTGTGGTGAGTCAGTGGAAAGTCTGACGTGAGAAATGAGAAACATTGATAGTTTATAGACACTTGATGCAGTATTGTGAAATGGAATGACTATGGGTGAATGTTGTGAAATGTGTGATTTTGGGTGATCAGGTGAATGATATGAGCAACTCTACGTTTTACATGGATATTTTGAAACTTGTTTTACTTTGATTTTCATGTTCATGATTTAAAACTTCCTTTAAATTATATAGCTTACCCTGCGTGTTTTGGTTCTGTGGCTGTTCTTTTAAAACTGTGATGATCGTGTAATAATTTACGCGGGAGCAGATGATCTTCCAGGAAGTAGAGCTCCTTAGTGAGTGGTCGCCGGAAGCAGATCGGCTGTTTTTGGGTCCCCCGATGGGAGATCGGCCTCGTTCGATAGGAGATCGGTCTCTTCCGATAGGAGATCGCCTGCTTCGTTTTTTACTGCATTTTGTTTATGTTTCTGGAAAAATTTGACCGAATTTGTATTAAACTCCCTGTGAGGAGAAACTACATTTCATATATATAATATTCTGTTCATAGAATCTATTTGTTACCTTTATTTTCATTATATACATTTGTATAGTATTTTGGCGGGATGTTACAATGGATGCGGAAGCTTATGGAGGAGGTGAGCAAGGCCTTCCTAGGAAGCATGGGTGCCTTGAAGGTGCATGAAGAGTGAGGAAATGGGGAGGTTTGGCCAGCCCTTTTGGTAGTGATGAATTGAAGACTAAAACCTAAGTGTTAGGCAAGGAGTAGTGTATGGCACAATTTGGGCAGCATAACAATACTCTATTTAATCTTGAAAATACAAGGTGTAGGCTCCTCCTTTTATAGGCTAAGGAGGACCATAATGCAACCCTAATGCTAGCCAAATGAAATGTAAATGTGAAGCACATGGGCCACATGGAAAGTGTGAGCACATGGGGAGGGGTGTGTCTAGTTTGTAAGTTCACCCCCTCCATGGGCTTTCTAGAATAGTGGGAAGGTTAACTTCTCCTTAATTCTAATGTGTAGAAAAATAAACATTTGTCCACATGGCTATGCTATTTACACCCCAATTAAAGCTAAACTACATTTGATGGGCCTTCACGGAATATGTGCTAGTATGCCACTCTCCCATTCATAGCTTTGATCCAAGTCTTCTTGTCCTAGACGCTTCTAGCTTGGCCTTCTCGTCCTAGACGCTCCTAGCTTGTCTTAGACGCTCCTAGCTTGGTCTTAGACGCTCTTGACTTGGCTCTTGCCTTTCATGGAAGGTTGTGCTTGGCCCTCTTCCATCATCCCCTCCCTCTTGAAAAAGGATTTGTCCTCAAATCCCTTGCTTTGTCTTCAACTAGGGGGATGGATGGGGCTGGATGGTGTCCATCATCTCCTCCTCCTTTGAGAAGATCTATCCTCAAATCTACAGATTTGATCTCGAATAGCAGCCTATTGTTTCGGCAAGGCTTGTCCTCCCGGATCAAACGTCCACCTATGGAAATCATCAAACAAAGTAAAGGTGTTAGTGTGAGCAATTGGAGAGAACTTAATTGTATGAAGTTGCCATTTTTGTTTTTCTTTTGTTTTTGGCAACTTTGTACAATATTTCTCTTTTGATGGTTGTATATGTTCTTTAATCCTCTTATGTATTTGAAAATTTTCAATATTGGTTACCTTTTCCTTAGGCACAATACCTTTAGGAAAGGGTAACAACTTAAAAGGCGAAAGAGGATTAAGTCCACATGCAATTTCAAATGTAGAAATATTAGTAGTCTTGTGGACTACTCCATTGTATGCATGCTCAAAAGGATACTCATCCCAAGAATTGTGATTGTCTTTCATGATTTCTCTAGGCATAGTAAAAAGAGCTATGTTTTGAGGCATTGATTGCAGGTATCTTGTTGGCAAAGGAGATGGGGGCTAAAGTGTTGGTGGCCAAAAGTGACTCATTGCTGGTCACAGGGCAAGTAGTGGGCAAGTTCCAACCCAAGGACCCGCAGATGGCGGCTTACTTGGCATATGTGCAGGAGTTGAAGAGTTCTTTTACCTCATTTGAGGTAGTGCATGTACCAAGGGAGCAAAATGCCCGAGCTGACTTGCTGGCCAAGCTCGCCAGTTTGAGCAAGGGGGGTAGACAGAGGACTGTTATTCAAGAAACATTGAAGACACCTAGGGCATTTGTGGCAGATCACCAGGTGCTTCAAGTGAGCAAGTCGACAGAGGGAACGGCGAGGAGTCACAGGTCTTTGACTCAGGAGACCTTGAGAACGCCAAGGATAAGGGCATCCCCTGTGGATGAAGTGAACGTCGCGCAGGTCTGTGCCACACATAAGCTAGATACGTGGATTACACAGTACCAGCGTTACTTAGCCGATGGCATGCTCCCAATAGATCCGGCAGAGTCCAAGAAGATCAAGAAGAACTCTACCAGGTTTACCATGATAGATGGCGAGTTGTACAGGTTTGGGTTCACACACCCACTCCTGGTGTGTATACACGGGGAGAAATGCACAAGGATTATGGCTGAGCTCCATGAAGGCATATGCGGAAGTCACATCGGGGGTCGAGCTCTAGCCGCTAGAACTCTTCGTGCAGGATATTACTGGCCGACAATGAGAGAGGATTGCAAGAAGTACGCCCAGTGCTGCAAGCAGTGCCAGTAGCACGCCGACTGGCACAAGGCGCCCCCAGAAGAGCTTAAGTCGATTTATAGCCCTTAGCAATTTCATACATGGGGAATCGATATTCTGGGGCCCTTTCCGATGGCGATCAGGCAGAGGAAATACTTGGTGGTGGCGATCGAGTACTTCACTAAGTGGATTGAAGCAGAGCCAGTTGCCCAAATCACGGCACCCAAGATTGAAAACTTTGTATGGAAGAACATTGTGTGCCGATTTGGGGAGCCTAAGCGTCTAATATCGGATAATGGGACTCAGTTTGCAAGCCACCTGTTGAAGAAGCTGTGTGAGGATGTGGGAATTCAACAAGTGTTTGCATCCGTTGAGCACCCACAGACGAATGGCCAGGTAGAATCCGCTAATCGGGTTCTGTTGAGAGGTTTGAAGAGGAGATTAGAGAAAGCTAAAGGATCGTGGGCTAATGAGGTACCTCGCATAATTTGGGCATACCACACAACTGAGCAGTCAGGAGAGCTCGCCGAGATTTCAACACTTTGTAGCAGAAGAATCAAATGAAGAGAGAAGAATGAACCTGGATTTACTGGATGAGGTCAGAGAGGAAGCAAGAGTGAAAGCTGAAGCGGTGAAAAGAAGAATAGAACGAAGATACAATTCTAGAGTAATACCGAGGCAGTTCAGAAGCGGCAATTTGGTGATGAGGAAGGCCCACCAATACGAGATGGAGAATAAGTTGTCACCCAAGTGGACAAGACCGTTTAGAATAACCGAAGCACTCGGGAACGGCGCGTACCGCTTGGAGACACTAGAAGGAGGGGCGATCCCTCGTACTTGGAACGCCACACACCTCAAATTTGATTTCAATTAAAGCTTTGTAAGTAGTACAAACTCAGGGGAATCATAAACAGTTTTATAAAAATAGTTACAAGGGGGCACTCTTTTTTCCCTAAGGAGGGTTTTTAACGAGGCCACCCAAGAAATAAGATATTCAAAATTGAAATTTTGAAGTATACTAAAGTTTATGTGCATATCGTTTTAAAGAAGTTTTTGGAAAAACCTTATCACCTAAAGTGATTCGAGGTAGAAGTAAAATGATTGCGCACGTTTTAAGTAAAAGTTTTTAAGACCTCATCGCCCTTAGGCGATTAGAGGCACAAGTGAAAAGTTTTTAAAGTCCTCATCGTCCTTTGGTGATCGGAGGCATCCAGCAAAGTTCAAAGTCCTCGATGTTCTCGCACATCTTGAGGCAACAGAGGAAGACCTCCTTGCCTTTGAGCAAGTGTAGGCAACAGAGGAAGTCCTCCTTGCCTTTGAGCAAGTGTAGGCAACAGAGGAAGACCTCCTTGCCTTTGAGCAAGTGCAGGTGTAACGCCCCTCAAAATATTGATCATATTTATATAATAAAATAAAGGTGAAACAATAATATCAAAATTGAACATAGATATATACATAATATATAATTCATCCATTAGTACAAATGTGCCTCAAAATAATATCCCTTTTTGAGGAAGTTTTAATACATCTCCATACAGGAGTTTTCAAAATAAAATAAAACCACAGCATTCAAAACCGGCGATCTCCTAACAGAAACCAGAAAACGGGCGATCGCCTAACAGAAACAGAAACAGGCGATCTCCTTCCGGTGACCACTCACAGAGGAGCTCTACTACCTGCAACCTCGTCCTGCTCCCGTGCAAATATACACGATCATCACAGGTTTAAGAAAAACAACCACGATACAAGATAAAAGGGTAAGCTAGATAATTTTTAAAAACTTTAAATATGAAACTTTATATCAATAGAAAACATAAATCTTCACACCATTCATAATCTATATCAATTTCAACCATCAACATCCCCATATTCCACAAACTCATCAAGTGTCTATTCACTACATTCAATATTCATGGTTCACACGTCAGACTTTCCACTGACTCGTAACATATAGACACATGACTCTACTTCCGGAAGACTCGTGCGTTGAACTTAGCATCCAGAGACCTGTACCTGTCATACTTCATTGCTGTAATGTTCCCACAGCCATGCGCATCAACATAATCTCGATCTCAATCTCATCACTCTCACAGTATGACAGGGTTAATCCATATAACAGGTCAAGTCAGTTATCTTTCAAACGACTTACCCATACATATGGACCTCCTTCGACTCTCACCAACTAAATGACTTCATCTATGTGACTCCATCATATCAGCAGAGTCAGGATCGCCTCATTCACAAGATACTCACTGATCAATACACCTCATAACCAATCTCAACACGGTATTTCCTTTCCTGAAAATACTATGTCTTGATCCCACATTCACAACATTCAACACATCATATAACACTTAAATGAACGATTCCAATCACAACAACAATCATTCCACGGTTCAGATTTTCAAATATCACATTTCAATCTCAAACAGTTTCAAACGACACTAAAACAGGGGAGTTCGAAATCAACATTTAAAACCGGCGATCACGTCGCCCCACACATAAAAACAGAGCATCGTGAAAAGAAATATGAAACCCGGCAACCACGTCGCCCTCACTTCAGAACCTACTCGCCTAACGTTTTATAAACGAAAATGCTAGCTTCCCTTACCTGAACTTGCGCAAAACACCAAGAGCTCCAAAACCCACCGAAGCTTAAAGATGCCTTAACTCTATTCTAGTGTCCTGACGGAAAACTCGCAGAGAACTCCCCAAGTGTCCAAGGGTAGTCGTCGCTCGTCGTACTGGTGCTTGAGGATGCCTGAATCCCAGCGCGAATGAGAGAAAAGAGGAGGATGAAGGTAAACTCACTCTGTCACTCTTGAACCACAGCAACGTTCTCTCCTCTCCGAAGTGAGTTTTTGAATCTAAACCAACTTGTCCACAATTGCCGCTGCCACCACCCACTCTGCAGGAAAGCTTGCGTGCACGCTTCCCTGAACAGTACGGCCACGTGTGTCTCTGTGCATGCCAACTCTCTGATGTCACTATTCTGAACCACCCTTTTTGTCTACGTGACGCGCGTGTAGGACGTCTCATGCTGGGAGCCTGGGTCCCACCTTATCTGTGTGAAACTCGACATCGCGCGATAACCTTCCACCGATGACCGCTCGCGCGATGACTATCCACCGATGTCTCATCCTGGCGGACGACCGATGTCTCTCCCTGGGAGACGACCGATGTCTAGCCTTGGCGATGCCCGCATGCCTCGCGCCCTGGCGATGCCCACATGTCTCGCGCCCTGGCGATGCCCGCATGCCTCGTGCCCTGGCGATGCCCGCATGCTTCGCGCCCTGGCGATGTCCGACGACACATCACCACGCCTTGCTGAAGGTTCTTCATCCAACTATGTTACGTCCAAGGTATCATCTCCACATGACTTGGTGACGTCGGTAGCTTCACATTTCCAAGAGTAGATCAGCACTACTCCTCGTGCGCCCCTGCATGCAACACTAAGGACGATTTCTTATGCTCAAGCATAGAGCTTCGCATGCACAGCGTATCTAAGGCTTAACCCACACCTTGATACGCGTGGTTTTTGGAACCCACTATGGTTGATCCAGTATGCTGACCACATACTGAGTGCACTTTCGGCGATCATGTGCACCATAGGCGATTGGCGATCATGTACACTACAGGCGATTGGCGTTCATGTGTAGTCTAGGCGACAGGCGATTATGTACTAACCAGGCGATCTCATAGTCTTCTAAGCTACACTTTCCTTCCTTTTTATTTTAAATAAAAACATACTTAGAATTCATTTAAAATATATTCCTTTTATTCCAATTTAATTTTACAGGTCCTTACAGCAGGCAAGAAAGAAGAAGTCCTCCTTGCCTTTGAGCAAGTGCAGGCAAGAAAGAAGAAGTCCTCCTTGCCTTTGAGCAAGTGCAGGCAAGAAAGAAGAAGTTCTCCTTGCCTTTGAGCAAGTGTAGGCAACAGAAGAAGTCCTCCTTGCCTGTGAGCAAGTGTAGGCGACAGAGGAAGTCCTCCTTGCCTTCGAGCAGGTGCAGGCAAGAAGAGTTCATATAAAGGAACAACAGGTGAAAAAGCGAATAGTGTAACGCCCCTCATTATCTTATTCATTTTTATATAATAAAATAAAGGTAAAACAATAATATCAAAATTAACATAGGTATATATATAAAATTCATCCATTCCATACATTGTATCTCAAAAGAAACATCTCTCCTCGCAGGGAGTTTAATTTATACATCAAAAGTTTTCAAAACGGAAATACAACATTTGAGTCAAATTAAAACTATTCTTTTTCTCCATCTGCTCACTGAGGAGCTCTACTGCCTGCAACATCATCTGCTCCCGTGTAATTACACGATCATCACAGGTTTAAGAAAACAACCACAAAATAAAACACAGGGTAAGCTAGATATTTTTAAAACTTTAAAACATGAAACTTGATATTAACGTAAACCATCCAATATTCACACATTTCACAATTCCTTCAAGTGTCATTCATTTCACATAATCCATCAAGTGTCTATCAAATTTCAATATTTCTCTTTCTCACATCAGACTTCCACTGACTCATCACACATAGACACTTGACACTACTTCCGGAAGACTCGTGAATTGACTAGACTCAGAGATCTGCACCTGTCATACTACACCACTGTGAAATCCACACAGGGTCGCTGTGAAATCCACACAGCTATGCGCATAAACAATAATCTCAATCTCAATATCATCACTCTCCTAGCATGACAGGGTTAATCCATACAACAGGTCAAGTTAGTTATCTTTCAAACAACTTACCCATACATATGAACCTCCTTCGACTCTCAACGCCTGAATAACTTCATCTATATGATTCCATTATACCAGGAGAGTCAGGATATCTCCTTCTAGACAAATCACCGGTCAATGCACACTCTACACGATCTTACACGGTATTTTCTTTCCTGAAAATACTATGCCTTGATCCTACTTTTCACATCACTCCATATATCATACAACACCCAAACTGAACCAGTCAATCATACATATTTTTAAACCGCTTCTAAACAATCCAAATCATACTAAAGTTCAAGATTTCGAAAATCATATGTATTTCACAGCATCTACCATATTTAAAGTATCACATTTTCAAGCTCAAACAAATTTCCAATCCACACACCAAAAACAGAGCATCGTGTAAGAACGTTTGAAACCGGCGACCACGTCGCCCCAACATTAGAATCTTCTAGCTTAAGGTTCTATTGAAAATAAATCTAGCTTCCCTTACCTGAACTTGCGTAAAATCTCACTACGAGCTCTAACCCACCGAACTTAAGGATACCCGAACTCTGTTTTAGCGTTCTGATAAGAAAACTTGCAGAGAACTTCCCAGAAGGACAATGGCAGTCGCCGATCGTAGCACTAGTACGTGAGGATAGCCGCGTCTTCGAGTGGAGGAGAAAGGAGAAAGGGGAACTAAATGAGCTGATTCCCTCAGCTCTTAAGGTCGAACGGCTCTTTAGCCTTCACTGCCATTACCCACTCTCTGAGCAACCTTGCGTGTGGGTTTCCTCTAACAGGATGGCCACGTGGGTCTCTGCGCACACCAACTCTGGGTCACTTTCCATACCAACTCTCTGGAGCCACTGTTCTGAAGCACTCTCACTGACTACGTGTCGCGCATGCAAGACACTCATGCTGGGAGCCTGGGTCCTACCTTATCTGAGTGAAACACGACATCGCGCGATGACCATCCACCAACGACTGATGTGCCTCTCATCCCGGTGATGACTGATGTGCCTCTCATCCTGGCGATGACTGATGTCACATCGCCACACCTTGCTGAAGGTTCATTAACCCACTATGCTACGTCCAAGGACACCAAAGACTTCCACCTTCAATTCCTCAAAGAGACCTGAAAGAACAGCATGGCGCCTCTGCGGCCGGTGTAGCTCCTGCGACTAAGTTATCCACACAGGGAGTTGCTTAATGCACAGGCTACTCTGGGCACAACATTAACATGGTGTGCTGGTCAACTCTAGGTATCACGACTCACACTACTCATGGTGGCAGATATGCCACCTATCTTCTATATCACTCATCTTCTGTATTTAGACCATATACTAAGTGCTTACCAAGTCTTCTCGAATACTCGGCGATGTGCTCTTTTCGGCGATCATGTACACCATAGGCGATTGGCGATCATGTGAAATCTTCGCACACGGCGTATGCGCAAAATAGGCGATTACTGATTTCATACGGGGAAAGTCGGAGGCCGCCGCCTTCTTCAACAAACGGCGATCTCATCGACTTCTAAGCTACACCTTCCTTTCTCTTACCCTTCTTGATTCACGTGCCCCCCCCAAGCACGCCCACGTGATTACCTCACGATAAAGTCATCGCACCTGACTACTTGGTTAATACAACGGTCAACCGACCGCCCTCCACCAGCTGACCCCAGACCTTGGGCGACGTCCGAGGTCTGACCACCATGATATTTTCTATTTTTATGTCCTTTTTATTTTAAATAATAACATACTCAGAAATTATTTAAAATCTATCACTTCTATTCCAATTAATTTATAGGTCCTTACAAATAGAAGGTTGCAAAAGGTGATCCCACAAAGGACGCCTTATTTGGATAAAGAAGGCAACATCGCCCAAAATTAATTTGGCGAGTACCAGATCAGAAGAATTTCTGGCGATAATGTAGAACACTTGGCAGGTCAGGTAAGTTGTATTTTTTAATACCAGATAAGGTTAAAGCTTGTTGCCTAGTGTGAAGTTGGTTTGTGTGTTGAGGTTTTTCACCTTAAGTTCACGAGTTCTATTGGATGTCATCGCCCAGAATTAATATCTGAACAAATTGATAATTTTAAATTAATAGTTTGTTTAGTTTCAAGCAGGGTATGAAAGGTCAAAGTTTCAGTTACATTGAGTTACATTCGGTTAAGTGTGTTTCACCTGTTACATTAGTTAAACGCACAAAGAAACAAATATGAGGCCGAAGACAAGGTAATAAAGGTGAAAGTTGAAATTGATAAAGATGTTCAAATTACAGTTATGCAAATTAAAAGACAGATATGGGGCGTGGAGATAAGGCGGTAAAGGGGGTTTCTAATCAACAGAAGGTACAATCTTCCCGTCTACCACCTCGTGCATATAGAGATCATGGAGAGGTCCAGCTCGGGGTATTGGCACACCATTTGCTCCAAAGTTGCATCGAACCCTGAGTTGAGGATTTGTGCAGAACTCTGGTCAAGCTCGTCGATCTGTTGGGTCAGTTCCTTTCTCTCCTTGAGAGTTTGAGCGAGATCGTCGGCGGTTTTTTGTTGATCCTCCTGAGTCTGGGCAAGCTCTGCATTAAGTCTTTGAGCTTCTTCTTGGGCCTTGTCCAACACGGCGGTTATTCTTTTGTTTTCCTCCTGAGCTTTGCCAAGTTCTGAGGTCATCCTGTTATTTTCTTCATGAGCCTTGGCAAGCTCGGCGAGGGCCTTATCCCTATTGCTCTCGACCGCCCCCAAGAGGACTTCTCGTTCAGCTGACTTCTTCTCCAGCTTTTCTACCCTCGTGGCATCTTCCTTCTGTTTAGCTTGCAGGTCCGCCACTTGGGCCCGCATGGGAGCGAGTTTGCTCTCAAGTTCGATGTTTTCAATAGTTTTGGCTTGGAGTCTTTGGCGAAAGTCAGTTGTCTCATGGCCAGCTACTCGAATTTCAGCATTCAAGGCGTCTTCCAGTCTTGTGTGCACGAGTTCTCGCACCATCATATCACAAGAAAGCCTGCTTGCTTCAGCTTTCAAGGAGTGATGTTCCTCCTGTAGGCGAAGATTTTCTCTTTGGAGCTTGTGGATGAACTCTTGCATGCCTTCGAAGATCAAATTGGCTTGCCCTTCTATTAGCTTGCCCACTTGGGAGGATAAAGATCCCAACGACTCGGTGAGGAAACTGGGAATGGGCAAGACAGGAGTTAGGCCTTCTGGAAGCACCTGAGGCTGACTCTCACCACCACCCTCTGTTGCTTGGATGGCAAGGGGGGCTTCTAGGGGTGGCGGTGAGGCAGATTTTCCAGCGGCAGGAAGGGGAGAGGCCTCAGTATCCTCAATCTCAATCAGGATGGGCCCAGCAGTAGAGGCCTGAGATAGAGGCCCCTCCCCGGCAGAATGGAAAGGAGTGGAAGCACTTGGGGGGTGTTCTGCAAAGTTGGGACTGCAACCTTCAGTTGAAGGTGGTACGGCGGCTAGTGGAGGAGCTTGGATTATTTCTGAGGGAGCGGGAAGGGTTGGTGGTGGCGTTGTATGGTCTAGTGAAGTTAGTGAGGGAAGGTCTGTGGTTGGTATGTTGTTTTCAGGGAGTGTTGGAGTGGGAAGATCTGAAGGTAGTGGAGGAAGACCTGATGGTGTTGTTGTCGGGGGGTTTGGTGGCTTGGAGGCAGTTGGCCTTTGGCGTTTAGTAATGAGGCCATCTTCGGTGTCCTTTTCCTCCTCATCTTCAGATACTACTTGAGGAGTTTTTCTTTTAAGCCTTTTTGGAGCCAGTTTCTTTCTAGCTCGAGGAGGTAAAGTTGTGGCAGGAGAAGAGCCTCCTGGGGGGGTTCTCCCATGAAAAGCAGCATCCTCAACAACCGAGTTAGGAATAGTCTGGGAGCCTGCCGCGAGTTTGTGCTTCTTAGCCAGAGCGCGAAGTTGAGCTATTTTATTTTTCCCCAGCATCATGTCTGCATAAGGCAAAAGCAAAAGCAAAAAAGATGAGCAATCAGACAACAGCAGCAGTTCGCAATTCAAGTAAATATGAGTGAAGACGGTCATGCACAGGGTATATCTAAGTAGTTATACAAGCTTAGGGTACAGAAGTGAGAAAACCCAGTAGAAGAACAATACAGTTATTAAGAAACAAGGCTAAGTGAAGAGAACAAAAGATAACCTATATGCTTGTCTAGCTGGTCTTCGAGAAACTCAAAGCTAATGATAGACTTTGTGGGAAGAGTGATGTTGGAGGCGGCTACGCTTTTCCAGAAAAGGCAGAGGTCTCTGTCCAGTGCTCCCATGTTGTCAAGGCTCCTTGCTCTCCTGAACCTATCCTTGGAGCTTTTATTTCCCTTGTCCACCCAGTACAAGGGAAAGCCATCGAGCAAAGAAGGGTCCTCATCATTTTTACAAACTTTCCTTTCCAATCCTTGTAAGATTGCTGGAATATTGAGAAGAAGGACCTTCCAGCAATCTCGTTCAGGCTTACCCAGAGGCGATCTCCAGGATTTTTGGCTTCGAACAAGAATAAGAAGACATCCACTGAAGCAGGTAATCCCAGATGTGCACAGAGGATCTCGAATGCCCTCACGAACGCCCAGTTATTTGGGTGAAGCTGGGCGGGAGCAACGTCAAGTTCGGTTAAGAGCTCCTTCTCAAATCGGGTGAAGGGGAACCTAACCTTCACCTTTTTGAACATCGTCGCGTAAACGAAGCAAAATAGCTCGCCATTACTGACTTTGTCATCCGCGCAGATGGGTTCTCCAGGAAAGCATGGGACAATGGTGAGGTTGTTGTCGTGTTCTTTATGGAATGAGAGGTTAGGCTTATCCCCTCTCTTGAGACGCAGAATCTCAAGGGCAGAAGTTACTGAGGAGGTCTCCTTCAGCAACGTCGGCGAAGCCCAGGGATATAACGCTCGGTAATCATGGGAAGGTGGAGCAGCTCCTCTAGCTTGAGGAGGAGTGGCCCGGGATGGATTAGGGCGAGAGGAGGAAGCAGGTCTCTCAGCTTGAGTTGCTGGAGCCCTAGAGGTTCTTGGGGAAACGCGGGACGATGAAGGGTTTGTTATGGGCAAGACTCTATGAGTCTTAGGCGGAGGATTCCACGACGATGAAGGAGGGTTATCGGTTGTTTTGTAGCGAACCATTGAAGAAACTGCAAAGAAAGAAAAAGGAAGAGATGAGGGAAGGGTGACTCGAAGGAAAGGTTCGAAGAAGAAGGAAGAATGAACAAATGAAGGGTTTATAAGAACAGGGGTCGTCAGAAAAACCCTAAGTTACGAGAAAGATAAGATAGCATCCCACAGCGTATGCACCAGACAGATAAAGGATGATGTGAATCGGTTAAAATGCAGCAATCATCAGTAGAAGAGATAAAAAGGTTACCTTTGGATGATCAGAAAAGCATCACGAAGGTTGGAGATTGAAGAAGTCGAAGGGTCTCACAAAGAAATGCTTTGAATGTCTGAAGGCGAAGAAGAAGGAATGGAACAGTGAATGGCGCGAGTGTTTTAAGGGTTTCGAACGTTATAAGAAGCAAAACCGATAGTTAAAGAGGGTCGTTGATGTGTCCATGTGTCATGCAATTAAAAGGGGTTGGTGAAATGTCAGATCAACAAACAGTGTTAGTACAAGAGTGTGCGCTCTTGTAGACCGCCAGAAGATGACTTCTTAGTCTTTTCGCTGGACCAGTCACAGCTTAAGACTGGGGGGCTTGTGTACTGACCAAGTAGTCAGGTGTGATGACGTAATTGTGAGGTAATCCTGTGGGCGTGCTTGAGGAGGACACGTGGATCAAGAAGAGTAAGAGAAAGGAAAGTGTAGCTTAGAAGTCGATGAGATTGTTGTTTGTTGAAGAAGGCGGCGGTCTCTGATTTCTCTCGTATGTAATCAGTAATCGCCTAGATTGCACATGATCGCCGTGTGTGAAGATTAGGAGATCAGGTGGTCATCAAGTCGCCGAAAGGAGCACATCGCCGAGTATTTGAGAAGACTTGGTAAGCACTTATTATATGGTCTAAATACAGAAGATAAGTGGCATGTCTGCCGCCAAAGTAGAGAAGATAAGTGGCATACCTGCCACCATGTGTAGTGTGAGCCGTGATACCTAGTGTTAACCAGCTCACCATGTTAAGGTAGTGCCCAGAGTAGCCTGTGCACTAAGCTACTCCCTGTGTGGATAACTTAGTCGCAGGAGCAAAGTGAAAGTAACGTTTCAGCTGCAGGTACTCCAGATGGTGACACGTGTATGACCAGATGTTATCCACGTGTCAAGAGGAATAACCCTCAGGAGAGAGAAAGACTCAGATATATATATATATAGAATTCCTAACGGAATTCAGGGGACGTTTTTTTTTTCATTTGTGGTGATTCACTTGCACACGGTTCTGAGTTTTCTCTGAAATTCTTTGTTGATTCGATCACTGACTTGAGCGTCGAAGCGAAACCGGCCGCAGAGGCGCCATACTATTCTTTCAGGTCTCTTTGAGGATTATCAGGTGAAGGTCATCGGTGTACTTGGCGTGAAGCTGGAGAGGATGAGGTTTGAAAAGGAGAAGTTCTAACGCTTTGGTCAAGAGGCTGGATCATGTCCCTAAGGACTTTGACTTGATTTTCATTTTCTTTCTCTTTTTTTCTCATTTTCTTCACTCTTACTAGTTTCTTCTTCTTGGCTACTATATTCATCTTTGTCCCTTAAGATCATAGTTCTTCTATTGGTACATTGAGATGCTAAATGACCCCTACAAATACAATTAAAACATTGAATTTCTCTAGTTCGAGTGTGTGAGATGTGCTCATATTTAGATAAATTCTGGGAAGGTTCTGGAGAAGTTTCTTTTATATGCTTTACCGCCCTTTGGAGCTCACCCTTGTCATAAGGTA
The DNA here is from genome assembly GCA_013389735.1 of Phaseolus lunatus. NCBI lineage: Eukaryota > Viridiplantae > Streptophyta > Magnoliopsida > Fabales > Fabaceae > Phaseolus > Phaseolus lunatus. Next base: position 12,965,645 of record CM023861.1, read on the forward strand.
CAGAGTATGAACTTTGTTTTTGACTTGATTCTTTTCTCAAAATTTGTTTTTCAACATTAATGCAAAGTTGAATCAAGTCATTTAAATCTCTATATGGTAAAAGTTCAACTCTATCTCTTATCTCAAGATTGAGACCACTTAAGAACCTAAATATGGTGGTATTATTTCCTTCCCTAATCCCTGCCCTCATCATATATAAGTCCATCTTTGATGAGGACCAAGGAGTAGAGGCCCAAGCCCAAAAAGCCCAAGCCCAACAAAAGGCCCAATCTCAACATGAGGCCCAAGCCCAACATGAAGCTTAAGCTCAATTCATACCTCAAAGAATTACTAGGAGCAAGGCCAAGGCTTTGGGAGATGAGCATCAATTGATGCGTCTTTTTGTAATTTCTTTAGTGTAGTTTTTAGTAGAATTTAAAAGGAAGGTGTAGATATAGGAATAAGGGGTGCCAATGTACAAAACTAAGTCATACCTTCCATGTGACATAAAAAGAAGGTGTAGGTGTAGATTTAGGGGGTACCAATGTGAGAAACCAAGTCACACCTTCCATGTGACCTAGTATTAGGCGCCATTTTCAAATGACTTAGGATTTGAATTTCCTACTCTTTTGCTTAGTGAAAACCGGCCCTCAAAAAGCTATAAATAGAGGTGCTTGGTTCTTGTATTCATAACTTGAATTTGAAATAAAGAAACTGTACACAAATTGTGAGAGAATTGTGAGAATTGTTTCTCCTAGCTTTGTCTCATCTTGTGAGGGTTTGGGAAAGCTCTCAAGTGGCGGCATTCTTGGATCAATCACCTTCCAAGTGGCGTGTTCTTCCCTTCCATGGCTTTAACCACATAAGTTCTTCTTGCTTTCATCTTCAATTTCCATTTCCGCACCATAATATCCATTCTACTCGGTTTAAGTGTTGTCTTCTTCATTTCAATCAGTTGAATTGTATTGTTCTTCAATTTTAATCGGTTGTCTTGTTTTGTTTGATGATTCTAATAAGTTCATTTGCTTTATATTGTGTTTCTATTGAGTTATCTTGTTTCCTTGCTTGTTTTGTTCCAATTAATTGTTGTTAAGGATATGGAACTCATGTTCATGAGTTTGGTTCATCAAATTGGAAGGCCATGACCTCCATTGATGCTTCCTTAAGCTTCCTTGTTCTTATGTGTTTTTTCAATTTTGTTTTATGCCTTTAATTCTGCACCTTATCCGTATCTTTGTTCATTTATTCATCACCTATAATTGTGTTTCTCCTTTAACCTTTGGAAATGAACCTTCACATCTACTTAACACTTGTTAAGTTAATGTCTAGTGGGAATTTTCCTTAGGTTTCTCACCTAAATTGCTTAAGAATCTTGATCTTAATTCTAACAAAGTGTCACCTAATCAATCAATCTAAAATCAAATCACATCATGTGGTATCATGAGCTATGGTTTTTGTTCATAGTGTTGAGTTAAATTGGCACTTTACTTTCAAGCAATTTAAATTCTAGCACCTTTAAATTCAAGTACCTTTACTTGTCATTTAGTTTCTTGCTTTTAATTTTCCAGCACCTATTTCTTGCAGATTTGTTTTTTCAGCACCTTATATTCATTGCATTTTTCATTTTGAATATGTTTCTAGTATATGCCTTTCTTTGATCTTGCCTTTTACTTTGAGCTTTTATGTTCAATAGTATTCTAGGTGTCCTTGTTTTGCTTCTACTTACTTGCTTTTAATTTTGAAAGTTTGCATTGTCTTTAGATATTTGTTTTAGTAGAAGTTGATTTCAAGTGTTCAATTATATTGAATCCATCACCACAAATTTTTGTGCAAATTGATTGTTCTTAAGAAAATTGTTATGATGCAAACTATGTATCTTTCTTTCCATATGTTAATATAGTATAAAAAAAAGTAGTGAGCAATATAGTTCAAAACAGTTTGTAACCACATCAATCCATTATATTTGCACATCAATTTCATTTTCAAATTTGGATTCAACTTGATTGGCAAATTGTTATCTACCTTGTGGAATTTTTTATCCTTTTGCTTTTTACAAGTTCTAAAGAATACAATATCTTTCTTCATTAAAAGTTTAGTAGGTTTCCTTGAGTTTTATTTTGTGCCTTTTTACTTGCTTGTCTTCCTTCTTCAAGTTTTTTTCATATTCTCTTTTCACACTTTGGTTTAGCTTTCTTGTTTACACCTTTTCTTGCTTATCTTTTTCTTGTTTCCTCAAGTTTTGTGGTGATTTGTTCTTTGAGTAAGTGTAGTTTGCTTTGGCATCTTTCACTTGAGGCTCATCCAATCCACAAGAGAGGCTTGGTTAAGGAAAGAAAATTTTCTTGGAATGGTTTGGGTGACTTTTTTTTTTTTTTACTCTTTGTTGCAAGCATCTTTATTCTAACAAGTTTTCTTTAATTGTTTTCTCTTTGTTTTTTGTGTTTCTTTGATATTATGGATAATCTTTCTAGTGGAGAATCTTCTAAGCCCCATTCTCCTCAAAAAGCTTTCCTAATTGGTGAATTAAAGGAAGCTAAAAGAACCATTGCCCAAAAAGAGGAGAAGATGAGACAAATGGAGGAGAGACTCCAAAGATTAAAGATGGCTTATGAAAGACCTCACCAAAACTGTCAAAGGCGACAACATCATCATCATCATAGGCATGCCTCACAAAGTTCTTGATCCGGTCGGTCATCAGTAGTTGATGACGTCAGCAGCAGGTGACCACATGGACCATGCACAGGGTGGCACGTGGTAGAAAGAGCAAGTGAATCAGGGAGGAGATTACCTAGAACGGTGATCGGTAGTCAGATACCAAGTGGCCACCACCCCAGAGCGGTGCCTAGATATGCGCCTGGAAGCACCGCACGGACATTGGTGGATAGGCGTGAGGCACCGCCCGGTCATCGGGGGGAAGCTATGAGGCACCGCCCGGTCATCGGGGGGAAGTTATAAGGCACCGGTCGGGCGTGACTGCATGAAGAGGGCGATCGGTCGTAAGTGCATGCAGAGGGCGGTCGCTCGTAAGTGCATGCAGAGGGCGATCGGTCGTAAGACCATGCAGAGGGCGATCGGTTGTAAGTGCATGCAGAGGGCGATCGGTCATCGGGGTTCTTGCCAACGCGTGTTAAGTTGGGACCAAGGTTCCCAGCGAGAACGTTACGCATGCACCTCGCATGATGCCTACTCAGAGGACGTGCGGCAAGGCCATGCAGGCAGGATGCGCCTGGCGCTCTCCTGGGAGCATGCGGCCCTCCAGGTGTGACGTGTGTACGGTAGATGCCAGCTGTGTGCCTCCACTTGTCACCATCTGGGAGAGAGGCGCGGCTCAGGTATGAAGCACTCCACGTCATGTAAGGTAAAGGGATTCTTTCCAAATTACAAGTTTATACATGCTCACTACACTTAGTTTCTGAGTCACTGTGGGAGCGTTCTTACACGTGGCACAGTGATAAGAGAAAATAGTTATAGAGAGAGAAAGTGGATCTGAGAGCACACACGAGTCTCACAGAGAGATTCAGTGATAGTTTTGGTGTTCCTGTTGCCTGACTTGAGCGTCGGAGCTACAATGGCCGCCAGAGGCGCCGTCTGTGTGTTTTGCAGGCAGCGTTTGAAATTCTGATGGTGGTTCTTGGAGCGTTCCTGCAGAACAGAAGGCTAGACGAAGGAGTGACGAGGCAATCCTCCACGTTCGAGTCAAGCGGCAGGATCATCTGGCGCCCACCATGGGGCCCGTGTGAATTTTGTTCCCATCCACGTCGCGATTCTTGAGGTTTCTTGAAGTTTCTTGGAGCTTCTTGATCATTTCATCGAAGTGAAGTTACGTCGAAGTGTAGAGGAGATGAGTAAAAGAACCAGGCAAACCTCACCTGCGCCATCTGCTGAAGAAGGAGCTGTTACCATGGCGCAGGTAGTGCAGATGATGCGCGCGCTGCAAGATAGCGTCGCGGAATCGAGAGCTGAGCAAGAAAAAATGCATGCAGAGCTGACTGCATCGCAGAGAAGAAACGAAGAGTTGAATCGTATCAATGAAGAGCTGCGTAGGGAATTGCAGGCGCAAAAGGAGCGCGCAGTTGAAGAGAGGACGTCGTCGCCACCGTCGCCTCCGAGAGCATTCCCTATGCCTTTCTCCCCCGAGATCATGAACACGGTGGTGCCTCCCAATCTGGTGGGACTGAAAGCGTCATTCACGGGGGTGGAAGATCCAGAAGCACACCTGACAGCCTTCCACACTCAGATGATGCTAACTGGAGGTTCAGATGCTGTGTACTGCAAGATGTTCATGAGTACACTGAGCGGAGTGGCTATGGAGTGGTTCGTGAGCCTGCCAGAGGGCCACGTCACTTCCTTCCATCAGTTTGCGAAACTGTTCACGGAGCAGTACATCATCAACCGACCGGCGCCAGTGGTATCCTGCGACCTGTTTGACGTGCGCCAGTATCAGGGGGAGCCGTTGAAGGACTACCTCAATCGCTTTGGGGCACAGATGGTGAGATTGCCCGGCAAGGACGAGGACATGCTGGTGCATGCTTTCAAGAGAGGTGTCCTCCCTGGTCCTTTCAGTGAATCGCTCATCAGGAGCCACCCTGCCACCTTCACCGAGATACGGCGACGCGCGGTGGCACACATAGTAGCAGAAACAGAGGTCTCTGAGAAGAGAGGAAGTGCTGCACCGTCGAAGCCACGTGGAGGTCAGGGGAATCAGCAGCAACAGGCGCGGGTGCATGAGACCAAGGAAGGAAGGAAGGAGCAGGGAAGGTCTCGCCCTTATGCACCCAGGAAGGACCAGACTAGGGGGCGTGCAAGCAACGCACCCCCCAGGTATGATTTCATGATAAGTTTGGCGGAGCTGATCACCATCCCTGCTGTGGCAGCAAGACTCCAGGTGCCAGAGAAAACCGACAGGGTACTTGTGTTGAACCAAGTGGTATTCAAAGTTTTGAAGAATCCAAATCCTTTGAAGGATGATGAAGCTTTTGCTTGCTTGCTGCTGTTGTGCTGCTTTGTTGTTTTCTTCTGGGGTAGTTTAAAGTGTAATCCAACCTTAGATTAAATCTCAAAGCAATTAGCATCTCAGTTTTTGATAAAACAAAAGTGTTTTTCAAACTAAGTTGAAACAACCGATTGTTCTATCGAAACAACCGATTGTTTATACTTAGATGTTTTGAGAAAGTTTGAAAACTGTTTTTTAATGGAGAAAACTGTTAAGTGACAAAACAACCGATTGATTTGAGGAAACAACCGATTGTTTGTTTTGGAACCATAACAGAAAAACTGTTTTCTTTGACTGAGCTTTAAATGATTTGAAACTGATTACGCTCCAGTCATTAAATGCTTTGACCAATCTTTCTGAAAGCTTTTATGGGTTTGTTAAGATTTGATAAACAAACTTCCTTTTATCTAATTCAGAAAATCTCTTTTTAAAAGTTTTTAGAATGCTTTTGACAAAGTTTTTTTCTAAGAGAGTTTTAAGAAGTGCTGAGATTGCTTAAGAGCAAAAGAAATTGATCAAGGTGCTGGAATAGCATTCTACTTGTATTGATTTCAGATCTTCATCTCTAACAAGTGTAATCTGTGTAACTGCTGAAACATTTCTTTTCTGTATTGTTGCTGAGATTGGCTGTGTGTTCTTGAGGTGTTCAAGATCAGCAATCTTAGTGTTGGCCAAGGAGAGTGTGTGTCTTGAGGTTTTCAAGGTCATTCTCTTGGTTGTTGTGTAAGTGATCAAGGTGTGATTGCTTAGTGGATTTCCTCAGGGTTCTGAGAAGACTAGATGTAGCTCTGGGTTGGAGTGAACCAGTATAAACATCTGTGTACAATCTCTCTATCCCTTACTCTTTAAATTCAGTTTGTTTGGTGTTTGTTGATAAAAACAACCGATTGTTTCGAAGAAACAACCGATTGTTTTTCTGACAATGCAGTTTTGCTTACTGTTTTGACTAACTGAATTGCTTGATCAATTGGTTTCTGAGATAAACTCATTCTAGCTAAAAAAAGTTTGCGAAAACCTCTTTAAACAATTCACCCCCCCTCTAGTTTAAAGCCATAATTCTTAACAACTTGGAGGGAGGAAGGATGAGTGGTGTGAGTTCCATCAAGCTTATGGACATACACTCCGTACCTGCCTGGCGTTGGGGCGTCAGCTTGCTGAGTTGGTGGAGACAGGGTTCCTGACCGATTACCTGCAGAAGACACAAGGTGATCGCACTTCGGGGTCCCAGGTAGGCGACTAGCAGCATGAACTCCCTGTGTTTGGGGAGGTGAGGTGATGGAAGAGGCTACACTGGGGGAGGCTCCCAGAGCTGAAGCGGAAGGCATGATCGCCCCACGTGTGTGCATCGCCATGGCGGTCATCGCCGGTTAAAGGAGACCCCATCCAGAGTGGTTGAGACGTTGGAGAATCGAGCTTGTCGGCTGGAGACTCTGGACGGAACGGCTATTCCCAGAACCCAGGACGCTACACGCTTGTTTCCTACTCTGGTTAAGTTGTAAAGTAGATGCGCTATCGCGCTGTACACACACTTAGTGTATTAAACAGTTGAGCAGATCAGGGGGCACTCTTTTTAACGATGCCACCCAATAAAAGATTTTCAGTACATAAAGTGTGCGAGTGTTCCCAGTTTAAAGTTCTCCTTACCCCAGGTGCAATTACAGGTGATCGGTGGTCAGTTACCGAGTGGCCACCACCCACAGATCAGCCCCTAGATAAGCGCCTGGATGTAGACCTCAATCAGCCATCAGTGCATGCAGACCGCGATCAACCGTCGGTGCATGTAGAGAGTGAGTGCTCGGTCGGTGCATGGTCATCGGGGTCTTGCTAACACGTGTTAAGCTGAAACCCAAGTTCCCAGCGAGAGCGTTAAGCATGCACCTCGCATGATTCCAGAAGAAGAGCTCCTCGCCGGTGGGGACGTGCATGCACTCACACAGAGAACACGCGATGAGGCCATGCAGGCAGGATGTGCCTGGCGAGTGCGCTCAGATCAGCCACGTCAGGTGCTCTCCTGGGAGCATGCACTCACCCAGAGAACATGCGGTGAGACCATGCAGGCAGGGTGCGCCTGGTGAGTGCGCTTAGACAGCCATGCCTGGCGCTCCCCTGGGAGCGTGCACCCACGAGAAAGTCCTCCCTCGACTTTGTACAGCGAGGTGCAGGCGAGAGAAAGTCCTCTTCCTCTGCTTTATACAGCAAGGTTGGGGCAAGAGCGAAAGTCCTCTTCCTCTGCTTTATACAGCAAGGTTGGGGCAAGAGAAGAAAGTCCTCCCTTGACTTTGTACAGCGAGGTGCAGGCGAGAGAAAGTCCTCTTCCTCTGCTTTATACAGCAAGGTTGGGGCAAGAGCGAAAGTCCTCTTCCTCCGCTTTTTACAACAAGGTTGAGGCAACAGAGGAAGTCCTCCTTGCCTTTGAGCAAGTGCAAGCGAGAAAGAGGAAGACCTCCTTGCATTTGAGCAAGTGTAGGCAACAGAGGAAGTCCTCCTTGCCTTTAAGCAAGTGCAGGCGAGAAAGAGGAAGACCTCCTTGCCTTTGAGCAAGTGTAGGCAACAGAGGAAGACCTCCTTGCCTTTGAACAAGTGCAGGCGAGAAAGAGGAAGACCTCCTTGCCTTTGAGCAAGTGTAGGCAGCAGAGGAAGTGATGTGAGTCTCTTATGAACCTTTCTTGGTTTGGGTTGAGTTGATATAGGTTTCATTGTATTCATGACACTTTCAAGAATTAGGATCAAAATTCTAAAGAGCAATTAATAGAGTTTCTACTCAAGAAAACAAAGGTTCATACTAAAAACACATGAATAGGTAACTTGTAGTAGATCAAATAGAAGAGGAAAGTGAGGATAAAAGCCAAGAACCTCAAGGACAAGTTAGCTCAAAATCCTTCATACCTCAAAGGATCACAAGGAGCAAGGCTAGAGATTTGGGTAAAGAACATCAATTGTTTTCTCTTTTTGTAATTACCCATGTATAAACATTTTTAAATATTTGTAAATAAATATAAAATTAGCTTTAGGAATATGCCAAAGAGGGAAACCAAAGAAACCTCTAATGTAAGGCATTTTAGGCACTTTCTTTAGGAAAAAGTGGAAAAAGTGACTATTCTACTCCTTTCTCTCTTAGACACTAGAAGGAGCTAGAAGAGTGACTCTTCCCACTCCTTCCCCTTTGTAACATGTCCAGCCCTCCTTATTATAAATAGGAGTGCTTGGTCCTTAATAAAAGAAAAACAAGTTGAAAGTTAGAAGAAAAGAAACTATCTTGAAATTGAGAGAGAGAGTGAGTTTGTGAGACTTGTCTCTTCTTCTCCTCCATGTCTTATCTTGTGAGCTTTGGAGACTCTCAAGTGGCGGCACCACCCACTCATCTTGGAAGAACCACCCTCCAAGTGGCGTGAATCACATCTCCAAAAGGCTACAACCACATAAGTCATTTCTATTCATCTTCTAAAAATACCCATTTATGTTTTCTTGTAGTTTTTCCATTTTTAATCGGTTCAATCTTTTCCATGAGTTGTTTCCTTTCATTTGCTGCCATTGTTCTGCACTTTGTTTGGTTTATTTCCTTGTTTTCTTGCTGTTTTAATTTCGTCCAAACCATGGGTTTCCATATACATGTGTTGTTCTTGTTTTCCATCCATGGGTTTTTTGTTCTTTGATGAGTTTCTTGTGATTTTCTAATTCCTATTGAATTTCAATCAGTATTTTCACTTCTTCTTGGTGTTCTTATGATGTTCTTGTGTTTCCTTTGAAGTTTGGTACTGTTCTTGAATTACCCATTCATATTCCATTGTTATCTTACACTACAAGTTACCTATTCATGTGTTTTTAGTATGAACCTTTGTTTTCTTGAGTAGAAACTCTATTAATTGCTCTTTAGAATTTTGATCCTAATTCTTGAAAGTGTCATGAATACAATGAAACCTATATCAACTCAACCCAAACCAAGAAAGGTTCATAAGAGACTCACATCAGGAAGTTATCCTTGCCTTTGAGCAAGTGCAGGCGAGAAAGAGGAAGACCTCCTTGCCTTTGAGCAAGTGTAGGCAATAGAGGAAAGTCCTCCCTCGACTTTGTACAGCGAGGTGCAGGCGAGTGAAAGTCCTCTTTCTCTGCTTCTTACAGCAAGGTTGAGGCGAGAGAACCAAGTCCTCACCTCAACTTTGTACAGCGAGGCTGAGGCATGAGGAAAAGCCTTCTTCCTCTGCTTTTTACAGCAAGGTTGAGGCGAGAGAACCAAGTCCTCTTCCTCTGCTTTTCACAGCAAGGTTGAGGCGAGAGAAAAGTCCTCTTCCTCTACTTCTTACAGCAAGGTTGAGGCAAGAGAACCTAGTCCCTTCCCTTTGCTTTTTACAGCGAGGCCGAGGCGAGAGAAAAGGTCCTCACCTCGACTTTGTGCAGCGAGGCCGAGGTGAGAGAAGCAAGACCTCACCCACGACTTCTTACAGCGAGGTTGAGGCAAGAGGGGTCGTCGAGAAGCACTTTTCTTCCCCAAAACACAAGCGTCATAGTTGGTGTTTAGGCCCTCTATGCACTCAGCGCTGGTGTGGCAGAGAAGTGTAGCGAAGCCAGAAGCGCGATGACTGATCGGTGGTGCACTAACATGCTAGTCGGTGGTCGGTGGTAGAAGCAAGTTCTGCTGCGTGAAGCCTAAGCGTTTAGGCCCCGTTAAGTCAGTCATCCAGCATGAAGTTATGTTGAAGGCAATGCTAAGGTAACAGTTAGCCGCAATCAAGTCAGAGGCCAAGTTTGAGGGGTTGCAGTGAGATCGCGCTAAAGCCTAAGCTAGTTAACAGTCAGTCACATGCAGAGAGTTAAAGAGGAGAAACGCAGCGAACCCTAGCGCGGTTGAGAAGAAGAAAACAGAAAAGGTGAATCTCTAGATGATCCAGAGGGATGCGCACGCTTCTGTTGAATGAAGGAAACGGTAGCGACAGTCAGTGGGGGCCATTAATGCGTCCATGTGTCGAGAGATAAAGTATGGAAGCCGTGACGCCGAGGAGCAGATACGTGAGCAGCACGTGGTGTGGCCCCACCTACCACGTGGACCGAGGGCGCGACCACTTAGTCTCTTCGCTGAGAACAAGTTCACAGCTCGAGACTGGGGGGCTTGTGATCCGGTCGGTCATCAGTAGTTGATGACGTCTGCAGCAGGTGTAACGTGGACCATGCACAGGGTGGCACGTGGTAGAAAGAGCAAGTGAATCAGGGAGGAGATTACCTAGAACGGTGATCGGTAGTCAGATACCAAGTGGCCACCACCCCCAGAGCGGTGCCTAGATAAGCGCCTGGAAGCACCGCACGGACGTCGATGGATAGGCACGAGGCACCGCACGGTCATCGGTGGACAGGCGTGAGGCACCGCCCGGTCATCGGGGGGAAGCTTTGAGGCACCGCCCGGTCATCGGGGGGAAGTTATAAGGCACTGGTCGGGCGTGACTGCATGAAGAGGGTGATCGGTCGTAAGTGCATGCAGAGGGCGGTCGCTCGTAAGTGCATGCAGAGGGCGATCGGTCGTAAGACCATGCAGAGGGCGATCGGTTGTAAGTGCATGCAGAGGGCTATCGGTCATCGGGGTTCTTGCCAACGCGTGTTAAGCTGGGACCAAGGTTCCCAGCGAGAACGTTACGCATGCACCTCGCATGATGCCTACTCAGAGGATGTGCGGCAAGGCCATGCAGGCAGGATGCGCCTGGCGCTCTCCTGGGAGCATGCGGCCCACACAGAGAGAAGCGCAGAGGCCCTCCAGGTGTGACGCGTGTACGGTAGATGCCAGCTGTGTGCCTCCACGTGTCACCATCTAGGAGAGAGGCGCGGCTCAGGTATAAAGCACTCCACGTCATGTAAGGTAAAGGGATTCTTTCCAGATTACAAGTTTACACATGCTCACTACACATAGTTTCTGAGTCACTGTGGGAGCATTCTTACACGTGGCACAGTGATAACAGAAAACAGTTATAGAGAGAGAAAGTGGATCTGAGAGCACACACGAGTCTCACAGAGAGATTCAGTGATAGTTTTGGTGTTCCTGTTGCCTGACTTGAGCGTCGGAGCTACAACGGCCGCCAGAGGCGTCGTCTGTGTGTTTTGCAGGCAGCGTTTGGAGTTCCGGTGGTGGTTCTTGGAGCGTTCCTGCAGAACAGAAGGCTAGACGAAGGAGTGACGAGGCAATCCTCCACGTTCGAGTCAAGCGGCAGAATCAGTTCTCAAAGTTATCATGGAAATGATGAAGAAGCCAAATGGAGGATGCACCAATTTGAAGGTAGGCGCCAAAATGTGGCAAAGCCTTATTTTCTATACTGACCAGTCCTCGGACGTGGAGACCTGCTGACGACAGCAAGCCATGTCAGCTAGGCCCTACAGTCATGTAGGCAGGGTCCCACAAGTGGCGTGGAATAGTGGGTCGATGAGTAATCAGTGGTGTCGATCACTAGGGTAGGCTGATGTGTCCTTGACATAGTGCAAGGTGATGAGTCCTCGGCAACAGAGTGTGACGAGGTGACATAGGTGCTAGGTGATTTGAATGACATGACCAGAACAGTTAAGATTGGTTCCCAGAGGGGGCCAATGTGAAGGGAAAACCTAGAGATAAGGTGAGGCCCAAATCACGAAGAACTTATGCGTGTGGCAGGGAAAGCACAGTTAGGTGCAGAGGCCTGAGGGGTCGAGTACTCATCAGAGCTAGGGTTTCCCAGTAAAGCTACATGCATGGCACGTGAACAGTGAAGGCACTCCCAGAACAGGTGGCCCCAGAGACTACGTGCACAAGGAGACACCCAGGTGGTCACCCTGTTAGAGTTTACACTCCAGATAAGGAAACCTTATGTGCTAGATTACCTTAAGACTGGGTGATAGCGGCGCAAGGGTATTCCAGTAAACCTTGAATATGGCTAGTAGCGCAGTGAACCCTAATTAGGGCTAGTGGTGTAACATCCCGCCAAATCCTTTTCATATTTATATAATAAAATAAAGGTAAAACAATAATATCGAAGTGAACATAAATATATATATATATATATATATATATGTAATGAAATTTCTCCTCACAGGGAGTTTAATACATATCCAGTCAGTTTTCCAAACTTAAACAAAATACAACAAAATAGAAAAACAGGCGATCTCCTAACAGAAAATGGAAAATGGGCGATCTCCTATCAGAAACAGAAAACAGGCGATCGCCTAACAGAAACAGAAACAGGCGATCTCCTTCCGGCGACCACTCACTGAGGAGCTCTACTTCCTGCAACATCATCTGCTCCCGTGTAAATTATACACGATCATCACAGGTTTAAGAAAACATCCACAAAACAAAAACGCAGGGTAAGCTAGATATTTTAAAGAGAATTTAGATATGAAACTTTAAAATCAAGATAAAACAAATTTAAGACACCCACGTAAAAACCATCAACTTTCTCATTCCCTTCACATGACCATCAAGTAATCACATATTTCACAATTTCCTCAAGAGTCGTTCAATTCACATACTCCATCAAGTGTCTATCAATTTCAATGTTTCTCATTTCTCACGTCAGACTTCCACTAACTCATCACACACAGACACTTGACACTACTTCCGGAAGACTCGTGCGTTGAACTTAGCATCCAGAGACCTGCACCTGTCATACTTCATTGCTGTAATGTTCCCACAGCCATGTGCATCAACATAATCTCGATCTCGATCTCAATATCCTCACTCTCACAGTATGACAGGGTTAATTCATATAACAGGTCAAGTTAGTTATCTTTCAAACAACTTACCCATACATATGAACCTCCTTCGACTCTCAACAACTGAATAACTTCATCTATGTGATTCCATTATATCAGCAGAGTCAGGATCGTCTCATTCACAGGATACTCACTGATCAATACACTCTAATACCAATCTCAACACGGTATTTCCTTTCCTAAAAATACTATGTCTTGATCACAATTTCACATTCATCCAGTACATCATACCACACGTAAAAGCACAATTCCATCATATAATATTTTGAATCTTTTCTTAAACAATCCCAATCACAGAAACAATCATACCAAAGTTCAGATTTTCGAATATCATATGCATTTCAATCTCAAACAAGTTTAAAGCGACACTAAAACAGGGGAGTTCGAAATCAACATTAAAATCGGCGATCACGTCGCCCCACACATAAAAACAGAGCATCGTGAAAATAGAATATGAAACCGGCGACCACGTCACCCTCACTTCAGAACCTACTCGCCTAAAGTTTTTATAAACGAAAATGCTAGCTTCCCTTACCTGAACTTGCGCAAAACACAAAGAGCTCCAAAACCCACCGAAGCTTAAAGATGCCTTAACTCTGTTTTAGCGTTCGGTTTGGAGAACTTGCAGAGAACCTCCCAGGTGTCCAAGGGCAGTCGTCGCTCGTCGTACTGGTGCTTGAGGATGCCTGAATCGCAGCGCGAAGGAGAGAAAAGAGAAGGATGAAGGTAAACTCACTCTGTCACTCTTGAACCACTACAACCTTCTTTTCCTCTCAGAAGTGAGTTTTTCAATCTAAACCAACTTGTCCACAATTGCCGCTGCCACCACCCACTCTGCAGGAAAGCTTGCGTGCACGCTTCCCTGAACAGTACGGCCACATGTCTCTGCGCATACCAACTCTCTGATGCCACTATTCTGAAGCACCCTTTTAGTCTACGTGTCGCGCGTGCAAGACGTCTCATGCTGGGAGCCTGGGTCCCACCTTATCTATGTGAAACTCGACATCGCGCGATAACCTTCCACCGATGACTCATCCTGGCGGACGACCGATGTCTTTCTCTGGAAGACGACCGATGTCTCTCTCTGGAAGACGACCGATGTCTCGCCTTGGCGATGCCCGCATGCCTCGCGCCCTGGCGATGTCCTCATGTCTCGCGCCCTGGCGATGCCCGCATGTCTCGCGCCCTGGCGAAGCCCGCATGTCTCGCGCCCTGGCGATGTCCGCATGTCTCGCGCCCTGAGGATGTCCGCATGTCTCGCGCCGTGGCGATGCCCGCATGTCTCGCGCCGTGGCGATGCCCGCATGTCTCGCGCCCTGGCGATGCCCGCATGTCTCTCGCCCTGGCGATGACTGATGACACATCGCCACGCCTTGCTGAAGGTTCTTCATCCCACTATGTTACGTCCAGTATCTTGACCACATACTGAGTGCACTTTCTGCGATCATGTGCACCATAGGCGATTGGCGATTATGTACCAGAGAAGTCGGAGGTCGCCTCCGTCTTCAACAACGGCGATCTCGTAGACTTCTAAGCTACACTTTCCTTCCTTTATATTTTAAATAAAAACATACTTAGAATTCACTTAAAATATATCACTTTCATTCCAATTAAATTTTCTAGGTCCTTACATTCTCGTCCTCGAAAAATTGAATTACAAGGAAAAGAGGTATGGATAGGCTTCTCTCATGGTTCCTTCTAACTCCCAAGTTGAATCACCCGATTTGTCATCCCACACCACCTTTACCATGTTGATGGTCTTGCCTCTGAGCTGCTTACTCTGCTGATCGTCAATCCTGACTGGTTTTGCTTCAAACAACAAGTCATCCCTGATCTGCACATCGTCCACTTCCAACACGTGACTAGGGTCTGCAAGATACTTCCTTAGCTGTGACACGTGAAAGACATTATGCAGATTTGCTAATTGGGGAGGTAGAGCAATCTCATAAGCTACAAGACCTATCTTCCTTAAGATCTGATATGGTCCAACGAACTTAGGAGACAGCTTCCTTGATCTGATAGCTCATCCTACACCCTTGGTTGGCGTCACTCTCATAAACACATGATCCCCAGCAGCAAACTCCAAAGGTCTTCTCCTCTGATCTGCATAGGATTTCTGCCGGCTTTGAGAAGCTTTCATTCTGCCTTGTATCTGTTTCACCTTCTTGGTTGTCTGCTGAATCAACTCTGGCCCAACCAAGACTGCTTCGCCCTCCTGGTACCAACATAAGGGAGTTCTGCATTTCCTCCCATACAGGGCTTCATATGGTGCCATCCCAATACTGGCGTGGTAACTGTTATTATAAGTAAACTCCACCAGCGGCAACACCTCATCCCAACTTCCCAATTGATCCAAGACACACGTCCTCAGCAGATCTTCCAAGGACTGGATCGTTCTCTCTGACTGTCCATCTGTTTGAGGATGATATGCCGAGCTCATTCTCAACTTGGTTCCCAAGCAATCTTGTAAGGTTTTCCAAAACCGTGAAGTGAACCTGGGATCTCTATCCGAAACAATGCTGGAAGGCACTCCATGCAACCTCACAATTTCTCTGATGTACAGCTGTGCCAACTTGGCCATAGGCACCCTCATATTCACCGGAAGAAAGTGAGCACTCTTCGTTAGCCGATCAATGATGACCCAGATTGCATCATGACCCTTTACCGATCTGGGTAAATGGGTAACATGTAACATCCCGCCAAATACTTTTCATATTTATATAATAAAAATAAAGGTAAACAAATATATTGAAGTGAACATAATTATATATATGTAATGAAGTTTCTCCTCACAGGGAGTTTAATACATAATCGGTCAATTTTCCAAAAGCTTAAACAAAATTACAGTAAAATAGAAAGACAGGCGATCTCCTAACAGCAAAAGGCGATCTCCTATCAGAGAACGGCGATCTCCTATCAGAAAACAGAAAAAAGGGTGATCGCCTAACAGGAATAGGAACAGGCGATCTCCTTCCGGCGACCACTCACTAAGGAGCTCTACTTCCTGCAACATCATCTGCTCCCGTGTAAATTATACACGATCATCACAGGTTTAAGAAAAAGCCAAACACAACACCAAAAATCACAGGGTAAGCTAGATATTTGAAAGAGAGTTTAGATATGAAACTTTAAAATCAAAATAAATTTAAGATACCCACGTAAAACCATCAACTTTCTCATTCTTTTCACATGACCATCAAGTAATCACACATTTCACAATTTCCTCAAGAGTCGTTCTATTCACATAATTCATCAAGTGTCTATCAATTTCAATGTTTCTCATTTCTCACGTCAGACTTCCACTGACTCATCACACAAGACCCTTGACACTACTTCCGGAAGACCTGTGCATTGACTAGACTCAGAGATCTACACCTGTCATACTAAACTGCTGTAAAGTTTCCACAGCTATGTCCATCAACACAATCTCGATCTCAATTTCATCACTCTCACAGTATGACAGGGTGAATCCACACAACAGGTCAAGTAGTTATCTTTCAAACACTTACTCATACGTATGAACCTCCATCGACTCTCAACGCCTGAATAACTTCATCTATATGAATTCATTATCACAGGAGAGTCAGGATATCTCATTATAGACATCACCGATCAATGCACATCCTACACGATCTTACACGGTATTTTCTTTCCTGAAAATACTATGCCTTGATCCCACATTCACAACATTCAATCACATCATACAACACTTAATGAACGATTCAGTCACAGCAACATTCATTCCACGGTTCAGATTTTCGAATATCACATGCATTTCACATTTAAATCTCAAACAGTTTCAAACCGCACTAAAACAGGGGAGTTTGAAAAACAACGCCAAAACCGGCGATCTCATTCAAAAGCAGGGGATTTTGAAACAAAGCTAAAACCAGCGATCACGTCACCCCACACATAAAACAGAGCATTGTGAAAAGAAATATGAAAATCGGCGACCACATCGCCCTCACTTCAGAACTTACTCGCCTAACGTTTTTATAAATGTAAAGTACTAGCTTCCCTTACCTGGACTTGCGCAAAACACCAAGAGCTCCAAAAACCCACCGAGCTTAAAGGATGCCTTGGCTCTGTTTTAGCGTCTGGTTTGTAGAACTTGCAGAGAACCTCCCAGGTGCTCCAAGGGCAGTCGTCGCTCGTCGTACTGGTGCTTGAGGATGCCTGAATCGCAGCGCGAAGGAGAGAAAAGGAGAAGAATGAAGGTAAACTCACTCTTTCACTCTTGAACCACTGCAACGTCCTTTGCCTCTCAGAAGTGGGTTTTTGAATCTTAAACCAACTTATCCACAAAAGCCGCTGCCACCACCCACTCTGCAGGGAAGTTTGCGTGTACGCTTCCCTGAACAGTACGACTGCGCGTGCCTCTGCGCAGGCCAACACTCTGATGTCACTATTCTGAACTATCCTTTTTGTCTACGTGTCGCGCGTGCAGTACGTCTGATGCTGAGAGCCTGGGTCCCACCTTACCTGTGTGAACTCGACATCGCGCGATAACCTTCCACCGATGACCGCTCGCGCGATGACTATCCACCGATGCCTCATCCTGGAAGACGACCGATGTCTCTCCCTAGGAGACGACCGATGTCTCGCCCTGGCGATGACCGCATGCCTCGCGCCCTGGCGATGCCCGCAAGTCTCGCGCCCTGGCGATGCCCGACGACACATCGCCACGCCCTTCCTGTAGGTTCTTCATCCCACTATGTTACGTCCAAGGTAGTATCTCCACATGACTTGGTGACGTCGGTAGCTTCACATTTCCAAGAGTAGGTCAGCACTACTCCTCGTGCGCCCATGCATGCAACACCAAGGACGATTTCTTATGCCCAAGCATAGAGCTTTGCATGCACAGCGTATCTAAGGCTTAACCCACACCTTGATACGTGTGGTTTTGTCGAACCCACTCTGGTTGATCCAGTATCCTGACCACATACTGAGTGCACTTTCGGCGATCATGTGCACCATAGGCGACTGGCGATCACGTGCAACCTAGGCGACAAGCGATTATGTACTAACCAGGCGATCTCATAGTCTTCTAAACTACACTTTCCTTCCTTTTTATTTTAAATAAAAACATACTTAGAATTCATTTAAAATATATTCCTTTTTATTCCAATTTAATTTTACAGGTCCTTACATTCTCCCCAACTAGAAAAAATTTTCGTCCTTGAAAATTGAATTACAAGGAAAAGAGGTATGGATAGGCTTCTCTCATGGGTTCTTCTAACTCCCAAGTTGAATCACCCGATCTCTCATCCCACACCACTTTCACCATGTTGATGGTCTTGCCTCTGAGCTGCTTACTTTGCCAATCGTCAATCCTGACTGGTTTCGCTTCAAAGGACAAGTCATCCCTGATCTGCACATCGTCCACTTCCAGCATATGACTAGGGTCTGCCATGTACTTTCTCAGCTGTGATACGTGAAAGACGTTGTGCAGATTCGCTAAATGGGGAGGTAGGGCGATCTCATAAGCCACTGGACCAATCCTCCTTAAGATCTGATATGGTCCCATGAACTTAGGGGACAACTTCTTTGATCTGATCGCCCGTCCTACACCCTTGGTTGGTGTCACTCTCATGAACACATGGTCTCCAGCAGCAAACTCCAAAGGCTTTCTCCTCTGATCTGCATAGGATTTCTGCCTACTTTGAGAAGCTCTCATTCTGCCTTGTATTTGTTTTACCTTCTCGGTCGTCTGCTGAATCAACTCTGGTCCAACCAATACTGTTTCGCCCTCCTGGTACCAGCACAATGGAGTTCTGCATTTCCTTCCATACAAGGCTTCGTATGGCGCTATCCCTATGCTGGCGTGATAACTGTTATTATAGGTAAACTCCACCAGCGGCAACACCTCTTCCCAACTTCCCAATTGATCCAAGACGCACGCCCTCAGTAGATCTTCCAAGGACTGGATCGTTCTCTCTGACTGTCCATCTGTTTGGGGATGATATGCAGAGCTCATCCTCAACTTAGTTCCCAAGCAATCTTGTAAGGTCTGCCAAAACCGTGAAGTGAACCTGGGATCTCTATCTAAAACAATGCTGGAAGGCACTCCATGCAACCTCACTATTTCTTTGATGTACAACTGTGCCAACTTGGCCATGGGCATTTTCAAATTCACTGGAAGAAAGTGGGCACTCTTCGTCAGCCGATCTACTATGACCCAGATTGCATCATGACCCTTTACCGATCTGGGTAAATGGGTAACAAAATCCATGGCTATGCTGTCCCATTTCCACTCAGGGATATCCAGTTGCTGTAACAACCCGCCAGGTCTTTGATGTTCTACCTTAGCCTTCTGACACGTCAAGCAGGTAGTAACATACTGGGCGATGTCTTTCTTCATGCCCGACAACCAAAATGACTCCTTCAAGTCATGGTACATCTTGTTCATGCCTGGATGTAGGCTAAGGCGACTCTTGTGACCTTCCTCTACGATCATCTTCTTCAACTCTTCATTTGCAGGTATGCAAATTCTGCCATTAAATCTCAAGATCCCATCATCGCCCATCACAAAGTCTCTAACCTGGTCGGTCCCTAGTGACTCCACAGTACGCTTCAGACTAGGGTCCTCCAACTGCTTATCCTTTATCATTCCAAGGAAGTCATTAGTTATAGCCAGCTTACTACAACTAATGTGATTTACATGAAATTCTACCCCAAGGTTTAAGTCTCTGAACTGCTCGATCAGTTTCTGCTCTTCCATCATCATGGTGGCTACTTGTATTGATTTTCTACTCAAAGCATCTGCCACTACATTGGCCTTCCCTGGATGATACATGAGTTGAAAATCGTAGTCCTTTAGAAACTCCATCCACCTTCTTTGTCTCATGTTTAGTTCCTTCTGATCGAACAGGTATTTCAGGCTCTTATGGTCACTGAACACCTGGAACCGAGCTCCATATAAATAGTGCCTCCAAATCTTCAAGGCAAACACCACCGCCGCCAACTCCAAATCATGAGTAGGATAGTTCCTCTCGTGAACCTTGAGTTGCCTTGAAGCATATGCAACCACTCTTTTCTCTTGCATCAAAACACATCCCAAACCCTGATGTGAGGCGTCACAGTAGACATCAAAAGGTCTTCCTACCTCTGGGATCACTAGCACTGGAGCGCTAGTCAATCTTTCCTTTAGTTCCATGAAGCTCTGCTCACATCGGTCGGTCCAAGCAAAAGGTTGATCCTTGCGGGTCAGCTGTGTTAAAGGAGCCACTACCTTGGAAAAGTCCTCAATAAACCTCCGATAGTAGCCAGCTAAACCCACAAAGCTCCTTATCTCAGTGACTGACTTAGGACGTTCCCACTGTAGCACTGCCTCCACTTTGGCTGGATCCACCGAGATCCCCTGGGCAGATATCACGTGTCCTAAGAAGTTGACTTCCTTCAGCCAGAACTCACACTTAGAGAACTTGGCATAGAGTTGCTTCTCCCTCAGAATCTTCAACACTGTCCTCAGATGTTCTTCATGTTCTTCCTCGGTCCTTGAATAAATGAGTATGTCGTCTATGAAGACTACCACAAACTTATCCAAGAAAGGGCGAAAAATCCTATTCATGTAGTCCATGAACAGAGCTGGAGCATTGGTTACACCAAACGGCATCACCACATACTCATAGTGCCCATAACGAGACCTAAAAGCTGTCTTTTGAACATCTTCAGCTTTTACCAAAATTTGGTGGTACCCCGATCTCTGATCAATCTTGGAGAACACCGAGGCCCCATGTATTTGATCCATCAAATCGTCAATTCTAGGTAGGGGGTACTTGTTCTTGATGGTCAACTTGTTCAATTTCCTGTAATCTATACACAGCCGAGACCCTCCATCCTTTTTCTTAACTAGGAGCACTGGAGCCCCCCATGGAGATACACTGGGTCTGATGAATTGTTTCTCCAACAACTCTTCCACTTGCTTCTTTAATTCTACCAACTCGGCTGGTGCCATCCTGTAAGGTGACATTGACACTGGTCCAGCTCCAGGTACCAAATCAATAGAGAATTCTACTTCTCTCTTAGGGGGTAATCCAGGTACTTCTTTTGGAAATACATCCGTGAAATCTTTCACCACATGTATTCTGCTTACGTCCCCTTCATTCTTCACTTCCAACCGAGCTAGCATCACGAAGCACCTCGCCCCTTTTTCCAACTCCGACCACCCGTGCTGAGCTGATATCACATCTGACTCTTGGAGGTCTGGAAACGCTATCTTCTGACTACCGCAGTCTATGAGAATGTGATTGGCAGCTAGCCAATCCATTCCCAGGATAACATCCAGGTCCTGAAGAGGTAGGCAGATCAATTTCACTTTGAATCTGCGTCCCTCTACTATCACTGGACATTCGGGGCAAACTGTAGAGGTCAACACCTGTCCTGACGCAGGTGTAGAGACCAACAGTTCGAAAGGTAACTCCTTCACTAGAAGGCCCAACTCAGCTACACGCAGGCTTGACACAAAGGAGTGTGTCGCTCCAGAATCAAACAAAGATTTTACACCTCTACCAGCTATAAAACAAACACCTTGCACGAGGTTACCTGACTGAGACGCTTCTGCTCCTGACATGGCAAACACTCTCCCTGTTGCCTGAGGTCTGCCGCCTTCGTTTCTCAACTGCTGAGAACCACTGGGTTGAGTCATCCTATTCTGGGTAGGCCAATCTCTTGCAACGTGTCCCGTCCTTTGGCAGGCAAAACACCTTCTCTCCGAAGCCTTCTTGGGGCACACATTGGGCGTGTGTGGTCCACCACAATGGAAACACTTGGGTTTCCAAGGTTGTTGCTGCTGAAACTGGGATGACGTCGTTCCCGCCCGATGTGGTGGAGGTTTCGCATAGGGCTTGTTTTGTGGGTGATGCACCTTAGCCTTCCCACTGGAAGAACCCCCTGGGTGTGACCTGATCACCCGAGAATCACCCTTTTCCAGGGTCTCCACCATCTTCGCCTTCTCTACTAATGCGTGAAATTCCCTAATGCACATCGGGGCTACGGTCCTCTTCAGCCCATGCTTCAGCCCCTCTTCGAACTTCCTACACCTCCAGGCCTCGGAGGTCGCCTGGGTATAGAATCGAGCGAGGTACTCAAACCAAGCAGCATAGGCGTTCACAGACATATCCCCCTGCTCCAACTTTAGGAACTCAGCTTCCCTCGCAAACCTTGCGCTGTCTGGGAAGTATTTCTCCAGGAACCTCGCCCTGAAGCTCTCCCAATCCAACACATCCTCTCGGGCCTCCATCATCTGCTGAGCTCCCATCCACCAGAACTCGGCTTCTCCAGATAGCAGATAGGTGGCGAACAATAATTTCTTCTCTTCAGGGCAGGAGGTCGCCCTAAAGATTTTCTCCAACTCCCTGACCCACTGATCTGCTTGATCAGGGGTAGCATTCCCACTAAACTTGGGTGGGTTGTGCCTCATGAACTCGGTCAGTCCCATCTGTTCTTGAGGCTGACCGACGTGGGAATTTGTTTCAGCCGACCGAGCAGTTTCCCAGTGGTGCATTGTAGCTTGATGGTTCTGAGCCATCGCTGCATTCTGTTGTTGGATGGCAGTTGCCATCATCTCAATGGCCTTGGCGATCTGGCTCATTTCCGAAGGAGGTTGGGGAGGGGTAGAAGGTCTACGTGCCATCTTCTTAGTTTCAGATTCTGAAACTATGGGTTTCTATATTCCCTACAACTACAAGAATGAGATCGATAAGAAATCAATTCATTCAGGAGGTAACATCTAGACCTTACAAAGGTCAACATCTCAAAGTCATTAAGAATTTGAGTTCATCAACAGAATCATGATGCTTATAACCTTAGGCAAAACACCAGAACAGCTAATGGTATACAACCAACAATCCAAACAACCACTTTCAATCAATTACAAAAACATTCAATAAAATGAAACAAATCACACCAGAATTCAATGTATGCTAAACATCAAACCTTTGGAACTAAGATTGAGAATCATCTCGATTCAGTTATGAGTGTGCACCCTCACCACTTTATCAAGACCCTCTCATTCTTAATACTAAGATTCTCAGTTAGGGCATATATTCACTAAAGCACACACAAAATTTCAATACAAAAACGTTTGAAAACCTTTCACTATAGTTGTTATTTAAAACTCAAATAAATTTTATGAGCAGAAGAAACACAATGGATCCATAGCCCTCAGGTCATCCTAAGGACGAACTGCTCTGATACCATTAATGTAACATCCCGCCAAATACTTTTCATATTTATATAATAAAAATAAAGGTAAACAATTTTATTGAAGTGAACATTGTAACATCTCGCCAGATGAAACAATCTCATACATGTAATATGAAAATAAAGTAAACCAATAATGTTGAAGAATACAAGATAATATATATATAAGTAATGGAGTTGCTCCTCTTAGGGAGATTAGTACATAATCCTTCAAATGTTTTCAAAATTTAAAGAAAGAAAATCAAATACAGCAAGACCGGCGGTCTCCATACATAAAAACGGCGATCTCCAACACAAACCGGCGATCCCAAAACAGAAGACCTCAAAACAGGCGATCTGCTATCAGGACACAAATCCGGCGATCACCCCCGAGAGATGGAAATAGGCGATCTCTTTCCCCGGCGACCACTCACTAGGGAGCTCTTCTTCCTGGAAGATCATCTGCTCCCGTGTAACAATTACACGATCATCACAGTTTTGAGAACACAACCACAATAACAGATAAAAGGGTAAGCTAGATAATTTAAAAGAAGTTTAAATCATGAACATGAAAATCCAAGTAAACCAAGTTCCAAAATATCCATGTAAAACGTAGAGCTGCTCATAGCATTCAGCTGATCGCCCAAAATCACAAACTTCACAACATTCACCCATAGTCATTCCATTTCACAATACAGCATCAAGTGTCTATCAATATTCAAGTTTCTCATTTCACATGTCAGACTTTCCACTGACTCACCACACAAGACACTTGACACTACTTCCGGATTGACTCGTGCGTTGATTAGACTCAGAGATCTGCACCTGTCATACCACACCACTGTGAAATCCACACAGGGTCGCTGTGAATCCACACAGCATGCACATATATCATCTCAATGTTACCATAGTTCTCCTGGTATGACAGGGTTAATCCATAGGACAGACGGAGCTCGTTCTTTTTCACACGAGACGCCCATCATATAGACCTCCTTCGACTCTCAACAACTGAGTAACTTCCTCTACGTGATTCCATTACCTCAGCAGAGTCAGGATATCCCCTTAGGAATCACCGATCAATGCACCTACCACAAGATCTTACACGGTATTTTCTTTCCTGAAAATACTATGCCTCGATCCCATATTCACAGCATTCAAGACGTCATGCCATACAAAGGAATATTTCAAATCACAGCAACAACCATTTCAGCGTTTCAAACTTTCGAATATCACATATATATTGTATTTAAATCCCAAACAGTTTCAAACAATGTCAAACACAGGGGAGTTCGAAACTCGTATTTAAAACCGGCGACCACGTCGCCCAAACACATAAAACAGAGCATTTCGAAAAGAAACAGAGAACCGGCGACCACGTCGCCCTCACTTCAGAAACAGCAAACTATGGCTTGTATTGAAAACGAAGGCTAGCTTCCCTTACCTGGACTTGCGCAACCACCAGGAGCTTCGAAATCCAACGAAGCTTGCAGAATACCTTGGCTCTGTTTTTCGCGTCTGGTCTGAAGAACTTGCAGAGGACTACCCAAGTGCTCCAATGGTGTTGCTTCTCGTCGTACTCTTGTGTGGAGAGGCTGAAATCGCAACGCGGAGGAGGGAACTCACTCTTTCTCTCTTCGACTACAACAACGTTTTCTTCCTCTTCCGTAGTGGATTTCAGTAACTTAAACCAACTTATCCCCCCAAAAGCAGCTGCCACCACCCACTCTGCAGGGAAGTTTGCGTGTACGCTTCCCTGCACAGTACTACTAAGCGTGCCTCTGCGCAGGCTACGCTCTGAGGTCACTATTCTGAACCACTCTTTTGTCTACGTGGCGCGCGTGCAGAACATCTCTTGCTGAGAGTCTGGGGCCCACGTTCTCTGGGTGTAACTCAACGTCGCGCGATGACCTTTCGCCGATGACCACCAGCTCGAAGAGAAACCACTGATGACCTCTCGCGCGAAGACGATCCACCGATGACCTCGCGCGAAGACTACCACCGATGACCTCGCGCGAAGACTACCACCGATGACCTCGCGCGAAGACTACCACCGATGACCTCGCGCGAAGACTACCACCGATGACCTCGCGCGAAGACTACCACCGATGACCCAGCGCGAAGACCACCACCGATGACCTCTTCCTGGCGAACGACCGATGTCTTCCTCTGGGAGACAACTGATGTCTTCCCTGGCGACGCCCTCATAACTCTCGCGCCTTGGCCACGTCCACATGCATCGCGCCCTGGCAATGCCCGCGTGCCTCGCGCCCGCGCGATGCCCGCATGTCCCTCGCGCCCGCGCGATGCCTGCATGCCTCTCACGCCCGCGCGATGCCTGCATGCCTCTCACGCCCGCGCGATGCCTGCATGCCTCTCGCGCCCGCGTGATGCCTGCATGCCTCTCACGCCCGCGCGATGTCCACCTGGCGCTCATGTGTAGCAGGCGACCGGCGACCTCGTAGCCTTCTAAACTTAACTTTTTCCTCCCTTTCTATTCTAAATAAAAACATACTTAGAATTTATTTAAAATATAACTCTTTTATTCCAATAAATTTTTCAGGTCCTTACATTCTCCCCAACAAGAAAAATTTTCGTCCTCGAAAATTGGATTACAAGGAAAAGAGGTATGGATAAGCCTCCCTCATGGGTTCTTCTAACTCCCAAGTAGAATCCCCCGATTTCTCATCCCACACCACTTTCACCATGTCGATGGTCTTGCCTCTGAGCTGTTTACATTGCCGATCGTCAATCCTGACTGGTTTTGCTTCAAAGGACAAGTCATCCCTGATCTGCACGTCGTCTACATCCAGCACATGACTAGGGTCTGCCATGTACTTCCTCAGCTGTGACACGTGAAACACATTGTGCAGATTCGCCAGATGGGGAGGTAGGGCGATCTCATACGCCACTGGGCCAATCCTTCTTAAGATCTGATATGGTCCCACGAACTTAGGGGACAACTTCTTTGACCTGATCGCCCGCCCTACACCCTTGGTTGGTGTCACTTTCATGAACACGTGATCCCCAGCAGCAAACTCCAAAGGCTTTCTCCTCTGATCTGCATAGGACTTCTGCCTACTCTGAGAGGCTTTCATTCTGCTTTGTATCTGCTTCACCTTCTCGGTCGTCTGCTGAATCAACTCTGGCCCAACCAAGACCGCCTCGCCCTCCTGGTACCAACATAAGGGAGTTCTGCATTTCCTCCCATACAGGGCTTCATATGGCGCCATCCCAATGCTGGCGTGGTAGCTATTGTTATAGGTAAACTCCACTAGTGGCAACACCTCCTCCCAACTTCCCAATTGATCCAAGACGCACGCCCTCAGCAGATCTTCCAGAGATTGGATCGTCCTCTCTGACTGACCATCTGTTTGGGGATGATATGCAGAGCTCATCCTCAACTTAGTTCCCAAACAATCTTGCAGGGTCTGCCAAAATCGTGAAGTAAACCTGGGATCTCTATCTGAAACGATGCTGGAAGGCACTCCATGCAGCCTCACTATTTCTTGGATGTATAGCTGTGCCAGCTTGACCATAGGCATCTTCATATTCACTGGAAGAAAGTGGGCACTCTTCGTCAGCCTATCAATGATGACCCAGATTGCATCATGACCCTTTACCGATCTGGGTAAATGGGTGACAAAATCCATGGCAATGCTGTCCCACTTCCACTCGGGGATATCCAGTTGCTGCAACAGCCCGCCAGGTCTTTGATGCTCTACCTTCGCCTTTTGACACGTTAAGCAGGTTGCCACGTACTGGGCGACGTCCCTCTTCATGCCTGACCACCAAAATGACTCCTTCAAGTCATGGTACATCTTGTTCATGCCTGGGTGAAGGTTGAGGCGGCTCTTATGACCTTCCTCTAGGATCATCTTCTTCAACTCATCATTTGCAGGTATGTAAATTCTGCCATCAAACCTCAAGATCCCATCATCGCCCATCTCAAAGCCTCTCGCCTGATCTGTCCCTAGTGACTCCACAGTGCGCTTCAGGCTAGGGTCCTCCAATTGTTTATCCTTCAACATCCCAAGGAAGTCATTAGTTATAGTCAGCTTACTACAACTAATGTGATTCACGTGAAATTCCACTCCAAGGTTTAAGTCTCTGAACTGTTCGATCAGTTTCTGCTCTTCCATCATCATGGTGGCGACTTGTATAGACTTCCTACTCAAGGCATCTGCCACTACATTGGCCTTCCCTGGGTGATACATGAGTTGAAAGTCGTAGTCCTTTAGGAATTCCATCCACCTTCTTTGTCTCATGTTTAGTTCCTTCTGATCGAACAGGTACTTCAAGCTCTTGTGGTCACTGAATACCTGGAACCGAGCTCCATAAAGATAATGCCTCCAGATCTTCAAGGCAAACACTACCGCCGCCAACTCCAAATCATGAGTAGGGTAGTTTCTCTCATGCACCTTGAGTTGCCTTGAAGCATATGCAACCACTCTCTTGCATCAAGACGCATCCCAAGCCTTGATGTGAGGCATCACAGAAGACATCAAAAGGTCTTCCTACTTCTGGAATCACCAGCACTGGAGCACTGGTCAACCTCTCCTTTAGTTCCCTGAAGCTCTGCTCACATCGGTCGGTCCAAGCAAAGGGTTGGTCCTTGCGGGTCAGTTGTGTTAAAGGAGCCACTACTTTGGAAAAATCCTCAATAAACCTCCGATAGTAGCCCGCCAACCCCACAAAGCTCCTTATCTCAGTCACTGTCTTAGGACGTTCCCATTGCAGCACTGCCTCTACCTTGGCTGGATCTACCGAGATCCCCTGGGCAGATATCACGTGTCCTAAGAAGTTGACTTCCCTGAGCCAGAACTCACACTTAGAGAACTTGGCATAGAGCTGCTTCTCCCTCAGTATTTCCAATACTGTCCTCAGGTGTTCCTCATGCTCTTCCTCGGTCCTTGAATAAATGAGGATGTCATCTATGAAGACCACCACAAACTTATCCAAGAAAGGGCGAAAGATCCTATTCATGTAGTCCATGAATAGAGCTGGAGCATTGGTGACTCCAAATGGCATCACTACATACTCGTAGTGCCCATATCGAGACCTAAAAGCTGTCTTCTGAACATCTTCAGCTTTTACCAAGATTTGGTGATACCCCGATCTCAGGTCAATCTTGGAGAACACCGAGGCCCCATGAATTTGGTCCATCAAATCATCAATCCGAGGTAGGGGGTACTTGTTCTTGATGGTCAATTTGTTCAATTGCCTGTAGTCTATACACAGCCGAGACCCTCCATCCTTCTTCTTGACTAGGAGCACTGGAGCTCCCCATGGAGATACGCTGGGTCTGATGAACTGCTTCTCCAGCAACTCTTCCACTTGCTTCTTTAACTCCACTAACTCGGCTGGTGCCATCCTGTAAGGTGCCATTGACACTGGTCCAGCTCCAGGTACCAAGTCAATAGAGAATTCCACTTCTCTCTTAGGGGGTAACCCAGGCACCTCTTCTGGGAATACATCTGTGAAATCTTTCACCACTTGTATCCTGTTTACGTCCCCTTTATTCTCCACTTCCAACCGGGCGAGCACTACGAAGCACCTCGCCTCTCCTTCCAGCTCTGATCGCCCTTGTTGAACTGACAACACATCCGGTTCTTGGGGGTCTGGAAACGCTACCTTCTGCCTACCACAGTCTATGAGAACGTGATTGGCAGCTAACCAATCCATTCCCAGGATGACATCCAGGTCCTGAAGAGGTAGGCAGATCAAGTTCACCTTGAATCTGCGTCCTTCTACAATCACTGGACATTCAGGGCACACTGTAGAGGTCGACACCTGTCCTGACGCAGGTGTAGAGACCAACAGCTCGAAAGGTAACTCCTTCACTAGGAGGCCCAACTCGGCTACACACAGGCTTGACACAAAGGAGTGTGTCGCTCCAGAATCAAACAAGGCCCTTACACCTCTACCAGCAATAAAACAAACACCTTGGATGAGGTTACCTGACTGAGCTGCCTCTGCTCCAGACATGGCGAACACCCTCCCTGTTGCCTGAGGTCTGCCGCCCTCGTTTCTCAACTGTTGGGAGCCACTGGGTTGGGTCGCCCCATTCCTGCTAGGGCACTCTCTAGCAACGTGCACTGTCCTTTGGCAGACGAAACATTTCCTCTCTGAAGTCTTCTTGAAACAAGCATTGGAGGCGTGTGGTCCACCACAGTGAAGACACTTAGGTTTCCAAGGTTTTTGCTGTTGGAACTGGGGAGGTGCTGCTCCTGCCCGATGTGATGGAGGTCTCGCATAGGGTTTGCTTTGTGGGTGCTGTGCCTTAGCTCTCCCACTGGAAGGACCTCCTGGGTGTGACCTGATCACCCTAGACTCACCCTTTTCCAGGGTCTCCACCATCTTCGCCTTCTCCACTAAGGCGTGGAACTCCCTGATGCACATCGGGGCTATGGTCTTCCTTAGCCCATGCTTCAGCCCTTCCTCGAACTTCCTACACCTCCAGGCCTCGGAGGTCGCCTGGGTATAGAACCGGGCGAGGTACTCAAAACGGGCAGCATAGGCGTTTACTGACATGTCCCCCTGCTCCAACTTTAAGAACTCAGCTTCCCTTGCAAACTTGGCGCTGTCTGGGAAGTATTTCTCCAAGAACTTCACCCTGAAGCTCTCCCAATCCAGAACATCCTCTCGGGCCTCCATCATCTGCTGAGCTCCCATCCACCAGAACTCAGCTTCTCCTGATAGCAGATACGTGGCAAACAACAGCTTCTTCTCTTCAGGGCAGGAGGTCGCCCTAAAGATTTTCTCCACCTCCCTGACCCACTGATCTGCCTGGTCAGGGGTAGCATTCCCATTGAACTTAGGTGGGTTGTGCCTCATGAACTCGGCCAGTCCCATCTGTTCTTGGGGCTGACCGACGTGGGAGTTTGTCTCAGCAGATCGGGCAGTTTCCCAGTGCTGCATTGTGGCTTGATGGTTCTGAGCCATCGCTGCATTCTGCTGCTGAATGGCAGTCGCCATCATCTCGATGGCCTTGGCGATCTGACTCATCTCTGAGGAAGGTTGGGGTGGGGTAGCAGGTCTACGTGCCATCTTCTTCGTTTTTGCTTCTGAATCTATTGACTTCTATATTCCCTACAACTATAAGAATGAAATCGATAAGAATCAATTCATTCAAGGGGTAACAGCTAGACCTTACAAAGGTCAGCATCTCAAAGTCATCTAGAATTTGAGTTCATCAACAGAATCATAACACTTATAACTTCACACAAAACACCAGAACAGTTACTGGTGTGCAAACATCAGTCCAAACTACCACCTCAGTCAAATTCAAGAACACTCAAAAATCACACCAGAATTCAATGTAGGCTAAACATCAAACCTTTGGAATTAATGTAACATCCCGCCAGATGAAACAATCTCATACATGTAATATGAAAATAAGGTAAACCAATAATGTTGAAGAATACAAGATAATATATATATAAGTAATGGAGTTGCTCCTCTTAGGGAGATTAGTACATAATCCTTCAAATGTTTTCAAAATTTAAAGAAAGAAAATCAAATACAGCAAGACCGGCGGTCTCCATACATAAAAACGGCGATCTCCAACACAAACCGGCGATCCCAAAACAGAAGACCTCAAAACAGGCGATCTGCTATCAGGACACAAATCCGGCGATCACCCCCGAGAGATGGAAATAGGCGATCTCTTTCCCCGGCGACCACTCACTAGGGAGCTCTTCTTCCTGGAAGATCATCTGCTCCCGTGTAACAATTACACGATCATCACAGTTTTGAGAACACAACCACAATAACAGATAAAAGGGTAAGCTAGATAATTTAAAAGAAGTTTAAATCATGAACATGAAAATCCAAGTAAACCAAGTTCCAAAATATCCATGTAAAACGTAGAGCTGCTCATAGCATTCAGCTGATCGCCCAAAATCACAAACTTCACAACATTCACCCATAGTCATTCCATTTCACAATACAGCATCAAGTGTCTATCAATATTCAAGTTTCTCATTTCACATGTCAGACTTTCCACTGACTCACCACACAAGACACTTGACACTACTTCCGGATTGACTCGTGCGTTGATTAGACTCAGAGATCTGCACCTGTCATACCACACCACTGTGAAATCCACACAGGGTCGCTGTGAATCCACACAGCATGCACATATATCATCTCAATGTTACCATAGTTCTCCTGGTATGACAGGGTTAATCCATAGGACAGACGGAGCTCGTTCTTTTTCACACGAGACGCCCATCATATAGACCTCCTTCGACTCTCAACAACTGAGTAACTTCCTCTACGTGATTCCATTACCTCAGCAGAGTCAGGATATCCCCTTAGGAATCACCGATCAATGCACCTACCACAAGATCTTACACGGTATTTTCTTTCCTGAAAATACTATGCCTCGATCCCACATTCACAGCATTCAAGACGTCATGCCATACAAAGGAATATTTCAAATCACAGCAACAACCATTTCAGCATTTCAAACTTTCGAATATCACATATATATTGTATTTAAATCCCAAACAGTTTCAAACAATGTCAAACACAGGGGAGTTCGAAACTCGTATTTAAAACCGGCGACCACGTCGCCCAAACACATAAAACAGAGCATTTCGAAAAGAAACAGAGAACCGGCGACCACGTCGCCCTCACTTCAGAAACAGCAAACTATGGCTTGTATTGAAAACGAAGGCTAGCTTCCCTTACCTGGACTTGCGCAACCACCAGGAGCTTCGAAATCCAACGAAGCTTGCAGAATACCTTGGCTCTGTTTTTCGCGTCTGGTCTGAAGAACTTGCAGAGGACTACCCAAGTGCTCCAATGGTGTTGCTTCTCGTCGTACTCTTGTGTGGAGAGGCTGAAATCGCAACGCGGAGGAGGGAACTCACTCTTTCTCTCTTCGACTACAACAACGTTTTCTTCCTCTTCCGTAGTGGATTTCAGTAACTTAAACCAACTTATCCCTCCAAAAGCAGCTGCCACCACCCACTCTGCAGGGAAGTTTGCGTGTACGCTTCCCTGCACAGTACTACTAAGCGTGCCTCTGCGCAGGCTACGCTCTGAGGTCACTATTCTGAACCACTGTTTTGTCTACGTGGCGCGCGTGCAGAACATCTCTTGCTGAGAGTCTGGGGCCCACGTTCTCTGGGTGTAACTCAACGTCGCGCGATGACCTTTCGCCGATGACCACCAGCTCGAAGAGAAACCACTGATGACCTCTCGCGCGAAGACGATCCACCGATGACCTCGCGCGAAGACAACCACCGATGACCTCGCGCGAAGACTACCACCGATGACCTCGCGCGAAGACTACCACCGATGACCTCGCGCGAAGACTACCACCGATGACCTCGCGCGAAGACTACCACCGATGACCCCGCGCGAAGACTACCACCGATGACCTCGCACGAAGACTACCACCGATGACCTCGCGCGAAGACTACCACCGATGACCTCTTCCTGGCGAACGACCGATGTCTTCCTCTGGGAGACAACCGATGTCTTCCCTGGCGACGCCCTCATAACTCTCGCGCCTTGGCCACGTCCACATGCATCGCGCCCTGGCAATGCCCGCGTGCCTCGCGCCCGCGCGATGCCCGCATGCCCCTCGCGCCCGCGCGATGCCTGCATGCCTCTCACGCCCGCGCGATGCCTGCATGCCTCTCGCGCCCGCGCGATGCCTGCATGCCTCTCACGCCCGCGCGATGTCCACCTGGCACTCATGTGTAGCAGGCGACCGGCGACCTCGTAGCCTTCTAAACTTAACTTTTTCCTCCCTTTCTATTCTAAATAAAAACATACTTAGAATTTATTTAAAATATAACTCTTTTATTCCAATAAATTTTTCAGGTCCTTACAAGATCTCCAGTCATATGTTTGGAGCATCCGCTGTCCAAATACCATTTATTCACTTTTCTGCTGCATTTTTGCAAAATGAACCAGTCATATGTTTGGAGCATCCGCTGTCCAAATACCATTTATTCACTTTTCTGCTGCTTTTTTGCAAAATGAACAACAGTATTTGGTACCCTTTAGTTTTTAGGTCCAGACAGATTATGACCTTTCCTTAGGAAGCCATTTAACTAAACCTTTTGGAACAAGATACTTTCTAATTCTGCATGTTCTAGATGTATGACCAGGCTTCATACAATAAAAGCAAGAAACAGGATGTACCTTTTTAACATTGTTGAAAGAGGAAAAACTTGTTTTTGAGGGAACAAAGAAACTGGACAGCTTTTTAACATTGTTTTCCTTTCCAGGATTATAACCAATTCCATTTTTGTTAAAAATAGCATTTTGTGACCCTGAAAGAGTCTCAAGATTATCCCTTCCCTTAGTGAAATTAGACAGTGTTTTTAGCAGATAAACAACCTGTTTTTCCAGCTTTTTACAGTTCTCATAGGTTTTGATAGATTCATGCAAACAAGTTAATTCAAGACTGACAATTTTAGTTTTAGCTTTATGCAATTCTTCCTCAAGAGACTTCACCTTAGGTTCAAGATGATTATTTGCATTTCTCAGCTTATTACATATTACAGCCAGCCTATTTGCTTCATCATGGGTTTCTTTAAATGCAATTAGCAATTGATCATAACTCTCAGAATCAGTAGAAAAATCACTTACTGAATTAGAGATTGATTCTCCATCATTCACCATGAAGCATAGGTTTGCTTGTTCACTTGCAGTTGATGAGTCACTTGTGGATGAGACTTCATTATCTTCCCATGAGATGTAAGCCCTTTTCCCTTTTCTTTTATCAATCTTCTTGCTGATTGGTTTCTCTTTCCCTTGATTGTTTGGACAATCAATCTTGATATGACCTGCCTTGCCACAACCAAAACAGGTGTAATTAGAGGAATTTAAATCATTTGATTTAGAATACCTATTCTTTTGTTGAGTTCTTTCTCTGCCCTTCTTCTTCAGAAATCTACTGAACTTTCTTGTGAGTAGACTCAATGTTTCATCATGTTCTATGTTCCCTTCTTCATCACTGCTGTCATTCTGTACAGCTGTTTTTAAGGCCAGTCCTTTTGTTTTCCTCTCCACTGTCTCTTGCTCTTTTAGCCTTTTGAGCTCCAGCTTGTGCTCCATCAATTTACCAAATAATGCAGCAGTAGACAGCTTGGACAGATCTTTACTTTCTGAAATTGCAGTGACTTTAGGTTGCCAATTTATCAAGGCACTTCAGCACTTTTATATTGAGTTCTTCTCTGTCAAACACTTTTCCCAATCCAGTAAGATGGTTCACAATATGAGTAAACCTCTTTTGTACATCAGCAATGCTTTCCTCGAGTTGCATCTTGAACAACTCATACTCTTGGATAAGTTAATGTTTCCTTGATCTCTTCACATCATCCGTGCCTTCATGAGTTACCTCCAGAATCTCCCACATTTCATTAGCTGAATTGCATTGAGATATTCTGAAGAATTCATCCATTGTCAATGCAGAGGTTATGATATTTTTGGCAACAGAATCATATTGAGCCTGTTTCCTTTCACTGTCACTCCATTCAGACCATGGTTTCTTTACTGTTTCTTCCTTTACAACCTGCATAGGCACAAACGGTCCATTGACCACAGCATCCCAAATACCAAGGTCAATGGATTCCATGAAGATTTTCATTCTTATTTTCCAGAAAGCATAATTCACTCCAGCAAACATAGGGGGTCTATTAATAGACGAACCCTCAGCAAAAGGCAACTTAAACTCAAACATATTGCACACAAACTTCAGTAAAATTCAAGTCCTAGCTCTTGATACCAAATTGTTGGGTCTATTAATGTCTAAGTTCAAGATGGGGGGGTGAATTGACCTTATAAAATTTTCGCAAATCAAAACTGTTTTCAGTTATTCACAGGAAAAGAACAGATTGATTTATAAAAGAACAGATTTATTTTTATTACTCGTGACACAAACAAAAGCAGGATCAGATTAGACTTGAGATTAAACAGAAACTTGTTCAGAACAGTTTTAGGTACTTTGATAACAACAAGATCAAGAAGGATATTCAACCAAGAAAACTACTTCTTGAAAGTTTAAGAGTGACTTAAAAGAAAGAAAGTAACTTGAATAGAGTTATTAAAGGGATTTTATGATATCTATTATTCAGCACTCACACATACTCATATGTTCATAAGCACTCAAGAACATACATTGAAACCTGAAGAACAGTATGAACACGCCTAGAAATAACAGATTCAATTTTAGTTTAACAGATTTATTTTCTGGCAGATTATTCAATTTTTGCAGAAAATTAGAGCAAGATTAAGAAGAAAGAAGTACACACAGATTATACTGGTTCACTCATCAAGAGCTACATCTAGTTTTACCTTACACTAAGGCAAAATCCACTAAAAAAAAATCCAAAACAATTACAACACCTTACAGTTCTTGAACCCTACAAGAACAAGGTATACAAAGCTGAAAAACTCTATTACAGCTCTACTTACCCTTCAAGAAACCCTATCAAGAAGAGTACTACACCAAACACTTTTACACAAAAAGAATATGGAAAAAAAGCACCTGAACAGAATATTCAAGCACCCAAAACTAGTGGATCAGTTTTGCAGGCAAGCAGCGACAACACCTTCCCTTTGATCAAGGTAACCAAGAACCAAGTACTTGAAAAACTTTGTGAAAAGATTTTACAAAAAGTAATTGATCCGGTCGGTCATCAGTAGTCGATGACGTCAGCAGCAGATGACCACGTGGACCAGTCACAAGGTGACACGTGGCATGAGATAGCAGGTGAATCAGGGAGGAGACAACTTAGAACGGTGATCGGTGGTCAGTTACCAAGTGGCCACTGTAAGGACCTGAAAAATTTATTGGAATAAAAGAGTATATTTTAAATAAATTCTAAGTATGTTTTTATTTAAGTTAAAAAGGAAGGAAAGTGCAGTCTAGAAAACGATAAGAGTTCTTTGTTAATACATAATCGCCGGTCGCCTAGACTGCATGTCGTCGCCAGGGCGCGAGGCATGCAGGCGTCGCCAGGGCAAGATGCATGCGGGCATCATCAGGGGGAGACATCGGTCGTTCGCCAGGGTGAGGTCATCGGTGGATTGCCTTCGCGCGGGAGGTCCTCAGTGGATAGCCTTCGCGCGAGAGGTCCTCAGTGGATAGTCTTCGCGCGAGAGGTCATCGGTGGATTGTCTTCGCGCGAGAGGTCATCGGTGGATTGTCTTCGCGCGAGAGGTCATCGGTGGATAGCCTTCGCGCGAGAGGTCATCGGTGGATGGTCTTCGCACGAGAGGTCATCGGTGGATAGCCTTCGCGGGAGAGGTCATCGGTGGATAGACTTCGCGCCTGTGGTCATCGGTGAAAGGTCATCGTGCGACGTCGAGTTACACACAGAGAAGGTGGGACCCAGACTTCCAGCATGGAACGTCCTGCACGCGCGCGACGTAGACAAAAAGAGTGGTTCAGAATAGTGACCTCAGAGTGTTAGCCTGCGCAGAGGCACGCTTAGTAGTACTGTTCAGGGAGTGGTTGGCCTGCGCAGGAGACAACTGTAGTCGTACTGTTCAGGGAAACGTACACTCAGACTTCTCTGCAGAGTGGGTGGTGGCAGCTGCTTTTGGTGGATAAGTTGGTTTAAGATGCAGAAACCCACTGCTGAGAGAAAGAAACGTTGCAGCCTTCAAAGAGAGAAAGAGTGAGTTACCTCCCTTCTCCTCCAGTTGTCTCCTTCGCGCTGCGATTCTAGCACCTTCACACGAGAGTACGACGAGCGACAGCCACCATTAGAGCACCTGGGCAGTTCTCTGCAAGTCCTTCAACTAGACGCAAAAACAGAGCCAAGGCCTTCTTCAAGCTTCGTTGGGTTTCGGAACTCTAGGTGTTTGCGCAAGTCCAGGTAAGGGAAGCTAGACTTCATTTTCAATACAAGCCATAGTTTAGCTATTTCTGAAGTGAGGGCGACGTGGTCGCCGGTTTTCGTTTTCATCTTTGTAAAATGCTCTGTGCTATGTGTTTGGGCGACGTGGTCGCCGGTTTTAAATACAGACTTCGAAATACCCTGTTTTTGAACCAGGTCGCCGGTTTGGGCGATGTTTGCGAACTCCCTGTTTTTGGTGTTACTTTGAACTGTTGAAGCTTAAATGTGATCTTCGAAAATCTGAATCTTTGAAACGATCGTTGCTGTGACTTGAATCATTTATTTAAGGGCGGTATGATGTGTTGAATGTTGTGAATGTGGATCGAGGCATAGTATTTTCAGGAAAGAAAATACCGTG
The DNA here is from genome assembly GCA_013389735.1 of Phaseolus lunatus. Lineage (NCBI taxonomy): Eukaryota > Viridiplantae > Streptophyta > Magnoliopsida > Fabales > Fabaceae > Phaseolus > Phaseolus lunatus. The sequence goes on from CM023861.1 coordinate 13,002,747, forward strand.
TAAGATCGTGTAGGATGTGCATTGATCGGTGATTCCTAAGGGGATATCCTGACTCTACTGAGATAATGAAATCACATAGAGGAAGTTACTCAGTTGGTGAGAGTCGAAGGAGGTTCATATGAATGGGCGTCTCGTGTGAAAAAGAACGAGCTCCGTCTGTTCTATGGATTAACCCTGTCATACCGAGAGAACTATTGACATTGAGATTATATAGGTGCATGCTGTGTGGATTCACAGCGACCCTGTGTGGATTTCACAGTGGTATGGTATGACAGGTGCAGATCTCTGAGTCTAATCAATGCATGAGTCTTCCGGAAGTAGTGTCAAGTGTCTTGTGTGCTGAGTCAGTGGTGGTCTGACATGTGAAATGAGGAACTTGAAATTGATAGACACTTGATACAGTTGTGAAATAGAATGACTCTGGAAAATATTGTGAAATGTGTGGTTTCTGGGCGATTAGGTGAAGGGTATGAGCAACTCTAAGTTTTACATGGATATCTTGAAAAATGTTTTTACCTTGATTTTAATGTTCTTATTTAAACTCTCTTTAAAATATCTAGCTTACCCTGCGTGTTTTGGTTCTGTGGCTGTTCTCTTAAAACTGTGATGATCGTGTAATTGTTACACGGGAGCAGATGATCTTCCAGGATGTAGAGTTCCTTAGTGAGTGGTCGCCGAGGAAGAGATCGCCGGTTTTCTATCTCTTGGTGGTGATCGCCGGATTTATGTCCTGCTGCAGATCGCCTGTTTTGGGCCTTCTGTTACCAGATCGCTGGTTCATGTATGGAGACCGCCGGTCTTGTTGTATTTGGTTGAATTTCATTTAAATTTTGAAAACATTTGACCTGGTTATGTATTTAACTCCCTAAGAGGAGCAACTTCATTACTTATATATATATATTATCATGTACTCTTCAATATTATTTGTTTACCTTTATTTTCATTATACATGTATGCATGGTTTTATTTTGCGGGATGTTACAGCCACCACCCTCAGATCGGTGCCTAGATAAGCGCCTGGAAGCAGAGCGCGGGAAGTAATGAGGCACCGCACGGTCATCGGTGAAAGGTAATGAGGCACCGCACGGTCATCGGTGGAAAGTAATGAGGCACCGTACGGTCATCGGTGGATAGTAATGAGGCACCGCACGGTCATCGGTGGAAGGTAATGAGGCACCGCACGGTCATCGGTGGATAGTAATGGGGCACCGCTCGGTCATTAGTGCATGCAGAGCGCGATCGGTCATCGGGGTTCTTGCCAACACGTGTTAAGCTGGGACCCAGGTTCCCAGCGAGAGCGTTACGCATGCACCTCGCATGATGCCTACTCAAAGGACGTGCGGTGAGACCATGCAGGCAGGATGCACCTGGTGAGTGTGCTTAGAACAGCCACACCCGGTGCTCTCCTGGGAGCATGCACCCACTCAGAGAATGTACGGTGAGACCATGCAGGCAGGATGCGCCTGGTGAGTATGCTCAGACCAGCCACACCTGGCGCTCTCCTGGGAGCATGCGACTCACTCAGAGAGAAGAAACGCGCTAAGTTACTCCACAAGAGGATAACTTAGCCGCACAGAGAAAAGCACAGAAGCCCTTCAGATGTGGCACGTGTACGGTTAGATGTCAGCTGCATGCCTCCACGTGTCACCATCCGAGAGAGAGGCGCGGCCCAGTATAAAAGTACTCCACCTCATGTAAGGTAGGGATAGTCTTACACATTCTTACACAAGCTTTTTTAGATTACAAGTTTACACAGTTCTTCCACACACAGAACTGAGCCACAGAGAGAGAAAGTGGATCAGAGCACACACGAGTCTCACAGAGAGATTCAGTGAGAGTTTTTGGTGTTCCTGTTGCCTGACTTGAGCGTCAGAGCTACAACGGCCGCTAGAGGTGCCGTTTGTGTGTTTTGCAGGCATCGTTTGGAGTTCCGGCGAAGGTTCTTGGAGCGTTCTTGCAGAACACGCAGTTGCAGAAGGCTAGAAGAAGGAGTGACGAGGCATATCCTCCACGTTCGAGTCCGCGGCAGGATCAGTAATATTACTGTGATCTCTTATGTAAAAGAGTTTTTGCTCACTTGAAAACTATGTAATCTCTGTCTCTTCTAAAAGAGAAGAGCCATTCTTTATAAAGACAACCAGTCTATAACAACTTTTCAAAAAACAGTTAAAGGCTGTTATAAAAAGAACAAGTTGAATTTAGAAATAAGCGGATTGTTTTTCAAACCCTTTCCAGCTCAGCATATCAGATACAAGAAAACCTGAGACAGATTTGCTTGTGCCAAAGAAAAACTTTGTGAAAAACTTTAAAGCAAAAGGCAGTGTAGAAAGCTGTTGTTTTACAGAACAACAGATTTATTTTTCTTCAGAAAAACATAATTTGAGAAAAGACATGAGAAAAGCATTTAGAAAACTTGGTGCTTGATCTTATCACCTTGATTAGGGCCATGAGGTGGATCACGAGGCAAAAAGGCTACCTTAAACTCACATTACTCTATCACATAACCCTATTAGACAAAATACCAAGCTTTAAAGCAAAGCATTACATTTGCTACATCAAACACTATACAATCTTGAAGGAGCATCATCCTCTCTTTCAACAGTAATCAATCGTTTCTTCATCATTGTCCGTTATTGGAGTTCTCACCCAAGGGGAAAGCATTCCTTGCAAATCCTCCTTTCTGACCTTGGGACCTCTAACCCAACCAGACAATCCTTTGCTGACCTCTCCTCGCTTAAGGCAAAGGAGGATTTTCCTAGCTTAGTGTTCTCACTCAAGGGAGAAGTGTTCTCTGCGAACCTTTCCTTTCCGCCCTTGAGACTTCTAACACGCGCCTCACTTTTATCTGACCTCTCCTCGCCCCAGGCAAAAGAGGATTTAGCTGATGAATCACATAGTTCAAACTTGGTGTTCTCACTCGAGGGGAAGGTGTTCTTTGCAAACCTTCCTTTTACCACCTCGAGACTTCTAACACCGATTTGTATTTAACTGACCTCTCCTCACTCCAGCCAAGGGCGGATTTAACTGGTATGAGTCATCCTTGGCGATTTCACTCTAAAGAGGAGGCGTTCTCTGTGAACCTTCCTTTCCCACTTTCGAGACTTCTAACCCAAGCTGACGACTCTCAACTGACCTCTCATCGCCCGCAGGCAAGGGAGGTGTTCCGGTCGGTCATCGGTAGTCGATGACATCAGCAGCATTTGACCACGTGGACCATTCACAGAGTAACACGTGGTAGAGGATAGCAGGCGAATCAGGGAGGTGATCACTCAGAATGGTAATCGCCTCTCGCCTGTGATGAAGAGTAATCGCCTATCGCCTTGAGGTGAGTAATCGCCTATCGCCTTGAGAATGAGTAGTCGGTCATCGCCGGTATGATCAGTAATCGCCCAGATTGCACATGATCGCCGTGTGTTAAGGTTGGGAGATCAGGTGGTCAGCAAGTCGCCGAAAGAGCACATCGCCGGGTGTTTGAGAAGACTTGGCATGCACTTGTTGTATGGTCTAAGTACAGAGGATAAGTGGCATATCTGCCACCATGTGTAGTGTGAGCTGCAATGCCCAGGGTTAACCAGCTCGCCATGTTAAGGTTGCGCCCAGAGTAACCTGTATACTAAGCTACTCCCTGTGTGGATAACTTAGTCGCAGGGGCACAGTGGAAGTAACGTTTCAGCTGCAGACACTCCAGATGATGACACGTGTACGACCAGACGTTATCCACGTGTCAAGAGGAATAACCGTCAGGAGAGAGAAAAACTCATAAGCGAAACTCTTAACGAATTAAGGGAGGTTTTTTCAGATTCTCAGAACTTACACATTGGAGAGTTTCAGTCACACACGGGTCTCACAGAGAGATTCAGATATAGTTTTGGTGTTCCTGTTGCCTGACTTGAGCGTCGGAGCTACAACGGCCGCTAGAGGCGCCGTCTGTGTGTTTTGCAGGCAGCGTTTGGAGTTTCGGCTGAGGTTCTTGGAGCGTTTCCTGCAGAACAGAGGGCTAGACGAAGGAGTGACGAGGCAATCCTCCACGTTCGAGTCAAGCGGCAGGAACAGGAGGATTTAATTGGCGAACCTTACTGTTCAATTTTGGTGTTCTCACTCGGGGGGGGGGGGTGTTCTCTACGAACCTTCTTGCCCTTCCCGAGACTTCTAACCCCCATGAACGGTTCTTAACTGCATTGTACAAAGTACCCACAATATATTTTAACTGGAATTTTATTGGGTAACCTCATTAAAAACCCTTATAAGGGAAAAAAGAGTGTCCCCTAAACTGTGTACAATGTTACAATTTAACTGAAGTAAAACTAGAGGTGGGTCGCATTCCATGTTCGAGGAATCGGCCCACCCTCTAAAGTCTCAAGCCTGTATGCCCCATTCCCAAGGGCCTTTGTCACTCTAAAAGGACCAGTCCACTTGGGGGACAATTTGTTCTCCATCTGATACGGATGGGCCTTTCGTATCACCAGGTTGGCGACATGAAACTATCGAGCTCTCAGCTTTGAACTGTGCCTGTGCTCCACCCTTCTCTTCAAGGCTTCAGCTTTGATTGCTACATCCTCCCTCACTTCATCTAGTAGGTCCAGGTTTACCTTTCTTTCTTCGTTGGATTCTTCAGCTATGAAGTTCAAAAAGCGTGGCGAGCTCTCCTGGATCTCTACAGGGATCATTGCATCTGAACCATACACCAAGCTAAAGGGTGTCTCTTTGGTGGTGGACTAAGGAGTAGTGTGGTAAGCCCACACAATTTTGGGAATTTCGTCTGCCCAAGTTCCTTTGGCTTTCTCCAGCCTTTTCTTCAGCCCTCTGAGCAGGACTCGGTTGGCTGACTCGACCTTCCCATTAGTCTGGGGGTGCTCGACTGATGCAAACACCTGCTTGATTCCCAACTCCCAAGTCAAGACCACTTAAGGATGACCTGTAAGGATCTAGATAATTATTTGGAATAGAAGAAGTATAATTTTAATGAATTCTGAATATGTTATTACTTAAAACAAAAAGAGCTTGTAATGGAAATTTCATGGTGGTCAGACCTCGGATGTCGCCCAGTCTGAGGGCGGCGTGGTAGAGGTCAGTCGGTGGACCATAGTGGGTTCCAGAAATCACATGTAGGGAGGTGTGATTTGAACCTTAGGAGCACCATGCATGCAGAATAACTACGGGACTTTACGCTTGGACATAAGGGATTTACCTTAGTGTTGCATGCTGTAACATCCCGCCAAATTACTATACAAATGTATATAATGAAAATAAAGGTAATAAATAGATTGAAGTGGACAAAATATTATATATATGAAATGTAGTTTCTCCTCACAGGGAGTTTAATACAAATTCGGTCAAATTTTCCAGAAACATAAACAAAATACAGTAAAAAAAAACAAAGCAGGCGATCTCCTATCGGAAGAGATCGATCTCCTATCGGAGGACCCAAAACAGCCGATCTGCTACCAGAACAGAAATCAGGCGATCTCCTTCCGGCGACCACTCACTAAGGAGCTCTACTTCCTGGAAGATCATCTGCTCCCGTGTAAGTTATACACGATCATCACAGTTTTAAGAGAACAGCCACAGAACCAAAACACGCAGGGTAAGCTAGATATTTTAAAGAGAGTTTAAATAAGGATAATTAAAATAAAATCAAGGTAAACAAATTTCAAGATATTCACGTAAAGTTATCAAGTTTCTCATACTCTTCACCTGATCGCCCAGAAATCACACATTTCGCAATACTTTCCAGAGTCATTCTATTTCACAACTGTATCAAGTGTCTATCAATTTCAAGTTCCTCATTTCACATGTCAGACCACCACTGACTCAGCACACAAGACACTTGACACTACTTCCGGAAGACTCATGCATTGATTAGACTCAGAGATCTGCACCTGTCATACCATACCACTGTGAAATCCACACAGGGTCGCTGTGAATCCACACAGCATGCGCTTATATAATCTCAATGTCAATAGTTCTCCCGGTATGACAGGGTTAATCCATAGAACAGGCCGAGCTCATTCTGTTTCACACGACTCACCCATTCCTATGAACCTCCTTCGACTCTCAACAACTGAGTAACTTCCTCTATGGGATTCCATTATCTCAGCAGAGTCAGGATATCTCATTAGGAATCACCGATCAATGCACATCCTATACGATCTTACATGGTATTTTCTTTCCTGAAAATACTATGCCTCGATCCACATTCACATCATGCAACACATCTCATAACACTTAAAGGAAAGATTTCAATCACAGGAAAAGCTCACTCCAAGGTTCTTATTTCCGAATATCTCATTTAAATCTCATACCGTTTCAAAGCAACATCAAAAACAGGGAGTTCGTAAACAACGCCAAAACCGGCGATCTAGTTCAAAAACAGGGTATTTCGAAGTCTGCATTTAAAACCGGCGACCACGTCGCCCAAACACATAGCACAGAGCATTTTGCAAAGATGAAAACGAAAACCGGCGACCACGTCGCCCTCACTTCAGAAATAGCTAAACTATGGCTTGTATGGAAAAAAGAAGTCTAGCTTCCCTTACCTGGACTTGCGTAAAATACCGCGAGCTCAAAACCCACCGAGCCTGAAGGATGCCTTAGCTCTGTTTTCAGCGCCTGGTCTGTAGAACTTGCAGAGAACCTCTTAGGTGCTCTAAGGGTAACGTCGCTTGTCGCACTGATGCTGGAGGTTGCCTGAGTCTCAACGCAAGGAAGGGAAGAAGGGAGGGAGGAAGTTTGCACTCACTCTAACACTCTTGAGTCCGTAACGTTCTTTGCCTTCCCGCAGTGGCTTTTGAATCCCAACTTACCTGTCCACGCATGCTGCTGCTGCCACCCCTTCTGCAGGAAAGCCTGAGAACCACTGCCCTGAACAGTACGACCACTGTTGTCTCTGGTGCATGCCAACCACTGCTCTGAACAGTACTACCGCTGTTCTCGCTTGTGCATGCCAACCACTGCTCTGAACAGTACGACCGCGAGTGTCTCCTGCGCATGCCAACATTCTGATGTCACCACTCTAAACCACCCTTTTTGTCTACGTGGCGCGTGTGCAGGACGTTTCATGCTGGGAGTCTGGGTCCCACTTTACTCTGTGTGAAACTCGACGTCGCGCGATAACTTTCCACTGATGACTCATCCTGGCGAACGACCGATGTCTCCTTCACCCTGGAAGACGACCGATGTCTCCTTCTCCCTGGAAGACGACCGATGTCTTCCTCTGGGAGACGACCGATGTCTTCCCTGGCGACGCCCTCATAACTCTCGCGCCTTGGCCACGTCCACATGCCTCGCGCCCGCGCGATGCCTGCATGCCTCGCGCCCTAGCAATGCCCGCATGCCTCTCGCGCCCGCGCGATGCCTGCATGCCTCGCGCCCTGGCAATGCCCGCATGCCTCTCGCGCCTTGGCCACGTCCACATGCCTCGCGCCCTGGCAATGCCCGCATGCCTCGCGCCCGCGCGATGCCCGCATGCCTCTCGCCCGCGCGATGCCCGCATGCCTCTCGCCCGCGCGATGCCCGCATGCCTCTCGCACCCGCGCGATGCCTGCATGCCTCGCGCCCTGGCGCTCATGTGTAGCAGGCGACCGGCGATCTCATAGCCTTCTAAACTTAACTTTTTCCTCCCTTTTTATTTTAAATAAAACATACATAGAATTCTTTTAAAATATAACCCTTTTTATTCCAATTCAATTTTACAGGTCCTTACACATGCTTAGGCACGTAAGGATTGAGTACTGAGCTGCCCTCGGGCAGGAGAAGCTACCGACGTCACCGAGCCATGTGGGGGTGATAACACAGGCGTGGAGTAGTGGTAGGACGAGCCCTCAACAGGGTGTGACGATGTGGCGTCAGTCGACAGAAGCAAGGCGATGTGTCTTCGCCACATCAAGGACGATGAGAGATCGCCAGGGCGAGAGACACACGAGCATCGCCAGGGTGAGAGACACGCGGGCATCGCCAAGATGAGAGACACGCGGGCATCGCCAGGGCGAGAGACACGCGGGGATCGCCAGGGCGAGAGACATGCGGGCATCGCCAGGGCGAGAGACACGCGGGCATCGCCAGGGCGAGAGACACACGGGCATCGCCAGGGCGAGAGACACGCGGGGATCGCCAGGGCGAGAGACACGCGGGCATCGCTAGGGCGAGAGACAGACGGTCATGGCCAGGATGAGGGACGCATCGGTCGTCTTCTAGGGAGAGACATCGGTCGTCTTCCGGGGAGAGACATCGTTCGTCTGCCAGGATGAGACATCGGTGGATAGTCATCGCGCGAGCAGTCATCGGTGGAAGGTTATCGCGCGATGTCGTGTTTCACACAGATAAGGTGGGACCCAGGCTCCCAGCATGAGACGTCTTGCATGCGCGACACGTAGACAGAAAGGGTGTTTCAGAATAGTTAGCGTCAGAGAGTTGGTATGCGCAGAAACCCACGTGGTCATACTGTTCAAGGAAGTGTGCACGCAAGCTTTCCTGCAGAGTGGGCGGGGGGCAGCGGCATTTCTGGGCAAGTTGGCTTAGATTCAAAACTCACTCCTGAGAGGCAGTGGACGTTGCTGTGGTTCGAGAGTGATTGAGTGAGTTAGTTTTGGTTCCCTGTTTCTTTCCTCTCCTTCTCCCTGCGTTCAGACGTCCTAGCGAACCAGTTGAAGATCGGCGACTACCCTGGATTCCTGACGTTGTGCTCTGCAAGTTTTCTGCTCAAAGCCCTAAAACAGAGTAAGTCATTTTGCTCTGTTCTTTGAGTCGAGTCTGAATTTGAGAGGGTCGTCTCTGCATAGGTTGTGCATACAACTCTTTTAGCTTCAGAAATCGTCTGTGTTAACGCAGAAAATGAGTAATCTCGTTAGTTTTGTGATCGGGACTCTATGGTGCAGGTTAAGGCATCTTTAAGCTTCGGTGGGTTTTGGAGCTCTTGGTGATTTTGCGCAAGTTCAGGTAAGGGAAGCTAGCATTTTTTCGTTTATAAAAACTTTAAGCGAGTAGGTTCTGAAGTGAGGGAGACGTGGTCGCCGGTTTCATATTCTTTTTCACGATGCTCTGTTTTTATGTGTAGGGCGACGTGATCGCCGATTTTAATATTGATTTCGAACTCCCCTGTTTTAGTGTCGTTTGAAACTGTTTGAGATTGAAATGTGAAATGCGTATGATATTCGAAAATCTGAACTTTGGTGTGATTGTTTCTGTGATTGTGATTGTTTAAGAAAAGATTCAAAATATTATATGATGCAGTTGTGCTTTTACGTGTGATATGATGTACTGGATGAATGTGAAATTGTGATCAAGACATAGTATTTTCAGGAAAGGAAATACCGTGTTGAGATTGGTTATGAGGTGTATTGATCAGTGAGTATCCTGTGAATGAGACGATCCTGACTCTGCTGATATGATGGAATCACATAGATGAAATCATTCAGTTGGTGAGAGTCGAAGGAGGTCCATATGTATGGGTAAGTCATTTGAAAGATAATTGACTTGACCTATTATATGGATTAACCCTGTCATACTGAGAGAGTGAGGATATTGAGATTGAGATCGAGATTATGTTTATGCGCATAGCTGTGGGAACTTTACAGCAATGTAGTATGACAGGTGCAGGTCTCTGGATGCTAAGTTCAACGCACGAGTCTTCCGGAAGTAGAGTCATGTGTCTATGCGTTGTAAGTCAGTGGAAAGTCTGACATGTGAACCATGAGTATTGAATGTATTAAATAGACACTTGACGAGTTTGTGGAATATGGGGATATTGATGGTTGAAATTGATATAGATTATGAATGGTGTGAAGATTTATGCTTTCTATTGATATAAAGTTTCATATTTAAAGTTTTAAAAATATCTAGCTTACCCTTTTGTTTTGTATCGTGGTTGTTTTTCATAAACCTGTGATGATCGTGTATATTTGCACGGGAGCAGATGAGGTTGCAGGTAGTAGAGCTCCTCAGTGAGCATTTCTGGAGGAGGAGATCGCCGGTTTTTGAATGCTGTTGTTTTGTTTTATTTTGAAAACTCCTGTATGGAGATGTATTAAAACTTCCTCGAAAAGGGATATTATTTTGAGGCACATTTGTATTAATGGATGAATTATATTATGTATATATCTATGTTAAATTTTGATATTATTGTTTCACCTTTATTTTATTATATAAAAATGAACAATATTTTGAGGGGCGTTACATTAATGGTATCAGAGCAGTTCGTCCTTAGGATGACCTGAGGAGAGTGGGTTCATTGTGTTTCTTCTGCTATTGGAGTCTTAATCAAAGCTATAGTGAAAGGTTTTCAAATGTTTTCTGATTGAAATCTTGTTTGTGCTTTAGTAGATATAGGCTCTAAATGAAAAATTTTAGTATTAAGAGTGAAAGGATCTTGATAAAGTAGTGAGGGTGCACACTCATAACTGAATCGAGGTGTTCTCAATCTTAATTCTAAAAGTTTGATGTTGAGCATATATCCACTTCTAGTGTGTTTTATCCCAATTATTAAGTGTGGTGATATTTGATTGGTAGTTTTGTACCCATGACTGTTCGGTGTTATGCTGTCTATTTTGAGCATTATGATTCTGTTGATGAACTCAAATTCTAAATGACTTTGAGATGCTGACCTTTGTAAGGTCTAGATGTTACCTCCCGAATGAATTGATTTCTTATCGATCTCATTCTTATAGTTGTAGGGAATATAGAAACCAATAGTTTCAAAATCTGAAACGGAGAAAGATGGCTCGTAGACCTCCTACCCCTCCCCAACCTTCTTCGAAAATGAGCCAGATTGCCAAGGCTATTGAGATGATGGCAACTGCCATCCAACAACAGAATGCAGCAATGGCTCAGAATCATCAAGCTGCAATGCACCATTGGGAAACTGCTCGGTCGGCTGAAACAGCTTCCCACGTCGGTCAGCCTCAGGAATAGATGGGACTGACCGAGTTCATGAGGCACAACCCACCCAAGTTCAGTGGGAATGCTACCCCTGATCAAGCAGATCAGTGGGTCAGGGAGTTGGAGAAAATCTTTAGGGCGACCTCCTGCCCTGAAGAGAAGAAATTGGTGTTCGCCACCTATCTGCTATCTGGAGAAGCCGAGTTCTGGTGGACTGGAGCTCAGCAGATGATGGAAGCCAGGGCTGACGTTTTAGACTGGGAAAGTTTCCGAGAGAGGTTCCTAGAGAAATATTTTCCAGATAGTGCAAGGTTTGCGAAGGAAGCGGAATTTCTCAGGTTGGAGCAAGGGGAGATGTCCATGAACGCTTATGCTGCTAGGTTTGAATACCTAGCCAGATTTTATACCCAAGCTACCTTTGAGGCTTGGAGGTGTAGGAAGTTTGAAGAAGGTTTAAAGCATGAGCTGAAGAAGACCATAGCACCCATGTGCATCAGGGAGTTTCATGCCTTAGTAGAGAAGGCAAAGATGGTGGAAACCTTGGAAAGGGGTAATTCTCGGGTGATCAGATCACACCCAGGGGGTTCTTCCAGTGGGAAGGCCAAGGTGCAGCACCCACAAAGCAAGCCTTATGCGAGACCTCCACCACATCGGGCAGGAGCAGTTCCGCCCCAGCTTCAGCAGCAACAAACATGGAAACCCAGATGTTTCACATGCCAAAAGATGGGGCACATTTCTAGAGATTGTCCTAGCAGAAATAGGATGACTCAACCCGTTGGTCCTCAGCAGTTGAGGAATGGAGGCAGTAGACCTCAAGCAGCAGGGAGAGTGTTTGCCATGACAGGAGCAGAGGCGTCTCAGTCAGGTAACCTAGTGCAAGGTGTTTGTTTTATAGCTGGTAGAGGTGTAAAAGCCTTGTTTGATTCTGGAGCGACACACTCCTTTGTGTCAAGCCTGTGTGTAGCCGAGTTGGGCCTTCTAGTGAAGGAGTTACCGTTTGAACTGTTGGTCTCTACACCTGCGTCAGGACAGGTGTTGACCTCTACAGTTTGCTCTGAATGTCCAATGATAGTAGAGGGACGCAGGTTCAAAGTAAACTTGATCTGCCTACCTCTTCAGGACCTAGATATTATCCTGGGAATGGATTGGCTATCTGCCAATCACGTTCTCATAGACTGCGGTAGTCAGAAAATAGCGTTTCCAGACCTCCAAGAGTCAGATGTGATATCTGCTCAGCATGGGTGGTCGGAGTTAGAAAAAGGGGCGAGGTGCTTCGTGATCCTAGCTCGGTTGGGAGTGAAGAATGAAGAGGACGTAAGCAGGATACATGTGGTGAAAGATTTCATGGATGTATTTCCAGAAGAAATACCTGGATTACCTCCTAAGAGAGAAGTGGAATTCTCTATTGATTTGGTACCTGGAGCTGGACCAGTGTCAATAGCACCTTACAGGATGGCTCCAGCCGAGTTGGTAGAATTAAAGAAGCAAGTGGAAGAGTTGTTGGAGAAACAATTCATCAGACCCAGTGTATCTCCATGGGGGCCTCCAGTGCTTCTAGTTAAGAAAAAGGATGGAGGGTCTCGGCTGTGTATAGATTACAGGCAGTTGAACAAGTTGACCATCAAGAACAAGTATCCTCTACCTAGAATTGATGATTTGATGGATCAATTACATGGGGCCTCAGTGTTCTCAAAGATTGATCTGAGATCGGGGTACCACCAAATTTTGGTAAAAGCTGAAGATGTTCAAAAGACAGCATTTAGGTCTCGTTATGGGCACTATGAGTATATGGTGATGCCGTTTGGAGTAACAAATGCTCCAGCTCTGTTCATGGATTTCATGAATAGAATTTTTCGTCCTTTCTTGGATAAGTTTGTGGTAGTCTTCATAGACGACATACTCATTTATTCAAGGACCGAGGAAGAACATGAAGAACATCTAAAGACAGTATTGGAGATTCTGAGGGAGAAGCAATTATATGCCAAGTTCTCTAAGTGTGAGTTCTGGTTGAAGGAAGTCAACTTCTTAGGACATGTAATATTTGCTCAGGGGATCTCGGTGGATCCAGCCAAAGTGGAGGCAGTGCTTCAGTGGGAACGTCCTAAGACAGTTACTGAGATAAGGAGTTTTGTGGGTTTAGCAGGCTACTATCGGAGGTTCATTGAAGATTTTTCCAAGGTAGTAGCTCGTTTGACTCAGTTAACTCGCAAAGATCAACCTTTTTCTTGGACTAAAAAGTGTGAGCAGAGTTTCATGGGGCTGAAGAAGAGGTTGACTAGCGCCCCAGTGTTAGTGATCCCGGATGTGGGAAATCCTTTTGATGTTTACTGTGATGCTTCACATCAAGGTTTGGGATGTGTGTTGATGCAAGAGAAAAGAGTGATTGCATATGCTTCAAGGCAACTCAAAGTTCACGAGAGGAACTATCCTACCCATGACTTAGAGTTGGCGGATGTGGTGTTTGCCTTGAAGATTTGGAGACATTATTTGTATGGAGCTCGGTTTCAGGTGTTTAGTGACCAGAAAAGCCTGAAGTATCTGTTTGATCATAAGTAGTTAAATATGAGACAAAGAAGATGGATGGAGTTCCTAAAAGATTATGACTTCCAACTGATATATCATCCAGGGAAGGCCAATGTAGTGGCAGATGCCTTGAGTAGGAAATCAATACAAGTATCAACCATGATGATTGAAGAGCAGAAATTGATTGAGCAGTTTAGAGATTTAAACTTTGGAGTGGAATTTCATGTAAATCATATTAGCTGTAGTAAGTTAACTATAACTAATGATTTCATTGGAATGATAAAGGATAAGCACTTAGAGGATCCTAGCCTGAAGCGTATTGTAGAATTACTAGGCACCGATCAGGCTAAAGGCTTTGCGATGGGCGATGATGGAATCTTGAGATTTAATGGCAGAATTTGCATACCTGCAAATGAAGAGTTGAAGAAGAAGATCCTAGAAGAAGGCCACAAGAGTTACCTTAGTCTGCACCCAGGTATGAATAAGATGTACCAGGATTTAAAAGAGTCATTTTGGTGGTCAGGCATGAAGAAGGAGATAGCTCAGTATGTTGCTACCTGCTTGACATGTCAGAAGGCGAAGGTAGAACATCAAAGGCCTGGCGGTTTGTTCCAGCAATTGGATATCCCTGAATGGAAATGGGACAGCATCGCCATGGATTTTGTTACCCATTTACCCAGATCGGTAAGGGGTCATGATGCAATCTGGGTCATCATTGATCGGCTGACGAAGAGTGCTCACTTTCTTCCAGTGAATATTAGGATGCCTATGGCCAAGTTGGCACAGCTGTACATCAAAGAAATTGTGAGGTTGCATGGAGTGCCTTCCAGCATTGTTTCGAATAGAGATCCCAGGTTCACTTCACGGTTTTGGCAGACCTTACAAGATTTCTTGGGAACTAAGTTGAGAATGAGCTCGGCATATCATCCTCAAACAGATGGACGGTCAGAGAGAACGATCCAGTCCTTGGAAGATCTGCTGAGGACGTGTGTCTTGGATCAATTGGGAAGTTGGGATGAGGTGTTGCCGCTGGTGGAGTTTACTTATAATAACAGTTACCACGCCAGTATTGGGATGGCACCATATGAAGCCCTGTATGGGAGGAAATGCATAACTCCCTTATGTTGGTACCAGGAGGGCGAAGCAGTCTTGGTTGGGCCAGAGTTGATTCAGCAGACAACCGAGAAGGTGAAACAGATACAAGGCAGAATGAAAGCTTCTCAAAGCCGGCAGAAATCCTATGCAGATCAGAGGAGAAGACCTTTGGAGTTTGCTGCTGGGGATCATGTGTTTATGAGAGTGACGCCAACCAAGGGTGTAGGACGAGCTATCAGATCAAGGAAGTTGTCTCCTAAGTTTGTTGGACCATATCAGATCTTAAGGAAGATAGGTCCTGTAGCTTATGAGATTGCTCTACCTCCCCAATTAGCAAATCTGCATAATGTCTTTCACGTGTCATAGCTAAGGAAGTATCATGCAGACCCTAGTCACGTATTGGAAGTGGACGATGTGCAGATCAGGGAGGACTTGTCGTTTGAAGCGAAACCAGTCAGGATTGACGATCAGCAGAGTAAGCAGCTCAGAGGCAAGACCATTAACATGGTAAAGGTGGTGTGGGATGATAGATCGGGTGATTCAACTTGGGAATTAGAAGAAACCATGAGAGAAGCCTATCCCTACCTCTTTTCCTTGTAATTCAATTTTCGGGGACGAAAATTTTTCTTGTTGGGGAGATTGTAAGGATCTAGATAATTATTTGGAATAGAAGAAGTATAATTTTAATGAATTCTGAATATGTTATTACTTAAAACGAAAAGAGCTTGTAATGGAAATTTCATGGTGGTCAGACCTCGGTTGTCGCCCAGTCTGAGGGCGGCGTGGTAGAGGTCGGTCGGTGGACCATAGTGGGTTCCAGAAATCACATGTAGGGAGGTGTGATTTGAACCTTAGGAGCGCCATTGCAGAATAACTATGGGACTTTACGCTTGGACTTAAGGGATTTACCTTAGTGTTGCATGCTTAGGCACGTAAGGATTGAGTACTGAGCTGCCCTCGGGCAGGAGAAGCTACCGACGTCACCGAGCCATGTGGGGGTGATAACACAGGCGTGGAGTAGTGGTAGGACGAGCCCTCAAAAGGGTGTGACGATGTGGCGTCAGTCGACAGAAGCAAGGCGATGTGTCCTCGCCACATCAAGGACGATGAGAGATCGCCAGGGCGAGAGACACACGAGCATCGCTAGGGCGAGAGACACGCGGGCATCGCCAGGATGAGAGACACGCGGGCATTGCCAGGGCGAGAGACACGCGGGGATCGCCAGGGCGAGAGACACGCAGGCATCGCTAGGGCGAGAGACACGCAGGCATCGCCAGGGTGAGAGACAGACGGTCATTGCCAGGATGAGGGACGCATCGGTCGTCTTCCAGGGAGAGACATCGGTCGTCTTCCAGGGAGAGACATCGTTCGTCCGCCAGGATGAGACATCGGTGGAGAGTCATCGCCCGAGCAGTCATCGGTGGAAGGTTATCGCGCGATGCCGTGTTTCACACAGATAAGGTGGGACCCAGGCTCCCAGCATGAGACGTCTTGCATGCGCGACACGTAGACAGAAAGGGTGTTTCAGAATAGTTAGCGTCAGAGAGTTGGTATGCGCAGAAACCCACGTGGTCATACTGTTCAAGGAAGTGTGCACGCAAGCTTTCCTGCAGAGTGGGCGGGGGGCAGCGGCATTTCTGGGCAAGTTGGCTTAGATTCAAAACTCACTCCTGAGAGGCAGTGGACGTTGCTGTGGTTCGAGAGTGATTGAGTGAGTTAGTTTTGGTTCCCTGTTTCTTTCCTCTCCTTCTCCCTGCGTTCAGACGTCCTAGCAAACCAGTTGAATATCGGCGACTACCCTGGATTCCTGACGTTGTGCTCTGCAAGTTTTCTGCTCAAAGCCCTAAAACAGAGTAAGTCGTTTTGCTCTGTTCTTTGAGTCGAGTCTGAATTTGAGAGGGTCGTCTCTGCATAGGTTGTGCATACAACTCTTTTAGCTTCAGAAATCGTCTGTGTTAACGCAGAAAATGAGTAATCTCGTTAGTTTTGTGATCGGGACTCTATGGTGCAGGTTAAGGCATCTTTAAGCTTCGGTGGGTTTTGGAGCTCTTGGTGATTTTGCGCAAGTTCAGGTAAGGGAAGCTAGCATTTTTTCGTTTATAAAAACTTTAAGCGAGTAGGTTCTGAAGTGAGGGCGACGTGGTCGCCGGTTTCATATTCTTTTTCACGATGCTCTGTTTTTATGTGTAGGGCGACGTGATCGCCGGTTTTAATGTTGATTTCGAACTCCCCTGTTTTAGTGTCATTTGAAACTGTTTGAGATTGAAATGTGAAATGCGTATGATATTCGAAAATCTGAACTTTGGTGTGATTGTTTCTGTGATTGTGATTGTTTAAGAAAAGATTCAAAATATTATATGATGCAGTTGTGCTTTTACGTGTGATATGATGTACTGGATGAATGTGAAATTGTGATCAAGACATAGTATTTTCAGGAAAGGAAATACCGTGTTGAGATTGGTTATGAGGTGTATTGATCAGTGAGTATCCTGTGAATGAGACGATCCTGACTCTGCTGATATGATGGAATCACATAGATGAAATCATTCAGTTGGTGAGAGTCGAAGGAGGTCCATATGTATGGGTAAGTCGTTTGAAAGATAACTGACTTGACCTGTTATATGGATTAACCCTGTCATACTGAGAGAGTGAGGATATTGAGATTGAGATCGAGATTATGTTTATTGTAACGCCCCTCAAAGTGTTTTCATATTTATATAATAAAATAAGCGTAGACATTAATTTATAAAATCAACATATGTATATATATTGAAAATACATCATCCCATACATTGTATCTCAAAAAGAAACGTCCCTCTTATAGGGGTTTTAATACATTCCATCAACTGTTTCGAAATAGAACAAAAATACAGCATAAAAAGAAAACAGGCGATCTCTTCCTCCAACTGCTCACTGAGGAGCTCGACTACCTGCAACATCATCTGCTCCAGTGTAAAATACACGATCATCACAGTTTTAAGAAAAACACCCACAGAACAAAACACAGGGTAAGCTAGCTATTCTAAAACTTGAAGTACGAAACTTTAAAATCAATATAAAACAGATTTAAAACACTCACGTAAAATCCATCAATTTTCCCATTCATTTCACACACTTCACAATTTCATCAAGTGTTATTTGTTTCACATAAACCATCAAGTGTCTATCAAATTTCAATAATTCTCTTTCTCACGTTAGACTTCCACTGACTGACCACACATAGACACATACCCCACCACTGTAAAGTCCACACAGGACAGCTAATGAAGTCCACACAGGACAGCTCGTGAAGTCCACACAGGACAGCCAGTGAAGTCCACACAGGACAGCTCGTGAAGTCCACACAGGACAGCTAGTGAAGTCCACACAGGACAGCTCGTGAAGTCCACACAGGATAGCTACTGAAGTCCACACAGGACAGCTCGTGAAGTCCACACAGGACAGCTAATGAAGTCCTCACAGGACAGCTCGTGAAGTCCACACAGGACAGCTAATGAAGTCCACACAGGACAGCTACTGAAGTCCACACAGGACAGCTACTGAAGTCCACACAGGACAGCTCGTGAAGTCCACACAGGACAGCTACTAAAGTCCACACAGGACAGCTCGTGAAGTCCACACAGGACAGCTACTGAAGTCCACACAGGACAGCTCGTGAAGTCCACACAGGACAGCTAATGAAGTCCACACAGGACAGCTCGTGAAGTCCACACAGGACAGCTAATGAAGTCCACACAGGACAGCTCGTGAAGTCCACACAGGACAGCTAATGAAGTCCACACAGGATAGCTCGTGAAGTCCACACAGGACAGCTAAAGAAATCCACACAGGACAGCTAAAGAAGTCCACACAGGACAGCTAAAGAAATCCACACAGGACAGTTAAAGAAGTCCACACAAGACAGCTAAAGAAGTCCACACAAGACAGCTAAATATCATCAATTCACCCAATGCACCATACAACACTTAAATGAACGATTCCAACCACAACAACAATCGTATCAAGGTTCATATTTTCCAATATCACATGCATTTCACATATCAATCTCAAACAAGGTCAAAGCGACACTAAAACAGGGGATTTTGAAAACAACAGTAAAATTGGCGATCACGTCACCCCACACATAAAAATAGAGCATCGTGAAAAAGAATATGAAACCGACGACCACGTCGCCCTCACTTCAGAACCTACTCGCCTAAAGTTTTTATAAACGAAAATGCTAGCTTCCCTTACCTGGACTTGCGTAGAATCTCACTACGAGCTCCAACCCAACGCGATTCAAGGATGCCTTAACTC
The DNA here is from genome assembly GCA_013389735.1 of Phaseolus lunatus. Classification (NCBI taxonomy): domain Eukaryota; kingdom Viridiplantae; phylum Streptophyta; class Magnoliopsida; order Fabales; family Fabaceae; genus Phaseolus; species Phaseolus lunatus. The sequence continues at coordinate 13,021,533 of CM023861.1, forward strand.
TGTTTCACGGCTTTGATCAGAACACTTGCAAAGCACAACGTCAGGAATCCAGGGGCAGTCGCCGATCTTCAACTGGTTTGCTAGGACGTCTGAACGCAGGGAGAAGGAGAGGAAAGGAACAGGGAACCAATGCTAACTCTCTCAATCACACTCGAACCACAGCAACGTCCACTGCCTCTCAGGAGTGAGTTTTGAATCTAAACCAACTTGCCCAGAAATGCCACTGCCACCACCCACTCTGCAGGAAAGCTTGCGTGCACACTTCCTTGAACAGTATGACCACGTGGGTTTCTGCGCATACCAACTCTCTGATGCTAACTATTCTGAAACACCCTTTTTGTCTACGTATCGCGCATGCAAGACGTCTCATGCTGGGAGCCTGGGTCCCACCTTATCTGTGTGAAACACGACATCGCGCGATAACCTTCCACCGATGACTGCTCACGCGATGACTATCCACTGATGTCTAATCCTGGCGGACGACCGATGTCTCTCCCTGGAAGACGACCGATGTCTCTCTCTGGAAGACGACCGATGTCTCTCCCTGGAAGACGACCGATGTCTCTCTCTGGAAGACGACCGATGTCTCTCCCTGGAAGACGACCGATGTCTCTCTCTGGAAGACGACCGATGTCTCTCCCTGGAAGACGACCAATGTCTCTCCCTGGAAGACGACCGATGTCTCTCCCTGGAAGTCGACCGATGTCTCTCCCTGGAAGACGACCGATGCGTCCCTCATCCTGGCGATGACCGTCTGTCTCTCGCCCTGGCGATCCCCGCGTGTCTCTCGCCCTGGCGATGCCCGCATGTCTCTCGCCCTGGCGATGCCCGCATGTCTCTCGCCCTGGCGATGCCCGCATGTCTCTCGCTTTGGCGATGACTGATGACATATCGCCACGCCTTGCTGAAGGTTCTTCATCCCACTATGTTACGTCCAAGGTATCACCTCCACATGGCTTGGTGACGTCGGTAGCTTCACATTTCCAAGAATAGATCAGCACTACTCCTCGTGCGCCCATGCATGCAACACTAAGGACGATTTCTTATGCTCAAGCATAGAGCTTCGCATGCACAGTGTATCTAAGGCTTAACCCACACCTTGATACGCGTGGTTTTTGGAACCCACTATGGTTGATCCAGCATCTTGACCATATACTAAGTGCACTTTCGGCGATCATGTACACCATAGGCGATTGGCGATCATGTCTACTCTAGGCGACAGGCGATTATGTGCCAGAGAAGTCAGAGATCGCCTCCGTCTTCAACAACGGCGATCTCGTCGACTTCTAAGCTACACTTTTCTTCCTTTACTCTTCTTGATCCACATGTCTTCCTCGAGCACACCCACGTGGTTACCTCACGATAAAGTCATCGCACCTGACTACTTGGTTAATACAATGGTCAGCCGACCGACCTCTACCAGCTGACCCCAGACCTTGGGCGACGTCCGAGGTCCGACCACTACGAAACTTCTATTACCAACTCTTTGTATTTTAAATAATAACATCTTCTGAAATTATTTAAATATAACACTTTTATTCCAATTAAAGTTTCTAGGTCCTTACATTTATGCGCATAGCTGTGGGAACTTTACAGCAATGTAGTATGACAGGTGCAGGTCTCTAGATGCTAAGTTCAACGCACGAGTCTTCCGGAAGTAGAGTCATGTGTCTATGTGTTGTGAGTCAGTGGAAAGTGTGACATGTGAACCATGAGTATTGAATGTATTGAATAGACACTTGACAAGTTTGTGGAATATGGGGATATTGATGGTTGAAATTGATATAGATTATGAATGGTGTGAAGATTTATGCTTTCTATTGATATAAAGTTTCATATTTAAAGTTTTAAAAATATCTAGCTTACCCTTTTGTTTTGTATCGTGGTTGTTTTTCTTAAACATGTGATGATCGTGTATATTTGCACAGGAGCAGATGAGGTTGCAGGTAGTAGAGCTCCTCAGTGAGCATTTCTGGAGGAGGAGATCGCCGGTTTTTGAATGCTGTTGTTTTGTTTTATTTTGAAAACTCCTGTATGGAGATGTATTAAAACTTCCTCGAAAAGGGATATTATTTTGAGGCACATTTGTATTAATGGATGAATTATATTATGTATATATCTATGTTAAATTTTGATATTATTGTTTCACCTTTATTTTATTATATAAAAATGAACAATATTTTGAGGGGCGTTACATGACCAAAGATGATATATATAAAAGGTCATATCAAAAAACAAAAGAAGACTTCACAAAAAGAAGAAAGGGCCATATTTCAGAACACTTGAAGTTCTTCTTACTAGTCTTCTTAAAGATTAGAACATTTTGCAAATAATCGGGTTCTCTTGAAGAATCCAAATAGTAGTATAAATAAAGAGGGCCCAACCCAAGAAGCCCAAGTCAAGTGGGGGCCCAAGCCCAATCCATGAGTATCAATAGGAGCAAGGCAAAAGCTTTAGGAAATAAGCATCAATGAATGTATCTCTTTTGTAATTCTTTTTGTGTAGTTTTTAGTAGAACATTAAAGGAAGGTGTAAATATTAAAATAAGGGGTGGTAATGTACAAAAACAAGTCACACCTTCCATGTGACATAAAGAGTAGGTGTAGGTGTAGTTTTTAGGAGGTGCCAAAGTAGAAAAAAGGTCACACCTCCCATGTGACTCAAGTTTGGCTCCAAATTAGAATTTGAATTAGGAGTGCATTTGAATTTTTTACACTTTCATTTTAGCCCTCTAAAACTATAAATAGAGGTGCTTGGTCATTGTAAATGGAACATTGAAATTAGAAGAAAAGTTACTGATCCCGCCGCGGACTCGAGCGTGAATGGGCTCCGCGTTCCTCCCGCGTCCGTGTCTATTCCTCCGGTTGGCTTCCCTTCGAACAAAGCAAACGGTTGCTGCAAACACAGAGGGGCGCCCTAGCGGCCGGTGTAGCTCCGACGCTCAAGTCAGTTTTGGGCAAGGAAACATCAAGAACTCTCTTTGTCTAATTTCTGGGTTACGTCTTGCGTACCTGGTTCAGCGTTCTTCTTCCTCATATAAACCCACGTCGCCCCCTACTGGCTACCTCTAGGGCCACTTGATTGCTCTGCACCACTGCTATCTACCCCCCCAGGCCTACCTTGCGTGCAGGTCTTCCTCACTTGAGTGCAAAGTCTGACAGGGGAGGCTGTGTGGGTACCTCTGTACCCCTCGACTTCTGTGCCTATCTGCCCTACCTATTCTCTGGGAACATCTTCACCATCCACGTGGCATATATGCAACCTCACTGGGAGACTCTAACCTTGACGGGTTCTTGTACCAGCAGGATTCTGCACTTAACTGCGTCTTCCCATCTTCATGCATGGTCGTTCCGTGACTAAGGCCGCTCCCTGGCTCTGGGCACCGATGACCGATCACAATGCATGCATCGATGACTGATCACTCTGCATGCACCGATGACTGATCACTCTGCATGCACCGATGACTGATCACTCTGCATGCACCGATGACTGATCACTCTGCATGCACCGATGACTGATCGGTGCTTCATCACTTCTCGCGCTCTGCTTCCAGGCGCTCAAGTAGGAACTGATCTTCTGGTGGTGGTCACTCGGTAGCTGACCACTAATCACCGTTCTTGAACGATCTCCACCCTGGTTCATCTGCTATCTCATGCCACGCGTTGCTCTGTGACTGGCCCACGTGGTCATCTGCTGCTGACGTCATCGGATACCGATGACCGACCAGATCACAAGCCCCCCAGTCTCGAGCTATGAACTTGTTCTCAGCGAAGAGACTAAGTGGTCTTCCAAAGAGAAGAAGGAGCTCGAAGCCGATGTACCTGAGACCATGGCTGCTAGTGCCGAGGCTCTGATAGATGGGTTCCATGGGCTTGCAGCAGGTTCACTGCGTCCTGCCAGACTTGGACTCTACCCAACCTAGCCTCCACCATTCAGTGGTCGATGGCAGGCTCATTCCTCCTCCTTGAGCTTCTTCCCTTGCCACTTCTCCTTTTGTGTAATTTCTCTTTCTGCTACAAACTTGTATATAAATCTTTTATGCATAAATTCATGTTGGATGACTGACCTGATGGCGTCTAAATGTTTCGACTGATCGCCCAAGAGCTTGTTTGGGGCAGCTTTCATACACGGAGCTTTACTACCGACCACCGACTAGCATGTTAGCGCACCACCGATCAGTCACCGCCCTTCTGGTTTCGCATTACTTCTGTGTCACTCCAGCGCTAGTTGCATAGAGGGCCCGAACGCCAAAGATGACGCCTGTGTTTTTGGGGAATGCTTCTCGATGACCCCTCTTGCCTCAGCCTCGCTGTAAGAAGTCGAGGTGAGGTCTTTCTCCTCTCGCCTCAGCCTCGCTGTACAAAGTCGAGGTGAGGACTTTTTATCTCGCCTCAACCTTGCTGTAAAAAGCAGAGGAAGAGGACTTTCTCTGTTGCCTTAACCTTGCTATATGGAGCAGAGGAGAAAGACTTGGTTCTCTTGCCTCAACCTTGCTGTAAGAAGCAGAGGAAGAGGACTTTTCTCTCGCCTCAACCTTGCTGTAAAAAGAAGAGGAAGAGGGCTTTCTCTGCCTGCACCCCGCTGTACAAAGTTGAGGGTGAGGACTTTCTCCTCTGAGTGGGTGCATGCTCCCAGGGGAGCACCAGGGGTGGCTGTCTAAGCGCACTCGCCAGGCGCATCCCTGCCTGCATGGTATCACCGCACGCCCTTTGAGTGGGCAACTCCTCTTCTTCTGGTTTGGAATCATGCGAGGTGCATGCGTAACGCTATCGCTGGGAACTTGGGTCCCAGCTTAACACGTGTTGGCAAGACCCGATGACCGATCTTATTCTGGAATCACGCGAGGTGCATGCGTAACGCTCTCGCTGAGAGCCTGGGTCCCAGCTTAACACGTGTTAACAAGACCCCGATGACCAATCTTCTTCTGTAATCATGCGAGGTGCATGCGTAACGCTCTCGCTGGGAACCTGGGTCCCAGCTTAACACGTGTTAGCAAGACCCCGATGACCAATCTTCTTCTGGAATCATGCGAGGTGCATGCGTAACGCTCTCGCTGGGAACCTGGGTCCCAGCTTAACACGTGTTAGCAAGACCCCGATGACTAATCTTCTTCTGGAATCATGCGAGGTGCATGCGTAACGCTCTCGCTGGGAACCTGGGTCCCATCTTAACACGTGTTAGCAAGACCCCGATGACCAATCTTCTTCTGGAATCATGCGAGGTGCATGCGTAACGCTCTCGCTGGGAACCTGGGTCCCAGCTTAACACGTGTTAGCAAGACCCCGATGACCAATGCACCGACCCAGTACTCACTCCCGACATGCACCGACGGCTGATCTTGCTTTGGGTGCGCCGATGACTGATCGCGCTCTGCTTCTTGGTGCTTAAACGCGAAGATGATGTCTTGCTTCGGGGAAGAAGAATTTTTCTTGTTGACCCCTCTTGCTTGCCCCGAGGTCATCGACCTTTAGGTCTGGTTCCTGTTGGACGTTTCTCGAAATCTTCCCTTTCCCTCTCTTGGTTTTACTAGTGTTCCCGAGTTCCCAAACTTTAGCCACCTGCACTCACTCCTGGGGTGAGGAGAATATAGGTCAGTGGTCCGTGCTCGCGCCTGGGGCGAGCAGGCTCCAACCGATCACTTGCACTTGCATCTGGGGCAAGCAGAACTTGAAACTGGGAAACATGTGCACACTTGACATACTGAAATCTTTTTTATTGGGTGGCCTCGTTAAAAACCCTTATCAGGGAAAAGAGTGCTCCCTGATTTTCTTAACTATTTACAGTATATACATTGAGTGTGTGTACAGTGCAAGAACGCATCTACCTTACAACTTAACTGAAGTAGAAAGTTGAGTGTGTAGCGTTCCATGTCCATGGGATAGGTGCTCCATAAAGGGTCTAAGCACAGAGGATAAGTGGCATATCTGCCACCATGTGTAGTGTGAGCCGCAATGCCCAGGTGTTCCGGTCGGTCAGCGGCTAGTCGATGACATCAGCAGCAGTTGACCACGTGGACCATTCACAGGGTAACACGTGGTAGAGGATAGCAGGCGAATCAGGGAGGCGATCACTCAGAATGGTAATCGCCTCTCGCCTGTGATGATGAGTAATCGCCTATCGCCTTGAGGTGAGTAATCGCCTATCGCCTTGAGGATGAGTAGTCGGTCATCGCCGGTAAGGATCAGTAATCGCCCAGATTGCACATGATCGCCGTGTGTTAAGGTTGGGAGATCAGGTGGTCAGCAAGTCGCCGAAAGAGCACATCGCCGGGTGTTTGAGAAGACTTGGCATGCACTTGTTGTATGGTCTAAGTACAGAGGATAAGTGGCATATCTGCCACCATGTGTAGTGTGAGTTGCAATGCCCAGGGTTAACCAGCTCGCCATGATAAGGTTGCGCCCAGAGTAACCTGTGTACTAAGCTACTCCCTGTGTGGATAACTTAGTCGTAGGGGCACAGTGGAAGCAACGTTTCAGCTGCAGACACTCCAGATGATGACACGTGTACGACCAGATGTTATCCACGTGTCAGGAGGAATAACCGTCAGGAGAGAGAAATACTCAGGTATATAAGCGAAACTCTTAACGAATTAAAGGAGGTTTTTACAGATTCTCATAGCTCACACATCTGAGAGTTTCAGTCACACATGGGTCTCTGAGAGATCCAGATTTAGTTTTAGTGTTCCTGTTGCCTGACTTGAGCGTCGGAGCTACAACGGCCGCTAGAGGCGCCGTCTGTGTGTTTTGCAGGCAGCGTTTGGAGCTCCGGCGGTGGTTCGTGGAGCGTTCCTGCAGAACAGAGGGCTAGACGAAGGAGTGACGAGGCAGTCCTCCACGTTCGAGTCAAGCGGCAGGAACATTAGGCGCCCACCGTGGGGCCCGTGTAAATCTGGTTCCCATCCACGTCGCAGTTCTTGAAGTTTCTTGAGGTTTCTTGAAGTTTCTTGGAGCTTCTTGATCATTTCGTCGAGGTTTCTTGAAGTTACGTCGAAGTGCAGAGGAGATGAGTAGAAGAACCAGGCAAACCTCACCTGCGTCATCGCGAGCATTCCCTATGCCTTTCTCCCCCGAAATCATGAACATGGTGGTGCCTCCCAATCTGGTGGGACTGAAAGCGTCGTTCACGGGGGCAGAAGATCCAGAAGCACACCTGACAGCCTTCCACACTCAGATGATGCTGACTGGAGGTTCAGATGCTGTGTACTGCAAGATGTTCATGAGCACACTGAGCGGAGTGGCTATGGAGTGGTTCGTGAGCTTGCCAGAGGGCCACGTCACTTCCTTCCATCAGTTCGCGAAGCTGTTCACGGAGCAGTACATCATTAACCGACCTGCGCCAGTAGTGTCCTATGACCCATTTGACGTGCGCCAGTATCAGGGGGAGCCGTTGAGGGACTACCTCAATCGCTTTGGGGCGCAGGTGGTGAGATTGCCCAACAAGGACGAGGACATGTTGGTGCATGCGTTCAAGAGAGGTGTCCTCCCTGGTCCTTTCAGTGAATCGCTCATCAGGAGCCACCCTGCCACCTTCACCGAGATACGGCGACGTACGGTGGCACACATAGTAGCAGAGACCGAGGTCTCTGAGAAGAGAGGAAGTGCTGCACCGCCGAAGCCACGTGGAGGTCAGGGAAATCAATAGCAACAGGCGCGGGTGCATGAGGTCAAGGAAGGGGGGAAGGAGCAGAGAAGGTCTCGCCCTTATGCACCAAGGAAGGACCAGAACAGGGGGCGTGCAAGCAACGCACCCCCCAGGTATGATTTCATGATAAGTTTGGCGGAGCTGATCGCCATCCCTGCTGTGGCAGCAAGACTCCATGTGCCAGAGAAAACCGACAGGGTACTTGGAGGGAGGAAGGATGAGTGGTGTGAATTCCATCAAGCTTATGGACATACACTCCGTAACTGCCTGGCGTTGGGGCGTCAGCTTGCTGAGTTGGTGGAGACAGGATTCCTGACCGATTACCTGCAGAAGGCACAAGGTGATCGCGCTTCGGGGTCCCAGGAAGGCGACCAGCAGCATGAACTCCCTGTGTTTGGGGAGGTGAGGTGATGGAAGAGGCTACACTGGGGGGGCTCCCAGAGCTGAAGCGGAAGGCATGATCGCCCCACGTGTGAGCATCGCCAGGGCGGTCATCGCCGGTTAAAGGAGACCCCATCCAGAGTGGTTGAGATGTTGGAGAATGGAGCTTGTCGGCTGGCGACTCTGGACGTAACGACTATTCCCAGAACCCAGGATGCCACACGCTTCTTTCTTGCTTTTCTTAAGTTGTAAAGTAGATGCGCTATCGCGCTGTACACACACTTAGTGTATTAAACAGTTGAGCAGATCAGGGGCACTCTTTTTAACGATGCCACCCAATAAAAGATTTTCAGTACATAAAGTGTGCGAGTGTTCCCAGTTTAAAGTTCCCCTTGCCCCAGGTGCAAGACCAGGTGATCGGTGGTGAGTTACCAAGTGCCCACCACCCGCAGATCAGCCCCCAGAAAAGCGCTTAGATGTAGAGCGCGATCAGCCATCAGTGCATGCAGACCGCGATCAGCTGTCGGTGTATGTAGAAAGTGAGTACTCGGTCGGTGCACGGTCATCGGTGTCTTGCTAACACGTGTTAAGCTGGGACCCAAGTTTCCAGCTAGAGCGTTAAGCATGCACCTCGTATGATTCCAGAAGAAGAGGTCCTCGCCGGTCGGGACGTCGGTGAACGCGCGATGAGGCAATGCAGGTAGGGCGCGTTGTAAGGACCCAGAAAATTTTATTGGAATAAAAGTGTTAGATTTAAATAATTTCAGAGGATGTTATTATTTAAAATACAAAGAGCTGGTAAATGAAGTTTCGTAGTAATTGGACATCAGACGTCGCCCAAGGTCTGGGGTCAGCTGGTAGAGGTCGGTCGGATGACGTGTGGATCAAGAAGAGTAAAGGAAGAAAAGTGTAGTTAAGAAGTCTTCTACTAGATCGCCGATACTGAAGACGGAGGCGATCTCCGACTTCTCTGGGACATAATCGCCTGTCGCCTAGAGGAGACATGACCGCCAATCGCCTATGGTGTACGTGATCGACGGGAGTGCACGTAGTACGGAGTCAAGATACTGGATCAACCAGAGTGGGTTCCACAAAACCACACGTATCAAGGTGTGGTTAAGCCTTAGATACGCTGTGCATGCAAAGCTCTATGCTTGAGCATAAGAAGTCATCCTTAGTGTTGCATGCATGGGAGCACGAGGAGTAGTGCTGATCTACTCTTGGAAATGTGAAGCTACCGATGTCACCAAGCCATGTGGAGGTAATACCTTGGACGTAACATAGTGGGATGGAGCACCTTCAGCAAGGTGCGAAGATATGACATCGGTGAGCAGAGTAAGGCGATGTGTTCTCGTCACACACAACGGCGATAAGAAATCGCCAACAGGATGAGAGGAACATCGGTCATCAACCAGGATGGGAGACACATCGGTGGTCTGCCAGGGTGAGACATCGGTGGTCTGCCAGGTTGAGACATCGGTTGTCTTCCAGGTTGAGACATCGGTTGTCTTCCAGGTTGAGACATCGGTTGTATTCCAGGGTGAGACATCGGTGGTCTGCCAGGGAGAGACATCGGTGGTCTGCCAGTGTGAGGAATCAGTCATCACCGAGATGAGGCACATCAGTCATCGCCGGTATGAGAGGCACATCGGTCGCCTCCCAGGGAGAGACATCGGACATCCTCCAGGATGAGGCCTCGGTGGATAGTCATCGCGCGAGCGGTCATTGGTGGAAGGTTATCGCGCGATGGCGAGTTTCACGCAGATAAGGTGGGACCCAGGCTCGCAGCAGCAGACGTAGTGCACGTGCGACACGTAGACAAAAAGGGTGGTTCAGAATAGTGACCTCAGAATGTTGGCATGCGCAGAGTCACGCGTGGTCGTACTGTTCAGGGCAGCGTGCACGCAAGCTTCTTGCAGAGTGGGTGGTGGCAGCGGCTTTTGTGGACAAGTTGGTTTAAGATTTAAAAACTCACTTCTGAGAGGAAAAGAAGGTGCGGTGGTTCAAGAGTGACAGAGTGAGTGAGTGAGTTACCTTCATCCTTCTCTTTTCTCTCCTTCACTCTGCCATTCAGGCCTTATCACGTTCCTGCTTAGCTATCGACGACTGCCCTTGGAGCACCTGGGAGGTTCTCTGCAAGTTCTACAAACCAGACGCTAAAACAGAGCCAAGGCATCCTTTAAGCTCGGTGGGTTTTGGAGCTCTTGGTGTTTTGCGCAAGTCCAAGTAAGGGAAGCTAGCTTTATTTTCAATAAAAGCCGTAGATTAGCTGTTTCTGAAGTGAGGGCGACGTGGTCGCCGGTTTCATATCATTTTTTGCATGATGTTCTGTTCTTATGTGTTTGGGCGACGTGATCGCCGATTTTAAATACAGATTTCGAAATCCCCTGTTTTTGGACAAGATCGCCGGTTTTGGCGTTGTTTTTCGAACTCCCCTGTTTTTGGTGTTGATAGAAACTGTTTGAGATTTAAATGTGATATTTGAAAATCTGAACCTTGGCATGAGTTTTTCTGTGACTGGAATCGTTCATTAAGTGTTGTATGATGTGTGGAATGTCGTGAATGTGGGATCAAGACATAGTATTTTCAGGAAAGGAAATACCGTGTTGAGATTTGGTTATGAAGTGTATTGATCTGTGAGTATCCTGTGAATGAGGCGATCCTCACTCTGCTGAGATAATGGAATCACATAGAGGAAGTTATTCAGTTGGTGAGAGTCGAAGGAGGTTCATATGAATGGGTGAGTCGTGTGAAAAAGAACGAGCTCGGCCTGTTATATGGATTAACCCTGTCATACTGTGAGAGTGATGAAATTGAGATCGAGATTGTGTTGATGCGCATGGCTGTGGAAACATTACAGCAAATGAAGTATGACAGGTGCAGGTCTCTGGATGCTAAGTTCAACGCACGAGTCTTCCGGAAGTAGTGTCAAGTGTCTTGTGTGATGAGTCAGTGGAAGTCTGACGTGAGAAATGAGAACCATTGAATTGATAGACACTTGATTGAATTATGTGAATTGAACGACCCTTGAGGAAATTGTGAAATCTGGGATTACTTGATGGCTGAGTGATATGAATGAGAAAGTGATGGACTTTTGTGAATGTTTAAAAAGGCTGATCTACGTTGGTTGTCCAGTTCATAATTTAAAGTTTAAAATATATCTAGCTTACCCTTTGTATTGTTCTCTGGCTGTTTTCTCTTAAAACTGTGATGATCGTGTATTTTACACGGGAGCAGATGATTTTCCAGGAAGTAGAGCTCCTTAGTGAGTGGTCGCCGGAAGGAGATCGCCTATTTCTGTCTCTATGTGGTGATCGCCTGATTTCTGTTCTGATAGCAGATCGGCTGTTTTGGGTCTTCTGATAGGAGATAGCCGGTTTATGTAGGGAGACCGCCGGTTTCAATTTATTTGGCTGTATTTTGTTTACGTTTTTGGAAAATTGACCGAATTTGTATTAAACTCCCTATGAGGAGAAACTTCATTACATATATATAATTTTATTCACTTCAATCTATTTGTTATCTTTATTTTCATTATATAAATATGAATAGTAATTTTGGCGGGATGTTACACGCGCCCAGTGTGTGCGCTTAGACAGCCACGCCTGGCGCCCCCCTGGGAGAGTGCACCCACGAGAAAGTCCTCACCTCTGCTTTATACAGCAAGGTTGAGGCGAGAGAAAGTCCTTTTCCTTTGCTTTTTACAGCAAGGTTGAGGCAACAGAGAAAGTCCTCACCTCTGCTTTATACAGCAAGGTTGAGGCGAGAGAAAGTCCTCTTCCTTTGCTTTTTACAGCAAGGTTGAGGCAACAGAGAAAGTCCTCACCTCTGCTTTATACAGCAAGGTTGAGGCGAGAGAAAGTCCTCTTCCTTTGCTTTTTACAGCAAGGTTGAGGCAACAAAGAAAGTCCTCACCTCTGCTTTATACAGCAAGGTTGAGGCGAGAGAAAGTCCTCTTCCTTTGCTTTTTACAGCAAGGTTGAGGCAACAGAGAAAGTCCTCACCTCTGCTTTATACAGCAAGGTTGAGGCGAGAGAAAGTCCTCTTCCTTTGCTTTTTACAGCAAGGTTGAGGCAACAAAGAAAGTCCTCACCTCTGCTTTATACAGCAAGGTTGAGGCGAGAGAAAGTCCTCTTCCTTTGCTTTTTACAGCAAGGTTGAGGCAACAGAGAAAGTCCTCTTCCTCTGCTTTATACAGCAAGGTTGAGGCAAGAGAAAGTCCTCTTCCTCTGCTTTATACAGCAAGGTTGAGGCAAGAGAAAGTCCTCTTCCTCTGCTTTATACAGCAAGGTTGAGGCCAGAGGAAGTCCTCCTTGCCTTTGAGCAAGTGCAGGCACCAGAGGAAGTCCTCCTTGCCTTTGAGCAAGTGCAGGCACCAGAGGAAGTCCTCCTTGCCTTTGAGCAAGCGCAGGCGAGACCAGAGGAAGTCCTCCTTGCCCTTGAGCAAGTGCAGGCGAGAACAGAGGAAGTCCTCCTTGCCTTTGAGCAAGTGTAGGCAACAGAGGAAGACCTCCTTGCCTTTGAGCAAGTGCAGGCACCAGAGGAAGACCTCCTTGCCTTTGAGCAAGTGCAGGCACCAGAGGAAGTCCTCCTTGCCCTTGAGCAAGTGCAGGCGAGAACAGAGGAAGTCCTCCTTGCCCTTGAGCAAGTGCAGGCGAGAACAGAGGAAGTCCTCCTTGCCCTTGAGCAAGTGCAGGCGAGAACAGAGGAAGTCCTCCTTACCTTTGAGCAAGTGTAGGCAACAGAGGAAGACCTCCTTGCCTTTGAGCGAGTGCAGGCGAGAAAGAAGAAAGTCCTCCCTCGACTTTGTACAGCGAGGTGCAGGCGAGTGAAAGTCCTCACCTCGACTTTGTACAGCGAGGCTGAGGCATGAGGAAAAGTCCTCTTCCCTTTGCTTTTTACAGCAAGGTTGAGGCGAGAGAACCAAGTCCTCACCTCGACTTTGTACAGCGAGGCTGAGGCATGAGGAAAAGTCCTCTTCCCTTTGCTTTTTACAGCAAGGTTTAGGCAAGAGAGCCAAGTCCCTTCCCTCTGCTTTTTACAGCGACGCTGAGGTGAGAGAAGCAAGACCTCACCCACGACTTCTTACAGCAAGGTTGGGACAAGAGGGGTCATCGAGAAGCACTTTTCTTCCCCAAAACACAGGCGTCATAGTTGGTGTTCAGACTCTCTACGCACTCAGCGCTGGTGTGGCAGAGAAGTGCAGCGAAGCCAGAAGCGCGATGACTGATCGGTGGTGCACTAACATGCTACTCGGTGGTCGGTGGTAGAAGCAAGTTCTGCTGCGTGAAGCCGAAGCGTTTAGGCCCGTTAAGTCAGTCATCCAGCACAAAGTTATGTTGAAGGCAATGCTAAGGCAACAGTTAGCCGCGATCAAGTCAGAGGCCATGTTTGAGGGGTTGCAGTTAGATCGCGCTAAAGCCTAAGCTAGTTAGCAGTTAGTCACATGCAGAGAGTTAAAGAGAAGAAACGCAGCGAACTCCAGCGCGTTTGAGAAGAAGAAAACAGAGAAGGTGAATCTCTACATGATCCAGAGAGATGCTTTGAATGTTTGAAGGCGAAGAAGAAGGGATGAGACAGTGTTAAGTATCAGAGTGTGCGCTCTTGTAGACCGTTAGAAGACGATTTCTTAGTCTCTTCGCTGAGAACAAGTTCACAGCTCGAGACTGGGGGGCTTGTGTTCTGGTCAGTCAGCAGCTAGTCGATGACATCAGCAGCAGTTGACCACGTGGACCATTCACAGGGTAACACGTGGTAGAGGATAGCAGGCGAATCAGGGAGGCGATCACTCAGAATGGTAATCGCCTCTCGCCTGTGATGATGAGTAATCGCCTATCGCCTTGAGGTGAGTAATCGCCTATCGCCTTGAGGATGAGTAGTCGGTCATCGCCGGTAAGGATCAGTAATCGCCCAGATTGCACATGATCGCCGTGTGTTAAGGTTGGGAGATCAGGTGGTCAGCAAGTCGCCGAAAGAGCACATCACCGGGTGTTTGAGAAGACTTGGCATGCACTTGTTGTATGGTCTAAGTACAGAGGATAAGTGGCATATCTGCCACCATGTGTAGTGTGAGCTGCAATGCCCAGTGATGTGAGTCTCTTATGAAACCTTTCTTGGTTTGGGTTGAGTTGATATAGATTTCATTGTATTCATGACACTTTCAAGAATTAGGATCAAAATTCTAAAGAGCAATTAATAGAGTTTCTACTCAAGAAAACAAAGGTTCATACTAAAAACACATGAATAGGTAACTTGTAGTGTAAGATAACAATGGAATATGAATGGGTAATTCAAGAACAGTACCAAACTTCAAAGGAAACACAAGAACAACATAAGAACACCAAGAAAAAGTGAAAATACTGATTGAAATTCAATAGGAATTAGAAAATCACAAAGAAACTCATCAAAGAACAAAAACCCATGGATGGAAAACAAGAACAACACATGTATATGGAAACCCATGGTTTGGACGAAATTAAAACAGCAAGAAAACAAGGAAATAAACCAAACAAAGTGCAGAACAATGGCAGAAAATGAAAGGAAACAACTCATGGAAAAGATTGAACCGATTAAAAATGGAAAAACTACAAGAAAACACAAATGGGTATTTTTAGAAGATGAATAGAAATGACTTATGTGGTTGTAGCCTTTTGGAGATGTGATTCACGCCACTTGGAGGGTGGTTCTTCCAAGATGAGTGGGTGGTGCCGCCACTTGAGAGTCTCCAAAGCTCACAAGATAAGACATGGAGGAGAAGAAGAGACAAGTCTCACAAACTCACTCTCTCTCTCAATTTCAAGATAGTTTCTTTTCTTCTAACTTTCAACTTTTTTTTATTCAAAGTACCAAGCACCCCTATTTATAATGGAGAGGGCTGGTCATGTTACAAAGGGGAAGGAGTGGGAAGAGTCACTCTTCTAGCTCCTTCTAGTGCCTAAGAGAGAAAGGAGTAGAAAAGTCACTTTTTCCACTTTTTCCTAAAGAAAGTGCCTAAAATGCCTTACATTTAGAGGTTTCTTTTGGTTTTCCTCTTTGGCATACTCCTAAGGATATTTCTATATTATTTACAAATTTATACAAGATTATTTAAAAAGATTTATTTATACTACTATCTTTTGAATTTTCAAGAGAACCCAAAATGTTCTACTTTTTAAGAAGACTAGTAAGAAGAATTTTAAATGCTTGGGTGGATGACCTCTTCCTCCATTAGTGAAATCCTTTTCTACTTGATCTCCATCATGCTCCCCAGGTTGGAGAGAATTCGTCCACGAATTCAGAATCCCTACATATAACAAAGTCAGTTTGCTATCAAATAAAGCAGTGGATGATAATAAAGGCAAACTTGACTTAGCATTATGAATCATTGGGATGTCGGAAAAAGAAGTCCTATAGACAGACCATGTTGGAAAAAAATGTGTGGGAATGATTATTTTCTTAGGAAAAATTCCCTTTAAAGGGTAAAAACCATTAGTAGGTATGGAAAAATCATCCCTAACATTTTTCAACCAATATGGAGTGCAAGTAGGAACTTTTGGTAATGAAAAAGACAAAGAAGAAGAATACCTTGGATGCTCAAATTGAGGCATAGCATGAGTCAAAAAGATTGATTTAGTTGATAAGGTATTATGACTCGTTTTATCATTTTCTTCTTTTTCATTTTCTCTTTTATTTTTCATTTTTAATTGGTCCTCATGAACTTCTTGTGGAGAGAGGGGTTTTAAGGTAACCTTGTGCCCTTGGAAGGAAAAAGACATTATATTGGTGAGGCCATCATGTAAAACATGTCTATCAAATTGCCAAGGCCTCCCTAAAAGAATATGGGTTGCTTCCATAGGCACAACGTCACATAAAACCTCATCTTTATACTTTCCTATTTCAAAATTTATGAGGACTTGTTTATTAACCATGATTTCTCCCTTTTTAGTAAGCCATTGGAGCTTATAGGGCTTGGGATGAGAGATAGTGGGTAAAACAAGCTTATCCACCACTCTTGTACTAGCCACATTTGTACAACTACCCCCATCAATTATCATGGAACATAACTTTTTGTTGATAAGGCACCGGGTATGGAAAATATTTTCTCTTTGGGTATCATCCAAAGGTTTTTGAATTGTGCCCATCATGCGCCTTATCACCAATAAGTCACCTTCATATGGTATTTCACATTCATTATCACTAGGGCTAGGGGAAGGGGAGTTAGATTTAGAAGAATTATCACTATGTTCACTTACAACTAAACCCCCTTTTACCATCATGGTTCTTTTTGTTGGACAATTTGCGGCTATATGACCATAACCTAAACACTTAAAACATTTCTTACTTGAGGTTTTGGTTGGTGATTTATTAGTTGAAGTGGAAGGCTTTGAATCCTTGGATTTGAAAGATGAATCTTTAGAAGGAAATTTGGACAAAGACTTGTTTTTATTTTTCCAAGAGTTGTTGTAATAGCCATCATTATGAGTATTTTTGAAAGCAAGTTTCTTCGCAATTTGGGTTTCAACCTTGATGGCAAGGTGAACCAAGTTTTCTAAAGAAGAGTACTCATAAAGTTCAACAACATCTTGAATGTCCCTTCTAAGACCACTTACAAATCTAGCCATCTTAGCTTCATCACTTTCATGTATATCAACTTTAAGCATAAGCGTTTCTAGCTCTTTAAAATAAGCATCCACACTTAGCGTGCCTTGGTGAAGCCTTTGGAGCTTCAACAATAGGTCTTTCCTAAAGTGTGGGGGAACAAATCTAGCGCGCATACACTCTTTCAAATTGTTCCAAGAAACCACGGGAGGTCTCTTGTTTAGCCCAATGTCCATAAGAGTTTTATGCCACCATTGCATGGCATAGTCTAGAAATTCTAAAGTAGCTAGTTTTACCCTTTGGTCTTCTTGGACCTCATGTACATGAAAGATTTGTTCAACCTTTGCTTCCCACCCCAAATATACATTTGGATCACCTTCACCACTAAAGCTAGGTAATTTTACAAAAGGCATATAAGGCTTTGCCACATGTTGGCGCCTTTCTTCATAATGATGATGCCTCCTCCATTCGGTTTCATCTTCATGTCCATGATAGTTGGAAGAAGTTCTTGATGAATGCCTTGAAGAATGGCGTCTTCTATGGTGTGTATGGCTGGACCTTTCATTAGTCACTTCAAGCCTTTGCAATTTTTCTTCCAATTGTCTTATAGCTTCATCTTTTTGTGCAAGTGACCTTTTGGCTTCTTTTAATTCACCAAGAATGAAAGCTTTTTGTGGAGAGTGTGGTTTGGAAGATTCTCCACTTGAATATTGAGCCATTTTCAAAACAGTACAGCAAACACAAATAGCAAACAATTAAAGAAAACAAGGTTAGAAAACAAAGAAATAAGTGGGGCGGTTTTGGTAAAAAAAATTAAGGCACTCAAAATCACTCCAAGAAATTATACTTCCCTCAATCAAGCTTCTCTTGTGGAATGGAGTAACCTCAAATGAAAGATGCCAAAGCACTCAACCACTCATCCAAAAATAACCACCACAAAACTTAAAGAACAATAAAAGACAAGCAAGAAAAGGTACAAAACAAGAAAGGGTAGTGCAAAAAGAATACAAGATATATGACAAAACTTAAGGAATGAAAGACAAGCAATAAAAGGTACACAATAAGACTCAAAGAATACTTACTAAACTTTATAATCAAGAAAGAAAGTACAACTCATAAACTTGTCAAAATACAAGGATCAAAAGTTCCACAAAGTAGACAACAATTTGCCAATCACTATGAATCCAACTTTGGTATGAAAATTAATGTGCAAAAGAATGAATAGATGCAAATACCAAACTGTTTTGAAGGATTTAAAAACAGAATTGGTTTTGTTTTGTTCTGTTTCAGTTCTGTTTTTTTTTCTTTTTTTTTTTTTATACCAAATGGAACTTATGTAGTGAAAGAACCATAATATGCATCATATGGAAGTTGAAACATCAATCAAATTGCACAAAAATTTTATGAAGGATTCAAGACAACTGAACACTTGAAATCAAATGTTTGGAACCTCCAATCACAAGTACTAAAACAAATTCAAGAGAAACACAAACTTTCAAAATCAAAAGCAAGCAAGTAGAGACAAGATTTGGAAACCTAGAACACTATGAACATAAAACTCAAAGCAAAAAGTATGATCAATGAAAAGGCACAACTAAAACATATTCAAACCAAACAAAAGTATGAATATAAGGTGCTGGAAAAACAAGAAACACGAAATTATAGGTGCTGGAAAAAAAATTGCCCAAAAAGAAAGTGTCTATTCAACTCACAATCAACAAATCAACACCATGGCTCTAGATACCACATGATGTGAGTCTCTTATGAAACCTTTCTTGGTTTGGGTTGAGTTGATATAGATTTCATTGTATTCATGACACTTTCAAGAATTAGGATCAAAATTCTAAAGAGCAATTAATAGAGTTTCTACTCAAGAAAACAAAGGTTCATACTAAAAACACATGAATAGGTAACTTGTAGTGTAAGATAACAATGGAATATGAATGGGTAATTCAAGAACAGTACCAAACTTCAAAGGAAACACAAGAACAACATAAGAACACCAAGAAAAAGTGAAAATACTGATTGAAATTCAATAGGAATTAGAAAATCACAAAGAAACTCATCAAAGAACAAAAACCCATGGATGGAAAACAAGAACAACACATGTATATGGAAACCCATGGTTTGGACGAAATTAAAACAGCAAGAAAACAAGGAAATAAACCAAACAAAGTGCAGAACAATGGCAGAAAATGAAAGGAAACAACTCATGGAAAAGATTGAACCGATTAAAATGGAAAAACTACAAGAAAACACAAATGGGTATTTTTAGAAGATGAATAGAAATGACTTATGTGGTTGTAGCCTTTTGGAGATGTGATTCACGCCACTTGGAGGGTGGTTCTTCCAAGATGAGTGGGTGGTGCCGCCACTTGAGAGTCTCCAAAGCTCACAAGATAAGACATGGAGGAGAAGAAGAGACAAGTCTCACAAACTCACTCTCTCTCTCAATTTCAAGATAGTTTCTTTTCTTCTAACTTTCAACTTTTTTTTATTCAAAGTACCAAGCACCCCTATTTATAATGGAGAGGGCTGGTCATGTTACAAAGGGGAAGGAGTGGGAAGAGTCACTCTTCTAGCTCCTTCTAGTGCCTAAGAGAGAAAGGAGTAGAAAAGTCACTTTTTCCACTTTTTCCTAAAGAAAGTGCCTAAAATGCCTTACATTTAGAGGTTTCTTTTGGTTTTCCTCTTTGGCATACTCCTAAGGATATTTCTATATTATTTACAAATTTATACAAGATTATTTACAAAGATTTATTTATACTACTATCTTTTGAATTTTCAAGAGAACCCAAAATGTTCTACTTTTTAAGAAGACTAGTAAGAAGAATTTTAAATGCTTGGGTGGATGACCTCTTCCTCCATTAGTGAAATCCTTTTCTACTTGATCTCCATCACCCAGGGTTAACCAGCTCGCCATGATAAGGTTGCGCCCAGAGTAACCTGTGTACTAAGCTACTCCCTGTGTGGATAACTTAGTCGCAGGGGCACAGTGGAAGCAACGTTTCAGCTACAGACACTCCAGATGATGACACGTGTACGACCAGATGTTATCCACGTGTCAGGAGGAATAACCGTAAGGAGAGAGAAATACTCAGGTATATAAGCGAAACTCTTAACGAATTAAAGGAGGTTTTTACAGATTCTCATAGCTCACACATCTGAGAGTTTCAGTCACACACGGGTCTCTAAGAGATCCAGATTTAGTTTTAGTGTTCCTGTTGCCTGACTTGAGCGTCGGAGCTACAACGGCCGCTAGAGGCGCCGTCTGTGTGTTTTGCAGGCAGCGTTTGGAGCTCCGACGGTGGTTCGTGGAGCGTTCCTGCAGAACAGAGGGCTAGACGAAGGAGTGACGAGGCAGTCCTCTACGTTCGAGTCAAGCGGGGAACACCAGGGTTAACCAGCTCGCCATGTTAAGGTTGCGCCCAGAGTAGCCTGTGTACTAAGCTACTCCCTGTGTGGATAACTCAGTCGGAGGGGCACAGTGGAAGTAACGTTTCAGCTACAGATACTCCAGATGGTGACACGTGTACGACCAGATGTTATCCACGTGTCAAGAGGAATAACCGTCAGGAGAGAGAAAGACTCAGGTATATATACAAACTCTTAATGGAATTGAAAAGGAGGGTTTTACAGATTCTTACAGTTTACACATTTGAGAGTTTCAATTACACACGAGCCTCACAGAGATTCAGATATAGTTTTGGTGTTCCTGTTGCCTGACTTGAGCATCGGAGCTACAACGGCCGCTAGAGGCGCCGTCTGTGTGTTTTACAGGTAGTGTTTGGAGTTCCGACGGTGGTTCTTGGAGCGTTCCTGCAGAACAGAGGGCTAGACGAAGGAGTGACGAGGCAGTCCTCCACGTTCGAGTCAAGCGGCAGGATCAAACCCAGTCTTATTCCACACACTTCAAAATCCAAAGCTTGAATGAATCTTGAAAACACTTAGTCAAATCTCACTCTGATTTCTCAAAACTGTTTCTTACTTTTTGGAAACTTCTAACCAACTTTATATAGACCAATAGAATGGTCAAAAGCATTTAAAACAGGAGCGCATTCAGTTAGAAATCATATAATAAAGATTAAATTCAAAAACACAAAGTTGTTAGGATTTTCACAATAGACAATCAATTGTTTTATCGAGACAATCGATTTTTTAGGCTTTGACAGCTTAGTCAACCAAGCCAAACACTTTTCAACCTTTTCAAAAACGTCCTAAGTATATGATCCGGTCGATCATCAGTAGTTGATGACGTCAGCAGCAGGTGACCACGTGGACCATGCACAGGGTGGCACGTGGTAGAAAGAGCAAGTGAATCAGGGAGGAGATTACCTAGAACAGTGATCAGTAGTCAGATACCAAGTGGCCACCACCCCCAGAGCGGTGCCTAGATTAGCGCCTGGAAGCACCGCACGGACGTTGGTGGATAGTCATGAGGCACCGCACGGTCATCGGTGGATAGGCATGAGGCACCGCCCGATCATCGGGGGAAGGTTATGAGGCACCGCCCGGTCATCGGGGGAAGGTTATAAGGCACCGCCCGGTCATCGGGGGGAAGTTATGAGGCACCGCCCGGTCATCGGGGGAAGTTATAAGGTACCGATCGGGCGTTACTGCATGAAGAGCGCGATCGGGCATTAGTGCATGAAGAGCGTGATCGGTCGTAAGTGCATGAAGAGGGCGATTGTAAGGACCCAGAAAATTTTATTGGAATGAAAGGGTTATATTTAAATAATTTCAGAAGATGTTATTATTCAAAATACAAAGAGCTGGTAAACGAAGTTTCATAGTAGTCGGACCTCGGACGTCGCCCAAGATCTGGGGTCAGCTGGTAGAGGTCGGTCGGATAACATGTGGACCAAGAAGAGTAAAGGAGGAAAAGTGTAACTAAGAAGTCTTCTACAAGATCGCCGTTAGTAAAGACGGAGGCCATCTCCGACTCTTCTGGCACATAATCGCCTGTCGCCTAGAGGAGACATGAGCGCCAATCGCCTAGAGTGTACGTGATCGGCGGGAATGCACGTAGTATGTGGTCAAGATACTGGATCAACCAGAGTGGGTTCCAACAACCACGCGTATCAAGGTGTGGGTTAAGCCTTAGATACGCTGTGCATGCGAAGCTCTACGCTTGAGTAAAAGAGATCACCCTTAGTGTTGCATGCATGGGAGCACGAGGTGTGGTGCTGATCTACTCTTGGAAATGTGAAGCTACCGACGTCACCGAGTCATGTGGAGATGATACCTTGGACGTAACATAGTAGAATGAAGAACCTTCAGGAAGGCGTGGCGATGTGTCGTCGGGCATCGCCAGGTGAGAAGCATGCAGGCATCGCCAGGGCGCGAGGGACATGCGGGCATCGCCAGGGCGCGAGGGGCATGCAGGCATCACCAGGGCGCGAGGCATGCGGGGTTAGTCTTCGCGCGAGATGTCATCGGTGGAGAGTCTTCGCGCGAGAGGTCATCGGTGGATAGTCTTCGCGCGAGATGTCATCGGTGGAGAGTCTTCGCGCGAGAGGTCATCGGTGGATTGTCTTCGCGCGAGAGGTCATCGGTGGATAGTCTTCGCGCGAGATGTCATCGGTGGATAGCCTTCGCGCGAGAGGACATCGGTGGATAGCCTTCGCGCGAGAGGTCATCGGTGGAAGGTTATCGCGCGATGGCGAGCTTCACACAGAGAAAGTGGGACCCAGACTCCCAGAATGAAACGTCCTACACGCGCGCCACGTAGACAAAAAGGGTGGTTCAGAATAGTGACATCAGAATGTTGGCATGCGCAAGAAACACTCGCGGTCGTACTGTTCAGGGCAGGGGTTGGCATGCAGAAGAGACAACAGTGGTCGTACTGTTCAGGGTAGTGGTTGGCATGCGCAAGAGACAAACATGGTCGTACTGTTCAGAGAAACGTACACTCAGACTTCTCTGCAGAAGGGGTGGCAGCAGCAGCATACATGGACAGGTAAGCTGGGATTCAAAAGCCACTGCGGGAATGGCAAAGAGCGTTACAGACTCAAGAGTGTTAGAGTGAGTGCAAACTTCCTCCCTCCCTTCTCCTCTCCTTTGCGTTGTGACTAAGGCAACCTCAAGCATCAGTGCGACAAGCGACGTTTGCCCTTAGAGCACCTAAGAGGTTCTCTGCAAGTCCTTCAAACCAGACGCGAAAAATAGAGCCAAGGCATTCTTTAAGCTTCGTTGGGTTTCGGAGCTCCTGGTGTTTTGCGCAAGTCCAGGTAAGGGAAGCTAGCCTTCATTTTCAATACAAGCCATAGATTAGCTGTTTCTGGAGTAAGGGCGACGTGGTCGCCGGTTTCGTTTTCATCTTCGTGAATGCTCTGTTCTATGTGTTTGGGCGACGTGGTCGCCGATTTTGTATACAGACTTCGAAATACCCTGTTTTTGAACCAGATCGCCGGTTTTGGCGTTGTTTGCGAACTCTCTGTTTTTGATGTTGTTTGAAGCTGCTTTGGATTTAAATGTGATATACATGTGATATTCGAAAATATGAACCTTTGAAATGACTGTTGCTATGATTGAAATCATTCTTTGAGTGGTATGGTGTGTGGAATGTCGTGAATGTGGGTCAAGACATAGTATTTTCAGGAAAGGAAATACCGTGTTGAGATTTGGTTGTAAAGTGTATTGATCTGTAAGTATCCTGTGAATGGGGCGATCCTGACTCTGCTGAGATAATGGAATCACATAGAGGAAGTTACTCAGTTGGTGAGAGTCGAAGGAGGTTCATATGAATGGGTGAGTCGTGTGAAACAGAACGAGCTCGGCCTGTCTTATGGATTTACCCTGTCATACTGTGAGAGTGATGAATTGAGACCGAGATTGTGTTGATGCGCATGGCTGTGGAATCATTATAGCCAATGGAGTATGACAGGTGCATGTCCCTGGATGCTAGGTTCAACGCACGAGTCTTCCGGAAGTGGAGTCGAGTGTCTTGTGTGATGAGTCAGTGAAGTCTGACGTGAGAAATGAGAAACTTTGAATTGATAGACACTTGATATATGTTGTGATTTTAATGACCTTCGAGGAATCGTGAAATATGTGTTTAGTTGATGGTTTACGTAGATATCTTGAATTTGTTTTACCTTGATTTCAAAGTTCATATCTAACTCTTTTTAAATATCTAGCTTACCCTGTGTTTCTTTTGTGTTGTGTTTGGCCTTTTCTTAAACCTGTAATGATCGTGTATAATTTACACGGGAGCAGATGATGTTGCAGGATGTAGAGCTCCTTAGTGAATTGTCGCTGGAAGGAGATTGCCTGTTTTCTATTTCTGTTGGGAGATCACCCCTTTTGCTGCTTTCTGATAGGAGATCGCCTATATGATAGGAGATCGCCCTTCTAATAGGAGATCACCCTTCTGTCAGGAGATCGCCTATCTTTTGTATTGTATTTTGTTTATGTTTTAATGGAAAAGTGATCGTATTTGTATTAAACTCCCTGTGAGGAGAAACTTTAATTACATATATATAATTTTATTCACTTCAATCTATTTGTTACTTTTATTTTCATTATATAAATATGAAGGATATTTTGGCGGGATGTTACATTAATGGTATCAGAGCAGTTCGTCCTTAGGATGACCTGAGGGCTGTGGATCCATTGTGTTTCTTCTGCTCATGAAAGTTATTTGAGTTTAAAATAACAGCTATAGTGAAAGGTTTTCAAACGTTTTTGTATCGAAATTTTGTGTGTGCTTTGGTGAATATATGCTCTAACTGAAAATCTTAGTATTATGAATGAGAAGATCTTGATAAAGTAGTGAGGGTGCACACTCATAACTGGATCGAGATGAGTCTCAATCTTAATTCCAAAGGTTTGATGTTTAACATATATTGAATTCTGGTGTGAGCTATTTCATTCTCTTGAGTGTCTTTGTAATTGATTGAAAATGGTTGATTGGATTGATAACTGCATACCAGTAGTTGTTCTGGTGTTATGCTTGATGTTATAAGCATTATGATTCTGTTGATGAACTCAAATTCTCAATGACCTTGAGGGGCTGACCTTTGTAAGGTCTAGCTGTTACCTCCTGAATGAATTGATTTCTTATCGATCTCATTCTTGTAGTTGTAGGGAATATAGAAACCTATAGTTCCAAATCTGAAACGAAGAGTGATGGCAAGTAAACCTCCTACCCCTCCCCAATCTTCTTCGGAGATGAGCCGGATTGCTAAGGCTATCGAGATGATGGCAACTGCCATCCAACAACAGAATACGGTAATGGCTCAGATTCTTCAGGCTGTAATGCATCATTGGGAAACTGCTCGGTCGGATGGAATAGCTTCCCACGTCGGTCAGCCTCAGGAACGGATGGGACTGACCGAGTTCATGAGGCACAACACACCCAAGCTCAGTGGGAATGCTACCCCTGATCAAGCAGATCCGTGGATCAGGGAGTTTCATGCCTTAGTAGGGAAGGCAAAGGTGGTGGAGACCCTGGAGAGGAGTGATTCCAGAGTAATCAAACCACGCCCAAGGGGTCCCTCCAGTGGGAAGGCCAAGGTACAACACCCACGACGCAAGCTGTAAGGACCTGTAAAATTGAATTGGAATAAAAAGAGATATATTTTAAATGAATTCTATGTATGTTTTATTTAAAATAAAAAGGAAGGAAAGTTAAGTTTAGAAGGCTATGAGATCGCCGGTCGCCTGCTACACATGATCGCGCGGGCGCGAGGCATGCGGGCATTGCCAGGGTGCGAGAGGCATGCAGGCATCGCGCGGGCGCGAGGCATGCGGGCATCGCATGGGCGCGAGGCATGCGGGCATCGCGCGGGCACGAGAGGCATGCGGGCATTGCATGCAGGCATCGCGCGGGCACGAGGCATGCGGGCATTGCCAGGGCGCGAGAGGCATGCAGGCATCGCGCGGGCGCGAGGCATGCGGGCTTTGCCAGGGCGCGAGAGGCATGAGGGCGTCGCCAGGGATGGGCATCGGTCGTCTTCCAGGGTGAGAGAGACATCGGTCGTCTTCCAGGGTGAGGGAGACATCGGTCGTTCACCAAAATGAGTCAGCAGTGGAAAGTTATCGCGCGACGTCGAGTTTCACACAGAGTAAGGTGGGACCCAGGCTCCCAGCATGAAACGTCCTGCATGCGCGACACGTAGACAAAAAGAGTGGTTCAGGCTAGTGACCTCAGAGTGTTAGCCTGCGCAGAGGCCCGCTTAGTCGTACTGTTCAGTGAAACGTACACGCAAACTTCCCTGCAGAGTGGGTGGTGGCAGCGGTTTTTGTGGAGAAGTCAGCTTAAGATGCAAAAACCCATTTCTGAGAGAGAAAGAAAGAAAGGTCGCAGTTGTTCAAGAGCGGAAGAGTGAGTTTACCTCCCTTCTCCTCCATTCTCTCCTTCGCACTGCGATTCTAACACCTTCACACAAGAGTACGACGAACGACGACCACCATTAGAGCACCTGGGAGGCTCTCTGCAAGTCCTTCAAACCAGACGCAAAAACAGAGCCAAGACATTCTTTAAGCTTCGTTGGGTTTCGGAGCTCCTGGTGTTTTGCGCAAGTTGAAAGGACCTGTAAAATTGAATTGGAATAAAAAGAGATATATTTTAAAAGAATTCTATGTATGTTTTATTTAGAATAGAAAGGGAGGAAAAAGTTAAGTATAGAAGGCTATGAGGTCGCCGGTCGCCTGCTACACATGAGCGCCAGGTGGACGCCGCGCGGGCGCGAGAGGCATGCAGGCATCGCGCGGGCGCGAGAGGCATGCAGGCATCGCGCGGGCGCGAGAGGCATGCAAGCATCGCGCGGGCGCGAGAGGCATGCAGGCATCGCGCGGGCGCGAGAGGCATGCAGGCAACGCGCGGGCCCGAGAGGTATGCAGGCATCGCGCGGGCGCGAGGCATGTGGGCATTGCCAGGGCGCGAGGCATGTGGACGTGGCCAAGGCGCGAGAGTTATGAGGGCGTCGCCAGGGAAGACATCGGTCGTCTCCCAGAGGAAGTCATCGGTCGTCTTCTAGGGCGAGGGAGACATCGGTCGTTCGCCAGGATAAGTCAGCGTTGGAAAGTTGTCGCGAGGGCGAGCCTCACACAGATAAAGTGGGACCCAGACTCTCAGCATGAAACGTCCTGCACGCGCGCCACGTAGACAAAAAGGATGATTCAGAGTGGTGACATCAGAATGTTGGCATGCACAAACGACAACAGCGGTCGTACTGTTCAGAGCAGTGGTTGGCATGCACAAACGACAACAGTGGTCGTACTGTTCAGAGCAGTGGTTGGCATGCACAAACGACAACAGTGGTCGTACTGTTCAGGGCAGTGGTTCTCAGACTTTCCTGCAGGAGGGGTGGCAGCAGTAGCAAACGTGGACAGGTAAGCTGGGATTCAAAAGCCACTGCGGGAAGGCAAAGAGTGTTACAGACTCAAGAGTGTTAGAGTGAGCGCAAACTTCCTCCCTCCCTTGTTCCCTTCCTTGCGTTGAGACTCAGGCAACCTCCAGCATCAGTGCGACACGCGACGTTGCCCTTAGAGCACCTAAGAGGTTCTCTGCAAGTTCTACAGACCAGGCGCTGAAAACAGAGACAAGGCGGGGTTCAAGCTTCGTTGGGTTTCGGAGCTCCTGGTGTTTGCGCAAGTCCAGGTAAGGGAAGCTAGCCTTCATCTTTACTACGAGCCATAGTTGAACCATTTCTGAAGTGTGGGCGACGTGGTCGCCGTTTTCGCTTTCGTCTTCGTGAAATGCTCTGTGTTGTGTGCTTGGGCGACGTGGTCGCCTGTTTTAATATACAGCCTTCGAAATACCATATTTTGAACTAGATCGCCGGATTGGGCGCTGTTTTGCGAACTCCTTGTGTTTGATGTTGTTTTGAGAACTGCTTGAGATTTACATGAGATATTCGAAAATATGAATCCTTTGAAATGGCTATTGCTGTGATGGAAATCATTCTTTTAAGTGTGGCATGATGTCTTTGAATGCTGTGAATGTGGGATCGAGGCATAGTATTTTCAGGAAAGAAAATACCGTGTAAGATCTTGTGGTAGGTGCATTGATCGGTGATTCCTAAGGGGATATCCTGACTCTGCTGAGGTAATGGAATCACGTAGAGGAAGTTACTCAGTTGTTGAGAGTCGAAGGAGGTCTATATGATGGGCGTCTCGTGTGAAAAAGAACGAGCTCCGTCTGTCCTATGGATTAACCCTGTCATACCAGGAGAACTATGGTAACATTGAGATGATATATGCGCATGCTGTGTGGATTCACAGCGACCCTGTGTGGATTTCACAGTGGTGTGGTATGACAGGTGCAGATCTCTGAGTCTAATCAACGCACGAGTCAATCCGGAAGTAGTGTCAAGTGTCTTGTGTGGTGAGTCAATGGAAAGTCTGACATGTGAAATGAGAAACTTGAATATTGATAGACACTTGATGCTGTATTGTGAAATGGAATGACTATGGGTGAATATTGTGAAGTTTGTGATTTTGGGCGATCAGCTGAATGCTATGAGCAGCCTTACGTTTTACATAGGTATTTTGGAACTTGGTTTACTTGGATTTTCATGTTCATGATTTAAACTTCTTTTAAATTATCTAGCTTACCCTTTTATCTGTTATTGTGGTTGTTTTCTCAAAACTGTGATGATCGTGTAATTATTACACGGGAGCAGATGATCTTCCAGGAAGAAGAGCTCCTTAGTGAGTGATTGCCGAGGAGGAGATCGCCGGTTTTCTTCTGTCTCTATCGGGTGATCGCCTGTTTCTGCCTCTAACGGGTGATCGCCTGTTTTTTTTCTGTCCTGATAGGTGATCGGCTGTTTTGGCTCCTCCGATAGGAGATCGGTTTCTTCCGATAGGAGATCGCCTGCTTTGTTTTTTTTACTGTATTTTGTTTATGTTTCTGGAAAATTTGACCGAATTTGTATTAAACTCCCTAAGAGGAGCAACTTCATTTCATATATATATTATTTTGTTCATAGAATCTATTTGTTACCTTTATTTTCACCATATACATTTGTATAGTATTTTGGCGGGATGTTACATTAATGGTATCAGAGCAGTTCGCCTTAGGATGACCTGAGGGCTGTGGATCCATTGTGTTTCTTCTGCTCATAAAATTTATTTGAGTTTTAAATAACCACTATAGTGAAAGGTTTTCAAACGTTTTTGTATTGAAATTTTGTGTGTGCTTTGGTGAATATATGTTCTAACTGAAAATCTTAGTATTAAGAATGAGAAGGTCTTGATAAAGTAGTGAGGGTGCACACTCATAACTGGATCAAGATGAGTCTCAATCTTAATTCCAAAGGGTTGATGTTTAGCATATATTGAATTCTGGTGTGATTTTTGAGTGTTCTTGAATTTGACTGAGGTGGTAGTTTGGACTGATGTTTGCACACCAGTAACTGTTCTGGTGTTTTGTGTGAAGTTATAAGTGTTATGATTCTGTTGATGAACTCAAATTCTAGATGACTTTGAGATGCTGACCTTTGTAAGGTCTAGCTGTTACCCCTTGAATGAATTGATTCTTATCGATTTCATTCTTATAGTTGTAGGGAATATAGAAGTCAATAGATTCAGAAGATGGCACGTAGACCTGCTACCCCACCCCAACCTTCCTCAGAGATGAGTCAGATCGCCAAGGCCATCGAGATGATGGCGACTGCCATTCAGCAGCAGAATGCGGCGATGGCTCAGAACCATCAAGCCACAATGCAGCACTGGGAGACTGCTCGGTCGGCTGAAACAAACTCCCACGTCGGTCAGCCCCAAGAACAGATGGGACTGGCCGAGTTCATGAGGCACAACCCACCTAAGTTCAGTGGGAATGCTACCCCTGACCAGGCAGATCAGTGGGTCAGGGAGGTGGAGAAAATCTTTAGGGCGACCTCCTGCCCTGAAGAGAAGAAGCTGTTGTTTGCCACGTATCTGCTATCAGGAGAAGCTGAGTTCTGGTGGATGGGAGCTCAGCAGATGATGGAGGCCCGAGAGGATGTTCTGGATTGGGAGAGCTTCAGGGTGAAGTTCTTGGAGAAATACTTCCCAGACAGCGCCAAGTTTGCAAGGGAAGCGGAGTTCTTAAAGTTGGAGCAGGGGGACATGTCAGTAAACGCCTATGCTGCCCGTTTTGAGTACCTCGCCCGGTTCTATACCCAGGCGACCTCCGAGGCCTGGAGGTGTAGGAAGTTCGAGGAAGGGCTGAAGCATGGGCTGAAGAAGACCATAGCCCCGATGTGCATCAGGGAGTTCCACGCCTTAGTGGAGAAGGCGAAGATGGTGGAGACCCTGGAAAAGGGTGAGTCTCGGGTGATCAGGTCACACCCAGGAGGTCCTTCCAGTGGGAGAGCTAAGGCACAGCACCCACAAAGCAAACCCTATGCGAGACCTCCATCACATCGGGCAGGAGCAGCACCTCCCCAGTTCCAACAGCAACAACCTTGGAAGCCTAAGTGTCTTCACTGTGGTGGACCACACGCCTCCAATGCTTGTTTCAAGAAGACTTCAGAGAGGAAATGTTTCGTCTGCCAAAGGACAGGGCACGTTGCTAGAGAGTGCCCTAGCAGGAATGGGGCGACCCAACCCAGTGGCTCCCAACAGTTGAGAAACGAGGGCGGCAGACCTCAGGCAACAGGGAGGGTGTTCGCCATGTCTGGAGCAGAGGCAGCTCAATCAGGTAACCTCATCCTAGGTATTTGTTTTATTGCTGGTAGAGGTGTAAGGGCCTTGTTTGATTCTGGAGCGACACACTCCTTTGTGTCAAGCCTGTGTGTAGCCGAGTTGGGCCTCCTAGTGAAGGAGTTACCTTTCGAGCTGTTGGTCTCTACACCTGCGTCAGGACAGGTGTCGACCTCTACAGTGTGCCCTGAATGTCCAGTGATTGTAGAAGGACGCAGATTCAAGGTGAACTTGATCTGCCTACCTCTTCAGGACCTGGATGTCATCCTGGGAATGGATTGGTTAGCTGCCAATCACGTTCTCATAGACTGTGGTAGGCAGAAGGTAGCGTTTCCAGACCCCCAAGAACCGGATGTGTTGTCAGTTCAACAAGGGCGATCAGAGCTGGAAGGAGAGACGAGGTGCTTCGTAGTGCTCGCCCGGTTGGAAGTGGAGAATAAAGGGGACGTAAACAGGATACAAGTGGTGAAAGATTTCACAGATGTATTCCCAGAAGAGGTGCCTGGGTTACCCCCTAAGAGAGAAGTGGAATTCTCTATTGACTTGGTACCTGGAGCTGGACCAGTGTCAATGGCACCTTACAGGATGGCACCAGCCGAGTTAGTGGAGTTAAAGAAGCAAGTGGAAGAGTTGCTGGAGAAGCAGTTCATCAGACCCAGCGTATCTCCATGGGGAGCTCCAGTGCTCCTAGTCAAGAAGAAGGATGGAGGGTCTCGGCTGTGTATAGACTACAGGCAATTGAACAAATTGACCATCAAGAACAAGTACCCCCTACCTCGGATTGATGATTTGATGGACCAAATTCATGGGGCCTCGGTGTTCTCCAAGATTGACCTGAGATCGGGGTATCACCAAATCTTGGTAAAAGCTGAAGATGTTCAGAAGACAGCTTTTAGGTCTCGATATGGGCACTACGAGTATGTAGTGATGCCTTTTGGAGTCACCAATGCTCCAGCTCTATTCATGGACTACATGAATAGGATCTTTCGCCCTTTCTTGGATAAGTTTGTGGTGGTCTTCATAGATGACATCCTCATTTATTCAAGGACCGAGAAAGAGCATGAGGAACACCTGAGGACAGTATTGGAAATACTGAGAGAGAAGCAGCTCTATGCCAAGTTCTCTAAGTGTGAGTTCTGGCTAAGGGAAGTCAACTTCTTAGGACACGTGATATCTGCCCAAGGGATCTTGGTAGATCCAGCCAAGGTAGAGGCAGTGCTGCAATGGGAACGTCCTAAGACAGTGACTGAGATAAGGAGCTTTGTGGGGTTGGCGGGCTACTATCGGAGGTTTATTGAGGATTTTTCCAAAGTAGTGGCTCCTTTAACACAACTGACCCGCAAGGACCAACCCTTTGCTTGGACCGACCGATGTGAGCAGAGCTTCAGGGAACTAAAGGAGAGGTTGACCAGTGCTCCAGTGCTGGTGATTCCAGAAGTAGGAAGACCTTTTGATGTCTTCTGTGATGCCTCACATCAAGGCTTGGGATGCGTCTTGATGCAAGAGAAGAGAGTGGTTGCATATGCTTCAAGGCAACTCAAGGTGCATGAGAGAAACTACCCTACTCATGATTTGGAGTTGGCAGCGGTAGTGTTTGCCTTGAAGATCTGGAGGCATTATCTTTATGGAGCTCGGTTCCAGGTATTCAGTGACCACAAGAGCTTGAAGTACCTGTTCGATCAGAAGGAACTAAACATGAGACAAAGAAGGTGGATGGAATTCCTAAAGGACTACGACTTTCAACTCATGTATCACCCAGGGAAGGCCAATGTAGTGGCAGATGCCTTGAGTAGGAAGTCTATACAAGTCGCCACCATGATGATGGAAGAGCAGAAACTGATCGAGCAGTTCAGAGACTTAAACCTTGGAGTGGAATTTCACGTGAATCACATTAGTTGTAGTAAGCTGACTATAACTAATGACTTCCTTGGGATGTTGAAGGATAAACAATTGGAGGACCCTAGCCTGAAGCGCACTGTGGAGTCACTAGGGACAGATCAGGCGAGAGGCTTTGAGATGGGCGATGATGGGATCTTGAGATTTAATGGTAGGATTTGCATCCCTGCAGATGGAGAATTGAAGAAGATGATCCTAGATGAAGGTCATAAGAGTCGCCTTAACCTCCATCCAGGCATGACCAAGATGTACCATGACTTGAAGGAGTCATTTTGGTGGTCAGGCATGAAAAGAGACATCGCCCAGTATGTCGCTACCTGTTTGACGTGTCAGAAGGCAAAGGTAGAACATCAAAGGCCTGGCGGGTTGTTACAACCATTGGATATCCCTGAGTGGAAATGGGACAGCATTGCCATGGATTTCGTCACCCATTTACCCAGATCGGTAAAGGGCCATGATGCAGTATGGGTCATCACTGATCGGCTGACGAAGAGTGCTCATTTTCTCCCAGTGAATATGAGGATGCCCATGGCCAAGTTGGCACAGTTGTACATCCAGGAAATAGTGAGGCTGCATGGAGTGCCTTCCAGCATCGTTTCAGATAGAGATCCCAGGTTCACTTCACGGTTTTGGCAGACCTTGCAAGAGTGCTTGGGAACTAAGTTGAGGATGAGCTCTGCATATCATCCCCAAACAGATGGTCAGTCAGAGAGAACGATCCAGTCCTTGGAAGACCTGCTGAGGACGTGTGTCTTGGATCAATTGGGGAATTGGGACGAGGTGTTGCCACTGGTGGAGTTTACATATAATAACAGTTATCATGCCAGCATAGGGATAGCACCATATGAAGCCCTGTATGGGAGGAAATGTAGGACTCCCTTATGTTGGTACCAGGAGGGCGAAGCAGTCTTGGTTGGGCCAGAGTTGATTCAACAGACGACCGAGAAGGTGCAGCAAATACAAAGCAGAATGAAGGCTTCCCAAAGTAGGCAGAAGTCATATGCAGACCAGAGGAGGAAGCCTTTGGAGTTTGCTGCTGGAGACCACGTGTTCATGAAAGTGACACCAACCAAGGGTGTAGGAAGAGCGATCAGGTCAAAGAAGTTGTCCCCTAAGTTCGTGGGACCATATCAGATCTTAAGGAGGATTGGTCCAGTAGCTTATGAGATCGCCCTGCCTCCCCATTTAGCGAATCTGCACAATGTCTTTCACGTTTCACAGCTGAGGAAGTACATGGCAGACCCTAGTCATGTGCTGGAAGTGGACAACGTGCAGATCAGGGATGACTTGTCCTTTGAAGCGAAACCAGTCAGGATTGAAGATCGTCAAAGTAAACAGCTCAGAGGCAAGACCATCAACATGGTAAAAGTAGTGTGGGATGAATGGTCGGGTGACTCAACTTGGGAGTTAGAAGCAACCATGAGAGAAGCCTATCCATACCTCTTTTCCTTGTAATTCAATTTTCGAGGACGAAAATTTTTCTTGTTGGGGAGAATGAAAGGACCTGTAAAATTGAATTGGAATAAAAAGAGATATATTTTAAAAGAATTCTATGTATGTTTTATTTAGAATAGAAAGGGAGGAAAAAGTTAAGTATAGAAGGCTATGAGGTCGCCGGTCGCCTGCTACACATGAGCGCCAGGTGGACGCCGCGCGGGCGCGAGAGGCATGCAGGCATCGCGCGGGCGCGAGAGGCATGCAGGCATCGCGCGGGTGCGAGAGGCATGCAGGCATCGCGCGGGCGCGAGAGGCATGCAGGCATCGCGCGGGCGCGAGAGGCATGCAGGCAACGCGCGGGCCCGAGAGGTATGCAGGCATCGCGCGGGCGCGAGGCATGTGGGCATTGCCAGGCGCGAGGCATGTGGACGTGGCCAAGGCGCGAGAGTTATGAGGGCGTCGCCAGGGAAGACATCGGTCGTCTCCCAGAGGAAGTCATCGGTCGTCTTCTAGGGCGAGGGAGACATCGGTCGTTCGCCAGGATAAGTCAGCGTTGGAAAGTTGTCGCGAGGGCGAGCCTCACACAGATAAAGTGGGACCCAGACTCTCAGCATGAAACGTCCTGCACGCGCGCCACGTAGACAAAAAGGATGATTCAGAGTGGTGACATCAGAATGTTGGCATGCACAAACGACAACAGCGGTCGTACTGTTCAGAGCAGTGGTTGGCATGCACAAACGACAACAGTGGTCGTACTGTTCAGAGCAGTGGTTGGCATGCACAAACGACAACAGTGGTCGTACTGTTCAGGGCAGTGGTTCTCAGACTTTCCTGCAGGAGGGGTGGCAGCAGCAGCAAACGTGGACAGGTAAGCTGGGATTCAAAAGCCACTGCGGGAAGGCAAAGAGTGTTACAGACTCAAGAGTGTTAGAGTGAGCGCAAACTTCCTCCCTCCCTTGTTCCCTTCCTTGCGTTGAGACTCAGGCAACCTCCAGCATCAGTGCGACACGCGACGTTGCCCTTAGAGCACCTAAGAGGTTCTCTGCAAGTTCTACAGACCAGGCGCTGAAAACAGAGACAAGGCGGGGTTCAAGCTTCGTTGGGTTTCGGAGCTCCTGGTGTTTGCGCAAGTCCAGGTAAGGGAAGCTAGCCTTCATCTTTACTACGAGCCATAGTTGAACCATTTCTGAAGTGTGGGCGACGTGGTCGCCGTTTTCGCTTTCGTCTTCGTGAAATGCTCTGTGTTGTGTGCTTGGGCGACGTGGTCGCCTGTTTTAATATACAGCCTTCGAAATACCATATTTTGAACTAGATCGCCGGATTGGGCGCTGTTTTGCGAACTCCTTGTGTTTGATGTTGTTTTGAGAACTGCTTGAGATTTACATGAGATATTCGAAAATATGAATCCTTTGAAATGGCTATTGCTGTGATGGAAATCATTCTTTTAAGTGTGGCATGATGTCTTTGAATGCTGTGAATGTGGGATCGAGGCATAGTATTTTCAGGAAAGAAAATACCGTGTAAGATCTTGTGGTAGGTGCATTGATCGGTGATTCCTAAGGGGATATCCTGACTCTGCTGAGGTAATGGAATCACGTAGAGGAAGTTACTCAGTTGTTGAGAGTCGAAGGAGGTCTATATGATGGGCGTCTCGTGTGAAAAAGAACGAGCTCCGTCTGTCCTATGGATTAACCCTGTCATACCAGGAGAACTATGGTAACATTGAGATGATATATGCGCATGCTGTGTGGATTCACAGCGACCCTGTGTGGATTTCACAGTGGTGTGGTATGACAGGTGCAGATCTCTGAGTCTAATCAACGCACGAGTCAATCCGGAAGTAGTGTCAAGTGTCTTGTGTGGTGAGTCAGTGGAAAGTCTGACATGTGAAATGAGAAACTTGAATATTGATAGACACTTGATGCTGTATTGTGAAATGGAATGACTATGGGTGAATATTGTGAAGTTTGTGATTTTGGGCGATCAGCTGAATGCTATGAGCAGCCTTACGTTTTACATGGGTATTTTGGAACTTGGTTTACTTGGATTTTCATGTTCATGATTTAAACTTCTTTTAAATTATCTAGCTTACCCTTTTATCTGTTATTGTGGTTGTTTTCTCAAAACTGTGATGATCGTGTAATTATTACACGGGAGCAGATGATCTTCCAGGAAGAAGAGCTCCTTAGTGAGTGATTGCCGAGGAGGAGATCGCCGGTTTTCTTCTGTCTCTATCAGGTGATCGCCTGTTTCTGCCTCTAACGGGTGATCGCCTGTTTTTTTTCTGTCCTGATAGGTGATCGGCTGTTTTGGCTCCTCCGATAGGAGATCGGTTTCTTCCGATAGGAGATCGCCTGCTTTGTTTTTTTTACTGTATTTTGTTTATGTTTCTGGAAAATTTGACCGAATTTGTATTAAACTCCCTAAGAGGAGCAACTTCATTTCATATATATATTATTTTTTTCATAGAATCT
Source organism: Phaseolus lunatus (assembly GCA_013389735.1). Taxonomy (NCBI): domain Eukaryota; kingdom Viridiplantae; phylum Streptophyta; class Magnoliopsida; order Fabales; family Fabaceae; genus Phaseolus; species Phaseolus lunatus. The sequence goes on from CM023861.1 coordinate 13,057,574, forward strand.
ATTTGTTACCTTTATTTTCACCATATACATTTGTATAGTATTTTGGCGGGATGTTACACAAGTCCAGGTAAGGGAAGCTAGACTTCATTTTCAATACAAGCCATAGTTTTGCTGTTTCTGAAGTGAGGGCGACGTGGTCGCCGGTTCTCTGTTTCTTTTCGAAATGCTCTGTTCTATGTGGTTGGGCGACGTGGTCGCCGGTTTTAAATACGGGTTTCGAACTCCACTGTGTTTGACGTTGTTTGAAGCTGTTTGGGATTTAAATACAATATATATGTGATATTCGGAAGTTTGAAACGTTGAAATGATTGTTGCTGTGATTTGAAATATTCCTTTGCATGGTATGATGTCTTGAATGCTGTGAATGTGGGATCGAGGCATAGTATTTTCAGGAAAGGAAATACCGTGTAAGATCTGTATAGGTGTATTGACTAGGGGCTTGTCTAGAAGGAGATATCCTGACTCTGCTGATATAATGGAATCACGTAGATGAAGTTATTCAGTTGTGGAGAGTCGGAGGAGGTTCATATGAATGGGTGACTCGTGTGAAAAAGAACGAGCTCGGCCTGTTATATGAATTAACCTTGTCATACCGGGAGAGTGATGATATGAGACTATATATGCGCATGGCTGTGTGGATTCACAGCGACCCTGTGTGGATTTCACAGTGGTATGGTATGACAGGTGCAGATCTCTGAGCCTGAGTCAACGCACGAGTTAATCCGGAAGTAGTGTCATGTGTCTATGCATTGTGATTCAGTGGAAAGTCTGACGTGTGAACCATGAATACTGAAATTTGAAATAGACACTTGACGAGTTATGGAATATGAGTATGTTGATGGTTGAAAATTGATATGGATCATGAATGGTGTGAAGTTTTATGTTTACTATTGATTTAAAAGTTTTTAAACCATCTAGCTTACCCCTTTTCTTTTGTATTGCTCTGTGGCTATTTCTCTTAAACTGTGATGATCGTGTATTTTACACGGGAGCAGATGATCTTCCAGGGAGTAGAGCTCCTTAGAGAGTGGTCGCCGGAAGGAGATCGCCTGTTTCCGTCTGTATCGGGTGATCGCCTGTTTCTGCCTATATCGGGTGATCGCCTGTTTTTCTGTTCTGGTAGCAGATCGGCTGTTTTGGGTCCCCTGATAGGAGATCGCCGGTTTTTCAATTTAGTTGGCTGTATTTTGTTTAAATTTTAGAAAAATATACCGGTTATGTATTTATCTCCCTATGAGGAGAAACTTTATTTACATATATATGATTTTGTTCATTTCAATCTATTGGTTACTTTTATTTTCATTATATGAACATGTATGGTATTTTGGCGGGATGTTACACAAGCCTTATGCGAGACCTCCACCACATCGGACAGGAGCAGATCCGCCTCAGTTTCAGCAGCAACAACCCTGGAAACTTAAATGTTTCCACTGTGGTGGACCCCACACAGCCAATGTGTGCCCCAAGAGAGATTCAGAGAGGAGATGTTTTGCCTGTCAAAAGACGGGACACGTTGCTAGAGATTGTCCTACCCAGAATAGGAGGACTCAACCCAGTGGATCCCAACAGTTGAGGGATGGAGGCAGTCGACCTCAGGCAGCAGGGAGAGTGTTTGCCATGCCTGGAGCGGAGGCATCTCAGTCAGGTAACTTAGTACAGAGTGTTGCTCTATAGCTGGTAGATGCGTTAGAATTTTGTTTGATTCTGGAGCGACACACTCCTTTGTGTCAAGCCTGTGTGTAGCCGAGTTGGGCCTTCTAGTGAAGGAGTTACCGTTTGAACTGTTGGTCCCTACACCTGCGTCAGGACAGGTGTTGACCTCTACAGTTTGCCCCGAATGTCCAGTGATAGTAGAGGAACGCAGATTCAAAGTAAATTTGATCTGCCTACCTCTTCAGGATCTGGATGTTATCCTAGGAATGGATTGGCTATCTGCCAATCACATTCTCATAGGTCGCGGTAGGTAGAAAATTAGCGTTTCCAGATCTCCAAGAGTCAGATGTGATATCTGCTCAGCATGGGTAGTCGGAGTTGGGAGAAAGGAGCGAGGTGCTTCATGATCCTAGCTCGGTTGGGAATGAAGAATGAAGAGGACGTAAGCAAGATACCTTGGTGAAAGATTTCATGGAAGTATTTCCAAAAGAAATACCTGGATTACCTCCTAAGAGAGAGGTGGAACTCTCTATTGCTTTGGTACCTGGAGCTGGACCAGTGTCAATGACTCCAGCTGAGTTGGTGGAATTAAAGAAGGAAGTGTAAGTTAGATTTAGTGTACCAAGGTTTAGTTTCAGCTACATATAAGTTATGGAGAGTATATAAGCTGAATGTTGAGGGTTTAAGGACTTAAGCATGTGTATCCATGGGAAGTACCGGGGTTAAGTTCCAAGAATGAAAGAATGAATTTTCCTTTATTTGAAGCTTGGGAGATGTTTATGTCGATGAAACAGCATGAGATGACTCTAGCTTAACCACAAGCTTAAAAGGAAAGAGGAGATATAGTATTTATGTCTAAAGTTCATTTAGCCAGAGAAATTTGCTGAAAAATACCAAGTAGAGAAGTTACTGGGATAAGAGAGAGAGCTTCACGCAGAATGAATGCTGTTTTGTGGATCGTGATTTGGAAGATGAGTATGGAAATGGTGGGTTGAGATTTAAGGCTCCTGATGCAGTAAGTCCTCTGAACTTGGCAAATGAGGATGCAGTTCTGCCTGTGAACGTAGAAGAGAAGGAGGAAATGGCTATGGATAGAATAAGGGTAAGCCGTGTTATGATGATGTTGAGTTCTTCTGGCAATATTAGTAAATGGCAGAAAGTTAGAGGTGGAAGCAGAACTTTCCGTGCCTTGTGTTTCTAATGAGACGGGATTTGCAGCTAATCCTTTAGATGGGCAGTTGTGGTGGTCAGCGTTTCGTTTCTGATTTTAGAAAACAATGCTGCATTGTCAGCTGTATCCGTTCTTCCGGGTCGGTGCTAGTATAGGGATACGCTGACGTGATGGTGGCGTTGCAGAATGCTGATTTAGATGAAAAGTCTAGAGTGTGTCTCCAAGGCTGCTGGAAGTCCAGTACGATGAGTTGCTTGATAAAGAGGTAACGCAGAAACTAGAGGAATGAGTCTCTTCGTTTAGAGTGGCAGACGCTGATTTATTTGGGTATGCGATGTTCAGACCGCTTAACAGTCAAGCCATGCTCTCCTGAACGCCATTCAGGTCGCCCTCTTGAGTTTGAATCAGCATTGTATGCCTGGTGGTATGACGAGTGGCGGGAAGGTGTTGTGACTGCAGCTAATGTCGGTAGTAGACGGATCTTCACCGGATTGCTCTACCTTAGAAAGTGAACCATCATCCATCCCCAAAGTTGAAGTTGCTAAGAAGGTGAGCAAGAATCGTTTGGTTGGGAACCCTTGTGGATCTGGAAAATATGAAGAGAATAACTTTGAGGGAGCCACTCTATGTCGCTCATGAGGACAAGGATAATAACTCTTGTAGAGGCAGTGATGATGTTGACAATGAGGAGAAGACCTTTGGAGTTTGCTGCTGGAGACCATGTGTTCATGAGGGTGACACCAACCAAGGGTGTAGGAAGAGCGATCAGACCAAAGAAGTTGTCCCCTAAGTTCGTGGGACCATATCAGACCTTAAGGAGGATTGGTCCAGTGGATTACGAGATCGCCCTGCCTCCCCAGTTAGCGAATCTGCACAATGTCTTTCACGTATCACAGCTGAGGAAGTACATGGCAGACCCTAGTCACGTATTAAAAGTGGACGACGTGCAGATCGGGTGATCCAACGTGGGAAATAGAAGAAACCACGAGAGAAGCCCATCCATACCTCCTTTCCTTATAATTCAATTTTCGGGGACGAAAATTTTTCTTGTTGGGGAGATTGTAAGGACCCAGAAAATTTTATTGGAATGAAAGGGTTATATTTAAATAATTTCAAAAGATGTTATTATTCAAAATACAAAGAGCTGGTAAACGAAGTTTCATAGTAGTCGGACCTCGGACGTCGCCCAAGATCTGGGGTCAGCTGGTAGAGGTCGGTCGGATAACATGTGGACCAAGAAGAGTAAAGGAGGAAAAGTGTAACTAAGAAGTCTTCTACAAGATCGCCGTTAGTAAAGACGGAGGCCATCTCCGACTCTTCTGGCACATAATCGCCTGTCGCCTAGAGGAGACATGAGCGCCAATCGCCTAGAGTGTACGTGATCGGCGGGAATGCACGTAGTATGTGGTCAAGATACTGGATCAACCAGAGTGGGTTCCAACAACCACGCGTATCAAGGTGTGGGTTAAGCCTTAGATACGCTGTGCATGCGAAGCTCTACGCTTGAGTAAAAGAGATCACCCTTAGTGTTGCATGCATGGGAGCACGAGGTGTGGTGCTGATCTACTCTTGGAAATGTGAAGCTACCGACGTCACCGAGTCATGTGGAGATGATACCTTGGACGTAACATAGTAGAATGAAGAACCTTCAAGAAGGCGTGGCGATGTGTCGTCGGGCATCGCCAGGTGAGAAGCATGCAGGCATCGCCAGGGCGCGAGGGACATGCGGGCATCGCCAGGGCGCGAGGGGCATGCAGGCATCACCAGGGCGCGAGGCATGCGGGGTTAGTCTTCGCGCGAGATGTCATCGGTGGAGAGTGTAACATCCCGCCAAAATACCATACATGTTCATATAATGAAAATAAAAGTAACCAATAGATTGAAATGAACAAAATCATATATATGTAAATAAAGTTTCTCCTCACAGGGAGATAAATACATAACCGGTATATTTTTCTAAAATTTAAACAAAATACAGCCAACTAAATTGAAAAACCGGCGATCTCCTATCAGGGGACCCAAAACAGCCGATCTGCTACCAGAACAGAAAAACAGGCGATCACCCGATATAGGCAGAAACAGGCGATCACCCGATAGAGACGGAAACAGGCGATCTCCTTCCGGCGACCACTCTCTAAGGAGCTCTACTCCCTGGAAGATCATCTGCTCCCGTGTAAAATACACGATCATCACAGTTTAAGAGAAATAGCCACAGAGCAATACAAAAGAAAAGGGGTAAGCTAGATGGTTTAAAAACTTTTAAATCAATAGTAAACATAAAACTTCACACCATCCATGATCCATATCAATTTTCAACCATCAACATACTCATATTCCATAACTCGTCAAGTGTCTATTTCAAATTTCAGTATTCATGGTTCACACGTCAGACTTTCCACTGACTCACAATGCATAGACACATGACACTACTTCCGGATTAACTCGTGCGTTGACTCAGGCTCAGAGATCTGCACCTGTCATACCATACCACTGTGAAATCCACACAGGGTCGCTGTGAATCCACACAGCCATGCGCATATATAGTCTCATATCATCACTCTCCCGGTATGACAAGGTTAATTCATATAACAGGCCGAGCTCGTTCTTTTTCACACGAGTCACCCATTCATATGAACCTCCTCCGACTCTCCACAACTGAATAACTTCATCTACGTGATTCCATTATATCAGCAGAGTCAGGATATCTCCTTCTAGACAAGCCCCTAGTCAATACACCTATACAGATCTTACACGGTATTTCCTTTCCTGAAAATACTATGCCTCGATCCCACATTCACAGCATTCAAGACATCATACCATGCAAAGGAATATTTCAAATCACAGCAACAATCATTTCAACGTTTCAAACTTCTGAATATCACATATATATTGTATTTAAATCCCAAACAGCTTCAAACAACGTCAAACACAGTGGAGTTCGAAACCCGTATTTAAAACCGGCGACCACGTCGCCCAACCACATAGAACAGAGCATTTCGAAAAGAAACAGAGAACCGGCGACCACGTCGCCCTCACTTCAGAAACAGCAAAACTATGGCTTGTATTGAAAATGAAGTCTAGCTTCCCTTACCTGGACTTGCGCAAAACACCAGGAGCTCCGAAACTCAACGAAGCTTAAAGAATGTCTTGGCTCTGTTTTTGCGTCTGGTTTGAAGGGCTTGCAGAGAGCCTCCCAGGTGCTCTAATGGTGTTCGTCGTTCGTCGTACTCTTGTGTGAAGGTGTTAGAATCGCAGTGCGAAGGAGAGAATGGAGGAGAAGGGAGGTAAACTCACTCTTCCGCTCTTGAACAACTGCGACGTTTCTTTCTTTCTCTCTCAGAAATGGGTTTTTGCATCTTAAGCTGACTTCTCCACAAAAACCGCTGCCACCACCCACTCTGCAGGGAAGTTTGCGTGTACGTTTCACTGAACAGTACGACTAAGCGGGCCTCTGCGCAGGCTAACACTCTGAGGTCACTAGCCTGAACCACTCTTTTTGTCTACGTGTCGCGCATGCAGGACGTTTCATGCTGGGAGCCTGGGTCCCACCTTACTCTGTGTGAAACTCGACGTCGCGCGATAACTTTCCACTGCTGACTCATTTTGGTGAACGACCGATGTCTCCCTCACCCTGGAAGACGACCGATGTCTCTCTCACCTGGAAGACGACCGATGCCCATCCCTGGCGACGCCCTCATGCCTCGCGCCCTGGCGATGCCCGCATGCCTCTCGCGCCCTGGCAAAGCCCGCATGCCTCGCGCCCGCACGATGCCTGCATGCAATGCCCGCATGCCTCTCGTGCTCGCGCGATGCCCGCATGCCTCGCACCCGTGAGATGCCCGCATGCCTCGCACCCGTGAGATGCCCGCATGCCTCGCGCCCGTGCGATGCCCGCATGCCTCGCGCCCGCGCGATGCCTGCATGCCTCTCGCGCCCTGGCAATGCCCGCATGCCTCGCGCCCGCGCGATCATGTGTAGCAGGCGACCGGCGATCTCATAGCCTTCTAAACTTAACTTTCCTTCCTTTTTATTTTAAATAAAACATACATAGAATTCATTTAAAATATATCTCTTTTTATTCCAATTCAATTTTACAGGTCCTTACAGAGAGTCTTCGCGCGAGAGGTCATCGGTGGATAGTCTTCGCTCGAGATGTCATCGGTGGAGAGTCTTCGCGCGAGAGGTCATCGGTGGATTGTCTTCGCGCGAGAGGTCATCGGTGGATAGTCTTCACGCGAGAGGTCATCGGTGGATAGTCTTCGCGCGAGATGTCATCGGTGGATAGCCTTCGCGCGAGAGGACATCGGTGGATAGCCTTCGCGCGAGAGGTCATCGGTGGAAGGTTATCGCGCGATGGTGAGCTTCACACAGAGAAAGTGGGACCCAGACTCCCAGCATGAAACGTCCTGCACGCGCGCCACGTAGACAAAAAGGGTGGTTCAGAATAGTGACATCAGAATGTTGGCATGCGCAAGAGACACTCGCGGTCGTACTGTTCAGGGCAGGGGTTGGTATGCAGAAGAGACAACAGTGGTCGTACTGTTCAGGGCAGTGGTTGGCATGCGCAAGAGACAAACATGGTCGTACTGTTCAGAGAAACGTACACTCAGACTTCTCTGCAGAAGGGGTGGCAGCAGCAGCATACGTGGACAGGTAAGCTGGGATTCAAAAGCCACTGCGGGAATGGCAAAGAGCGTTACAGACTCAAGAGTGTTAGAGTGAGTGCAAACTTCCTCCCTCCCTTCTCCTCTCCTTTGCGTTGTGACTAAGGCAACCTCAAGCATCAGTGCGACAAGCGACGTTTGCCCTTAGAGCACCTAAGAGGTTCTCTGCAAGTCCTTCAAACCAGACGCGAAAAACAGAGCCAAGGCATTCTTTAAGCTTCGTTGGGTTTCGGAGCTCCTGGTGTTTTGCGCAAGTCCAGGTAAGGGAAGCTAGCCTTCATTTTCAATACAAGCCATAGATTAGCTGTTTCTGGAGTAAGGGCGACGTGGTCGCCGGTTTCGTTTTCATCTTCGTGAATGCTCTGTTCTATGTGTTTGGGCGACGTGGTCGCCGATTTTGTATACAGACTTTGAAATACCCTGTTTTTGAACCAGATCGCCGGTTTTGGCGTTGTTTGCGAACTCTCTGTTTTTGATGTTGTTTGAAGCTGCTTTGGATTTAAATGTGATATACATGTGATATTCGAAAATATGAACCTTTGAAATGACTGTTGCTATGATTGAAATCATTCTTTGAGTGGTATGGTGTGTGGAATGTCGTGAATGTGGGTCAAGACATAGTATTTTCAGGAAAGGAAATACCGTGTTGAGATTTGGTTGTGAAGTGTATTGATCTGTAAGTATCCTGTGAATGGGGCGATCCTAACTCTGCTGAGATAATGGAATCACATAGAGGAAGTTACTCAGTTGGTGAGAGTCGAAGGAGGTTCATATGAATGGGTGAGTCGTGTGAAACAGAACGAGCTCGGCCTGTCTTATGGATTTACCCTGTCATACTGTGAGAGTGATGAATTGAGACCGAGATTGTGTTGATGCGCTTGGCTGTGGAATCATTATAGCCAATGGAGTATGACAGGTGCATGTCCCTGGATGCTAGGTTCAACGCACGAGTCTTCCGGAAGTGGAGTCGAGTGTCTTGTGTGATGAGTCAGTGAAGTCTGACGTGAGAAATGAGAAACTTTGAATTGATAGACACTTGATATATGTTGTGATTTTAATGACCTTCGAGGAATCGTGAAATATGTGTTTAGTTGATGGTTTACGTAGATATCTTGAATTTGTTTTACCTTGATTTCAAAGTTCATATCTAACTCTTTTTAAATGTCTAGCTTACCCTGTGTTTCTTTTGTGTTGTGTTTGGCCTTTTCTTAAACCTGTAATGATCGTGTATAATTTACACGGGAGCAGATGATGTTGCAGGATGTAGAGCTCCTTAGTGAATTGTCGCTGGAAGGAGATCGCCTGTTTTCTATTTCTGTTGGGAGATCACCCCTTTTGCTGCTTTCTGATAGGAGATCGCCTATATGATAGGAGATCGCCCTTCTAATAGGAGATCACCCTTCTGTCAGGACATCACCTATCTTTTGTATTGTATTTTGTTTATGTTTTAATGGAAAAGTGATCGTATTTGTATTAAACTCCCTGTGAGGAGAAACTTTAATTACATATATATAATTTTATTCACTTCAATCTATTTGTTACTTTTATTTTCATTATATAAATATGAAGGATATTTTGGCGGGATGTTACAGCGATCGGTCGTAAGTGCATGAAGAGCGCGATCGGTCGTAAGTGCATGCAGAGGGCGATCGGTCATAAGTGCATGCAGAGGGCGATCGGTCATCGGGGTTCTTGCCAACACGTGTTAAGTTGGGACCAAGGTTCCCAGCGAGAACGTTACGCATGCACCTTGCATGATGCCCACTCAGAGGACGTGCGGCGAGGCCATGCAAGCAGGATGCGCCTGGCGAGTGAGTTTAGACCAGCCACGCCTGGCGCTCTCCTGGGAGCATGCGGCCCGCACAGAGAGAAGCGCAGAAGCCCTCCAGGTGTGGCGCGTGTACGGTAGATGCCAACTTTGATGGGTTGTTCTTCATGACCATTTGTTCTTCTTAAAATATGAGGTAAAAAGGTGGTGGAAGCTATGGATGATATGGGTCAAGGATGACTCATATAGAGCTATGGGTTCCTTGTAGGTGCATGAAAGGTATGGAGAGTGATAGGTTAGGCCAAATCACTTGGAGGAAGGTGAAGATGAAGATCAAAGTGTCTAACCTAGAGAGACTAGACAAAGAGTAGAAGCTAGCATAATTTTGGCAGCATTTACTCATATAAATTGATCTTAAAAAAACATGAGCCAAAGCACCCTATTTATAGGAGATGGTGCCTTGGAGAGTAAGGAACAAGGGTAGGATGGGGAATACATAAAAGAGGGGGCTGCTAGGGTGTTGACTAAAGGTCAATGCAGCCCCTTAGCATGCTTCTAGAAGGTAGGGCTACATTCCTACCCTAAAAGGCCTAGGTACAAGCTAAATTGTTAAATACACCCCCGATTGTGCTAAATGAACCCTACTCTACTGAAATTATAAATAAACTAAAATTAATTTATGCTCAGCTCCCATGGCTTGGGCTTTACTCCTTGTAGTCCTCTGAAGGGTCTTTGAATATGTAGAGAAAAGTTTCTCTGCCATCAGTAGCAGAGTCCCACTCTTCTTGAATCCTCTTTGCCATGGACCTAGTTGTTGGGCCTGAGCTTAGGCCTCTTCCATCAAACTTCATGCCTCCATGTGTCACCATCTGGGAGAGAGGCGCGGCCCAGGTATAAAGCACTCCACGTCATGTAAGGTAAGGAGAGTTCTTTTCAAATTACAAGTTTACACACAGTCTCTGAGTCACTGTGGGAGCGTTCTTACACGTTGCATAGTGATAACAGAAAACGGTTATAGAGAGAGAAAGTGGATCTGAGAGCACACACGAGTCTCACAGAGAGATTCAGTGAGAGTTTTTGGTGTTCCTGCTGCCTGACTTGAGCGTCGGAGTGCACACGGCCGCTAGAGGCGCCGTCTGCGTTGTTTTGCAGGCATCGTTTGGAAGTCCAGTGACGATTCTTGGAGCGTTCTTGTAGAACACGCAGTTGCAGGAGGCTAGACGAAGGAGTGACGAGGCACATCCTCCACGTTCAAGTCCGCGGCAGGATCAGTATAAAACAATCGGTTGTTTCGGCAAAACAACAAGTTGTTTTTCACTTAGTTGAAAAACATTCCATTTTGAAAAGGCTTTCAATTCAAACTTGTTTTGGATTCAAACAAGGTGTGGATTACATAAAGTCTACCCCTGTTCCCACCCATACATAGCAGCAACTCCAACCATCATCAAACACTTTGGATTTGGATTCTTCAAAGCTTTTAATCATCCTTGATCAACAAGAAGATTGCGTGAGATATGCACAACAGTGCAAGAAGTGCCAGCAGCACACTGACTGGAATAATGCGCCACCAAAGGAATTGAGGTTGATCCACAGCCCATGGCCTTTCCACACCTGGGGGATTGACATCTTGGGACCGTTTCCTTTAGCGATTCAACAGATGAAGTACCTTGTGGTGGCCATGGAATATGTTACTAAGTGGATCGAGGCCGAGTCAGTGGTGCAAATTACAGCTCACAAAGTCCAACACTTCGTGTGGAAGAATATAGTCTGCCATTTTGGAATCCCAAAATGATTGGTGTCTAACAATGGCACCTAGTTCGCAAGCCAGCAGTTGAGCAAGTTGTGCACAGAGCTCGGCATCAAGCAGGTATTTACGTCAGTCGAGCACCCCCAGACTAATGGACAGGTCGAATCAGCCAACAGAGTCCTACTCAGGGGCTTGAAGAGAAGATTAGAGAAAGCTAAAGGAACTTGGCCAGAGGAGGTTCCCAGGATTGTGTGGCCGTATCACACCACCCCATAATCCACTACCAAAGAAACACCCTTTAGCTTTGTGTATGGGTCAGATGCTATGATCCCTATAGAAATCCAGGAGAGCTCGCCTTGCTTTCAAAACTTTGTGGCTGAAGAATCTAATTAGGAAAGAAGAGTGAACTTAGATCTGCTAGATGAATTCAGAGAAGAGGCTCGCATCAAATCTGAAGCTTTAAAGAGAAAGATAGGGTATGATCCCGCCGCGGACTCGAGCGTGGGGAAAGTGCCTCGTCACTCCTTCGTCTAGCCTTCTAACTGCTGCACATTTTGCAAGGAGGCTCCAAGAACCTTCGCCGGAACTCCAAATGATGCCTGCAAAACACACAGACGGCGCCTCTAGCGGCCGTTGTAGCTCCGACGCTCAAGTCAGGCAACGGGAACACCAAAACTCTCTCTCGAATCTATCTGTGTGAGAGTCGTGTGTGCCCTCAGTCCTCTTTGATTCGAAAACTGAGTGTTCTCGGTTCGTGTTGTGTATTGTGTGGCAAAAATTGCGTACCTGGTTCAGCGTTCTTCTTCCTCATATAATCCCGTGTTGCCCCCTACTAGCTTCCTCTAGGGCCACTTGATTACTTTGCACCGCCGTTATCCACCCCCAGGGCTACCTTGCGTGCAGGCCTTCCTCACTTGAGTGCAAAATCTGACAGGGAAGGCCGCATGGGCACCTCTGTACCCCTCAATTTTTGTGCCCATCTGCCCTACCTAATCTCTGGGAACACCTTCACGGTCCACGTGGCATGCATGCAACCTCACTGGGAGACTCTAACCTTGATGGGTTCTTGTCTCAGCAGAATTCTGCACCTATCCGCGTCTTCCCATCTTCATGCATGGTCATCTCGCGACTAAGGCCACTCCCTGCCTCTGGGCGCTTTACTGATCACTGGTCGCGTTGTTCACATCGCCACAGCCGATGTCACCTCGACACATACCGATGACCAAGGTATCTCTCATCCTGGCCGATGACCGATGGCGCTTCTTTACGTTGTCGTGCTCTCCTTATGGAATCATGCGAGGTCCTTGGGTAACGTTCTCGCCGGGAGCCTGGGTCCCAGTTTAACTCGTGTTGGTAAGGAACCCCCGACGACAAATCGCTCTGCATGCACCGATGACTGATCGGTGCTTCATCACTTCTCACGCTCTGCTTCCAGGCGCTCATGTAGGAACTGATCTGCTGGTGGTGGTCACTCGGTAACTGACCACTGATCGCCGTTCTTGAATGATCTCCACCCTGGTTCATCTGCTATCTCATGCCACGCGTCACTCTGTGACTGGCCCACGTGGTCACCGGAAGGAGATCGCCTGTTTCTGTTTCTATTAGGCGATCACCCCTTTTCTGTTGTCTGTTAGGAGATCGCCTTTTTCTGATAGGAGATCGCCTTTTTCTGTTAGGAGATCGCCTGTTTTTTTTCTATTTTGTTGTATTTTGTTTAAGTTTTGGAAAACTGACCGGATATGTATTAAACTCCCTGTGAGGAGAAATTTCATTATATATATATATACATATGTTCACTTCAATATTATTGTTTTACCTTTAATTCGTTTTATAATTATGAAAAGGATTTGGCGGGATGTTACAGTAATTAAAAAAAAAATAAAAACAGCAAAGGTACCAAAACAGCAAACAAGTTAAGAATTAAAATTGCAAAAACAGCAACTGTGGTAATGAATCTGCCGAAGAGAATGGAGGAAGAAAAAATGTCACTCTCAAAGAAAATAAGTTCCTTTCACCAAGCTGATCTTGAAGCCTTGGAAACCTCAAATGAAAAATGTCACAGCAAGCACACCAATCTTTGAAGGCAACACCACAAAACCAAAGAAAGAAGAAAGACAAGCAAGAAAAGGTATAAAGAAGGAAAGGCAATGCAAAAGGAATACAAGATTGATGACAAACACAAAGAATAGAGAACAAAAGACAAGCAAGAAAATAAGGAACTCAATGAGAAAGTAGGCACACAAAAGAATACTTAAAGAAAAGCACTAGAGTAGATGAAGAAAACAAAAATTAGCTACTGGAAAAAAAAAATTCTATGCAAACTGTGCGTGAGATTCATTGATTGATCTGGAAAGATATACAGCGAACTGGACTATCAAATTTTAACCACACAAACTTCAAGATGTTAACTCAAAAATGGCACTGGAATTATGTAAAAACAGTAAGCCAATTGAGAGAAATAAATTTTTCAAAATTGCTGCCCGATTACCGTATTTTTTTCGGCAGGAATGTACACTTTTCGTATTTTATTTATCATATTTTGTGTACTTTGAATTTTATTGTACTTCTTTTTTCTATTCTTTTCTAACACTTTGGGGATCACAAATCCAGAATTTCAGAAATTTCCAGTGAGTAAATCAATTGCAATAAGCAAAAACAGTAAGCACTTGTTGTCAGAAACAGAGAAATCCTAAGAGGAATGAAAAACAGAATTATGAACTAGCAAAGACATAATGGAAATTGTGTCATAGAACTTGTATAGGTCTAAAATACAAGTATGAACTCAATCTAAAACAGAAAATGCACAAAGGATCAAGCAATAAACTCAAAAAACAGAATGTAAACCAAAGCAAGAAACAAAAAATTGCAATAAAAGTACTACAAGAAGTGATGACATATTATGGAAAAACAAGACAATGACAAAACTATTATAGATTCAAAAAGGAAAATACTCAAACATATGATAGGCACAAATAAGAAAACAGCAATAAAACTCAAAATAAGCCTAAAAACAGAAATGTAAACACAAGAATATAGAGCTCTTGAATCAAAGTGCAACACAACTCAAAAATTAAACAAGAACACACCTAAACTCTAGATACCACATGATGTGAATTCAAGAACATAATATGAAAAGTTCTTGACATTCTTAGGAGACATCTTGAGTTGGTCATATGAGAGGCACTTTCTCTAAGAATTGGATCAATGTTCTAAGACAAGAACTCACCAAAACTAATGCCAAAACACAATCTCAATTAGACGTTCCATCTATTGTCAAATTGAACCGATTGAAATACAAGAAAAAGGAAAAGAAATAGAACATAGGTGCTGGAAAATGAAAAAATGCTGGACAGATTTGAAAATAGGAACAAAAAAACACCGAATAGAATTGCAAGATAAGAACAAAATAGGAAATGGAATGGAGAATGGATTAGAAGACTTATGAAGAGGAGACTTGGAGATGATCTCGCCACTTGAAGGTTGGATTGCTTCAAGATAAGAGTGTGATGCTGCCACTTGAGTTCCAAGAGCTCTCAAGATGAAGCAAGGAAGAAGAGACACACAAGTGCTCACAAATGCTCTCAAAAAATGAGTAGAGTTTTCTTACTAATAATTTCCAATCTGCATATACAAGGGGCAGCACCTCTATTTATAGTTTTTAGGTGCTGAAAAATAGGTGGGAAAATTCAAAAGAAACTCTTTTGAAATTCCCACCAAAACAAGTCACATGGGAGGTGTGACCTTTTTCTACTATGACACCTCCTAAAAACTACACTTACACCTACTCTCCTAAGTCACATGTACAATGTGACTTTATTTTACATATTCACACTCCTATATTTAATATCCACACCTCCTACAACTTATACAAAAGAAATACAAATGATGCTCTTTTATTTAATGCTTGGCCTTGCTTCTCATGGATTGGACTTGGGCTTCTTGGGCTTGGCCTTTTTGGGCTTGGGCTTTGGGCTTGGGCCTCCTCTTTTGAAAAGACTAATAAGAAAAACTTTAAATGTTTTGGTGGATGGCCTCTTCCTCCATTAGTGAAATCCTCTCTTCCTTGATATCCATCAGAAACTTCTTACATCACTTACATTTTGTGGAGTGGGCCACTCTTGGATGGCTTTGATTTTCTCCGGGTCAACATCCACCCCCTTTTGGTTGACTATTGATCCTGCCGCGGACTTGAACGTGGAGGATGTGCCTCGTCACTCCTTCGTCTAGCCTTCTGCAACTGCACATTCTGCAAGAACGCTCCAAGAGCCTTTGCCGGAACTCCAAACGATGCCTGCAAAACACACAGACGGCGCCTCTAGCGGCCGTTGTAACTCCGACGCTCAAGTCAGGCAACAGGAACACCAAAAACTCTCACTGAATCTCTCTGTGAGACTCGTGTGTGCTCTGATCCACTTTCAATCTCTGTGTAAACTTGATTCTGTTATCACTGTGCAATGTGTATAAACGTCCCCACAATGACTCAGAAACTGTGTGTAGTGTAAAAACTGTAAGAAGTGTAATTCTGTGTAAGAATGTCTCAGAATCCCTTTACCTTACATGAGGTGGAGTACCTTTATACTGGGCCGCGCCTCTCTCTCAGATGGTGACACGTGGAGGCATGCAGCTGACATCTAACCGTACACGTGTCACATCTGAAGGGATTCTGCGCTTTTCTCTGTGCGGCTAAGTTATCCTCTTGCGGAGTAACTTAGCGCGTTTCTTCTCTCTGAGTGAGTGCATGCTCCCAGGAGAGCGCCTGGTGGGGCTGGTCTAAGCACACTCACCAGGCGTATCCTGCCTGCATGACCTCGCCGCACGTCCTCTAAGTGGGTGCATGCTCCCAGGAGAGCACCGGGTGTGGCTGTTCTGAGCACGCTCACCAGGCACATCTTGCCTGCATGGTCTCACCGCACGTCCTCTGAGTGGGCATCATGCGAGGTGCATGCGTAACGCTCTCGCTGGAAGCCTGGGTCCCAGCTTAACACGTGTTGGCAAGAAAACCGATGACCGATCTAGCTCTGCCTGCACTAACGATCGAGCGGTGCCTCATGACCTTCCACCGACGTCCGTGCGGTGCCTCATTACTTTCCACCGACGTCCGTGCAGTGCTTCCATGCGCTTATCTAGGCACCGCTTTGGGGGTGGTGGCCAATTGGTAACTGACCACCGATCACCATTCTAAGTGGTCTCCTCCCTGATTCGCTTGCCATCTCATGCCACGTGTCACCCTGTGACTGGTCCATGTGGTCATCTGCCGCTGTCGTCATCTACTACCGATGACCGACTGTAAGGACCTGTAAAATTAAATTGGAATAAAAGGAATATATTTTAAATGAATTCTAAGTATGTTTTTATTTAAAATAAAAAGGAAGGAAAGTGTAGCTTAGAAGACTATAAGATCGCCTGTCGCCTACTACACATGATCGCCAGGGCGCGAGAGGCATGCGGACATCGCCAGGGCGCGAGGCATGTGGACGTCGCCAGGGCGCGAGGGGCATGCAGGCATCGCCAGGGCGCGAGAGGCAGGCGGGCGTCGCCAGGGATAGACATCGGTCGTCTCCCAGAGAGAGACATCGGTCGTCCGCCAGGATGAGACATCGGTGGATAGTCATTGCGCGAGCGGTCATCGGTGGAAGATTATCACGCGATGTCGAGTTTCACACGAATAAAGTGGGACCCAGACTCCCAGCATGTCACGTCCTGCACGCGTGCCACGTGGACAAAAAGGGTGGTTCAGAATAGTGACATCAGAATGTTGGCATGCGCAAGAGACACTCGCGGTCGTACTGTTCAGGGAAGTGGTTGGCATGCACAAGAAGACAACCGTGGTCGTACTGTTCAGTGAAACGTACACTCTGGCTTTCTTGCAGAGGGGGGTGGTGGCAGCAGCATGCGTGGACAAGTAGGCTTGGATTCAAAAACCCACTGCGAGGAGGCAAAGAAGGTTGCAGTGACTCAAGAGTGAAAGAGTGAGTGCATCTTCATCCCTCTCTTTTCTCTCCTTCGCGCTGCGATTCAGGCAACCTCAAGCACCAGTGCGACGAGCAACGACTGCCCTTAGAGCACTTGGGAGGTTCTCTGCAAGTTCTCCAGACCGGGACACTAAAACAGAGTGAAAGCATCTTAAAGCTTCGTTGGGTTTCGGAGCTCTTAGAGTTTTGCGCTAGTCCAGGTAAGGGAAGCTAGCCTTATTTCCAACGAAAAACCTTATAATAGATGTTTGAGATGATGGGGCGACGTGGTCGCCGATTTTCAACTTTTATTGCATAATCCTCTGTTTTTGAACGAGATCGCCGGTTTTGGCGTTGTTTTTCGAACTCCCCTGTTTTTGGTGTTGTTTGAAACTGTTTGAGATTTAAATGTGATATTCGAAAATCTGAACCTTGGCATGAGTTTTTCTGTGACTGGAATCGTTCATTAAGTGTTGTATGACGTGTTGAATGTTGTGAATGTGAGATCAAGGCATAGTATTTTCAGGAAAGAAAATACCGTGTAAGATCGTGTAGGATGTGCATTGATCGGTGATTTCTATAATGAGATATCCTGACTCTGCTGAGATAATGGAATCACATAGAGGAAGTTATTCACTTGGTGAGAGTCGAAGGAGGTTCATATGAATGGGTGAGTCGTGTGAAAAAGAACGAGCTCGGCCTGTTATATGGATTAACCCTGTCATACTGTGAGAGTGATGAAATTGAGATCGAGATTGTGTTGATGCGCAGAGCTGTGGAAACATTACAGCAGTTTAGTATGACAGGTGCAGATCTCTGAGTCTAGTCAATGCACGAGTCTTCCGGAAGTAGTGTCAAGTGTCTTGTGTGATGAGTCAGTGGAAGTCTGACGTGAGAAATGAGGAACATTGAAATTGATAGACACTTGATGCATTATGTGAAATAGAATGACTCTTGAGAATATTGTGAAATGTGTGATTACTTGGTGGTCATGTGAAGGGAACGAGAAAATTGATAGTTTTTACGTGGGTGTTTTTAATTTGTTTCATCTTGATTTTAAAGTTTCCTATCTAACTCTTTTTCAGATGTCTAGCTTACCCTGTGATTTTTTTGTGTTGTGTTTGGCTTTTTCTTAAACCTGTGATGATCGTGTATAATTTACACGGGAGCAGATGATGTTACAGGAAGTAGAGCTCCTCATTGAGTGATCGCCCGAAGGAGATCGCCTGTTCCTATTTCTGTTAGGCGATCACCCTTTTTCTGTTTTCTGATAGGAGATCGCCGTTCTCTGATACGAGATCGCCTTTTTGCTGTTAGGAGATCGCCTGTATTCATATTTTACTGTATTTTGTTTACGTTTTCTGGAAAAGTGACCGAATTTGTATTAAACTCCCTGTGAGGAGAAACTTCATTACATATATATAATTTTGTTCACTTCAATCTATTTGTTTACCTTTATTTTTATTATATAAATATGAAAAGTATTTGGCGGGATGTTACAATGCCCGATGTCACATCGGCTTCACTCTGTTACTGAGTACACATCGGCATACCTCCTGATCGGTCTCCAACCACTAATTGGCACACTGGCCATGCCGCTTGAAGGACATTGTCCTACGCTGTGGGACCTAGCTTACGTGGCCCACTACTGCTAGCGGTCGTCGATGTCTAAGAACTGGTCAGTACACAAGCCCCCCAGTCTCAAATTGTTAACTTGTTCAGCAAAGAGACTAAGTTGTCACCCTCGACGATCTACGTGGCACTGGGTGAAAGCACGTGAACAGTGCACCGGAATGACGTCTCACCATACTTTATTAATCTGCGTACACGTGGCCTAATCAAAGGCTAGGGTTTATTGCCGCTTATGCTCCCTTGGCCCACGTTAAACCCTTTCATAACCCCGCGCTCCATCACTGTTTCATCACTTTTGCTTAAGCTTTCCTTCAATCATCTTCTTTCTCCCAAATGCTCCTGCTTCAACTTCAACCTTCATGACTTTTCACCCTCAAATCTCCCAAAGGTATGATTTTTATTCCTTAGCATGCCTTGATTTCATGGTTTCTCCATTCATAACATGTGATAACTGCTCTGGCTCTATTGATAATTTCTGCACCTTAGGGTTTTCCTACATTTTTCAATGTTGTGTTCTTCGTCTTTGAGTCTCTGTTCTTCTACTTCATTGAGCCACACCATCAGTTCTTCTAAACCCTCGTTTTCCCTCCTTTTGCCTCTCCTTTTTTAGCTTTGGTCAAGATGGCAAGAACCAAAACCACTCCCAACCCTCCTCCCTCAGTTGACTACAAAGCCCTCTACCCCTGGGCCACTGATGACCTTCTTGCTGAGACCTCTCGACTCACATCCAGTGGGGATGTGACCCAGCACAGGGAGGACGAGCTCGCTTGCATGACCCGTGTGTTTGGGAGGGAGTGCGACGCATATGTCTCAGTTCGACCTTACATAGAGGGTGAACCCGTATGTGCCGACAGTCATTCCAACGACGGGGAACTCGCTTTCTTCCTCTACGCCACCATCTTCAAGCGGGTCAAGCTTCGCTTGCCCCTCATTGGGTTCGAGAGAGCCCTCCTCATAGAGCTTAATGTGGCCCCTGCCTAGCTGCATCCCAACAGTTGGGCCTTTGTGAAGGCCTTCGCCATTTTGTGCAACCACCTGGGGCACCCTCCTTCCATGGACATCTTCCTCCACTTCTTCGAAGCGAAGAGCCCCTGGAAGAGGCTTTGGGTAAGCCTCAACGGGGTGGTGGGGAGATTCCTCCTGACTCTCTTCCAGCAATCCTACAAGGGCTTCAAAGGGAAGTTCTTTAGGGTGTGTTGGAGCTCCTACGACCCCACTCTACTCGATGGGTTTCCCCTGTATTGGGTTGAAAAGCTAACATTCAAGAAACCCAAGGGTCTCGAGGAGCTGGCCCCACTCGATCGTGACTTGTGCCAGCTTCGTTCAAGCTTGGGAGTGGTGTTTAACACCACCCAACTGATCAAGCATGAGTACAACGCCGAGTCCCTCAAGGGCTATATTGGTACCTATCCCTCTATCGTTTAACTGATTCTTCCTGTATTTGATGTTGTTGTGTATTGCTGTTGTGTATTGTTGTTGAATTCTCTTCTTACGTTTATTGCTCTTGTGCAGATACGGCACTCGATGCAAAAAAGAAGAGATTGGATGAGCTGGTTGCCCGCTGTCGAACAGCAACTGCTGGTGCAAGCAGCTCAGCCCCTGCTGGTCCCCTGGCTCTTGTTCAGGAATCGCTTAACTCAGCCCCTACTGATAAAGGGGTGGTCGCGGTTGACTCTAAGGATGAGGACACAGAGGAATGTCTCGTCTTCAAGAGGCCAAGATTGGGGGTTGCGACCACCCCCCTTTCGGCTACAGAGGACTAGCCTCCATCCTTCATGGACAACCCCCTAGCGCTTCTTCTCCTCGTGGTCATCCTGCGTTAGAAGATGGTGGGGAGAGCACCCCCGGGGGTTGTGTGCCTCCTGTCCCAGAACTTCCCTCCATCCTCTAACAAGCCCTCAAGTGCCTTCAGAACAATGAAGCAATGGAGGCCTTGGACGGGGACTCACTGAGGGATCTCATGGGATGAGGCCTTGGTGAGTTCCTTGCCGCCTCCAGCGCCTTGGTGAGCAAAGCAGAGGTGAAGATGAAGGAGGAACTTGCCCGGGTGAGCCAGTCTGAGGCAAGGTTGAAGGAGGAGCTTGCTCTCCAGGTCCAAGTATCTGCTAGGCGTGCGCCTACCATGAACTAAGAGCTTAGCAGCCTCCGCCAATCTGAAAAGGAGACCAAGAAGCTCCTCTTCGACAAGGGTCAAGAGGCCCTCCAGCTTAAAGCCAAAATCCTCCCCCTCCGCAACAAAGTGATTCATCTAGAGGAGCAGCTGGAGGGAGCACAAGCTAAGGTTGCCAAGCTGGAGGAAATGGCCACCAATCAAGAGGTCCAGCTGGGCAAGGTGGAAGGAGAACTCGCCCAACAAGTTGAACTGCTCAAGAAGACCGAGGTTGAGCTAGCTGAAGACGCTGCTGAAGCCTTTGGAGCAGGGTTTGATGAGACCCTTGCTCAGGTTGCCTGCGTGCATCCTGAGGTGGACCTCTCTCCCTTCTCTATGTCGATGGAGGTTGTCGATGGGCAGCTCACTCCTAGGGCTTAGGTCTCTTGATATGTAATGGCTGGACCCTTGAACTCTTTGTAATCTTGGCTTGACTTGTAAATCATTTTACTGCTTTATACTGTGCCTTTTTCTCATGTTCTGTATGTCTTTAACTTGGTCTTTGCTTGATCACCTTAGGAATCATCACCTTAAGACTCTTTGCTAACAACGTCTTCGCCATAGGTTCTCCCCTTAGGTAGCACGCTTCATCCTGCCAAACTCCAAGAGGAAACCATGCTAACCTTAAATGACTCTTTCTTGTCACATCATAAGAAAGATCCTCTTGCTGGAGGCATGCTCCACTGTTTTGCTGATCGTCCCCTGTTCTTGCTGGTTGACACTACGACAATCATGCACCCTCTTCTTCTTTCTCAGGTTGCTGCTTCACTGAATCGAAACACTCTGTACCTGCAAAGACAAGGGGGCGCCCTAGAGGTTGTTTGCACTCCAACGCTCAAGTCAATACTGGGCTAAGAAACAGTGTGTATGTATGTAACAGTTCTAGTCTCAAGATCTGCGTACCTTTTTAGGGTTTCTTACTGTTGTTTATATAGCCTAGGGTTTCCCCTGTCTCTGTTACCCGGATTTAGGATTTTTGCAGGAATACCGTTGCGCCACTATTACCCAGTCTTAGTGTAATCTAGCGCGTAAGGTTTCCCTTGTTGATGTGCAACCTCTCACTATATGGACACCTAGGTACCAACTTGTGCACCTAATCTCTGGGGCCATATGTTCTAGGGGTGCCCTAACTGTTCACGTGCCATGCATAAAGTCTACCCCTGGGAAACCCTAACCCTAACGGGCCTTAAAGTTCCCAGGGCCCCTGGCTGGTGCTGCGCCCAAATGCGCTATTCACGCCATACGCACGAGTACCTTGGGACTCATACTTCCCCCTAACTCTAGGCGTTTCACTGATAACTGATGTGTCTCCTGGGGTCTACCTCTCATGGCCCAGTTTAGCTGTTGGAACTGCTGATGCCCGATGTCACATTAGCTTCATTATGTTGTCGAGTACACATCGGCGTACCTTGATGATCGATCTCCGACCACTAATCGGCACACTGGCTCATGCCACCTGAAGGACACTGTCTCACACCGCCTGTGGGACCCAGCTCACGTGGCCCACTACTACTAGCGATCGTCGATGTTTGAGGATTGGTCAGTACACAAGCCCCCCAGTCTCAAGCCGTTAACTAGTTTAGCGAAGAGACTAAGTCGTCGCCCTTGGCGACCTACGTGGCACTGGGTGAAAGGACGTGAACAGTGTGCCGAAATGACCTCTCACCATAGTTTTTGAATCTGCATACACGTGGCCTGATCAACGACTAAGGCTTATTGCCGCTTGTGCTCCCTTGGCCCACGTTAAACCCTTTCAAAACCCCATGCTCCTTCACTGTTTCATCACTTTTGCTTAAGCTTTCCCTCAATCATCTTAGTTCTCCCAAACGCTCCTGCTTCAACTTCAACCTTGATGTGATTTGATTTTATGATTTAGCATTTTATGGTGGCACTTTAATTAGGATTGAGATTTTAGGATGATTAAGGTGAGAACCTAAGGAAAATCCCCACTGGACATTAACTTAACCAAGTGGTTAAGTAGATGTGAAGGTTCATTTCACAAAGGCAAAAGGAAAACACAATTATAAGGTGATGATGATGACAAGTTATGGTGTGGAATTACATAAGGAAAACAAGAGCAACATATAATTCCAAGATAAGTGAAGGATGCCACCACTTGAGAGCTCTCAAAACTCACAAGATAAGACCAATTTTGGAGGAGCTCACTCACTCACAGTTCACACAAGAATTTGTGTATAGTAACTTTACTATAATTTTCAACTTGTAAATACATGAGGTAGACCTCCCTATTTATAGATTTAGGAGCCTTGGAAAGCAAGCTTAAGAAGGGAAAAAAGTGGGCAGCCATAGGGTTTGACTGAGTCAATCCCGTATTCTTGGCTATCCTTCTAGAAATTAAGTCAAAGTGCCTTCAAATGGGCTAGGAACAAGCAAGAATGCTACCCACACCCCCTACTATGCTAAAGCCACTTTATTCTACCTTATTTCTACTGTTTGGACCCCTTATTTGAGCATTTTTCTAAATATTTAAGAAGACTAATAGGAAGAACTTCAAGTGCTCTGGACCTTGTCCATTCCTCCTAATGAAGAGGTCTTCCTTTGCTTGTTGAGATGACCCTTTATAGTTGGCATTCTTGGTCATCTTCTTGTGGACTCGGTTTTGGAGTCTTTGTGTGTTTGTATCAAACCTTCACGACTTTTCACCCTCAACTCGCCAAAAGGTATGATTTTTATACCTTAGCTCGCCTTTATTTCATGGTTTCTCCCTCCATAACATGTGATAACTGCTCTGGCTCTGTTTATGATTTCTACACCTTAGGGTTTTCCTGCATTTTTCATTGTTGTGTTCTTCATCTTTGAGTCTCTGTTCTTCTGTTCATTGAGCCACACCATCAGTTCTTCTAAACCCTATTTTTCTTTCCTTTTGCCTCTCCTTTTTAGCTTTGTTCGAGATGGCAAGAACCAAAACCACTTCCAACCCTCCTCTCACTATTGACTACAAAGTCCTCTACCCTTGGGCCTCCAAAGACCTCCTCGCTGAGACCTCCAAACTCACCACCTGCGGTGATCTGAGGAAACACGGAGACGATGAAGGCAAGACCAAGGGTCGTGTGTTTGGCAGGGAATGCAATGCATATGTCTCGGTTCGACCTTGCATGGAGGGCGAACCCATATGTGCCAACAATCGCTCCAACAACAGGGAGCCCTTCTTCTTCCTCTACGCCACCATCTTCAAATGGGTCAAGCTTCACTTGCCCTCACTGGGTTCGAGAGGGAGCTCTCTACATAGCTTAACGTGGCCCTTGCCCAGCTGCATCCCAACAGTTGGGCTTTTGTGAGGGCCTTCGCCATTTTGTGCAACCACCTGGGGCACCCTCCTTCCGTGGACGCCTTCCTCCACTTCTTCGAAGCGAAGAGCCTCGGGAAGAGGCTTTGGGTAAGCCTCAACGGGGTGGCGGGGAGAGTCCTCGTGACTCTCTTCTAACAATCCTACAAAGGCTTCAAAGGAAAGTTCTTTAGGGTGTGCTGCAGCTCCTACGACCCCACTCTGCTCGATGGGTTTCCCCTGTATTGGGTTCAAAAGCTGACGTTCATAAAACCCAAGGGTCTCGAGCAACAAGCCCCACTCAATCGTGACTTGTGCCAGCTTCTTTCAAGCTTGGGAGTCATGTTTAACACCACTCGGCTGATTAAGGACGAGTACGACGTCGAGTCCCTCAAGGGATATATTGGTATCTGTTCCTCTATCCTTTAACTATTTTGCCTGTATTTGATGTTGCTGTGTATAGCTATTGAATTGTTTTCTTACGTTTATTGCTCTTGTGCAGATATGGTGCTCGATGCAAAAAAGAAAAAGAGATTGGCAGGGCTGGTTGCCCGCCGTCGAGCGACAACTACTGGTGCAAGCAGCTCAGCCCCCGCTAGTCCCCTGGCTCTTGTTCAGGAATCGCCCAACTCAGCCCCTGCTGATAAAGGGGTGGTCGCAGTGGATGTAACATCCCGCCAAATTTCTTTTCATATTTATGTAATAAAATAAAGGTGAAACAAATATATCGAAGTGAACAAAATTATATATGTGTAATGAAGTTTCTCCTCATAGGGAGTTTAATACATAATCGGTCAGTTTTCCAAAAACTTAAACAAAATACAGTAAAATAGAAAGACAGGCGATCTCCTAACAGAACAAGGCAATCTCCTATCATAAAACGGCGATCTCCTATCAGAAAACAGAAAAAGGGGTGATCGCCCGACAGAAAATAGAAACAGGCGATCTCCTTCCGGCGACCACTCACAGAGGAGCTCTACTTCCTGCAACATCATCTGCTCCCGTGTAAATTATACACGATCATCACAGGTTTAAGAAAAAGCCAAACACAACACCAAAAACACAGGGTAAGCTAGGTATTTGAAAGAGAGTTTAGATATGAACTTTAAAATCAAGATAAAACAAATTCAAGATACCCACGTAAAACCATCAGCTTTCTCATTCTCTTCACATGACCATCAAGTAAACACATATATATCACAATTCCTCAAAGTTCTTTCAATTTACATAATGCATCAAGTGTCTATCAATTTCAATGTTCCTCATTTCTCACGTCAGACTTCCACTGACTCATCACACAAGACACTTGACACTACTTCCGGAAGACTCATGCATTGACTAGACTCAGAGATCTGCACCTGTCATACTAAACTGCTGTAAAGTTTCCACAGCTATGCGCATCAACACAATCTCGATCTCAATTTCATCACTCTCACAGTATGACAGGGTGAATCCACACAACAGGTCAAGTAGTTATCTTTCAAACACTTACCCATACGTATGAACCTCCATCGACTCTCAACGCCTGAATAACTTCATCTATATGAATTCATTATCTCAAGAGAGTCAGGATATCTCATTATAGACATCACCGATCAATGCACATCCTACACGATCTTACACGGTATTTTCTTTCCTGAAAATACTATGCCTTGATCCCATATTCACAACATTCAATCACATCATACAACACTTAATGAACGATTCAGTCACAGCAACATTCATTCCACGGTTCAGATTTTCGAATATCACATGCAATTCACATTTAAATCTCAAACAGTTTCAAACCGCACTAAAACAGGGGAGTTCGAAAAACAACGCCAAAACCGGCGATCTCATTCAAAAGCAGGGGATTTCGAAACAAAGCTAAAACCAGCGATCACGTCACCCTACACATAAAAACAGAGCATTGTGAAAAGAAATATGAAAACCGGCGACCACGTCGCCCTCACTTCAGAACTTACTCGCCTAACGTTTTTATAAATGTAAAGTACTAGCTTCCCTTACCTGGACTTGCGCAAAACACCAAGAGCTCCAAAACCCACCGAGCTTAAAGGATGCCTTAGCTCTGTTTTAGCGTCTGGTTTGTAGAACTTGCAGAGAACCTCCCAGGTGCTCTAATGGTAGTCTTCGCTCGTCGTACTGGTGCTTGAGGGTGCCTGAATCGCAGCGCGAGGGAGAGAAAAGAGAAGGATGAAGGTGAGCTCACTCTTTCACTCTTGAACCACTGCAACGTCCTTTCCTCTCAGAAGTGGGTTTTTAAATCTAAACCAACTTGTCCACAAAAGCCGCTGCCACCACCCACTCTGCAGGAAGCTTGCGTGCATGCTGCCCTGAACAGTACGACCACGAGTGACTCTGCGCATGCCAACCCTCTGATGTCACTATTCTGAACCACCCTTTTTGTCTACGTGTCGCGCGTGCAGTACGTCTGATGTTGAGAGCCTGGGTCCCACCTTATTTGTGTGAAACTCGACATCGCGCGATAACCTTCCACCGATGACCGTTCGCGCGATGACTATCCACCGAGGCCTCATCCTGGAGGACGACCGATGTCTCTCCCTGGAAAACGACCGATGTGTCCCTCATCCTGGCGATGACCGTCTGTCTCTCATACCGGCGATGACTGACGTGCCTCATCCCGGTTGATCCGGTCGGTCATCGGTAGGCGATGACGTCAGAAGCAGATGACCACGTGGGCCAATCACAGAGTGACGCGTGGCACGTGAAGGCAGATGAACCAGGGTGGAAATTGTTCAAGAACGGCGATCAGTGGTCAGCTACCAAGTTACCGCCACCAGCAGATCAGTTCCTACTTGAGCGCCTGGAAGAAGAGCGCGAGAAGGGACGAAGCACCGATCAGTCATCGGTGCGTTTAGAGTGATCTGTCATCGGTACATGCATTGTGATCAGTCATCGGCGCATGGAGAATGATCAGTCGTCGGGGGTTCCTTGTCAACACGTGTTAAGCTGGGACCCAGGCTCCCAGCGAGAACGTCGCTCAAGGACCTCGCCTGATTCCATAAGCAGAGCACGAGGATGTGAAGAAGCACATCGGTCATCGGTGTGTGTTGAGGTGACATCGGCCGCGCGATGTGAACAACGCAATCGATGATCAGCAAAGCGCCCAGAGACAGTGAATGGCCTTAGTCGCGAGACGACCACGCATGAAGATGAGAAGACGCAGTTAAGTGCAGAATCCTGCTGAACGAGAACCCATCAAAGTTAGAGTCTCCCAGTGGGGTTGCATGTCTGCCACGTGGACGGTGGAGATGTTCCCAGAGAATAGGTAAGGCAGGTAGGCACAGAAGTCGAGGGGTCCAGAGGTACCCACGCGGCCTCCCCTGTCAGACCTGGCACTCAAGTGAAGAAGGCTGGCACGCAAAGCACCCTAGAGAGTGGAAACGGCACTGCAGAGTAATTAAGTGAACCTAGAGGTAGCCTGTAGGGGCTACGCAGGGTTTATATGAGGAAGAAGAACACCAAACGAGGTATGCAATCTTTACCTCAGACACACAACACAAATCCAAGAGCACTCAGTCTTCGAATCAAAGAGGACTGAGGGCACACACACACACGGTCTCACACAGAGAAACCTAAGAGAGACCTTTTGGTGTTCCCGTTCCCTGACTTGAGCGTCGGAGCTACAACGGCCGCTAGAGGCGCTGTCTGTGTGTTTTGCAGGCACCATTCGGAGTTCCGGTAAAGGTTCCTGGAGCCTCCTTGCAGAGCGCGCAGCAGATAGAAAGTCAAATGAAGGAGTGACGAGGCAATCTCTCCACGCTTGAGTCTGCGGCGAGATCACCGGTGATGACTGATTCCTCAACCTGGCAGACCACCGATGTCTCACCCTGGCAGACCACCGATGTGTCTCCCATCCTGGTTGATTGTAACATCCCGCCAAAATAAACCACACATACATGTATAATGAAAATAAAGGTAAACAAACAATATTGAAGAGTACATGATAATATATATATATATAAGTAATGAAGTTGCTCCTCTTCGGGAGTTTAATACATAACCAGTCAAATGTTTTCAAAATTTAAACGACATTCAATCAAATACAACAAGACCGGCGGTCTCCATACATGAACCGGCGATCTGGTAACAGAAGGCCCCTAAAACAGGCGATCTGCTAGCAGGACATAAAACCGGCGATCACCACCAAGAGATAGAAAACCGGCGATCTCTTCCTCGGCGACCACTCACTAAGGAGCTCTACATCCTGGAAGATCATCTGCTCCCGTGTAAGTTATACACGATCATCACAGTTTTAAGAAAGCATCCACAGAACCAAAACACGCAGGGTAAGCTAGATATTTTAAAGAGAGTTTAAATAAAACATTAAATCAAGGTAAACAGTTTTCAAGATATTCACGTAAAGCTATAGAGTTGCTCATTCCCTTCACCGGATCGCCCAGAAATCACACATTTCACAATATTTTCAAGAGTCGTTCTATTTCACAAACTGCATCAAGTGTCTATCAATATCAAGTTCCTCATTCCACACGTCAGACTACCACTGACTCAGCACACGAGACACTTGACACTACTTCCGGAAGACTCGTGCATTGACTAGACTCATAGATCTGCACCTGTCATACTGCCCACTGTGAAATCACACACATTCACAGGGTCGCCGTGAAATCACACACATTCACAAGCGTATAATGAATCTCAATATCATCACCATCCTAGCATGACAGGGTTAATCCACACAACAGGCCGAGCTCGTTCTCTTTCAAACAACTTACCCATACGTATGAACCTCCTTCGACTCTCAACGCACGAACAACTTCATCTATATGATTCCATTATATCAGGAGAGTCAGGATATCATGACGAATCACCGGTCAATGCACATCCTACACGATCTTACACGGTATTTTCTTTCCTGAAAATACTATGCCTTGATCCACATTCACAACATTCAACACATCATACCACACTTAAAGGAATAATTTAAATCACAGCAAAACTCACTCCAAGGTTCTTATTTTCGAATATCTCATTTAAATCTCAAACAGTTTCAAAGCAACACCAGAAATAGGGGAGTTCGTAAAACAGCGCCAAAACCGGCGATCTTGTCCAAAACAGGGGATTTCGAAATCTGTATTTAAAACCGGCGACTACGTCGCCCAAACACATAGAACAGAGTATTCACGAAGATGAAAAAGAAACCGGCGACCACGTCGCTCTCACTTCAGAAACAGCTAATCTATGGCTTGTATTGAAAATGAAGGCTAGCTTCCCTTACCTGGACTTGCGCAAAACACCAAGAACTCCAAAACCCAACGAAGCTAAAAAGATGCTTTCACTCTGTTTCTGCGTCTGGTTTGTAGGACTTGCAGAGAACTTCCCAGGTGCTCTAATGGTGGTCGTCTCTCGTCGTACTCTTGTGTGAAGATGCCTGAACCGTAGCGCGAAGGAGAGAAATGGAGGAGAAAGGAGGTAGCTCACTCTTTCGCTCTTGAACAACTGCAACGTTCCTTTCTCTCAGAAGTGGGTTTTTGCATCTTAAACTAACTTGTCCACAAAAGCCGCTGCCACCACCCACTCTGCAGGGAAGTTTTGCGTGTACGCTGCACTGAACAGTATGACTAAGCGTGCCTCTGCGCAGGCTAACACTCTGAGGTCACTATTCTGAACCACCCTTTTTTGTATACGTGGCGCGCGTGCAGGACGTGTCATGCTGGGAGTCTGGGTCCCACCTTCTCTGTGTGCAACTCGACATCGCGCGATAACCTTTCACCGATGACCACTGGCGCGAAGGCTATCAACCGATGACCTCTCGCGCGAAGACTATCCACCGATGACCTCTCGCGCGAAGACTATCCACCGATGACAGATAGCGCGATGACTATACACCGATGAGAGATGGCGCGATGACTATCCACCGAGGTCTCTCCCGGGGAGACAACCGATGCCTATCCCTGGCGACACCCACATGCCTCTCGCGCCCTTGCGATGCCTGCACGCCCCTCGCGCCCTGGCGATCATGTGAAGTAGGCGACCGGCGATCTTATAGTCTTCTAAACTACACTTTCCTTTCTTTTTTTTTTTTTTATTCTAAATAAAAACATGCTTAGAATTCATTTAAAATATATCCCTTTTTATTCCAAATTTAATTTTACAGGTCCTTACATTGATGACCGATGTTCCTCTCATCCTGTTGGCGATCTCTTATCGCCCTTGTGTGTGACGAGAACACATCGCCTTACTCTGCTCACCGATGTCATATCGTCACACCTTGCTGAAGGTTCTTCATCCCACTATGTTACGTCCAAGGTATCACCTCCACATGGCTTGGTGACGTCGGTAGCTTCACATTTCCAAGAGTAGATCAGCACCACTCCTCTTGCGCCCATGCATGCAACACTAAGGGTGATCTCTTATGCTCAAGCATAGAGCTTCGCATGCACAGCGTATCTAAGGCTTAACCAACACCTTGATACGCGTGGTTTTTGGAACCCACTATGGTTAATCCAGCATCTTGACCACATACTACGTGCACTCCCGTCGATCACGTACACCATAGGCGATTGGCGGTCATGTCTCCTCTAGGCGACAGGCGATTATGTCCCAGAGAAGTCGGAGATCGCCTCTGTCTTCAACAACGGCGATCTCGTAGACTTCTAAGCTACACTTTTCTTCCTTTACTCTTCTTGATCCACATGTCAGCCGACCGACCTCTACCAGCTGACCCCAGACCTTGGGCGACGTCCGAGGTCCGACTACTACGAAACTTCAATTACCAACTCTTTGTATTTTAAATAATAACATCCTCTGAAATTATTTAAGTCTAACACTTTTATTCCAATTAAAGTTTCTAGGTCCTTACATTCTCCCCAGCAAGAAAAAATTTTCGTCCTCGAAAATTGTATTACAAGGAAAAGAGGTAGGGATAGGCTTCTCTCATGGTTTCTTCTAAATCCCAAGTTGTATCACCCGATCTGTTATCCCACACCACCTTCACCATGTTGATGGTCTTGCCTCTGAGCTGCTTACTCTGCTGATCGTCAATCCTGACTGGTTTCGCTCCAACAACAAGTCATCCCTGATCTACACATCGTCTACTTCCAACACGTGACTAGGGTCTGCAAGATACTTCCTTAACTGTGACACGTGAAAGACATTATGCAGATTTGCTAATTGGGGAGGTAGGGCGATTTCATAAGCCACTAGACCTATCCTCCTTAAGATCTGATATGGCCCGACTAACTTAGGAGACAGCTCCTTTGATCTGATAGCTCGTCCTACACCCTTGGTCGGTGTCACTTTCATAAATGCATGATCTCCAACTACAACTCCAAAGGTCTTCTCCTCATTGTCAACATCATCACTGCCTCTTCAAGAGTTATTATCCTTGTGTTCATTTAAGGCCAGAAGTGTCTTCACAGCTTTGTCAGCTTCATCCTCATAGCCACCACTAGAGTTGTTACCCTTGTCCTCATGAGCGACATAGAGTGGCTCCCTCAAAGTTATTCCCTTCATATTTTCCAGATCCACAAGGGTTTCCCAACCAAACGATTCTTGCTCACCTTCTTAGCAACTTCAACTTTGGGGATGGATGATGATTCACATTCTAAGGCAGAGCCATCTGACGAAGATCCCTCTACCACTGTCATTAGCTGCAGTTACAACACCTTCTCACCACCCATCATACCACCAGGCATACACTGCTGATTCAACTCAAGAAGGCGACCTGAATGGCGTTCAGAAGAGCATGGCTTGACTGTTAAGCGGTCTGAACATCGCATACCCAAATTAATCAGTAGCTGCCACTCTAGACGAAGAGACCCATTCCTCTAGTTTCTGTGGTCCCTCTTTATCAAGCAACTCATCGTACTGGACCTCCAGCAGCCTTGGAGACACACTCCAGATTTTGCATCTAAATCAGCATTCTGTAACGCCACCATCACGCCAGAGTACCCCTATACTAGCACCGACCTGGAAGAACAGATACAGCTGACAATGCAGCATTGTTTCTAAGATTAGAAACGAAACGCTGACCACCACAACTGCCCATCTAAAGGATTAGCTGCAAATCCCATCCCATTAGAAACACAAGGCACGGAAAGTTCTGCTTCCACCTCCAACTTTCTGCAATTTACTAACATTGCTAGAAGAACTCAACATCATCATAACACGACTTACACTTATTCTATCCATAGCCATTACCTCCTTCCCTTCTACATTCACAGGCAGAACTGCATCCTCATTTGCCAAGTTCAGGAGACTTACCGCATCAGGAGCCTTAAATCTCAACCCACCATTTCCATACTCATCTTCCAAATCACGATCCACAAAACAGCATCCATTCTGCGTGAAGCTTTCTCTCTTATCCCAGTAACTTCTCTACCTAGTATTTTTCAACAAATTTCTCTGTCTAATTGAACTTTAGACCTAAATACAATATCTCCTCTTTCCTTTTAAGCTTGTGGTTAAGCTAGAGTCATCTCATGCTGTTTCATCGACATAAACATCTTCCAAGCTTC
The DNA here is from genome assembly GCA_013389735.1 of Phaseolus lunatus. NCBI lineage: Eukaryota > Viridiplantae > Streptophyta > Magnoliopsida > Fabales > Fabaceae > Phaseolus > Phaseolus lunatus. Next base: position 13,090,096 of record CM023861.1, read on the forward strand.
AAATAAAAGAAAATTCATTCTTTCATTCTTGGAACTTAACCCCGGTACTTCCCATGGATACACATGCTTTAAGTCTTTAAACCCTCAACATACTGCTTATATACTCTCCATAACTTATATATAGCTGAAACTAAACCTTGGTACAACTAAATCTAACTTACACTTCCTTCTTTAATTCCATCAACTCAGCTGGAGCCATTGACACTGGTCCAGCTCCAGGTACCAAATCAATAGAGAGTTCCACCTCTCTCTTAGGAGGTAATCCAGGTATTTCTTTTGGAAATACATCCATGAAATCTTTCACCAAGGTATCCTGCTTACGTCCTCTTCATTCTTCACTCCCAACCGAGCTAGGATTCACGAAGCACCTTCCACCAAGTTACCTGACTGAGGCACCTCTGCTCCTGTCATGGCAACCACTCTCCCTACTGCCTGAGGTCTGCTGCCTTCATTCCTCATCTGTTGGGAACCACTGGATTGAGTCATCCTATTTCTGCTAGGATAATCTCTAGATGTGTGCCCCATCTTTTGGCACGTGAAACATCTAGGTTTCCATGTTTGTTGCTGCTGGAACTGGGGCAAAACTGCTCCTGCCTGATGTGGTGGAGGTCCCACATAAGGCTTGCTTTGTGGGTGCTGCACCTTGGCCTTCCCACTGAAAGAACCCCCTGGGTGTGACCTGATCACCCGAGAATTACCCCTTTCCAAGGTTTCCACCATCTTTGCCTTCTCTACTAAGGCATGAAACTCTCTGATGCACATGGGTGCTATGGTCTTCTTCAGCTCATGCTTTAAACCTTCTTCAAACTTCCTACACCTCCAAGCCTCAGAGGTCGCCTGGGTATAGAATCGGGCGAGGTACTCAAACCGAGCAGCATAGGCGTTCACAGACATATCCCCCTACTCCAACCTTAGGGACTCAGCTTCCTTCACAAACCTTGCGCTGTCTGGGAAGTGTTTCTCCAGGAACCTCACCCTGAAGCTCTCCCAATCCAACACTTCCTCTCGGGCCTCCATCATCTGCTGAGTTCCCATCCACCAGAGCTCAGCTTCTCCAGACAGAAGATATGTGGCGAATACCAGCTTCTTATCTTCAGGGCAGGAGGTCGCCCTGAAGATTTTCTCTAAACCCCTGACCCATCGATCTGCTTGGTCAGGAGTAGCATTCCCACTGAACTTAGGTGGGTTGTGCCTGAGGAACTCGGCCAGTCCCATCTACTCCTGAGGCTGACTGACGTTGGAAGTTGTTGCAGCCGATCTGGCCGTCTCCCAATGTTGTATTGTAGCTTGGTGATCCTGAGACATCGCCGCATTCTGCTGCTGGATGGCACTCGCCATCATCTCAATGGCCCTGGCGATCTAGCCCATTTCAGCAGAAGGTTGAGGAGGGGTAGGCTGTCTAGGAGCCATTCTTCTCTGTAGAAGATTAGGAAACTATTGGTTTCTATATCTCCCCCACAACTATAAGAATGAGATCGATAAGAAATCGATTCATTCAAGAGGTAACATCTAGACCTTACAAAGGTCAACATCTCAAAGTCATTTAGAATTTGAGTTTATCAACAGAATCATGATACTTATAACCTCAAGCAAAACACCAGAACAGCTACTGGTATACAACCATCAATCCAAACAACCACTTTCAATCAATTACAAAAACACTCAATAAAATGAAATAAATCACACCAGAATTCAATGTATGCTAAACATCAAACCTTTGGAATTAAGATTGAGAATCATCTCGATCCAGTTATGAGTGTGCACCCTCACTACTTTATCAAGATCCTCTCATTCTTAATACTAAGATTTTCAGTTAGGGCATACATTCACTAAAGCACACACAAAATTTCAATACAAAAACGTTTGAAAACCTTTCACTATAGTTGTTATTTAAAACTCAAATAGATTTTATGAGCAGAAGAAACACAATGGATCCACAGCCCTCAGGTCATCCTAAGGACGAACTGCTCTGATACCATTAATGTAACATCCCGCCAAATTTCTTTTCATATTTATGTAATAAAATAAAGGTGAAACAAATATATCGAAGTGAACAAAATTAGATATGTGTAATGAAGTTTCTCCTCATAGGGAGTTTAATACATAATCGGTCAGTTTTCCAAAAACTTAAACAAAATACAGTAAAATAGAAAGACAGGCGATCTCCTAACAGAACAAGGCGATCTCCTATCATAAAACGGCGATCTCCTATCAGAAAACAGAAAAAGGGGTGATCGCCCGACAGAAAACAGAAACAGGCGATCTTCTTCCGGCGACCACTCACAGAGGAGCTCTACTTCCTGCAACATCATCTGCTCCCATGTAAATTATACACGATCATCACAGGTTTAAGAAAAAGCCAAACACAACACCAAAAACACAGGGTAAGCTAGGTATTTGAAAGAGAGTTTAGATATGAACTTTAAAATCAAGATAAAACAAATTCAAGATACCCACGTAAAACCATCAGCTTTCTCATTCTCTTCACATGACCATCAAGTAAACACATATATATCACAATTCCTCAAAAGTCTTTCAATTTACATAATGCATCAAGTGTCTATCAATTTCAATGTTCCTCATTTCTCACGTCAGACTTCCACTGACTCATCACACAAGACACTTGACACTACTTCCGGAAGACTCGTGCATTGACTAGACTCAAAGATCTGCACCTGTCATACTAAACTGCTGTAAAGTTTCCACCACTATGCGCATCAACACAATCTCGATCTCAATTTCATCACTCTCACAGTATGACAGGGTGAATCCACACAACAGGTCAAGTAGTTATCTTTCAAACACTTACCCATACGTATGATGTAAGGACCTAGAAACTTTAATAGGAATAAAAGTGTTATATTTAAATAATTTCAGAAAAATGTTATTATTTAAAATACAAAGAGTTGGTAATTGAAGTTTCGTAGTAGCAGACATCGGACGTCGCCCATGATCTGGGGTAAGCTAGTAGAGGTCGGTCGGATGACATGTGGACCAAGAAGAGTAAAGGAGGAAAAGGGTAACTAAGAAGTCTTCTACAAGATCGCCGTTAGTGAAGACGGAGGCGATCTCCGACTCCTCTGGCACATAATCGCCTGTCGCCTAGAGGAGACATGAGCGCCAATCGCCTAGAGTGTACGTGATCGGCGGAAATGCATGTAGTATGTGGTCAAGATACTGGATCAACCAGAGTGGCTTCCAACAACCACGCGTATCAAGGTGTGGGTTAAGCCTTAGATACGCTGTGCATGCGAAGCTCTACGCTTGAGCAAAAGAGATCACCCTTTAGTGTTGCATGCATGGGAGCACGAGGAGTGGTGCTGATCTACTCTTGGAAATGTGAAGCTACCGACGTCACCGAGTCATGTGGAGATGATACCTTGGACGTAACATAGTGGAATGAAGAACCTTCAGGAAGGCGTGGCGATGTGTCGTCGGGCATCGCCAGGTGAGAGGCATGCGGCCATCGCCAGGGCGCGAGGGGCATGCGGGCATCACCAGGGCACGAGGCATGCGGGGTTAGTCTTCGCGCGAGAGATCATCGGTGGTTAGTCTTCGCGCGAGAGATCATCGGTGGATAGTCTTCGCGCGAGAGGTCATCGGTGGAGAGTCTTCGCGCGAGAGGTCATCGGTGGAGAGTCTTCGCGCGAGAGGTCATCGGTGGATAGTCTTCGCGCGAGATGTCATCGGTGGATAGTCTTCGCGCGAGAGGTCATCGGTGGATAGCCTTCGCGCGAGAGGACATCGGTGGATAGCCTTCGCGCGAGCGGTCATCGGTGGAAGGTTATCGCGCGATGTCGAGCTTCACACAGAGAAAGTGGGACCCAGACTCCCAGCATGAAACGTCCTGCACGCGCGCCACGTATACAAAAAAAGGGTGGTTCAGAATAGTGACCTCAGAGTGTTAGCCTGCGCAGAGGCACGCTTAGTCGTACTGTTCAGTGCAGCATACACGCAAAACTTCCCTGCAGAGTGGGTGGTGGCAGCGGCTTTTGTGGACAAGTTAGTTTAAGATGCAAAAACCCACTTCTGAGAGAAAGGAACGTTGCAGTTGTTCAAGAGCGAAAGAGTGAGCTACCTCCTTTCTCCTCCATTTCTCTCCTTCGCGCTACGGTTCAGGCATCTTCACACAAGAGTACGACGAGAGACGACCACCATTAGAGCACCTGGGAAGTTCTCTGCAAGTCCTACAAACCAGACGCAGAAACAGAGTGAAAGCATCTTTTTAGCTTCGTTGGGTTTTGGAGTTCTTGGTGTTTTGCGCAAGTCCAGGTAAGGGAAGCTAGTCTTCATTTTCAATACAAGCCATAGATTAGCTGTTTCTGAAGTGAGAGCGACGTGGTCGCCGGTTTCTTTTTCATCTTCGTGAATACTCTGTTCTATGTGTTTGGGCGACGTAGTCGCCGGTTTTAAATACAGATTTCGAAATCCCCTGTTTTGGACAAGATCGCCGGTTTTGGCGTTGTTTTACGAACTCCCCTGTTTTTGGTGTTGCTTTGAAACTTTTTGAGATTTAAATGAGATATTCGAAAATAAGAACCTTGGAGTGAGTTTTGCTGTGATTGAAATTATTCCTTTAAGTGTGGTATGATGTGTTGAATGTTGTGAATGTGGATCAAGGCATAGTATTTTCAGGAAAGAAAATACCGTGTAAGATCGTGTAGGATGTGCATTGACCGGTGATTCGTCATGATATCCTGACTCTCCTGATATAATGGAATCATATAGATGAAGTTGTTCGGGCGTTGAGAGTCGAAGGAGGTTCATACGTATGGGTGAGTTGTTTGAAAGAGAACGAGCTCGGCCTGTTGTGTGGATTAACCCTGTCATGCTAGGATGGTGATGATATTGAGATTCATTATACGCTTGTGAATGTGTGTGATTTCACGGCGACCCTGTGAATGTGTGTGATTTCACAGTGGGCAGTATGACAGGTGCAGATCTATGAGTCTAGTCAATGCACGAGTCTTCCGTGTAACATCCCGCCAAAATACTATTCATGTTTATATAATGAAAATAAAGGTAACAAATAGATTGAAGTGAACAAAATTTTATATATGTAAATAAAGTTTCTCCTCACAGGGAGTTTAATACAAATACGATCACTTTTCCATTAAAACGTAAACAAAATACAATACAATAGAAAGATAGGCGATCTCCTGACAGAAGGGCGATCTCCTATCATAAAGGCGATCTCCTATCAGAAAGCAGTAAAAGGGGTGATCGCTGTAACATCCCGCCAAAATACTATACAAATGTATATAATGAAAATACAGGTAACAAATAGATTGAAGTGAACAAAATATTATATATATATGAAATGTAGTTTCTCCTCACAGGGAGTTTAATACAAATTCGGTCAAATTTTTCCAGAAACATAAACAAAATACAGTAAAAAAAAAACGAAGCAGGCGATCTCCTATCGGAAGAGACCGATCTCCTATCGAACGAGGCCGATCTCCCATCGGAGGACCCAAAAACAGCCGATCTGCTTCCGGCACCACTCACTAAGGAGCTCTACTTCCTGGAAGATCATCTGCTCCCGTGTAAGTTATACACGATCATCACAGTTTAAAGAGGAAAACAACCAACGAGCAAAACACGCAGGGTAAGCTAGATATTTTAAAGAGAGTTTAAATAAGAACATTAAAATCAGGGTAAGCAATTTTCAAGATATTCACATAAAGCTATAGATTTTCTCAATACTCTTCACCTGATCGCCCAGAACTCACACATTCCACAATATTCACAAGAGTCATTCATTTTCACAATACTGCATCAAGTGTCTATAAATTTCAAGTTCCTCATTTCACATGTCAGACCACCACTGACCCAGCACACAAGACACTTGACACTACTTCCGGAAGACTCGTGCATTGACTAGACTCAGAGATTCTGCACCTGTCATACAAGCTGTTGTAATGTTTCCACAGCTATGCGCATCAACACATTCTCGATCTCAAGTTCACCATTCTCACAGTATGACAGGGTTAATCCATATGACAGGCCGAGCTCGTTCTGTTTCACACGACTCACCCATACATATGAACCTCCTTCGACTCTCAACGCCTGAATAACCTCATCTATATGAATCCATTATCTCAGGAGAGTCAGGATAATCACATTATAGACATCACCGATCAATGCACATCCTACACGATCTTACACGGTATTTCCTTTCCTGAAAATACTATGCCTCCTCCAAATTGTGCCATACACTACTCCTTGCCTAACACTTAGGTTTTAGTCTTCAATTCATCACTACCAAAGGGGCTGGCCAAACCTCCCCATTTCCTCACTCTTCATGCACCTTCAAGGCACCCATGCTTCCTAGGAAGGCCTTGCTCACCTCCTCCATAAGCTTCCGCATCCATCATCACCAAGGAACTCCAAAATCCAAAGAGGAGCTCATAGGAATGCTATCATTTGGTATCAGAGCCTAGTAGTACTCTTTTTGATTTATTTGTTTCTTGTTTTTGGTCTGAATGTTTGATCTGAAATTTGTTTTGTGTTGATCCTTTGGTGCATTTTTAATTTTAGTTTGAGTTCTTATTTGTGTGTTAGATCCACACAAATTCCATCATATTAACTCCATTGTGTTTTTAAGGTATATCATTCTGTTTTTCATTCCAGTTTTCAGAACCCCTTTTTTTTCACTTTTCTGTGCTGACTGTTTTGATTTATGAAAATCACATACATAATCAAAAATTTCTGAGCCTCTGGATTTCACAAATTTGAGGTGTTAGCAAAAGAACAAAAAAAGAACCATCTGAAAAGAAGAAATAGAAAAAAAAAGATAAATATTACAAAAAAAGTGTGCAATCCTGACGTTCCAGCTGGCAGCTCTGAGCACTGATTTTATAAAATTTACCAAAATTAATTGGTACATGCGTTTGGAGTGAAACCAACGCCAAAAGTTTTTTAAGATCTTTTTCTGATTGTGTCTCAATTTTCATAAGCAAATACAAAAGGGTCAGCTCAGCATAAATCTTTTAAAGATACGCTTTCTGGACCACAACAATTTGTGCTTTTCTGTGGTGCTGTTTTTTGGTTTTTAAATCAAATCTAGTGCTATTCCTAGGTTCCTTTTTGTGTGCCATCCATTATTTGAGTACCTTTTATTTGCTTGTCTAATTTCATTTGAACTCTTTCTAGTTGTGTCACATTTAAATTCCATTTGTGTGGTACTGTTTTTCAAATTAATTTGTTTCTTGCTTTCTTTCTTTGGCCTCTAAGCTTGTTGGTGGATTAAATATCAATTGGTACTTGTTGAGTGAGAATTTGACTTGAGGGGAGTCTAGCTTGCTTAATAGGTGCTGGATTGAAGATTTTATTGACCTAATTCCAAGAGGAACAAAGGCAAAGGGCAGCAACAAACACCATACTACAAATACACCACACACTTTGGAAGGCCCAACAAGTAGAAAAGCAACAAAAGAGGTGCAACTAGAAGAACAACAAAAGGGGTGCAAATAGTAAAAGCAAGGAGTGTCATTTAATTTCTTTGCAATCTTGCTTGTGTTAATTACTTGTTATTCACGCAATTAGTCGGTGAGTGTGTCTTCAAGGGCTCCAAGTGTCCAAGAAGCCTCACCTAGGGCCGTCTAGCTTAATTTTGTTTTTATTAATTGCTTTAATTGAACCAACTTGCTTTAATCACTTCGTTAATTTCTTGTTTAATCTTGTTTAAGGCTTTCATAGCTTGCATTGTTTTCTTGCATTAAAAATTTGATTTCTTCATCCTCATTGTGTTCTAAGTGTTTTACCTAAAGAAGGACTTGTGTAAAGGTTTTGGAGGGATAGTTTTTGGCTAAGGCAAGACTTGGTATTTAAGTAGTCCATTGTGACTTGTAACATCCCGCCAAATTACTATACAAATGTATATAATGAAAATAAAGGTAATAAATAGATTGAAGTGGACAAAATATTATATATATGAAATGTAGTTTCTCCTCACAGGGAGTTTAATACAAATTCGGCCAAATTTTCCAGAAACATAAACAAAATACAGTAAAAAAAACAAAGCAGGCGATCTCCTATCGGAAGAGACCGATCTCCTATCGGAAGAGGCCGATCTCCTATCGGAGGACCCAAAACAGCCGATCTGCCACCAGAACAGAAATCCGGCGATCTCCTTCCGGCGACCACTCACTAACGAGCTCTACTTCCTGGAAGATCATCTGCTCCCGTGTAAGTTATACACGATCATCACAGTTTTAAGAGAACAGCCACAGAACCAAAACACGCAGGGTAAGCTAGATATTTTAAAGAGAGTTTAAATAAGGATAGTTAAAATAAAATCAAGGTAAACAAATTTCAAGATATTCACGTAAAGTTATCAAGTTTCTCATACTCTTCACCTGATCGCCCAGAAATCACACATTTCGCAATACTTTCCAGAGTCATTCTATTTCACAACTGTATCAAGTGTCTATCAATTTCAAGTTCCTCATTTCACATGTCAGACCACCACTGACTCAGCACACAAGACACTTGACACTACTTCCGGAAGACTCATGCATTGATTAGACTCAGAGATCTGCACCTGTTACAATACCACTGTGAATCCCACACAGGGTCGCTGTGAATCCACACAGCATGCGCATATATAATCTCAATGTCAATAGTTCTCCCGGTATGACAGGGTTAATCCATAGAACAGGCCGAGCTCGTTCTGTTTCACACGACTCACCCATTCCTATGAACCTCCTTCGACTCTCCACAACTGAGTAACTTCCTCTATGGGATTCCATTATCTCAGCAGAGTCAGGATATCTCATTAGGAATCACCGATCAATGCACATCCTATACGATCTTACACGGTATTTTCTTTCCTGAAAATACTATGCCTCGATCCACATTCACATCATGCAACACATCTCATAACACTTAAAGGAAAGATTTCAATCACAGCAAAAGCTCACTCCAAGGTTCTTATTTCCGAATATCTCATTTAAATCTCATACTGTTTCAAAGCAACATCAAAAACAGGGAGTTCGTAAACAACGCCAAAACCGGCGATCTAGTTCAAAAACAGGGTATTTCGAAGTCTGCATTTAAAACCGGCGACCACGTCGCCCAAACACATAGCACAGAGCATTTTGCGACCACGTTGCCCTCACTTCAGAAATAGCTAAACTATGGCTTGTATGGAAAAAAGAAGTCTAGCTTCCCTTACCTGGACTTGCGTAAAATACCGCAAGCTCAAAACCCACCGAGCCTGAAGGATGCCTTAGCTCTGTTTTCAGCACCTGGTCTGTAGAACTTGCAGAGAACCTCTTAGGTGCTCTAAGGGCAACGTCGCTTGTCGCACTGATGCTGGAGGTTGCCTGAGTCTCAACGCAAGGAAGGGAAGAAGGGAGGGAGGAAGTTTGCACTCACTCTAACACTCTTGAGTCTGTAACGTTCTTTGCCTTCCCGCAGTGGCTTTTGAATCCCAACTTACCTGTCCACGCATGCTGCTGCTGCCCACCCCTTCTGCAGGAAAGTCTGAGAACCACTGCCCTGAACAGTACGACCACTGTTGTCTCTGGTGCATGCCAACCACTGCTCTGAACAGTACGACGCGAGTGTCTCCTGCGCATGCCAAAATTCTGATTGTCACCACTCTAAACCACCCTTTTTGTCTACGTGGCGCGTGTGAAGGACGTTTCATGCTGGGAGTCTGGGTCCCACTTTACTCTGTGTGAAACTCGACGTCGCGCGATAACTTTCCACTGCTGACTCATCCTGGCGAACGACCGATGTCTCCTTCGCCCTGGAAGACGACCGATGTCTTCCTCTGGGAGACGACCGATGTCTTCCCTGGCGACGCCCTCATAACTCGCGCGACCTGGCCACGTCCACATGCATCGCGCCCTGGCGATGCCCGCATGCCTCTCGCGCCTGGCCACGTCCACATGCCTCGCGCCCTGGCAAGCCCGCATGCCTCTCGCGCCTTGGCCACGTCCACATGCCTCGCGCCCTGGCAAAGCCCGCATGCCTCTCGCGCTTGGCCACGTCCACATGCCTCGCGCTCCTGGCAATGCCCGATGCCTCGACGCCAGAGCGATGCCTGCATGCCTCTAGCGCCCGCGCGATGCCTGATTGCCTCGCGCCCTGGCGACGTCTGTAAGGACCTGAAAAATTAAATTGGAATAAAAGAGTTATATTTTAAATGAATTCTAAGTATGTTTTTATTTAGAATAGAAAAGGGAGGAAAAAGTTATGTTTAGAAGGCTACGAGGTCGCCGGTCGCCTGCTACACATGAGCGCCAGGTGGACGTCGCCAGGGCGCGAGAGGCATACAGGCATCCGCGGGAGACGAGAGGAGGCAGGCAGGCCGGTGCGGGGGCGGAGAGGCATGCAGGCATCGCGCGGGCGCGAGAGGCATGCAGGCATCGCGCGGGCGCGAGAGGCATGCAGGCATCGCGCGGGCGCGAGAGGCATGCAGGCATCGCGCGGGCGCGAGAGGCATGCAGGCATCGCGCGGGCGCGAGAGGCATGCAGGCATCGCGGGGCGCGAGAGGCATGCAGGCATCGCGGGGCGCGAGAGGAATGCAGGCATCGAGCGACGGCGAGAGGCATGCAGGCATCGCGAGGGCGGCGCGAGAGGCATGCAGGCATCGCGAGGCGCGAGAGGCATGCGGGCATCGCGCGGGCGCGAGGCATGCGGGCATTGCCAGGGCGCGAGGCATGTGGACGTGGCCAAGGCGCGAGAGTTATGAGGGCGTCGCCAGGGAAGACATCGGTTGTCTCCCAGAGGAAGACATCGGTCATCTTCCAGGGCGAAGGAGACATCGGTCGTTCGCCAGGATGAGTCAGCAGTGGAAAGTTATCGTGCGACGTCGAGTTTCACACAGAGAAGGTAAGACCCAGACTCCCAGCATGAAGCGTAGTGCACGCACGCCACGTAGACAAAAAGGGTGGTTCAGAATAGTGACATCAGAATGTTGGCATGCGTGGGAGACACTCGCGGTCGTACTGTTCAGAGCAGTGGCTGGCATGCACAAGCGACAACAATGGCAGTACTGTTCAGAGCAGTGGTTCTCAGACTTCTCTGCAGAGTGGGTGGTGGCAGCTGCTTTTGGTGGATAAGTTGGTTTAAGATGCAGAAAACCCACTGCTGAGAAAAAGAAACGTTGCAGCCTTCAAAGAGAGAAAGAGTGAGTTACCTCCCTTCTCCTCCAGTTGCCTCCTTCGCGCTGCGATTCTAGCACCTTCACACGAGAGTACGACGAGCGACAGCCACCATTAGAGCACCTGGGCAATTCTCTGCAAGTCCTTCGACCAGACGCAAAAACAGAGCCAAGGCGTTCTTCAAGCTTTGTTGGGTTTCGGAACTCTAGGTGTTTGCGCAAGTCCAGGTAAGGGAAGCTAGACTTCATTTTTCAATACAAGCCATAGATTAGCTGTTTCTGAAGTAAGGGCGACGTGGTCGCCGGTTTTCGTTTGCATCTGCGTGAATGCTCTGTTCCATGTGGTTGGGCGACGTGGTCGCCGGTTTTTAAATACAGACTTCGAAATACCCTGTTTTTGAACCAGGTCGCCGGTTTTGGCGTTGTTTGCGAAACTCTCTGTTTTTGGTGTTGCTTTGAAACTGTTGAGATTTAAATGAGATATTCGAAAATAAGAACCTTGGATTAAGTTTCGCTGTGATTGAAATCATTCTTTTTAGTGTTATGTGATGTGTTGGATGTTGTGAATGTGGATCGAGGCATAGTATTTTCAGGAAAGGAAATACCGTGTAAGATCGTGTAGGATGTGCATTGATCGGTGATGTCTATAATGAGATTATCCTGACTCTCCTGAGATAATGGATTCATATAGATGAGGTTATTCAGGCGTTGAGAGTCGAAGGAGGTTCATATGTATGGGTGAGTCGTGTGAAACAGAACGAGCTCGGCCCTTCATATGGATTAACCCTGTCATACTGTGAGAATGGTGAACTTGAGATCGAGAATGTGTTGATGGGCATAGCTGTGGAAACATTACAACAGCTTTGTATGACAGGTGCAGAATCTCTGAGTCTAGTCAATGCACGAGTCTTCCGGAAGTAGTGTCAAGTGTCTTGTGTGTTGAGTCAGTGGTGGTCTGACATGTGAAATGAGGAACTTGAAATTGATAGACACTTGGTATAGTTGTGAAATAGAATGACTCTGGAAAATATTGTGAAATGTGTGATTTCTGGGTGATCAGGTGAAGAGTATGAGAAACTTGATAACTTTACGTGAATATCTTGAAATTGTTTACCTTGATTTTATTTTAAGTATCCTTATTTAAACTCTTTTTAAATGTCTAGCTTACCCTGTGTTTTCGTTTGTGTTGTGGCCTTTTCTTAAACCTGTAATGATCGTGTAAAATTTACACGGGAGCAGATGATGTTGCAGGAAGTAGAGCTCTTTAGAAAATTGTCGCTGGAAGGAGATCGCCTGTTTTCTTTTCTGTTGGGTGATCGCCCCTCTTGCTGCTTTATAATAGGAGATCGCCTTTATGAAAGGAGATCGCCCTTCTTATAGGAGATCGCCCTTTTTGCCAGGAGATCGCCTATCTGTCTTTTGTATTGTATTTCGTTTACGTTTTTAGTGGAGAAGTGATCGTTTGTATTAAACTCCCTGTGAGGAGAAACTTATTTATTTTATATAAAGATTTTGCTCACTTCAATCTATTTGTCACCTTTATTTTCGTTTTATATTTATTTTCAAAGAATTTTGGCGGGATGTTACAACGTCCACCTGGCGCTCATGTGTAGCAGGCGACCGGCGATCTCATAGCCTTCTAAACTTAACTTTTCCTCCCTTTTTATTTTAAATAAAACATACATAGAATTCTTTTAAAATATAATCCTTTTTATTCCAATTCAATTTTACAGGTCCTTACATTCTCCCCAACAAGAAAAATTTTCGTCCTCGAAAATTGAATTACAAGGAAAAGAGATATGGATAGGCTTCTCTCATGGGTTCTTCCAACTCCCAAGTTGAGTCACCCGATCGCTCATCCCACACCACTTTCACCATGTTAATGGTCTTGCCTCTGAGTTGTTTACTTTGACGATCGTCAATCCTGACTGGTTTCGCTTCAAAGGACAAGTCATCCCTGATCTGCACGTTGTCCACTTCCAGCACATGACTAGGGTCTGCCATGTACTTCCTCAGCTGTGAAACGTGAAAGACATTGTGCAGATTCGCTAAATGGGGAGGCAGGGCGATCTCATAAGCTACTGGGCCAATCCTCCTTAAGATCTGATATGGTCCCACGAACTTAGGGGACAACTTCTTTGGTCTGATCGCCCTTCCTACACCCTTGGTTGGTGTCACTTTCATGAACACATGGTCTCCAGCAGCAAACTCCAAAGGCTTCCTCCTCTGGTCTGCATATGACTTCTGCCTACTTTGAGAAGCCTTCATTCTGCTTTGTATCTGTTGCACCTTCTCGGTCGTCTGTTGAATCAACTCTGGCCCAACCAAGACTGCTTTCCCCTCCTGGTACCAACATAAGGGAGTTCTGCATTTCCTCCCATACAGGGCTTCATATGGTGCCATCCCAATACTAGCGTGATAACTGTTATTATATGTAAACTCGACCAGTGGCAACACCTCGTCCCAATTCCCCAATTGATCCAAGACACACGTCCTCAGCAGGTCTTCCAAGGACTGGATCGTTCTCTCTGACTGACCATCTGTTTGGGGATGATATGCAGAGCTCATCCTCAACTTAGTTCCCAAGCACTCTTGTAAGGTCTGCCAAAACCGTGAGGTGAACCTGGGATCCCTATCTGAAACAATGCTGGAAGGCACTCCATGCAGCCTCACTATTTCCTGGATGTACAACTGTGCCAACTTGGCCATGGGCATCCTCATATTCACTGGGAGAAAATGAGCACTCTTCGTCAGCCGATCAATGATGACCCAGATTGCATCATGGCCCTTTACCGATCTGGGTAAATGGGTGACAAAATCCATGGCAATGCTGTCCCATTTCCACTCAGGGATATCCAATGGTTGTAACAACCCGCCAGGCCTTTGATGTTCTACCTTTGCCTTCTGACACGTCAAACAGGTAACAACATACTGGGCGATGTCTCTCTTCATGCCTGACCACCAAAATGACTCCTTCAAGTCATGGTACATCTTGGTCATGCCTGGATGTAGGCTAAGGCGACTCTTGTGACCTTCCTCTAGGACCATCTTCTTCAACTCTTCATTTGCCGGTATGCAAATCCTGCCCTCAAATCTCAAGATCCCATCATTGCCCATCACAAAGCCTTTAGCCTGGTCGGTCCCTAGTGACTCCACAGTACGCTTCAGACTAGGGTCCTCCAACTGCTTGTCCTTTATCATTCCAAGGAAGTCATTAGTTATAGCCAGTTTACTACAACTAATGTGATTTACGTGGAACTCTACCCCAAGGTTTAAATCTCTGAATTGCTCGATCAGTTTCTGCTCTTTCATCATCATGGTGGCTACTTGTACTGATTTTCTACTCAAGGCATCTGCCACTACATTGGCCTTCCCTGGATGATACATGAGTTGAAAATCGTAGTCCTTTAGAAACTCCATCCACCTTCTTTGTCTCATGTTTAGTTCCTTCTGATCGAACAGGTATTTCAGGCTCTTATGGTCACTGAACACCTGGAACCGAGCTCCATATAAATAGTGCCTCCAGATCTTCAAGGCAAATACCACCGCCGCCAACTCCAAATCATGCGTAGGGTAGTTTCTCTCATGAACCTTGAGTTGCCTTGAAGCGTATGCAACCACTCTTCTCTCTTGCATTAAAACACATCCCAGACCCTGATGTGAAGCGTCACAGTAGACATCAAAAGATCTTCCTACCTCGGGGATCACCAGCACTGGAGCACTAGTCAGCCTTTCCTTTAGTTCCTTGAAGCTCTGCTCACATCGGTCGGTCCAAGCAAAAGGTTGATCCTTGCGGGTCAGCTGTGTTAAAGGAGCCACTACCTTGGAAAAGTCCTCAATAAACCGCCGATAGTAGCCAGCTAGGCCCACAAAACTCCTTATTTCAGTAACTGTCTTAGGATGTTCCCATAGAAGCACTGCCTCCACTTTGGCTGGATCAACCGAGATCCCCTGGGCAGATATCACATGTCCCAAGAAGTTGACTTCCCTCAGCCAGAACTCACACTTCGAGAACTTGGCATAGAGCTGCTTCTCCCTCAGTATCTCCAATACTGTCCTCAGGTGTTCTTCATGCTCTTCCTCGGTCCTTGAGTAAATGAGTATGTCGTCTATGAAGACCACCACAAACTTATCCAAGAAAGGGCGAAAAATCCTATTCATGTAGTCCATGAACAGGGCTGGAGCATTTGTGACCCCAAACGGCATCACCACATACTCATAATGCCCATACCGAGACCTAAAAGCTGTCTTTTGCACATCATCAGCTTTAACCAAAATTTGGTGGTACCCCGATCTCAGGTCAATCTTGGAGAACACCGAGGCTCCATGTATTTGATCCATCAAATCATCAATCCTAGGTAGGGGGTACTTGTTCTTGATGGTCAACTTGTTCAACTGCCGGTAATCTATACACAGCCGAGACCCCCCATCCTTCTTCTTGACTAGGAGTACTGGAGCCCCCCATGGAGATACATTGGGTCTGATGAATTGCTTCTCCAGCAACTCTTCCACTTGCTTCTTTAACTCCACTAACTCGGCTGGTGCCATTGACACTGGTCCAGCTCCAGGTACCAAGTCAATAGAGAATTCCACTTCTCTCTTAGGGGGTAACCCAGGTACTTCTTCTGGGAATACATCCGTGAAATCTTGCACCACGGGTATTCTGCTTACGTCCCCTTCATTCTCCACCTCCGACCGAGCGAGTATCACGAAGCACCTCGCCCCTTCTTCCAACTCTGACCGCCCTTGCTGAGCAGATATTACATCTGATCCTTGGAGGTCTGGAAACGCAATCCTCTGACTACCGCAGTCAATGAGAACGTGATTGGCAGCTAACCAATCCATTCCCAGGATAACATCTAGGTCCTGAAGAGGTAGGCAGATCAAGTTCACCTTGAATCTGCGTCCCTCTACAATCACTGGACATTCGGGGCATACTGTAGAGGTCGACACCTGTCCTGACGCAGGTGTAGAGACCAACAGTTCGAAAGGTAACTCCTTCACTAGGAGGCCCAACTCGGCTACACACAGGCCTGACACAAAGGAGTGTGTCGCTCCAGAATCAAACAAAGCTTTTACACCTCTACCAGCAATAAAACAAACACCTTGTATGAGGTTACCTGACTGAGATGCTTCTGCTCCAGACATGGCAAACACTCTCCCTGTCGCCTGAGGTCTGCTGCCTTCGTTTCTCATCTGCTGGGAGCCACTGGGTTGGGTCGCCCCATTTCTGCTAGGGCATTCTCTAGCAACGTGCCCTGTCTTTTGGTAGGCAAAACATCTCCTCTCAGAAGTCTTCTTGAAGCATGCATTGGAGGCGTGTGGTCCACCACAATGGAGACACTTGGGTTTCCAATGTTGCTGCTGCTGAAACTGGGGAGGCGCTGCTCCTGCTCGATGTGGTGAAGGTCTCACATAGGGCTTGCTTTGTGGGTGCTGTGCCTTAGCTTTCCCACTGGAAGAACCCCCGGGGTGTGACCTGACCACCCGAGAATCACCCTTTTCCAGGGTCTCCACCATCTTCGCCTTTTCCACTAAGGCGTGAAATTCCCTGATGCACATCGGGGCTATGGTCCTCTTCAGTCCATGCTTCAGCCCCTCTTCGAATTTCCTACACCTCCAGGCCTCGGAGGTCGCCTGAGTATAGAACCGGGCGAGGTACTCAAAACGAGCAGCATAGGCGTTCACTGACATATCCCCCTGCTCCAGCTTCAGGAACTCAGCTTCCCTCGCAAACTTGGCGCTGTCAGGGAAGTATTTCTCCAAGAACTTCACCCTGAAGCTCTCCCAATCCAATACATCCCCTCGGGCATCCATCATCTGCTGAGCTCCCATCCACCAGAACTCAGCTTCTCCTGATAGCAGATAAGTGGCGAACAGCAATTTCTTCTCTTCAGGGCAGGAGGTCGCCCTATAGATTTTCTCCAGCTCTCTGACCCACTGATCTGCCTGATCAGGGGTAGCATTCCCACTAAACTTGGGTGGGTTGTGCCTCATGAACTCAATCAGTCCCATCTGTTCTTGAGGCTGACCGCCGTGGGAGTTTGTCTCAGCCGACCGAGCAGTTTCCCAGTGGTGCATTGTAGCTTGATGGTTCTGAGCCATCGCTGCATTCTGCTGTTGGATGGCAGTTGCCATCATCTCGATAGCTTTAGCAATCTGGCTCATCTCCGAAGAAGATTGGGGAGGGGTAGAAGGTCTACGTGCCATCTTTCTTCGTTTCAGATTGAAACTACAGGTTTCTATACTCCCTACAACTACAAGAATGAGATCGATAAGAAATCAATTCATTCAAGAGGTAACATATAGACCTTACAAAGGTCAGCATCTCAAAATCATTAAGAATTTGAGCTCATCAACAGGATTATCACACTTATAACTTCAAACAAAACACCAGAACAGTTACCGGTGTGTAAACATCAATCCAAACGACCACTCTCAGTCAATTACAAGAACACTAAATAAATCACACCAGAATTCAATGTAGGCTAAACATCAAACCTTTGGAATTAAGATTAAGAATCATCTCGATCCAGTTATGAGTGTGCACCCTCACTACTTTATCAAGATTCTCTCATTCTTAATACTAAGATTTTCAGTTAGAGCATATATTCACCAAAGCACACACAAATTTCAATACAAAAACGTTTGAAAACTCTTTACTACAGTTGTTATTTTAAACTCAAATAAATTTCATGAGCAGAAGAAACACAATGGATCCACAGCCCTCAGGTCATCCTAAGGACGAACTGCTCTGATACCATTAATGTAACATCCCGCCAAATTACTATACAAATGTATATAATGAAAATAAAGGTAATAAATAGATTGAAGTGGACAAAATATTATATATATGAAATGTAGTTTCTCCTCACAGGGAGTTTAATACAAATTCGGCCAAATTTTCCAGAAACATAAACAAAATACAGTAAAAAAAACAAAGCAGGCGATCTCCTATCGGAAGAGACCGATCTCCTATCGGAAGAGGCCGATCTCCTATCGGAGGACCCAAAATAGCCGATCTGCCACCAGAATAGAAATCCGGCGATCTCCTTCCGGCGACCACTCACTAAGGAGCTCTACTTCCTAGAAGATCATCTGCTCCCGTGTAAGTTATACACGATCATCACAGTTTTAAGAGAACAGCCACAGAACCAAAACACGCAGGGTAAGCTAGATATTTTAAAGAGAGTTTAAATAAGGATAGTTACAATAAAATCAAGGTAAACAATTTCAAGATATTCACGTAAAGTTATCAAGTTTCTCATACTCTTCACCTGATCGCCCAGAAATCACACATTTCGCAATACTTTCCAGAGTCATTCTATTTCACAACTGTATCAAGTGTCTATCAATTTCAAGTTCCTCATTTCACATGTCAGACCACCACTGACTCAGCACACAAGACACTTGACACTACTTCCGGAAGACTCATGCATTGATTAGACTCAGAGATCTGCACCTGTCATACCATACCACTGTGAAATCCACACAGGGTCGCTGTGAATCCACACAGCATGCGCATATATAATCTCAATGTCAATAGTTCTCCCGGTATGACAGGGTTAATCCATAGAACAGGCCGAGCTCGTTCTGTTTCACACGACTCACCATTCCTATGAACCTCCTTCGACTCTCCACAACTGAGTAACTTCCTCTATGGGATTCCATTATCTCAGCAGAGTCAGGATATCTCATTTGGAATCACCGATCAATGCACATCCTATACGATCTTACACGGTATTTTCTTTCCTGAAAATACTATGCCTCGATCCACATTCACATCATGCAACACATCTCATAACACTTAAAGGAAAGATTTCAATCACAGGAAAAGCTCACTCCAAGGTTCTTATTTCCGAATATCTCATTTAAATCTCATACCGTTTCAAAGCAACATCAAAAACAGGGAGTTCGTAAACAACACCAAAACCGGCGATCTAGTTCAAAAACAGGGTATTTCGAAGTCTGCATTTAAAACCGGCGACCACGTCGCCCAAACACATAGCACAGAGCATTTTGCAAAGATGAAAACGAAAACCGGCGACCACGTCGCCCTCACTTCAGAAATAGCTAAACTATGGCTTGTATGGAAAAAAGAAGTCTAGCTTCCCTTACCTGGACTTGCGTAAAATACCGCGAGCTCAAAACCCACCGAGCCTGAAGGATGCCTTAGCTCTGTTTTCAGCACCTGGTCTGTAGAACTTGCAGAGAACCTCTTAGGTGCTCTAAGGGCAACGTCGCTTGTCGCACTGATGCTGGAGGTTGCCTGAGTCTCAACGCAAGGAAGGGAAGAAGGGAGGGAGGAAGTTTGCACTCACTCTAACACTCTTGAGTCTGTAACGTTCTTTGTCTTCCCGCAGTGGCTTTTGAATCCCAACTTACCTGTCCACGCATGCTGCTGCTGCCACCCCTTCTGCAGGAAAGTCTGAGAACCACTGCCCTGAACAGTACGACCACTGTTGTCTCTGGTGCATGCCAACCACTGCTCTAAACAGTACGACCGCGAGTGTCTCCTGCGCATGCCAACATTCTGATGTCACCACTCTAAACCACCCTTTTTGTCTACGTGGCGCGTGTGCAGGACGTTTCATGCTGGGAGTCTGGGTCCCACTTTACTCTGTGTGAAACTCGACGTCGCGCGATAACTTTCCACTACTGACTCATCCTGGCGAACGACCGATGTCTCCTTCGCCCTGGAAGACGACCGATGTCTTCCTCTGGGAGACGACCGATGTCTTCCCTGGCGACGCCCTCATAACTCTCGCGCCCTGGCCACGTCCACCTGGCGCTCATGTGTAGCAGGCGACCGGCGATCTCATAGCCTTCTAAACTTAACTTTTCCTCCCTTTTTATTTTAAATAAAACATACATAGAATTCTTTTAAAATATAATCCTTTTTATTCCAATTCAATTTTACAGGTCCTTACATGACTCACCTCTCTTACCTGGAAAGCTACCTTCATTAACTTTCCTCTTCTTTCTTAAAAGTAAAACATTTCTATACACAAAGTTCTAGTCATGTCTACTCACTCTTCCAAGTCCATTGAAAGTGATGTAAGGTCCATAAAATCTCTTTTGAAACAACTCTCCAAGGACGTACAACACATTTCATATAGACAATTGGAAAATGAGTCTAAAATCAATGAATTAACTAGAGCAAAGGAAGAAAAATCTCAAAATTCAAAAAAAAACACATACCCATGCATCTCAATCACAAATCCAAGAGTCTCTAGGGGAGGGAAGCCTTAGAATCAATGATTACTACCAACCACCCCCTAGGAGAAATAGGAGAAGAGAGGAAGAAGCCCCAAGGGAGGTTAGAGTAGACCTACCTCATTTCCATGGTAAGGAGAGTGTAGAAATCTACCTAGATTGGGAGATGAAAGTAGAGCAACTCTTTGCTTGCCATAGGGTGAGTGAAGAACGCAAGGTACCTCTAGCCACCTTTAGCTTCCAAGGGAACGCCATGTATTGGTGGACCTCTCTCGAAAGAGAAAGACGTCTTCATAGGGAACCTCCAATTGAATATTGGAACGACCTTAGGGGAGCCCTAAGACGTCGCCACATACCCTCATACTACCATAGGGAGTTGATGGACAAGCTCCAAAGACTCCGGCAAAACAGAGTATAGACAAAAAATGGAGCTCTACATGATGAGAGCCTCCATTAGAGAAGAGGAGCATATCACCATAGCTAGGTTCCTTAGTGGCCTCTCACTTGAGATAAGGGATAGAGTAGAACTCCTTCCATACCAAGACTTCAATGACTTGGTCCAACTTTGCATTAAAGTTGAACAACAAAATTTACGCAAAACTTCAAGTCTAAAGGTTGGATCCTACTCTAACTCCTATCCCAAGAGAGAATATAGAAGGGAGGGTAGTACATCAAAAGAAAAACCTAGGGAAACTACCAAACCCTTAGCCAAAGATGCCTCCACCCCACCCATCCGAGCTAGGGACGTTAAGTGCTTTAAGTGCTATGGAAGAGGGCATGTGCAAGCACAATGCCCAAACCAAAGGACTTTGTTTTTGAAAGGTGTAGATGAGTACACTAGTGGCGAGGATGAGCCAAGTGAAAGGGAGGAAGGGGAAGAGGATGAGAGAGTAGATCCATTAGAGGGAGAATTGCTAATGATTAGGAGAACCCTCAACAATCATCCTAGTGCATCCATGGAGACACAAAGAGAGAACATCTTTCACACAAGATATAAAGTTTTAGAAAATATAAGTTCTCTCATTGTGGATAGTGGATCAAGCTGCAATTGTTGTAGCTCTAGAATGATTGAAAAGCTCAATCTACAAGTAGTTCCTCATCCTAAGCCATACAAGTTGCAATGGATAAATGAGAATGGGGAACTAAGTGTAGATAAGCAAGTGGAAATCAAGTTTTCCATAGGGAATTACAAAGACAAGGTTTTATGTGATGTAGTGCCTATGGAAGCTTGCCATATACTCTTAGGAAGACCATGGCAATTTGATAAAAAACCCTTGCATGATGGTCTTACTAATGAGATTTCCTTCACCCATAAGCATAAAAAGTTTATACTTAGTCCTTTACCACATTCCCAAGTGGTGAAAGACCAAATACAAATGAAAGAAAAAAGGGATGAGGAAAAGAAAAAGAAAAGAGAGCTTGAAAAGGAAAAAGTCCTTAGGGATAGGAAGGAGGGGGAGAAGAGTGTTCCTTCCCCCAAGGTTGCTCAACAAGAGAAGCCTTTTGAAAACATCATGGAAAATTTGCTTCTTGTTGAACAACCAAGCCTTGTCTTTTGTAAAGGAACACTTGCATGCACTGCCACAAGTACTGAACTTATGAGTCTACCTCCTAAAGTAGAAAAACTTTTAAGTGAATTTGATGATGTATTCTCTAATGAGGGACCCAATGGACTCCCTCCCATTAGAGGTATAGCACACCAAATTGACTTGATTCCGAGGGCAAGCCAAATAGGCTCGCCTATAGAACTAACCCCGAGGAGACCAAGGAGATAGAGTCACAAGTTCAAGACTTGTTGGAGAAGGGTTGGGTTCAAAAGAGCCTAAGCCCTTGTGCTGTACCTGTCTTGTCGGTGCCCAAAAAAGATAGACCCTTTCAAGTCCTCAAGAGAGTCAACAACAATGCATACAAGTTGGACCTACCTCTTGAATTTGGAGTGCATGACACATTTAATGTAATTGACCTATCTCCATTTGTAGGTACCAATGACGACTTGGATTTGAGGACAAATCCTTTCCAAGGGGGAGGGGATGATGGAGAGAGGCCAAGTTCACCCCACCATGAAAGCCAAAGGCCAAGACTAGACCGTCTAGAACCACAAGGAGAGCCTCTAGCACAAGACAAGGGGGAGCTACATGAGAAGCGTCTAGGAGGGAGCCTAGACCGTCTAGGACCTCTCACAAGGTCCATGGCCAAGCACATTCACGCCCAAATGAGTCAAGCCACGGATGGGAGGGACAAGACCTTGTACATGCTACTTGGAGGCCCATTAGGGGTAGCTTAGTAGATTAGTGTAGTGTAGAAAGCAAAACTTGCTCAATTAGGGGTGTGCTATCAAAAAGGTGCCCTTAGCAATAGAAGGAGGGGTGTGCTAGCAAATAGGTGCCTTTAGCAATAGAAGGAGGGGTGTACTATCAAATGTTGCATTTTTGACCTATCTTCTAGAATATTAGGATGATGGTGTGGTTTGACTAAAGTCAATACCCTAGGCAGCCCCCACTTTTTGTATTTCCATCCCTACCCTTTAAGCTTGCTCACCAAGGCTCCTAAATCTATAAATAAGGAGGCCTACCTCATGTATTTTCAAGATTAAATAGAGTATTGTTATGCTGCCCAAATTGTGCCATACACTACTCCTTGCCTAACACTTAGGTTTTAGTCTTCAATTCATCACTACCAAAGGGGCTGGCCAAACCTCCCCATTTCCTCACTCTTCATGCACCTTCAAGGCACCCATGCTTCCTAGGAAGGCCTTGCTCACCTCCTCCATAAGCTTCCGCATCCATCATCACCAAGGAACTCCAAAATCCAAAGAAGAGCTCATAGGAATGCTATCACTGAGGCTGAGCTGATTGAAGACGCTGTTGAAGCCTTTGGAGCAGGGTTTGATGAGGCCCTTCCTCAGGTTGCCTGCGTGTATCCTGAGGTGGACCTTTCTCCCTTCTCTGTGTAGATGCAGGTTGTCGACGGGCAGCTCACTCCTAGGGCTTAGGTCTCTTGATATGTAATGGCTGGACCCTTGAACTTTTTGTAATCACTACCTTCATTTATAATATTGGGCTTGACTTGTAAATCATTTGCTGCTTTATGTGCGTCTTTTTCTCATGTTCTGTATGTCTTTATCTTTGTCTCCACTTGATGATCTCCATTTGATTGCCTTAGGAATCATCGCCTTAGGAATCTTTGCTAACAACGTCTTCACCATAGGTTCTCCCCTTAGGTAGCACGCTTCATCCTGCCAAACTCCAAGAGGAAACCATGCTAACCTTAGATAACTCTTTCTTGTCACGTCGTAAGAAAGATCCTCCTGCTGGAGGCATACTCCATTGCTTTGCTGATCACTCCCTATTTAGGAAAAGCCTTAGGCGAGGACCTTCAAACTATCAAATCATCCTTAGCATTCTCACTCAAAGGAGGAGGTGTTCTCTGCGAACCTTCCTTACCCGACCTCGAGACCTCTAACACACAGATTTGTTTTTAACTGACCTCTCCTTGCTCTAGGAAAAGGAGGATTTTACTAGTGAGCTATATTGTTCCACCTTGGTGTTTTCACTAAAAAAGGGGGAGGGGTTCTCTGTGAACCTTCCTTTCCCATTTTCGAGACCTCTAACCCAAAGGAGCAGCTATTACTGACCTCTCATCACCCAAAGGCAAGGGAGGATTTAACTGGTGAACCATACTGTTCAATCTTGGCGTTTTCACTTGAGGGGAAGGTGTTCTCTGTGAACCTTCCTTCCCACTCTCGAGACTTCTAACCCCAAGTGAATGGTTCTGAGCTGACCTCTCATCGCCCATAAGCGACGGAGGATTTAACTAGTGAACCATACTGTTCAACCTTGGCGTTTTCACTCGAGGAGGAGGTGTTCTCTGCGAACCTTCCTTCCGACTGTCGAGACATCTAAGTCCAAGTGAATGGTTTGTTTACTGACCAGTCCTCGGACGTCAGCTGGGTCCCACAACATGGGCCAAAGCCACGTGGAATGGACCCCACAGGTGGTATTGATGAGAGGGTTGATTAGTCATCAGCCTACGGAGTGGGGTGATTAGTCATCAGCCTACAGAGAGGGTGATTAGTCATCAGCCTACAGAGAGGGTGATTAGTCATCAGCCTACAGAGAGGGTGATTAGTCATCAGCCTACAGAGAGGGGTGATTAGTCATCAGCCTACAGAGTGGGGTGATTAGTCATCAGCCTACAAAGAAGGGTGATTAGTCATCAGCCTACAGAGAGAGCGTGACGATCACCAGAAAGGGCTGATGTGTCTTCGTCACTCCGCAGGTTGAGGAGTCCTCGGCAACAGAGTGTGGCGAGGTGACATCGGTCTTGGGTGATTTCAACAGCGAAACCAGCACAGCTAAGATTGGTTCCCAGAATGGGCCAATGACTAGTTAAATACCCAGAGGTAGGGAGAGGCCTGAATAACGAAGAACCTATGCGGGTAGCAGGGAAAGCACAGTGAGGTGCAAGATCCTGAGGGGTCGAGTACTCATCAGACCTAGGGTTTCCCAGTGAAGCTACGTGCATGGCACGTGAATAGTGAAGGCACTCCCAGAATAGGTGGCCCCAGAGACTAGGTGCACAAGGAGGCACCCAGGTGGTCAGCCTGTGAGAGTTTACACTCCAGAGAAGGAAACCTTATGTGCTAGATTACCCTAAGATTGGGTGATAGCGGCGCAAGGGTATTCCAGTAAACCCTAAATATGGCTAGTAGCGCAGTGAACCCTAATTAGGGCTAGCGGCGCAGTAAACCCTAAACTATATAAGGGACAGTAAAATACTTCACAAAGGTACGCAGTTTCTAGACCTAAACACAGAGAGACTCAATACACTTGGTGTTACTTGCCCCCTATTGACTTGAGCGTCGGAGTGCAAACGGCCTCTAGGGCGCCCCCTTTCTCTTTTGCAGGTGCAGATTGTTTCGAAAGAACCAAGCACGTATCATGTAAGGACCTAGAAACTTTAATTGGAAGGAAAGTGTTATATTTAAATAATTTCAGAAGATGTTATTATTTAAAATACAAAGAGCTGGTAAATGAAGTTTCGTAGTAGTCGGACATCGGACGTCGCCCAAGGTCTGGGGTCAACTGGTAGAGGTCGGTCGGCTGGCATGTAGATCAAGAAGAGTAAAGGAAGAAAAGTGTAGCTAAGAAGTCTTCTACGAGATCGCCGTTATTGAAGACGGAGGCGATCGCCGACTTCTCTGGGACATAATCGCCTGTCGCCTAGAGGAGACATGACCGCCAATCGCCTATGGTGTACGTGATCAACGGGAGTGCACGTAGTATGTGGTCAAGATACTGGATCAACCAGAGTGGGTTCCAACAACCACGCGTATCAAGGTGTGGGTTAAGCCTTAGATACGCTGTGCATGCGAAGCTCTATGCTTGAGCAAAAGAGATCGCCCTTAGTGTTGCATGCATGGGCGCACGAAGAGTGGTGCTGATCTACTCTTGGAAATGTGAAGCTACCGACGTCACCGAGTCATGTGGAGATGATACTTTGGACGTAACATAGTGGAATGAAGAACCTTCGGGAAGGCGTGACGATGTGTCATCGGGCATCGCCAGGGCGCGAGGCATGCGGGCATCGCCAGGGCGCAAGGCATGCGGGCATCGCCAGACGCGGGACATGCGGGCATCGCCAGGGCGCGAGGCATGTGGACATCGGTCGTCTTCCAGGGAGAGACATCGGTGGTCCACCAGGGTGAGACATCGGTCGTCCTCCAGGATAGGTCATCGGTGGATAGTCATCGCGCGAGAGGTCATCGGTGGAAGGTCATCGCGCGAGAGGTCATCGGTGGAAGGTCATCGCGCGAGAGGTCATCGGTGGAAGGTCATCGCGCGAGATGTCATCGGTGGATAGTCATCGCGCGAGAGGTCATGGGTGGAAGGTTATCGCGCGATGTCGAGTTTCACGCAGATAAGGTGGGACCCAGGCTCTCAGCATCAGACGTACTGCACGCGCGACACGTAGACAAAAAGGGTGGTTCAGAATAGTGACCTCAGAGTGTTAGCCTGCGCAGAGGCATGCGTAGTCGTACTGTTCAGGGAAGCGTACACGCAACCTTTCCTGCAGAGTGGGTGGAGGCAGCGGCATTCCTGGGCAAGTTGGCTTAGATTTAAACTCACTCCTGAGAGGTAAGAGATGTGGGGTGATTAGAAAGTGATTTAGAGAGTTAGCGTTGGCTCCTTCTCCTTCCTCTCCTTCACGCTGCGATTCAGGCATTCCCCAAGCACCAGTACGACGAGCGACGACTGCCTTTGGAGCACCTGGGAGGTTCTCTGCAAGTTCTACAAACCAGAAGCTAAAACAGAGCTAAGGCATCCTTTAAGCTCGGTGGGTTGTGGAGCTCTTGGTGTTTTGCGCAAGTCCAGGTAAGGGAAGCTAGCCTTATTTTCAATAAAAGCCGTAGATTAGCTGTTTCTGAAGTGAGGGCGACGTGGTCGCCGGTTTTCATTTTCATTTTCGTGATGTTCTGTTCTATGTGTGGGGCAACGTGGTCGCCGGTTTTAAATCCTTTTTCAGTGATGTTCAGTTCTCATGCGTTTGGGCGACGTGATCGCCGGTTTTAAATACAGATTTCGAAATCCCCTGTTTTTGTGTTATTTGAAAACTATTTGAGATTTAAATGTGATACTCGAAAATCTGAACCTTTGAAATGATTGTTGCTGGGATTTGAATCATTCATTTGAGTGGTATGATGTTTTGAATGTCGTGAATGTGGGATCAAGACATAGTATTTTCAGGAAAGGAAATACCGTGTTGAGATTTGGTTATGAAGTGTATTGATCTGTGAGTATCCTGTGAATGAGGCGATCCTGACTCTGCTGAGATAATGGAATCA
The DNA here is from genome assembly GCA_013389735.1 of Phaseolus lunatus. Taxonomy (NCBI): domain Eukaryota; kingdom Viridiplantae; phylum Streptophyta; class Magnoliopsida; order Fabales; family Fabaceae; genus Phaseolus; species Phaseolus lunatus. Next base: position 13,117,273 of record CM023861.1, read on the forward strand.
TATAGAGGAAGTTATTCAGTTGGTGAGAGTCGAAGGAGGTTCATATGAATGGGTGAGTCGTGTGAAAAAGAACGAGCTCGGCCTGTTATATGGATTAACCCTGTCATACTGTGAAAGTGATGATATTGAGATTATGGTTATGTGCACGGCTGTGGAAACAGCCAATGAAGTATGACAGGTGCAGGTCTCTGGATGCTAAGTTCAGTGCATGAGTCTTCCGGAAGTAGTGTCAAGTGTCATGTGTAATGAGTCAGTGGAAGTCTGACGTGAGAAATGAGAAACATTGAAAATTGATAGACACTTGATGGAATTATGTGAACTGAACGACTCTTGAGGAAATTGGGAAATATGTGATTTCTTGATGGCTGTGTGATATGAATGAGAAATTGATAGTTTTACGTGGGTATCTTGAATTTGTTTTATCTTGATTTTAAAGTTTCATATCTAAATTCTCTTTAAAAATATCTAGCTTACCCTTTATTTTGTATTGCTCTGTGGCTGTTTTCTCTTAAAACTGTGATGATCGTGTATTTTACACGGGAGCAGATGATCTTCCAGGGAGTAGAGCTCCTCAGTGAGTGGTCGCCGGAAGGAGATCGCCTGTTTCTGTCTCTATCGGGTGATCGCCTGTTTCTGCCTCTATCGGGTGATCGCCTGTTTTTCTGTCCTGATAGCAGATCGGCTGTTTTGGGTCTTCTGATAGGAGATCGCCTATTTTGTCCTTTTTATGCTGCATCTGGTTTTATTTCGAAAGAGTTAATGGAATGTATTAAAACCTTATAAGAGGGACGTCTCTTTTTGAATATGATGTACGGGATGATGTATTTTCAATATCTATATACATATGTTGATTTTATAAATTTAATATCTACGCTTTATTCTATTATATAAATATGGAAAGGTTTTGGAGGGATGTTACATTAATGGTATCAGAGCAGTTCGTCCTTAGGATGACCTGAGGGCTTTGGATCCATTGTGTTTCTTCTGCTCATAAAATTTATTTGAATTTTAAATAACAACTATAGTGAAAGGTTTTCAAACGTTTTTGTATTGAAATTTGGTGTGTGCTTTAGTGAATGTATGCCATAACTGAAAATCTTAGTATTAAGAATGAGAGGGTCTTGATAAAGTGGTGAGGGTGCACACTCATGACTGGATCGAAATGATTCTCAATCTTAATTCCGAAGGTTTGATGTTTAGCATACATTGAACTCTGGTGTGATTTACGTCATTTTATGGAGTGTTTTGGTAATTGATTGAAAGTGGTTGTTTGGATTGATGGTTGTATACCAGTAGCTGTTCTGGTGTTTTGCTTGAAGGAAGGAGGTGTGTGAGTGTCGTGCAGTAAACTGACAGGCGAGTCAACCGGCAAGAACATTTGGCGCCCACCGTGGGGCCGGAGTAAAACAAGGTCCCATACACGAGAGTGAGAGAAAAAACCACAGAAGATGAGGAATACAAGACACGGGTCCGTTCCACCAAATGGAGGCGACAGCGTTACCATGCAACAGCTTATGGAAACGATGTGCACCCTCCAGGAGACGGTGGCGGAGTCCAGAGTGCACCAGGCGCGTATGCAGGAAGACCTGGCCGCCTCACAGGCCAGGAATGAGGAGTTGCACCGAGCGAATGAGGAGCTGCGCTTGAATTTGCAACACATACAACAAGCTGGAGATCGTTGGGAAGATGATCAAGCCCCACCAGTGCCCCCAAGGGCCTTTCCCATGCCTTTCTCCCAAGCGATTATGAACACGGTGGTCCCAGCCACCTTTGTAGGGCCTAAGACCGTGTTCACCGGGAAAGAAGATCCTGAAACACATCTCACTGCTTTCCATACGCAGATGATGTTGTCAGGAGGGTCCGACGCAATGCACTGTAAGCTTTTTATGGCCACACTGACAGGAACTGCGCTAGAATGGTTCGTGAGTTTGCCTGAGGGACATATCACGTCTTTCGCGCAATTCTTCGCGCTTTTCAGGGAGCAATATCTTGTCAACAGGGCCCCTCCACCAGTGTCTTACGATCTCTTCGATGTAAGGCAGCACCAGAGGGAGTCCCTTAAGGATTACCTCAACAGGTTTGGGGCGATGGTGGTAAGGTTGCACACCAACGATGAGGACATGGTGGTGCACGCTTTCAGGAAGGGCGTATTGCCGGGGCCTTTCAGCGAGTCTTTGATACGTAGCCGCCCCAAGACTTTCGGTGACATAAAACGACATGTCGTGGCCCACATTGTCGCCGAGGGAGAACTCAGCGAGAAGCGAGAAAGCGTAGTCTCGTTAAGGCCCCGAGCGCCTAGTCGGCCTCAACCCCTGCGGGTGCACGAGGCAACCACAGAGAAGAAGGCTCAAGGGAAACAGAAGCCCTATGAGCCCCGAAAACCACAACCTAGGGCGCGAGGCAAGGATGACATGCCCCCTAGGCATGAATTTGTGGTGGAGCTGAAGGAGCTGATTGCCATTCCTAATGTGGCAGAAAGGTTGAAGATGCCCCCAAAGAGTGACAAGAGGTTGGGGCCAAACAAAAACGCCTGGTGCGAGTTCCATCAGGCCTTTGGTCACCCCATTCGAAATTGTCTGGCCCTGGGCCACCAATAGGACGAGTTAGTGAAGAGTGGGTTCTTGAATGACTACCTGAAGGAGGCACAAGAGGGCAAGGCGGTTGTTGTACCAAGGACAGACCAAGGGCACGAAGTGCCCATACATGGCGAGATCCACACTATCTCAGGTGGGTTCTCAGGAGGAGGGTGCACTTCTTCGCAACGTAAGAAGTATGCACGTTTGGTGATGGCAGTGGAGACCTGCGAGGAAGATCATTTCCCCGACATCGACCTCGTCTTCACGAAAGCTGATCACCGGGATGTTATTCCCCATGATAACGATCCGGTGCTCATTTCAGTTGTCACTGCCGCACGCAAGGTGCACCGGGTACTAGTAGACCAAGGAAGCTCGGCCGATGTGATGGGCTGGTCGACATTCAACAAGTTACAGTTGTCTCCTGATCAGCTGCGACCCTACGTCGGCTGTTTGTATGGGTTTGCAGGAGACCAAGTGGAAGTGCGGGGGTACATCGAGCTGAGGACCACTTTCACTGATGGAGTGGCTTCCCGCACAGAGAACATCAGGTACCTCGTAGTGAACGCCCCATCTGCCTACAACATACTGCTGGGCAGACCAACCCTAAACAGGTTAGGGGCTGTGGTGTCCACAAGGCACATGAAGATGAAGTTGCCTTCGATGGAGGGGATGGTGGTAACCATAAAATCAGATCAAAAAGAGGCTAAAAGGTGCTATGAGAACAGCCTCAAGACGAAGAGGGGAGTTTGCATGGTGACCACCTCACCACCAGGAGGGGGTTTCGATGAAGCAGATATGCCCCAAGGTGACGTCGGGGTCACACGAGCAGAGGTCGTCCGGGCGAGGCGACCCGAACCGGCAGAGGAGGTGGTGGAGAAGGAGATCGGGGGAAGATTTTCAAGCTGGGTAAGTCCCTATCTCAGGAGACCCAAGATCAGGTAGCGGGGGTCATAGGAAAGCATTTGGACGCTTTCGCTTGGTCCCCCTAAGACATGCCAGGCATTGACCCTGATTTCCTATGCCATCGCCTGGCACTGAATCCCCAAGTCAGACTAGTCCGCCAGAGGAGAAGGAAGTTCAATGATGAATGAAGACAGGTCGTCAGGGAGGAGACGCAGAAGTTGCTAAAAGCAGGCCACATACGGGAAATACAATATCCTGAGTGGCTTGCGAATGTCGTTCTGGTAAAAAAGGCCAATGGGAAGTGGAGGATGTGTGTAGACTTCACAGATCTCAACAAGGCCTGTTCGAAAGACTCCTACCCTTTGCCTAACATAGATGCGCTAGTAGACAGTGCCTCGGGCTGCAGGTTACTCAGCTTCTTGGACGCCTTCTCTGGGTACAATCAGATCAAGATGCACCCGATGGACGAGAACAAGACTGCGTTCATGACAGAGCTGTCTTGCTACTGCTACACGGTCATGCCATTTGGGCTGAAGAACGCGGGTGCCACGTATCAGAGGCTGATGAACAAGGTCCTTGCCCCCATGCTGGGACGCAATGTGCAGGCCTATGTAGATGACATGGTGGTGACGTCCCAAGCACGAGATCAGCATGTTGACAATTTGGAGGAGCTATTTAATACGATAGCGAAGTACAGGCTGAAGTTGAATCCAGAGAAGTGCGTCTTTGGGGTGGAAGCAGGCAAGTTCCTTGGGTTTTTGCTTACGGAAAGAGGGATTGAGGCCAACCCAGACAAGTGTGCAGTGATCATAGCCATGAGGAGCCCGACATCGGTCAAAGAAGTACAACAGTTGACAGGTCGGATGTGTAAGGACCTGTAAAATTAAATTGGAATAAAAGAGATATATTTTAAATGAATTCTAAGTATGTCTTTATTTAAAATGAAAAGGAAGGAAAGTGTAGTTTGGAAGACTATGAGATCGCCTAGTAGTACATGATCGCCGGTCGCCTGCTACACATGGGCGCCAGGGCGCGAGGCATGCAGGCATCGCGCGGGCGCGAGGCATGTGGACGTCGCCAGGGCGCGAGGCATGCAGGCATCGCGCGGGCGAGAGGCATGCGGGCATTGCCAGGGCGCGAGGGGCATGCGGGCATCGCCAGGGCGCGAGACATGCGGGCATTGCCAGGGCGCGAGAGGCATGCGGGCTTTGCCAGGGGGAGACATCGGTCGTTCGCCAGCGAGAGGTCATCGGTGGATTGTCTTCGCGCGAGAGGTCATCGGTGGATAGCCTTCGCGCGATAGGTCATCGGTGGATGGCCTTCGCACGACAGGTCATCGGTGGATAGCCTTCGCGGGAGAGGTCATCGGTGGATAGACTTCGCGCCTGTGGTCATCGGTGAAAGGTCATCGCGCGACGTCGAGTTACACACAGAGAGGGTAGGACCCAGACTTCCAGCATGGAACGTCCTGCACGCGCGCCACGTAGACAAAAGAGTGGTTCAGAATAGTGACCTCAGAGTGTTAGCCTGCGCAGAGGCACGCTCAGTAGTACTGTTCAGGGAGTTGTTGGCCTGCGCAAGAGACAACTGTAGTCGTACTGTTCAGGGAAACGTACACTCAGACTTCTCTGCAGAGTGGGTGGTGGCAGCTGCTTTTGGTGGATAAGTTGGTTTAAGATGCAGAAAACCCACGGCTGAGAGAAAGAAACGTTGCAGCCTTCAAAGAGAGAAAGAGTGAGTTACCTCCCTTCTCCTCCAGATATCTCCTTCGCGCTGCGATTCTAGCATCTTCACACAAGGGTACGACGAGAGGCAGCACTATTAGAGCACCTGGGAGGTTCTCTGCAAGTCCTTCAACCAGACGCAAAAACAGAGCCAAGGCGTTGTTCAAGCTTCGTTGGGTTTCGGAGCTCCTGGTGTTTTGCGCAAGTCCAGGTAAGGGAAGCTAGACTTCATTTTCAATACAAGCCATAGTTTAGCTATTTCTGAAGTGAGGGCGACGTGGTCGCCGGTTTTCGTTTTCATCTTTGTAAAATGCTCTGTGCTATGTGTTTGGGCGACGTGGTCGCCGGTTTTAAATGCAGACTCGAAATACCCTGTTTTTGAACTAGATCGCCGGTTTTGGCGTTGTTTGCGAACTCTCTGTTTTTGGTGTTACTTTGAACTGTTGAAGCTTAAATGTGATCTTCGAAAATCTGAATCTTTGAAACGATCGTTGCTGTGACTTGAATCATTTATTTAAGGGCGGTATGATGTGTTGAATGTTGTGAATGTGGATCGAGGCATAGTATTTTCAGGAAAGGAAATACCGTGTAAGATCGTGTAGGATGTGCATTGATCGGTGATTCCTAAGGGGATATCCTGACTCTGCTGAGAAAATGGAATCACATAGAGGAAGTTACTCAGTTGGTGAGAGTCGAAGGAGGTTCATATGAATGGGCGTCTCGTGTGAAAAAGAACGAGCTCCGCCTGTTCTATGGATTAACCCTGTCATACCGGGAGAACTATTGACATTGAGATTATATATGCGCATGCTGTGTGGATTCACAGCGACCCTGTGTGGATTTCACAGTGGTATGGTATGACGGGTGCAGATCTCTGAGTCTAATCAATGCATGAGTCTTCCGGAAGTAGTGTCAAGTGTCTTGTGTGCTGAGTCAGTGGTGGTCTGACATGTGAAATGAGGAACTTGAAATTGATAGACACTTGATACAGTTGTGAAATAGAATGACTCTGGAAAATATTGCGAAATGTGTGATTTCTGGGCGATCAGGTGAAGAGTATGAGAAACTTGATAACTTTACGTGAATATCTTGAAAATTGTTTACCTTGATTTTATCTTAAGTATCCTTATTTAAACTCTCTTTAAAATATCTAGCTTACCCTGCGTGTTCTGCTCGTTGGCTGTTTTTCTCTTAAAACTGTGATGATCGTGTATAACTTACACGGGAGCAGATGATCTTCCAGGAAGTAGAGCTCCTTAGTGAGTGGTCGCCGAGGAAGAGATCGCCTGTTTGTGGTGATCGCCGGTTTTCTATCTCTTGGTGGTGATCGCCGGATTTATGTCCTGCTGCAGATCGCCTGTTTTGGGCCTTCTGTTACCAGATCGCCGGTTCATGTATGGAGATCGCCGGTCTTGTTGTATTTGCTTGAATTTCGTTTTAAATTTTGAAAACATTTGACCTGGTTATGTATTTAACTCCCTAAGAGGAGCAACTTCATTTCTTATATATATAATATCATGTACTCTTCAATATTATTTGTTTACCTTTATTTTCATTATACATGTATGTATGGTTTTATTTTGCGGGATGTTACAGGATGGCTGCACTCTCCAGGTTCGTGTCAGCCAGAGGAGACAAAGGCCACCCTTATTTCCAATGCCTTAGAAGGAATAGCAGATTCGCCTGGACTGCAGAATGTGAGCAGGCCTTCCTCAAGCTTAAAGAGTATCTGGCCAGCCCGCCAGTCTTGTGCAAGCCTCAGCTCGGCACGCCCCTGCGGCTGTACTTTGCAGTTACGGATAGGGCGGTGAGTTCTGTTTTGGTTCAAGAGCAGGAACAGAGCCAGAAGCCCATTTATTTTGTCAACAAAGTTTTGCAGGGGCCTGAGACGAGATACCAAGCCATAGAAAAGGCAACATTAGTAGTGGTGTTCTCGGCCAGGAGACTTCGCCACTATTTTCAGAGTTTCACAGTGGTGGTGATGACAGATTTACCGATATGCAAGGTCCTGCAGAAGCCTGATGTGGCGGGAAGAATGGTGCGTTGGGCAGTCGAGTTGTCAGAATTCGACATCCAGTATGAACCCAGAGGCCCGATCAAAGGACAGGTCTACGCTGACTTAGTGGCTGAGATGTCCTCAACCGAGGCCCAACAGGAGGGACCCAGCTTCAAGTGGGTATTGTCAGTAGACGGGTCCTCGAATCAGCAAGGTAGCGGAGCGGGGGTGATCCTGGAAGGACCCAAGGGGTTGTTGATAGAGCAGACCTTGCGGTTCGCTTTCAAAGCCAGCAATAACCAAGCAGAGTATGAGGCTTTGATTGCTGGGATGTTGTTGGCTAAGGAAATGGGAGCGCAGAGCCTTATGGCCAAGAGTGACTCACTGTTGGTCATTGGTCAAGTGGCGGGAGAGTACCAGGCCAAAGACCCTCAGATGGCCTCTTACCTGGAGTATGTCCAGAGATTGAAGAGTTCATTTGAATCATTTGAACTAGTACACGTGCCCAGGGAACAGAATGCCAGAGCTGACTTGTTAGCCAAACTCGCCAGCTCAGGCAAGGGGGGCAGACAGAGGACAGTCATCCAAGAGACTCTGAGGACGCCTCGTACTTATACAGCTGATAACTTGGTGGGAGTCCATCAGATCAGCCAATCAGATGGGGAGAAGAGGAGTCATCGCTCGTTGACTCAAGAAACTTTGAAGAAACCACGAGTCAACGCATGCATGCTAATGGAGGTAGAGTCATCGCAAGTCTGCCTGCTACAGAGTGGAAAGACATGGATGACGCCCTATAAGTGTTACATAGCGGATGGAATGCTCCCAGTAGAGCCGACGGAGGCAAGGAGGATAAAGAAAAACTCGTCCAAGTACACGCTCATTGAAGGCAAGTTGTACAGACATGGGTTTACCCACCCCATCTTAGTCTACGTGCATGGCGAGCAATGTGTGAGAATAATGGCAAAGCTCCATGAAGGCATCTGTGGTAGTCATATCGGAGGTCGAGCTCTGGCCGACAATGAGGGAAGATTGCACTAGGTATGCGCAGCAATGCAAGCAATGCCAGTTGCATGCTGATTGGCCTAAGGCGCCACCAGAAGAGCTCAGGTCGATATACAGCCCTTGGCCGTTTCACACATGAGGAATTGACATCTTGGGGCCTTTCCCTTTGGAGATACGATAGATGAAGTACCTCGTGGTCGCCATAGAATATTTCACGAAGTGGATCGAGGCTGAGCCAATAGCGCAGATCACAACACAGAAGATCCAACACTTCGTGTGGAAGAATATAGTATGCCGCTTCGGGGTACCCAAACGTTTAGTGTCTAACAATGGCACGCAGTTTGCAAGCCAACAATTGGGGAAGCTATGTACAGAGTTGGGGATCAAGCAGGTGTTTGCATCAGTCGAGCACCCACAGACCAATGGGCAGGTCGAGTCGGCCAACCGAGTCCTCCTCAGAGGACTGAAAAGAAGGCTGGAGAAAGCAAAGGGAAGGTGGGCTGAAGAGGTTCCTAGAATAGTATGGGCCTACCATACTACTCCCCAGTCCACTACCAAGGAGACTCCCTTTAGCTTGGTGTATGGTTCAGATGCCATGATCCCTGTGGAGATCCAGGAGAACTCGCCACGTTTCCAGAACTTTGTGCCTGAGGAATCCAATGAAGAGAGGAAGGTGAATCTTGATCTTTTGGATGAAGCTAGGGAAGAAGCAGGAATCAAAGCTGAGGCGCTGAAGAGGAGAGTCGAGCTCAAACACAGTTCTAAGTTGAGAGCTCAGCAGTTCTAGGCGGTAGACCTCGTCATGCGCAAGGCGTCTCCATACCAGATAGAGAACAAGCTATCCCCTAAGTGGACTAGTCCTTTCAGAGTGACAGAGGCCCTAGGGAATGGAGCATATAGGCTTGAGACTTTAGAAGGAGGTCCGATTCCTTGAACATGGAATGCGACCCACCTGAAGTTTTATTTCAGTTAAAGCCATGTAATCTTGTACACTACACAATACAGGGGACACTCTTTTTTCCCTTTCTAAGGGTTTTTAATGAGGTCACCCAATAAAATTCAGTTAAAGATATATATTTTTAATGTGTTTGTACAATGTTGTTAGAACCTGTCACTTGGAGTTAGAGGTCTCGTAAGTGGAGAGGTAGGTTCGTAGAGAACACCTCCATTTCGAGTGAGAACCTCCAATGTGAAAGAAGGGTTCGCCAAGAGAAATCCTCCTCGCCTGTGAGCGATGTGAGGTCAGTTAGAACCTGTCACTTAGAGTTAGAGGTCTCGTAAGTGGAGAGGTAGGTTGTAACGCCCCTCAAAATATTGTTCATTTTTATATAATAAAATAAAGGTGAAACAATAATATCAAAAATTTAACATAGGTATATACATAATATAATTCATCCATTAATACAAATGTGCCTCAGAATAATATCCCTTTTCGAGGAAGTTTTAATACATCTCCATACAGGAGTTTTCAAAATAAAATAAAACAATCAGCATTCAAAAACCGACAATCTCCTCCTCCAGAAATGCTCACTGAGGAGCTCTACTACCTGCAACCTCATCTGCTCCCGTGCAAATATACACGATCATCACAGGTTTAAGAAAAACAACCACGATACAAAACAAAAGGGTAAGCTAGATATTTTTAAAAACTTTAAATATGAAACTTTATATCAAAAGAAAGCATAAATCTTCACACCATTCATAATCTATAACAATTTCAGCCATCAATATCCCCATATTCCACAAACTCGTCAAGTGTCTATTCAATACATTCAATACTCATGGTTCACACGTCAGACTATCCACTGACTCATAACATATAGACACATGACTCTACTTCCGGAAGACTCGTGCATTGACTAGAGTCAGAGATCTACACCTGTCATACTACATTGCTGTAAAGTTCCCACAGCTATGCGCATAAACATAATCTCAATCTCAATCTCATCACTCTCCTAGTATGACAGGGTTAATCCATACAACAGGTCAAGTAGTTATCTTTCAAACCACTTACCCATACATATGAACCTCCATCGACTCTCAACGCCTGAATAACTTCATCTATATGATTCCATTATATCAGGAGAGTCAGGATATCTCATTATAGAAATCACCGATCAATGCACATTCTACACAATCTTACACGGTATTTTCTTTCCTGAAAATACTATGCCTTGATCCCACATTCACAACATTCAACACATCATATAACACTTAAATGAACGATTCCAATCACAGCAACAATCATTCCAAGGTTCAGATTTTCGAATATCACATGCATTTCACATTTCAATCTCAAACAGTTTCAAACGACACTAAAACAGGGGAGTTCGAAATCAACATTAAAACCGGCGATCACGTCGCCCCACACATAAAAACAGAGCATCGTGAAATAGAATATGAAACCGGCGACCACGTCGCCCTCACTTCAGAACCTACTCGCCTAAAGTTTTTATAAACGAAAATGCTAGCTTCCCTTACCTGAACTTGCGCAAAAACTCACTAAGAGCTCCAAACCCACCGAGAACTCAAGGATGCCTTAACCTGTACCATAGAGTCCCGATCACAAAACTAACGAGATTACTCATTTTCTGCGTTAACAGAGACAATTTCTGAAGCTAAAAGAGTTGTATGCACAACCTATGCAAAGACGACCATCTTAAATTCAGACTCGACTCAAAGAACAGAGCAAAACGACTTACTCTGTTTTAGGGCTTTTGAGCAGAAAACTTGCAGAGCACAACGTCAGGAATCCAGGGTAGTCGCCGATCTTCAACTGGTTCGCTAGGACGTCTGAACGCAGGGAGAAGGAGAGGAAAGAAACAGGGAACCAAAGCTAACTCACTCAATCGCTCTCGAACCACAGTAACGTCCACTGCCTCTCAGGAGTGAGTTTTGAATCTAAGCCAACTTGCCCAGAAATGCCGCTGCCCCCCGCCCTCTTTGCAGGAAAGCTTGCATGCACACTTCCTTGAACAGTATGACCACGTGGGTTTCTGCGTATACCAACTCTTTGACGCTAACTATTCTGAAACACCCTTTTCTGTCTACGTGTCGCGCATGCAGGACGTCTCATGCTGGGAGCCTGGGTCCCACCTTATCTGTGTGAAACACGACATCGCGCGATAACCATCCACCAACGACTGATGTGCCTCTCATTCCGGCGATGACTGATGTGCCTCTCATCCCGGCGATGACTGATGTGCCTCTCATCCCGGCGATGACTGATGTGCCTCTCATCCCGGCGATGACTGGTTCCTCTTCCTGACGGACGAATGATGTCTCACCCTGGCAGACAACCGATGTCTCACCCTGGAAGACCACCAATGTCTCACCCTGGCAGACCACCGATGTCTCACCCTGGCAGACCACCGATGTCTCACCCTGGCAGACCACCGATGTGTCCCCCATCCTGGTTGATGGCCGATGTTCCTCTTATCCTGTTGGCGATCTCTTATCGCCCTTGTGTGTGACAAGAACACATCGCCTTACTCTGGTCACCGATGTCACATCGTCACACCTTGCTGAAGGTTCATCCTCCCATTATGTTACGTCCAAGGTATCACCTCCACATGGCTTGGTGACATCGGTAGCTTCACATTTCCAAGAATAGATCAGCACTACTCCTCGTGCGCCCATGCATGCAACACTAAGGACGATTTCTTATGCTCAAGCATAGAGCTTCGCATGCCCAGCGTATCTAAGGCTCAACCCACACCTTGATACGCGTGGTTTTTGGAACCCACTATGGTTGATCCAGCATTTTGACCACATGCTAAGTGCACTTTCGGCGATCATGTACACCATAGGCGATTGGCGATCATGTGTACTCTAAGTGATTGGCGATTATGTGGAATCTTCGCACACGGCGATCATGCGTAAAATAGGCGATGTCTGATTTCATACGGGGGAAGTCGGAGGACGCTGCCTTCTTCAACAAACGGCGATCTCATCGACTTCTAAGCTACACCTTCCTTTCTCTTACCCTTCTTGATTCACGTGCCCCCCTCCCTTGAAGCACGCCCACTTGATTACCTCACGATAAAGTCATCGCACCTGACTACTTGGTTGGTACAATGGTCAACCGATCGCCCTCTACCAACTGATCCCAGACCTTGGGCGACGTCCGAGGTCTGACCACTATGATATTTTCTATTTTTATGTCCTTTTTATTTTAAATAATAACATACTTAGAAATTATTTAAAATCTATCACTTCTATTCCAATTAATTTATAGGTCCTTACATAGGTTCGTAGAGAACACCTCCATTTCGAGTGAGAACTTCCAATGTGAAAGAAGGGTTCGCCCAGAGAAATCCTCCTCGCCTGTGAGCGATGTGAGGTCAGTTAGAATCTATCACTTGGAGTTAGAGGTCTCGTAAGTGGAGAGGTAGGTTCGTAGAGAACACCTCCATTTCGAGTGAGAACTTCCAATGTGAAAGAAGGGTTCGCCCAGAGAAATCCTCCTCGCCTGTGAGCGATGTGAGGTCAGTTAGAATCTACCAATTGGGGTTAGAGGTCTCGTAAGTGGAGAGGTAGGTTCGTAAAGAACACCTCCACTTCGAGTGAGAACTTCCAATGTGAAAGGGTTCGCCCAGTTAAATCCTCCCTCGCCCATGGGCAATGAGAGGTCAGTTAGAACCTACTAGTTGGGGTTAGAGGTCTCGTGAGTGGTGAGGGAGTTCGCAAGGAACACCTTCCCCTCCGAGTGAGAACTCCCAGATTAAAATAAGGGTTCGTGAGTGAAATCAGCAGAAATCGTGCTACCTAAAATTCATTTTGACAGGTGCGTTATTTGTGATCGTGAGTTCCACAAAATATAAAGCATGTCAAACAGATGAATAAGCAGCAGAAATACAAAGCAAGCAAAGTGCTGTATAGAGTAAAGAAGATTGAAAACAAGGTAATTACATTACAAAGGAGGGTTGTAAGGACCTGTAAAATTGAATTGGAATAAAAAGGGTTATATTTTAAAAGAATTCTATGTATGTTTTATTTAAAAAGGGAGGAAAAGTTAAGTTTAGAAGGCTATGAGATCGTCGGTCGCCTGCTACACATGAGCGCCAGGTGGACGTCGCCAGGGCGCGAGGCATGCAGGCATCGTGCGGGCGCGAGAGGCATGCAGGCATCACGCGGGCGCGAGGCATGCGGGCATTGCCAGGGCGCGAGGCATGTGGACGTGGCCAAGGCGCGAGAGGCATGCGGGCATTGCTAGGGCGCGAGGCATGTGGACGTGGCCAAGGCGCGAGAGGCATGCGGGCATTGCCAAGGCGCGAGGCATGTGGACGTGGCCAAGGCGCGAGAGGCATGCGGGCATCGCCAGGGCGCGATGCATGTGGACGTAGCCAGGGCGCGAGAGTTATGAGGGCGTCGCCAGGGAAGACATCGGTCGTCTCCCAGAGGAAGACATCGGTCGTCTTCCAGGGCGAAGGAGACATCGGTCGTCTTCCAGGGCGAAGGAGACATCGGTCGTCTTCCAGGGCGAAGGAGACATCGGTCGTTCGCCAGGATGAGTCAGCGGTGGAAAGTTATCGCACGACGTCGAGTTTCACACAGAGTAAAGTGGGACCCAGACTCCCAGCATGAAACGTCCTGCACACGCGCCACGTAGACAAAAAGGGTGGTTTAGAGTGGTGACATCAGAATGTTGGCATGCGCAGGAGACACTCGCGGTCGTACTGTTCAGAGCAGTGGTTGGCATGCACAAGCGACAACAGTGGTAGTACTGTTCAGAGCAGTGGTTGGCATGCACCAGAGACAACAGTGGTCGTACTGTTCAGGGCAGTGGTTCTCAGGCTTTCCTGCAGAAGGGGTGGCAGCAGCAGCATGCGTGGACAGGTAAGTTGGGATTCAAAAGCCACTGCGGGAAGGCAAAGAGCGTTACAGACTCAAGAGTGTTAGAGTGAGTGCAAACTTCCTCCCTCCCTTCTTCCCTTCCTTGCGTTGAGACTCAGGCAACCTCCAGCATCAGTGCGACAAGCGACGTTGCCCTTAGAGCACCTAAGAGGTTCTGTGCAAGTTCTACAGACCAGGCGCTGAAAACAGAGCTAAGGCATCCTTCAGGCTCGGTGGGTTTTGAACTCGCGGTATTTTTACGCAAGTCCAGGTAAGGGATGCTAGACTTCATTTTCAATACAAGCCATAGTTTAGCTATTTCTGAAGTGAGGGCGACGTGGTCGCCGGTTTTCGTTTTCATCTTCGTGAATGCTCTGTTTCTATGTGTTTGGGCGACGTGGTCGCCGGTTTTATATACAGACTTCGAAATACCTTGTTTTTGAACCAGATCGCCGGTTTTGGCGCTGTTTTACGAACTCCCCTGTTTTTGGTGTTGTTTTGAAACTGTTTGAGATGTAAATGTGATATTTGAAAACATGAACCTTGGAGCGAGTTTTGCTGTGATTGAAATCATTCATTTAAGTGTGGCATGATGTGTTGAATGTTGTGAATGTGAGATCAAGGCATAGTATTTTCAGGAAAGAAAATACCGTGTAAGATCGTGTAGGATGTGCATTGACCGGTGATTCGTTATGATATCCTGATTCTCCTGATATAATGGAATCATATAGATGAAGTTATTCGGGCGTTGAGAGTCGAAGGAGGTTCATACGTATGGGTGAGTTGTTTGAAAGAGAACGAGCTCGACCTGTTGTGTGGATTAACCCTGTCATGCTAGGATAGTGATGATATTGAGATTCATTTATACGCTTGTGAATGTGTGTGATTTCACGGCGACCCTGTGAATGTGTGTGATTTCACAGTGGGCAGTATGACAGGTGCGAATCTATGAGTCTAGTCAATGCATGAGTCTTCCGGAAGTAGTGTCAAGTGTCTTGTGTGATGAGTCAGTGGAAGTCTGACGTGAGAAATGAGAAACATTGAATTGATAGACACTTGGTGCATTATGTGAATAGAACGACTCTTGAAAATATTGTGAAACATGTGATTTCTTGATGGCTGTGTGATATGAATGAGAAAGTGATGGACCCTTGTGAATGTTTAAAAAGGCTGATCTACGTTGGTTGTCCAGTTTAAAATTTAAAGTTTAAAAATATCTAGCTTACCCTTTGTATTGTTCTCTGGCTGTTTTCTCTTAAAACTGTGATGATCGTGTATTTTACACGGGAGCAGATGATTTTCCAGGAAGTAGAGCTCCTTAGTGAGCCGGAAGGAGATCACCTGATTTCTGTTCTGGTAGCAGATCGGCTGTTTTGGGTCCTCTGATAGGAGATCGGCCTCTTCCGATAGGAGATCGGTCTCTTCCGATAGGAGATCGCCTGCTTTGTTTTTTTTACTGTATTTTGTTTATGTTTCTGGAAAATTTGACCGAATTTGTATTAAACTCCCTGTGAGGAGAAACTACATTTCATATATATAATATTTTGTTCACTTCAATCTATTTGTTACCTTTATTTTCATTATATAAACATGAATAGTATTTTGGCGGGATGTTACATTAATGGTATCAGAGCAGTTCGTCCTTAGGATGACCTGAGGGCTGTGGATCCATTGTGTTTCTTCTGCTCAGGAAATTTATTTGGGTTTAAAATAACAGCTATAGTGAAAGGTTTTCAAACGTTTTTGTATTGAAATTTTGTGTGTGCTTTGGTGAATATATGCTCTAACTGAAAATCTTAGTATTAAGAATGAGAAGGTCTTGATAAAGTGGTGAGGGTGCACACTCATAACTGGATCGAGATGATTCTCAATCTTAATTCCAAAGGTTTGATGTTTAGCATACATTGAATTCTGGTGTAATTTATTTCATTTCATTGAGTGTTTTCGTATAGATTGAAAGTGGTTGCTTGGGATTGATGATTGTATACCAGTAGCTGTTCTGGTGTTTTGCTTAAGGTTCTAAGCATCATGATTCTGTTGATGAACTCAAATTCTTAATGACTTTGAGATGCTGACCTTTGTAAGGTCTAGATGTTACCTCCTGAATGAATTGATTTTTAATCGATCTCATTCTTGTAGCTGTAGGGAATATAGAAACCATAGTTTCAAAATCTGAAAACGAAGGAGATGGCACGTAGACCTTCTACCCCTCCCCAACCTTCTTCGGAGATGAGCCAGATTGCCAAGGCTATCGAGATGATGGCAACTGCCATCCAACAACAGAATGCAGCGATGGCTCAGAATCACCAAGCTGCCATGCACCACTGGGAAACCGCTCGGTCGGCTGAGACAAATTCCCATGTCGGTCAGCCTCAGGAACAGATGGGACTGACCGAGTTCATGAGGCACAACCCACCCAAGTTCAGTGGGAATACTACCCCTGATCAGGCAGATCAGTGGGTTAGAGAGTTGGAGAAAATCTTTAGGGCGACCTCCTGCCCTGAAGAGAAGAAGTTGGTGTTCGCCACCTATCTGCTGTCTGGAGAAGCTGAGTTCTGGTGGATGGGAGCTCAGCAGATGATGGAGGCCCGAGAGGAAGTGTTGGACTGGGAGAGCTTCAGAGTGAAGTTCCTGGAGAAATACTTCCCAGATAGCGCAAGGTTTGCAAGGGAAGCTGAATTCCTCAGATTGGAGCAGGGGGAGATGTCTGTGAATGCTTATGCTGCTCGGTTTGAGTACCTCGCTCGATTCTACACCCAGGCGACCTCTGAGGCTTGGAGGTGTAGGAAGTTTGAAGAAGGACTGAAGCATGAGCTGAAAAGGGCCATAGCACCTATGTGCATAAGAGAATTTCACGCCTTAGTGGAGAAGGCGATGATGGTGGAGACACTGGAGAAGAGCGACTCTCGGGTGATCAGGTCACACCCAGGGGGTTCTTCCAGTGAGAAGGCCAAGGTGCAACAACAGCAGAATAAGCCTTATGCGAGACCCCCACAGCATAGGGCAGAAACAGCACCACCCCAGTTTCAGCAGCAACAACCCTGGAAACTTAAATGTTTCCACTGTGGTGGACCACACACAGCCAATGTGTGCCCCAAGAGAGATTCAGAGAGAAGATGTTTTGCCTGTCAAAAGACGAGACACGTTGCTAGAGATTGTCCTACCCAGAATAGGATGACTCAACCCAGTGGATCCCAACAGTTGAGGAATGGAGGCAGTCGACCTCAGGCAGCAGGGAGAGTGTTTGCCATGACTGGAGTGGAGGCATCTCAGTCAGGTAACTTAGTACAGAATGTTGCTCTATAGCTGGTAGATGCGTTAGAATTTTGTTTGATTCTGGAGCGACACACTCCTTTGTGTCAAGCCTGTGTGTAGCCGAGTTGGGCCTTCTAGTGAAGGAGTTACCGTTTGAAACTGTTGGTCTATACACCTGCGTCAAGACAGGTGTTGACCTCTACAGTTTGCCCCGAATGTCCAGTGATAGTAGAGGGACGCAGATTCAAGGTGAACTTGATCTGCCTACCTCTTCAGGACCTGGATGTTATCCTAGGAATGGATTGGCTAGCTGCCAATCACATTCTCATAGACTGTGGTTGGCAGAAGATAGCGTTTTCAGACCTCCAAGAGGCAGACGTGATATCTACTCAGCGAGGGTGGTCGGTGTTGGAGGAAGGGGCGAGGTGCTTCGTGAATCCTAGCTCAGTTGGGAGTGAAGAATGAAGAGGACGTAAGTAGGATACCTGTGGTGAAAGATTTCATGGATGTAATTCCAGAAGAAATATCTGGATTACCTCCTAAGAGGGAAGTGGAATTCTCTATTGATTTTGGTACCTGGGGCTGGACCAGTGTCAATGGCACCTTACAGGAGGGCTCCAGCCGAGTTGGTAGAGTTTACCTATAATAACGGTGGTCATGCCAGCATTGGGATGGCAACGTATGAAGCTTTGTATGGAAGGAAATGCAGAACTCCTTTGTACTGGTACCAGGAAGCAGTATTGGTTGGACCAGAGTTGATTCAGCAGACGACCGAGAAGGTGCAATGGATAAAAGACAGAATGAAGGCTTCTCAAAGTAGGCAGAAGTCATATGCAGACCAGAGGAGAAAGCCTTTGGAGTTTGCTGTTGGAGACCATGTGTTCATGAAAGTGACACCAACCAAGGGTGTAGGACGGGCGATCAGACCAAAGAAGTTGTCCCCTAAGTTCGTGGGACCATATCAGATCTTAAGGAGGATTGGTCCAGTGGCCTACGAGATCGCCCTGCCTCCCCATTTAGCAAATCTGCACAATGTCTTTCACGTATCACAGCTGAGGAAGTACATGGCAGACCCCAGTCATGTGCTGGAAGTGGACGATGTGCAGATCAGGGATGACTTGTCCTTTGAAGTGAAACCAGTCAGGATTGACGATAGGCAAAGTAAACAGCTCAGAGGCAAGACCATCAACATGGTGAAAGTGGTGTGGGATGAGAGATCGGGTGATTCAACTTGGGAGTTAGAAGCAACCATGAGAGAAGCCTATCCATACCTCTTTTCCTTGTAATTCAATTTTCGAGGACGAAAATTTTTCTTGTTGGGGAGAATGTAAGGACCTGTAAAATTGAATTGGAATAAAAAGGGTTATATTTTAAAAGAATTCTATGTATGTTTTATTTAAAAAGGAGGAAAAGTTAAGTTTAGAAGGCTATGAGATCGCCGGTCGCCTGCTACACATGAGCGCCAGGTGGACGTCGCCAGGGCGCGAGGCATGCAGGCATCGTGCGGGCGCGAGAGGCATGCAGGCATCGCGCGGGCGCGAGGCATGCGGGTATTGCCAGGGCGCGAGGCATGCGGGCATTGCCAGGGCGCGAGGCATGTGGACGTGGCCAAGGCGCGAGAGGCATGCGGGCATTGCCAGGGCGCGAGGCATGTGGACGTGGCCAAGGCGCGAGAGGCATGCGGGCATCGCCAGGGCGCGATGTGTAAGGACCTGTAAAATTGAATTGGAATAAAAAGGGTTATATTTTAAAAGAATTCTATGTATGTTTTATTTAAAATAAAAAGGGAGGAAAAGTTAAGTTTAGAAGGCTATGAGATCGCCGGTCGCCTGCTACACATGAGCGCCAGGTGGACGTCGCCAGGGCGCGAGGCATGCAGGCATCGCGCGGGCGCGAGAGGCATGCAGGCATCGCGCGGGCGCGAGAGGCATGCGGGCATCGCGCGGGCGCGAGGCATGCGGGCATCGCGCGGGCGCGAGGCATGCGGACGTGGCCAGGGCGCGAGAGTTATGAGGGCGTCGCCAGGGAAGACATCGGTCGTCTCCCAGAGGAAGACATCGGTCGTCTTCCAGGGCGAAGGTGACATCGGTCGTTCGCCAGGATGAGTCAGCAGTGGAAAGTTATCGCGCGACGTCGAGTTTCACACAGAGTAAAGTGGGACCCAGACTC
The DNA here is from genome assembly GCA_013389735.1 of Phaseolus lunatus. NCBI lineage: Eukaryota > Viridiplantae > Streptophyta > Magnoliopsida > Fabales > Fabaceae > Phaseolus > Phaseolus lunatus. Next base: position 13,136,733 of record CM023861.1, read on the forward strand.
CCAGCATGAAACGTCCTGCACACGCGCCACGTAGACAAAAAGGGTGGTTTAGAGTGGTGACATCAGAATGTTGGCATGCGCAGGGGACACTCGCGGTAGTACTGTTCAGAGCAGTGGTTGGCATGCACAAGCGACAACAGCGGTAGTACTGTTCAGAGCAGTGGTTGGCATGCACCAGAGACAACAGTGGTCGTACTATTCAGGGCAGTGGTTCTCAGGCTTTCCTGCAGAAGGGGTGGCAGCAGCAGCATGCGTGGACAGGTAAGTTGGGATACAAAAGCCACTGCGGGAAGGCAAAGAACGTTACAGACTCAAGAGTGTTAGAGTGAGTGCAAACTTCCTCCCTCCCTTCTTCCCTTCCTTGCGTTGAGACTCAGGCAACCTCCAGCATCAGTGCGACAAGCGACGTTGCCCTTAGAGCACCTAAGAGGTTCTCTGCAAGTTCTACAGACCAGGCGCTGAAAACAGAGCTAAGGCATCCTTCAGGCTGGGTGGATTTTGAGCTCGCGGTATTTTACGCAAGTCCAGGTAAGGGAAGCTAGACTTCATTTTCAATACAAGCCATAGTTTAGCTGTTTCTGAAGTGAGGGCGACGTGGTTGCCGGTTTCGTTTTCATCTTCGTGAATGCTCTGTTCTATGTGTTTGGGCGACGTGGTCGCCGGTTTTATATACAGACTTCGAAATACCTTGTTTTTGAACCAGATCGCCAGTTTTGGCGTTGTTTGCGAACTCTCTGTGTTTGGTGTTGCTTTGAAACTGTTGAGATTTAAATGAGATATTCGAAAATAAGAACCTTGGATTGAGTTTCGCTGTGATTGAAATCATTCTTTTTAGTGTTATGTGATGTGTTGGATGTGGTGAATGTGGGATCGAGGCATAGTATTTTCAGGAAAGAAAATACCGTGTAAGATCGTGTAGGATGTGCATTGATCGGTGATGTCTATAATGGGATTATCCTGACTCTCCTGAGATAATGGATTCATATAGATGAGGTTATTCAGGCGTTGAGAGTCGAAGGAGGTTCATATGTATGGGTGAGTCGTGTGAAACAGAACGAGCTCGGCCTGTCATATGGATTAACCCTGTCATACTGTGAGAATGGTGAACTTGAGATCGAGAATGTGTTGATGCGCATAGCTGTGGAAACATTACAACAGCTTTGTATGACAGGTGCAAAATCTCTGAGTCTAGTCAATGCACGAGTCTTCCGGAAGTAGTGTCAAGTGTCTTGTGTGCTGAGTCAGTGGTAGTCTGACGTGAGAAATGAAAAACATTGAATTGATAGACACTTGGTGCATTATGTGAATAGAACGACTCTTGAAAATATTGTGAAACATGTGATTTCTTGATGGCTGTGTGATATTAATGAGAAAGTGATGGACTCTTGCGAATGTTTAAAAAGGCTGATCTACGTAGGTTGTCCAGTTTAAAATTTAAAGTTTAAAAATTTCTAGCTTACCCTTTGTATTGTTCTCTGGCTGTTTTTCTCTTAAAACTGTGATGATCGTGTATCTTACACGGGAGCAGATGATTTTCCAGGAAGTAGAGCTCCTTAGTGAGTGGTCGCCGGAAGGAGATCGCCTAATTTCTGTTCTGGTAGCAGATCGGCTGTTTTGGGTCCTCTGATAGGAGATCGGCCTCGTCCGATAGGAGATCGGCCTCGTCCGATAGGAGATCGGTCTCTTCCGATAGGAGATCGCCTGCTTTGTTTTTTTACTGTATTTTGTTTATGTTTCTAGAAAATTTGACCAGATTTGTATTAAACTCCCTGTGAGGAGAAATTACATTTCATATATATAATATTTTGTTCACTTCAATCTATTTGTTACCTTTATTTTCATTATATACATTTGTATAGTATTTTGGCGGGATGTTACATTAATGGTATCAGAGCAGTTCGTCCTTAGGATGACTTGAGGGCTGTGGATCCATTGTGTTTCTTCTGCTCATAAAAGTTATTTGAGTTTAAAATAACAACTATAGTGCAAGATTTTCAAACGTTTTTGTATTGAAGTTTGGTGTGTGCTTTGGTGAATATATGCTCTAACCGAAAATCTTAGTATTAAGAATGAGAAGGTCTTGATAAAGTAGTGAGGGTGCACACTCATAGCTGGATCGAGATAATTCTCAATCTTAATTCCAAAGGTTTGATGTTTAGCATACATTGAGTTCTGGTGTGATTTACTTCATTTTATTGAGTGTTTTTGTATTGATTGAAAGTGGTTGTTTGGATTGATGAATTGTATACCAGTAGCTGTTCTTGTGTTTTGCTTAAGTTTATAAGCACCATGATTCTGTTGTTGAGCTCAAATTCTTAATGACTTTGAGATGCTGACCTTTGTAAGGTCAAGATGTTACCTCCTGAATGAATTGATTTCTTATCGATCTCATTCTTGTAGTTGTAGGGAATATAGGAACCTGTAGTTTCAAATCTGAAACGAAGAGAGATGGCACGTAGACCTTCTACCCCTCCCCAATCTTCTTCGGAGATGAGCCAGATTGCTAAAGCTATCGAGATGATGGCAACTGCCATCCAACAGCAGAATGCAGCGATGGCTCAGAACCATCAAGCTACAATGCACCACTGGGAAACTACTCGGTCGGCTGAGACAAACTCCCACGGCGGTCAGCCTCAAGAACAGATGGGACTGACTGAGTTCATGAGGCACAACCCACCCAAGTTTAGTGGGAATGCTACCCCTGATCAGGCAGATCAGTGGGTCAGAGAGTTGGAGAAAATCTTTAGGGCGACCTCCTGCCCTGAAGAGAAGAAATTGTTGTTCGCCACTTATCTGCTATCAGGAGAAGCTGAGTTCTGGTGGATGGGAGCTCAGCAGATGATGGATGCCCGAGGGGATGTATTGGATTGGGAGAGCTTCAGGGTGAAGTTCTTGGAGAAATACTTCCCTGACAGCGCCAAGTTTGCGAGGGAAGCTGAGTTCCTGAAGCTGGAGCAGGGGGATATGTCAGTGAACGCCTATGCTGCTCGTTTTGAGTACCTCGCCCGGTTCTATACTCAGGCGACCTCCGAGGCCTGGAGGTGTAGGAAATTCGAAGAGGGGCTGAAGCATGGACTGAAGAGGACCATAGCCCCGATGTGCATCAGGGAATTTCACGCCTTAGTGGAAAAGGCGAAGATGGTGGAGACCCTGGAAAAGGGTGATTCTCGGGTGATTAGGTCACACCCAGGAGGTTCTTCCAGTGGGAAAGCTAAGGCACAGCACCCACAAAGCAAGCCCTATGCGAAACCTCCACCACATCGGGCGGGAACAGCGTCATCCCAGTTTCAGCAACAACAACCTTGGAGACCCAAGTGTTTCCATTGTGGTGGGTCACACACGCCCAATGTGTGCCCCAAGAAGACTTCAGAGAGAAGATGTTTTACCTGCCAAAAGACAGGACACGTTGCTAGAGAGTGCCCTAGCAGGAATGGGGCGACCCAACCCAGTGGCTCTCAGCAGATGAGGAACGAAGGGGGCAGACCTCAGGCAACAGGGAGAGTGTTTGCCATGTCAGGAGCAGAGGCGACTCAATCAGGTAACCTCGTGAAGGGTATATGTTTTATAGCTGGTAGGGGTGTAAAAGCTTTGTTTGATTCTGGAGCGACACACTCCTTTGTGTCAAGCCTGTGTGTAGCTGAGTTGGGCCTTCTAGTGAAGGAGTTACCTTTCGAACTGTTGGTCTCTACACCTGCGTCAGGACAGGTGTCGACCTCTACAGTTTGCCCCGAATGTCCAGTGATTGTAGAGGGACGCAGATTCAAGGTGAACTTGATCTGCCTACCTCTTCAGGACCTAGATGTTATCCTGGGAATGGATTGGTTAGCTGCCAATCACGTTCTCATTGACTGCGGTAGTCAGAGGATTGCGTTTCCAGACCTCCAAGGATCAGATGTAGTATCTGCTCAGCAAGGGCGGTCAGAGTTGGAAGAAGGGGCGAGGTGCTTCGTGATACTCGCTCGGTCGGAGGTGGAGAATGAAGGGGACGTAAGCAGAATACCCGTGGTGCAAGATTTCACGGATGTATTCCCAGAAGAAGTACCTGGGTTACCCCCTAAGAGAGAAGTGGAATTCTCTATTGACTTGGTACCTCGAGCTGGACCAGTGTCAATGGCACCTTACAGGATGGCACCAGCCGAGTTAGTGGAGTTAAAGAAGCAAGTGGAAGAGTTGCTGGAGAAGCAATTTATCAGACCCAGTGTATCTCCATGGGGGGCTCCAGTGCTCCTAGTCAAGAAGAAGGATGGGGGGTCTCGGCTGTGTATAGATTACAGGCAGTTGAACAAGTTAACCATCAAGAACAAGTACCCCCTACCTAGGATTGATGATTTGATGGATCAAATACATGGAGCCTCGGTGTTCTCCAAGATTGACCTGAGATCGGGGTACCACCAAATTTTGGTTAAAGCTGATGATGTGCAAAAGACAGCTTTCAGGTCTCGGTATGGGCATTATGAGTATGTGGTGATGCCGTTTGGGGTCACAAATGCTCCAGCCCTGTTCATGGACTACATGAATAGGATTTTTCGCCCTTTCTTGGATAAGTTTGTGGTGGTCTTCATAGACGACATACTCATTTACTCAAGGACCGAGGAAGAGCATGAAGAACACCTGAGGACAGTATTGGAGATACTGAGGGAGAAGCAGCTCTATGCCAAGTTCTCGAAGTGTGAGTTCTGGCTGAGGGAAGTCAACTTCTTGGGACATGTGATATCTGCCCAGGGGATCTCGGTTGATCCAGCCAAAGTGGAGGCAGTGCTTCTATGGGAACGTCCTAAGACAGTTACTGAAATAAGGAGTTTTGTGGGCCTAACTGGCTACTATCGGCGGTTTATTGAGGACTTTTCCAAGGTAGTGGCTCCTTTAACACAGCTGACCCGCAAGGATCAACCTTTTGCTTGGACCGACCGATGTGAGCAGAGCTTCAAGGAACTAAAGGAAAGGCTGACTAGTGCTCCAGTGCTGGTGATCCCCGAGGTAGGAAGATCTTTTGATGTCTACTGTGACGCTTCACATCAGGGTTTGGGATGTGTTTTAATGCAAGAGAGAAGAGTGGTTGCATATGCTTCAAGGCAACTCAAGGTTCATGAGAGAAACTACCCTACGCATGATTTGGAGTTGGCGGCGGTGGTATTTGCCTTGAAGATCTGGAGGCACTATTTATATGGAGCTCGGTTCCAGGTGTTCAGTGACCATAAGAGCCTGAAATATCTGTTCGATCAGAAGGAACTAAACATGAGACAAAGAAGGTGGATGGAGTTTCTAAAGGACTACTGTAACATCCCGCCAAAATACCATACATGCTCATATAATGAAAATAAAAGTAACAAATAGATTGAAGTGAACAAAATTTTATATAAATAAATAAAGTTTCTCCTCACAGGGAGATAAATACATAACCGGTATATTTTTCTAAAATTTAAACAAAATACAACCAACTAAATTGAAAACCGGCGATCTCCCTACATAGACCGGCGATCTCCTATCAGGGGACCCAAAACAGCCGATCTGCTACCAGAACAGAAAAATAGGCGATCACCCGATAGCGGCAGAAACAGGCGATCACCCGATAGAGACGGAACAGGCGATCTCCTTCCGGCGACCACTCTCTAAGGAGCTCTACTCCTTGGAAGATCATCTGCTCCCGTGTAAAAATACACGATCATCACAGTTTAAGAGAAAATAACCACAGAGCAATAAAAGAGAAAAGGGTAAGCTAGATGGTTTAAAAACTTTTAAATCAATAGTAAACATAAAACTTCACACCATTCATGATCCATATCAATTTTCAACCATCGACATACTCATATTCCATAACTCGTCAAGTGTCTATTTCAAATTTCAGTATTCATGGTTCACACGTCAGACTTTCCACTGACTCACAATGCATAGACACATGACACTACTTCCGGATTGACTCGTGCGTTGACTCAGGCTCAGAGATCTGCACCTGTCATACCATACCACTGTGAAATCCACACAGGGTCGCTGTGAAATCCACACAGCCATGCGCATATAATCTCAATGTCATCAACTCTCCCGGTATGACAGGGTGAATTCATATAACAGGCCGAGCTCGTTCCCACTTGAACAACTCACCCATACGTATGAACCTCCTTCGACTCTCACCAACTGAATAACTTCCTCTATGTGGTTCCATTATCTCAGTAGAGTCAGGATATCTCCTTCTAGACAAGCCCCTAGTCAATACACCTATACAGATCTTACACGGTATTTCCTTTCCTGAAAATACTATGCCTCGATCCCACATTCACAGCATTCAAGACGTCATACCATGCAAAGGAATATTTCAAATCACAGCAACAATCATTTCAACGTTTCAAACTTTCGAATATCACATATATATTGTATTTAAATCCCAAACAGCTTCAAACAACGTCAAACACAGGGGAGTTCGAAACCCGTATTTAAAACCGGCGACCACGTCGCCCAACCACATAGAACAGAGCCTTTCGAAAAGAAACAGAGAACCGGCGACCACGTCGCCCTCACTTCAGAAACAGCAAAACTATGGCTTGTATTGAAAACGAAGGCTAGCTTCCCTTACCTAGACTTGCGCAAAACACCAGGAGCTCCGAAACCCAACGAAGCTTGAACAACGCCTTGGCTCTGTTTTTGCGTCTGGTTGAATGACTTGCAGAGAACCTCCCAGGCGCTCTAATGGTGGTCGTCGTTCCTCGTACTCTTGTGTGAAGGTGCCAGAATCGCAGTGCGAAGGAGAGAAAGGAGAAGAAGGGAGGTGAACTCACTCTTTCGCTCTTGAACAACTGCGACGTTTCTTTCTTTCTCTCTCAGAAATGGGTTTTTGTATCTTAAGCTGACTTCTCCACAAAAACCGCTGCCACCACCCACTCCGCAGGGAAGTTTGCGTGTACGCTTCACTGAACAGTACGACTAAGCGTGCCTCTGCGCAGGCTAACACTCTGAGGTCACTAGCCTGAACCACTCTTTTTGCCTACGTGTCGCGCATGCAAGACGTTTCATGCTGGGAGCCTGGGTCCCACCTTACTCTGTGTGAAACTCGACGTCGCGCGATAACTTTCCACTGCTGACTCATTCTGGCGAACGACCGATGTCTCCCTCGCCCTGGAAGACGACGGATGTCTCCCTCTGGGGGACGACCGATGCCTATCCCTGGCGACGCCCTCATGCCTCGCGCCCTGGCGAATGCCCGCATGCCTCTCGCGCCCTGGCAATGCCCGCATGCCTCGCGCCCTGGCGATGCCCGCATGCCTCTCGTGCCCTGGCAATGCCCGCATGCCTCTCGTGCCCTGGCAATGCCCGCATGCCTCTCGTGCCCTGGCAATGCCCGCATGCCTCGCGCCCTGGCGACGTCCACATGCCTCGCGCGCCCTGGCGACGTCCACATGCCTCGCGCGCCCTGGCGACGTCCACATGCCTCGCGCCCGCACGACGTCCACATGTCTCGCGCCCGCGCGACGTCCACATGCCTCGCGCCCGCGCGACGTCTGCATGTCTCGCGCCCGCGCGATGCCTGCATGCCTCGCGCCCTGACGCTCATGTGTAGCAGGCGACCGACGATCATGTACTACTAGGCGATCTCATAGCCTTCCAAACTACACTTTCCTTCCTTTTCATTTTAAATAAAGACATACTTAGAATTCATTTAAAATATATCTCTTTTATTCCAATTAAATTTTACAGGTCCTTACAACTACGATTTTCAACTCATGTATCATCCAGGGAAGGCCAATGTAGTGGCAGATGCCTTGAGTAGAAAATCAGTACAAGTAGCCACCATGATGATGGAAGAGCAGAAACTGATCGAGCAATTCAGAGATTTAAACCTTGGGGTAGAGTTCCACGTAAATCACATTAGTTGTAGTAAGCTGGCTATAACTAATGACTTCCTTGGAATGATAAAGGACAAGCAGTTGGAGGACCCTAGTCTGAAGCGTACTGTGGAGTCACTAGGGACCGACCAGGCTAAAGGCTTTGTGATGGGCAATGATGGGATCTTGAGATTTGAGGGCAGGATTTGCATACCGGCAAATGAAGAGTTGAAGAAGATGGTCCTAGAGGAAGGTCACAAGAGTCGCCTTAGCCTACATCCAGGCATGACCAAGATGTACCATGACTTGAAGGAGTCATTTTGGTGGTCGGGCATGAAGAGAGACATCGCCCAGTATGTTGCTACCTGTTTGACGTGTCAGAAGGCAAAGGTAGAACATCAAAGGCCTGGCGGGTTGTTACAACCATTGGATATCCCTGAGTGGAAATGGGACAGCATTGCCATGGATTTTGTCACCCATTTACCCAGATCGGTAAAGGGCCATGATGCAGTCTGGGTCATCACTGATCGGCTAACGAAGAGTGTTCATTTTCTCCCAGTGAATATGAGGATGCCCATGGCCAAGTTGGCACAGTTGTACATCCAGGAAATAGTGAGGCTGCATGGGGTGCCTTCCAGCATTGTTTCAGATAGGGATCCCAGGTTCACCTCACGGTTTTGGCAGACCTTACAAAAGTGCTTGGGAACTAAGTTGAGGATGAGCTCTGCATATCATCCCCAAACAGATGGTCAGTCAGAGAGAATGGTCCAGTCCTTGGAAGATCTGCTGAGGACGTGTGTCTTGGATCAATTGGGGAATTGGGACGAGGTGTTGCCACTGGTGGAGTTTACCTATAATAACAGTTATCACGCTAGTATTGGGATGGCACCATATGAAGCCCTGTATGGGAGGAAATGCAGAACTCCCTTATGTTGGTACCAGGAGGGCGAAGCAGTCTTGGTTGGGCCAGAGTTGATTCAACAGACGACCGAGAAGGTGCAACAGATACAAAGCAGAATGAAGGCTTCTTAAAGTAGGCAGAAGTCATATGCAGACCAGAGGAGGAAGCCTTTGGAGTTTGCTGCTGGAGACCATGTGTTCATGAAAGTGACACCAACCAAGGGTGTAGGAAGGGCGATCAGACCAAACAAGTTGTCCCCTAAGTTCGTGGGACCATATCAGATCTTAAGGAGGATTGGCCCAGTAGCTTATGAGATCGCCCTGCCTCCCCATTTAGCGAATCTGCACAATGTCTTTCACGTTTCACAGCTGAGGAAGTACATGGCAGACCCTAGTCATGTGCTGGAAGTGGACAACGTGCAGATCAGGGATGACTTGTCCCTTGAAGCGAAACCAGTCAGGATTGACGATCGTCAAAGTAAACAGCTCAGAGGCAAGACCATTAACATGGTGAAAGTGGTGTGGGATGAGCGATCGGGTGACTCAACTTGGGAGTTGGAAGAACCCATGAGAGAAGCCTATCCATGTCTCTTTTCCTTGTAATTCAATTTTCGAGGACGAAAATTTTTCTTGTTAGGGAGAATGTAAGGACCTGTAAAATTGAATTGGAATAAAAAGGGTTATATTTTAAAAGAATTCTATGTATGTTTTATTTAAAATAAAAAGGGAGGAAAAGTTAAGTTTAGAAGGCTATGAGATCGCCGGTCGCCTGCTACACATGAGCGCCAGGTGGACGTCGCCAGGGCGCGAGGCATGCAGGCATCGCGCGGGCGCGAGAGGCATGCAGGCATCGCGCGGGCACGAGAGGCATGCAGGCATCGCGCGGGCGCGAGAGGCATGCGGGCATCGCGCGGGCGCGAGGCATGCGGACGTGGCCAGGGCGCGAGAGTTATGAGGGCGTCGCCAGGGAAGACATCGGTCGTCTCCCAGAGGAAGACATCGGTCGTCTTCCAGGGCGAAGGTGACATCGGTCGTTCGCCAGGATGAGTCAGCAGTGGAAAGTTATCGCGCGACGTCGAGTTTCACACAGAGTAAAGTGGGACCCAGACTCCCAGCATGAAACGTCCTGCACACGCGCCACGTAGACAAAAATGGTGGTTTAGAGTGGTGACTTCAGAATGTTGGCATGCGCAGGGGACACTCGCGGTAGTACTGTTCAGAGCAGTGGTTGGCATGCACAAGCGACAACAGCGGTAGTACTGTTCAGAGCAGTGGTTGGCATGCACCAGAGACAACAGTGGTCGTACTGTTCAGGGCAGTGGTTCTCAGGCTTTCCTGCAGAAGGGGTGGCAGCAGCAGCATGCGTGGACAGGTAAGTTGGGATACAAAAGCCACTGCGGGAAGGCAAAGAATGTTACAGACTCAAGAGTGTTAGAGTGAGTGCAAACTTCCTCCCTCCCTTCTTCCCTTCCTTGCGTTGAGACTCAGGCAACCTCCAGCATCAGTGCGACAAGCGACGTTGCCCTTACAGCACCTAAGAGGTTCTCTGCAAGTTCTACAGACCAGGCGCTGAAAACAGAGCTAAGGCATCCTTCAGGCTCGGTGGATTTTGAGCTCGCGGTATTTTACGCAAGTCCAGGTAAGGGAAGCTAGACTTCATTTTCAATACAAGCCATAGTTTAGCTGTTTCTGAAGTGAGGGCGACGTGGTCGCCGGTTTCGTTTTCATCTTCGTGAATGCTCTGTTCTATGTGTTTGGGCGACGTGGTCGCCGGTTTTATATACAGACTTCGAAATACCTTGTTTTTGAACCAGATCGCCGGTTTTGGCGTTGTTTGCGAACTCTCTGTGTTTGGTGTTGCTTTGAAACTGTTGAGATTTAAATGAGATATTCGAAAATAAGAACCTTGGATTGAGTTTCGCTGTGATTGAAATCATTCTTTTTAGTGTTATGTGATGTGTTGGATGTGGTGAATGTGGGATCGAGGCATAGTATTTTCAGGAAAGAAAATACCGTGTAAGATCGTGTAGGATGTGCATTGATCGGTGATGTCTATAATGGGATTATCCTGACTCTCCTGAGATAATGGATTCATATAGATGAGGTTATTCAGGCGTTGAGAGTCGAAGGAGGTTCATATGTATGGGTGAGTCGTGTGAAACAGAACGAGCTCAGCCTGTCATATGGATTAACCCTGTCATACTGTGAGAATGGTGAACTTGAGATCGAGAATGTGTTGATGCGCATAGCTGTGGAAACATTACAACAGCTTTGTATGACAGGTGCAGAATCTCTGAGTCTAGTCAATGCACGAGTCTTCCGGAAGTAGTGTCAAGTGTCTTGTGTGCTGAGTCAGTGGTAGTCTGACGTGAGAAATGAAAAACATTGAATTGATAGACACTTGGTGCATTATGTGAATAGAACGACTCTTGAAAATATTGTGAAACATGTGATTTCTTGATGGCTGTGTGATATTAATGAGAAAGTGATGGACTCTTGCGAATGTTTAAAAAGGCTGATCTACGTAGGTTGTCCAGTTTAAAATTTAAAGTTTAAAAATTTCTAGCTTACCCTTTGTATTGTTCTCTGGCTGTTTTTCTCTTAAAACTGTGATGATCGTGTATCTTACACGGGAGCAGATGATTTTCCAGGAAGTAGAGCTCCTTAGTGAGTGGTCGCCGGAAGGAGATCGCCTGATTTCTGTTCTGGTAGCAGATCGGCTGTTTTGGGTCCTCTGATAGGAGATCGGCCTCGTCCGATAGGAGATCGGTCTCTTCCGATAGGAGATCGCCTGCTTTGTTTTTTTACTGTATTTTGTTTATGTTTCTGGAAAATTTGACCGGATTTGTATTAAACTCCCTGTGAGGAGAAATTACATTTCATATATATAATATTTTGTTCACTTCAATCTATTTGTTACCTTTATTTTCATTATATACATTTGTATAGTATTTTGGCGGGATGTTACACGATGCATGTGGACGTAGCCAGGGCGCGAGAGTTATGAGGGCGTCGCCAGGGAAGACATCGGTCGTCTCCCAGAGGAAGACATCGGTCGTCTTCCAGGGCGAAGGAGACATCGGTCGTCTTCTAGGGCAAAGGAGACATCGGTCGTTCGCCAGGATGAGTCAGCGGTGGAAAGTTATCGCACGACGTCGAGTTTCACACAGAGTAAAGTGGGACCCAGACTCCCAGCATGAAACGTCCTGCACACGCGCCACGTAGACAAAAAGGGTGGTTTAGAGTGGTGACATCAGAATGTTGGCATGCGCAGGAGACACTCGCGGTCGTACTGTTCAGAGCAGTGGTTGGCATGCACAAGCGACAACAGTGGTAGTACTGTTCAGAGCAGTGGTTGGCATGCACCAGAGACAACAGTGGTCGTACTGTTCAGGGCAGTGGTTCTCAGGCTTTCCTGCAGAAGGGGTGGCAGCAGCAGCATGCGTGGACAGGTAAGTTGGGATACAAAAGCCACTGCGGGAAGGCAAAGAATGTTACAGACTCAAGAGTGTTAGAGTGAGTGCAAACTTCCTCCCTCCCTTCTTCCCTTCCTTGCGTTGAGACTCAGGCAACCTCCAGCATCAGTGCGACAAGCGACGTTGCCCTTAGAGCACCTAAGAGGTTCTGTGCAAGTTCTACAGACCAGGCGCTGAAAACAGAGCTAAGGCATCCTTCAGGCTCGGTGGGTTTTGAGCTCGCGGTATTTTTACGCAAGTCCAGGTAAGGGATGCTAGACTTCATTTTCAATACAAGCCATAGTTTAGCTATTTCTGAAGTGAGGGCGACGTGGTCGCCGGTTTTTGTTTTCATCTTCGTGAATGCTCTGTTTCTATGTGTTTGGGCGACGTGGTCGCCGGTTTTATATACAGACTTCGAAATACCTTGTTTTTGAACCAGATCGCCGGTTTTGGCGCTGTTTTACGAACTCCCCTGTTTTTGGTGTTGTTTTGAAACTGTTTGAGATGTAAATGTGATATTTGAAAACATGAACCTTGGAGCGAGTTTTGCTGTGATTGAAATCATTCATTTAAGTGTGGCATGATGTGTTGAATGTTGTGAATGTGAGATCAAGGCATAGTATTTTCAGGAAAGAAAATACCGTGTAAGATCGTGTAGGATGTGCATTGACCGGTGATTCGTTATGATATCCTGACTCTCCTGATATAATGGAATCATATAGATGAAGTTATTCGGGCGTTGAGAGTCGAAGGAGGTTCATACGTATGGGTGAGTTGTTTGAAAGAGAACGAGCTCGACCTGTTGTGTGGATTAACCCTGTCATGCTAGGATAGTGATGATATTGAGATTCATTTATACGCTTGTGAATGTGTGTGATTTCACGACAACCCTGTGAATGTGTTTGATTTCACAGTGGGCAGTATGACAGGTGCGAATCTATGAGTCTAGTCAATGCATGAGTCTTCCGGAAGTAGTGTCAAGTGTCTTGTGTGATGAGTCAGTGGAAGTCTGACGTGAGAAATGAGAAACATTGAATTGATAGACACTTGGTGCATTATGTGAATAGAACGACTCTTGAAAATATTGTGAAACATGTGATTTCTTGATGGCTGTGTGATATGAATGAGAAAGTGATGGACCCTTGTGAATGTTTAAAAAGGCTGATCTACGTTGGTTGTCCAGTTTAAAATTTAAAGTTTAAAAATATCTAGCTTACCCTTTGTATTGTTCTCTGGCTGTTTTCTCTTAAAACTGTGATGATCGTGTATTTTACACGGGAGCAGATGATTTTCCAGGAAGTAGAGCTCCTTAGTGAGTGGTCGCCGGAAGGAGATCGCCTGATTTCTGTTCTGGTAGCAGATCGGCTGTTTTGGGTCCTCTGATAGGAGATCGGCCTCTTCCGATAGGAGATCGGTCTCTTCCAATAGGAGATCGCCTGCTTTGTTTTTTTTACTATATTTTGTTTATGTTTCTGGAAAATTTGACCGAATTTGTATTAAACTCCCTGTGAGGAGAAACTACATTTCATATATATAATATTTTGTTCACTTCAATCTATTTGTTACCTTTATTTTCATTATATAAACATGAATAGTATTTTGGCGGGATGTTACAAGGGTAATTACAAGATGTTCAGCCACTAGATACAATTACTCAGAAGACCTATCTGGGCACTATTTGCCCATCGACCACCTGCATGGTTGCAGAGTATGGTGAGAGGTCCATCTCAGGATGCACGCAGGCAACCTGAGCAAGGGCATCACCAAAGCCTTCCCCATAGGCGTCGGCGGCGTCTTCAGTAAGCTCAGTCTCAGTCTTCTTCAGCAATTCAATTTGTTGGGCAAGTTCCTCCTCAACCTTGCCCAGCTGAACTTCTCGGTTGGTAGCTCTTTCCTCCAGCTTGGTCATTTTGGCTTGAGCCCCCTCCGCTTGCTCTTCCAATTCGATGATCTTATTGCGGAGGGGGAGAATCTTGGCTTCAAGCTGGAGGGCCTCCTGCCCCTTGGAGAAGAGGAGCTTCTTGGTCTCCTTCTCAGATTGGCAGAGACTACCCAGTTCTTGATTAAGGGCAGTCTCGCGCTTAGCCGCTTGGCGGAGTTGGAGATCCTTCTGCTCCAGCTCTTTCTCCAGTTGGGTTGTCTTCTCAAGCAGCTCAGCCTCAGCGTTGCCCTTGACCAGCAAGAAGTTTGAAGCGGCCAGGAACTCCCCAAGACCATGACTGAGGAGGTGCTCGAGGGAATTTCTGTCCATGACCTCCAAAGCAGCTTGGCCAGGCATCTGCGCAAGAGATCTTTGGAGCAGAGAAGGCAGCTCTGGGGCAGCAGGCATCTGGCCAGAAGGAGGAGCACTCTCTCCACCCCCCTCAAGCGTTAAGATTGGCTCGGGAGGGGATGAAGCGCTGGGAGGGTGCTCCCTAAAGGATGAAGGGTGCCCTTTTGTGGCCAAAGAGACCTCCGCGGCAGTCCCCACCCTTTTCCTTTTGAAGACAAGGCCAGAACAAGTGTCCTTATCGTCGGAAACCTCTACAAGGGCTGCCCTCTTGGATTTTTCAGCAATGGGTTCCAGGGCAGCACCCACGGGTGATGAAGGACCTGCAGGGGCTGAGCCGCTAGCATTGCCGCGATTCAGCACCTCGGCCAACCTTCTCTTCTTCTCAGCACTGAGCACCATGTCTGCATTGGACAACAAGAAAGGGGTGAGGAAGAGAAAGATGCAGTATATAAACAGTTAAGTGCAAGACGGAGATGATGTACCAATGTACACGCTGAGTGTCTCGGCATCATATTCATGCTTAATCAGCTGGGCGGTGTCGAACACCACGCCCCAGCTGGAGATGGTCTGGCAGAGTTCTTGGTCAGGGACAGTCAAGTCTTCGAGCCTGCGCGGTTTCTTGAACTTCAACTTCTCCACCCAATATAATGGGAACCCATCGAGCATGGTGGAGTCGTAGGAGCTGCAGCAGACTCGAAAGAACCTTCCTTTGAAGTTCTTGTACGACTGTGAGAAGATAGTGAGTAGGACTCTCCCTGCCACCCTATTCAGGCTCACCCAAAGCCTCTTGCCAGGGCTCTTCACCTCAAAGAAGTAAAGAAACACGTCGACGGAGGGAGTGAACCCTAGGTTATTGCAAAGGACGGAGAACGCCCTGATAAAGGCCCAACTGTTGGGGTGCAGTTGGGCAGGCGCCACATTCAACTCTGTGAGCAAAGTCCTCTCGAACCCAGTGAAAGGAAGGCGGACTTTGACTCATTTGAAAATGGTGGAGTAGAAAAAGAAGAACGGTTCCCCGTTGTTGCAACGATCATCGGCGCACACGGGTTCATTTTCTGTACAGGGTCGCACAGAGACGTACGTGTCAGTTTCCCTACCAAAGACGCGTCCTTTGATTTCATTCTCATCATCCCTGTGCTTGCGAAGGTCCTCACAGGATGTGAGTTTGGAGGTCTCAGCAAGGAGATCCTCAGAAGCCCATGGGTAGAGGGCCCTGTAATCAACCGCTACGGTTGGAGGAGGGTTGGAGGTAGTTTTAGTTCGGGCCATCTCGAATATCAACAAATGAGAGGCAGAAAAAGAAAAAGGCTTAGAAGAAAACAATGGTGGACGAAGACTCGAAGGTAGAATGAACACAGAGAAGAAGAACAAAAACCCTAGATTGCACAAACCACACACAGGCCCAGAACAGTTACAGCATGCCATATGGATGATCGAGATTATGTTATGAAGGAGGAGAAGACATAAAAATCATACCTTTGGTTGAGCGAGGGCGGAGAAGTGTGAAAAGCCTGGTGAGAGGAAGAGAGCGTGCGCTGGAAGATACAGTTTACAGAAGGTGAGAATGCAAAGTGATGAAACAGTGAAGTGGCGCGGGGTTTTGAAGAGGTTTAACGTAGCCCTAGGGAGCGCAAACGTTATGAATCTCGGACCGTTGATGCAGCCACGTGTTAGCGGATGAAAGGGGGTTGGTGAAGTGTCCTTTCAGCGCACTGTTCACGTACTTATGCGCAGAGCCACGTAGGTCGCCTGAGTCAATGACTTAGTCTCTTCGCTGAAACAAGTTAACAGCTCGAGACTAGGGGGGCTTGTGTACCGATCAGTCCTCGCCCATGACTTAGTCTCTTCGCTGAAACAAGTTAACAGCTTGAGACTGGGGGGCTTGTGTACTGACCAGTCCTCGGACGTCAACTGGGTCCCACAGCATGGGCCAAAGCCACGTGGAATGGACCCCACAGGTGGTATTGATGAGAGGGGTGATTAGTCATCAGCCTACGGAGTGGGGTGATTAGTCATCAGCCTACAGAGAGGGTGATTAGTCATCAGCCTACAGAGAGGGGTGATTAGTCATCAGCCTACAGAGAAGGGTGATTAGTCATCAACCTACAGAGAGAGCGTGACGATCACCAGAAAGGGCTGATGTGTCTTCGTCACTCCGCAGGTTGAGGATTCCTCGGCAACAGAGTGTGGCGAGGTGACATCGGTCTTGGGTGATTTCAACAGCGAAACCAGCACAGCTAAGATTGGTTCCCAGAGTGGGCCAATGACCAGTTAAATACCCAGAGGTAGGGAGAGGCCTGAATCACGAAGAACCTATGCGGGTAGCAGGGAAAGCATAGTGAGGTGCAGGATCCTGAGGGGTCGAGTACTCATCAGACCTAGGGTTTCCCAGTGAAGCTACGTGCATGGCACGTGAACAGTGAAGGCACTCCCAGAACAGGTGGCCCCAGAGACTAGGTGCATAAGGAGGCACCCAGGTGGTCACCCTGTGAGAGTTTGCACTCCAGAGAAGGAAACCTTATGTGCTAGATTACCCTAAGATTAGGTGATAGCGGCGCAAGGGTATTCCAGTAAACCCTAAATATGGCTAGTAGCGCAGTGAACCCTAATTAGGGCTAGCGGCGCAGTAAACCCTAGACTATATAAGGGACAGTAAAATACTTCACAAAGGTACGCAGTTTCTAGACCTAAACACAGAGAGACTCAATACACTTGGTGTTACTTGCCCCCTATTGACTTGAGCGTCGGAGTGCAAACGGCCTCTAGGGCGCCCCCTTTCTCTTTTGCAGGTGCAGATTGTTTCGAAAGAACCAAGCACGTATCAACGTGAGGAAGAAGGCGTGTGAGTGTCGTGGAGTAAACTGACAGGCGAGTCAACTGGCAAGAACAGTTTGTAACTACATTCCATAAAATATTCAAAAATATAATTCAATCAAAATTTTTATTGGGTGACCTCATTAAAAACCCTTATAAGGGAAAAAATAGTGTCCCCTAGAAACTGTGTACAATGTTACAATTTAGCTGAAATAAAACTTCAGGTGAGTCGCATTCCATGTACGAGGAATCGGCCCACCTTCTAAAGTTTCAAGCCTATATGCCTCGTTCCTGATGGAAACCATCTAGCCACACACAACCACATAATAAGGAGGATAAAGACCTAGAGGTTGTTTAGAGATTTATTTGCAAATATGGGTCTAATTGGGCTTTTGTTTCTTTTTGTAGACCCAATCAAAAGGAAAAATCTAGGGTGAAGGAATGTATAAACATATCCAAGAAGATCTCCAAGTCATCAAAACATAAACTAAAGCTTTGGTCAAAAGAACACAAGAAGACTGAGTTCTTGCTGACTAATCAACATTATTTTTGGGCCAAGCTTTAGCTTAAATAAATTGTATAAAGTTGTTTAGGATTTCATGGGCCATGTATTGGGCCTAGTATCATAAAATAGTTGGACCAAATATTTGGGCCAAGTAGCCTAGGTTTTTGGGCTTGTATTGGGCCAATAGTAATATATGACTAGTTAGGGTTAAAAGTGACTATTTAGGGTAACAATTGGGCTTCTTTGAGCCCAATGTAACCCTAAAACGTCTAGGGTATTTTTGAGGACGAAAATCACCTTAGCATGAAGCAAATGGAGGTCTACATGGCAGCCTAGGAGTGGAGAGGATTTAGCATGGAAGGTGTGAGCCCTAGAGGCCATTTGGGGCAAGAACACCAAGTGTATAGTATATCAATTTAGGTGTAAAAACTACGTACCTTTATGAAGTGTTTTACTACCCTTTATATAGTCTAGGGTTTCCTCTGTGCCGCTACCCATATTTAGGGTTTTTGCAGGTATACCATTGCGCTGCTATTACCCAGTCTTAAGGTAATCTAGCGCGTAAGGTTTCCCTTAACTGGAGTGCAAATTCTAACAGGATGGCCACCTGGGTACCCCCTCATGCACCTAATCTCTGGGGCTATCTGTCCTGGGAGTGCCCTCATTGTTCACATGCCATGCATGCAGCTTCACTTGGAAACCCTAATCCTAACAGGCACTCAAGCCCTTTAAGACTCTGCACCTAAATGTGCTTTCCCTGCCACACACATGAATGCTTCGTGAGCTAGGCCTCTCCCTACCTCTGGGCATTTCACTAATAACTGTTCTAGCCCTCGGGATCCACCTTCCCTGATCTAGTTCTATTGTTCGAAACACCCAAGACGAATCTCACCTTGTCCGCTCTGTTGTCGAGGACTCATTACCCTGTTATCATTCCATTCTGGTGATTGACATGCTGACGACTAATAAGCCCATTGGTCCATGCTACTCGTGGGACCTAGCCTACGTGGCTCTGGCCCATGCTGTGGGACCTGGCTCACGTGGCTCACCATTACTAGCTGTTCTCGGTATGCCACTGGCTCAGCCTCTATCCACTTTGTGAAATACTCTATGGCCACCACGAGGTACTTCATCTGCCGCAAAGCCAAGGGAAAAGGCCCCAGAATGTCGATTCCCCAGGTGTGGAATGGCCAAGGGCTATAGGTCGACCTGAGCTCTTCTGGTGGCGCCTTGTACCAGTCAGCGTGTTGTTGACACTGCTTGCACTACTGTGCGTACTTTATGCAATCTTCCCTCATGGTTGGCCAATAGTATCCTGCGCGAATGGCCTTTGATGCAAGAGCTCGACCACGAATATGACTCCCACATATCCCCTCGTGGAGCTCTGCCATTATTTGCGTGCATTACTTGCCATGTGCACACACTAAGATGGGGTGGGTGAACCCGTGTCTGTACAATTTTCCAT
Source organism: Phaseolus lunatus (assembly GCA_013389735.1). Taxonomy (NCBI): domain Eukaryota; kingdom Viridiplantae; phylum Streptophyta; class Magnoliopsida; order Fabales; family Fabaceae; genus Phaseolus; species Phaseolus lunatus. Next base: position 13,155,961 of record CM023861.1, read on the forward strand.
CAATGAGTGTGTATTTGGTCGAGTTCTTCTTTATTTTTTTGGCTTTTGTGGGTTCCAGCAGGAGCATCCCATCGGCCAGGTAGTGCTTGTAAGGTGTTATCCAAGTTTCTCCTCTCACAACCAGGCAGACCTGCAATGACTCTCCCCTTGGTGCTGGATACGCGCGTATTCTGGGCCTCTTCAATGTCTCCTAAGTCAATGACCGATGACTCCTCTTCCTCCCATCTGATGTGTTGATCTGATGGACCTCTACCAAATTATCCGCAGTGTAGGTGCGAGGTGTCTTCAGGGTCTCCTGGATGGCTGTCCTCTGCTTGCCCCCCTTGCCCGAGCTGGCGAGCTTTGCTAGCAAGTCTACTCGGGCATTCTGCTCTCTGGGAATATTCACCAACTTGAATGTTGCAAATGACTGCCTCAACGCCTGTACATACTCTAGATAAGAGGCCATATGAGAGTCTTTGGCCTGGTACTCTCCTGTTACTTGGCTCGTGACTAGTAAGGAGTCACTCTTTGCAAGCAAACTTTGCGCTCCCATCTCCTTGGCCAACGGTATCCCAGCGATCAAGGCCTCATACTCTGCCTGGTTTTTATTGGCCTTGAAAGCAAATCGAAGGGCCTGCTCAATCAATAGCCCCTTCGGTCCCTCCAAGATGACGCCAGCTCCGCTGCCCTGTTGATTAGAGGACTCATCTACTAAGAGCACCCATCGAAAGTCAACTTCTTCATTGTGTGATTCTGCCGATGAGAGCTCGGCTATAAAATTAGCGTAGACATGGCCTTTGATAGGGCCTCTGGGCTCATACTGGATGTCAAACTCTGAGAGCTCTACTGCCCAATGCACCATTCTTCCTGCGACGTCTGGCTTCTGTAAGACCTTACGAATGGGAAGGTCTATCATCACCACCATTGTTAAACTTTGGAAGTAGTGGCGAAGTCTTCTTACTGAGAAAACCACTACCAGTGTCTCCTTCTCTAAGGCCTGGTACTTCACCTCGGGCCTCTATAATACTTTGCTGACAAAATAGATTGGCTTCTAAACCTGATCTTATTCCTGCACAAGAACTGAGCTAACCGCCTGATCAGTGACTGCAAAGTATAGGCGCAGAGGAGTGCCCAGCTGTGGTTTGCATAACACTGGTGGACTGGCTAGGTACTCCTTCAACTTGAGGAACGCCTCTTCATATTCTGCGATCCACAAGAACCTGTTGTTCCTCCTCAGGCACCGGAAGTAGGGGTGACCCTTTTCCCCCCTAGCTGATACAAATCTAGACAAAGCGGCCATCCGCCCTGTCAACTGCTGCACCTCCTTTACTAAAGTCGGGCTTCTGCACTTGTCAGGGTTCGCTTCTATCCCCCGCTCAGTGAGCAAGAAGCCTAAGAACTTGCCCGCTTCAACCCCAAACACACACTTTTCCGGGTTCAGCTTCAGCCTGTATTTAGCTATTGTTGTAAATAGCTCTTCTAAATCAGCCACGTGCTAATCTTTCACCTGTGAGGTCACCACTATGTCATCCACGTAGGCTTGTACACTTCACCCTATCATGGGCGCGAGTACCCTGTCCATCAGCCTCTGGTAGGTGGCACCTGCATTCTTCAGCCCAAAGGGCATCACGGTGTAGCAGTAGCAAGATAGCTCTGTCATGAATGCCATCTTGCACTCGTCCATGGGATGCATCTTGATCTGGTTGTACCCAGAAAAGGCATCCAAGAAGCTGAGCAACTTGCAACCCGAGGCACTGTCGACCAAAGCATCAATGCTTGGCAGGGGGTAGAAGTCCTTCAGGCAGGCTTTGTTGAGATCAGTGAAGTATACTCACATTCTCCACTTCCCGTTGGCCTTCTTTACAATCACCACATTTGCCAACCACTCTGGGTACTCTATCTCTTTAATGTGGCTAGCTTTCAGCAACTTTTACATTTCCTCCTTGATGACCTGTAGCCTCTCTTCATTGAACTTCCTCTTTCTCTGGCGAACAGGTCAGACTTGAGGATTCATGGCAAGGTGGTGACACAGGAAGTCAAGGTCTATACCAGGCATGTCTAATGCATACCATGCGAAGGCATCCAGGTGCCGTGCGATGACCTTAGCGATCTGGTCCTGTGTCTCTTGGCATAAAGACTTGCCAAGCTTGAACATCTTTCCACCGATCTCCCTCTCCAGGATGTCCTCAATTGGTTCGGGTCGTCTCTCACGGGCGACCTCTGCTCGGGTGACCCCTTCCTCACATGGGGCTGTGCAATAATGGTGCACACCCCACCTGGTGGTTGAGTGGTAACTGTGCACACCCCCCTCCTTGTCTTGAGGCTATTCTCATAACACTTCTTTGCCTCTTTTTGGTCTAATTTGGTTGTGATCACCATCCCTTCCATGGAAGGCAGCTTCATCTTCATGTGCCTTGTTGACGCCACTGCTTCCAACCTGTTCAGGGCAGGTCTGCCCAAAAGGATATTTTAAGACAATTTTTACAAACACATCACCTCGTCCTTAAACATTCTATACAAACATGACTTGTATCGAGAATTCATTCATATGAACTGACAAGCTTAAAGAGAAAAAGTTTGTTCCCAATTCAACCCATTGCATTATTTTATCTATGAACAAACTAACTTTGTTATATACAGGGTTCTGAATTCGTGGTCGAATTCTCTCCAACATGGGGGGTATGATGCAAGCCACGACCACATAAAGATGACCAAGGATGCTAAACTTGAAGGGTCATCTCAACAAGTAATTAAAGACTTCATTCATAGGAGGAATGGGCAAGGGCCAAAACATTTGAAGTTCTTCCTATTAGTCTTCTTAAAAAGATGAGGCCCAAGCCCAACAAGGGGCCCAAGCCCAATATAAGGCCCAAGCTCAAGTCATAACTCAAAGAATTATTAGGAGCAAGGCCAAAGCTTTAAAGAGATGGGCATCAATTGTTGTCACTTGTTGTAATCTCTTTAGAGTAGTTTTAGTAGAAAATAAAAAGAAGGTTTAGACATTAAAATAAGGGGGTGCCAATGTATAAAGATAGGTCACACCTTCCATGTGACATAAAGAGTAGGTGTAGGTGTAGTTTTGAGGAGGTGCCAAAGTAGAAAAAAGGTCACACCTCCCATGTGACTCAAGATTGGCTCCAAATTTGAATTAGAATTAGGAGAGAATTTTGAATTTGTTTCACTTTCATTTCAGCCCTCTAAAACTATAAATAGAAGTGCTTGGTCATTGTAAAAGAAGTTGAAAGTTAGAAGAAAAGAAACTGTTCTTGCCGGTTGACTCGCCTGTCATTTGACTCCACGACACTCACACGCCTCCTTCCTCACGTTGATATGTGCTTGATTCTTGCGAAACAATCTGCACCTACAAAAGAGAAAGGGGCGCCCTAGAGGCCGTTTGCACTCCGATGCTCAAGTCAATATTGGGCAAGAAACACCAAGTGTATTGAGTCTTTCTGTGTTTAGGTCTAGAAACTGTGTACCTTTGTGAAGTATTTTACTGTCCCTTATATAGTCTAGGGTTTACTGCGCTGCTAGCCCTAATTAGGGTTCACTGCGCTGCTAGCCATATTCAGGGTTTACTGGAATACCCTTGCGCCGCTATCACCCAACCTTAGAGTAATCTAGCACATAAGGTTTCCTTCTCTGGAGTGCAAACTCTAACAGGGTGACCACCTGGATGCCTCCTTGTGCACCTAGTCTCTGGGGCCACCTATTATGGGAGTGCCCTTGCTGTTCACGTGCCATGCATGTAGCCTTTGCTAGGAAACCCTAGTTCTGATGAGTACTCGACCCCTCAGGACTCTACACCTAACTGTGCTCTCCCTGCTACCCGCATAGGCTCTTTGTGATTCAGGCCTCTCCCTACCTATGGGTATTTAACTGATCATTGGCCCACTCTGGGAACCAACCTTAGCTGTTCTGGTTATGTTGTTCAAATCACCCAAGACCGAGGTCACCTCGTCACACTCTGTTGCCGAGGACTGATCATCCTGTGGAGTGACTTTCTGGTGATTGTCACGCTGATGACTAATCACCCTTCTCTGTGGGAACATGCTGATGACTAGCGCTGCTGATCACTAATCACCCTTCTCTGTGGGAACATGCTAATGACTAATCGCCCTTCTCTGTGGGAACATGCTGATGACTAATCACCCTCTAATCAATACCACCTGCGGGGTCCATTCCATGTGGCTTTTGGCCCATGCTGTAGGATCCAGCTGACGTGGTTCACCCTTCACTACCTGTCCTCGGTGTCTGAGGACTGGTCGGTACACAAGCCCCCGAGTCTCAAGCTGTTAACTTGTTTCAGCGAAGAGACTAAGTCATCGGTGAGGACCGGTCGGTACACAAGCCCCCCAGTCTCAAGCTGTTAACTTGTTTCAGCGAAGAGACTAAGTCATCGGCTCGGGCGACCTACGTGGCTCTACGCGTAAGTACATGAACAGTGCGCTGAAGGGACACTTCACCAACCCCCTTTTATCTGTTAACACGTGGCCGCATCAACGATCTGCGATTCATAACGTTTGCGCTCCCTAGGGCTACGTTAAACCTCTTCAAAACCCCGCACCACTTCACTGTTCCATCACTTTGCATTCTTAACTTCTGCAAACTCTATCTTCCAGTGCATGCTTTCTTCCTCACACCAGCCTTTTCAGCCTCTTTCGTCTTCGCTCGACCAAAGGTATGATTTTTATGTCTTCTCCCCTCTTTATAACATAATCTTGATCATTCATGTGGCATACTGTAACTGTTCTGGGCCTGTTTTTTATTTGCAATCTAGGGTTTCTGTTCTTCTTTTCTGGGTTCGTTCTACCTTTGACTCTTCGTCCACCATTGTTTTCTTCTAAGCCTTTTTCTCTTCCTGCCTCTCACTTGTTTAGATTCGAGATGGCCAGAACCAAAACTACTTCCAACCCTCCTCCAACCGTAGCGGTTGATTACAAGGCCCTCTACCCCTGGGCTTCTGAGGATCTCCTTGCTGAGACCTCAAAACTCACATCCTGTGAAGATCTACGAAAACATAGGGATGATGAGAATGAAATCAGAGGGCGCGTCTTTGGCAGGGAAACTGACTCGTACATCTCTGTGCACCCCTGTACAGAAGACGAACCCATTTGCACCGATGATCGTTGCAACAACAGGGAACCCTTCTTCTTCTTCTATGCCACTATCTTCAAATGAGTCAAAGTCCGCCTCCCTTTCACTAGGTTCGAGAGGGCTTTGCTTACAGAGTTGAACGTGGCACCTGCCCAGCTGCACCCCAACAGCTGGGCCTTCATCAGGGCGTTCTCCATCCTTTGCAACAACTTAGGGTTTACCCCCTCGGTAGATGTATTTCTGTACTTCTTCGAGGCGAAGAGCCCTGGCAAGAGGCTTTGGGTGAGCCTGAATGGAGTGGCAGGGAGAGTCCTACTCACCCTCTTCTCACAGTCATACAAAAACTTCAAGGGGAAGTTCTTCCGAGTCTGCTACAGCTCCTACGACTCCACCATGCTCGACGGGTTCCCATTATATTGGGTGGAGAAGTTGAAGTTCAAGAAACCCTGCAGACTCGAAGAGTTGACTGCCTCTGACCAAGAACTGTGCCAAACCATCTCCAGCTGGGGCGTGGTGTTTGACACCACCCAGCTGATTAGGCATGAATATGACGCTGAGACCCTCAGCGTATACATCGGTACATCAACTTCGTCTTGCATCTAACTGTTTACATACTTCATGCTTAGTCTTTCTCACCCTTTCTTAGTGTCCACAGCAGGCATGGTGCTCAGTGCTGATAAGAAGAAAAGGCTGGCCGATGTGCTGAATCGCCGCAATGCTAGCGGCTAGGCCCCTGCTGGCCCTTCATCACCCGCGGGTGCTGCCCTAGAACCAGTTGCTGAAAAATCAAAAAGGGCAGCCCCAGTAGAAATTCCTGAGGATGAGGACACCTGCTCTGGCCTCGTCTTCAAGAGAAAAAGGGTGGAGGTTGCTGCAGAAGTCTCCTCAGCAACAGAAGGGCACCCTCCATCCTTCAGGGAGCACCCCCCCAGTGCTTCGTCTCCCCCCGAGCCAATCTTGACACTTGAGGGAGGTGGGGAGAGTGCTCCTTCCACCAGCCAAATGCCTTCTGCCCCGGAGTTGCCCCCTCTACTCCAGAGGTCTCTTGCGCAAATGCCTAGCCAAGCTGCTTTGGAGGCCATGGACAGGAACTCCCTCGAGCACCTTCTCAGCCATGGTCTTGGGGAGTTCCTCGCTGCTTCAAACTTCTTGCTGGTCAAGGGCAGCGCTGAGGCTGAGCTGCTTAAGAAGGCTGCCAGATTGGAGAAAGAGCTGAAGCAGAAGGATCTCCAACTCCGCCAAGCAGCTAAGCGCGAGACTGCCCTTAATCAGGAACTGGGTAGTCTCCGCCAATCTGAGAAGGAGACCAAGAAGCTCCTTTTCTCCAAAGGGCAGGAGGCCCTCTAGCTTGAAGCCAAGATTCTCCCCCTCCGCAACAAAATCATCGAACTGGAAGAGCAAGCGGAGGGGGCTCAAGCCAAAATGACTAAGCTGGAGGAAAGAGCTACAAACCGAGAAGTTCAGCTGGGCAAGGTTGAGGAGGAACTTGCCCAACAAATTGAATTGCTGAAGAAGACCGAGACCGAGCTCACTGAGGACGCCGCCAACGCCTATGGGGAAGGTTTTGGTGATGCCCTTGCTCAGGTTGCCTGCGTGCATCCTGAGATGGACCTCTCACCATATTCTACAACCATGCAGGTAGTCGACGGGCAAATAGTGCCTAGGTAGATCTTCTGAGCAATTGTAACTAATGGCTGAACATCTTGTAATTGCCCTCCTCTATAATGTAATTACCTTACTTGTTTTCTATCTTGTTCGCTTTACATAGCACTTCGCTTGCCTTTGTATTCTTGCTTGTGGAACTCACTACTTAGCATAAGTTCAGACCACAAATAACGCACCTATCAAAATGAACTTTAGGTAGCACAATTTTCTGCTGATTTCACTAGTGAACCCTTCCTTCAAATTGGGAGTTCTCACTTGGAGGGGAGGTGTTCCTTGCGAACCTTCCTTCCTACTCACAAGACTCCTAACCCCAACTGATAGGCTCTGACTGACCTCACATCACTCATAGGCGAGGGAGGATTTAACTGGGCGAACCCTTCTTTCACGTTGGGAGTTCTCACTCGAAGGGGAGGTGTTCTTTACGAACCTACCTCTCTGCTTACGAGACCTCTAACCCCAAGTGACAGGTTCTAACTACCTCACATCGCTCATAGGCGAAGGAGGATTTCACTGGGCGAACCCTTCTTTTACATTGGAAGTTCTCACTCGAAGGGGAGGTGTTCTCTACGAAACTACCTCTCCGCTTACGAGACCTCTAACCCCAAGTGACAGGTTCTAACTACCTCACACGCACATAGGCGAAGGAGGATTTCATTGGGTGAACCCTTCTTTCACATTGGAAGTTCTCACTCGAAGGGGAGGTGTTCTCTACGAACCTACCGCTCCGCTTACGAGACCTCTAACCCCAAGTGACAGGTTCTAACTACCTCACATCGCTCATAGGCGAAGGAGGATTTCACTGGGCGAACCCTTCTTTCACATTGGAAGTTCTCACTCGAAGGAGAGGTGTTCTCTACGAACCTACCGCTCCGCTTACGAGACCTCTAACCCCAAGTGACAGGTTCTAACTCCATTGTACAAACACATTAACATATATCTTTAATTGAACATTTTATTGGGTGACCTCATTAAAAACCGTTAAAAAGGGAAAAAAGAGTGTCCCCTGCATTGTGTACAACATTACATGGCTTTAAGTGAAATAAAACTTCAGGTGAGTCGCATTCCATGTTCGAGGAATTAGACCACTTTCTAAAGTCTCAAGCCTATACGTTCCATTCCCTAGGGCCTCTGTCACTCTGAAAGGACCAGTCCACTTAGGGGATAGCTTGTTCTCTATCTGGTAGGGAGACACCTTGCGCATAACGAGGTCAGCCACCTGAAACTGCCGAGCTCTCAACTTAGAACTGTGTTTGAGCTCGACTCTCCTCTTCAGCGCCTCGGCCTTGATTCCTGCCTCTTCCCTAACTTCATCCAAGAGATCGAGATTCACCTTCCTTTCTTCATTGGACTCTTCAGCCACGAAGTTCTGGAAACGTGGCGAGTTCTCCTGGATCTCCACAGGGATCATGGCATCTGAACCATACACCAAACTAAAGGGAGTCTCCTTGGTAATGGACTGGGGAGTAGTATGGTAAGCCCATACTATTCTGGGAACCTCCTCAGCCCACCTTTCCTTTGCTTTCTCCAACCTTCTCTTCAGTCCTCTGAGCAGGACTCGATTGGCCGACTCGACCTGCCCATTGGTCTGTGGGTGCTCGACCAACGCAAACACCTGCTTGATCCCCAACTCTGTACATAGCTTCCCCAATTGTTGGCTTGCGAACTGCATGCCATTGTCAGACACCAAACGTTTGGGCACCCCGAAGCGGCATACTATATTCTTCCACACGAAGTGTTGGATCTTCTGTGCTGTGATCTGTGCTACTGGCTCAGCCTCGATCCACTTTGTGAAATATTCTATGGCGACCACAAGGTACTTCATCTGTCGTACTGCCAAAGAGAAAGGCCCCAAGATGTCGATTCCCCATGTGTGAAATGGCCAAGGGCTGTATATCAACCTGAGCTCCTCTGGTGGCGCCTTAGGCCAATCAGCATGTAACTGGCATTGCTTACACTGCTGTGCATACCTAGTGCAATCTTCCCTCATTGTCGGCCAGTAGTATCCTGCTCAAATGGCCTTAGAGGCCAAAGCTCGACCTCTGATGTGACTACCACAGATGCCTTCATGGAGCTCTGCCATTATTCTCACACACTGCTCGCCATGCACGCATACTAGGATGAGGTGGGTAAACCCATGTCTATACAACTCGCCTTCAATGAGCGTGTACTTGGCCGAGTTCTTCTTTATCCTCCGTGCTTCCGTTGGCTCTACTGGGAGCATCCCATCAGCTATGTAACGCTTATAGGGCGTCATCCATGTCTCTCCACTCTGTAGCAGGCAGACTTGCGATGACCCTACCTCCATAAGCATGCAGGCGTTGACCAGTGGCTTCTTCAGAGTTTCTTGGGTCAACGAGCGATGACTCCTCTTCTCACCGTCTGACTGGCTGATCTGATGGACTCCCACCAAGTTGTCAGCTGTATAAGTACGAGGCGCCCTCAGGGTCTCCTGGATGACTGTCCTCTGCCTGCCCCCTTGCCTGAGCTGGCGAGTTTGGCCAACAAGTCAGCTCTGGCATTCTGCTCCCTGGGCACATGCACTAGTTCGAATGTTTCAAACGAACTCTTCAACCGTTGGACATACTCCAAGTAGGAGGCCATCTGAGGGTCTTTGGCCTGGTACTCTCCTGCCACTTGACCAGTGACCAACAGTGAGTCACTCTTCGCCATAAGGCTCTGCGCTCCCATCTCCTTAGCCAACAGCATCCCAGCAATCAAAGCCTCATACCCTGCCTAGTTATTGCTGGCTTTGAAGGCGAACCGCATGGCCTGCTCTATCAACAACCCCTTGGGTCCTTCAAGGATCACCCCCGCTCCGCTACCTTGCTGATTCGAGGACCCGTCTACTGACAATACCCACTTGAAGCTGGGTTCTTCCTGCTGGGCCTCAGTCGAGGACATCTCGGCCACAAAGTCAGCGTAGACCTGTCCTTTGATTAGGCCCCTGGGTTCATACTGGATGTCGAATTCTGACAACTCGACTGCCCAACGCACCATTCTCCCCGCCACATCTGGCTTCTGCAGGACCTTGCTATTGGTAGATCTGTCATCACCACCACTGTGAAGCTCTGAAAATAGTGACGAAGTCTCCTGGCTGAGAACACCATTGCTAAGGCTGCCTTTTCTATGGCTTGGTATCTCGCCTCCGGCCCCTGCAAAACTTTGCTGACAAAATAAATGGGCTTCTGGCTTTGTTCCTGCTCCTGAACCAAGATAGAATTCACCGCCCTCTCTGTGACTTCAAAGTACAGCCGCAGGGGTGTGCCAAGCTGAGGCTTGCACAAGACTGGCGGGCTGGCTAGATACTCTTTGAGCTTGAGGAAAGCCTGCTCACATTCTATAGTCCAGGAAAATCTGCTATTTCTTCTTAAGCATTGGAAATAAGGGTGGCCCTTGTCTCCCCCAGCTGACACGAACCTGGAGAGGGCAGCCATCCGACCTGTCAACTGTTGCACTTCTTTGACCGATGTCGGGCTCCTCATGGCTATGATCACTGCACACTTGTCTGGGTTGGCCTCGATCCCTCTTTCCGTAAGTAGAAAACCAAGGAACTTGCCTACTTCTACCCCAAAGACACACTTCTCTGGATTCAACTTCAGCCTGTACTTCGCTATCGTATTAAATAGCTCCTCCAAGTCGTCGACGTGCTGATCTCGTGCCTGGGACGTCACCACCATGTCATCTACATAGGCTTGCACATTGCGTCCCAGCATGGGCGCAAGGACTTTGTCCATCAACCTCTGATAGGTGGCACCCGCGTTCTTCAGCCCAAATGGCATGACTGTGTAGCAGTAGCAAGACTGCTCTGTCATGAACGCAGTCTTGTTCTTGTCCATTGGGTGCATCTTGATCTGATTATACCTAGAGAAGGCGTCCAAGAAGCTGAGTAACTTGCACCCCGAGGCACTGTCTACTAACGCATCTATGTTGGGCAAAGGGTAGGAGTCCTTCGGACAGGCCTTGTTGAGATCTGTGAAGTCTACACACATCCTCCACTTCCCATTGGCCTTCTTTACCAAAACGACATTTGCAAGCCACTCAGGATACTGAATTTCCCGTATAAGGCCTGCTTTGAGCAATTTTTGTGTCTCCTCCCTGACGACCTGTCTTCGTTCATCATTGAACTTCCTTCTCCTCTGACAGACTGGTCTGACTTGGGGATTCAGTGCCAGGCGATGACATAGGAAGTCAGGGTCAATACCTGGCATGTCTAAGGGGGACCAAGCGAAAGCGTCCAAGTGCTTTTCTATGACCCTTGCTACCTGGTCTTGGGTCTCCTGAGGCAGGGACTTACCCAACTTGAACATCCTTCCTTCGATCTACTTCTCCACCACCTCCTCTGCCGGTTCAGGTCGCCTCGCCCTAGCTGTAAGGACCTGAAAAATTTATTGGAATGAAAGAGTATGTTTTAAATAAATTCTAAGTATTATTTTTATTTAGAATAGAAAGGGAGGAAAAAGTTAAGTTTAGAAGGCTACGAGGTCGCCGGTCGCCTGCTACACATGAGCGCCAGGTGGACATCGCGCGGGCGCGAGAGGCATGCAGGCATCGCGCGGGCGCGAGAGGCATGCAGGCATCGCGCGGGCGCGAGAGGCATGCAGGCATCGCGCGGGCGCGAGAGGCATGCAGGCATCGCGCGGGCGCGAGAGGCATGCAGGCATCGCCAGGGAAGACATCGGTTGTCTCCCAGAGTGAGACATCGGTCGTTCGCCAGGGAGAGGTCATCAGCGGTTTGTCTTCGCGCGAGAGGTCATCAGCGGTTTGTCATCGCGCGAGAGGTCATCGGTGGTTTGTCTTCGCGCGAGAGGTCATCAGCGGTTTGTCATCGCGCGAGAGGTCATCGGTGGTTTGTCTTCGCGCGAGAGGTCATCAGTGGTTTGTCCTCGCGCGAGAGGTCATCAGCGGTTTGTCATCGCGCGAGAGGTCATCGGTGGTTTGTCTTCGTGCGAGGTCATCGGTGGTTCGTCTTCGCGCTGGTAGCCATCGGCGAAAGGTCATCGCGCGGCGCTTAGTTACACACCGAGAACGTAGGACCTAGACTCCCAGCAAGAGACGTTCTGCACGCGCGCCACGTAGACGAAAAGGTGGTTCAGAATAGTGACCTCAGAGCGTAGCCTGTGCAGAGGCACGCTTAGTAGTACTGTTCAGGGAAGCGTGCACGCAAACTTCCCTGCAGAGTAGGTGGTGGCAGCTGCTTTTGGAGGGATAAGTTGGTTTAAGTTACAAAAATCCACTGCTGAGAGAAAAGAAAACATTGTTGTATTCGACGAGAGAAAGAGTGAGTTTCTTCCCTTCTCCTCCAGTTACCTCCTCCGCGTTGCGATTGCAGCATCTCCACACAAGAGTACGACGAGAAGCAACACCATTGGAGCACCTGGGAAAGTTCTCTGCAACTCCTTCAAAACCAGACGCAAAAACAGAGCCAAGGCGTTCTTCAAACTCTGTTGGATTTCGAAGCACCTGGTGGTTGCGCAAGTCCAGGTAAGGGAAGCTAGCCTTCATCTTTACTACGAGCCATAGTTGAACCATTTCTGAAGTGTGGGCGACGTGGTCGCCGTTTTCGCTTTCGTCTTCGTGAAATGCTCTGTGTTGTGTGCTTGGGCGACGTGGTCGCCTGTTTTAATATACAGCCTTCGAAATACCATATTTTGAACTAGATCGCCGGTTTTGGCGCTGTTTTGCGAACTCCTTGTGTTTGATGTTGTTTTGAGAACTGCTTGAGATTTACATGAGATATTCGGAAATATGAGTCCTTTGAAATGGCTATTGCTGTGATTGAAATCATTCTTTTAAGTGTGGCATGATGTCTTTGAATGCTGTGAATGTGGGATCGAGGCATAGTATTTTCAGGAAAGAAAATACCGTGTAAGATCTTGTGGTAGGTGCATTGATCGGTGATTCCTAAGGGGATATCCTGACTCTGCTGAGGTAATGGAATCACGTAGAGGAAGTTACTCAGTTGTTGAGAGTCGAAGGAGGTCTATATGATGGGCGTCTCGTGTGAAAAAGAACGAGCTCCGTCTGTCCTATGGATTAACCCTGTCATACCAGGAGAACTATGGTAACATTGAGATGATATATGCGCATGCTGTGTGGATTCACAGCGACCCTGTGTGGATTTCACAGTGGTGTGGTATGACAGGTGCAGATCTCTGAGTCTAATCAACGCACGAGTCAATCCGGAAGTAGTGTCAAGTGTCTTGTGTGGTGAGTCAGTGGAAAGTCTGACATGTGAAATGAGAAACTTGAATATTGATGGACACTTGATGCTGTATTGTGAAATGGAATGACTATGGGTGAATGTAGTGAAGTTTGTGATTTTGGGCGATCAGCTGAATGCTATGAGCAACTCTACGTTTTACATGGATATTTTGGAACTTGGTTTACTTGGATTTTCATGTTCTTGACTTAAACTTCTTTTAAATTATCTAGCTTACCCTTTTATCTGTTATTGTGGTTGTTTTCTCAAAACTGTGATGATCGTGTAATTGTTACACGGGAGCAGATGATCTTCCAGGAAGAAGAGCTCTCTAGTGAGTGGTCGCCGGGGAAGGAGATCGCCTATTTCCACCTCTCGGTGGTGATCGCCGGTTTTCGTGTCCTGATAGGAGATCGCCCGTTTTGAGGTCTTCTGTTTGGGATCGTCGTTTTATGTTGGAGATCGCCTTTTTTTTTGAGACCGCCGGTCTTACTGTATTTCATTTATTTTCGTTAAACCTTGAGAAACAATTGATTTGGTTATGTATTAAACTCCCTAAGAGGAGTAACTTCATTTCTGATATATATACATATTATCTTGTACTCTTCAATATTATGTGGTTACACTTAATTTCATTATACATGTATGTATGTATTATTTTGGCGGGATGTTACATTAATGGTATCAGAGCAGTTCGCCTTAGGATGACCTGAGGGCTGTGGATCCATTGTGTTTCTTCTGCTCATAAAATTTATTTGAGTTTTAAATAACCACTATAGTGAAAGGTTTTCAAACGTTTTAGTTTTGAACTCTTGCGTGTGCTTGGGTGAACGTGTGCCTAACTGAAAATCTTAGTATTAAGAATAAGAAGGTCTTGATAAAGTGGTGAGGGTGCACACTCATAACTGGATCAAGATAATTCTTAATCTTAAATCCAAAGGTTTGATGTTTAGCCTACATTGAATTCTGGTGTGATTTTTGAGTGTTCTTGAATTTGACTGAGGTGGTAGTTTGGACTGATGTTTGCACACCAGTAACTGTTCTGGTGTTTTGTGTGAAGTTATAAGTGTTATGATTCTGTTGATGAACTCAAATTCTAGATGACTTTGAGATGCTGACCTTTGTAAGGTCTAGCTGTTACCCCCTTGAATGAATTGATTCTTATCGATTTCATTCTTATAGTTGTAGGGAATATAGAAGTCAATAGATTCAGAAGATGGCACGTAGACCTGCTACCCCACCCCAACCTTCCTCAGAGATGAGTCAGATCGCCAAGGCCATCGAGATGATGGCGACTGCCATTCAGCAGCAGAATGCGGCAATGGCTCAGAACCATCAAGCCACAATGCAGCACTGGGAAACTGCCCGATCTGCTGAGACAAACTCCCACGTCGGTCAGCCCCAAGAACAGATGGGACTGGCCGAGTTCATGAGGCACAACCCACCTAAGTTCAGTGGGAATGCTACCCCTGACCAGGCAGACCAGTGGGTCAGGGAGTTGGAGAAAATCTTTAGGGCGACCTCCTGCCCTGAAGAGAAGAAGCTGCTGTTCGCCACTTATCTGCTATCAGGAGAAGCTGAGTTCTGGTGGATGGGAGCTCAGCAGATGATGGAGGCACGAGAGGATGTATTGGATTGGGAGAGCTTCAGGGTGAAGTTCTTGGAGAAATACTTCCCTGACAGTGCCAAGTTTGCAAGGGAAGCTGAGTTCTTAAAGTTGGAGCAGGGGGACATGTCAGTAAACGCCTATGCTGCTCGTTTTGAGTACCTCGCCCGGTTTTATACCCAGGCGACCTCCGAGGCCTGGAGATGTAGAAAATTCGAAGAAGGACTGAAGCATGGGCTGAAGAGGACCCTAGCCCCGATGTGCATCAGGGAATTCCACGCCTTAGTGGAGAAGGCAAAGATGGTGGAGACCCTGGAAAAGGGTGATTCTCGGGTGATCAGGTCACACCAAGGAGGTTCCTCCAGTGGGAGAGCTAAGGCACAGCACCCACAAAGCAAACCCTATGCGAGACCTCCACCACATCGGGCAGGAGCAGCACCTCCCCAGTTTCAACAGCAGCAACCTTGGAAACCCAAGTGTCCTCACTGTGGTGGACCACACGCCTCCAATGCTTGTTTCAAGAAGACTTCAGAGAGGAAATGTTTCGTCTGCCAAAGGACAGGGCACGTTGCTAGAGAGTGCCCTAGCAGGAATGGGGCGACCCAACCCAGTGGCTCCCAACAGTTGAGAAACGAGGGCGGCAGACCTCAGGCAACAGGGAGGGTGTTCGCCATGTCTGGAGCAGAGGCAGCTCAGTCAGGTAACCTCATCCAAGGTGTTTGTTTTATTGCTGGTAGAGGTGTAAGGACCTTGTTTGATTCTGGAGCGACACACTCCTTTGTGTCAAGCCTGTGTGTAGCCGAGTTGGGCCTCCTAGTGAAGGAGTTACCTTTCGAGCTGTTGGTCTCTACACCTGCGTCAGGACAGGTGTCGACCTCTACAGTGTGCCCTGAATGTCCAGTGATTGTAGAAGGACGCAGATTCAAGGTGAACTTGATCTGCCTACCTCTTCGGGACCTGGATGTCATCCTGGGGATGGATTGGTTAGCTGCCAATCACGTTCTCATAGACTGTGGTAGGCAGAAGGTAGCGTTTCCAGACCCCCAAGAACCGGATGTGTTGTCAGTTCAACAAGGGCGATCAGAGCTGGAAGGAGAGGCGAGGTGCTTCGTAGTGCTCGCCCGGTTGGAAGTGGAGAATAAAGGGGACGTAAACAGGATACAAGTGGTGAAAGATTTCACAGATGTATTCCCAGAAGAGGTGCCTGGGTTACCCCCTAAGAGAGAAGTGGAATTCTCTATTGACTTGGTACCTGGAGCTGGACCAGTGTCAATGGCACCTTACAGGATGGCACCAGCCGAGTTAGTGGAGTTAAAGAAGCAAGTGGAAGAGTTGCTGGAGAAGCAGTTCATCAGACCCAGCGTATCCCCATGGGGAGCTCCAGTGCTCCTAGTCAAGAAGAAGGATGGAGGGTCTCGGCTGTGTATAGACTACAGGCAATTGAACAAATTGACCATCAAGAACAAGTACCCCCTACCTCGGATTGATGATTTGATGGACCAAATTCATGGGGCCTCGGTGTTCTCCAAGATTGACCTGAGATCGGGGTATCACCAAATCTTGGTAAAAGCTGAAGATGTTCAGAAGACAGCTTTTAGGTCTCGATATGGGCACTACGAGTATGTAGTGATGCCATTTGGAGTCACCAATGCTCCAGCTCTATTCATGGACTACATGAATAGGATCTTTCGCCCTTTCTTGGATAAGTTTGTGGTGGTCTTCATAGATGACATCCTCATTTATTCAAGGACCGAGGAAGAGCATGAGGAACACCTGAGGACAGTATTGGAAATACTGAGGGAGAAGCAGCTCTATGCCAAGTTCTCTAAGTGTGAGTTCTGGCTAAGGGAAGTCAACTTCTTAGGACACGTGATATCTGCCCAGGGGATCTCGGTAGATCCAGCCAAGGTAGAGGCAGTGCTGCAATGGGAACGTCCTAAGACAGTGACTGAGATAAGGAGCTTTGTGGGGTTGGCGGGCTACTATCGGAGGTTTATTGAGGATTTTTCCAAAGTAGTGGCTCCTTTAACACAACTGACCCGCAAGGACCAACCCTTTGCTTGGACCGATCGATGTGAGCAGAGCTTCAGGGAACTAAAGGAGAGGTTGACCAGTGCTCCAGTGCTGGTGATTCCAGAAGTAGGAAGACCTTTTGATGTCTTCTGTGATGCCTCACATCAAGGCTTGGGATGCGTCTTGATGCAAGAGAAGAGAGTGGTTGCATATGCTTCAAGGCAACTCAAGGTGCATGAGAGAAACTACCCTACTCATGATTTGGAGTTGGCAGCGGTAGTGTTTGCCTTGAAGATCTGGAGGCATTATCTTTATGGAGCTCGGTTCCAGGTATTCAGTGACCACAAGAGCTTGAAATACCTGTTCGATCAGAAGGAACTAAACATGAGACAAAGAAGGTGGATGGAATTCCTAAAGGATTACGACTTTCAACTCATGTATCACCCAGGGAAGGCCAATGTAGTGGCAGATGCCTTGAGTAGGAAGTCTATACAAGTCGCCACCATGATGATGGAAGGGCAGAAACTGATCGAGCAGTTCAGAGACTTAAACCTTGGAGTAGAATTTCACGTGAATCACATTAGTTGTAGCAAGCTGACTATAACTAATGACTTCCTGGGAATGTTGAAGGATAAGCAATTGGAGGACCCTAGCCTGAAGCGCACTGTAGAGTCACTAGGGACAGATCAGGCGAGAGGCTTTGAGATGGGCGATGATGGGATCTTGAGGTTTGATGGCAAAATTTGCATACCTGCAAATGAAGAGTTGAAGAAGATGATCCTAGAGGAAGGTCATAAGAGTCGCCTTAACCTCCATCCAGGCATGAACAAGATGTACCATGACTTGAAGGAGTCATTTTGGTGGTCAGGCATGAAGAGGGACGTCGCCCAGTACGTGGCAACCTGCTTAACGTGTCAAAAGGCGAAGGTAGAGCATCAAAGACCTGGCGGGCTGTTGCAGCAACTGGATATCCCCGAGTGGAAGTGGGACAGCATTGCCATGGATTTTGTCACCCATTTACCCAGATCGGTAAAGGGTCATGATGCAATCTGGGTCATCATTGATAGGCTGACGAAGAGTGCCCACTTCCTCCCAGTAAATATGAAGATGCCCATGGCCAAGTTGGCACAGCTGTACATCAAGGAGATTGTGAGGTTGCATGGAGTGCCTTCCAGCATCATTTCAGATAGAGATCCCAGGTTCACTTCACGGTTTTGGCAGACCTTGCAAGAGTGTTTGGGAACCAAGTTGAGGATGAGCTCTGCATATCATCCCCAAACAGATGGTCAGTCAGAGAGGACGATCCAATCTTTGGAAGATCTGCTGAGGGCATGCGTTTTGGATCAATTGGGAGATTGGGACGAGGTGTTGCCACTGGTGGAGTTTACATATAATAACAGTTATCACGCCAGCATCGGGATGGCCCCATATGAAGCCCTGTATGGGAGGAAATGCAGAACCCCCTTATGTTGGTACCAAGAGGGCGAGGCAGTCTTGGTTGGGCCAGAGATGATTCAACAGACGACCGAAAAGGTAAAGCAGATACAAAGCAGAATGAAAGCTTCTCAGAGTAGGCAGAAGTCCTATGCAGATCAGAGGAGAAAGCCTTTGGAGTTTGCTGCTGGAGATCACGTGTTCATGAAAGTGACACCAACCAAGGGTGTAGGGCGGGCGATCAGGTCAAAGAAGTTGTCCCCTAAGTTCGTGGGACCATATCAGATCTTAAGAAGGATTGGCCCAGTGGCGTATGAGATCGCCCTACCTCCCCATCTGGCGAATCTGCACAATGTGTTTCACGTGTCACAGCTGAGGAAGTACATGGCAGACCCTAGTCATGTGCTGGATGTAGACGACGTGCAGATTAGGGATGACTTGTCCTTTGAAGCCAAACCAGTCAGGATTGACGATCGGCAATGTAAACAGCTCAGGGGCAAGACCATCGACATGGTGAAAGTGGTGTGGGATGAGAGATCGGGGGACTCAACTTGGGAGTTAGAAGAACCCATGAGGGAGGCTTATCCATACCTCTTCTCCTTGTAATCCAATTTTCGAGGACGAAAATTTTCTTGTTGGGGAGAATGTAAGGACCTGAAAAATTTATTGGAATGAAAGAGTATGTTTTAAATAAATTCTAAGTATTATTTTTATTTAGAATAGAAAGGGAGGAAAAAGTTAAGTTTAGAAGGCTACGAGGTCGCCGGTCGCCTGCTACACATGAGCGCCAGGTGGACATCGCGCGGGCGCGAGAGGCATGCAGGCATCGCGCGGGCGCGAGAGGCATGCAGGCATCGCGCGGGCGCGAGAGGCATGCAGGCATCGCCAGGGAAGACATCGGTTGTCTCCCAGAGTGAGACATCGGTCGTTCGCCAGGGAGAGGTCATCAGCGGTTTGTCTTCGCGCGAGAGGTCATCAGCGGTTTGTCATCGCGCGAGAGGTCATCGGTGGTTTGTCTTCGCGCGAGAGGTCATCAGTGGTTTGTCCTCGCGCGAGAGGTCATCAGCGGTTTGTCATCGCGCGAGAGGTCATCGGTGGTTTGTCTTCGTGCGAGGTCATCGGTGGTTCGTCTTCGCGCTGGTAGCCATCGGCGAAAGGTCATCGCGCGGCGCTTAGTTACACACCGAGAACGTAGGACCTAGACTCCCAGCAAGAGACGTTCTGCACGCGCGCCACGTAGACGAAAAGGTGGTTCAGAATAGTGACCTCAGAGCGTAGCCTGCGCAGAGGCACGCTTAGTAGTACTGTTCAGGGAAGTGTAAGGACCTGAGATTTATTGAAATGAATGAGTATGTTAAGTAAATTCTATGTATGTTTTATCTAAGTTAAAAAGGAAGGAAAGTGTAGTCTAGGAAAAACGATAAGAGTTTCTTGTTTATACATCATCGCCGGTCGCCTAGACCACACGTCATCGCCTGGGCGCGAGGCATGCAGGCGTCACCAGAGAAGAGAGACATCGGTCGCTCGCGCGAGAGGTCATCAGCGGGTTGTCATCGCGCGATAGCTCATCAGCGGGTTGTCATCGCGCGATAGCTCATCAGCGGGTTGTCATCGCGCGATAGCTCATCAGCGGGTTGTCATCGCGCGATAGCTCATCAGCGGGTTGTCATCGCGCGATAGCTCATCAGTGGGTGTCATCGCGCGATAGCTCATCGGTTGTTAGCCTTCGCGCCTGTGGTCATCGGTGAAAAGGTCATCGCGCTACGTTAAGTTATACACAGAGAACGTGGGACCCAGACTCCCAGCAAGAGACGTTCTGCACGCGCGCCACGTAGACAAAAGGTGGTTCAGAATAGTGACCTCATAGCGTAGCCTGCGCAGAGGCACGCTCAGTAGTACTGTGCAGGGAAGCGTACACGCAAACTTCCCTGCAGAGTGGGTGGTGGCAGCTGCTTTTGGAGGGATAAAAGGGGTTTAAGTTGCAGAAATCCACACCTGAGAGAAAGAAAGCATTGTTGTACTCGAAGAGAGAAAGAGTGAGTTTCCTCCTCCGCGTTGCGATTTCAGCATCTCCACACAAGAGTACGACGAGAAGGAACACCATTGGAGCACTTGAGCAGTTCTCTGCAAGATCTTCAAAACAGAGCCAAGGCATTCTTCAAGCTTCGTTGGATTTCGAAGCTCCTGGTGTTTGCGCAAGTCCAGGTAAGGGAAGCTAGACCTCTTTTCCATACGAGCCATAGTTTAACTATCTTCTGAAGTGAGGGCGACGTGGTCGCCATTTTCGTTTTCATCTGCGTAAAATGCTCTGTTTGTGTGCTTGGGCGACGAGGTCGCCGGTTTTATATACAGTTTTCGAAATACCTTGTTTTTGAACCAGGTCGCCGGTTTTGGCGCTGTTTTGCGAACTCCTTGTGTTTGATGTTGTTTTGAGAACTGCTTGAGATTTACATGAGATATTCGAAAATATGAATCCTTTGAAATGGCTATTGCTGTGATTGAAATCATTTCTTTGAGTATGGTATGATGTGTTGAATGTTGTGAATGTGGGGTCGAGGCATAGTATTTTCAGGAAAGGAAATACCGTGTAAGACCATGTTAGATGTGCATTGATCGGTGATTATGAACGAGATATCCTGACTCTGCTGATAATGGAATCACATAGAGGAAGTTACTCAGTTGGGAGAGTCGAAGGAGGTTCACCTGTATGGGTGGGTTGTTTGAAAGAGAACATACCGACCTGTATTGCGTGGATTTACCTTGTCATACTGTATGGTGATGTGTTGAGATTCATCATATGCCTGTGAATGTGTGAGATTTCACGGCGACCCTGTGGATGTGCGAGATTCCACAGTGGGCAGTGTGACAGGTGCACATCTCCGAGTCTAATCAATGCATGAGTCAATCCGGAAGTAGTGTCAAGTGTCTTGTGTGGTGAGTCAGTGGAAAGTCTGACATGTGAAATGGTGAAATGAGAAACTGGAATACTGATAGACACTTGATGCTGTGGTGTGAAATGGAATGACTATGGGAAATGTTTGTGAATTTGTGAATTTGGGCGATTAGTTGAATGCTATGAGTAGCTCTACGTTTACTTGGATATTTTGGAAACTTGGTTTACTTGGGTTTTTTCATATGCATGATTTAAACTCCTTTCATATTATCTAGCTTACCCTTTTATCTGTCATTTTGGTTGCCTTCTCAAAACTGTGATGATCGTGTAATTGTTACGCGGGAGCAGAAGACCTTCCAGGAAGAAGAGCTCCCTAAAGGGGTGGTCGCCGAGGGCAGAGATCGCCCATTTCCACCTCTCGGTGGTGATCGCCGGATTTTGCCCTACTATCAGATCGCCTGTTTTGAGGTCGCCTGTTATGAGATCGCCGATTTTATGTCTGGCTAGCAAGTCGCCCATTTTTGGGGACTTCTGGTGATCGCCGTTTTGAAGTTGGAGATCGCCGTTTTCTTTTGAGACCGCCTGTCTTACTGCATTTCTTTTATTTTCGTAAAATCTTGCAAACATTTGATTTGGTTATGTATTAAACTCCCTAAGAGGAGCAACTTCATTTCAAATATATATATTATCATGTTATTTCTCTTCAATATTATTTGGTTACATTTAATTTCATTATACCTGTATGTATGTATTACTTTGGCGGGATGTTACAGGAAGCGTGCACGCAAACTTCCCTGCAGAGTAGGTGGTGGCAGCTGCTTTTGGAGGGATAAGTTGGTTTAAGTTACAAAAATCCACTGCTGAGAGAAAAGAAAACATTGTTGTATTCGACGAGAGAAAGAGTGAGTTTCTTCCCTTCTCCTCCAGTTACCTCCTCCGCGTTGCGATTGCAGCATCTCCACACAAGAGTACGACGAGAAGCAACACCATTGGAGCACCTGGGAAAGTTCTCTGCAACTCCTTCAAAACCAGACGCAAAAACAGAGCCAAGGCGTTCTTCAAACTCTGTTGGATTTCGAAGCACCTGGTGGTTGCGCAAGTCCAGGTAAGGGAAGCTAGCCTTCATCTTTACTACGAGCCATAGTTGAACCATTTCTGAAGTGTGGGCGACGTGGTCGCCGTTTTCGCTTTCGTCTTCGTGAAATGCTCTGTGTTGTGTGCTTGGGCGACGTGGTCGCCTGTTTTAATATACAGCCTTCGAAATACCATATTTTGAACTAGATCGCCGGTTTTGGCGCTGTTTTGCGAACTCCTTGTGTTTGATGTTGTTTTGAGAACTGCTTGAGATTTACATGAGATATTCGGAAATATGAGTCCTTTGAAATGGCTATTGCTGTGATTGAAATCATTCTTTTAAGTGTGGCATGATGTCTTTGAATGCTGTGAATGTGGGATCGAGGCATAGTATTTTCAGGAAAGAAAATACCGTGTAAGATCTTGTGGTAGGTGCATTGATCGGTGATTCCTAAGGGGATATCCTGACTCTGCTGAGGTAATGGAATCACGTAGAGGAAGTTACTCAGTTGTTGAGAGTCGAAGGAGGTCTATATGATGGGCGTCTCGTGTGAAAAAGAACGAGCTCCGTCTGTCCTATGGATTAACCCTGTCATACCAGGAGAACTATGGTAACATTGAGATGATATATGCGCATGCTGTGTGGATTCACAGCGACCCTGTGTGGATTTCACAGTGGTGTGGTATGACAGGTGCAGATCTCTGAGTCTAATCAACGCACGAGTCAATCCGGAAGTAGTGTCAAGTGTCTTGTGTGGTGAGTCAGTGGAAAGTCTGACATGTGAAATGAGAAACTTGAATATTGATGGACACTTGATGCTGTATTGTGAAATGGAATGACTATGGGTGAATGTAGTGAAGTTTGTGATTTTGGGCGATCAGCTGAATGCTATGAGCAACTCTACGTTTTACATGGATATTTTGGAACTTGGTTTACTTGGATTTTCATGTTCTTGACTTAAACTTCTTTTAAATTATCTAGCTTACCCTTTTATCTGTTATTGTGGTTGTTTTCTCAAAACTGTGATGATCGTGTAATTGTTACACGGGAGCAGATGATCTTCCAGGAAGAAGAGCTCTCTAGTGAGTGGTCGCCGGGGAAGGAGATCGCCTATTTCCACCTCTCGGTGGTGATCGCCGGTTTTCGTGTCCTGATAGGAGATCGCCCGTTTTGAGGTCTTCTGTTTGGGATCGCCGTTTTATGTTGGAGATCGCCTTTTTTTTTTGAGACCGCCGGTCTTACTGTATTTCATTTATTTTCGTTAAACCTTGAGAAACAATTGATTTGGTTATGTATTAAACTCCCTAAGAGGAGTAACTTCATTTCTGATATATATACATATTATCTTGTACTCTTCAATATTATGTGGTTACACTTAATTTCATTATACATGTATGTATGTATTATTTTGGCGGGATGTTACACTAGCGACCTCTGCTCGTGTAACCCCGACGTCACCTTGGGGAATATCAGCTTCATCGTCATCCCCACCTGGTGGTAAGGTGGTCACCATGCAGACTCCCCTTTTCGTCTTGAGGCTATTCTCGTAGCACCTTTTAGCCTCTTTTTGATCTGATTTGATGGTTATCACCATCCCCTCCATCGAAGGCAACTTCATTTTCATGTGCCTTGTGGACACCACTGCCCCTAACCTGTTTAAGGCTGGTCTGCCCAGTAGCATGTTGTAGGCAGATGGGGCGTTTACCACGAGGTACCTGATGTTCTCTGTGCGGGAGGCCACTCCATCAGTGAAAGTGGTCCTCAGCTCGATGTATCCCCGCACTTCCACTTGGTCTCCTGCGAACCCATACAAGCAGCCAACGTAGGGTCGCAGCTGATTAGGAGACAACTGCAACTTGTTGAATGTCGACCAAAACATCACATCGGCCGAACTTCCCTGATCTACCAGCACTCGGTGCACCCTGCATCCAGCAGTGACAACCGAAATTACCACCAGATCGTTATCGTGGGGGATAACATCGCGGCGATCAGCCTTTGTGAAAACGAGGTCGATATCTGGGAAGTGATCTTCCTCGCATGTCTCCACTGCCATCACCGAACATGCATACTTTTTGCGTTGTGAAGAAGTGCACCCTCCTCCTGAGAACCCACCTGATATAGTGTGGATCTCACCATGTATGGGCACTTCGTGCCCCTAGTCAGTCCTCGGTAAATGTTCTTGCCGGTTGACTCGCCTGTCAGTTGATTCCACGACACTCACACGCCTCCTTCCTCACGTTGATATGTGCTTGATTCTTGCGAAACAATCTGCACCTGCAAAAGAGAAAGGGGCGCCCTAGAGGCCGTTTGCACTCCGACGCTCAAGTCAATATTGGGCAAGAAACACCAAGTGTATTGAGTCTCTCTGTGTTTAGGTCTAGAAACTGCGTACCTTTGTGAAGTATTTTACTGTTCCTTATATAGTCTATGGTTTACTGCGCTGCTAGCCCTAATTAGGGTTCACTGCGCTGCTAGCCATATTCAGGGTTTACTGGAATACCCTTACGCCGCTATCACCCAACCTTAGAGTAATCTAGCACATAAGGTTTCCTTCTCTGGAGTGCAAACTCTAACAGGGTGACCACTTGGATGCCTCCTTGTGTACCTAGTCTCTGGGGCCACCTGTTCTGGGAGTGCCCTTGCTGTTCACGTGCCATGCATGTAGCCTTTGCTGGGAAACCCTAGTTCTGATGAGTACTCGACCCCTCGGGACTCTACACCTAACTGTGCTCTCCCTGCTACCCGCATAGGCTCTTCGTGATTCAGGCCTCTCCCTACCTCTGGGTATTTAACTGGTCATTGGCCCACTCTGGGAACCAACCTTAGCTGTTCTGGTTATGTTGTTCAAATCACCCAAGACCGAGGTCACCTCGTCACACTCTGTTGCTGAGGACTGATCACCCTGCGGAGTGACGAGGACACATCAGCCCTTTCTGGTGATCGTCACGCTGATGACTAATCACCCTTCTCTGTGGGAACATGCTGATGACTAATCGCCCTTCTCTGTGGGAACATGCTGATGACTAATCACCCTCTAATCAATACCACCTGCGGGGTCCATTCCACGTGGCTTTTGGCCCATGCTGTGGGACCCAGCTGACGTGGTTCACCCTTCACTACCTGTCCTCGGTGTCTGAGGACTGGTCGGTACAGAAACTATCTTGAAATTGAGAGAGTGAGTTTGTGAGACTTGTCTCTTTTTCTTCTCCATGTCTTATCTTGTGAGCTTTGGAGACTCTCAAGTGGCGGCACCTCCCACTCATCTTGGAAGAACCACTCTCCAAGTGGCGTGAGCACATTCTCCAAAAGACTACAACCACATAAGTCATTTCTATTCATCTTCTAAAAAAATACCCATTTTTGTTCTACTTGTTTGTTTTCAATTCTAATTGGTTCATTCTCTTCCTTGTGATGTCCTCTATCATTTGGTGTGTTGTTCTTCCATTTTAATCGATTCAAACTTGTTATAGCAACCTGTTTTTGGTTCGGCTTCCATGGGTATTGTTGTTCATGTTGTTTTCTTGAATTTCCAATAGTAGGTTGTGTTCTTGTTGTGTTTCTATTACTAGTTTCAATCCTTGTTATGTTCTTGTTTTAATTCT
The DNA here is from genome assembly GCA_013389735.1 of Phaseolus lunatus. Classification (NCBI taxonomy): domain Eukaryota; kingdom Viridiplantae; phylum Streptophyta; class Magnoliopsida; order Fabales; family Fabaceae; genus Phaseolus; species Phaseolus lunatus. The sequence continues at coordinate 13,181,527 of CM023861.1, forward strand.
TGTTTCATTGTACTGTTCCTGTATTGTTACTGCACTTTGGTTGATGTTCTTGAATTACCCATTCAGTGATTAACGAACTGTTAAATAATGATAAAATATAATATAAGGACTACCATTAATAACATTTTCTCTAATTCACCATTGGTGTCAATCATGTCAAACCTGAAAAGATGTTTTATATTTTAAACGTATTGTCAAGAATTAATCTTCGTTTCATTGCACAGCTAATTTTATTTTTGTTTATAGTATATTTTCAAAACTTAAATGTCTACTATAACAACATATATTTTTAACCTTTTTCTAAATTTTAATACATAATTATCAAAATATATCAGAGTTCAAGTGATAAACTTCTGAAATTTTATTCTGTCAAAAGTTTCTAAAGAGAATAAGAACAACATACGTTGAGAATTCATTTATATTGCCCAAACTAATTTTATCATTAGTTGCACTTTGCAGATTGGGAGATAGGTTGACAAAATTCTACAACGACCTTTACTTCTCTCACCATTAGTTTGTTATCTATTCATCAAATCAAATAAAGAAGAAGAAAAATCAAACTGATCCGGTCGGTCATCGGTAGTCGATGACGTCAGCAGCAGATGACAACGTGGACCACTCACAGGATGACACGTGGAATAAGATAGCGGGTGAATCAGGGAGAAGATCACTCAGAACGGTGATCGGTGGTCAGTTGCTGAGTGACCACCGCCAGCAGATCAGTGCCTAGAGGAGCACCTAGAAGGAGAGCGCGACAAAGTAAAGAAACGCCGATCAATCATCGGTTCCTGGTCATCGGTTTCTTGCTAACACGCAGTTAAGCTGGACCCAGTCTGATGGAGGCGGGCCAAGCACATCTAGCCAAGGAAGCCAAGGCCCAAACCAAGAAGACCGTCTAGACCAAGAGGAGCGTCTAGCTCCAGGAAGTGAGCGTCTAGAACGTGAAGGAGGGAGGCTATCCATGGAGCTAGACCATCTAGGACCTCTCACAAGATCCATGGCTAAAAATATCCAAGCACACATAGAAGAAGCCACGGATGGAAGAAAGAGATCCTTGTACATGTTTCATAAAGGCCCAAAGAGGGAGGGGGTGCTTAGTAGATTAGTGTAGTGTAGAAAGCAAAACTTGCTCACTTAGGGGTGTGCTATCAAAAAGGTGCCCTTAGCAATAGAAGGAGGGGTGTGCTAGCAAATAGGTGCCTTTAGCAAAAGAAGGAGGGGTGTACTATCAAATGTTGCATTTTTGACCTATCTTCTAGAATATTAGGATGATGGTGTGGTTTGACTAAAGTCAATACCCTAGGCAGCCCCACTTTTTGTATTTCCATCCCTACCCTTTAAGCTTGCTCACCAAGGCTCCTAAATCTATAAATAAGGAGGCCTACCTCATGTATTTTCAAGTTTATTTTGAGTAATGTTATGCTGCCATTTTTTGTGCACAAGCTTTACTCCTCCTAGAAATCTAGGCTATAAACTTCAATCCTTTCACCTTCTCCCTTGAGCTGGCCGAACCACTCAACCCATACTCACCATGCACCTTCAAGACCAACACAACTCCTAGGAGGGTCTTGTTTCACTCATCCATTGCTTCCGCTCCATCTATTTCTACTTTGATTCAAGAAGAACACATGAAAATGCCATCATTTGGTATCATGAGCTTTTGGTTCTTCAAGATGAGTAGCTTGTCTTTTTAAATTTTCAGTTCTTCTTTATTTTCATCTTGTCATTTCAATTCCATAATTGTCTTGCTGTTTTTTACATTTTAAATTGTTCTTGGTGTGCTTATGGAAGATCCAACCGAAGCACATGTGTTCAATTGATCTTGAACATTTTCTTGTGCAATTGTGATAGGATTCCTTACACATTGAGTGGCTGTTTTCTTTTAGGAATTTGAGTCTTTATTGCTTTCTTATAATTGCTTCATTTTATGCTTTGAGTCTTTATTTTCTGAATCTATAAATGTTGTGTCAAGTCATGTGAATCCATAATTGTCATCAATTCTTAGTAGTCCTATTTTTTTGGCTTGATTGTTTCTTGTTTTTGGGTCTCTTTAAGTTGCCTTAATCTGCTGTTATTTTTGATCCTTTGCTGCCTTTTTAATTTTAGCTTGAGTTCATATTTGTGTTTTAGTTCTACACAAATTCATTTACATCATTTTCCTTTGTGTCTTTTGGTATATCTTGCTGTTTTTCCAATTTACACAGAATCCCCTGTTTTACATCAATCTGTGCTGGCTGTTTTTGCTTGGGAAAATTATTTTTCCAGATAGGAAAATTTTGATTCTCTGGAATATGCAAGATTGAGGTGTTATAGAAAAGACAAAAAAAGAATCAGGTCAAAAAAAGAAATAGAAAAAAAATGATAAATATTTTAAAAACAGTGTGCAAATCTGGGCGCTCCAGCTGGCGTAACTGAACACTGATTTTGCAAAATTTATTAAAAAAAAAATGGCTCATGCGTTTTGGGTGAAATCTGTCCCAGAATTTAGTTGAGATCTTGAAATATTTGCATATCAATTTTCAGAGGCAAATCTGTAAAGGACAGCTCAGCATAAATTGGGGAAAATCACGTTTTCTGGCCACAACAGTTTTTCAGTGGTGCTGTTTTTGATTTTGAAATCAATTCTAGTGCTATTCTTAGGATTCACTTTGTGTGCCTACCTTTCTTTGAATACCTTTATTTGCTTGTTTTATATTTCTTTGGAACTCTTTCTAGTTGTCACAATTTAACTCCATTTGGTGGTTCTGTTTTTCTAATTAATTTGTTTCTTGCTTTAATCCTTTGGCCTCTAAATTTGGTGCTGGAATTATTTCTCAATTGGTGCCTATTTGAGTAGAAATTTAACTTGAGTGAGGTCTAGCTTGTGTGATAGGTGCTGGATTGGAGAATTAATTTTCTAATTCTAAGAGGAGCCAAAGCAAGGGCAGCAAACAAAGATTACTCAAAAACACGACAAACACTTGGAGGGCCCAACAAAGAAAAGACAACCAAGGGAGTGCCAATAGCAAAACAAGGATCAACAAAGGGGGTTTTCTTAATCTTCTTTGTAACTTAACCTTGTTAATTACTCTTTAACTACGTGATTAGACGGTGAGTGTGTCTTCAAGGGCTCCAAGTGTCCAAGAAGCCTCACCTAGGGCCGACTAGTGTAGACCTTACTTGTTTTAGCATGTGTTAATTGTTTTAATTGCTTTCCTTGCTTAATTAGTTACGTTTGGTAATTGTTTTGTTTTGTTTAAGTTCGTTAATTCTTTTGCTTGGTTAATTAGCTAGTTTGCATTGTTTTCTTGCATCAAAATTTGATTTCTTCAACCTAATTGTGTTTTAAGTGGTTTACTAAGAGAAAGCTTTGTGTGAAGACATTGAGGGATAGTCTTTGGCTAAGGCAAGGCTTGGTATTTAAGTAGTCCATTGTGACTCACCTCCCTTACCTGGAAGACTACCTTCTTTGACTTCCCTAAATTTTCTCAAGGTAAAATATTTCTATACACAAAGGTCTAGTCATGTCTTCTCATTCCTTTAAATCTCTTAAAAGTGAGGTGAAATCCTTGAAATCTCTTTTGGAACAACTTTCCAAGAATATTCAATCAATTTCATCTAAACAATTGGAGAATGAGGCCAAAACTAATGAATTGACTAAATCAAAGGATGAGAAGTCTCACATTTCAAAAAATTACCTTCTCATGCATCTATCTCTAAAAAGCATGATTCTTTTGGGGAGGGAAGACATAGAAGAGATAGAAAAGAACAAGAAAGCCCAAGAGAGGTTAGGGTAGACCTACCCCATTCCCATGGAAAAGAAAATATAGAAACTTGCCTAGATTGGGAAATGAGGGTAGAAAAATTGTTTGCTTCCCATAAAGAAAGAAAGGAAAGAAAGATACAAAAGAAAAGAGAGGAAGCCGAAAGGGAAGCTAAAGAAAAAGAAAAAGAAAAAGAAAAGCATGAGAAGACCCTTGAGAAACAAAAGGCGTGGGAAAATAGTGTTCCTTCTCACAAGGTCATTCAACAAGACAAAAGATTTAAAAATACCTTTGAAAATATACGTCTTGTTGAACAACCTAGCCTTTCCTTTTGTAAAGGAACACTTGCAAGCATAGTAACAAAAAAAGAGTCTTCAAACGAAGCTTGCATAGATAAAGATAAAGTGGATTATTTCTCATATGTGCTAGGTGTAAGGACCTGTAAAATTAAATTGGAATAAAAGGGTATAATTTAAATGAATTCTAAGTATGTTTTCATTTGAAATAAAAAGGAAGGAAAGTGTAGCTTATAAGACTATAAGATCGCCTGGTCAGTACATAATCGTCGGTCGCCTACTACACATGATCGCCAGGGCGCGCGAGAGGCATGCGGGCATCGCCAGGGCGCGAGGCATGTGGACGTCACCAGGGCGCGCGAGAGGCATGCGGGCATCGCCAGGGCGCGAGGCATGTGGACGTCACCAGGGCGCGAGAGGCATGCGGGCGTCGTCGGGGCGCGAGGTATGCAGGCATCGCCGGGTCGCGAGAGGTCATCGGTGGAGAGTCTTCGCGCGAGAGGTCATCGGTGGATAGTCTTCGCGCGAGAGGTCATCGGTGGATAGCCTTCGCGCGAGAGGTCATCGGTGGATAGCCTTCGCGCGAGAGGTCATCGGTGGATAGTTTTCGCGCCAGCGGTCATCGGTGGAAGGTTATCGCGCGATGTCGAGCTTCACACAGAGAAAGTGGGACCCAGACTCCCAGCATGAAACGTCCTGCACGCGCGCCACGTAGACAAAAAGGGTGTTTCAGAGTGGTGACATCAGAATGTTGGCATGCGCAGGAGACACTCGCGGTCGTACTGTTCAGGGCAGTGGTTGGCATGCACCAGAGACAACAGTGGTCGTACTGTTCAGGGCAGTGGTTGGCATGCACAAGAGACAACAATGGTCGTACTGTTCAGGGCAGTGGTTGTCAGGCTTTCCTGCAGAAGGGGTGGCAGCAGCAGCATACGTGGACAGGTAGGCTTGGATTCAAAAGCCACTGCGGGAAGGCAAAGAGCGTTACAGACTCAAGAGTGTTAGAGTGAGTGCAAACTTCCTCCCTCCCTTCTTCTCTCCTTTGCGTTGTGACTCAGGCCACCTCAAGCATCAGTGCGACAAGCGACGTTTGCCCTTAGAGCACCTGGGAGGTCCTCTGCAAGTTCTACGAACCAAACACTGAAAACAGAGCTAAGGCATCCCTTTAAGCTCGGTGGATTTTGGAGCTCTTGGTGTTTTGCGCAAGTCCAGGTAAGGGAAGCTAGCCTTCATTTTCCATACAAGCCATAGATTAGCTGTTTCTGAAGTAAGGGCGACGTGGTCGCCAGTTTCCTGTTTCTTTTCGCAATGCTCTGTTCTATGTGGTTGGGCGACGTGGTCGCCGGTTTTAAATACGGATTTCGAACTCCCCTGTTTTTGGTATTGTTTGAAGCTGTTTGAGAGTTAAATGTGATATTCGAAAATCTGAACCTTTGAAATGACTGTTGCTGTGGTTGGAATCATTCTTTTGAGTGGTATGATGTGTGGAATGTCGTGAATGTGGATCAAGACATAGTATTTTCAGGAAAGGAAATACCGTGTTGAGATTTGGTTGTGAAGTGTATTGATCTGTGAGTATCCTGTGAATGAGGCGATCCTGACTCTGCTGAGGTAATGGAATCATATAGAGGAAGTTACTCAGTTGGTGAGAGTCGAAGGAGGTTCATATGAATGGGTGAGTCGTGTGAAAAAGAACGAGCTCGGCCTGTCTTATGGATTAACCCTGTCATACTGTGAGAGTGATGAATTGAGATCGTGATTGTGTTGATGCGCATGGCTGTGGAAACATTCCAGCCAATGAAGTATGACAGGTGCATGTCTCTGGATGCTAGGTTCAACGCACGAGTCTTCCGGAAGTGGTGTCAAGTGTCTTGTGTGATGAGTCAGTGAAGTCTGACGTGAGAAATGAGAAACTTTGAATTGATAGACACTTGATATATGTTGTGATTTTAATGACCTTCGAGGAATCGTGCAATATGTGTTTAATTGATGGTTTACGTGGGTATCTTGAATTCGTTTTACCTTGATTTTAAAGTTCATATCTAACTCTTTTTAAATGTCTAGCTTACCCTGTGTTTCTTTTGTGTTGTGTTTGGCCTTTTCTTAAACCTGTAATGATCGTGTATAATTTACACGGGAGCAGATGATGTTGCAGGAAGTAGAGCTCCTTAGTGAATTGTCGCTGGAAGGAGATCGCCTGTTTTTTATATCTGTTGGGCGATCACCCCTTTTACTGCTTTCTGATAGGAGATCGCCTTTATGATAGGAGATCGCCCTTCTGTCAGGAGATCGCCTATCTTTCCATTGTATTGTATTTTGTTTACGTTTTAATGGAAAAGTGATCGTATTTGTATTAAACTCCCTGTGAGGAGAAACTTTATTTACATATATAAAATTTTGTTCACTTCAATCTATTTGTTACCTTTATTTTCATTATATAAACATGAATAGTATTTTGGCGGGATGTTACATTAATGGTATCAGAGCAGTTCGTCCTTAGGATGACCTGAGGGCTGTGGATCCATTGTGTTTCTTCTGCTCATAAAATTTATTTGAGTTTTAAATAACAACTATAGTGAAAGGTTTTCAAGCGTTTTTGTATTGAAATTTTGTGTGTGCTTTGGTGAATGTATGCCCTAACTGAAAATCTTAGTATTAAGAATGAGAGGGTCTTGATAAAGTGGTGAGGGTGCACACTCATAACTGGATCGAGATGATTCTCACTGTTAATTCTAAAGGTTTGATGTTTAGCATATATTGAATTCTGGGGTGAATTATTTCATATTATTGAGTGTTTTTAGTAATTGATTGAAAGTGGTTGCTTGGATTGATGGTCTTAAAGCAGTAGCTGTTTTGGTGTTATGCTTGATGTTATAAGTATCATGATCGGCTGATAAACTCAAATTCTAGATGACTTTGAGATGCTGACCTTTGTAAGGTCTAGCTGTTACCCCTTGAATGAATTGATTTCTTATCGATCCCATTCTTGTAGTTGTAGGGAATATAGAAAACCTGTAGTTTCAAATCTGAAACGAAGAGAGATGGCACGTAGACCTTCTACCCCTCCCCAATCTTCTTCGAAGATGAGCCAGATTGCCAAGGCTATCGAGATGATGGCAACTGCCATCCAACAACAGAATGCCGCGATGGCTCAGAACCATCAAGCTATAATGCACCACTGGGAAACTGCTCGGTCGGCTGAGACAAATTCCCACGGCGGTCAGCCTCAAGAACAGATGGGACTGACTGAGTTCATGAGGCACAACCCACCCAAGTTTAGTGGGAATGCTACCCCTGATCAGGCAGATCAGTGGGTCAGAGAGTTGGAGAAAATCTTTAGGGCGACCTCCTGCCCTGAAGAGAAGAAGTTGGTGTTCGCCACCTATTTGCTATCTGGAGAAGCTGAGTTCTGGTGGATGGGAGCTCAGCAGATGATGGAGGCCCGAGAGGATGTGTTGGACTGGGAAAGCTTCAGGGTGAGGTTCCTAGAGAAATACTTCCCAGACAGCGCAAGGTTTGCGAGGGAAGCTGAGTTCCTAAGGTTGGAGCAGGGGGATATGTCTGTGAACGCCTATGCTGCTCGGTTTGAGTACCTCGCCCGATTCTATACCCAGGCGACCTCGGAGGCTTGGAGGTGTAGGAAGTTTGAAGAGGGACTGAAGCATGGGCTGAAGAGGACCATAGCCCCGATGTGCATCAGGGAATTTCACGCCTTGGTAGAGAAGGCGAAGATGTTGGAGACCCTGGAAAAGGGTGATTCTCGGGTGATCAGGTCACACCCAGGGGGTTCTTCCAGTGGGGAGGCCAAGGTGCAGCACCCACAAAGCAAGCCTTATTCGAGACCTCCACAGCATAGGGCAGGAGCAGCGCTGCCCCAGTTTCAGCAACAACAAACATGGAGACCCAGGTGTTTCACATGCCAAGAGATGGGGCACATTTCTAGAGATTGTCCTAACAGAAAAAGGATGACTCAACCCGTTGGTTCCCAGCAGTTGAGGAACGAAGGCAGCAGACCTCAGGCAGGAGGGAGAGTGTTTGCCATGTCTGGAGCGGAGGCATCTCAGTCAGGTAACCTAGTACAAGGTACTTGTTTATAGCTGGTAGATACGTTAGAATTTTGTTTGATTCTGGAGCGACACACTCCTTTGTGTCAAGCCTGTGTAGCCGTGTTGGGCCTTCTAGTGAAGGAGTTACCGTTTGAATTGTGGGTCTCTACACCTGCGTCAGGATAGGTGTTGACCTCTACAGTTTGCCCCGAATGTCCAGTGATAGTAGAGGGACGCAGATTCAAAGTGAACTTGATCTTCCTACCTCTTCAGGACCTGGATGTTATCCTGGGAATGGATTGGCTAGCTGCCAATCACGTTCTCATAGACTGCGGTAGTCAGAAGGTAGCGTTTCCAGACCCCCAAGAATCAGAGGTGATATCAGTTCAGCACGGGTGGTCAGAGTTGGAAGAAGGGGTGAGGTGCTTCGTGAATCCTAGCTCGGTTGGGAGTGAAGAATGAAGAGGACGTAAGTAGGATACCTGTGGTGAAAGATTTCATGGATGTAATTCCAGAAGAAATATCTGGATTACCTCCTAAGAGGGAAGTGGAATTCTCTATTGATTTTGGTACCCGGGGCTGGACCAGTGTCAATGGCACCTTACAGGATGGCTCCAGCCGAGTTGGTAGAGTTTACCTATAATAACAGTGATCATGCCAGCATTGGGATGGCAACGTATGAAGCTTTGTATGGAAGGAAATGCAGAACTCCATTGTGCTGGTACCAGGAGGGCGAAGCAGTATTGGTTGGACCAGAGTTGATTCAGCAGACAACCGAGAAGGTGAAACAAATACAAGGCAGAATGAGAGCTTCTCAACGTAGGCAGAAATCCTATGCAGATCAGAGGAGAAAGCCTTTGGAGTTTGCTGCTGGAGACCATGTATTCATGAGACTAACACCAACCAAGGGTGTAGGACGGGCGATCAGATCAAAGAAGTTGTCCCCTAAGTTCGTGGGACCATATCAGACCTTAAGGAGGATTGGTCCAGTGGCCTATGAGATCGCCCTACCTCCCCATTTAGCGATTCTGCACAATGTCTTTCACGTATCACAGCTGAGGAAGTACATGGCAGACCCTAGCCATGTGCTGGAAGTGGACGATGTGCAGATCAAGGATGACTTGTCCTTTGAAGCGAAACCAGTCAGGATTGACGATCGTCAAAGTAAACAGCTCAGAGGCAAGACCATCAACATGGTGAAAGTGGTGTGGGATGAGCGATCGGGTGATTCAACTTGGGAGTTAGAAGAACCCATGAGAGAAGCCTATCCATATCTCTTTTCCTTGTAATTCAATTTTCGAGGACGAAAATTTTTCTTGTTGGGGAGAATGTAAGGACCTGTAAAATTAAATTGGAATAAAAGGGTATAATTTAAATGAATTCTAAGTATGTTTTCATTTGAAATAAAAAGGAAGGAAAGTGTAGCTTATAAGACTATAAGATCGCCTGGTCAGTACATAATCGTCGGTCGCCTACTACACATGATCGCCAGGGCGCGCGAGAGGCATGCGGGCATCGCCAGGGCGCGAGGCATGTGGACGTCACCAGGGCGCGCGAGAGGCATGCGGGCATCGCCAGGGCGCGAGGCATGTGGACGTCACCAGGGCGCGAGAGGCATGCGGGCGTCGTCGGGACGCGAGGTATGCAGGCATCGCCGGGTCGCGAGAGGTCATCGGTGGAGAGTCTTCGCGCGAGAGGTCATCGGTGGATAGTCTTCGCGCGAGAGGTCATCGGTGGATAGCCTTCGCGCGAGAGGTCATCGGTGGATAGCCTTCGCGCGAGAGGTCATCGGTGGATAGTTTTCGCGCCAGCGGTCATCGGTGGAAGGTTATCGCGCGATGTCGAGCTTCACACAGAGAAAGTGGGACCCAGACTCCCAGCATGAAACGTCCTGCACGCGCGCCACGTAGACAAAAAGGGTGTTTCAGAGTGGTGACATCAGAATGTTGGCATGCGCAGGAGACACTCGCGGTCGTACTGTTCAGGGCAGTGGTTGGCATGCACCAGAGACAACAGTGGTCGTACTGTTCAGGGCAGTGGTTGGCATGCACAAGAGACAACAATGGTCGTACTGTTCAGGGCAGTGGTTGTCAGGCTTTCCTGCAGAAGGGGTGGCAGCAGCAGCATACGTGGACAGGTAGGCTTGGATTCAAAAGCCACTGCGGGAAGGCAAAGAGCGTTACAGACTCAAGAGTGTTAGAGTGAGTGCAAACTTCCTCCCTCCCTTCTTCTCTCCTTTGCGTTGTGACTCAGGCCACCTCAAGCATCAGTGCGACAAGCGACGTTTGCCCTTAGAGCACCTGGGAGGTCCTCTGCAAGTTCTACGAACCAAACACTGAAAACAGAGCTAAGGCATCCCTTTAAGCTCGGTGGATTTTGGAGCTCTTGGTGTTTTGCGCAAGTCCAGGTAAGGGAAGCTAGCCTTCATTTTCCATACAAGCCATAGATTAGCTGTTTCTGAAGTAAGGGCGACGTGGTCGCCAGTTTCCTGTTTCTTTTCGCAATGCTCTGTTCTATGTGGTTGGGCGACGTGGTCGCCGGTTTTAAATACGGATTTCGAACTCCCCTGTTTTTGGTATTGTTTGAAGCTGTTTGAGAGTTAAATGTGATATTCGAAAATCTGAACCTTTGAAATGACTGTTGCTGTGGTTGGAATCATTCTTTTGAGTGGTATGATGTGTGGAATGTCGTGAATGTGGATCAAGACATAGTATTTTCAGGAAAGGAAATACCGTGTTGAGATTTGGTTGTGAAGTGTATTGATCTGTGAGTATCCTGTGAATGAGGCGATCCTGACTCTGCTGAGGTAATGGAATCATATAGAGGAAGTTACTCAGTTGGTGAGAGTCGAAGGAGGTTCATATGAATGGGTGAGTCGTGTGAAAAAGAACGAGCTCGGCCTGTCTTATGGATTAACCCTATCATACTGTGAGAGTGATGAATTGAGATCGTGATTGTGTTGATGCGCATGGCTGTGGAAACATTCCAGCCAATGAAGTATGACAGGTGCATGTCTCTGGATGCTAGGTTCAACGCACGAGTCTTCCGGAAGTGGTGTCAAGTGTCTTGTGTGATGAGTCAGTGAAGTCTGACGTGAGAAATGAGAAACTTTGAATTGATAGACACTTGATATATGTTGTGATTTTAATGACCTTCGAGGAATCGTGCAATATGTGTTTAATTGATGGTTTACGTGGGTATCTTGAATTCGTTTTACCTTGATTTTAAAGTTCATATCTAACTCTTTTTAAATGTCTAGCTTACCCTGTGTTTCTTTTGTGTTGTGTTTGGCCTTTTCTTAAACCTGTAATGATCGTGTATAATTTACACGGGAGCAGATGATGTTGCAGGAAGTAGAGCTCCTTAGTGAATTGTCGCTGGAAGGAGATCGCCTGTTTTTTATATCTGTTGGGCGATCACCCCTTTTACTGCTTTCTGATAGGAGATCGCCTTTATGATAGGAGATCGCCCTTCTGTCAGGAGATCGCCTATCTTTCCATTGTATTGTATTTTGTTTACGTTTTAATGGAAAAGTGATCGTATTTGTATTAAACTCCCTGTGAGGAGAAACTTTATTTACATATATAAAATTTTGTTCACTTCAATCTATTTGTTACCTTTATTTTCATTATATAAACATGAATAGTATTTTGGCGGGATGTTACACTAGGATATCACCAAGTGAATGTCAAGTTATTTACAAGCATCTACAAAAACAAATTTTTATGTGAAGTAGTGCCTAAAGAAACTTGTCATGTCCTATTGAGACAACCATTGCCAAGTGTGCAACTTCTCATAAACAATGGTTGTAACAGCGAGACTATCTTTACACATAAGAGAAAAATTCTTCATGAAGGAGAACTCATGGACCAAATTAGAGTTGATAAAACTCTAGAGCTTTTAAAAGGAAAAATTTTGTCACCCATGAGAAAAGATGTTCAAAGACATTACCCTAGATACATTTCTTGTTTTAAAAATACACCTAAGGTGATGTCTCATGAACTCTATACTCCTTTACCTTTTGCAAATGATCCTTGGGAAGACATAAACCTCAATTTTATCTTAGAGCTTCCTAGGACAACAAAAGGTTTTGATTCCATTTTTATGGATATGGATAATCTCTTCTATATAGAAGTGACAAGTCTTCATGGTTTATCTTCAAGCATAGTATTGGATAGAGCTCCAAAATTTGAAAACCATCATTTGAGGAATCTTTTAGAAAAACTTGAAATTAAGTTGTACTCTTCAAATTTTTATCCTCAAAAGAATGGTCAAAATAAAATTGAAAACATAGCTCTTTTTACTATGCCTAGAGAAATCATGAAAGACAATCACAATTCTTGGGATGAGTATCCTTTTGAGCATGCATACAATGGAGTAGTCCACAAGACTACTAATATTTCTACATTTGAAATTGCATGTGGACTTAATCCTCTTTCGCTTTTTAAGTTGTTACCCTTTCCTAAAGGTATTGTGCCTAAGGAAAAGGTAACCAATATTGAAAATTTTCAAATACATAAGAGGATTAGAGAACACATACAACCATCAAAAGAGAAATATTGTACAAAGTTGCCAAAAACAAAAGAAAAACAAAAATGGCAACTTCATACAATTAAGTTCTCTACAATTGCTCACACTAACACCTTTACTTTGTTTGATGATTTCCATAGGTGGACGTTTGATCCGGGAGGACAAGCCTTGCCGAAACAATAGGCTGCTATCCGAGATCAAATCTGTAGATCTGAGGATAGATCTTCTCAAAGGAGGAGGAGATGATGGACACCATCCAGCCCCATCCATCCCCCTAGTTGAAGACAAAGCAAGGGATTTGAGGACAAATCCTTTTTCAAGAGGGAGGGGATGATGGAGGAGGGCCAAGCACATCTAGCCAAGGAAGCCAAGGCCCAAACCAAGAAGACCGTCTAGACCAAGAGGAGCGTCTAGCTCCAGGAAGTGAGCGTCTAGAACGTGAAGGAGGGAGGCTATCCATGGAGCTAGACCGTCTAGGACCTCTCACAAGATCCATGGCTAAACATATCCAAGCACACATAGAAGAAGCCACGGATGGAAGAGAGAGATCCTTGTACATGTTTCATAAAGGCCCAAAGGGGGAGGGGGTGCTTAGTAGATTAGTGTAGTGTAGAAAGCAAAACTTGCTCACTTAGGGGTGTGCTATCAAAAAGGTGCCCTTAGCAATAGAAGGAGGGGTGTGCTAGCAAATAGGTGCCTTTAGCAAAAGAAGGAGGGGTGTACTATCAAATGTTGCATTTTTGACCTATCTTCTAGAATATTAGGATGATGGTGTGGTTTGACTAAAGTCAATACCCTAGGCAGCCCCACTTTTTGTATTTCCATCCCTACCCTTTAAGCTTGCTCACCAAGGCTCCTAAATCTATAAATAAGGAGGCCTACCTCATGTATTTTCAAGTTTATTTTGAGTAATGTTATGCTGCCATTTTTTGTGCACAAGCTTTACTCCTCCTAGAAATCTAGGCTATAAACTTCAATCCTTTCACCTTCTCCCTTGAGCTGGCCGAACCACTCAACCCATACTCACCATGCACCTTCAAGACCAACACAACTCCTAGGAGGGTCTTGTTTCACTCATCCATTGCTTCCGCTCCATCTATTTCTACTTTGATTCAAGAAGAACACATGAAAATGCCATCACAGTCTCCCAGCGAGAGCGTTACGCATGCACCTCGAATGATTCCAGAGGCAGATCAGTCATCGGAGTTTCTTGCTAACACATGTTAAGCTGGGACACAGGCTCCCAGTGAGAGCGTTACGCAGGCACCTCGCAGGATTCCAAACCAGAAGAAGAAGAGCTGCTCGCCAGTAGGGTCGTGCATGAGGATGGTATAAGAGAGCTTGTAAACTGGTCAGTGATCATTGACTCTCTTAGACCCATTACGTACATGGCATTGCACGTTGAGACCATGCAGGCAGGATGCGCCTGGTGAGTGTGCTTAGACCAGCCACACCTGGTGCTTCCCTGGGAGCATGCAACTTACTCAGAGGAAAGAAACGCGCTAAGTTACTCCGCAAGGGAATAACTTACACGCACAGGGAAAAACGCAGAAGCCCTTCAGGTGTGACACGTGTACGGGTAGATGCAAGTTGCATGCCTCCACGTGTCACCATCTAAGAGAGAGGCGCGGCACAGTTTTTACAGTTAGAGAGATCGCACATTCTCTGAGTCATTGTGGGGACGTTTATACACGTTGCGCAGTGGTAACAGACTTCAATTACTGTGGTGGCCAGAGACATCGATCATCGGTCAGGGAGACACATCGATCATCGGTCAGGATAAGACATCGATCATCGGTCAGGATGAGACATCGATCATCGGTCAGGATGAGACATCGAACATCGGTCAGGATGGGAGATACCTCGGTCATCGGTGTGTGGCGAGGTGACATCGGCCACGGCGATGTGAACAACGCGACCGGTGATCAGTAAAGTGCCCAGAGGCAGGGAATGGCCTTAGTCACGAAACGACCATGCATGAGGCTGGGAAGGCACAGTTAGGTGCAGAATCCTGTTGGGACGAGAACCCATCAAGGTTAGAGTTCCCAGTGAGGTTGCATGCATGGCACGTGGACCGTGAAGGTGTTCCCAGAGATTAGGTAGGGCAGGCGGCCCCAGAGGTTGAGTGCGTGCAGAGGCGCCCATGTGGCCATCCTGCCAGACTTTCCACTCAAGTAGAGGAAACTTGCATGCAAGATTGCCCTGAGAGTGGGTAATGGCAGTGCAGAGTAATCAAGTGACCCTAGAGGTAGCCAGTAGACAAGAGACGTTGAGATTATATGAGAGGCAGAGGAACACTCAGAGAGGTACGCAATACGTAACCCAGAACACTCAGTTTTCGAACTCAAGAACACTGAGGGCACACACGAGTCTCACAGAGAGATTCAGAGAGAGTTTTTGGTGTTCCTGTTGCCTGACTTGAGCGTCGGAGCTACAACGGCTGCTAGAGGCGCCGTCTGTGTGTTTTGCAGGCATCGTTTGGAGTTCTGGCGAAGGTTCTTGGAGCGTTCTTGCAGAACGCGCAGTTGCAAAAGGCTAGACGAAGGAGTGACGAAGCATATCCTTCACGTTCGAGTCAGCGACGGGATCACAAACTATGCAAGTTGTGGAGGCTGGTATTAGGTAGTACATGATATTATTTTGAGTCAGTTTATTGGTATTATTCTTTAAAAAGAAGTATTTTTAATGAAATAAACAATTATATTCTGTGCTTATCTAATCTGGTTGAGTTGAAATAAGTATTTTTAATTTATTTTAGTAAGTGAATCCTCTGTTTCTTAACAAAGTATTTTAAAAAAAAATTATTTATTCCAGAAACAGTTATTTAAAGTTTAAACAAATGACCTAATATTAATCCATGAATTTATAAGTATTTTTAATTTATTTTAGTAAGTGAATCCTCTGTTTCTTAACAAAGTATTTTAAAAAAAATTATTTATTCCAGAAACAGTTATTTAAAGTTTAAACAAATGACCTAATATTAATCCATGAATTTAGGGTTTCTTTCTACTTTTTAGGAGTTCTTTAAATTATAATGAACCTGATTTCTTCTTTCTAAAAAGTGGTCAAAGGGATTTAAAAAAATTGAATTCAGTAAAATCTTTTCAAAATATTTTTTAATATCAAATTAAAATTTAAATATATTTATTAATTGTTCGATGCATAATTAAAAAATAGGGAAAAGAGAGGCATTCTACGTCTCTATATATTTTTGTAAAAATAAAAATAAAAGAATAAGAGATGGTGAATGCAGAGAATCCAAATCACATCCTACTTTAGGAACTATCATAAATCATTCAAGAGTGTAGGTGAATGTACATGCACTGCTATGTTAATACTAGATAGAGTTTATTTTAATCATCTCTGTAAAAGCAAAATCATTACTGTCATGCAGATGTGTGGCTACGACCAAGCCATTAAATCAAACAATTAATAAGGCTTTCAATTTCTGTGATTCGCCTTCATCTTTTAGTTGTGTTGACTTCATCTTGAGCTAAAAATTGAAAGAACCTGAAGTGGACAGAACAAATACAGACTTTTCCGATGGTTGATGGGATCATTAATAGCCCTTGTTTCCACGAATCCTAGCTCTCATGTCTACCTGATAAGAGTGGCAAAACAATAGCAGTTTACTTTTTAATATAATACTCAAGCTTACACATGAACATAAAACTATTCATCATCATCCTAATCTACTATTTACATGACTTGCAATGAAGATGGCCAATGGATCTGAGTCAATTTTATCAGAAGTACACAGACCATACATCATGAACTTAAAGCGTGTGAGCATTACTACTAACAAATACACTTGTTCTTAAGAACAACCTAGTTGAATTCCTTTCTCAAATAGAATAACACCTGGTCGGTCCTTTCTTTATTATTATTGTAAAAAATCAACACCAAACATGTACAATCACCGAAGTAATAATGTTTTGAAATCATCAGGAACATAAAGAATATGCTGACATGTCCATCGAGTAATGCAAAAGATCAAACAGACATAATCCTATAGACTGGTATTGCCAGCTTAACCATGAAATGATACGATACGAAAACCGAAAGCCTTGTAAAAGTATCATCCTTCAGTTATAAAAGTAAATGCAGTTTCTTGGCCCCAAGTTTAATGTTATTTTATTTTAATTTATTCTGCCTGGTAAACCCAAAATATATCTCAATACTCTGAATATTTTTTTCAGAAAATCCCTGGGGTGTAAATTAACCTGCCTTCCCCCACTTTCCAATTCCATACTAGCAACAACATATCAGTTACTGACATCTCTTCACACAGTATCAGATAATTTGATTGAACTCCATTTGCATCATGTATACTACATCATACGCATGTGCCCACAAAAAATGTCCACACAAAATATGACCATAGCAACACCAAGAGTTTATGTATCGTCCAAAATTAACAGTTTTTGTTTGGGGTTCCCACGAAACCTAAACCATGACTGTAACTAAAAACCTTGGCAACACCCAATCATGAAATATTCAACAATAATTTCAAATTTTGTGAACTACAATTCATAGTTTGAAGCTTAAAATAAATCTAGCACTAGCAGCTAAACAATTGCTTAGAAAATGAATATCCCAAAACAAGGGCATCTGTATGCATTTGAAATCACTATGACAGAAGGAACCATGATGAGAAGAAAAGGTAAACACTTGCCTGGCCTCTCTTGCAATTGAAATAGGTTTCCCTGAGTCCCACACACTCACTGGGTATACATGGACTCTTCTCTCCAATACATTCCCTGTATGATCTCTTCTCAACCTATTCTCAAATACAAATACAAATACACAAACATTAATCATCACAACATTCAAGATTAATAACTGTTGCACAAATCACACAATTTCTTTTAAATCCAACAACGCCATACAAATCATCAATGCCGAACCTTAACACAATCAGATTCACTGAGACACTTGACTAGCTCCGTGGCCAACCCTTTGCAAGACTTGGACATCGTCCCTCACCCACTTCTCTTAGCAGAATACAAGTACAACAAAGTTTGAATTTTGAGGATTTAAAGGGACAAAGGTTATACCTTACACCACTTCTTTTCTCGCAGAAACAAACGAACTTTCCTCCATTTTCATTTCTGACAAAAGATTCCCAAAAAACCCAGATCATACTTTTCGGATTGTTTTTGGGCTTAGGATATACAAAAAGGCCCGCATTGCAGTCAGGACCATATTGGGAGAAGAATATTCATATCCAATTTCAGAATTTGATTTTTTTAATTAAATATTTTTATTAGTAGTGATTAAAATTAATTTGTATAGATATAAAAAAAAATGTCTAATATTTGTCTTTTTTTTTAATGAATAATCAAAAGAACAGAAGTTTAATCTCTTAATCAAGTATTTATGGACATAGGATAATATTTATCCTTTTTATTGGATACATTCGAGAACACAATAAAAATGCATAATTCTATGTATCTCGATAAAAAAAAAGTGCTTTTAAACTTAAAGACCCGTCATAATATCAAACTAGGTGATAAAACAATATCTAGCTAGGTGATAAAACAGGATAGGCCGAACATTTTGATCCAATTCGTTATTGATCCATAAAAATAAGATGAGAGGAAGTAAACTCTTGTAGTTAAGGGGACTAGAAATCTTAACTTATTTTTTTGAGATTGAGTTAATTTTTTTTAAAAATTTTGTTTATAATTTAATTTAATATATATATATATATATATATTAAAAACACACTTAATTATATAAATATTTTTCTAAATTTTCAATTAGTTAATTAATATTTTTATTAGATAAATTAAAATGATTATTACTTGTTAATTGATCCATTATAATTAATAATAGAAACTTAATTTATAAATATTAATAATTTAAGTTATAATATTATTTCATATTTATATTATTTAAATAATATAATATAAAAATACTAATTTTTAAACTTTTTTATTTAATTTACAAACAAATGGATTAGTAGGGGATTCTATCTCGTCCAACCTTTAACAATCAGGATAATCAAACTATATTAGTTAAGAAAAGTAAACAAGTTAAAAATATCAATTCAATCTACTAAATTGAAGTAGAGTCCCAAGCCGATTGAGAACTTTTAACCCTTTTGATTATATCTATATCTAATTACTAATCTAAATTATAAAATCTTTGGTATATTACTTTGGACACAACTAAAATATTTTAACTAAATGTGAAAAATAAAACAAAACAATGAACTTATAATAATTATCTAATAAGTGAACTATATCTAAAAGTAAGAGAATAAAAAAGTATACATTAGCACACAATTTGAAACTTATCATTAGAACAAATGAGATGGATGTGGGTTGAAAAATAGCTAACTCTCATCGAATTTTTGGGACAAGGCTTGAAATGAAACAATTTAGTATCATATCTGGAGTGAGGCCCAAAACACGATTATATAGATCGTCAAAAACATTTCAGTAATCTCTAACTGTGCTATTTTAATGTAGTTTAAAAAGTTCGGCTTGTTGGTTGGCATACGTGGACGAGCCAAAACGGAGTTCCAATGCACGACTAAATGAGATCCAATCATTGAGTTGATGATTTTGGTACATCCATTTGAACCAGTTAAGAGCATCACTACAGATATAGAAGGCCACCATGTGTAGGCGGGAGTCCCAAACAATGTTATTGATCCTGCCGCTTGACTCGAACGTGGAGGATTGCCTCGTCACCCCTTCGTCTAGCCTTCTGTTCTGCAGGAACGCTCCAAGAACCACCGCCGGAACTCCAAACGCTGCCTGCAAAACACACAGACGGCGCCTCTGGCGGCCGTTGTAGCTCCGACGCTCAAGTCAGGCAACAGGAACACCAAAACTATCACTGAATCTCTCTGTGAGACTCGTGTGTGCTCTCAGATCCACTTTCTCTCTCTATAACTATTTTCTGTTATCACTGTGCCACGTGTAAGAACGCTCCCACAATGACTCAGAAACTAAGTGTAGTGTTCATGTGTAAACTTGTAATCTGGAAAGAATCCCCTTACCTTACATGACGTGGAGTGCTTTATACCTGAGCCGCGCCTCTCTCCCAGATGGTGACACGTGGAGGCATGCAGCTGGCATCTACCGTACACGCGTCACACCTGGAGGGCTTCTGCGCTTCTCTCTGTGCGGGCCGCATGCTCCCAGGAGAGCGCCAGGCGCATCCTGCCTGCATGGCCTCGCCGCACGTCCTCTGAGTGGGCATCATGCGAGGTGCATGCGTAACGTTCTCGCTGGGAACCCCGATGACCGATCGCCCTCTGCATGCACTTACGACCGATCGCCCTCTTCATGCAGTCACGCCCGACCGGTGCCTTATAACTTCCCCCCGATGACCGAGCGGTGCCTCATAACTTCCCCTGATGACCGGGCGGTGCCTCATGACTATCCACCGACGTCCGTGCGGTGCTTCCAAGCGCTTACCTATGCTCTGAACTGGGAGTGGTGGCCACTTGGTATCTGACTACCGATCACCGTTCTAGGTGATCTCCTCCCTGATTCACTTGCTCTTTCTACCACGTGCCACCCTGTGCATGGTCCACGTGGTCAACGGCTGCTGACGTCATCAACTACTGATGACCGACCGAATCAGTTATAAAACTGGAAAAGTTGATCTGTCTAAACAAGTCAATCTAGTGAGTCTGAACCATAAAAGAAATTGGATTTTTGATGGACGATGTATGATGAGAACAAGAGGAGGGGAGAAAAAGGAGGTGGAAAGGTTGACGTGGTTGTGGCAAAAATAGAGGAAGAAACTTCTGATACCAAGGGTGATATGAGGGGTATGATCTCTACAGAAAAAAAAGGGAATAGAAGAATAGACTCGCTTCATTGGGAGAGGGTATAGTGTAAGGACCTGAAAAATTTATTGGAATAAAAGAGTATGTTTTAAATAAATTCTAAGTATGTTTTTATTTAGAATAGAAAGGGAGGAAAAAGTTAAGTTTAGAAGGCTACGAGGTCGCCGGTCGCCTGCTACACATGAGCGCCAGGTGGACATCGCGCGGGCGCGAGAGGCATGCAGGCATCGCGCGGGCGCGAGAGGCATGCAGGCATCGCGCGGGCGTGAGAGGCATGCAGGCATCGCGCGGGCGCGAGAGGCATGCAGGCATCGCGCGGGCGCGAGGGGCATGCGGGCATCGCGGGGGCGCGAGGCACGCGGGCATTGCCAGGGCGCGATGCATGTGGACGTGGCCAAGGCGCGAGAGTTATGAAGGCGTCGCCAGGGAAGACATCGGTTGTCTCCCAGAGGAAAACATCGGTCATTCGCCAGGAAGAGGTCATCGGTGGTAGTCTTCGCGCGAGGTCATCGGTGGTAGTCTTCGCGCGAGGTCATCGGTGGTTGTCTTCGCGCGAGGTCATCGGTGGTTGTCTTCGCGCGAGGTCATCGGTGGATCGTCTTCGCGCGAGGTCATCGGTGGATCGTCTTCGCGCGAGAGGTCATCAGTGGTTTCTCTTCGAGCTGGTAGTCATCGGCGAAAGGTCATCGCGCGACGTTGAGTTACACCCAGAGAACGTGGGCCCCAGACTCCCAGCAAGAGATGTTCTGCACGCGCGCCACGTAGACAAAAGAGTGGTTCAGAATAGTGACCTCAGAGCGTAGCCTGCGCAGAGGCACGCTTAGTAGTACTGTTCAGGGAAGCGTGCACGCAAACTTCCCTGCAGAGTAGGTGGTGGCAGCTGCTTTTGGAGGGATAAGTTGGTTTAAGTTACAAAAATCCACTGCTGAGAGAAAAGAAAACATTGTTGTATTCGACGAGAGAAAGAGTGAGTTCCTTCCCTTCTCCTCCAGTTACCTCCTCTGCGTTGCGATTTCAGCATCTCCGCACAAGAGTACGACGAGAAGCAACACCATTGGAGCACCTGGGAAAGTTCTCTGCAACTCCTTCAAAACCAGACTCAAGAATAGAGCCAAGGCATTCTTCAAGTTCTGTTGGATTTCGAAGCTCCTGGTGGTTGCGCAAGTCCAGGTAAGGGAAGCTAGACTTCATTTTCAATACAAGCCATAGATTAGCTGTTTCTGAAGTAAGGGCGACGTGGTCGCCGGTTTTCGTTTGCATCTGCGTAAATACTCTGTTCCATGTGTTTGGGCGACGTGGTCGCCGGTTTTTAAATGCAGACTTCGAAATACCCTGTTTTTGAACCAGGTCGCCGGTTTTGGCGTTGTTTGCGAAACTCTTTGTTTTTGGTGTTGCTTTGAAACTGTTGAGATTTAAATGAGATATTCGAAAATAAGAACCTTGGATTGAGTTTTGCTGTGATTGAAATCATTCCTTTAAGTGTTATGTGATGTGTTGGATGTGGTGAATGTGGATCGAGGCATAGTATTTTCAGGAAAGAAAATACCGTGTAAGATCGTGTAGGATGTGCATTGATCGGTGATGTCTATAATGGGATTATCCTGACTCTCCTGAGATAATGGATTCATATAGATGAGGTTATTCAGGCGTTGAGAGTCGAAGGAGGTTCATATGTATGGGTGAGTCGTGTGAAACAGAACGAGCTCGGCCTGTCATATGGATTAACCCTGTCATACTGTGAGAATGGTGAACTTGAGATTGAGATTGTGTTGATGCGCATAGCTGGTAAACATTACAGCTTGTATGACAGGTGCAGAATCCCTGAGTCTAGTCAATGCACGAGTCTTCCGGAAGTAGGTCAAGTGTCTTGTGTGCTGGGTCAGTGGTGGGCTGACATGTGAAATGAGGAACTTGAAATTCATAGACACTTGATGCAGTTTTGTGAAATAGAATGACTCTTGTGAATATTGTGAAATGTGTGATTTCTGGGTGATCAGGTGAAGGGCATTGAGAAAATCTATAGCTTTACGTGAATATCTTGAAAATTTCTTACTCTGATTTTAATGTTCTTATTTAAACTCTCTTTAAAATATCTAGCTTACCCTGTGTGTTTTGGTTCTGTGGCTATTCTCTTAAAACTGTGATGATCGTGTATAACTTACACGGGAGCAGATGATCTTCCAGGAAGTAGAGCTCCTTAGTGAAGTGGTCGCCGGAAAGGAGATCGGCTGTTTTTTTGGGTCCCCCGATGGGCGATCGGCCTCGTCCGATAGGAGATCGGTCTCTTCCGATAGGAGATCGCCTGCTTCGTTTTTTTTACTGTATTTTGTTTATGTTTCTGGAAAAATTTGACCGAATTTGTATTAAACTCCCTGTGAGGAGAAACTACATTTCATATATATATAATATTTTGTTCATAGAATCTATTTGTTACCTTTATTTTCATTATATACATTTGTATAGTATTTTGGCGGGATGTTACATATAGTGGCAAGGATAAAGGTTAATAGGGTGTTGAGCATGTGAGTTATAGTATCTTGTTTGGTTTCCAAGTTATTTAACTATTTTCTAGGGTCTGTTGGAGAGTAGTATAGTGGGTTTCATAGTGATCATGGATGTGTTGTATCTGGGTATAAAGGTTTGCTAGTTTTTCTAAAATGGATTGGAGGGTTTCATCTTAGTATTTGTTAAGTTTGGGAGACATGGAGATGGGCAATGAAAGCACCAAATTGATAGTGTGTTGAACAGGGAAGAAGGTCATGAGGGAGGAAAAACAAACGCGAAGATAGTGGATATGATGAGGGAATAAAAATTCCCTTCAACAAGAAAAAAAAAACTATATTTAAGATTAAAAAAAAATACCAAATTGTTCTCTTTCCTTTACTACCTGGGGTCTTATAAGTCTCCTTAAAATGTTATCCAACATACCTTGGTGGACAACTACTCTAAGCATAACAAAAATAAATAAAAATCTACACAATCCCTACTAACAAAAAAAAAATTCTAAATATAATCTTTAACCATGTGGACCTAGATACCCTTCTAGTGGGTCTTGAAAGTAGGAGCCCACTATTACACAAGCCTATTGACAAGTTCTAACCCTTTTGATTATATCTATATCTAATTACTAATCTAAATTATAAAATCTTTGAGAATCTTATTGTTCTTGTAAGTTGACTCTCCTGTCGGTTGACTCTATAACAATCTTGCGCCTCCTTCCCTCTCCTTAGGTAATGCTTCACTAGATCGAAATAACCTGCACCTGCAAAGATAGAAGGGGCGCCCTAGAGGCCGTTTGCACTCCGACGCTCAAGTCAATACTAGGGCAAGCACACCAAGTGTATAGAGTATCTCAGTTTAAGTCTAAAAACTGCGTACCTTTGTGAAGTGTTTTACTACCCTTTATATAGTCTAGGGTTTCCTCTGTGCCACTATCCATATTTAGGGTTTCTGCAAGAATACCCTTGCGCCGCTATTACCCAGTCTTAGGGTAATCTAGCGCGTAAGGCTTCCCTTAACTGGAGTGCAAATTCTAACAGGATGGCCACCTAGGTACCCCTTCGTGTGTAAGGACCTATAAATTTTATTGGAATGAAAGTGATATATTTTAAGTGAATCCTAAGTATGTTTTTATTTAAAATATAAAGGAAGGAAAGTGTAACTTAGAAGTCTACGAGATCGCCGTTGTTGAAGACAGAGGCGATCTCCGACTTCTCTGGTACATAATCGCCTGTCGCTTAGAGTACAAATGATCTCCAATCGCCTATTGATGGAGGAGGGCCAAGCACATCTAGCCAAGGAAGCCAAGGCCCAAACCAAGAAGACCGTCTAGACCAAGAGGAGCGTCTAGCTCCAGGAAGTGAGCGTCTAGAACGTGAAGGAGGGAGGCTATCCATGGAGCTAGACCGTCTAGGACCTCTCACAAGATCCATGGCTAAACATATCCAAGCACACATAGAAGAAGCCACGGATGGAAGAGAGAGATCCTTGTACATGTTTCATAAAGGCCCAAAGGGGGAGGGGGTGCTTAGTAGATTAGTGTAGTGTAGAAAGCAAAACTTGCTCACTTAGGGGTGTGCTATCAAAAAGGTGCCCTTAGCAATAGAAGGAGGGGTGTGCTAGCAAATAGGTGCCTTTAGCAAAAGAAGGAGGGGTGTACTATCAAATGTTGCATTTTTGACCTATCTTCTAGAATATTAGGATGATGGTGTGGTTTGACTAAAGTCAATACCCTAGGCAGCCCCACTTTTTGTATTTCCATCCCTACCCTTTAAGCTTGCTCACCAAGGCTCCTAAATCTATAAATAAGGAGGCCTACCTCATGTATTTTCAAGTTTATTTTGAGTAATGTTATGCTGCCATTTTTTGTGCACAAGCTTTACTCCTCCTAGAAATCTAGGCTATAAACTTCAATCCTTTCACCTTCTCCCTTGAGCTGGCCGAACCACTCAACCCATACTCACCATGCACCTTCAAGACCAACACAACTCCTAGGAGGGTCTTGTTTCACTCATCCATTGCTTCCGCTCCATCTATTTCTACTTTGATTCAAGAAGAACACATGAAAATGCCATCATTTGGTATCATGAGCTTTTGGTTCTTCAAGATGAGTAGCTTGTCTTTTTAAATTTTCAGTTCTTCTTTATTTTCATCTTGTCATTTCAATTCCATAATTGTCTTGCTGTTTTTTTTTCCAGTTTTCCAGATTTCCCCTGTTTCTCTCTCTGTCCGGCTGTTTTTTTGTTTCAAAAATTATTTCCACTCATAGGAAATTTGTGATTCTCTGGAAAATGCAAGTTTGAAGTGTTACAAAAAGGACAAAAAAAGAATCAGATCAAAAAAGGCAACAGAAAAGATATGATAAATCTTACAAAATCAGAGTGCAAACCTTGAGCGCTCCAGCTGGCCTAACTGCACACCAAATTTGCAAAAATTATTAACAAAAAATGGCAGCATAAGATTACTCAAAATAAACTTGAAAATACATGAGGTAGGCCTCCTTATTTATAGATTTAGGAGCCTTGGTGAGCAAGCTTAAAGGGTAGGGATGGAAATACAAAAAGTGGGGCTGCCTAGGGTATTGACTTTAGTCAAACCACACCATCATCCTAATATTCTAGAAGATAGGTCAAAAATGCAACATTTGATAGTACACCCCTCCTTCTTTTGCTAAAGGCACCTATTTGCTAGCACACCCCTCCTTCTATTGCTAAGGGCACCTTTTTGATAGCACACCCCTAAGTGAGCAAGTTTTGCTTTCTACACTACACTAATCTACTAAGCACCCCCTCCCCCTTTGGGCCTTTATGAAACATGTACAAGGATCTCTCTCTTCCATCCGTGGCTTCTTCTATGTGTGCTTGGATATGTTTAGCCATGGATCTTGTGAGAGGTCCTAGACGGTCTAGCTCCATGGATAGCCTCCCTCCTTCACGTTCTAGACGCTCACTTCCTGGAGCTAGACGCTCCTCTTGGTCTAGACGGTCTTCTTGGTTTGGGCCTTGGCTTCCTTGGCTAGATGTGCTTGGCCCTCCTCCATCACCTATGGTGTACATGATCGCCGAAAGTGCACTTAGCATGTGGTCAAGATGCTGGATCAACCATAGTGGGTTCCAAAAACCACGCGTATCAAGGTGTGGGTTAAGCCTTAGATATGCTGTGCATGCGAAGCTCTATGCTTGAGCATAAGAAATCGTCCTTAGTGTTGCATGCATGGGCGCACGAGGAGTAGTGCTGATCTATTCTTGGAAATGTGAAACTACCGATGTCACCGAGCCATGTGGGGGTGATAACACAGGCGTGGAGTAGTGGTAGGACGAGCCCTCAACAGGGTGTGATGAGGTGGCATCAGTCGACAGAAGCAAGGCGATGTGTCCTCACCACATCAAGGACGATGAGAGATCGCCAGGGCGAGAGACACGCGGGGATCGCCAGGGCGAGAGACACGCGGGCATCGCCAAGGCGAGAGACAGACGGTCATCGCCAGGATGAGGGGCGCATCGGTAGACTTCCAGGGGGAGACATCGGTCGTCTTCCAGGGAGGGACATCGGTCGTCTTCCAGGGAGAGACATCGGTCGTCTTCCAGGGAGAGACATCATTCGTCCGCCAGGATGAGACATCGGTGGATGGTCATCGCGCGAGGTCGTGTTCCACAAGATGAGGTGGGGCCCAGGCTCCCAGCATGAGCGTCTTGCATGCGCGACACGTAGTCAGTGAGAGTGCTTCAGAACAGTGGCTCCAGAGAGTTGGTATGGAAAGTAACCCAGAGTTGGTGTGCGCAGAGACCCACGTGGCCATACTGTTAGAGGAAACCCACACGCAAGGTTGCTCAGAGAGTGGGTAATGGCAGAGAAGGCTAAAGAGTCGTTCAACCTTAAGAGCTGAGGGAATCAGCTCATTTAGTTCCCCTTTCTCCTTTCTCCTCCACTCGAAGATGCAGCTATCCTCACGTACCAGTGCTATGATCGGCGACTGCCATTGTCCTTCTGGGAAGTCTCTGCAAGTTCTCCCGTCAGGACGCTAGAACAGAGTAAGTCGTTTTACTCTGTTTTTCGAGTCGAATCTGAGCTTGAGAGGGTTGCCTCTGCATAGGTGTTGCCGGTGACTCCCTTAGCTCCAGAAATCGTCTCTGTTAGCGTAGAAAATGAGTAGTATAGTCAGTTTTGTGATAAAGGCTCCATGGTGCAGGTTAGGACATCTTTAAGCTTCGGTGGGTTTTAGAGCTCTTAGTGATTTTGCGCAAGTTCAGGTAAGGGAAGCTAGCATTTTCGTTTATAAAAACTTTAGGCAAGTAGGTTCTGAAGTGAGGGCGACGTGGTCGCCGGTTTCATATTCTATTTCACAATGCTCTGTTTTTATGTGTGGGGCGACGTGATCGCCGGTTTTAATGTTGATTTCGAACTCCCCTGTTTTAGTGTCGTTTGAAACTGTTTGAGATTGAAATGTGAAATGCATGTGATATTCGAAAATCTGAACCTTGGAATGATTGTTGCTGTGATTGGAATCGTTCATTTAAGTGTTATATGATGTGTTGAATGTTGTGAATGTGGAATCAAGGCATAGTATTTTCAGGAAAGAAAATACCGTGTAAGATTTTGTAGAATGTGCATTGATCGGTGATTTCTATAATGAGATATCCTGACTCTCCTGATATAATGGAATCATATAGATGAAGTTATTCAGACGTTGAGAGTCGATGGAGGTTCATATGTATGGGTAAGTGGTTTGAAAGATAACTACTTGACCTGTTGTATGGATTAACCCTGTCATACTAGGAGAGTGATGAGATTGAGATTGAGATTATGTTTATGCGCATAGCTGTGGGAACTTTACAGCAATGTAGTATGACAGGTGCAGATCTCTGAGTCTAGTCAATGCACGAGTCTTCCGGAAGTAGTGTCAAGTGTCCATGTGTGATGAGTCAGTGGAAAGTCTGACATGTGAACCATGAGTATTGAATGTATTGAATAGACACTTGACGAGTTTGTGGAATATGGGGATATTGATGGTTGAAATTGATATAGATTATGAATGGTGTGAAGATTTATGCTTTCTATTGATATAAAGTTTCATATTTAAAGTTTTTAAAAATATCTAGCTTACCCTTTTGTTTTGTATCGTGGTTGTTTTTCTTAAACCTGTGATGATCGTGTATATTTGCACGGGAGCAGATGAGGTTGTAGGTAGTAGAGCTCCTCAGTGAGCATTTCTGGAGGAGGAGATCGCCGGTTTTTGAATGCTGTTGTTTTGTTTTATTTTGAAAACTCCTGTATGAAGATGTATTAAAACTTCCTCGAAAAGGGATATTATTTTGAGGCACATTTGTATTAATGGATGAATTATATTATGTATATATCTATGTTAAATTTTTGATATTATTGTGTCACCTTTATTTTATTATATAAAAGAATGAATAAGAATTTGAGGGGCGTTACATTAATGGTATCAGAGCAGTTCGTCCTTAGGATGACTTGAGGAGGGTGGGTTCGTTGTGTTTCTTCTGCTATTGGAGTCTTAATCAAAGCTATAGTGAAGGGTTTTCAAATGTTTTCTGATTGAAATCTTGTTTGTGCTTTAGTAGATATAGGCTCTAAATGAAAAATTTTAGTATTAAGAGTGAAAGGATCTTGATAAAGTAGTGAGGGTGCACACTCATAACTGAATCGAGATGTTCTCAATCTTAATTCTAAAAGTTTGATGTTGAGCATATATCCACTTCTGGTGTGTTTTATCCCAATTATTAAGTGTGGTGATATTTGATTGATAGTTTTGTACCCATAACTGTTCGGTGTTATGCTTTCTATTTTGAGCATTATGATTCTGTTGATGAACTCAAATTCTAAATGACTTTGAGATGCTGACCTTTGTAAGGTCTAGATGTTACCTCCTGAATGAATTGATCTCTTATCGATCTCATTCTTATAGTTGTAGGGAATATAGAAACCAATAGTTTCAAAATCTGAAACGAAGAAAGATGGCTCGTAGACCTCCTACCCCTCCCCAACCTTCTTCGGAAATGAGCCAGATTGCCAAGGCTATTGAGATGATGGCAAGTGCTATCCAACAACAGAATACGGTAATGACTCAGATTCATCAGGCTGTAATGCATTATTGGGAAATTGCTGGATCGGCTGCAACAACTTCCCTTGTCAATCAGCCTCAGGAGAAGATGGGGCTGACCGAGTTCATGAGGCACAACCCACCCCAGTTCCGTGGGAATGCTTCTCCGGACCAAACAGATCAGTGGATCAGGGAATTTCATGCCTTAGTGGAGAAGGCAAAGAGGGTGGAGACCCTGGAGGGGAGTGATTCCAGGGTAATCAGATCACACCCAGGGGGTTCCTCCAGTGGGAAGGCCAAGGTGCAGCAGCAGCAGAATAAGCCTTATTCGAGACCTCCACCACATCGGGCAGGAGCAGTTCCGCCCCAGTTTCAGCAGCAACAAACATGGAAACCCAGATGTTTCACATGCCAAAAGATGGGCACATTTCTAGAGATTGTCCTAGCAGAAATAGGATGACTCAACCCGTTGGTTCTCAGCAGTTGAGGAATGTAACATCCCGCCAAATTCCTTTTCATATTTATGTAATAAAATAGAGGTGAAACTGTAAGGACCTGTAAAATTAAATTGGAACAAAAAGAATATATTTTAAATGAATTCTAAGTATGATTTTATTTAAAATAAAAAGGAAGGAAAGTGTAGCTTAGAAGACTATAAGTTAGTGATCTCGCCGCGGACTCGAGCGTGGGGAAAATGCCTCGTCAACTCCTTCGTCTGGCTTCCTAACTGCTGCGCGTTCTGCGAGGAGGCTCCAGGAACCTTTGCCGGAACTCCGAACGATGCCTGCAAAACACACAGACGGCGCCTCTAGCGGCCGTTGTAGCTCCGACGCTCAAGTCAGGCAACGGGAACACCAAAACTCTCTCTCGGATCTCTCTGTGTGAGACCCGTGTGTGTGTGCCTTCAGTCCTCTTTGATTCGAAAACTGGGTGTTCTTGGCTTTGTGTTGTGTATTTTGAGGTAAAGATTGCATACCTGGTTTGGTGTTCTTCTTCCTCATATAAACCCGCGTAGCCCCTACAGGCTACCTCTAGGGCCACTTAATTACTCTGCACTGTCGTTTCCACTCCCCAGGGCTACCTTGTGTGCCAGCCTTCTTCACTTGAGTGCCAAGTCTGACAGGGGAGGCCGCGTGGGTACCTCTGCACCCCTCGACTTCTGTGCCTATCTGCCCTACCTATTCTCTGGGAACATCTTCACCATCCACGTGGCAGACATGCAACCCCACTGGGAGACTCTAACCTTGATGGGTTCTTGTCCCAGCAGGATTCTGCACTTAACTGCGTCTTCTCATCTTCCTGTATGGTCGTCTCGCGACTAAGGCCATTCCCTGCCCCTGGGCGCTTTACTGATCATTGGTTGCGATGTTCACATCGCGCGGCCGATGTCGCCTCGACACACACCGATGACCGAGGTATCTCTCGTCCTGGCCGATGTCCGATGGTGCTTCTTCACGTTGTCGTGCTCTGCTTATGGAATTAGGCGAGGTCCCTTGAGTAACGTTCTCGCTGGGAGCCTGGGTCCCAGTTTAACACGTGTTGACAAGGAGCCCCCGACGACTGATCACTCTGCATGCACCGATGTCTGATCACTCTGCATGCACCGATGACTGATCACTCTGTATACACCGATGACTGATCGGTGCTTCATCAACTCTCGCGCTTCTTCTTCCAGGCGCTCAAGTAGGAACTGATCTTCTGGTGGTGGTCACTCGGTAGCTGACCACTGATCGCCGTTCTTGAACGATCTCCACCCTGGCTCATCTGCTTTCTCGTGCCACGCGTCACTCTGTGACTGACCCACGTCGTCATCAGCTGCTGACGTCATAGACTACCGATGACCGACCGGATCAGTTCGTACATAATCGCCTGTCGCCTACTCCACATGATCGCCAGGCGCGAGAGGCATGCGGGCATCGCCAGGGCGAGAGACATGCGGACATCGCCAGGGCGCGAGGCATGTGGACGTCGCCAGGGCGCGAGAGACATGCGGACATCGCCAGGGCACGAGGCATGTGGACATCGCCAGGGCGCGAGAGGCATGCAGGCATCGCCAGGGCGCGAGAGGCATGCGGGCATCGCCAGGGCGCGAGAGACATGCGGGCATCGCCGGGGCGCGAGAGGCATGCAGGCATCGCCAGGGCGCGAGAGGCATGCGGGCGTCGCCAGGGATAGACATCGGTCGTCTCCCAGAGAGAGACATCGGTCGTCTTCCAGGAAGAGACATCGGTCGTTTGCCAGGATGAGTCAGCGGTGGAAAGTTGTCGCGCGATGTCGAACTTCACACGAATAAAGTGGGACCCAGACTCCCAGCATGAAACGTCCTGCACGCGCGCCACGTGGACAAAAAGGGTGGTTCAGAATAGTGACATCAGAAAGTTGGCATGCGCAAGAGACACTCATGGTCGTACTGTTCAGGGAAGTGGTTGGCATGCACAAGAGACAACCGTGGCCGTACTGTTCAGCGAAACGTACACTCTGACTTTCCTGCAGAGGGTGGTGGTGGCAGCAGCATGCGTGGACAAGTAGGCTTGGATTCAAAAACCCACTGCGGGGAGGCAAAGAGCGTTGCAGTGACTCAAGAGTGAAAGAGTGAGTGCATCTTCATCCCTCTCTTTTCTCTCCTTCGCGCTGCGATTCAGGCAACCTCAAGCACCAGTACGACGAGCGACGACTGCCCTTGGACACTTGGGAGGTTCTCTGCAAGTTCTCCAGACCGGGACACTAAAACAGAGTGAAAGCATCTTTAAGCTTCGTTGGGTTTCGGAGCTCTTGGAGTTTTGCGCTAGTCCAGGTAAGGGAAGCTAGTACTCTACATTTATAAAAACGTTAGGCGAGTAAGTTCTGAAGTGAGGGCGACGTGGTCGCCGATTTTCATATTTCTTTTCACAATGCTCTGTTTTTATGTGTGGGGTGACGTGGTCACCGGTTTTAACTTTGTTTTCGAAATCCCCTGCTTTTGAATGAGTTCGCCGGTTTGGCGTTGTTTTTCGAACTCCCCTGTTTTAGTGCTGTTTGAAACTGTTTGAGATTTAAATGTGAAATACATGTGATATTCGAAAATCTGAACCGTGGAATGAATGTTGCTGTGACTGAATCGTTCATTCAGTGTTGTATGATGTATTGTGTAAGAACCTAGAAGTTTATATTGGAATAAAAGTGTTATATTATAAATAAATTCGAAGCACGTGTTTATTTAAATATAAAGGAAGGAATGTATAGCTGAGAAAACTACGAGATCGCCGTTATTAAGCGGGTAGGCGATCTCCAACTTCTCTGGCACTTGAACGCCTATCGCCTAGATTATGCTTGAACGCCTATCGCCTGTGTGTACCTAGTAGCCTGTCGCCTAGAGTACACCTAATCGCCGAAACTACACTTAGTGTGTAGCCAAAATGTTGGATCAACCCTGGTACGTCCCAAAAGCCACGCGTATCAAGGTGTGGGTTAAACCTTGGATACGCTGGGCAGGCGAAGCTCTATACTTGAGCATAAGAGAATCATCCTTAACGTTACGCGCTTGGGCGCACGAGGACTTGTGCTAATCAACTCTTGGAAGTGTGAAACTACCGACGTCACCAAGCCTTGTGGAGAGAATACCTTGGATGTAACATAGTGGAATGAAGAACCTCCAGGAAGGCGTGGCGATGTGTCATCGAGCATCGCCAGGGCGCAAGGCATGCAGGATCGCCTGGGCGCGAGGGGCATGCGGGCATCATCAGGGGGAGAGGTCATCGGTTGCTAGCCCTCGCGCGAGAGGTCATCGGTTGTTAACCTTCGCGCGAGAGGTCATCGGTTGTTAGCCTTCGCGCGAGAGGTCATCGGTTGTTAGCCTTCGCGCGAGAGGTCATCGGTTGTTAGCCTTCGCGCGAGAGGTCATCGGTTGTTAGCCTTCGCGCGAGAGGTCATCGGTGGATAGTCTTCGCGCCTGTGGTCATCGGTGAAAAGGTCATCGCGCTACGTTAAGTTATACACAGAGAACGTGGGACCCAGACATCCAGCATGAGACGTTCTGCACGCGCGCCACGTAGACGAAAAGGGTGGTTCAGAATAGTGACATCAGAATGTTGGCATGCGCGGGAGACACTCGCGGTCGTACTGTTCAGAGCAGTGGCTGGCATGCACAAGCGACAACAGTGGCAGTACTGTTCAGAGCAGTGGTTGGCATGCACCAGAGGCAACAGTGGTCGTGCTGTTCAGGGAAGCGTGCACGCAAACTTCCCTGCAGAGTAGGTGGTGGCAGCTGCTTTTTGGAGGGATAAGTTGGTTTAAGTCACTGAAATCCACTACTGAAGAGGAAGAAACGTTGCAGCCTTCGAAGAGAGAAAGAGTGAGTTACCTCCCTTCTCCTCCAGATATATCCTTCGCGCTGCGGTTCTAGCACCTTCACACGAGAGTACGACGAGCGACGGCCACCATTAGAGCACCTGGGCAGTTCTCTGCAAGCTCTTCAAAACCAGACACAAGAACAGAGTCAAGGCGTTCTTCAAGCTTCGTTGGATTTCGGAACTCCTGGTGTTTGCGCAAGTCCAGGTGAGGGAAGCTAGACCTCTTTTTCCATACAAGCCATAGTGTAGCTATCTCTGAAGTGAGGGCGACGTGGTCGCCATTTTTGTTTTCATCTGCGTAAAATGCTCTGTTTGTGTGCTTGGACGACGTGGTCGCCGGTTTTATATACAATCTTCGAAACACTCTGTTTTTGAACTAGATCGCCGGTTTTGGCGCTGTTTTACGAACTCCTCTGTTTTTGATACTGTTTTGAAACTACTTGAGATTTACATGAGGTATTCGAAGATCTGAAGCTTGGAAATGGTTGTTGATGTGATTTGAATGATTTATTTAAATGGTATGATGTGTTGGATGTGGTGAGTGTGAGGTCGAGGCATAGTATTTTCAGGAAAGAAAATACCGTGTAAGATCTTGTAGTAGGTGCATTGATCGGTGATTAAGAACGAGATATCCTGACTCTGCTGAGGTAATGGACTCACGTAGAGGAAGTTACTCAGTTGTTGAGAGTCGAAGGAGGTTCACCTGTATGGGTGGGTTGTTTGAAAGAGAACAAACCGACCTGTTTTGCGTGGATTAACCCTGTCATGCTGTATGGTGATGTGTGAGATTCATTATACGCTTGTGAATGTGAGAGATTTCACGGCGACCCTGTGGATGTGTGAGATTCCACAGTGGGCAATATGGCAGGTGCAGATCTCTGAGTCTAATCAATGCACGAGTATTCCGGAATTAGTGTCTTGTGTCTATGTATTGTGAGTCAGTGGAAAACCTGACGTGAGAAATGAGGAACACTGTATGTGGATAGACACTTGCTGCACTGTGTGATATGAACTACTCTTGAGGAATTGTGAAATGTGGGTTTTTACTTGATGGTATGTGGGAAGAATGAGAAAGCTGATGTTTTTACGTGGGTGCCTTAAATTAATTTATCTTGATTTTAAAGTTCATATCTACATTCTCTTTTAAAACTGTCTAGCTTACCCTGCGTTTTCGTTTGTGGATGTTCTTCTTAAAACTTGTGATGATCGTGTATGATTTACACGGGAGCAGATGACGTTGCAGGAAAGTGAGATCGCCGGTCTGATAGGAGATCGCCTGGATGATAGGAGATCACCTGATTGACTAGGAGATCGCCCTTTTGTTAGCATATCGCCCGATTTGTCTTTTGTTGTATTTTTGGTTAAGTTTTTTTTTTTTTGGAAAGATTCACAGTTTATGTATTAAACTCCCGATGAGGAGAAACTCCATTATATATATATATGATTATGTTTATTTCAAAATACTTGTTTATCTTCATTTATATTATATAAATATGAAATGTATTTGGTGGGATGTTACATATTGATTGTTGTGAATGTGGGATCAAGGCATAGTATTTTCAGGAAAGAAAATACCGTATAAGATCGTGTGTAATGTGTATTGACTAGGGGCTTGTCTAGAAGGAGATATCCTGACTCTGCTGATATAATGGAATCACATAGATGAAGTTATTCAGTTGTGGAGAGTCGAAGGAGGTTCATATGTATGGGTAAGTTGTTTGAAAGAGAACGAGCTTGACCTGTTATATGAATTAACCCTGTCATACCGGGAGAGTGATGATATTGAGACTATGTATGCGCATGGCCGTGTGGATTTCACAGTGACCCTGTGTGGATTTCACAGTGGTGTGGTATGACAGGTGCAGATCTCTGAGCCTGAGTCAACGCACGAGTCTTCCGGAAGTGGAGTCATGTGTCTATATGTTATGAGTCAGTGGAAAGTCTGACATGTGAACCATGAGTATCGAATGTATTGGATAGGCACTTGACGAGTTTGTGGTATATGGGGACGTTGATGGTTGAAAATTGATATAGTGTATGAATGGTGTGAAGATTTATATTTTCTTCTGATATAAAGTTTCATATTTAAAGTTTTTAAAACATATAGCTTACCCTTTTATCTGGTATTGTGATTGCTTTCTTAAACCTGTGATGATCGTGTATTTTGCACGGGAGCAGACGAGGTTGCAGGTAGTAGAGCTCCTCAGTGAGTGGACGCCGGTAGGAGATCGCCCGTTTCTGTTTCTGTTAGGCGATCACCCTTTTTCTGTTGTCTGATAGGAGATCGCCCTTTTCTGATAGGAGATCGCCCTTTTCTTCTGATAGGAGATCGCCTGTTTGTCTTTTGCTGTATTTTGTTTAAGTTTTGGAAATTGACCGAATTTGTATTAAACTCCCTGTGAGGAGAAACTTCATTACATATATATAATTTTGTTCACTTCAATATATTTGTTTACCTTTATTTTCATTAAATTAAATATGAATAGTATTTTGGCGGGATGTTACAGAAACAAATATATCGAAGTGAACGTAATTATATATATGTAATGAAGTTTCTCCTCACAGGGAGTTTAATACATAATCGGTCAGTTTTCCAAAACGTAAACAAAATACAGAAAAATAAAATAAAAAAAAACAGGCGATCTCCTATCAGACAACAGAAAAAGGGTGATCGCCTAACAGAAACAGAAACAGGCGATCTCCTTCCGGCGACCACTCACTGAGGAGCTCTACTTCCTGCAACATCATCTGCTCCCGTGTAAATTATACACGATCATCACAGTTTTAAGAAAAACAGCCACAGAACCAAACACAGGGTAAGCTAGATATTTGAAAGAGAGTTTAGATATGAACTTTAAAATCAAGATAAAACAAATTTAAGATACCCACGTAAAACCATCAACTTTCTCATTCTCTTCACATGACCATCAAGTAAACACATATTTCACAATTCCTCAAGAGTCGTTCAAATCACATAATTCATCAAGTGTCTATCAATTCAATGTTTCTCATTTCTCACGTCAGACTTCCACTGACTCATCACACACAGACACTTGACACCACTTCCGGAAGACTCATGCATTGACTAGACTCAGAGATTTGCACCTGTCATACTGCCCCACTGTGAAATCACACACATTCACAAGCGTATAAATGAATCTCAATATCATCACTATCCTAGCATGACAGGGTTAATCCATACAACGGGTCAAGCTCGTTCTCTTTCAAACAACTCACCCATACGTATGAACCTCCTTCGACTCTCAACTCCTGAATAACTTCATCTATATGATTCCATTATATCAGGAGAGTCAGGATATCTCATAATAAACGAATCACCGGTCAATGCACACTCTACACGATCTTACACGGTATTTTCTTTCCTGAAAATACTATGCCTTGATCCCACATTCACAACATTCAACACATCATACAACACTTAATGAACGATTCAGTCACAGCAACAGTCGTTCCGCGGTTCAGATTTTCGAATATCACATGCATTTCACATTTAAATCTCAATAAGTTTCAAACAACACAAAAACAGGGGAGTTCGAAAAACAACGCCAAAACCGGCGATCTCATCCAAAACAGGGGATTATACAATAACAGTTGAAAACCGGCGACCACGTCGCCCCATCATCTCAGTCATCTAATATAAGGTTTTCGTTGGAAATAAGGCTAGCTTCCCTTACCTGAGCTTGCGCAAAACACCAAGAACTCCAAAACCCACCGAAGCTTAAAGATGCCTTAGCTCTGTTTTAGCGTCTGGTCTGGAGAACTTGCAGAGAACCTCCCAGGTGCTCCAAGGGCAGTCGTCGCTCGTCGTACTGGTGCTTGAGGATGCCTGAATCACAACGCGAAGGAGAGAAAAGAAAAGGATGAAGGTGAGCTCACTCTGTCACTCTTGAACCACTGCAACGTTCTTTGCCTCTCCGAAGTGGGTTTTTGAATCTAAACCAACTTGTCCACAAAAGCCGCTGCCACCACCCACTTTGCAGGGAAGTTTGCGTGTACGCTTCCCTGAACAGTACGACTACGCGTGCCTCTGCGCAGGCCAACACTCTGATGTCACTATTCTGAACCACCCTTTTTGTCTACGTGTCGCGCGTGCAGTACGTCTCATGCTGAGAGCCTGGGTCCCACCTTATCTGTGTGAAACTCAACATCGCGCGATAACCTTCCACCGATGACCGCTCATGCAATGACTATCCACCGATGTCTCATCCTGGAGGACGACCGATGTCTCTCCCTAGGAGACGACTGACGTCTCGCCCTAACGATGACCGCATGCCTCGCGCCCTGGTGATGCCCGCATGCCTCGCGCCCGGCGATCTCCGCATACCTCGCGCCCTGGCGATGCCCGATGACACATCGCCACGCCTTGCTGAAGGTTCTTCATCCCACTATGTTACATCCAAGGTATCATCTCCACATGACTTGGTGACGTCGGTAGCTTCACATTTCCAAGAGTAGATCAGCACTACTCCTCGTGCGCCCATGCATGCAACACTAAGGACGATCTCTTATGCTCAAGCATAGAGCTTCGCATGCACATCGTACCTAAGGCTTAACCCACACCTTGATACGCGTGGTTATTGGAACCCACTCTGGTTGATCCAGTATCCTGACCACATACTGAGTGCACTTTCGGCGATCATGTGCACCATAGGCGACTGGCGATCACGTGTAATCTAGGCGACAGGCGATTATGTACTAACCAGGCGATCTCATAGTCTTCTAAACTACACTTTCCTTCCTTTTTTATTTTAAATAAAAACATGATTAGAATTCATTTAAAATATATTCCTTTTTATTCCAATTTAATTTTACAGGTCCTTACAAGGAATGGAGGCAGTAGACCTCAAGCAGCAGGGAGAGTGTTTGCCATGACAGGAGCAGAGGCGTCTCAGTCAGGTAACCTAGTGCAAGGTGTTTGTTTTATAGCTGGTAGAGGTGTAAAAGCCTTGTTTGATTCTGGAGCGACACACTCCTTTGTGTCAAGCCTGTGTGTAGCCGAGTTGGGCCTTCTAGTGAAGGAGTTACCGTTTGAACTGTTGGTCTCTACACCTGCATCAGGACAGGTGTTGACCTCTACAGTTTGCTCTGAATATCCAGTGATAGTAGAGGGACGCAGGTTCAAAGTAAACTTGATCTGCCTACCTCTTCAGGACCTGGATGTTATCCTGGGAATGGATTGGCTATCTGCCAATCACGTTCTCATAGACTGCGGTAGTCAGAAAATAGCGTTTCCAGACCTCCAAGAGTCAGATGTGATATCTGCTCAGCATGGGTGGTCGGAGTTGGAAAAAGGGGCGAGGTGCTTCGTGATCCTAGCTCGGTTGGAAGTGAAGAATGAAGAGGACGTAAGCAGGATACATGTGGTGAAAGATTTCATGGATGTATTTCCAGAAGAAATACCTAGATTACCTCCTAAGAGAGAAGTGGAATTCTCTATTGATTTGGTACCTGGAGCTGGACCAGTGTCAATGGCCCCATACAAAATGGCTCCAGCCGAGTTGGTAGAACTAAAGAAAACAAGTGGAAGAGTTGTTAGAGACGCAGTTAGTCAAGCCCAATATATCTCCATGGGGTTTCCAATGTTGTTGGTTAAAAAGGAAGATGAAGGGTCTCAATTGTGTATGGACTACAGGAAGTTGAATAAGTTGACCATCAAGGACAACTATCCTCTAACCGTAATTGTATGAAACTCAATTTCAGATGTTCAATGAATACTTATTTGATCAGAAAGAGTTGAACATGAGGTAGAGAAAAGGGGTGGAGTTTATGAAAGATTATGATTTCCAACTTATGTATCATCCAGGGAAGGCCAATGTAGTGGCAGATGCCTTGAGTAGGAGATCAATACAAGTATCAACCATGATGATTGAAGAGCAGAAATTGATTGAGCAGTTTAGAGATTTAAACTTTGGAGTGGAATTTCATGTTAATCATATTAGTTGTAGTAAGTTAACTATAACTAATGATTTCCTTGGAATGATAAAGGATAAGCAATTAGAGGACCCTAGCCTGAAGCGTATTGTAGAATTTCTAGGCATCGATCAGGCTAAAGGCTTCGCGATGGGCGATGATGGAATCTTGAGATTTAATGGCAGAATTTGCATACCTACAAATGAAGAGTTGAAGAAGATGATCCTAGAAGAAGGCTACAAGAGTTACCTTAGTCTGCACCCAGGTATGAATAAGATGTACCAGGATTTAAAAGAGTCATTTTGGTGGTCGGGCATGAAGAAGGAGATAGCTCAGTATGTTGCTACCTGCTTGACATGCCAGAAGGCGAAGGTAGAACATCAAAGGCTTGGCGGTTTGTTGCAGCAATTGGATATCCCTGAATGGAAATGGGACAGCATCGCCATGGATTTTGTTACCCATTTACCCAGATCGGTAAGGGGTCATGATGCAATCTGGGTCATCATTGATCGGCTGACGAAGAGTGCTCACTTTCTTCCAGTGAATATGAGGATGCCTATGGCCAAGTTGGCACAGCTGTACATCAGAGAAATTGTGAGGTTGCATGGAGTGCCTTCCAGCATTGTTTCGGATAGAGATCCTAGGTTCACTTCACGGTTTTGGCAGACCTTACAAGATTGCTTGGGAACTAAGTTGAGAATGAGCTCGACATATCATCCTCAAACAGATGGACAGTCAAAGAGAACGATCCAGTCCTTGGAAGATCTGCTGAGGACGTGTGTCTTGGATCAATTGGGAAGTTGGGATGAGGTGTT
Organism: Phaseolus lunatus; assembly: GCA_013389735.1. Taxonomy (NCBI): domain Eukaryota; kingdom Viridiplantae; phylum Streptophyta; class Magnoliopsida; order Fabales; family Fabaceae; genus Phaseolus; species Phaseolus lunatus. Next base: position 13,221,586 of record CM023861.1, read on the forward strand.
GCCGCTGGTGGAGTTTACTTATAATAACAGTTACCACGCCAGTATTGGGATGGCACCATATGAAGCCCTGTATGGGAGGAAATGCAGAACTCCCTTATGTTGGTACCAGGAGGGCGAAGCAGTCTTGGTTGGGCCAGAGTTGATTCAGCAGACAACCGAGAAGGTGACACAGATAAAAGACAGAATGAAAGCTTCTCAGAGTAGGCAGAAATATTATGCAGATCAGAGGAGAAGACCTTTGGAGTTTGCTGCTGGGGATCATGTGTTTATGAGAGTGACGCCAACCAAGGGTGTAGGACAAGCTATCAGATCAAGGAAGCTGTCTCCTAAGTTTGTTGGACCATATCAGATCTTAAGGAAGATAGGTCCTGTAGCTTATGAGATTGCTCTACCTCCCCAATTAGCAAATCTGCATAATGTCTTTCACGTGTCATAGCTAAGGAAGTATCTCGCAGACCCTAGTCACGTGTTGGAAGTGGACGATGTGCAGATCAGGGATGACTTGTCGTTTGAAGTGAAACCAGTCAGGATTGACGATCAGCAGAGTAAGCAGCTCAGAGACAAGACCATCAACATGGTAAAGGTGGTGTGGGATGACAGATCGGGTGATTCAACTTGGGAATTAGAGGAAACCATGAGAGAAGCCTATCCCTACCTCTTTCCTTAGTAATTCAATTTTCGAGGACGAAAATTTTTCTTGTTGGGGAGAATGTAAGGACCTATAAATTTTATTGGAATGAAAGTGATATATTTTAAGTGAATCCTAAGTATGTTTTTATTTAAAATATAAAGGAAGGAAAGTGTAACTTAGAAGTCTACGAGATTGCCGTTGTTGAAGACGGAGGCGATCTCCGACTTCTCTAGTACATAATCGCCTGTCACTTAGAGTACACATGATCGCCAATCGCCTATGGTGTACATGATCGCCGAAAGTGCACTTAGCATGATGGAGGAGGGCCAAGCACATCTAGCCAAGGAAGCCAAGGCCCAAACCAAGAAGACCATCTAGACCAAGAGGAGCGTCTAGCTCCAGGAAGTGAGCGTCTAGAACGTGAAGGAGGGAGGCTATCCATGGAGCTAGACCGTCTAGGACCTCTCACAAGATCCATGGCTAAACATATCCAAGCACACATAGAAGAAGCCACGGATGGAAGAGAGAGATCTTTGTACATGTTTCATAAAGGCCCAAAGGGGGAGGGGGTGCTTAGTAGATTAGTGTAGTGTAGAAAGCAAAACTTGCTCACTTAGGGGTGTGCTATCAAAAAGGTGCCCTTAGCAATAGAAGGAGGGGTGTGCTAGCAAATAGGTGCCTTTAGCAAAAGAAGGAGGGGTGTACTATCAAATGTTGCATTTTTGACCTATCTTCTAGAATATTAGGATGATGGTGTGGTTTGACTAAAGTCAATACCCTAGGCAGCCCCACTTTTTGTATTTCCATCCCTACCCTTTAAGCTTGCTCACCAAGGCTCCTAAATCTATAAATAAGGAGGCCTACCTCATGTATTTTCAAGTTTATTTGAGTATTGTTATGCTGCCATTTTTTGTGCACAAGCTTTACTCCTCCTAGAAATCTAGGCTATAAACTTCAATCCTTTCACCTTCTCCCTTGAGCTGGCCGAACCACTCAACCCATACTCATCATGCACCTTCAAGACCAACACAACTCCTAGGAGGGTCTTGTTTCACTCACCCATTGCTTCCGCTCCATCTATTTCTACTTTGATTCAAGAAGAACACATGAAAATGCCATCATTTGGTATCATGAGCTTTTGGTTCTTCAAGATGAGTAGCTTGTCTTTTTAAATTTTCAGTTCTTCTTTATTTTCATCTTGTCATTTCAATTCCATAATTGTCTTGCTGTTTTTTACATTTTAAATTGTTCTTGGTGTGCTTATGGAAGATCCAACCGAAGCACATGTGTTCAATTGATCTTGAACATTTTCTTGTGCAATTGTGATAGGATTCCTTACACATTGAGTGGCTGTTTTCTTTTAGGAATTTGAGTCTTTATTGCTTTCTTATAATTGCTTCATTTTATGCTTTGAGTCTTTATTTTCTGAATCTATAAATGTTGTGTCAAGTCATGTGAATCCATAATTGTCATCAATTCTTAGTAGTCCTATTCTTTGGCTTGATTGTTTCTTGTTTTTGGGTCTCTTTAAGTTGCCTTAATCTGCTGTTATTTTTGATCCTTTGCTGCCTTTTTAATTTTAGTTTGAGTTCATAATTGTGTCTTAGTTCTTACACAATTTCTTTCTTACATTTCCTTTGTGTTAAATTTTTTGGTATCTTGCTGTTTTTTTTTTTCCAGTTTTCCAGATTTCCCCTGTTTCTCTCTGTCTGGCTGTTTTTTGTTTCAAAAATTATTTCCACTCATAGGAAATTTGTGATTCTCTGGAAAATGCAAGTTTGAAGTGTTACAAAAATGACAAAAAAAGAATCAGATCAAAAAAGGCAACAGAAAAGATATGATAAATCTTACAAAATCAGAGTGCAAACCTTGAGCGCTCCAGCTGGCCTAACTGCACACCAAATTTGCAAAAATTATTAAAAAAAAATGGTGCATGCGTTTTAGGTGATTCCAAAGCCATTGTTTAGATAAGATCCTGAATTTTTCTTGCATATAAATTTCAGAGACAAATTTTAAAAATACAGCTCAGCATAAATCGGGGAACAAACACGTTTTCTGGCCCACAACAATTTTCAGTGGTGCTGTTTTTTTTATTTGGTCATCTAATCTAGTGCTTTTCTTTAGGTATTCCTTTTGTGTGCCAACTTTTATTGAGTACCTTTAATTGTTTGCTTTAATTTCTTGACTCTCTTTCTAAGTTGTCATATTATAAATCCTTTTGGTGGTACTGTTTTTATTCAATTAAATTTGTTTCTTGCTTTTGTTTCTTGACCTCTCTTTTGGGTGCTGGAATTTAATTCTCCTTGGTGCATATGTGCATGGAACTTGACTTGGTTTAGGTTTAGCTCTTGTGAATAGGTGCTGGAAATTGGAGAATTAAAGCCATCATTTTAAGGAGGAGACAAAGCTAAAGCCGAAACAAGGTTGCTTGAAACAAACAATACAAACACCTAGAAGATAAAAAATTCAAGACAACAAGGAAGTGCACTAACCCAAAAGAGGATCAACAAAGGGAGTCTTCTTTTCCTTTGCAACTTGGTTTATTGTTAATTACCTCTTTAATTATGTTTAGACGGTGAGTGTGTCTTCAAGGGCTCAAAGTGTCCAAGAAGCCTCACCTAGGGCCGAATAGCATAGTAAATTTTTACTTAGTAATTTGTTGCTTGTTTGAACTTGTTTTCTATTGTTTTGGTAGAAACGTTTTGCATGATTAGTTTAGTTTAATTTTGTGCTAAAACCGACTAGTTTGTTGCATATTTTTTTTTAGCTTACATAGTTTTATTGCTTTTTTATTTCTCAACTTCTTGTGTTTTAAGTGTTTCACTAAGAGAAATTTTTGTGTGAAGGCATTGGAGACTAGTTTTTGGCAAGGAAAAGGCTTGGTACTTAAGTAGTCCTTTGAGACTCACCTCCCTTACCTGGAAAACTACCTTCTTTATCTTCCCTAATCTTTCTCAAAGTAAAAACGCCTAAATACACAAAGGTATAGCCATGTCTTCTTCTTCTAATTCTCCAAAGTCTATAGAATGTGAAGTAAAATCTTTGAAAACCCTTTTGAAAGAGGTATCCCAAGCGGTACAACTAATCTCTTTTAGGCAAGTGGAGAATGAAAACAAGATTAATGAGTTGGCTAGAGCTCAAGAAGAGAAATCCCAAAAATCTCAAAAATCAAAAAAAACAAATACTCATGCATCACAAAGCATTGCAACTCTAGGGGAGGGAAGCCTTAGAATTAATGACTACTACCAACCACCCCCTAGAAGAACTAGGCAAAGGGAACAAGAGGTGCCAAGGGAAACTAGAGTAGACCTACCTCATTTTCATGGAAAGGAAAATGTAGAAATATATCTAGATTGGGAGATGAAGGTAGAGCAACTCTTTGCTTGCCATAGGGTAAGTGAGGAACGAAAAGTACCCTTAGCCACCCTTAGTTTCCAAGGAAATGCCATGTATTGGTGGACCTCTTTAGAAAGAGACCGACGTCTTCATAGGGACCCTCCCATAGAATATTGGAATGACCTTAGGGGAGCCCTAAGACGTCGACATATACCTTCTTACTACCATAGGGAGTTGATGGACAAGCTCCAAAGACTCCAACAAAAGAATATGAGTGTAGAAGAGTATAGGCAAAAGATGGAGCTCTATATGATGAGAGCCTCTATTAGAGAGGAAGAGGAAACCACCATATCTAGGTTCCTTAGTGGCCTATCACTTGAGATAAGAGATAGAGTAGAGCTCTTACCTTATCAAGACTTGAATGATTTGGTTCAACTTTGCATTAAAGTTGAGCAACAAAATTTGCGCAAAACATCAAGTCAAAAGGTGAGCCCCTATTCTAACTTTTATCCCAAGAGAGAGTTTAAAAGGGAGGGTAGTACATCTAAGGAAAAACCAAAAGAACCTACCAAACCCTTCACCAAAGAAACCTCAACCCCACCTATCCGAGCTAGAGATGTTAAATGTTTTAAGTGCTATGGTAGGGGCCATGTGCAAGCACAATGTCCAAACCAAAGGACTTTGTTTCTTAAAGGTGTAGACGAATACACTAGTGGCGAGGATGAGCTTAGTGAGAAAGAGGAAGGGGGAGAGGATGAGAGGGTAGCTCCATTAGAGGGAGAATTGCTTATGATTAGGAGAACCCTCAACAATCACCCTAGCACATCCATTGAAACACAAAGGGAGAACATATTTCATACAAGATGCAATGTTTTAGAAAATATATGTTCCCTCATTGTGGATAGTGGATCTAGTTGTAATTGTTGTAGTGCTAGGATGGTTGAAAAGCTTAAGCTACAAGTGGTTCCTCACCCAAAACCTTACAAACTTCAATGGCTTAATGAAAATGGGGAACTACATGTAGATAAGCAAGTGGAAATCAAGTTTTCCATAGGGAACTACAAAGCTAAAGTTTTATGTGATGTAGTGCCTATGGAAGCTTGCCATATCTTATTAGGGAGGCCATGGCAATTTGACAAGAAAACCTTGCATGATGGTCTCACTAACGAGATTTCCTTCACCCATAAATATAAGAAGTTTGTACTTAGTCCTTTACCACATTCTCAAGTGGTGAAAGACCAAATACATATGAAACAAAAGAGGGATGAGGAAAACAAGAAAAAAAGAGTGCTAGAAAAAGAGAAAATCCTTAGGGATAGGAAGGCGTGGGAGAAGAGTGTTCCTTCCCACAAGGTTGGTCTACAAGAAAAGCCTTTTGAAAATGTTTTAGAAAACTTGCTTCTTGTTGAACAACCAAGCCTTATCTTTTGTAAAGGAGCACTTACATGCACTGCCACAAGTAATGAACTCATGGTTTTACCTCCTCAAATAGAAAACCTTTTGAGTGAATTTGACGATCTATTCTCACAAGAAGGACCCAATGGGCTTCCTCCTCTTAGGGGGATAGAACATCAAATTGACTTCATTCCGGGGGCAAGCCTACCAAATAGGCCTGCTTATAGAACCAACCCCGAGGAAACAAAGGAGATAGAATCACAAGTTCAAGACTTGTTGGAGAAGGGTTGGGTTCAAAAGAGTCTAAGCCCTTGTGCTGTACCTGTCTTGTTGGTGCCCAAAAAAGATGGAAAATGGCGCATGTGTTGTGATTGTAGAGCAATCAACAACATCACCATCAAGTATAGGCATCCAATCCCAAGGCTTGATGATATGCTTGATGAATTGCATGGGTCAACTCTATTCTCCAAAATTGACCTTAAAAGTGGATATAACCAAATTCGAATCAAGGAGGGTGATGAGTGGAAAACCGCTTTTAAGACCAAATTTGGATTATATGAGTGGTTGGTGATGCCCTTTGGACTCACTAACGCTCCAAGCACATTCATGAGGCTTATGAATCACACCTTGAGGGATTGTATAGGTAAATATGTAGTAGTTTACTTTGATGATATCTTAGTATATAGTAAAACCCTAGAAGACCATCTAAGTCACCTTAGGGAAGTCTTTCTAGTTCTTAGGAAAAATAGTCTTTTTGCAAATAGGGATAAGTGTACCTTTGGTGTAGATAGTGTAGTCTTTTTAGGCTTTATAGTAAACAAAAAGGGGGTGCATGTAGATCCCGAGAAAATCAAAGCCATCCAAGAGTGGCCAACTCCACAAAATGTAAGTGATGTAAGAAGTTTTCATGGGTTAGCTAGCTTCTATAGAAGGTTTGTGCCTAATTTTTCTAGCCTAGCTTCGCCTTTGAATGAACTTGTTAAAAAAGATGTTGCCTTTTGTTGGAATGAAAAGCATAAGCAAGCCTTTCAAAGGCTAAAAGCTCAACTCACCAATGCACCCATCCTATCTCTCCCAAATTTTTCCAAAACTTTTGAGATAGAGTGTGATGCATCGGGAGTAGGCATAGGCGCGGTATTGTTGCAAGGTGGACACCCCATTGCTTATTTTAGTGAAAAACTCCATGGTGCCACCCTCAACTACCCCACTTATGACAAGGAGCTCTATGCTCTTGTGAGAGCCCTAAAGACTTGGGAACACTATCTTGTGTCCAAAGAATTTGTTATCCATAGTGATCACGAGTCTTTAAAATATTTAAAGGGCCAACACAAGCTCAATAAGAGACATGCAAAATGGATGGAATTTCTTGAACAATTTCCTTATGTAATCAAATACAAGAAAGGAAGCTCCAATATAGTGGCCGATGCTCTTTCAAGACGCCACACACTCTTTTCAAAATTGGGTGCCCAAATTCTTGGATTTGACCACATAAGAGAGCTTTACCAAGAAGATCAAGAACTTTCATCCATCTATGCCCAATGTCTACATAGAGCGCAAGGAGGTTACTATGTGTCCGAGGGATATCTTTTTAAAGAAGGAAAACTTTGCATTCCTCAAGGAACACATAGAAAACTCCTTGTCAAAGAATCACATGAAGGGGGACTCATGGGCCATTTTGGAGTTGATAAGACTCTAGATCTTTTGAAAGCCAAATTTTGTTGGCCACACATGAGGAAAGATGTCCAACGCCATTGCTCTAGATGTATCTCATGTTTAAAAGCAAAGTCTAGAACAATGCCGCATGGACTCTACACCCCTTTGCCGATTGCAAATGCTCCTTGGGAAGACATTAGCATGGATTTCATTTTAGGACTTCCTAGGACTGCAAGAGGCCATGACTCTATCTTTGTGGTAGTGGACCGTTTTAGCAAAATGTCTCACTTTATTCCATGCCACAAAGTAGATGATGCTCAAAATATTTCTAAACTCTTCTTTAGAGAAGTGGTGAGACTCCATGGTCTCCCTAGAAGTATAGTGTCCGATAGAGATCCCAAGTTTATAAGTCACTTTTGGAAAACTCTTTGGGGTAAACTTGGAACAAGACTACAATTTTCAACTTCTTGTCATCCTCAAACGGATGGGCAAACCGAAGTAGTCAATAGATCTCTTGGAACTATGCTTAGGGCTATCATGAAGGGCAGCCACAAATCTTGGGATGAGTACCTTCCCCACATTGAATTTGCTTACAATAGAGTAGTTCACAAGACTACTAATGCTTCTCCTTTTGAGGTAGTATATGGTTTTAATCCTCTCACGCCCATGGATTTAATTCCCCTTCCTAATCCACAAGATTTTGTGCATAAGGAAGGAGTAATCAAGGCTGATTTTGTCAAGAAAATGCATGAGAAGATTAAAATTCAAATACAACAACAAAATGAGAAGTACACAAAACACAACAACAAAGGGAAGAGAGAAATAATTTTTGAGGAAGGAGACTTAGTTTGGCTTCATCTTCGAAAAGATAGATTTCCAAATCAAAGGAAGTCCAAACTAAGTCCCCGAGGTGATGGACCCTTCCAAGTCCTTAAGCGAGTCAACAACAATGCGTATAAATTGGACCTACCTCTTGAATATGGAGTACATGACACATTTAATGTAATTGATCTTTCTCCATTTGTAGGTACCAATGACGATGACGAACTGGATTTGAGGACAAATCCTTTCCAAGGGGGAGGGGATGATGGAGGAGGGCCAAGCACATATAGCCAAGGAAGCCAAGGCCCAAACCAAGAAGACCATCTAGACCAAGAGGAGCGTCTAGCTCTAGGAAGTGAGCGTCTAGAACGTGAAGGAGGGAGGCTATCCATGGAGCTAGACCGTCCAGGACCTCTCACAAGATCCATGGCTAAACATATCCAAGCACACATAGAAGAAGCCACGGATGGAAGAGAGAGATCTTTGTACATGTTTCATAAAGGCCCAAAGGGGGAGGGGGTGCTTAGTAGATTAGTGTAGTGTAGAAAGCAAAACTTGCTCACTTAGGGGTGTGCTATCAAAAAGGTGCCCTTAGCAATAGAAGGAGGGGTGTGCTAGCAAATAGGTGCCTTTAGCAAAAGAAGGAGGGGTGTACTATCAAATGTTGCATTTTTGACCTATCTTCTAGAATATTAGGATGATGGTGTGGTTTGACTAAAGTCAATACCCTAGGCAGCCCCACTTTTTGTATTTCCATCCCTACCCTTTAAGCTTGCTCACCAAGGCTCCTAAATCTATAAATAAGGAGGCCTACCTCATGTATTTTCAAGTTTATTTGAGTATTGTTATGCTGCCATTTTTTGTGCACAAGTTTTACTCCTCCTAGAAATCTAGGCTATAAACTTCAATCCTTTCACCTTCTCCCTTGAGCTGGCCGAACCACTCAACCCATACTCATCATGCACCTTCAAGACCAACACAACTCCTAGGAGGGTCTTGTTTCACTCACCCATTGCTTCCGCTCCATCTATTTCTACTTTGATTCAAGAAGAACACATGAAAATGCCATCATAGCATGTGGTCAAGATGCTGGATCAACCATAGTGGGTTCCAAAAACCACGCGTATCAAGGTGTGGGTTGAGCCTTAGATACGCTGTGCATGCGCAGCTCTATGCTTGAGCATAAGAAATCGTCCCTAGTGTTGCATGCATGGGCGCACGAGGAGTAGTGCTGATCTATTCTTGGAAATGTGAAACTACCGACGTCACCGTGCCATGTGGGGGTGATAACACAGGCGTGGAGTAGTGGTAGGACGAGCCCTCAACAGGGTGTGACGAGGTGGCATCAATCGACAGAAGCAAGGCGATGAGTCCTCACCACATCAAGGACGATGAGAGATTGCCAGGGCGAGAGACACGCGGGGATCGCCAGGGCGAGAGACAAACGGTCGTCGCCTGGATGAGGGACGCATCGGTAGACTTCCAGGGGGAGACATCGGTCGTCTTCCAGGGAGGGACATCGGTCGTCTTCCAGGGAGAGACATCCTTCGTCCGCCAGGATGAGACATCGGTGGATGGTCATCACGCGAGGTCGTGTTCCACAAGATGAGGTGGGGCCCAAGCTCCCAGCATGAGCGTCTTGCATGCGCGACACATAGTCAGTGAGAGTGCTTCAGAACAGTGGCTCCAGAGAGTTGGTATGGAAATTGACCCAGAGTTGGTGTGCGCAGAGACCCACGTGGCCATACTGTTAGAGGAAACCCACACGCAAGGTTGCTCAGAGAGTGGGTAATGGCAGTAAAGGCTAAAGAGTCGTTCTACCTTAAGAGTTGAGGGAATCAGCTCATTTAGTTCCCCTTTCTCCTTTCTCCTCCACTCGAAGACGCAGCTATCCTCACGTACCAGTGCTACGATTGGCGACTGCCATTGTCCTTCTGGGAAGTCTCTGCAAGTTCTCCTGTCAGGATGCTAGAACAGAGTAAGTTGTTTTACTCTGTTTTTCGAGTCGAATCTGAGCTTGAGAGGGTTGCCTCTGCATAGGCGTTGCCGGCGACTCCCTTAGCTCCAGAAATCGTCTCTGTTAGCGTAGAAAATGAGTAGTATAGTCAGTTTTGTGATAAAGGCTACATGGTGCAGGTTAAGACATCTTTAAGCTTCGGTGGGTTTTGGAGCACTTAGTGATTTTGCGCAAGTTCAGGTAAGGGAAGCTAGCATTTTCGTTTATAAAAACTTTAGGCGAGTAGGTTCTGAAGTGAGGGCGACGTGGTCGCCGGTTTCATATTCTATTTCATGATGCTCTGTTTTTATGTGTGGGGCGACGTGATCGCCGGTTTTAATGTTGATTTCGAACTCCCCTGTTTTAGTGTCGTTTGAAACTGTTTGAGATTGAAATGTGAAATGCTTGTGATATTCGAAAATCTGAACCTTGGAATGATTGTTGCTGTGATTGGAATCGTTCATTTAAGTGTTATATGATGTGTTGAATGTTGTGAATGTGGAATCAAGGCATAGTATTTTCAGGAAAGAAAATACCGTGTAAGATTTTGTAGAATGTGCATTGATCGGTGATTTCTATAATGAGATATCCTGACTCTCCTGATATAATGGAATCATATAGATGAAGTTATTCAGGCGTTGAGAGTCGATGGAGGTTCATATGTATGGGTAAGTGGTTTGAAAGATAACTACTTGACCTGTTGTATGGATTAACCCTGTCATACTAGGAGAGTGATGAGATTGAGATTGAGATTATGTTTATGCGCATAGCTGTGGGAACTTTACAGCAATGTAGTATGACAGGTGCAGATCTCTGAGTCTAGTCAATGCACGAGTCTTCCGGAAGTAGTGTCAAGTGTCCATGTGTGATGAGTCAGTGGAAAGTCTGACATGTGAACCATGAGTATTGAATGTATTGAATAGACACTTGACGAGTTTGTGGAATATGGGGATATTGATGGTTGAAATTGATATAGATTATGAATGGTGTGAAGATTTATGCTTTCTATTGATATAAAGTTTCATATTTAAAGTTTTTAAAAATATCTAGCTTACCCTTTTGTTTTGTATCGTGGTTGTTTTTCTTAAACCTGTGATGATCGTGTATATTTGCACGGGAGCAGATGAGGTTGCAGGTAGTAGAGCTCCTTAGTGAGCATTTCTGGAGGAGGAGATCGCCGGTTTTTGAATGTTGTTGTTTTGTTTTATTTTGAAAACTCCTGTATGGAGATGTATTAAAACTTCCTCGAAAAGGGATATTATTTTGAGGCACATTTGTATTAATGGATGAATTATATTATGTATATATCTGATCCTGCCGCTTGACTCGAACGTCAACACTCCTCCTCTCCAGCTCCAAACCTTCCAAGAAACCTGAAAGAACAGAAAGGCGCCTCTGCGGCCAGTGTAGCTCCGACGCTCAAGTCAGTGGACGAATCAACAAATTCTCTCAGAGAAAACTAAGAACCGTGCAAGTAAGTTGTTACCAAATGGAAAAACCCTCCCCTGAATACCGTTAGGAATTCTATATATACCTGTGTTTTTCTCTCTCCTGACGGTTATTCCTCTCGACACGTGGACCGCATCTGGTCGTACACGTGTCACCATCTGGAGTACCTGCAACTGAAACGTTACTTTCCCTTTACTCCTGCGACTAAGTTATCCACACAGGGAGTAACTTAGCATGCAGGCTACTCTGGGCACAGCCTTAAAGCTGGTTAACACTGGTTATCACGGTTCTCAGAGCACACGGGCAAATATACCACTTATCTCCTGTATCTAGACCATGTAATAAACGTTTACCAAGTCTTCTCTAATACCCGGTGATGTCCTCTTTCGGCGATGTCCTCTTTCGGTGATGTCCTCACATACAGTGATCACGTGCAATCTAGGCGTTTACTAATTACATACGAGAGAAGTAGGAGACCGCCGCCTTCCTCAACAAACAGCGATTCCCTCAACTTCTAAGCTACATTCTCTTTTCTCTTGCTCTTCTTGATCCATGTATTCTCCTGCCATGTCGTTCCACGTGGCACCCTGTGATTGGTCCACGTGGCAATCTACTGCTGAAGTCATCGACTACCGATGACCGACCGGATCAGTTCACGCTGGGAACCTTGGTCTCAGCTTAACACGCGTTGGCAAGAAACCCCGATGACCGACCGGATCAGAAGCCCCCCAGTCTCGAGCTGTGAACCTGTTCACAACGAAGAGACTAAGAAGTCGTCTACTGGCGGTCTACAGGAGCACACACTCTGGCAGTAACACTGTTTCATTCCTTCTTCTTCGCCTTCAGACATTCAAAGCATCTCTCTGTGAGACCTTTCGACTTCTTCGACCTCCGACCTTCGTGATGCTTTTATGATCACCCAAAGATAACCTTTTATCTCTTCTACTGATGACTGATCACCCCTCCTCTAGGAGGCACACCGATGACCGATCACTCGCTAATCCAAGCTGCCTGCGAGGTCCACTCCACGTGGCTTTGGTCCATGCTGCGGGACCCAGCTAACATGGATCACCCTTTACTATCTGTTCTCGACGACCGAGGTCTGGCCACTACACAAGCCCCCCAGGCCCGAGTTGTAACTTGTCTCAACGAAGAGCCTTACAACTCGCCTGATCGCTATTGGACCTACCGGGCTGACGGGTTCTCACCTTTTTGCCGATGACCGAGGTCATGTAACGAATGAATTATAAATCTTGTCTTTACAACTCGAATTACTCTTTCTCCTTTACAACTCAACTTTCACCTTGTGTGGGTTGTTTGCAAAGGTCATCTTCCGCTCTCTTCACTTAGCCTTGTTTCTTTGTGCGTTTAACTGACATGCCAAGTGTTCTGCATCATCGCCAGAAATTCCTCTGATCTGGTACTCGCCAAATTAAATTTGGGCGATGTTGCCTTCTTTACCCAAATAAGGCGTCCTCTGTGGGATCACCTTTTGCAACCTTCTATTCACCTTTTCACCTGTCATTCCTTTATACGAACTCTTCTTTCCTGCACCTGCTCGAAGGCAAGGAGGACTTCTCCTTTCTCGCCTGCACTTGCTCAAAGGCAAGGAGGTCTTCCTCTGTTGCCTACACTTGCTCAAAGGCAAGGAGGTCTTCCTCCGTTGCCTACACTTGCTCAAAGGCAAGGAGGACTTCCTCTTTCTCGCCTGCACTTGCTCAAAGGCAAGGAGGTCTTCCTCTGTTGCCTACACTTGCTCAAAGGCAAGGAGGACTTCCTCTGGTGCCTACACTTGCTCAAAGGCAAGGAGGACTTCCTCTGGTGCCTACACTTGCTCAAAGGCAAGGAGGTCTTCCTCTGTTCTGTTGCCTCAACCTTGTTGTAAAAAGCAAAGGAAGAGGACTTTCTCTTGCCTCAACCTTGCTGTATAAAGCAGAGGAAGAGGACTTTTTCTTGCCTCAACCTTGCTGTAAAAAGCACAGGAAGAGGACTTTCTCTGTTGCCTCAACCTTGCTGTAAAAAGCAAAGGAAGAGGACTTTGAACTTCGCTGGATACCTCCGATCGCCAAAGGACGACGAGGACTTTAAAAACCTTTCACTTGTGCCCCTGATCGCCTAAGGGCGATGAGGACTTTAAAACTTTTCACTTGTGCCTCCGATCGCCTAAGGGCGATGAGAACTTTAAAACTTTTTCACTTGAGACGTGCACACTCATTTTACTTCTACCTTGAATCACTTTAAGTGATAAGGTTTTTTCAAAAACTTCTTTAAATCGATAAGCACTCACACTTTAGTATACTTCAAAATTTCAATTTTGACTTTCTTATTTCTTGGGTGGCCTCGTTAAAAACCTTCCTTAGGGAAAAAAGAGTGCCCCCTTTGCATCTGTTTTTACAAAACTGTTAATGATTCCTCTGAGTTTGTACTACTTACAAAACTTTAACTGAAATAAAACTTGAGGTGAGTGGCGTTCCAAGTACGAGGAATCGCCCCTCCTTCTAGTGTCTCCAAGCGGTAGGCGCCGTTCCCGAGTGCTTCGGTTATTCTAAACGGTCCTGTCCACTTGGGCGACAACTTATTCTCCATCTCGTACTGGTGGGCTTTCCTCATCACCAGATCGCCGGTTTTAAACTGCCTCTGTATTACTCTAGAATTGTATCTTCGTTCAATTCTTCTTTTCACCACTTCAGCTTTCACTCTTGCTTCCTCCCTGACCTCATCTAGTAAATCCAGGTTCATTCTTCTCTCTTCATTTGATTCTTCTGCTACAAAGTGTTGAAATCTCGGCAAGCTCTCCTGGATCTCAACTGGAATCATTGCGTCATAGCCATACACTAAACTAAAAGGAGTTTCGTGGGTACCTGACTGCTCAGTTGTGTGGTACGCCCAAATTATACGTGGTACCTCATCAGCCCACGATCCTTTAGCTTTCTCTAACCTCTTCTTCAAACCTCTCAACAGAACTCGATTAGCGGATTCTACCTGGCCATTCGTCTGTGGGTGCTCCACGGATGCAAACACTTGTTGAATTCCCACATCCTTACACAGCTTCTTCAAAAGGTGGCTTGCAAACTGAGTCCCATTATCCGATACTAGACGCTTAGGCACCCCAAATCGGCACACAATGTTCTTCCACACAAAGTTTTCAATCTTGGGTGCCGTGATTTGGGCAACTGGCTCTGCTTCAATCCACTTAGTGAAGTACTCGATCGCCACCACCAAGTACTTCCTCTGCCTGATCGCCATCGGGAAGGGCCCCAGAATATCAATTCCCCATGTATGAAATGGCCAAGGGCTATAAATCGACTTAAGCTCTTCTGGGGGTGACTTGTGCCAATCGGCGTGCTGCTGGCACTGCTTGCAGCACTGGGTGTACTTCTTGCAATCCTCTCTCATTGACGGCCAATAATATCCTACACGAAGAGTTCTAGCGGCTAGAGCTCGACCCCCGATGTGACTTCCGCATATACCTTCATGGAGCTCAGCCATAATCCTTGTGCATTTCTCCCCGTGTATACATACCAGGAGTGGGTGTGTGAACCCGAACCTGTACAACTCACCATCTATCAGGGTGAACCTGGTAGAGTTCTTCTTGATCTTCCTGGACTCTGCTAGATCTATTGAAAGCACGCCATCATCTAAGTAACGCTGGTACTGTGTAATCCACGTATCTGGCTTATGTGTGGCACAGACCTGTGCGACGTTCACTCCCACCACAAGGAATGCCCTTATCCTTGGCGTTCTCAAGGTCTCCTGAGTCAAAGACCTGTGACTCCTCGCCGTTCCCCCCGTCAACTTGGTCACCTGAAACACCTGGTGATCTGCCACGAACGCCCTTGGTGTCTTCAATGTTTCTTGAATAACAGTCCTCTGCCTACCCCCCTTGCCTGAACTGGCGAGCTTGGCAAGCAAGTCAGCTCGGGCATTTTGCTCCCTTGGTACGTGCACTACCTCAAATGAGGTAAAAGAACTCTTCAACTCCTGCACATATGCCAAGTAAGCCGCCATCTGCGGGTCCTTGGCCTGGAACTCGCCAACTACTTGCCCTGTGACCAGCATCGAGTCACTTTTGGCCACCAACACTTTAGCTCCCATCTCCTTTGCCAACAGGATGCCTGCAATCAATGCCTCATACTCTGCTTGATTGTTGCTGGCTTTGAAAGCAAACCTCAGGGACTGTTCTATCAGCACGCCGTTGGGCCCCTCCAGAATGACTCCAGCACCGCTACCCTGCTGGTTCGACGATCCATCTACCGAAAGGACCCAACGAAAGCCATTTTCTTCAACATGAGTTGCCTCTGACGAGAGCTCGACAAGAAAATCAGCGAAAACCTGCCCCTTAATTGGCCCTCGGGGTTCAAAGTTAATGTCAAACTCTGACAGCTCTACCGCCCACTTCACCATTCTTCCAGCGACATCAGGTTTCTTCAGGACCTTCTGAATTGGCAAATCGGTCATTATCAGGACGGTGAAGCTCTGAAAGTAATGACGCAACCTCCTCGTCGAAAATACCACCGCTAGAGCAGCTTTCTCCAAGGCCTGATACCTCACTTCGGGACCTTGTAGCACTTTACTCACAAAATAAATAGGCTTTTGGACCTGGTTTTGGTCTTGAACAAGCACCGCACTCACCGCTCTCTCAGTTACAGAATAATACAACCTGAGAGGCACTCCTACTAACGGTTTGCACAGAACCGGCGGGCTTGCTAAATATGCCTTAAGCTTCACGAAAGCTTCTTCACACTCCTGGGTCCAGACAAACCTATTGTTTCTCTTTAAACATTGAAAATATGGGTGGCCCTTCTCGCCGCTAGCTGACACAAAGCATGAGAGAGCAGCCATCCGACCTGTCAACTGCTGCACCTCCTTCACCGTAGCTGGGCTTCTCATCGCCATAATAGAAGCACACTTGTCAGGATTTGCCTCTATCCCTCTCTCCGTCAAAAGAAAACCCAAAAATTTTCCTGCTTCCACGCTAAAAATGCACTTCTCTGGGTTCAGTTTCAGCTTATACTTGGCTATCGTTACAAACAACTCTTCCAAGTCCAAGACATGCCTGCTCCTCTCCAGGGAGGTCACCACCATATCATCAACATAGGCCTGCACATTCCTTCCCAGCATCGGTGCAAGTACCTTATCCATTAACCTTTGGTACGTGGCCCCAGCATTCTTCAGCCCAAACGACATTACTTTATAGCAAAAACACGATCTCTCTGTCATGAAGGTAGTCTTTTCTTCATCCATAGGATGTGATCTCGCCGCAGACTCAAGCGTGGAGAGATGCCTCGTCACACCTTCGTTTGGCCTTCTAATTGTGGCGCGTCCTGCAAGGAGGCTCCAGGAACCTTCGACGGGGCTCCAAGCGGTACCTGCAAAACACGCGAACGGCGTCTCTAGCGGCCGTTGTAGCTCCGACGCTCAAGTCAGGCAACGGGAACACCAAAAGGTCTCTCTCAAATCTCTCTGTGTGAGACTGTGTGTGTATGCCCTCAGTTCTCTTTGATTCGAAAACTGAGTGCCCTTGGATTTGTGTTGTGTGTCTGAGGTAAAGATTGCATACCTGGTTTGGTGTTCTTCTTCCTCATATAAACCCTGCATAGCCCCTACAGGCTACCTCTAGGTTCACTTAATTACTCTGCAATGCCGTTTCCACTCCCCAGGGTGCTTTGCGTGCCAGCCATCTTCACTTGAGTGCCAGGTCTGACAGGGGAGGCCGCGTGGGTACCTCTGGACCCCTCGACTTCTGTGCCTACCTGCCTTACCTATTCTCTGGGAACATCTTCACCATCCACGTGGCAGACATGCAACCCCACTGGGAGACTCTAACTTTGATGGGTTCTCGTCCAGCAGGATTCTGCACTTAACTGCGTCTTCTCATCTTCATGCGTGGTCGTCTCGCGACTAAGGCCATTCACTGTCTCTGGGCGCTTTGCTGATCATCGATTGCGTTGTTCACATCGCGCGGCCGATGTCACCTCAACACACACCGATGACCGATGTGCTTCTTCACATCCTCGTGCTCTGCTTATGGAATCAGGCGAGGTCCTTAAGCAACGTTCTTGCTGGGAGCCTGGGTCCCAGTTTAACACGTGTTGACAAGGAAACTGTAAGGACCTGAAAAATTTATTGGAATGAAAGAGTATGTTTTAAATAAATTCTAAGTATTATTTTTATTTAGAATAGAAAGGGAGGAAAAAGTTAAGTTTAGAAGGCTACGAGGTCGCCGGTCGCCTGCTACACATGAGCGCCAGGTGGACATCGCGCGGGCGCGAGAGGCATGCAGGCATCGCGCGGGCGCGAGAGGCATGCAGGCATCGCCAGGGAAGACATCGGTTGTCTCCCAGAGTGAGACATCGGTCGTTCGCCAGGGAGAGGTCATCAGCGGTTTGTCATCGCGCGAGAGGTCATCGGTGGTTTGTCTTCGCGCGAGAGGTCATCGGTGGTTTGTCTTCGCGCGAGAGGTCATCAGCGGTTTGTCATCGCGCGAGATGTCATCGGTGGTTTGTCTTCGCGCGAGAGGTCATCAGTGGTTTGTCCTCGCGCGAGAGGTCATCAGCGGTTTGTCATCGCGCGAGAGGTCATCGGTGGTTTGTCTTCGTGCGAGGTCATCGGTGGTTCGTCTTCGCGCTGGTAGCCATCGGCGAAAGGTCATCGCGCGGCGCTTAGTTACACACCGAGAACGTAGGACCTAGACTCCCAGCAAGAGACGTTCTGCACGCGCGCCACGTAGACGAAAAGGTGGTTCAGAATAGTGACCTCAGAGCGTAGCCTGCGCAGAGGCACGCTTAGTAGTACTGTTCAGGGAAGCGTGCACGCAAACTTCCCTGCAGAGTAGGTGGTGGCAGCTGCTTTTGGAGGGATAAGTTGGTTTAAGTTACAAAAATCCACTGCTGAGAGAAAAGAAAACATTGTTGTATTCGACGAGAGAAAGAGTGAGTTTCTTCCCTTCTCCTCCAGTTACCTCCTCCGCGTTGCGATTGCAGCATCTCCACACAAGAGTACGACAAGAAGCAACACCATTGGAGCACCTGGGAAAGTTCTCTGCAACTCCTTCAAAACCAGACGCAAAAACAGAGCCAAGGCGTTCTTCAAACTCTGTTGGATTTCGAAGCACCTGGTGGTTGCGCAAGTCCAGGTAAGGGAAGCTAGCCTTCATCTTTACTACGAGCCATAGTTGGACCATTTCTGAAGTGTGGGCGACGTGGTCGCCGTTTTCGCTTTCGTCTTCGTGAAATGCTCTGTGTTGTGTGCTTGAGCGACGTGGTCGCCTGTTTTAATATACAGCCTTCGAAATACCATATTTTGAACTAGATCGCCGGTTTTGGCGCTGTTTTGCGAACTCCTTGTGTTTGATGTTGTTTTGAGAACTGCTTGAGATTTACATGAGATATTCGAAAATATGAATCCTTTGAAAATGGCTATTGCTGTGATTGAAATCATTCTTTTAAGTGTGGCATGATGTCTTTGAATGCTGTGAATGTGAGATCGAGGCATAGTATTTTCAGGAAAGAAAATACCGTGTAAGATCTTGTGGTAGGTGCATTGATCGGTGATTCCTAAGGAGATATCCTGACTCTGCTGAGGTAATGGAATCACGTAGAGGAAGTTACTCAGTTGTTGAGAGTCGAAGGAGGTCTATATGATGGGCGTCTCGTGTGAAAAAGAACGAGCTCCGTCTGTCCTATGGATTAACCCTGTCATACCAGGAGAACTATGGTAACATTGAGATGATATATGCGCATGCTGTGTGGATTCACAGCGACCCTGTGTGGATTTCACAGTGGTGTGGTATGACCGGTGCAGATCTCTGAGTCTAATCAACGCACGAGTCAATCCGGAAGTAGTGTCAAGTGTCTTGTGTGGTGAGTCAGTGGAAAGTCTGACATGTGAAATGAGAAACTTGAATATTGATGGACACTTGATGCTGTATTGTGAAATGGAATGACTATGGGTGAATGTAGTGAAGTTTGTGATTTTGGGCGATCAGCTGAATGCTATGAGCAGCTCTACGTTTCACATGGATATTTTGGAACTTGGTTTACTTGGATTTTCATGTTCTTGATTTAAACTTCTTTTAAATTATCTAGCTTACCCTTTTATCTGTTATTGTGGTTGTTTTCTCAAAACTGTGATGATCGTGTAATTGTTACACGGGAGCAGATGATCTTCCAGGAAGAAGAGCTCTCTAGTGAGTGGTCGTCGGGGAAGGAGATCGCCTATTTCCACCTCTCGGTGGTGATCGCCGGTTTTCGTGTCCTGATAGGAGATCGCCCGTTTTGAGGTCTTCTGTTTGGGATCGCCGTTTTATGTTGGAGATCGCTTTTTTTTTTGAGACCGCCGGTCTTACTGTATTTCATTTATTTTCGTTAAACCTTGAGAAACAATTGATTTGGTTATGTATTAAACTCCCTAAGAGGAGTAACTTCATTCTGATATATATACATATTATCTTGTACTCTTCAATATTATTTGGTTACACTTGATTTCATTATACATGTATGTATGTATTATTTTGGCGGGATGTTACATTAATGGTATCAGAGCAGTTCGCCTTAGGATGACCTGAGGGCTGTGGATCCATTGTGTTTCTTCTGCTCATAAAATTTATTTGAGTTTTAAATAACCACTATAGTGAAAGGTTTTCAAACGTTTTAGTTTTGAACTCTTGCGTGTGCTTGGGTGAACGTGTGCCTAACTGAAAATCTTAGTATTAAGAATAAGAAGGTCTTGATAAAGTGGTGAGGGTGCACACTCATAACTGGATCAAGATAATTCTTAATCTTAAATCCAAAGGTTTGATGTTTAGCCTACATTGAATTCTGGTGTGATTTTTGAGTGTTCTTGAATTTGACTGAGGTGGTAGTTTGGACTGATGTTTGCACACCAGTAATTGTTCTGGTGTTTTGTGTGAAGTTATAAGTGTTATGATTCTGTTGATGAACTCAAATTCTAGATGACTTTGAGATGCTGACCTTTGTAAGGTCTGGCTGTTACCCCTTGAATGAATTGATTCTTATCGATTTCATTCTTATAGTTGTAGGGAATATAGAAGTCAATAGATTCAGAAGATGGCACGTAGACCTGCTACCCCACCCAACCTTCCTCAGAGATGAGTCAGATCGCCAAGGCCATCGAGATGATGGCGACTGCCATTCAGCAGCAGAATGCGGCGATGGCTCAGAACCATCAAGCCACAATGCAGCACTGGGAAACTGCCCGATCTGCTGAGACAAACTCCCACGTCGGTCAGCCCCAAGAACAGATGGGACTGGCCGAGTTCATGAGGCACAACCCACCTAAGTTCAGTGGGAATGCTACCCCTGACCAGGCAGACCAGTGGGTCAGGGAGTTGGAGAAAATCTTTAGGGCGACCTCCTGCCCTGAAGAGAAGAAGCTGCTGTTCGCCACTTATCTGCTATCAGGAGAAGCTGAGTTCTGGTGGATGGGAGCTCAGCAGATGATGGAGGCACGAGAGGATGTATTGGATTGGGAGAGCTTCAGGGTGAAGTTCTTGGAGAAATACTTCCCTGACAGTGCCAAGTTTGCAAGGGAAGCTGAGTTCTTAAAGTTGGAGCAGGGGGACATGTCAGTAAACGCCTATGCTGCTCGTTTTGAGTACCTCGCCCGGTTTTATACCCAGGCGACCTCCGAGGCCTGGAGATGTAGAAAATTCGAAGAAGGACTGAAGCATGGGCTGAAGAGGACCCTAGCCCCGATGTGCATCAGGGAATTCCACGCCTTAGTGGAGAAGGCAAAGATGGTGGAAACCCTGGAAAAGGGTGATTCTCGGGTGATCAGGTCACACCAAGGAGGTTCCTCCAGTGGGAGAGCTAAGGCACAGCACCCACAAAGCAAACCCTATGCGAGACCTCCACCACATCGGGCAGGAGCAGCACCTCCCCAGTTTCAACAGCAGCAACCTTGGAAACCCAAGTGTCCTCACTGTGGTGGACCACACGCCTCCAATGCTTGTTTCAAGAAGACTTCAGAGAGGAAATGTTTCGTCTGCCAAAGGACAGGGCACGTTGCTAGAGAGTGCCCTAGCAGGAATGGGGCGACCCAACCCAGTGGCTCCCAACAGTTGAGAAACGAGGGCGGCAGACCTCAGGCAACAGGGAGGGTGTTCGCCATGTCTGGAGCAGAGGCAGCTCAGTCAGGTAACCTCATCCAAGGTGTTTGTTTTATTGCTGGTAGAGGTGTAAGGACCTTGTTTGATTCTGGAGCGACACACTCCTTTGTGTCAAGCCTGTGTGTAGCCGAGTTGGGCCTCCTAGTGAAGGAGTTACCTTTCGAGCTGTTGGTCTCTACACCTGCGTCAGGACAGGTGTCGACCTCTACAGTGTGCCCTGAATGTCCAGTGATTGTAGAAGGACGCAGATTCAAGGTGAACTTGATCTGCCTACCTCTTCAGGACCTGGATGTCATCCTGGGGATGGATTGATTAGCTGCCAATCACGTTCTCATAGACTGTGGTAGGCAGAAGGTAGCGTTTCCAGACCCCCAAGAACCGGATGTGTTGTCAGTTCAACAAGGGCGATCAGAGCTGGAAGGAGAGGCGAGGTGCTTCGTAGTGCTCGCCCGGTTGGAAGTGGAGAATAAAGGGGACGTAAACAGGATACAAGTGGTGAAAGATTTCACAGATGTATTCCCAGAAGAGGTGCCTGGGTTACCCCCTAAGAGAGAAGTGGAATTCTCTATTGACTTGGTACCTGGAGCTGGACCAGTGTCAATGGCACCTTACAGGATGGCACCAGCCGAGTTAGTGGAGTTAAAGAAGCAAGTGGAAGAGTTGCTGGAGAAGCAGTTCATCAGACCCAGCGTATCTCCATGGGGAGCTCCAGTGCTCCTAGTCAAGAAGAAGGATGGAGGGTCTCGGCTGTGTATAGACTACAGGCAATTGAACAAATTGACCATCAAGAACAAGTACCCCCTACCTCGGATTGATGATTTGATGGACCAAATTCATGGGGCCTCGGTGTTCTCCAAGATTGACCTGAGATCGGGGTATCACCAAATCTTGGTAAAAGCTGAAGATGTTCAGAAGACAGCTTTTAGGTCTCGATATGGGCACTACGAGTATGTAGTGATGCCATTTGGAGTCACCAATGCTCCAGCTCTATTCATGGACTACATGAATAGGATCTTTCGCCCTTTCTTGGATAAGTTTGTGGTGGTCTTCATAGATGACATCCTCATTTATTCAAGGACCGAGGAAGAGCATGAGGAACACCTGAGGACAGTATTGGAAATACTGAGGGAGAAGCAGCTCTATGCCAAGTTCTCTAAGTGTGAGTTCTGGCTAAGGGAAGTCAACTTCTTAGGACACGTGATATCTGCCCAGGGGATCTCGGTAGATCCAGCCAAGGTAGAGGCAGTGCTGCAATGGGAACGTCCTAAGACAGTGACTGAGATAAGGAGCTTTGTGGGGTTGGCGGGCTACTATCGGAGGTTTATTGAGGATTTTTCCAAAGTAGTGGCTCCTTTAACACAACTGACCCGCAAGGACCAACCCTTTGCTTGGACCGACCGATGTGAGCAGAGCTTCAGGGAACTAAAGGAGAGGTTGACCAGTGCTCCAGTGCTGGTGATTCCAGAAGTAGGAAGACCTTTTGATGTCTTCTGTGATGCCTCACATCAAGGCTTGGGATGCGTCTTGATGCAAGAGAAGAGAGTGGTTGCATATGCTTCAAGGCAACTCAAGGTGCATGAGAGAAACTACCCTACTCATGATTTGGAGTTGGCAGCGGTAGTGTTTGCCTTGAAGATCTGGAGGCATTATCTTTATGGAGCTCGGTTCCAGGTATTCAGTGACCACAAGAGCTTGAAATACCTGTTCGATCAGAAGGAACTAAACATGAGACAAAGAAGGTGGATGGAATTCCTAAAGGATTACGACTTTCAACTCATGTATCACCCAGGGAAGGCCAATGTAGTGGCAGATGCCTTGAGTAGGAAGTCTATACAAGTCGCCACCATGATGATGGAAGAGCAGAAACTGATCGAGCAGTTCAGAGACTTAAACCTTGGAGTAGAATTTCACGTGAATCACATTAGTTGTAGCAAGCTGACTATAACTAATGACTTCCTGGGAATGTTGAAGGATAAGCAATTGGAGGACCCTAGCCTGAAGCGCACTGTAGAGTCACTAGGGACAGATCAGGCGAGAGGCTTTGAGATGGGCGATGATGGGATCTTGAGGTTTGATGGCAAAATTTGCATACCTGCAAATGAAGAGTTGAAGAAGATGATCCTAGAGGAAGGTCATAAGAGTCGCCTTAACCTCCATCCAGGCATGAACAAGATGTACCATGACTTGAAGGAGTCATTTTGGTGGTCAGGCATGAAGAGGGACGTCGCCCAGTACGTGGCAACCTGCTTAACGTGTCAAAAGGCGAAGGTAGAGCATCAAAGACCTGGCGGGCTGTTGCAGCAACTGGATATCCCCGAGTGGAAGTGGGACAGCATTGCCATGGATTTTGTCACCCATTTACCCAGATCGGTAAAGGGTCATGATGCAATCTGGGTCATCATTGATAGGCTGACGAAGAGTGCCCACTTCCTCCCAGTAAATATGAAGATGCCCATGGCCAAGTTGGCACAGCTGTACATCAAGGAGATTGTGAGGTTGCATGGAGTGCCTTCCAGCATCATTTCAGATAGAGATCCCAGGTTCACTTCACGGTTTTGGCAGACCTTGCAAGAGTGTTTGGGAACCAAGTTGAGGATGAGCTCTGCATATCATCCCCAAACAGATGGTCAGTCAGAGAGGACGATCCAATCCTTGGAAGATCTGCTGAGGGCATGCGTTTTGGATCAATTGGGAGATTGGGACGAGGTGTTGCCACTGGTGGAGTTTACATATAATAACAGTTATCACGCCAGCATCGGGATGGCCCCATATGAAGCCCTGTATGGGAGGAAATGCAGAACCCCCTTATGTTGGTACCAAGAGGGCGAGGCAGTCTTGGTTGGGCCAGAGATGATTCAACAGACGACCGAGAAGGTAAAGCAGATACAAAGCAGAATGAAAGCTTCTCAGAGTAGGCAGAAGTCCTATGCAGATCAGAGGAGAAAGCCTTTGGAGTTTGCTGCTGGAGATCACGTGTTCATGAAAGTGACACCAACCAAGGGTGTAGGACGGGCGATCAGGTCAAAGAAGTTGTCCCCTAAGTTCGTGGGACCATATCAGATCTTAAGAAGGATTGGCCCAGTGGCGTATGAGATCGCCCTACCTCCCCATCTGGCGAATCTGCACAATGTGTTTCACGTGTCACAGCTGAGGAAGTACATGGCAGACCCTAGTCATGTGCTGGATGTAGACGACGTGCAGATTAGGGATGACTTGTCCTTTGAAGCCAAACCAGTCAGGATTGACGATCGGCAATGTAAACAGCTCAGGGGCAAGACCATCGACATGGTGAAAGTGGTGTGGGATGAGAGATCGGGGGATTCAACTTGGGAGTTAGAAGAACCCATGAGGGAGGCTTATCCATACCTCTTTTCCTTGTAATCCAATTTTCGAGGACGAAAATTTTCTTGTTGGGGAGAATGTAAGGACCTGAAAAATTTATTGGAATGAAAGAGTATGTTTTAAATAAATTCTAAGTATTATTTTTATTTAGAATAGAAAGGGAGGAAAAAGTTAAGTTTAGAAGGCTACGAGGTCGCCGGTCGCCTGCTACACATGAGCGCCAGGTGGACATCGCGCGGGCGCGAGAGGCATGCAGGCATCGCGCGGGCGCGAGAGGCATGCAGGCATCGCCAGGGAAGACATCGGTTGTCTCCCAGAGTGAGACATCGGTCGTTCGCCAGGGAGAGGTCATCAGCGGTTTGTCATCGCGCGAGAGGTCATCGGTGGTTTGTCTTCGCGCGAGAGGTCATCGGTGGTTTGTCTTCGCGCGAGAGGTCATCAGCGGTTTGTCATCGCGCGAGATGTCATCGGTGGTTTGTCTTCGCGCGAGAGGTCATCAGTGGTTTGTCCTCGCGCGAGAGGTCATCAGCGGTTTGTCATCGCGCGAGAGGTCATCGGTGGTTTGTCTTCGTGCGAGGTCATCGGTGGTTCGTCTTCGCGCTGGTAGCCATCGGCGAAAGGTCATCGCGCGGCGCTTAGTTACACACCGAGAACGTAGGACTTAGACTCCCAGCAAGAGACGTTCTGCACGCGCGCCACGTAGACGAAAAGGTGGTTCAGAATAGTGACCTCAGAGCGTAGCCTGCGCAGAGGCACGCTTAGTAGTACTGTTCAGGGAAGCGTGCACGCAAACTTCCCTGCAGAGTAGGTGGTGGCAGCTGCTTTTGGAGGGATAAGTTGGTTTAAGTTACAAAAATCCACTGCTGAGAGAAAAGAAAACATTGTTGTATTCGACGAGAGAAAGAGTGAGTTTCTTCCCTTCTCCTCCAGTTACCTCCTCCGCGTTGCGATTGCAGCATCTCCACACAAGAGTACGACGAGAAGCAACACCATTGGAGCACCTGGGAAAGTTCTCTGCAACTCCTTCAAAACCAGACGCAAAAACAGAGCCAAGGCGTTCTTCAAACTCTGTTGGATTTCGAAGCACCTGGTGGTTGCGCAAGTCCAGGTAAGGGAAGCTAGCCTTCATCTTTACTACGAGCCATAGTTGGACCATTTCTGAAGTGTGGGCGACGTGGTCGCCGTTTTCGCTTTCGTCTTCGTGAAATGCTCTGTGTTGTGTGCTTGAGCGACGTGGTCGCCTGTTTTAATATACAGCCTTCGAAATACC
This sequence comes from Phaseolus lunatus, assembly GCA_013389735.1. Lineage (NCBI taxonomy): Eukaryota > Viridiplantae > Streptophyta > Magnoliopsida > Fabales > Fabaceae > Phaseolus > Phaseolus lunatus. The sequence continues at coordinate 13,247,609 of CM023861.1, forward strand.
ATATTTTGAACTAGATCGCCGGTTTTGGCGCTGTTTTGCGAACTCCTTGTGTTTGATGTTGTTTTGAGAACTGCTTGAGATTTACATGAGATATTCGAAAATATGAATCCTTTGAAAATGGCTATTGCTGTGATTGAAATCATTCTTTTAAGTGTGGCATGATGTCTTTGAATGCTGTGAATGTGGGATCGAGGCATAGTATTTTCAGGAAAGAAAATACCGTGTAAGATCTTGTGGTAGGTGCATTGATCGGTGATTCCTAAGGAGATATCCTGACTCTGCTGAGGTAATGGAATCACGTAGAGGAAGTTACTCAGTTGTTGAGAGTCGAAGGAGGTCTATATGATGGGCGTCTCGTGTGAAAAAGAACGAGCTCCGTCTGTCCTATGGATTAACCCTGTCATACCAGGAGAACTATGGTAACATTGAGATGATATATGCGCATGCTGTGTGGATTCACAGCGACCCTGTGTGGATTTCACAGTGGTGTGGTATGACCGGTGCAGATCTCTGAGTCTAATCAACGCACGAGTCAATCCGGAAGTAGTGTCAAGTGTCTTGTGTGGTGAGTCAGTGGAAAGTCTGACATGTGAAATGAGAAACTTGAATATTGATGGACACTTGATGCTGTATTGTGAAATGGAATGACTATGGGTGAATGTAGTGAAGTTTGTGATTTTGGGCGATCAGCTGAATGCTATGAGCAGCTCTACGTTTCACATGGATATTTTGGAACTTGGTTTACTTGGATTTTCATGTTCTTGATTTAAACTTCTTTTAAATTATCTAGCTTACCCTTTTATCTGTTATTGTGGTTGTTTTCTCAAAACTGTGATGATCGTGTAATTGTTACACGGGAGCAGATGATCTTCCAGGAAGAAGAGCTCTCTAGTGAGTGGTCGCCGGGGAAGGAGATCGCCTATTTCCACCTCTCGGTGGTGATCGCCGGTTTTCGTGTCCTGATAGGAGATCGCCCGTTTTGAGGTCTTCTGTTTGGGATCGCCGTTTTATGTTGGAGATCGCTTTTTTTTTTTAGACCGCCGGTCTTACTGTATTTCATTTATTTTCGTTAAACCTTGAGAAACAATTGATTTGGTTATGTATTAAACTCCCTAAGAGAAGTAACTTCATTCTGATATATATACATATTATCTTGTACTCTTCAATATTATTTGGTTACACTTGATTTCATTATACATGTATGTATGTATTATTTTGGCGGGATGTTACAGAAACGATGACTGATCACAATGCACCGATGACTGATCACAATGCATGTACCGATGACAGATCACTCTAAATGCACCGATGACTGATGACAATGCATGTACCGATGACAGATCACTCTAAATGCACCGATGACTGATCGGTGCTTCGTCCCTTCTCGCGCTCTTCTTCCAGGCGCTCAAGTAGGAACTGATCTACTGGTGGCGGTCACTCGGTAGCTGACCACTGATCGCCGTTCTTGAACGATCTCCACCCTGGTTCATCTGCCTTTACGTGCCACGCGTCACTCTGTGATTGGCTCACGTGGTCATCTGCTTCTGACGTTATCGCCTACCAATGACCGACCGGATCACAAGCCCCCCAGTCTCGAGCTGTGAACTTGTTCGCAGCGAAGAGACTAAGTGGTCTTCGTTGCCAAAGGGAAGAAGGAGCTCGAAGCTGATGTACCTGAGACCAGGGCTGTTGGTGCCGACGTTCTGATAGATGGGTTCCATGGGCTGGCAGCAGGTTCACTGCGTCCTACCAGACTTGGACCCTACCCAACCTAGCCTCCACCATTCAGTGGCCGATGGCAAGCTCAATCCTCCTCCTTGAGCTTCCTCCCTTGCCACTTCTCCTTTTGTGCAATTTTTCTTGCTGCTACAAACTTGTATATAGATCTTTTACGCATAGGTTCATCTTTGATGACTGACCTGATGGCGTCTACATGCTTCGACTTGATCGTCCAAAAGCTTGTTTGGGCATGCTTTCATACTAAGAGCTTTGCTACCGACCACCGACTAGCATGTTAGCGCTCCACCGATCAGTCATCGCGCTTCAGGCTTCGCATTACTTCCGTGTCACTCCAGCGCTAAGTGCGTAGATGACCTGACCCCTGAAGATGATGCTTGTGTTTTGGGGAAGGGGACCGCTTCTTGATGACCCCTCTTGCCTCAGCCTCGCTGTAGGAAGTCAAGGTGAGGACTTTCTCTGTAGTCTTAACCTTGCTGTATGAAGCAGAGGATAAGGACTTGGTTCCTTTGCCTCAACCTTGCCGTAAGGAGCAGAGGAAGAGGACTCTCTCTGCCTGCACCCCGCTGTACAAAGTCGAGGGTGAGGACTTTCTCTCGCCTGCACCCCGCTGTACAAAGTTGAGGGTGAGGACTTTCTCTGTTGCCTTAACCTTGCTGTATGAAGCAGAGGAGAAGGACTTGGATCTCTTGCCTCAACCTTGCCACAAGAAGCAGGGGAAGAGGACTTTCTCTACTGAGTGGGTGCATGCTCCCAGGGGAGCACAGGGGTGGCTGTCTAAGCGCACTCGCCAGGCGCATCCCTGCCTGCATGGTATCACCGTACGCCCTTTGAGTGGGCAACTCCTCTTCTTCTGGTTTGGAATCATGCGGGGTGCATGCGTAACGCTCTCGCTGGGAACCTGGGTCCCAGTCTTAACACGTGTTAGCACGACCCCGATGACAAACCTTCTTCTGGAATCATGCGAGGTGTGTGCGTAACGCTCTCGCTGGGAACCTGGGTCCCAGCTTAACACGTGTTAGCACGACCCCGATGACCAGTGAACCGACCGAGTACTTACTCCTCACATGCACCGACGGCTGATCCTACTTTGGGGCACCGATGACCGATCGAGCTCTGCTTATTGGCGCTCAAACGCGAAGGTGATGTCTTGCTACGGGGAAGGAGAGTTTTTCTTGTTGACCCCTCTTGCTTGCCCCTAGGTCATCGATCTTTAGGTCTGGTTCCTCGTGGACGTTTTCTCGAAATCTTCCCTTTCCCTCTCTTGTTTTTACTAGAACTCCCGAGTTCCCAAACTTTGGCCACCTGCACTCACTCCTGGGGTGAGGAGAACACAGGGCAGTGGTCCGTACTCGCGCCTGGGGCGAGCAGGCTCCAACCGATCCCTTGGACTTGCATCTGTGGCAAGCGGAACTTGAGACTGGGAAACATGTGCACACTTGACATACTGAAATCTTTTTTATTGGGTGGCCTCGTTAAAAACCCTCTAGGGAAAAGAGTGCCCCCTGATTTGCTTAACCATTTTTAGTAAATACATTGAGTGCGCGAGAACGCATCTACTTTACAACTTAACTGAAGTAGAATTTTAAGTGCGTAGCATTCCATGTCCTGGGGATAGGTGCTCCATCCAGAGTCTCCAGCCGATAAGCTCCATTCTCCAATGCCTCAACTACTCTATATGGACCCGTCCACTTTGGAGATAACTTGTTCTCCCTCTCATTGTGGTGTGCCTTCCTCATCACCAGATCGCCCTCCTGGAAACGCCTGGGCTTCACCTTGGAATTGTGTCTCCGTTCCACTCTTCTTTTGACAGCTTCCGCACTGAGCCTGGCTCCCTCTCGCACTTCGTCCAGGAGGTCCAGATTCACCTTTCGCTCCTGATTGGACTCTTCGACGACAAAGTTCAGGAACCTAGGGGAGCTCTCCTGTATCTCCATGGGGATCATAGCATCCGTCCCATAGACAAGACTAAAGGGTGTCTCTTGGGTGCTGGACTGTGGGGTGGTATGGTAGGACCATACAATTCTGAGAACCTCTTCTGCCCAATTACCCTTGGCTTTCTCTAATCTTCGCTTCAGTCCCCTAAGCAGCACTCGGTTGGCTGACTCCACCTGCCCGTTGGTCTGCGGGTGTTCTACTGAGGCGAACACTTGCTGTATCTTCAGTTCTTCGCACATCTTTCTCAACTGATGACTGGTGAACTGAGTGCCATTGTCGGATACCAGCCTCTTGGGTACTCCGAAACGACAGACAATATTCTTCCAGACAAAATGCTCGACCTTCTGAGCGGTGATGTGGGCCACTGGTTCCGCCTCCACCCATTTTGTGAAATACTCGATGGCCACTATGAGGAACTTCATCTGCCTGATCGCCAGAGGAAAAGGTCCCAGGATGTCGATTCCCCACGTGTGAAAGGGCCACGAGCTATGAATGGACCTCAACTCCTCTGGGGGCGCCTTATGCCAGTCTGCATGAAGTTGGCATTGTTTGCACCGCTGAGCGTAGTTCACATAGTCTTCTTTCAGCGTTGGCCAGTAATACCCTGCGGGGAGGATTCTACTTGCCAAAGCGCGACCACCGACGTGGCTTCCGCATATCCCTTCGTGCAACTCTGACATGAGTCTGGTGCATTGCTCTCCATGCACGCACATTTGTACTGGGTGGGAAAAGCCAAATCTAAACAAGTTCCCATCGATTAGAGTAAACTTACTCGAGCTCTTCTTTATCTTCTTTGCCTCTGTTGGGTCCAGTGGGAGCACACCATCCTCTAGGTACAACTGGTACGGCGTTATCCATGTATCGGGCCCCTTGACAGTGCAGACTTCCATCGCCTCATCGGTCCCTGCCGGTCGCGCCCTCACCCTCGGTGCTTTCAGCGTTTCTTGAGTCAGGGACCGATGACCGATCGCCAGACGCTCCACCGACTTGGATACTTGAAGTACTTGATTATCAGATACGAACGCTCGTGGCACCTTTAAAGTCTCTTGAATGACGGTCCTCTGTTTTCCCCCCTTGCCTGAGCTGGCCAGCTTGGCAAGCAGATCTGCTCTGGCATTTTGCTCACGGGGGACATGTATCAGCTCGAACTCATCGAAGGACGTCTTCATGAGCTGGACGTACTCCAGGTAGGCTGCCATCTGAGGATCTTTCGCCTGGAACTCCCCTGTAACTTGCCCAGTGACTAGCAATGAGTCACTCTTAGCCACCAGACTTCTTGCTCCCATTTCTTTCGCCAGCAACATTCCTGCGATCAGGGCTTCATACTCTGCCTGATTGTTGCTAGCCTTGAAGGCAAAGCGAAGGGATTGTTCGATCAGCACCCCGTTCGGACCTTCCAGAATGACTCCAGCGCCGCTTCCCTGCTGATTGGAGGAGCCATCCACTGACAAGACCCATCGGAAAACTACGCCTTCTGCAAGTGTCGCGACCGGCGACAATTCAACCACGAAGTCGGCGAACACCTGCCCCTTGATTGGTCCTCGGGGCTCGTACTGGATGTCGAATTCTGAGAGTTCCACAGCCCACTTGACCATCCTCCCTGCTACGTCTGGTTTTTTCAACACGTTCTGGATGGGCAAGTCTGTCATGACCACTATGGTGAAGCTGTGGAAATAGTGTCTGAGCCTTCTAGCTGAAAAAACTACTGCCAGTGCTGCCTTCTCCAGGGTCTGATACCTCGTTTCCGGGCCTCGCAGCACCTTACTTACAAAATACACAGGTTTCTGGATCTGATCCTGCTCTTGTACCAGGACCGAGCTGACTGCCCTCTCTGTCACAGCAAAATACAGGCGAAGAGGGGTGCCCATTTGTGGTTTACACAATACTGGTGGGCTCGCCAGATACTCCTTCAGCTTCAAGAAGGCTTCTTCGCATTCTGGTGTCCACACAAATCTACTGCTGCGCTTGAGACATTGGAAAAATGGATGACCCTTCTCTCCTCCAGCAGACATGAACCGTGACAAGGCGGCCAACCGACCAGTGAGTTGCTGCACCTCCTTCACCGTCGCTGGGCTCCTCATTGCCACGATTGCCGCGCACTTCTCCGGGTTTGCCTCAATTCCACGCTCTGTTAGGAGGAAACCCAAGAACTTCCCAGCCTCCACACCAAAGATGCATTTCTCAGGGTTGAGCTTCAACCCATACTTGGCGATGGTGGTGAAAAGTTCCTCCAGATCAACTACATGGTGCGCCTTCTTCCGCGACGTGACCACCATGTCATCCACGTATGCATGCACGTTCCTTCCAAGCATGGGCGAGAGCACCCTATCCATAAGTCTCTGATAGGTAGCTCCTGCGTTCTTCAACCCGAATGGCATTACCTTGTAGCAGTAGCAGGATCGTTCCGTCATGAAAGTAGTCTTGCACTCGTCCACGGGGTGCATCCTTATCTGGTTGTAGCCTGAGAAGGCGTCCAGAAAGCTGAGGAGCTTCCCCCCTGACGCGCTGTCCACCAATGCATCTATGCTAGGGAGAGGGTAGGAGTCCTTGGGGCAGGCCTTATTGAGATCAGTGAAGTCCACACACATCCTCCACTTGCCATTTGACTTCTGCACCAGTACCACGTTTGTCAGCCACTCGGGGTACTGAATCTCTCCGATATGCCCAGCAGCAAGGAGCTTCTGTGTTTCGTCATGGATCACCTTCTTCTTCTCTTCATTGAAACTCCTTCGCCTTTGGCGCACTAGGCGCGCCTTGGGGTCCATTGACAGGCGGTGGCAAAGGAAATCAGGGTCGATTCCCGGCATGTCAGAAGCTGACCACGCAAAAGCGCCCATGTGCTTCTCAATCACACAGGCGATCTGTGATCAGTCTTCCGCAGTGAGCGATTCCCCCAACTTAAACCTTTTTCCCCTTATCTCCACCTCCTTCCATCCCTCAGCAGGATGGGACCTCCTTTCATGGGCGACGACCGCCCTGGCGATGTCTAACTCGCGAGGATCTATCACGTTTCCTGCTTCCGCTTCGACTTGAGCTACCTGAGAGCCCCCCAGCATAGCATCCTCCATTACCTGATCTGGCCGTGCCCCACGAACCCCCGATCTGTCCTGGAGCACGCCTGCTGGCGGTGTTGTAGTGACATGGCAGATGCTTCTCTTCTGCTTGAGGCTGTTCTCATAACAGCGCCTAGCCTCAGCCTGATCTGACTTGATGGTAATGACAGCCCCTTCCACCGATGGCAGCTTCAACTTCATGTGCCTCGTCGATGACACTGCGCCCAACTTGTTGAGCGTGGGTCTTCCCAACAAGATATTGTATGCAGATGGGGCGTTCACCACCAAGAACTTTATCTTCTCTGTGCGGGACGCAACTCCATCGGTAAACGTCGTCCTTAGCTCTATGTAGCCCCGCACCTCGACCTGGTCTCCCGCGAAGCCATACAGACACCCATCATATGGCCTCAACTGATCGGGGGACAGTTGTAACCTGTTGAACGTTATCCAGAACATGACGTCCGCTGAGCTTCCTTGGTCTATGAGCGCCCTGTGCACTCGTCTTCCCGCTGTCACCAGGGTGATGACCACCGGGTCGTTGTTGTGGGGTATTACGTCTTGCAAATCAGCCTTTGTGAAGGTAATGTCCACCTCGGGGAAATGGCCTTCATCTACCGAGTCCACGGCCATCACCGACCGTGCGTACCTTCTTCTCTGCGACCTGGAACACCCTCCCCCGGAAAAACCTCCCGCAATGGTCATCACCTCCCCATGCACAGGGATTTCGTGTTGCTGATCACCTACTTGGGACCCCGAAGCGCGATCACCCTGCGCTCCCCGTAGGTAATCGGTCAGGAGGCCTGACTTCACCAACTCAGCGAGTTGACGTCCCAATGCCAGGCAGGTGCGGAGTGTGTGTCCATAAGCATGATGGAAATCACACCACTCATCCTTCTTCCTTCCAAGTACCATGTTAGTTTTCTCTGGTACTCGGAGCCTTGCAGCCACGGCGGGGATGGCGATCAGCTCTGCCAACTCTACAACGAAATCGTACCTAGGGGGTACGTCGTGCTCCCTTGCACGCCCCTTGACCTGGTCTTTCCTGGGTGTATAGGGATGAGGCCTCCCTTGCACCCTCTTTCCTTCCTTGGCCTCATACACCCGCGCCTGTTGCTGTTGCTTCCCATGACCCCCGCGTGGCTTAGATGGTGCAACACTGCTTCTCTTCTCGGAGACCTCTGTCTCCGCTACTATGTGCGCCACCGCTCGTCGCCGAATCTCAGCAAAGGTGGCAGGGTGGCTCCTGATGAGCGATTCGCCGAAAGGGCCAGGTAGCACGCCTTTCTTGAATGCATGCACCAGCATGCTCTTATCCTTGCTGGGCAGTCTCACCACCCGCGCACCAAAGCGGTTGAGGAAGTCCTTCAGCGATTCACCCTGGTTCTGGCGCACGTCGAACAGGTCGTAAGCTACCACCGGCGGCGCTTTGTTGACTATA